>CM076711.1:35246986-36676303 GCA_038501285.1 Penstemon eatonii | reverse complement strand
TTGTGTACTCGACCAGACATAGCACACGCTCTAAGTGTAACGAGCCGCTATCAGTCAAATCCAGGCGAAGAGCACTGGACTGCCGTAAAAGCAATCCTAAAGTACCTGCGAAGGACTAAGGATATGTTTTTGGTCTACGGTGGTAGTGGAGAACTGAAACTTGAAGGATTCACTGATGCAAGTTTCCAGTCTGATGTGGATGACTTCAAATCCAACTCTGGATATATATTCCGCATCAATGGAGGAGCGGTCAGTTGGAAAAGCTGTAAACAGTCTACCACTGCCGACTCAACCACAGAAGCAGAATATATCGCAGCATCAGACGCAGCAAAAGAAAGTGTATGGATGAAAAACTTCATCCAAGAATTGGATGTTGTTACTAGCATTGCTGAACATGTAGTCGTCTTCTGTGACAACAACGGGGCGATAGCTCATGCAAAGGAGCCGAGATCACACCATCAATCCAAACACGTACAGAGGAAATACCACGTGATCAGGGAGATCATGGGTAGAGGTGACATGCACATGGAGTATGTCAAATCGGAAGACAACGTAGCTGACCCACTAACTAAGCCACTTTCACAAAAGGCGTTCGATAGTCATCTAGAGCAGATGGGTCTTAGAACCATAGGTTAATGGCTTTAGGGCAAGTGGGAGATTGATAGAATAGTGCCCATCAAGCTAGTTCAATTAGCTTGTAATAGGTCTATTCTGTAAGAAACAATCTTTTGATTTTATAATAATACGCGCGTTTATTTATATGAGTATAAGGATAAACAATGGCCAACTTCATCTCTCGCGAATACATTTAAGCGATTGGATGAAACCCTTAGATTACATTTGACTATGGGACCATTCACTTCAGTATTGAGTGCAATCATGAAATAGTCTCAAAGGTCGTAATCTTAAATCTGTTCCAAGTCATAGATTCCGAACGAGACGGGGTATCGTAGGAATCGCTAAAGACTTGTACAAGTATGCATGATTCACATGGAGTGAATTTGTAGCGTTTCTTGAACAAGGCATTTGAGGCCAGTGCATACGAGTAGGTGGTTCAATGGAGGATTGAACGCATCGAACGACCCGAACAGAGAAACCCATTGTGAAAGCGCATGACGCATATCGGTGATGGGGTGTTTCTCAAGGATTATAATAGTGTACGATTTAGTCCTTTGACTTGAGGTGCTAGGGCGAATTCGGTGCATGGAAGTGCGTACTTAGATCTAGGTATAGGCCACGTAGCTTGGTCATAACATGCCTAGGTTGGGTACGTATGGACATGTACGCGAATGGTTAGTACCGATATGGAATCCATTGACTCACTGTAATGGGTGAGAGAATTTCCTATACGATTCTTAGATAATATATCCAAGGAATCTGCGGCCGCAGTCGGAGACGGATTTGAAAAGGGGTTTACAAATTTAGAAGGTCACAATGGAATATTATCCTGAATTAGAAAGTATAGTTATCGAGACAAATTTAGAGGTGCCGATCAATTCACACACCCTAAGTCTTGATCGGGAATATTAGTCGATAGAAGGACCGTATGTACATGGTAATTATATGAGACGAGGTTCACAAGTATCGATTCACCTGAAATTGGGCTTCATGGGCTTGTGGCTAGACATCGACCATGAAGTGTAGGTACTCCTGAGTTAATAGAGGAATTCATTCTAGGAGTGGTCAATTAAAGGTTGTTTAATTGACCGGAGCAATTTATTGTTCATAAATTAAATCACGAAGAATTTGTGGGCCTGCTGCCAATTGATGGTGAACCCAGAGGGTCACACACAATACAATTGGACGGTGACTGTTGAAAAGGATACTAAAAGGAATTAATTGATTTAAAGGTAATTAAATCAATTAAATGAATTAAAGGTATTTAATTCAAGTGGGAGATTAATTAATTGGCTAACTTAATTAATTAAATACTTAATTGAGTTGCTAATTAATTATGTAAAATAAATAATGATTTAATTAGACTGGACATTTAATTAAGTAATTAATTAAATGAAGAGGGCTTGCAAGACATGGGCTTTTAATTAAAAGCCCATAAGGAGTCTTCCAAAACCTAGGTTGAGGGAGTCTATATAAAGGGGGATCTACTTGAGCTCATAAGCCAACACCCTAAGAAGAAAAACCCTAGCTCTCCTCTCAACCTAGCCGCCGCCCCTAGTGCTAGCAAAACCTAGCCGCCGCTGCCGCCACCAAGAGACGCCGCCACCTTGCTGCCGTGGGCTGCTCTTGTGCCGCCAATCATCTCCTCTCGTTCCTCTGTGATAGATCTTGACCTGTCAAGAGATTCTACACAATCCTGCTTCGACAAATCTCTTGAATCCAGTTCTGAGCCTAAGATCTTGAGGTGTTGCCAGAATCCAATGGGTGTGGACTTACTTTGGAGGTGAGACGCTTGGATCACTTCTGTGAACCAGATCCAGTTCCAGATCCAGTTGCAGAATCAGAATCGAAGGTTGCCACCACCTTGCCTGTGGTGAGGTATATCGCAAAACACCCTTGTTAATTTCTATGTGTGTTTTCGTTCTTGCTTACGTATAATTAATATGGAGAATTAATATGGGACCTTGGGTGCTTCGAAAAATTTTAAATTCCGCACTGTCGTTGTTCTGACAATCGAGGCATCCCAACCACTATCCCAACACTCTTTTAGAGGGACGGTTTTTAGATCATGGGCGATTACGCTCATGCATGTCAAAGGGTACATATTTTCTTCGACCGTATTAACCTCTTTTTCAAAATCTCATTTTATTACTGAAGTCTGTTTTCTTCGCAGGCTGGAGATTTATTTACTCACCAATCTTACCGACTAGTCATCTTGGAAGAGGAGTCTCGACAATCCCATAACGCTCTTCTTGACATTCTGAAAGAAGAAGCTGTCAAGGCCAATCAATTGAGAGATATCTCTTCCAAGCTTTCTGAGGTTGAGAAGGAGCTCGAGGATGCTAGGAAAGAACTCGAAGGAAAGAGGGCCCTTGAGGAAAATGTAGCAAAATTAAAGTCGGATCTCGAGCAGGATAAGGCATCGTCCGATCAAGCATACGCTCGAGGTCGAGAAGAAGGCAAGCTACCAGCTATAAGGGAGTTTTTAAAGTCGCCCTTTCTTGATGCCTTGGTTCGGTCACGATCGGGCGAAATCAATTAGGCCTTCTTTTATAAAGGGGTTCAGCAACTCCTTGTGGCCGGAAGGGTTCAAGGCACTATCGATGAATATCTTCCCTATATGAACCCTTATAAAAATATTCTTGGGGAAGATTATAAGGCTTCCTCTCTTCCTCCCAAAATTGAGGGTCTAGATGATCATGAGTTTGCTCCGCTCCTTACTGAATTTGGTGTTCCTATGCCCAACCCTGATATGCTAGAAACGGAGAACTCGGGGGAAAAGGATGAGGATGTGGACATCAAGGGTGAGTCCGATGATCGGGTCGGAGAAAATATCAATTCTCCTCGGACAAATAGCTCCAGCTCCGAGGATCAAAGTAGCGGCGAAGGGGATAATAGCTTGAGTAGTACTACTGACGACAGTTCAGAAAGCGATTATGAGGAAGAGGGCGAAAAGATGGAGAAAGGTCGTGATTCTAGTACCGAAAAGTATGATCCCTGACGAATATAATAGGACATTGTTAAACATAAATTTGTAGTTTATAGATCCGTGTACTTTTCGTTTCTTCAATTGTATATACATTTTGCCCTTGCATCTCTTAATCAAATTGTTATCTTAATGAGAGCTTATGTTGCCTTATACTGAATTCTTTTCTTTAGGCAATGATCGTTTATTATGATGCTAACTGGATGCTCTCTTTGTTACAAATACCAAGGCCGTTTTAGGAGATGTGAGTTTCCTTATGCCAATAAAATAA
Organism: Penstemon eatonii; assembly: GCA_038501285.1. Lineage (NCBI taxonomy): Eukaryota > Viridiplantae > Streptophyta > Magnoliopsida > Lamiales > Plantaginaceae > Penstemon > Penstemon eatonii. The sequence goes on along the minus strand of CM076711.1, from coordinate 36,672,428 downwards.
TCTAAGGTCGAAAAACCCTTCGATCCAACTCCTGCCTCCTCATCTGATTTAAACACTTTTGAGATTGGGACTTCTTGAAAGAAAAAGGTCCTTTGATCATTGTGAGCAGAAAGCCTATGTTCCCGGGTATAATGACCGTAGTATCGGTCTTCGAAATATTTTCTTCGAGCCTAAACTTCAGCAAATCTAATCTGATTTATTCCGTTGTAACGTAACTCTAATCGAAAGTGTTTTTACTCTTCTGCTCTAGGCCTTACTGTACTCTGATAAATAAGTTGTTTTCGATATTCCATCAAATCCCTACCGATAATGTTACGTGCTTTTCACGTTCGAATATATTGTTGGTCAAGGCAATTTTCGAATTTCCGACCGTATAATGGGCTGATTTAACAACTTCCTTTCTTTCATAGTAGTTTGCGTATTTTTTTTTTACCAAACACTACTTTACTCCTCGGGAAGTTGAACGGTTATTAAATCCTCCCCGCATAAATTTTTACATCTCTTCTGTTTGATCACCTTTAAACTGCTTCTATAAATGGGCCTCTTCTTAAATTGATATTCTTTTCCTTCAGAAAGATTTTCTTCTCTGACCATGTTGATCGAGGAACACCCTCTTGCATCCCAACATTTGGAAATTCGAGCTAGAGCGTATTTTTCGAGGCCTAAAGCATTGAGTATTTTATTATCGATTAGGATATCTGTAGACGAAGAATCATTAGCCTTCGAAGGCGTATAAGCTGCATTGCTGACCATCCACGGCCCTAATAACCCCTTCGGCCCTTCGAAGAGTGAGCCATTATTTCTTCGGCATGGTTCTCATAAACCTGTTGCCACAATGTCCGCTGAGGGTGTGGGATGGTGCAGACTTGAGGTGGCGTTCGGATTGAGTTATTCGATCTCAAGCATCGAACTAGCCCTTCAATTTTTCCCTTCCTATTATCAACCAACACCCAATATTCGCTATCCTTGTAAATCTTTCGAGTAAGGGCATCATCGATCAAAGAGGCCAATAATTCCCACTTGTCAAGCCTAAAGTAGAGCCTATTTGATTTCTTGGCTCGGGAGGTTGGGTCAATTGGACATTTTTCGGGAATCACTAGGCGTAATCGATATGGATTGTGCCTGTCTTGTAATAGGATCCGTGTTTTCTTCTTGTAGTTTGTAATAGGATCGAAACCTTTCTCTTGTGGCTTGTAATAGGATCGAGAAATAAATTTTGTATCATTTCATTTATTCAGAAATTTCTATGAATAATACCTTATGATATTTTTGCTTTGCTCGGTCTAAAGCTTTTTGATCAGTGATTGCGCTTGTGTTCCAGACGTTGGTAAGCTTGAATGAACCCCCAAACGGTTCCTCATTTTTCGGGAATCGTAACTGATCTTACCGAATTTCGTATGTGCAAATTATGAGTGGTGAGATCGATTAAACAATATGCGAGAATAATAAAGATCAATAATATTGTATTCCAACTGTTTGATTACACGGTTACAAGAATACAAAGATCGGGAGTCCTATCCGAGCCCTATTGGATGCCGTACAAGCTAGAGGACGAAATACATATTTTAGGGCCTAAGCCTATGATTTCGAGCGGTGGCTTCGAGTAGTGAGCACCTGGGAAGTTGTGTTGTCGTCATTAATGTTGGGGGTATTTATAACGACGGTGATGGGCCTCCTTGGCACACTGGGTTGGTCTTGGGGCCGGCCCATTCAGGGTAATCGATCTGTAGAGGTCGGGAATCTGCAACATGCATCGAGTTCAGAAGCTCAATACTATTCATGGGTAAGGCTTGACTCTGCTCGGATCGTGTTGGCTTCTCGAATTGTTGGGGATCCAAAATTCCCCTCATCAATACTCCCCCACTTCTCGAGCGTAAGTGAAGCTTAAGCTCGAAGAAGTATTCACCTTTCTGAACGTTGACTGGGAGGAAACCTCTTTTGAACAGATTTCAGGTATGCCTCGTTAAAAACCTAACTCGGAAAAACCCGTTCGGGATAAAAACCGAGCTTAGGGAAAAAGAGTGCATACAGTTTAAACCTGTTTTAGAAAGTTATTTAGACGTAGGAATTGCCGTAGGTCCTTACTGATGTTTGTAGTGAGGTAATCTTTCGAAATATGTTTCCTTTCCAAATGCGGGCCTCGTTCTTCAATTTATAAAAGTTGATGGTGCGCAAATGCAAATTCCAGGAATGTAACTTAGGCTTTTTTACCCTAGGGCAGCTTAAGCGACGTGCTTATTCGCGGACCGACTTGCAATTTTACGTTCTTGACCCCATATTTATATACTGTCTTGATGAAGAGACCACTCACAATTTAAGTATTTCCTTGAGCTCGAAGCATTCAAGTCGAGTAAAATAGCTACTCCTCTGCTATAGTTTAATTCTCATAAAACCGTAATGTCTAGTTCTCGAAGCGCCAAGGGTAAAAACAAGGTCGGAACTAGCAAAGAGTCCGATCCTCTCCTCAAGTTAGTCGACAATTACGAGGATGGGGAGTTTCTTTCGGAGGATGAGGTCGTCGGAATTTCTGGAGATCCCGAGGAAAATGTGTTAGAAAAGCACAGCATTGGAGATGGTGCTTTCGTCAGGATTCTTAAGCCCGCTCCTCATCCTTCGACTAATACTATTGGTAGGGCGGAGCTTGCTGCTAAAGACACTTCGTGTGGCTTTTTTAAGAAAGATCAGGCTTATCTTGAGGCTGAGTTCGGGAAGTATCTTCCGAAAGGTTTTTCTATCGTCGTCCCGTCGTATTCTGATCGTGCGACTGAACCTCCTCCAGGATGTCAAGCTTTTTACGAGGATCAATTCTCCTATGGTTTGCGCATCCCCTTTATTCCTTTAATCAAGAAAATTCTTAGCTCATTCTCACTCTGCCCGTCCCAACTTTTCCCACATTCCATCGCGTACCTTGTAGCGTTTAGCGTCCTGATGGAGGCGAAGAACGAAGAAGCCTCTTTCAGTAATTTTTGGCAAGTATTTGGAATAAAATGGGGTAAGAGTTCTAACATTGGTTTTGCTTCTGTTGTCCCGCGATCGAAAAAGTTCTTCCTTACTGAGGTATCATCGGAGAAAAGTAAGGGATGGAAAAGGAGATTCTTTTTCGTAAAAGGGCCTAACGTTCCCATGTCTGAGGGTAGTTCGAAGACTAGGCCTTATCGCTGGGATGGCGCAACCTCTTGGGTGTATGGCCGACGGCAGATTAAGGAGAGACTCCGCTCTCGTCTTTCCGATACCCTTCTAGGGCAACTACAATCCGACCCATACAGAACTATGTCTTTAGTTCAGGAGGGCGTTCTTCGTCTGGCGGGGCTGAGTTCGTGCGTCTACCCCATCCTGCCGATCGAGCCTGTTAGACCATCGTCTGTTGGCCCTGTTGTTGGGTCATCGTCAAGATTAGTTGACCATTCTTTGTCTCGCGCGCCTCTCTCCTTAAGTATATTCCTTGACTTTTGTTCGTTAGATCGTTTTTCCTTTGTTCTTACAATCGTTTTTTGTTATCTTGTCAGGTCGGGTGGTAGAGGAATTCCGAGAGTCTAATCTTGGAAAAGTCGGGACATTTTCACTTCATCCCGATCTCCCTTCGTTAAACTTGGAAGGGGGAACATATGCACTCTTGAATGCGGAGCCACCTGATGTACGAGCGATCCTTTCGGATTTGAGGGGTGTAGGGAACACGGCATCTTTTAATCAGGCTACGGCTGGTCCCCTTCGAAGTTTATTTTCACCCGACCTCACTATTCCTTCCTCTGTTGGCTATAGCCAGCACTCTTGGAATCGGATCTTGGGCGTTCGTGAATTTGAGAAATTACAAGGTCAGAAGAGGAATGCTGATGATCTCGGTCCTTCTCGAAGAGTAAAACCTTTTGGTGTAAGTTCAGATTCCGTCCCTTGTCGAGAGGGTCGATCCGATCCTGATGTGGCGGATTTTATGAATGAACATTTTCGCGGCATAAGGGCTGCAGGATACCCTGAAGATGGAACCATTCAGTCAGATCCACACTCGGGTGGAGAGAACGAATTCGATAAAGCCACCAGAATTTTCATGGCTAGTCGATTTAGACGCGACATGCTGCTTCAAACCGTGAAAGGTGATTTTGAACTTCTGAGCAATTTTTCAAGATCGTATCATGAGGTAATAGTTCATCTTTACAGTTTCTTCTATCTTTCATTTTCCTTATTGTTTTTAATTGAGGATTATCCATAGATCGGAGATATACATGGCGTTCTGATGTACCGCTTATCGCTGTTAGAGCAAGAATCTCAAGATGCTCATGATGCATACGCGCAGATTCTCGATGACAATCAAACTCTTCGAACTCAATTGGAGACTTGTCAGAAAGAATTAATGAAAGCAAGAGAAGAATCGTCGGTTAAAAAGAAATATTCCCCTTCCGTTGAGAAAGAATTATTAGCGGTGGTTGCCGATAAAAGTGTACTCGAGGAAGATCTCAGGAAGACCAAAGTTGAGCTTGAACAAGCTAAACTTGATTCCGCTCGTGCATATTCCCAGCGGGCAGAGGAGGCCGAGGTTCCGGCCATAAGGGCTTTCCTCAAATCTCCGGTTTTCGATCCCTTGGTACGAATGAGGATAGGAACGTTCCTGCAGACCAATTTTTACAAATCCGTTCAACAGTTGATTGCTGCCAAGATGATTCCTGATAAAATGGATGAATATCTTCCGTTGATGAATCCTTTGAAGAACGCCGAAGGGAAAGATTATAAAGCCTCGTCACTGCCCGTAAAAGTTGATTGGCAAAGTCACCGTTTTGCACCTCTGGTAGCGGAGTTTGGTGTTCCGATGCCTAATCCTGATCTTCTTGAACGGAGCTCGGGTGACCCTGCTTCGATCTCCGGGGAAAAAGAGGATAGTTCGAACAATCGTGGAGAAGGCAATGACGACCAGAATGCTAACTTACAGCATGCTGTAGATTGAAAAATCATAGTTTTCTAATTTTGTTGCGTATATAGGAAAATTTTTTTTTTTTTTGTAACTGGGCTTAATTTTGTCGAAAAAGTCCCCTTTTTGATTTGTAACTGAACCATGCAAATTTTCGTGCGATCGAAATATAATATTTCTAACTCTACGCTTTCTCGTTTTTATCGTTCGAAACTTTTTGGTTTCAAAGATATCTTTTGTTAACCGCGTCGATTCTCCTACCGTCACTGCTAATCATGGTGCCTATAAATATAAGAATTCCTTTAAGTTGTTCATGCGACTTGTTCATTAACTAGGATCGGAGCCCTTTGTCCTTATTATTCAATCATCGAGCATTGCTTAACCATTCTTATCGAGTTCAATGGAAGATATATACGGCAAGACCTTAGACCCCAAGATGTTGTTTGGAGGATCGAAATCGAAAACCACCTCTAAGGAAACGAAACCGTCGAAGGAGGCAAAACCCTCTAAATCTTCTTCGAAAAACACTATGTCATCACCTGAGGTTCCCAAGGGTGGGGAATCTAAGAAAGAGAAGAAAGAGAAAAAGGCTTCCTCCAAACAGACCAAGGGTAGCAGCAGCAAGTCCATTTTGGATGAAGAGCTCGAGGTGGAGTTCGAGCGTTTGAATGAAGAGCCGGTTAATCCGAAGGCTCCTTTTGTTCCTTCGGGCAAAAGGCCTTACTCTGATGGGCTCACTCCCCTTGAAGCTTTGAAGAATCTGGCCATTGGGAACCAGCCCGCTTCTGGCGACTCTTCGATCGTTCCTCCTGTAGGAGGTTTAAACAAAAAACTCAAGCTGAATGTTGATGAAGAAACTGCTTTTTCGAAGGCCGACATCTCTGTTGATTCTTCGAAAGTTGGTGATCCGACGGGAAATCCAGTCGAGTCTCGCTCTGAGTTCGCTGAGCCCCCTGCTTCCGAGCCTCAAACCGAGTCGCCTCAAACCGAGTCCGCTGCTCATAGTGCTGGTTTTTCCCCGAGCATTTCCGATGATTCGGAGGGTAAATTGTTACAGCTTAAGCTTGCTTCTGCTGTAACCGAAACGTCCAAAGAAAGGACACTCGAAGAAGTGTACCAATCGGGGATGCACTTTCTTTTTCAGGTGACTTCCTCCCTTCTCTCTTTTTTTTTTTTTTTTTTTTTTTTTTTTTAATTCGTGAATATCTGACAGGCCGGGCAGGATCTAACCGAGCTCAAGGAGTTTACCGCGCAGGAGGCAGAACGAAAAGCTGCTATTTCTCTCGAGCTAGAGAAGAAGAAAAACGATCTTGAACAAGCTTTAAAGGAGAAGCAGGTTCTCGAAGAGGCTAAAGCTGCTGTGGATCATGGAGAAGAGCTTCACAAAAGTATGGCCGAAGAGCTGGAGAAACTCAAGGCCCTTTTCGAGCAGGAGAAGAAAGATTCTGCGCGTCGTGAGAAGGAAGCTTATGATCGAGGTTACGCAGCTCGTAGCGCGGAGTTTCGAAAAATTCTTTCTGATAATGAACTTATATAACTGCTTATTGTTTCTGCCGTAATACTTTATGTACTTTCGAACATTTCTTTGATTATCGATTGTAATCGTACTCTGCGACTTTGCTATTTATATTGCTATTTTACTTATGATCGTATGCTTTCCCTCTCTTCTGTTGTCTTCCGCCTAATTCCTCAGGGAGCGCAACAGTCTTTAAATCGCGATCGTTCCTTTTTTGGTTCTTATTGACCGTTGGATCTGGCTTGGATGTCTGATATAAATATGCTCTTATATCATATAATTGCGTATAAAATACTTAGCTTTGATCATGCTCAGTAGCAGATTTCGTAGAATGGACCAGTATCATGAGATTAGAATTAGGTCCTATTTCGAGCATAATATGTGCATTCTTGCATAATTTCGACTAGGGGATCTGCAGGCGATTGTTCATATTACCCTTTCGGGCTATCGAATGTTATTGCTGACCATCACGGCCCGGATTGTTTTTCTAAGTTTCTCAGGTCCGAGGGTTGTTCGAGCTTAACATTCTCGAAGGCTGGGGTGCTGAAGGTGGAGGCATGCAACAAAGTATTCACATTACACCTAGAAAAAGATGCCTTAATCCTTCAACCCTTTCGAGTAACCATAAGTAAGGCAAGGAGTCCGCTAGTCCATCGGGCTTTCTTTATTCGAGTAAGGACATTATCGTCCGTCTATCGATCCGAGCTCGCTTCCACTTGTCAAGCCTAAAGAGGAGCTTGTATATTCGATCATAGCTTGTAATAGGGTTCCCCCTCCCCCTTTTGTTTCTTGTAATATGACTGTACTCTGATGTAACTCGATTCATTATAGAAGTTGATCTTTTCCCCTTGCAAAGTGTAATAGGAGCCAAATTTCCTCGGAGTTTGACTTTTACTTTCACTATATATACCCTTATTCTTACCCTCATATTTTCACCTCTCAGTAAACATCCATTTATTTGTTATGGTTGTAATTTCGCTGTCTTCGATCGTTGTCAAGCCGCTTCCGATGTCGAAGATTGAAGTTTTCGAGATATATATTCGAACCTTCTTTTCTGAGTTCTGTCCTTTACCTTAAAATTTTTCGATTAGGGTATCGACAGGCGAAAGTAATTGCGACTAGGGTACCGGCAGGCGATCTGCCCTCGTTGATTACAAATCCTCGAGGCGGGCTCGCCTTCCTATATCCTGTCCTCTATCCAGTCGGGATAGTGGGTCAACTGCTGGAGGAGTTTTCCTGCACTCGATCTCCACGTCTTCGAGGCAGCTTTCAAAATTACTACCTCCAACTGGAGTTGCTTCTCTGTCTCCTGACTTCGGGAGTATGGTGGTTAACTCGCGTGGAAGGACAGGATGAAGAATAGAAGCGACTCACCCTCGTCTTCCCCGCTCGAGCGTCCATAGGAAATAGCTTTTTGTAATAGGATTGTAAAATCTCTCGGATCGTTTCGGATCCTAATGTAATCATTCTTGTGTAATTCATCTCGAAAGTTAATGAAATAATAATTTTCTTTTACCATGTCTTGTGTTTTGATCTTCAATCCTGATAGCTCGTCCTTCTTAGTAAGATAACTTCAAACCACCACCTTTATGTATGTATTTTCATCCTTGCTGTTCGGATTTTTTGATTAATTGTTTTTTTTGGTTTCAAAAGATTAAAGGCGATTCTTAACCCTTGGCTTCCTCCGCTGATCGGAGAATTGATAGTGCGATAATAAGGATAGAAATTTGATAGCGTTTTCATCGAAATTGTTAATGTTGCTGATAACGATAAATAAATAAGTTTCGCTGTTTTCGAGCTCCAAGGAAGAATTCATAACTGATATAGATGCGATATTCCTTTACAGAATTTATGGAGAGACATCTTGGCTCGAGTTTTCGTCCGAAAGGACATTTAGCTGAAAAATGATAATATTGTAGAAATCGATAATTGATAATTGATAACCCAGTCACCTTTGACTTTTTCCAGACGAACTTCTTTAAAAATGATTTCGATCTAAGGGGCGTAGCAACAGCTTTCACCCTTAGTCATTTTTCAGAGCATTTTTAGCCCGAGGGTCATAGCAGAGGCTTTCACCCGTTTCAATAATTTCGACCTAAGGGGCATAGCAACAGCTTTCACCCTTAGTCATTTTTCAGAGCATTTTTAGCCCGAGGGTCATAGCAGAGGCTTTCACCCGTTTCAATAATTTCGATCTAAGGGGCATAGCAACAGCTTTCACCCTTAGTCATTTTTCAGAGCATTTTTAGCCCGAGGGTCATAGCAGAGGCTTTCACCCGTTTCAATAATTTCGATCTAAGGGGCATAGCAACAGCTTTCACCCTTAGTCATTTTTCAGAGCATTTTTAGCCCGAGGGTCATAGCAGAGGCTTTCACCCGTTTCAATAATTTCGATCTAAGGGGCATAGCAACAGCTTTCACCCTTAGTCATTTTTCAGAGCATTTTTAGCCCGAGGGTCATAGCAGAGGCTTTCACCCGTTTCAATAATTTCGATCTAAGGGGCATAGCAACAGCTTTCACCCTTAGTCATTTTTCAGAGCATTTTTAGCCCGAGGGTCATAGCAGAGGCTTTCACCCGTTTCAATAATTTCGATCTAAGGGGCATAGCAACAGCTTTCACCCTTAGTCATTTTTCAGAGCATTTTTAGCCCGAGGGTCATAGCAGAGGCTTTCACCCGTTTCAATAATTTCGATCTAAGGGGCATAGCAACAGCTTTCACCCTTAGTCATTTTTCAGAGCATTTTTAGCCCGAGGGTCATAGCAGAGGCTTTCACCCGTTTCAATAATTTCGATCTAAGGGGCATAGCAACAGCTTTCACCCTTAGTCATTTTTCAGAGCATTTTTAGCCCGAGGGTCATAGCAGAGGCTTTCACCCGTTTCAATAATTTCGATCTAAGGGGCATAGCAACAGCTTTCACCCTTAGTCATTTTTCAGAGCATTTTTAGCCCGAGGGTCATAGCAGAGGCTTTCACCCGTTTCAATAATTTCGATCTAAGGGGCATAGCAACAGCTTTCACCCTTAGTCATTTTTCAGAGCATTTTTAGCCCGAGGGTCGTAGCAGAGGCTTTCACCCGTTTCAATAATTTCGATCTAAGGGGCATAGCAACAGCTTTCACCCTTAGTCATTTTTCAGAGCATTTTTAGCCCGAGGGTCATAGCAGAGGCTTTCACCCGTTTCAATAATTTCGATCTAAGGGGCATAGCAACAGCTTTCACCCTTAGTCATTTTTCAGAGCATTTTTAGCCCGAGGGTCATAGCAGAGGCTTTCACCCGTTTCAATAATAGTAGACTGAGACAATTACAGATAGAATCACAGGGATCGATAATATCAGGGAGAGATGAACAAATATTAATATCGACGAGATTAGCTTCCGTTGAATATATAACTCTGATCGAAATACATTTTGACGAGAAAATAGTCTTCTGCAATCATGAAAAAAGATGAATCATGGAAAAATAATCAGTGGTGAATAACCCGAATATCCTCATGCCTATGTCGAGAAAACTCTTTGTCTATAGGTTCCCAATTTCGGTAAGTTTGATTTTTTCAAAATGGTTCCCGTTTTACAGGGAATCGCAACGGTCGACAAATCTTGTCCGTTCACTTCGCAATTTATACGCCGTTGGATTCTTTTCTGTTTTCGGCTATAAAAGGCTGGCCTATTGTTGAAATCATCTCATTTGTTGCATCGAGAATTTACCTATCTGATCATGGTGGTCAAGGCGACTATTCGATTAGTTCAACTGTTTGAGTTCGGACTTCGAACAATCTTTAAGAGTGACAGTCTTCTCACCCGACCTCGCTTAGAATATCGTCAGGCAAATACAATCTCCATCTTGAAAGCCAATATGCCCGATTCATGAGGTCCACAGGTTGTTGCGCAGGTCTTTGATTAGGGACCTGTTGCTACAATGCATTTAGGAAGACACAGCAGAGAGCGAGCTATCCAGAATATAGTCACTCAATAAGCCATGTGCTCGCCCTTTTGTCCTCAGAAGATCGTAAATAAAGTTAAAAGCTTGCGGGTCCTAAGGAGATTCCATACTTGGAGCCAAATTATTCCGAATAAGCAATAGAAGGAAAGACCGAAAATTTCATAGGATTGTAGAAAATAATAGCGTTCTGATGTAATATAGAGGCTTGAGCTATGCTCGATATGTACTTCCCACATCTTGTATTTTTCGAAATAATATAATACAAATATATTTCTTCTTCGATTTTATCTCCCATGACTCCCTTTAATCTTAATATCAACAAAGAAATAATCAAATAGCACTTGCTTGGTCGAGTAATAGAATAATATTTGCGTGAACCTGTCGAATTTCTACAGTCGCATAATCTTCAGGTTTGAGAGTTCTGTTCGACTGAACCGATCGTAGTTATTCCTAGTCGAACAGCGTTATTTGTCTGCAAAGGTGTTTGAATAAATTGAACTTGAATCCAAAATATTAATCTTCAATAATAATGCTATGAGCATGTCTTGAATATCATAATTCTCCTATATGCCCTAATGAACCATGTGTCCTTGTTACCAAACAGAGCCCTATTTCTCGGGAAACGTAACGGTCATTCCATTTGTTACGGACATCAAACCACTCGCAGCCAGTTATCTGGGCCGTTGATTTAAAACCCCTTACCACTATAAAAAGGTCCCTTCGTGTATACAACACTTCTCACTTTTTTCTTATGCTCCCTCCGATCACCATGGGTCGAGTTTTAGATTTGATTCATACTTTTTCCAAGATAAAGGAGTTTGAGATTAGACTCAGAACCCTGTTTTTCGATCTTAGCTCCTTTAGCATAAGCTTTTTCGCTTAGAATATCGACAGGCAAAAGAAATTGCGCCTAGAATACCGGCAGGCAACCTGTTTTCCCAGACATATCTTGTCTGTGACGGGTTAGAATTCCGGTCTTCTGGTGCAGTACCCGATCGGGCAGATGGTTACTCCGAGAGGAGTTCTTTAAATCTGAGGCACCAGCTTCCTCGAGGGCTTTCTTACGAAATAGCTCCTTCGAGTTCCCTTGGAGCGCCTCTGCTGGGATAACCTTTTGCTGCTCCGGTTCGGATTATCCTGTAAACAATGATCGCGCGTTTCGATCATTGTTTACTGATGATGATCTAAGGTCGGTATGGTGCCCCGGAGAGGAGCTCCAATCCGGCTTTTATCCCGTTCGAAGACGGATGTGAGACACGTGGCTAGTGATTGCCAAGAAGAATCACTGCTGAGTTCTGCATCTGGGGCGATCTAATAGGGACGATGACCGAATAAGTACTAGGATAGACTTACTCGCAGGACTTGTAATAGTTTAGGAGTGACTGTACTATATCTTTTGAGCTCGGAATTGATTCGAGGCTTTTCTTTGTAATTTATCTGAAGAATTCGAATGATAAAGCTTTCATTCTTTAATCGAATTTCACCATTTAATCTTCCTTTTATTGGTCGAACGACTGCTGATATTTAGCTCCGACTTATAATTTGTTGCCGTTGTTCAAATATTCCAATCATCCCAATCGAATCGAAAAAATATAGGTAACTTATAAGTAATGTATACGCATTATACAACTGAACCCAAAGATAGCTGATTCGAGGAATTTTTTCTTTTGAAAATAATAAAATAATAAATAAGATGATCGGAAAAATAAATTCCGACCATCGATGAGCTCTGATTGCATAGATTTTCTAAGTCTACCACGCTAATAATGATCGAAGAAAACGGTTCCTTTATGGAAAACAAATCCATTGAAGGAATAGATGATCGCTGGCATACATATTTCTCCTCGTAGTAGGCATATTTCGATCTAAGACTCGAATAAGGGCCCCACGGTGGGCGCCAATTGATCTTACCGAATTTCGTATGTGCAAATTATGAGTGGTGAGATCGATTAAACAATATGCGAGAATAATAAAGATCAATAATATTGTATTCCAACTGTTTGATTACACGGTTACAAGAATACAAAGATCGGGAGTCCTATCCGAGCCCTATTGGATGCCGTACAAGCTAGAGGACGAAATACATATTTTAGGGCCTAAGCCTATGATTTCGAGCGGTGGCTTCGAGTAGTGAGCACCTGGGAAGTTGTGTTGTCGTCATTAATGTTGGGGGTATTTATAACGACGGTGATGGGCCTCCTTGGCCCACTGGGTTGGTCTTGGGGCCGGCCCATTCAGGGTAATCGATCTGTAGAGGTCGGGAATCTGCAACATGCATCGAGTTCAGAAGCTCAATACTATTCATGGGTAAGGCTTGACTATGCTCGGATCGTGTTGGCTTCTCGAATTGTTGGGGATCCAAAATTCCCCTCATCAGTAACGCTTGTTAAATCTTATCCATTCGTTTCACGGATTATCCGCCGTTGGATTTTTTTCAATTCTTGCTATAAAAGACTGTCATACGATTCTTACTTCGACCTCAAATCGGTGAGGGCTCTGCGGGTCGGAGCACCGTCTTGCAAAATGATCGGCGGAACTTCTGGTTGCTGAGCCGCCCTGGATAGATTATCAGACTCATTGTTGACTGAATCCTGCACTCCTGCCACATGGGATTTTTCTCATCGGTTATATGTATTTCTCCTCGTCGTAGGCTTTTTTCGATCTAACACCCAAATAGGGCCCCTCGGTGGGCGCCAATTGATCTTACGCAGATTCGTAGTATGATCGAATTAATAATAATAGATAATATAAACTCTACAAAATTAGAGGATGATCAATGTATATGTATATTCCGAACGTTGAGGTACAAATTACAAGTATTGAGGATCCAATTTGAGCATTATAGGATGCCGTACAAGCTAGAGGGCGAAATACATATAATAAATGGCCGAATCAATCTATCCGAGCTGCAGCTTCGAGCAGAGTGCACCTGGGAAAGCGTGTCTGTTGCCATAAATGCTTGGGGTATTTATAGCCGAGAATGAGGATCGGCCCACAGGCCTGGGCCTGAGATCGGCCCAACAGTTATATTTGATCATGGGCTGCATCACGAGGATTAAGTTATCTAGGCTTCGTCCCAAGCTCGAATTCGCATCTTCGGGGTCGATATTCCGGCTCTTCGATCGTATATTAGTAATCGAAGATGAAGCCCAAATTCCCATTATCAAATATGATCGATCGGATAGTGATCCAAAACTATCGAAATATCTATGTATAACATAGATTCGGGCACATAGCTTGAAACACCATGTGGTCTGAGTTGGTTTCGAATAATCCATTTAGAAACGCTGAACCGTAGAAGCTTCGTATGACCACGAGGCATAACCATTGGATGTAATTCCAAAGGTGAATCTATGATTCTAGACCAGTATCCCGAAGCTGGAACATGCAATTGCATGTAAATCTCAATGTACAAAAGAATCAGTGGGAGCATTTGCATGGTTCGTAATATAAACACTAAAGTTGACATAGTAGATGTAAGAGTGTTAAACGCAGACGAAAGCGTGTACATACACGTAATACTTCATTAAAAGATTTAAGGGATACATCTCACGTATTGGCAGAACGTATCTATTGTGATAGATTAGAGAAGATGTTTGGATTCCCAAATCTTAGTACATGGACGAAACTAACTAAAATCAGTATGGAATGTCCTGGAGAGGACAGTTTCCATAGAAATATAAAGTCTCTCTCAAAGTCAATGAGCCCTACATTCGATGAGTAAAGAGGATAATATCTCTATACACCTTCTATATAAAATATGGCATAGTATATGCAACGTCATGTACAAGACCAGACTAAACACATGCAATGAGTATCATAAGCTGCTGTTAGTCGAACACCAGTAAGGAATACTGGATTACCGAAAAGAGCATTCCTTAAAAACTATTGCTGGTCAACGGTAATAATGAAGAAATGGAACTCGAAGGATTTAATGATTCGAGTTTCCCGTCTGAAGTGAATGTAATATTCTGGTTTTATGGGGCAACGATGATTTGAAAGGGGTTCAAAAGGACAATCGATGCTGGGTTAACCAATAAAACAGAATATTTCGCAGTTTTAAATACAGCGAAGGAAAGTGTTTGGACGAAAAGTTCTTCCAATAAATTGGAAGTAGTACCTAGAATTGCGAGGCCTATAGTTATCTTCTATGATAACTTAAGGCAATTGCTTTAGCAAAGGAATCGAGATCTCACCCATGATCCAAACACAAGTATACCATATGATCTGGAAAAATCATAGGTAGAAAAAGGGACGTAAGCAACGTCAAGAGACAACATAGCAGATCCACTAATTAAGTCATAATCACAAAAGGGTTCGACGGACATCTTGAGAGAGATGGGCCTTAGAAATGTATGTGGTTGGCTTTAGGGAAAGTGGGAGATTGATAGGATAGTGCCCAGCAAGCCAACAAATATAAGCTTGTTAAGGAACTACCTTTAGAAACAATCTTATGATTCATAAGATAATACGCCCGTTTATTCATAGTACGTGAATTAAGCAATGGCCAACTTCATCTCTCGCGAACTTATCTAAGCGATTGGATGAAACCCTGAGATCACTCATGACTATGGGACTATACACTTCAGGACTGAGTGCGATCTATCATGAAAAAGTCTCAAAGGTCGTGATCTCAAATATGTTCCAAGTCATAGATTCATATCGAGACGGGGTATCGAATGAATCGTCAAGACTTGTAGGATTATGCATGATTCACATGGATTGAATTTGTTGTAGTTTCATGAACAAGGCATGTAATGCTAGTGCATATGACTATGGTGGTTCGATAGGGGATCGAACGCATCGAACGACCAGAACAGAGAGACCCATCGTGGAAGTGCGTTAAGCATATCGGTAATGGGATGTCTCTCAAGACTTATAATAGTGTACGATTTAGTCCTTTGACTCGAGGTACTAGGGCGACTTCGGTACACGGGAATACGTACTTTGATTTAGGAGCCGATCACATAGCTTCGTCATTGTGCCACTACTTTAGGTGCGTATGAACGTGTGCGCGGATGGTTAGTACTAATATAGGATCTATCAACTCATCCTGATAAGACTAGAGAATTTCCTGTACGTTCTTAGATAATAGTATCCGAGGAATCTGCGGCCGCAGTCAGTGACGGATTTGGAAAGGGGTTTCGAAATTTAGCAGTCACACTGGAATTATTATCCTGAATTAGAAAGTACAGAATTGAGATAATTAGAGGTGCCGGCCAATTCACACACCCTAGGTCTCAATCGGGAAATTAGTCGCTAGAAGGACCGTATGTACATGGCATTTATAAGAGTTGGAGGTTCACAAATATCGATTCACCTGAAGTTGGGCCTCATGGGCTTATGGCTAGACATCGACCATGAGGTGTAGGTACTCCTGAAATAATAGGGAAATTAATTCTGGAGTGGTCAATTAAAGTGGTTAATTAAAGTGGTTAATTGATCGGAGCAATTAATTACATATTAATTGCTCACTAATTAAATCACGAAAGTCGTGGGCCTGCTGCCAATTGATGGTGAACCTAGAGGGTCACACACAATACATTGGACAGTGACAGTCTGAAAGGAAACAATTGATTTAAGGAATTAAATCAATAAATGAATTAAAATATTAATTCAAGAAGAAGAAGAATTAATTAGAAGTAACTAATTAATTAATCAAGAATTAAAGTGTTAATTCAAAATGGAGAATCATTAATTAGAATTAAATAATTAATGAATCAATTGGAATTTCTGATTGATTAAATCATCAATTAAAGTGTTAATTGGAAGAGATTAATTAATCAATAGTGGATTAATTAATTAAATCATATAGGCCAAATATTGTAAAGATAAATTAATCTTGCATTGGCCGATTTTTTGGAACAATGATAAAATTAATTTAGGATTAATTAAAAGCATATGGGCCGATTTTTGTTAATTAATTTGGGCCGATTTTGCTTGGTAAAATTAGTCTTAGATTAATGTTTATCATGTTTGATTATGATAGGGATTAAAAGAGATTTTGTTATCTTGTGTAACTAGGAAAAAGATTGTGATATATCTTGTTTCCTAAAGTGATAAGATCTTGTGTATCTTGTTTCTTGATAAGGAGAGATCCTTTCAAGATTAGATACCTATTAGGAGAAGGAGTCTTCTAATTAGATATCTATAAATACAAGATACACATAATCTAATCAAGAAAGAAGACAGATTTATTCTAACAAGAAAGAAAATCAAAACACAAGAAAACAAAGAGGCCGAAAATTTCAGCCCCTCTCTCGCCCCTACTGCATAACCGAACCCTGTCAGAAAAATCCGCCCAACCCTGTGTAGGATTTTTCTCCAAGTTTTTCTTCCCGGATCTGAATCCAATTCCTGACGAGACAATTCCTTAATCCTAGTTCTGAGCCTGGGATTAAGTGAAGTCACTCAAATCCAATTGGTGTGGACTTTCTCTAGAGGCACAACACTTGGGGTGCTCTAGTGAACAACTGAAGACCGGAGAAAAACCACCACCTTGCCTGTGGTGAGGTAAAATAGCTTTTACCTTCTTATTTAATTTTAGTATATGTTTGCTGAAAATAAATTCAATCTTTATTCATATGTGCTAATAAGAAACCCTGGGATTTGGTGTATAAATAAAATTTTAAATTCCGCACCGTTGTAGTTGACAATTATACCCATAAAATCCCAACACAAGCCAGTTCAATTAGCTTGTAATTAGTCTATTCTGTAGAAGACAATCTTTGATTTTATAATAGTACGCACGTTTATTTATATGTGTATAAGGATAAACAATGGCCAACTTCATCTCTCGCGAATACATTTAAGCGATTGGATGAAATCCTTAGATTACATTTGACTATGGGACGATTCACTTCAGTATCGAGTACAATCATGAAACAGTCTATAAGGTTGTAATCTTAAAACTGTTCCAAGTCCTAGATTCCGAACGAGACAGGGTACCGTAGGAATCGCCAAGACTTGTACGAGTATGCATGATTCACATGGAGTGAATTTGTAGCGTTTCATGAGCAAGGCATTTGAGGCCAGTGCATATGAGTAGGTGGTTCAATGGAGGATTGAACGCATCGAACGACCCGAATAGAGAAACCCATTGTGGAAGCGCATGACGCATATCGGTGATGGGATGTTTCTCAAGGATTATAATAGTGTACGATTTAGTCCTTTGACTTGAGGTGCTAGGGCGAATTCGGTGCATGAATGTGCGTACTTAGATCTAGGTATAGATCACTTAGCCTGATCATAACATGCCTAGGTTGGGTGCGTATAGTTATGTACGCGAGTGGTTAGTACCAATATGGAATCTATTGACTCATCGTAATGGATGAGAGAATTTCCTATACGATTCTTAGATAATATATCCGAGTAATCTACGACCGTAGTCGGTGACGGATTATGAAAGGGGCTTCCAAATTTAGCAGTCACACTGGAATACTATCCCGAATTAGAAATTATAGTTATAGAGACAAATTTAGAAGTGCCGATCAATTATAAGAGATAGAAGGATAGTGATAGAAGGACCGTATGTACATGGCAATTATAAGAGATATCAATTCACCTGAAGTTGGGCTTCATGTACTTGTGGCTAGACATCGACCATGAAGTGTGGGTACTCCTGAGTTAATAGAGGAATTAATTCTAGGAGTGGTCAATTAGAGGTTGTTTAATTGACCGGAGCAATTTATTGTTCATAAATTAAATCACGAGGAATTCGTGGGCCTGCTGCCAATTGATGGTGAACCCAGAGGGTCACACACAATACAATTAGACCGAAACTGTTATGAAAGGATATAAAAGGAATTAATTGATTTAAAGGTAATTAAATCAATTAAACGAATTAAAGGGTCAATTCAAGTGGGAGATTAATTAATTAGTTGATTTAATTAAATTGCTAATTAATTAATTAAAGGAAATATTAATTTATTAATTAATATGCACTGGGTATTTAATTAATGTTGTTAATTAAAAGAAGGCTTGCAAGACATGGGCCTTTAATTAAAAGCTCATAAGAAGTCTTGCAAACCTAGGTCAAGTAGAGGCTTATAAATAGAGTTCTACATGAGCTCAGAATGCTTACACATAAGAACACCCTAACACAGAAAACCCTAGCCTCCTCTGCACCTAGCCGCCGCCCCTTCCCTTCGCCGCCACCAAGTAGCAGCCGCCTCCTCCTGGCCGTGGGCTGCTATAGTGCCGCCGTGAGTTCTCCCTCGTTCCCTCGTGCTGGATCTTGCCATGCCAAGTAGATCTGCACAGTCCTTCATTAACAAACCTCTTAGATCTAGTTCTTAGCCTAAACTAAGAGGTGTTGCCAGAATCCAATTAGTGTGGACTAAACTCTGGAGGTGAGACATTTGGATCAATCCAGTGAACCAGAATCAGAATCAGAGTTGGTGGTTGCCACCACCTTGCCTGTGGTGAGGTAAAAATCGAAACTCCCTTTGTTTTATACATTATGTGTTTTGATTCATGCTTGTCGTATACATAATATGGAGATCTTATATATGGGACCTTGGGTGATTCGAAAAAAATTAAAATTCCGCACTCTATGTTGTTCTGACAATCGAGGCAACCCAACAGTGGTATCAGAGCCAACTCCATACTTATTATACGAAAAGGCCTGAACATAATGTGTGTTCACCGTATATGTTTAATTATGTGTATGAGAACGCGTGATAATTATGTCCTGTAAGTTGATTCTCACTTGTTATGACTAGATCTATGATTGGTAAAACTGCTTTTCAAGATCTGTGGCGAATTTATAGTTTTTGAAAACTTCAGGACTTTTGGTGCAAAAATCGCATATTAGGGTTTTAAGGGCTGAAAATTCAATTTTTTAGAATCTGGAAATTTCAAAAATTCTAGACTGTTTTGCAAATCTGGTCGCGTGGCTTTTTGGGGTCGATTTGTAATTTCTGAAAGTTTGGGCACTGTTTTGCAATTATCGAAACTTCAAGGGTCTGTTTGAAAAACCGAAAATTTTCAGAATTAAAAATTTTATTTTCTGGTTTGCTGCCTGAATCTGTTTTGGGGTGTTTTTGTAATTTTTTAAAAGTTTTGGGGTCAAAGTGCAATTTTTGAAAGTTGAGGGGCCGAAAATGCAATTTTCAAAAGTTGAAAAACAGAATCTGAATTTGAGCAGAAAATTTGTTTTTGTTTACCCGAATATTTATTTTCTCATAATTAAGTAAGAATCATAGGAATTAGTTTTATTGGGTTGTTTTAAAATTAAGAAAGAAATAGGTAAAAGTTGTTTGCACGTTTCTTGCTCTACGTGAACTGTTTACGTGATTTTCGATCGAGCCGAGCCTTGACCTTAGGGTAGATGTTTACGTGGTTTTAAAATTAGTTTTATTGGGCCTGCGAGCCTATTATATTTTTTGGGCCATTTTGAGCCTTTTTAATAGAATAGGGCTTTACTGCTTTCCTAATCTAGGATGGAGGCCCGTTTACAAGCAAGGTAGGAGCCCAAGAAGATATGAAGGCTATGTATGCATGGTACATTGTGTAATAGCATAGGTCTGTTTGCAAACCCTTTAGATTGACCAATAGGGCCAACATTATTGGCTCGATGATGGCCCACATAGGAGGCTCCCGATCGAAAACATATTGTGGTAGTATGAATGCTAGGCTTGTATGGATTTTATTTATTTGTCGATTTATATTTAGCTTGTATGAGATGTGCGCTAGAATCTATATCGTAATAAAAGATAAAGCATTATTGAATCGGTGAGATCTCGAGGAGAGTTAGTATAACTTTCAAACCCGAAATTCCTCTCTCGAATCATATATTAAGTCTATTGGGTACATTTAAAATGAAGTTTTAAAGATCCAAACCTTCCATCAATAGGAACTAGTGTATGTTGTCTACTTATTGACAGAGGTGATCCAGAGTCGGGCACCCGAGTCAAAGAAAGGGACAATACGCGAAACTCCTTGACTCTTGTTTTTAACTAAACTCAACAAGGGTGAGGATTGGTAGGGATGTGAAGATCGACAGATAACTAGTTACAGAAAATTTACGACTGGGCCCGTTGCTCATCATGATTGATGGGTTTTACTTAATGATTAGTAACATTTATGATGTAGCAGTGCTAGATAAATGTGAAAACCGAGGCAAGATAGCTTGAAGGTTGTGAGGTGCCACAATTGGTAAAATATACCTACCTGGAGAATTAATTGTATGGCCACGAGTCGTGGGTGCAATTAATTGCTGTTGGGACGTCAAGACCTACTAGGAATTAAATTTCCCGAGCAATCAAAGGGGTGATTGTTTCGACAAAATATTGGGAGAACATTTTTGAGAACAAGACCAAAATTCGATAATTATAAGTGTTAGGCATAAAGATCAGTTAGCTAAACGTTGTCTTCTTTCCATTTGTAGATATTAAGTACAATGTCTAAGAATCCATTATCTGTTATCCTCGATGCAAACAAATTGAATGGCTCAAACTTTGTCGACTGGCTAAGAAATCATAGAATTGTTCTCGACTCCGAGCGACGAAGCTATGTGCTCGACACACCTATGCCTGCTGCACCCGCAGCACGAGCTACTGAGGAACAACGAACCGCCCATGCTAAAAGGGTTGATGATGATCTTCAGGTTCGCTGCCTCATGCTATCCTCGATGTCGAATGAACTGCAAAAACAACATGCTAAAATACGGCTTGCTAGAGATATACTTCTCCATCTCCAGCAGATGTTTGGAGAGAGGTCTCGCACCGGAAGGTTCGCAACCACTAAGGAGCTGTTTCATCTCAAGATGGCCGAAGGAAGCAGTGTCAAGGATCACTGTCTGCGTTTCATCAACCTGGTTGAAAAACTAGGGCGATAGGACGTAGATTTGCACGCTGATCTTAGCACTGACCTCCTCCTCCATACGCTGCCTCGTTCTTTTGACCAGTTCGTGTTGAACTTCAACATGGAGGATAGAATCCTCGCTCTTCACGAACTGGCCAATCTGTTGGTAACGGCAGAATCGACTCTCAAGAAAGAGAAACCAGTGATGATTGCACACCAATCGAAGGCTGCAAAGCCCAAGAGAAGTAAGAAGAAGAAGAAGAAAGTGTTCTATTCAAGGGCAGTCACAAAGGTGGTCGAAAAGGAGCGCAAAAGCCCCGAAGACGAATGCTTCCACTGCAAGAAAGCAGGGCACTGGAAAAGGAACTACCCAGCCTACCTAAAAATGAAACTGGTAGCCAAAGGTATTTTCTTGGTTGAAGTTAATATTTCTATTAACTGTGCATCGTGGGAGTTAGACACCGCAGCAGGTTCTCATATCTGCAATGATTTCCAGGTGATGGGAGAAGTAAGATACCTGATGCCCGGGGATAGAATCCTGCGTTTGGGAAACGGAGCTAGGATCGCCGCTGAGGCTATAGGAGATGTGGAATTAGTTTTAGGGAATTTTACTTTAGTTTTAAGAGATTGTTTGTACGTACCAACTATAATTAAGAACATCATTTCTATACCTATGTTAGATATTGGTGGTTTTAATTTTTCCATTGAAAATGGATCCTTTTGCATATTTAAAGGTGGTTTAATGTATGCTCGTGGTACTTTGATAGATGGTCTGTATTCCCTAGAACCTATAAAATCCAACGTCATGCACATTTAATCTAGAAAAAGGAAATATGGTAATCAAACTCCACAACTTTGGCACGCTAGACTTGGACACATTTCCAAGAGTAGGATTCAAAAGGTGGTTCCATCTAAGGCTCTTGAAATAAAGAACTCGGATGAACTCCCAACTTGCGAATCTTGTCTCAAAGGAAAGATTACCAAATCACCCTCCACAGGGAATCCCGAGTGAACCAAGCAAACATTGGATTTAATCCATATTGACGTTTGTGGACCATTTAGTTTCAATGCGAGAGGAGGATTCTCGTACTTCGTAACATTCACCTACGATTTTAGTCGTTATGGATATGTGTATCTTATGAAACATAAATCCAAAACTTTTTAGAAATTCAAAGATTTTCGAATGGAAGTAGAGAACCAAATTGGGCATAGTATTAAAGCACTTCGATCTGACAGAGGTGGCGAGTACTTAAGCCAAGGATTCCTCGATTATCTGAAAGAGAATGGAATTCTCGTGCAACGAACTCCCCCTAGGACGCCCCAACTCAATGGAGTGTCTGAGCGGAGGAACCGAACTTTGTTAGATATGGTTCCTTCCATGATGAGTTTCGCTGATCTCCCCTTTTCGTTTTGGGGCTTAGCCCTATTAACTGCCACGAAGATACTAAACATAGTACCTTCGAAGTCAGTGCCAACAACGCCGCACCAAGTATGGTATGGTAAAGCACCCGTGTATTCGTATTAACGAGTATGGGGATCTCCAGCGTATGTAAAGAACAAGAAGGGAGATAAGCTAGATAGTAGATCTAGTTTGTGCAAATTTGTGGGGTATCAAAAGGAATCCATTGGATACCTGTTCTTCGATCCTAAAGACCGTAATACGTTCGTATCTAGAAACGCCCACTTCTTGGAAGAGGATTTCCTCACCAACCGATATGGGACAATCATAGAACTTGATGAAGTCCAGGAATCGGACCCATCCCCACAAACAATGGGAGCTGAACCAGAATTTACTGAACCTACTAGTACACCTACTCTTCGAAGGTCTGATCGAATTCGTAAGGAGCCAGAGCGATTTGGTTTCATTCACTAAAACGAGAAAGTGGAAAGTGTTCCAAGGACCTATCAAGAAGCGATGTCAGACATAGATTCGGGTGCGTGGCTTGAAGCCATGCAATCCAAAATGGATTCCATGCATTCCAACAAGATTTGGACCTTGGTCGATCCACCTGAGGGAACTATCCCTGTAGGATGCAAATGGATCTTCAAGCGCAAGCTTGGAATGAATGGAGAGGTATTAACTCATAAAGCTCGCTTAGTGGTGAAAGGGTATTCTCAAGGGCCTGGAATAGACTATGAGGAAACCTTCTCTCCCGTGGCGATGTTGAAATCCATTCGGATACTACTTGCCATAGCCGCGTGGCATGACTACGAAATATGGCAAATGGACGTAAAGACCGCATTTCTCAATGGAGACATTGACAAGGAGATCTTTATGCAACAACCTGAAGGTTTGCGTCCAAAGGAAGTGAGCACAAATTGTGTAAACTTCAAAGGTCAATCTATGGCCTTAAATAGGCGTCCCGAACCTGGAACATACGATTTGATTAGACAGTCAAAGCATTTGGCTTCATCAAAAATGTATATGAACCTTGTCTGTACAAGAAGAATAGTGGGAGTTCGATACAATTCATTGTTTTGTACGTCGATGACATTTTGTTAATCGAAGAATATATCAAGATGTTAGCCCAGACTAAAGCGTGGTTATCCGCGCAGTTCTCCATGAAAGATATGGGAGACGCATCTTACGTATTGGGAATACGTATCTATAAGGATAGATCGAAGAAGATGATAGGACACTCCCAATCTCAGTACATCAACACAATTTTGAAGAGATTCAAAATGGAAGAATCCAAGAGAGGATTGCTTCCAATGAGACATGGTATCTCTCTTTCTAAGTCAATGAGCCCTACAACTGACGAAGAAAAGACAAGAATGTATCTCATACCTTATGCCTCAGCTATAGGGAGCATAATGTATGCAATGTTGTGTACTCGACCATACATAGCACACGCTCTAAGTGTAATGAGCCGCTATCAGTCAAATACAGGCGAAGAGCACTGGACTGCCGTAAAAGCAATCCTAAAGTACCTGCGAAGGACTAAGGACATGTTTTTGGTCTACTGTGGTAGTGGAGAACTGAAACTTGAAGGATTCACTGATTCGAGTTTCCAGACTGACGTGGATGACTTCAGATCCAACTCTGGATACATATTCCGCATCAATGGTGGAGCGGTCAGTTGGAAAAGCTGTAAACAGTCTACCACTGCCGACTCAACCACAGAAGCAGAATATATCGCAGCATCAGATGCAGCAAAGGAAAGTGTATGGATGAAAAACTTCATCCAAGAACTGGATGTTGTTCCGAGCATTGTTGAACCTATAGTCGTCTTCTGTGACAACAACGGGGCAATAGCTCAGGAGAAGGAGCCGAGATCACACCATCAATCTAAACACGTACAGAGGAAATACCACGTGATCAGGGAGATCATTGGTAGAGGAGACATACACATGGAGTATGTCAAATCAGAAGACAACATGGCTGACCCACTAACTAAGCCACTTTCCCAAAAGGCGTTGGATAGACATCTAGAAGAGATGGGTCTTAGAAACATCTGTGAATGGCTTTAGGGCAAGTGGATGATTGATAGGATAGTGCCCAGCAAGCCAGTTCAATTAGCTTGTAATAAGTCTATTCTGTAGAAGACAATCTTTGATTTTATAATAATACGCACGTTTATTTATATGTGTATAAGGATAAACAATAGCCAATTTCATCTCTCGTGAATACATTTAAGCGATTGGATGAAATCCTTAGATTACATTTGACTATGGGATGATTCACTTCAGTATTGAGTGCAATCATGAAACAGTCTCTAAGGTCGTAATCTTAAAACTGTTCCAAGTCATAGATTCCGAACGAGACGGAGTATCGTAGGAATCGCCAAGACTTGTACGAGTATGCATGATTCACATAGAGTGAATTTGTAGCATTTCATGATCAAGGCATTTTAGGCCAGTGCATATGAGTAGGTGGTTCAATGGAGGATTGAACGCATCGAACGACCCGAACAGAGAAACCCATTGTGGAAGCGCATGACGCATATCGGTGATGTGATGTTTCTCAAGGATTATAATAGTGTACGATTTAGTCATTTGACTTGAGGTGCTAGGGCGAATTCGGTGCATGAATGTGCGTACTTAGATCTAGGTATAGATCACTTAGCCTGATCATAACATGCCTAGGTTAGGTGCGTATAGTTATGTACGCGAGTGGTTAGTACCAATATGGAATCTATTGACTCATCGTAATGGATGAGAGAATTTCCTATACGATTCTTAGATAATATATCCGAGGAATCTATGGCCCGTAGTCGGTGACGGATTTGGAAAGGGGTTTCCAAATTTAGCAGTCACACTAGAATATTATCCCGAATTAGAAAGTATAATTATCGAGACAAATTTAGAGGTGCCGATCAATTCACATACCCTAAGTCATGATCGGGAATATTAGTCGATAGAAGGACCGTATGTACATGGCAATTATTAAAGACGAGGTTAACAAATATGAATTCACCTGAAGTTGGGCTTCCTGGGCTTTTGGCTAGACATCGACCATGAAGTGTGGGTACTCCTGAGTTAATAGAGGAATTGATTCTAGGAGTGGTCAATTAAAGGTTGTTTAATTGACCGGAGCAATTTATTGTTCATAAATTAAATCAAGAGGAATTCGTGGGCATGCTGCCAATTGATGGTGAACCCAGAGGGTCACACACAATACAATTGGACGGTGACTGTTATTAAAGTATATAAAAGGAATTAATTTATTCAAAGGTAATTAAATCAATTAAATGAATTAAAGTGTTAATTCAAGTGGGAGATTAATTAATTAGTTGATTTAATTAAATTTTAATTAATTGATTAAAGGAAATATTAATTTATTAATTAATATGGACTGGGTATTTAATTAAGGTTGTTAATTAAAAGAAGGCTTGCAAGACATGGGCCTTTAATTAAAAGCCCATAAGAAGTCTTGCAAACCTAGGTCAAGTAGAGGCTTATAAATAGAGTTCTACATGAGCAGAATGCTTACACATAAGAACACCCTAGCACAGAAAACCCTAGCCTCCTCTGCACCTAGCCGCCGCCCCATCCCTGCGCCGCCACCAAGTAGCCGCCGCCTCCTCCTGGCCGTGAGCTGCTATAGTGCCGCCGTGAGTTCTCCCTCGTTCCCTCGTGCTGGATCTTGCCCTGCCAAGTAGATCTGCACAGTCCTGCATTAACAAACCTCTTAGATCTAGTTCTTAGCCTAAGACTAAGAGGTGTTGCCAGAATCCAGTTAGTGTGGACTAAACTGTGGAGGTGAGACATTTGGATCACTTCCGTGAACCAGAATCAGAATCAGAGTTTGAGGTTGCCACCACCTTGCATGTGGTGAGGTTAAAATCGAAACTCCCTTTGTTTTATACATTATGTGTTTTGATTCATGCTTTTCGTATACATAATATGCACTCTATGTTGTTCTGACAATCGAGGCAACCCAACACCTCCCTTGGTATTCGCGGCTGCCGGTCATGGTCGATGCCCAGTTCTTCAGGCTCTGTGGCGAAGAGAAGGAAACAGGTTTATGATCGTTCAGGTCAAAACCTTACATTGCTGTGTGAGCCAAACCCCGAAGCCACGCTGGTTGAGATGATAGAGGATCATCTTGTAGGAAAGAGAGCGGCAAGTTATTCTGATCGTGACTCACTGGTTAATGATGAAAAGGAGAGTGCTGCAGATAAAGCTACACGAATTCTCGTTTCTTCTGTCTTTACGAGAGATATGCAGAGGTTGCTGGAGAAGGATCCACTGGAAAAATTGGCAAAGGCTGCCCAATCTTATGTCAAAGTAAGATAAGATTAATCATTTCTTCTAACTTTTCCTTCTCATCTCATTTGGCAGGGCTTTATCTAATTTACTGCTCATTTCAGCTTCCAGGCTGGTACTTGTATGGTGTCTTCCATGTAAGAGTCGGCTCTACTGAGGCAGCAATGTCAATTCCTGTTAGAGAGGAACAAAGTTCTTCTTTAGAGGGTGGCTGATTTAGAGCAAGGGTTGACTGGAGCTGGGCCTTCAACTTCTTCTACTCAACCGCCTCGAGTCGATGGCGATCTGGATTTGGGGACAGATGACCCCCATATAATCAACAGTGTTTTGGATGCAACTCGTGCGCAGGAGCGAGCAGATCAGTTGGCCAGGGATCTAGAGATTCAACAAGTCCAACATGCTACGCGTATTAGTGAGCTCGAGTCCCGGGTTACTCGTCTTCAAGCTTCTCTCGACGAGCAGGAAGAAGATGACAATCTTGATGGTCTGATCGACCGTTCTAGCAAGAACCCCAAGGAAAGAGTTATTCGAGAATTCCTTGGCTCTCCGGTCCATACTGCTCTGGTTTATCAAAAGATGGGTCCACTTTAGAGAGTACTTTCAAGAAGGCAGTTCACCAAATGGTGGCTTTTGGCATGATCGAGGACCGTAGAGAGGAGTATTTTAAGACCATCCATGTCAGTTTTGATCGGAATGGTCAGAAGTACTCTTCTGCTAATGTTCAGACAGTGGATTACGAGCATCTCCCTCTGGCGCATTTGGTAAAGGAGTTCGGAGTTGCTTTGCCAGTGCCTCCTCCCGACGCTGATCCTCCGAGGGCCGGTAGTTTGAGCGACCAGGAAGAGGAGGATTCTGACCCAGAGCATGAAGATAATGCCGACCAGGGGATTCATGGTGAAGCCGACCAGCACAATCCAGAAGGTGCCGACGAGCAGACCCAGGAAGATTAATCGTCATGAGATAGCTTTGTGAATTTACAATATTCTCCTTTGTGTTAAGACAATCTGTATTTAATCCCCATGACTTTATTTTACCATCTATTCAAAATATTTAGACATAAGTCATTTATTTGAACAATTTATTTTATTTAATGTATTCAAAAGAGTATAACTGCTTAGAATTTAGAATAAATCATTTCGCGCATCTTCCAGGATCCGTCGCGTCTTTTCCTTTAGTATAAATTATGAGGTAAGAAGTTCTTCGCTATTTTACTGCGCGTCCCCACTTAGATAAAATATTCTCTCAAGTAGCTCGAGCTTTCTCCTCGATTTTTCAAACATTTCTTACATTTCTCGAGAATGAGTTATCTTTTCTCCAATACTTCCAGGCGTTCGCGCGAAACCCCCAGGAACGTTAGATCTAAAAGGTCTCGAACGATGGGACCCTCTTCTGATCCTCCAGAATCTCGAGCATCTGCCGTCTTGGGGGCGCAGGCTTCTATTCTTACTCCGAGCGGAGTGAGCGGAGTGGGTGACACAACCATACACCCAACTTCTACCCAACAGGATATTCAATCAAACCCTTCTTCTTCAGCGGATCTACAAAGAAGAGATTCTCCTGGGCGGGTTGCTTTTGGAGATATGTCCTCCAATGAACGAGCTGCGGAGATTGTTATCCCAACCTCCGTCCCTTTTTCCGAGCATGATCCTCAAAGTCATGTTCAAACTAACCCTACTATTACTAATCCCCTACTGACTTACCAATTGCTCAAAGTCAAGCAGAGAATACTGTTGGGCCAGTCAGCAGTGGTCCATTTTTAGATACGTCTTTGGATAGTTCCAGGGCGCAACCTGTTACGCAGAGTTTCCCTGATCTCCTGTTCACTAATACAACCGCGACGGTTTCTTCGGCTGAGATCGGGACTTCTTCCCAAGGTCGGACCGAGCAAGGGTCTGATCGACAGATTCGTTTTTCTGCCTCGAGGAAGGAAATTCTTGTGAGTCCCAATGCAAGAGATTCCCCCCTCACATTGGATGATCGATGTGTCAAAGAGCAAGTTTATGATATCACGAGGTCTCAAACTCCTCGCCATGACAATGTTCCACTCGATTTCGTTCTGCCTGGTTCTTGGGAACCCGATGCATTGTCCTGGAACCTTTGGCTTAGTACCATTCTGCCTGGCGAATTAAAGAGATACGAGGATGTTTCCAACATTCGCCTTGTTCAATCTCTTTTCAAACTTCTTGAGCAGGTACATTTTAGTTTATTTTACTTAATTCTTCTTCATTGTTCGGGCTGCTTACTGATTACGCCTTTCATTCCTTCAGGGGAAGTATATTGCCTTGAAGTTAGGCGTTCAAAACGATGATACTTGGTTTAGCAGAGAGAAAATGAGAAATCGGATGGAGCTCGAGGTGTGTAAAACCGAGAGACTCTCACTTCAAAATGAGCTTCTTACTGATGAAATCAATCAATTGCCTGAGGATAATCAAACTCTTCGGAGGGAGAGAGATGACCATGCTCAACTGAATGCATATCTGGAAGGAATAGTAGAGTCTCGGATTCAATGGGCGCGAGATGAGTCTCTTTGTGATGCCTTCGATGAAGGTTATGAGCAAGGTTATTAGAAGCGCCAGGAGGAGCTGATGACATTTTTGGGCACTCCGACTCCGAGGAGCACTTCTTCGACCAGGCCTTTTAGTTCCGACCAGCCGCAATAGTTTATCTGGCTTTCTTCTTTCTTTTTTTCATTTTTTTTATTTTTTTACTTTTAATTTTTTTAATTTTTGTGAGCAATACAAGTACGAGAATGTTGTTTTCGTTGCTGGAAATATTCTTTCACCAATTTTTGTATGAATGCTATCGTATGGTGTATATATTTTTGCTGACCTCTATCTTCGTCGAAATGTAGTTCGAATTACTTTTTGGAGTAAACATTAGTCTTTCAGAATTTGAAGGGTCACCCTCTAAGTTGGGGTTTCGCAACGTTTCGTCTCCCCGTCATTATGACTTTTAACTATAAAACTCATAAGAAGTTAATTTAACCAACTCAGAAGTTGATTATAGCCTCTAGGATTATATTCCAAATATTCACGACATGATTAATCTTCTTCGTATTAAGCCTTTCAAAGTTCTTTCCTTCATTGTACAGCTTGCCTATATTATTCACAGGTCAATACTTCTTGATTAGAGTTGTCCTTACGTTGAACGAAAGGATTTTGCTGGTCTTGATGTGAATGATTAATTTAGTGTACATTCAAAGTTGATTAATAGTTGTCGGAATAGGTATTATACCTATGTCGACTAGACATAAATCTTTATATTAGGTCGTGCAAAATTCTTTCCTTCATCGTTGAGCTGATCAATTTATTAAGGGGTCAGTACTCATTAATTCGAGTAGTTTCTACGATGAATGAAAGGATTTAGCTAGGCCTAATGTAAAATCCTTCGGGCTTGCCGGTATGATACCTTTGTTGATTACTCAGTTTTTTTGGAATTCCAAAGGTCACTTTTAATAATGCCTCGTTGTTTAAAGAAATACGACGTTTCTTCTCCTTTCTCTTAGTATTAATGTTTTCCAGACTTATAAATACGTAATGGAGGCTTCCCAAATTATCCCAGATGGATTCAAATATGCTAACCTCAATTCTTACTTTTGCTCCTGAAGAACTAACTTCTGAGGTTTTTTGTCGAACCAAATGGCGTGTTAAGTTTCACAAATCTCTTCTCTATTTTGGTTTGGGTGGAATTGGAAAAATGGAGGATCCATCTTTTTCCGGAGGATCCTTTATATCTAAACCAGTTTTAACGGAAAGCCGGTCAATTCATTAAAAGGGCCAACACTTCCCTTCCTTGGTACTCCGTTCAAGGATGGCAGTTACTTTGTAAGGGATAGGTGAAGTGTTGGTACAGTTTTCTCCATCCGGCGTCCTTGCAAAACCCCTTTTTGAATATTGATCTTACGTGGTTTCGTATATGATCAAAGAAGTGAAGAAAATTGCTAAGGGCACAACTAAATGAAGGAAATATCAGTAATATTCGTGCGAATACATATTACAAGCAATGGGGTCCTACTTGAGCATTATAGGATGCCGTACAAGTTAGAGGAATAATACATAATAAGTAGCCTATGCTAACTTTCCAAGATGGCTCAGAGCAACAGCTTCGAGTAGAGAGCACCTGGGAAAGCGTATCAGTCCCCCCTTGCTTCATAAATGCTCGTGGTATTTCTAGTTTGAATGGGGGGCTACCTAGTCCATCCGTAGGAATATATTTCTCGGCCCATAGGCTTGGGCCTGAGGTCGGCCCAACAGTATCCTTCGACTACGGGCTCTCTCTCTCTGATAGATCGAATAAGATGAATTGTGTCTTGGGCTCGATTTTATGCCTTCAGGGTCGAGGTCCACAACCTTCGATCTTGCCTGGGCTCCTAACAGTAGAGTTGAGTCCGAAATATCCCTCATCAAAACTCCCCCACTTCTCGAGCGCAAAGTGAAGCTTAAGCTCGAAGAAGTATATACTGCTTCGATCGTGGGGATGAGCAAACCATTTAAAATGTGCTTCGGATATGCCTCGTTAAAAACCTAACTCAGAAAAACCCTTTGGGATAAAAACCGAATTAGGGAAAAAGAGAGCACATCTTGGAAGTAATTTTATGGCTTTACTGCGACGGCATAAATTTTGACATTAACAATTTTCTTCAGGCTTTTCACGATCCAAGTATCCTTCCACATTGGCTACCGTACTGCCGTAATTGATTCCTTGTTAATACTTCCCTGTTTCTCCGACCGTAGGATAAAGTAAAGCATTGGGCAATAAATATATATGCCGAAAAGGCGTATCTTTTTATGTTTTGGTTCTCAGCACTCCATTGAGGGAAGTGTAGTGGTCTAAAATACAATTACCGAAAAGATAGTTTTGAATTTTCCCCGAAGGAGTTCAACCGTCGCGGTTATTCGGGGACCGGGTTGCAATTTACCTTTTTGACCTTATATATATGCCGATCGTTGGGGGCTCACTTGCACAGGATTCTCGATAAACCCTAGATCGGAGCGAAGAGATCGATAAGAAATCTTAAAGATACGCTCGACCATCCTTCTCGTATTTACAATATCTAGCCAAATAGATCCAAAAGGCAAGGCCAAAATGCCGGAAGAACAAGAGAGTGGTCCTGATGAGATGCAGTCTAAGATTACACAATCACCAATGGCGGAAAATTTAGGGGGCTCGAGCTCTAATTCCGACCCTGAAAGAGAAGAAGGAGAGCTCAACTCTGACTCAGAGGATGATGAAGACGATAGCTCGAATGAGGCGACTGATGAAGAAATTGCAGAAGACGATAGCCTTACATTGGCGGACGATGAGCAGATGAAATACAGAATAGGTACCAAGGTTATCATTACAATTTTTAAATGGGTGGAACCGTTGACCAGCGCAAGGCTAAATAAAACCGAGAGCAGGGCTGATCAAATTGCTTGCCGTTACACTGAAAAACATCGAGAATACTTGGAAGACGAATTCGGTAAGTATATTTCGGACAGATACTCGATCGTTATACCGACCCCGAACAACGCCTTACTAATCCACCGGAGGGGTGCCAAGCTTTCTATACCAGGCAATTCTTTTACGGTCTACGAAATCCCTTTGCCCCTTTGATTCGTAGTATTCTAGAGGCTTTCTCGCTTAGCCCTTCTCATATTCTTTCGAACTCTATTGGGTATATAGTCGCATTCTGCGTGCTAATGAAGGCAAAAGGAAAAAAGGCGACCTTCCAAAATTTCTGGCGAGTCTTCCAGATGAGTTCGTCCACCTCTTCGAACGCGGGTTATGTATATTTTTCGCGAAGATCAAATCGATCAATATTGTCGAAGAACGTCTCAAGCAACCTAAAAGGGTGGAAAGAAGAGTTCTTCTTCGTTCGTGGGCCTGATACCACGCCTTCTGCAGAAGTTCTTGAACCGACCCCCTATAAGTGGGCAGGGGAGCAATCTTGGATCTACGGTAGGCGGGGTCTTAAAGGAAGAATGAATCATGAGCTCCCTGATGAGTTTTTGCGGACCCTTCGACCCGGCCTCTATCAAACCGCTCTAATGACCCAAGAGGGGGTCTTGAGAATGGCTGGGCTCAGCGAATGTTCTTATCCTGCCCCCGCGATCACATTTGGTCATCTTTCTTCTACGCCAGCTGATACCCAAACCAATCAAGTTGTAAGGACCGATGGGGAGGCTGATGCTGTTGTTGCTCCTCTTACTTTAGGTATGCTTATTTGTTTCTTACAATTTAGCACTCTGATTTTCCTTTGGTCGGAATTAACATTCTTTAGTTCTCAGCTGAGGTCGTTGAGAGATTTCGAACCTCTATAGCCGGCTCGAATGTTGCTTCTTTTTCAAAGGGGACCCAAGGCCATCCCCGCGAACAAAAGAAATCAAGGGCTACTTTGAAGATCGGAGGAGCCATTCCAAGCGCTGATACTATCGCGGTTCCGAACCTAGCTGCGAGTTTTCCTCAAATTGCTGCCGAGGGAACTTCACAATCCCGAGCTGCCGGGCCTCTACAGTAGGTATTCTCGATTGACACATCTGATCCGAACACAGCTGGATATAGTTATTATACGTCCAAGGGTATCCAAGCCCAACAGATAACTGAAACTAGAACGGCTCGGAAAAGAAACAGCGAAGAACCTGAGTCTTCAAGAAGGGTAAGGCCCTTTGGTCGGAAACCAGGCCCGATCCAATGTCGTCCCGGCCGGGCCGAACCAAACTTGGCAGATTTGATAGAGGACCATCTTCCCGGACCAAGGGCCGTTGGATTTCCAGAGAGTGGGACAATCGAGTCCGACTTTGGCCCCGATGGCGAACATACTGTGGATAAGTCATTTAGAATTCTGATGGCCGGAAGATTCAAGGATGATAATACCAAACTCTTCCACAAAGATGGCTTTCAAATCATGGGTGATTATGTTTATGCACATCAGAGGGTACACGTTTTTTCGTACGTACTAATTTTCTCGAAATTCCTCATTGCTGATATCTATTTTTCTTCAGGCCGGGGATTTGTTCGTTCATCAATCTCGTCGATGGCTATCTTAGAGGAAGAGTCGCGACTAGCTCATAATGCTCTACACGACATTCTGAAGGAGGATGCCGTTACTGCCGCTCGGTTGAATCAGACTACTGCCAAGCTATCCGAGGTCAAAAAGAGCTCGCGGAGGTTAGGAAAGAGCTTGAAGCAAAAAGGACACTCGAGGAAGAGGTCGAGAAGTTCAGGTCGGATCTTGAGCAAGCTAAGATGCTTTCCGATCAGGCATACGCTAGGGGTCGCGAAGAGGGCAGACTTCCTGCTGTAAAGGAATTTTTGGAATCCCCTTTCCTTGACGACTTGGTTCGCCTACGATCGGGCTCGATTAACCAAGCCTTTTTTATAAAGGAGTTCAGCAGCTCATCATGGCCGGAAGGATTCAGGGCGCTCTCAACGACTATCTTCCCCATATGGACCCTTATAAAAATATTTTTGGGGAAAACTACAAGGCTTCTTCTCTTCCTCCTGACATTGTTGGTCTTCAAGGTCATGAATAAGCCCAATTCCTCACTGAATTTGTGGTTCCCATGCCCAATCCTGACATGCTCGAAGCGGAAGAAGCAGTGGAAGAGAGCGAGGAGGTGAATATTGATGGAGATTCTAATGATCGAGGAGAAGAAAACATCTCTTCCCCCAGAGCAAGTAGTTCTTCGGCTGACCAAAGTAGCGATGAAGGGGATGATAGCTCGAGTAGCGATGATAGCGATAGCTCGGAAGGTGATTCTGACGAAGAAGTCGAAAAGGCAGAGGAGGGTCGCGATTCTGGTGCTGAAGAACCCGATCATAGATAAATACTATGTAATAGGACTTTCTTTTTTAACTTTTTCTTTTGTAACTTATGAATCTATGTACTTCTTGTCTTCTCATATATACTTTGCATTCCTTAACCCACACTGTTATCATCTTAGCGAGAACTCTGGTTACTTTATATCGAATCTGTTCCGTGGGTGATGACTGTTCCATTATTGTGATCACAAGATGCTATCCTTGCTATAAATACTGAGATCGGAGCTCTTAAAAATATATAAATTCCAAAGTCTCTGCAAGAACTTCCATGCCTTCCACCAAATCTCATAAGGTTAGCGAAGTAAAGAAAGAAAAATGGGTTTCGATTAAACCTGCTAACTCTGACAAAATGACCTCTTTAGGGGAAGATGCCGTTGAGTGCGCATCCTTTTCTACTTCATCAGAGCCTTTTAAGGTCGAAGAACCTTTCGATCCAATGGCTGTCTCTTTTTTTTTTTATATTGATACTTTTACATAACTTGATGTTCAGATTTTCGCTAACTGAGCGAATTCCAATTTTCGAGCGTTGAACGGACTGACTTAGCGGTTGTCTTTCCTCTATAGCGATCTATGTGATTTTTCCACCAAATATTTCTTTATTCCTTGTGAAACTAAACCGTCATTGAATCTTGATGCGCAACCTATTACATTCCAACCATTGGATAAAGTTGAGGTGCGTCTATAAATGGGGCTTTTCTTTAGTAAAAAAAAAATTTCCTTTTTTGTAGATTTTCTTCGATCATGTTGCTCAAGAAATATCGTCCCTTGACCCAATATTTCGAAATCCGAAGTAGGACTTATTTTTCAAGTTATATAATGTTGATTACCTTGATTTCGACTAGAATATCTGCAGAGGAAGAGCTATTCGATCATAGAGGCCGACAAGCCTCATTGCTGACCATCCACGACCCCAATAATTCCCTCGACCTGGTAAAGTGTCGGAAGGGTTCAGGCATAAAGTTTTCAAGGGTGTTTAGCGATGGGTCATTATTCCTCTGGCATGGTTCTCATACTGAGGGACCTATTGCCACAATATTTTTCAAGGATGTGAAAAGGGTGCGGCGTCAGCGAATGAACTGGTGTTCGACATGGGTTACTCGATCATCGAGCTAAGGCCTTTAAGGCCTTTAATTCCTTATCCCAATAATCAACCAACACCGAATATTCACTATCCTTGTAAATCTTTCGAGTAAGGACCTTATCGTCCGTTTGTGCTTATACTGCTAATTGTTAGTAGGATCGAAATGTAATAGGATCGAAGTAGCTTTGACAAATTCTGGTGTAATAGGATTGAGATATAGCTCTTTATCATTTTATGTATCATTTTACTTATTCGAAAATCATTGTGAATAATATTTCACAATATTCTTGCTTTTTTTGATCTAATAATTTCTGCTTGATTGTTGCATATGAATTCCGGACGTTGATGAGTTTAAATGAGCTATCTATCGTGGCCAAACAGTTCCTTATTCATCGGGAATCCCAACGGTCGTTAAATCTTGTCCGTTTAATTAACAACTTATGGCCGTTAGATCTATCCCATCCTCTTCTATAAAAGGCGGTGTTGTATCCTTGAGACTATCCCTCTCATTCTACTGGTTATTTATTTATCCTATCATGATGATCAAAACCATTACTCTATCAACTCAACTTTTTGAGTTTAGACTTCGAACAGTCTTTGTGAGAAACAAGGTTGCTTCGAACTCGCTTAGAATATCGACAGGCAAATACATTCTCGATCTGGAAGGCCAATAAACCGAATCCAGAAAACTCATAAGCTACCGATCCTTGCCCGGGGTCAGTTAATTAAGGATAATACTTTTTTATGGCTGACTACTTCGGGGTCCGGAGAACTGCTCGACCTGCAAAAATGTTGGTGGAGTATGAGCATCAAGTTCTCCAAGGATAGTCGGTAGCTTTTATCATTCCTCTAGCATAGGTCTCCGCTCGGGGGGCCTGTTGCCACAATGCACTTAGGAAGACGTACTAGGGGCAGCGTCGGAGGATAAAGTTATCTAGAAAATTATGCATTAGCCCCTACATCTTCGAAGGACTACAAATAAAGGTAAAAGCCTGCGGGTCTAAAGGAGATTCCACGCTTGGAGCTGAATTATCTCGATCGACTGGTAGGAGAAGTAATCGAAAATTTCATAGGATTGTAGAATGCAATAGGATCGGAATGTAATGTATTAGCTTGTACTATGCTCGAAATGTATCTCCAATATTCTTGCTCTTTTGAATTTTCATACCTTTGTAATAGGATCAAAACTGTACATATTTTCTTTTTCGAAATAAATTTTATAAACTTTTTCATCTCTTCTTTGTTGGTCGATCGAATAATAGTCAGATGAACTCTTATCTTTGATAACCCGATCGAACTTAAATATTTCAAACTAATACGAGAATAATCAAACATCTCTTTTTGAGCGAGCAATGAATAAGTAACCTGATAAGTAATCAATTAATCTTCCTTTGGAAAATTTCTAAGTATGAGTATTTAATCGATCCTTAGCATAACCGAATATCCGAAATCGACCGAACTCTTTAATTCGAGAAACTCCAACCGACCATAAACTTTTGGTAATAATACTTTTATTAATCATTCGGGTTTGCATTTTTGATCGAATATAACGGTTGAAGGATAGAAATTGGACGAACATTTTAGCCCGAAAATCGTTACTTAAACAAATAATAACTTTTGAATCGTTTCTGATACATAGCTCATTGTAATTGATGTACTGGTGTCGCTTGGGCCGATCATAGTCTTTCCAACCCGAGCATTAATAATTGGTTATAATTTGTCGAAAAACAAATTGATGTTTGAGCGCGATATCTCGATCATGACAATGCATTGAGTTTTCCAAACCGGCATCATATTTTGAATAGCACGTCCAAAAGATCAAATTTTAGGCAAACATTTTTGTTTCCAGCGTTGCTCTTTAAATTGGTTAACAGATAAGGACCACGGAACCATATTTATGTGTCTATTAGATTATTTCTTTTCCCAACCAAACAGGATCCTATTCTTTGGGAAATGTAACAGCCAGTACATTTATTGTTTAGATCATAGCCGTCCATGACATGTTATCTGGTCCATGACATAGTGAATTTGTAGCGTTTCATGAGCAAGGCATTTGAGGCCAGTGCATATGAGTAGGTGGTTCAATGGAGGATTGAACGCATCGAACGACCCGAACAGAGAAACCCATTGTGGAAGCACATGTCGCATATCGGTGATGGGATGTTTCTCAAGGATTATAATAGTGTACGATTTAGTCCTTTGACTTGAGGTGATAGGGCGAATTCGGTGTATGAAAGTGCGTACTTAGATCTAGGTATAGGCCACTTAGCTTGGTCATAACATGCCTAGGTTGGGTGCGTATGGACATGTACGCGAGTGGTTAGTACCAATATGGAATCTATTGACTAATTGTAATGGATGAGATAATTTCCTATATGATTCTTAGATAATATATTGAAGGAATCTACGGCCGTAGTCGGTGACGGATTTGGAAAGGGGTTTCCAAATTTAGGAGTCACACTGGAATATTATCCTGAATTAGAAAGTATAGTTATCGAGACAAATTTAGAGTTGCCAATCAATTCGCACACCCTAAGTCTTGATCGGGAATATTAGTCGATAGAAAGACCGTATGTACATGGTAATTATATGAGACGAGGTTCACAAGTATCAATTCACCTGAAGTTGGGCTTCATGGGCTTTTGGCTAGACATAGACCATGAAGTGTATGTACTCCTAAGTTAATAGAGGATTTGATTCTAGGAGTGGTCAATTAAAGGTTGTTTAATTGACCGGAGCAATTTATTGTTCATAAATTAGATCACGAAGAATTCGTGGGCCTGCTGCCAATTGATGGTGAACCCAGAGGGTCACACACAATACAATTGAACGGTGACTGTTATAAAGGATACTGAAGGAATTAATTGATTTAAAGGTGATTAAATCAATTAAATGAATTAAAGTATTTAATTAAAGTGGGAGATTAATTAATTAGTTGACTTAATTAATTAAATACTTAATTAAGTTGCTCATTAATTATATAAAAGAAATATTGATTTATTTGGATTGGGCATTTAATTAAAGTAGTTAATTAAATGAAAGGCTTGCATGACATGGGCCTTTAATTAAAAGCCCATAAGGAATCTTGCAAACCTAGGTCAAATAGAACTCTATAAATAGAGTTCTACCAGAGCTCAGAAAGCTAACACCCTAGCCTCTTTTCTCTGACCTAGCCGCCGCCCCCTCTCCTTGCGCCGCCAACCTAGTGCCGCCGCCACCTGCTGCCGTGAGCTGCCCTAGCGCCGCCGCCGTCGCCTCTCCCTTGTTCCACCGTGTTAGATCTTGTCTTGCCATGTAGATCTGCACAGTCCTGCAACAACAAATCTCCTAGATCCAGTTCTGAGCCTAAGACTAGGAGATGTCACCAGAATCCAGTTGGTGTGGACTATCTTTGGAGGTGAGACGCTTGGATCACTTCTGTGAACCAGATCCAGATCCAGATTCACAATCAGAACTGAAGGTTGCCACCACCTTGCCTGTGGTGAGGTAAATCGCAAAAACCCCCTTGTTTAATTCAATGTGTGTTTTTGTTTCATGCTTGCGTATAAATAATATGGAGATTCTTATATGGGACCTTGGGTGCTTCGAAAAATTTTAAATTTCGCACTTTCGTTGTTCTGACAATCGAGGCAACCCAACCACTATCCCAACAGTGGTATCAGAGCCAACTCCATCATTATTATACGAAAAGCCTGAACATAATGTGTTTTTACCATATATGTTTAATTATGTATATGTAAACACGTGATAATTATGTTCTGTAAATTGATTCTTAGATCTATGATTGGGTAAAACTGCTTTTTCAGATCTGTGCCGATTTTATAGTTTTTGAAAACTTTAGGACTTTTATGCAAAGAAATCGAGATCAGGGTTTTTTAGGGGCTGAAAATTAAATTTTTTCGAATCTGGAAATTTCAAAATTACTGGACTGTTTTGCCAATCTGGTCGCACGCTTTTTGGGGTCGTTTTGTAATTTCCAAAAGTTTAGGGACTGTTTTGCAATTACCGAAAATTCAGGGAAAAATAAAAAATTTTCAGAATTCAAAATTTTATTTTCTTGTAGCTGCCCAAATCTGCCCAGGGGTGTTTTTGTAACTTTTTAAAAGTTCTGGGGTCAAAGTGCAATTTTTGAAAGATGAGGGGCGAAAATGCAATTTTCAAAAGTTGAAAAACAGAATCTGAATTTGAGCAGAAAATTTATTTTTGTTTACCCGAATATTTATTTTGTCATAATTAGTAGTGACTAAAAAGTAAGAATCATAGGAAATTAGTTTTAAAAGGATGTTTTAAAATTAAGAAAGAAATAGGTAAAGGATGTTTGCATGTTTCTTGCTCTACGTGAACTGTTTACGTGGTTTTTCGATCGAGCCGAGCCTTGACCTTAGGGTAGATGTGATTGGTTTAATTTAATGTTTGGTTTTTATTGGGCTTGCGAGCCTATTATATATATATATTTTTTTTTGGGGCACTTTGAGCCTTTGTAATAGAATAGGGCTTTACTGCTTTCCTAGTTTAGAATGGAGGCCCGTTTACAAGCAAGGTGGGAGCCCAAGAAGATATGAAGGCCATGTATGCGTGGTACATTGTGTAATAGCATAGGCCTGTTTGAGAACCCTTTAGATTGACCAATAGGGCCAACATCATTGGCTCGATGATGGCCCACATAGGAGGCTCCCGATCGAAAACATATTGTGGTAGTATGCATGCTAGGCTTGTATGGCTTTTATTTATTTGTCGATTTATATTTAGCTTGTATGATATGCGCGCTAGAATCTAGATCGTAATAAAAGATAAAG
Source organism: Penstemon eatonii (assembly GCA_038501285.1). NCBI lineage: Eukaryota > Viridiplantae > Streptophyta > Magnoliopsida > Lamiales > Plantaginaceae > Penstemon > Penstemon eatonii. Next base: position 36,631,878 of record CM076711.1, on the reverse strand, counting down.
CATAATCGAAGCGGTGAGATCTCGAGAGAGTTTACCTTAAACTTTCAAACTAGTAAATCCCCTCTCGAATTAAATATTAAGTCATATTGGATTAAAATAAAATGAAGTATTTATATAAATCCAAGCCTTCCATCAATAGGGACTAGCGTATGTTGTCTACTTATCGATAGAGGTGATCCAGAGTCTGCCACCCGAGTCGAAGAAAGGGACAATACGCGAAATTCCTTGACTCCTGTTTCTAACTAAACACGACAAGGGTGAGGACGGGTCGGGATGTGAGGATCGACCGATATTTAGTCACGGAGAACTTGCGACCGGGCCCGTTGCTCATCATGATTGATGGGTTAGACTTAACGATTAGTAACACTTATGATGTAGCAGTGCTAGATTAGTGCGAAAACCGAGGCAAAATAGCTTGAAGGTTGTGGAGTGACACAATTGGCAATAAGTATGCCTACCTGGGGAATTGGTTGCATGGCCACGAGTCGTGGGTGCAATTAATTGCCGCTGGGACGTCAAGACCTACTAGGAAATAGAATTTTCTGAACAATTGAAGGGGTAATTGTTTCGATAAAATAGGGGGAGAACTTCTACGATAGAAAGTCCAACCTTCGTAGATTATAAGTATTATTCATTAACTAGTCCACTAAATATTTGTCTTCTCTTTGGATACTGAGATATCTGTAATTATCCATTTTACTATTTATCCTCGACTAATAAAATAACTGGATCAAAATATCGACTAGTCAAGAAACTTGAGAATTGTCTTAAATTCCAGAAGTGGGAATGATGTTCTTAAACGACGAGCCTATGCCTTATGCGCTTCTGAGATAAGTCAAAAAGAGAAACGAATCACCCGTAGAATATGGGAATATTAATGATCGTTTTCTCCTATAAAGATTAATCTCAAAAATGAAACGAATCACCTATAGAGTATGGGAATCTTAATGATCGTTTTCTCAAATAAGCATCAAGATTGAACGAGCTATGGAAGCGACACGAGTAGCATGTCTGAAGCTTCTGAAACAAGCCTGAAAAGGACTGTTTTGAGGATCAGTCTTTTAAAACAAACCTCCACCTCAAAAGGCTGGTTTTGAGGGGCAGTTTTGAATCGATATGATTCGAGACTTCTAAGGAATTGTTTCAAAACTCAAGAATAAATGAAGGAACTAGTGTCAAGGATCACTGTCTTTGTTTTATCAGTCTAGTTGAAAACTGGATCAATTAAACGTAGGCCTGCAAGTGATCTTAACATTTAACTTCCTCCTAAATTCTCCTCCTGCTCATTCAAATGACTCTTGAAATACACTGATCTTATTTGATAAGTTGATCACATTTCATGAATCAACCAAAGTACTGGTTAAAGGCAAATAGGATAAACCTGACATGATCGTTTACACTTCATGGACTGCAAAGTCAAAGAAGAGTAAAATGAAGAAGAATTTATTCTCTTCTAAATTCGACCATAAAGGTAGTCAAAAGAACACAAGTAGCCTAAAAGCCGAATTATCCCACTGCATCTAACAGAAGCACTTATATGTTTAATTGATTAGATGATCTAATTAATTAAGCAACGTTTCAATTAAAGGATTAATTGAAAGGGAAAAGGAAGCAATTAAAGAAGTTAATTGAAAGGAAGTAAATTAATTGAATTAAACCATTAACTCAATTTTATTGAATTAATGTGTGAAGTTCAAATTAATACAAAGATAATAGTCCATAACTTTGGTACGCTAGACTTGGACACATCTCCAAGAGTAGGATTCAAAAGTTGGTTTCGCCTAAGCTTCTTGAAAAATAGAACTTGGATGAACTTCCAACCTGCGAATCATATCTCAAAGGAGAGATGACCAGATCTCCCGTCACAGGGAATCCAGAGCGAATCAAACAAAATCTGGATTTAATCCATGAATATGGATCACTAAAAGTTACTGTGAGAGGAGATTACTCATACTTCGTACTTTTTGCTAATGACCTTGGTCGTTAGTGAAAAATGAATCTAGTGAGATGCAAATCCGAAAAACCAAGAAAGGTATTTCAATGCGAAGTAGAGAATCAACAAAGACATAGTATTATTCGATCTAATCGAGATAGCAAATACTTGTCAAGGATTCCTCAATTATCTCATTGAGAATGGGGTTCTCATACAACAAACTCCTCCTAAGACACCTCAACTTATTGAAGTGTCTAAAGAGATGGAATCTAACATTGTTTAACATTGTTCGATCCATATTAAGTTTTTTTAAAACTTCCTTATGCATTCTAGGAGTTAGTCCTCCTGACTGCATCGAAGATACTGAGCAAAGTACCTTCAAAGTTTAGTGCCTACAAAGCTTTACCAAGAAAGGTATGGCAAAATACCTCTATACTCTTACTTCTGAGTTTGGAGATCTGCTGCCGATGGTAGAAACGAGAAAGAGATAAATTGGCTAGTAGATCCAATTTGTATATGATTGTGGGGTATCTAACGAAATCCATTGGATACCTGTCCCATGACAATGAGAAACAATCATTTCTCCTAGATACCCGTTCCTCTGTTGATGAATCTCTTGTCAAAGGAAATGGAAACATCATGGAACTTGATGAAGTCCAAGATTTGGACCCGTCCTCACAAACAGAGGGAGTTAATCCAGAATTTACTGAACCTACTAGTACACCTACTCTTCGAAGGTCTGATCGAATTCGTAAGGAGCCAGAGCGATTTGGTTTCATTCACGAAAACGAGAAAGTGGAAAATGATCCAAGGACCTATCAAGAAGCGATGTCAGACATAGATTCGGATGCGTGGCTCGAAGCCATGCTACCCGAAATGGATCCCATCCATTCGAACAAGGTATAAATCTTGATTGATCCACCCGAGGGATTTATCCCTATAAGTTGGTTATAAGTTGTAAGTGGATCTTCAAACTTGGAATGAATGAATAGGTGTTGCCTCTAAGAATTGACTAGTGGTAAAAAGGCTATTCACAATGTTCTGGAACAGACTTTGATGAAACCTTTTCTCCATTAGCAATGTCTGAATCCATTTAGATTCACATTTGTTCAGATGAGATAGTCAAGACATTTGACTTCATCAAAACGAGTATGAACCATGAGTGTTCAAAAGGATTAGTGGGAGCGCGATGAAGCTCATATTTTATATGTCGATAATGTTCTGGCTATCTGGTATGATATCGGAATGTTAGCACAGACGAAAGCATGGTTGTCCATGCAATTCTCCATGAAAGATTTAGGAGAAGCATCTTGCGTATTGGGATACGTATCTATGAAGTAGATCAGAAAAGATGCTGACACTCTCTAAATCTAAGTACATAGAATCAATACTGAAAATATTCAGTATGGAGAATCCAAGAAAGGATTGCTTCAAGTGAGACATTGTATCCCTTGTTCCAAAATCGATGTGCCCTACATCAAATGAGAATAAAGAAGAATGTCTCAAATACCTTATGTTTCAAACAAAAGGTTGCATGTGGCATACTTTACTATGTACTAGACCAGACGTAGAACTTGCTCAAGTATCGCGAGCAGTTGCTAGTCAAAATCCAGTGAAGAAGTACTGGACCGCCGTAAAAGATATCCTTAAGCTCTTGACAAAGACTAAGGATTTGTTCTTGGTCTAGGTGGTAGTGGAGAATTAAGAATTAGAAGGATTTACTGATTCGAATTTTTCAGTCTGATGTGGATGAATTAAACACATCCATTTTTGGATACATATCCTGCCTCGATGTGGTAACGGTAAATTTGAAAGGGTTCCAAGCAAATCACCGTAACCATCCAAACCACTGAAGCAAGATATATTGCAGCATTAAATGTAGCATTAAATGCGGCTTAAGAAAGTGTTTGGATATAAAACTTCATCCTATGGTTGGATGTAGTGCCTAGCATTGCGAAGCTCATGATTATCTTCCATGATAACATTGGAGCTATTGCTAAAGCAAAGCATTCGAGATCTCACCAGAAATCTAAACACAATTGAAAGAAAAGTACAATTTGATTAGAAAAATCATTGGTAGAGTTAACGCGCGTAATGGATCGCGTCGACTCAGAAGACAACTTAGCGGATCCACTAAAAGGAGGCTATATCATGAAATGAGTTCGAAGAACATCTTTAAAAAGATGGGTCCTAGAAACATTTGTGATTGGCTTTAGGGCAAGTGGGAGATTGATGGGATAGTGCCCTGCAAGCCAATACATTTAGCTTGTAGTGAAACTATCATTATCTTTCTTTAGTATAAATGTAATAATACGCACATTTATTTATATATGTATAAGGATAAACAATGGCCAACTTCATCTCTCGCGAATACATTTAAGCGATTGGTTGAAACCCTTAGATTACATTAGACTATGGGACCATTCACTTCAGTACTGAGTGCAATCATGAAACAGTCTCAAAGGTCGTAATCTTAAAACTGTTCCAAGTCATAGATTCCGAACGAGACGGGGTATCGTAGGAATCGGCAAGACTTGTACAAGTATGCATGATTCACATGGAGTGAATTTGTAGCGTTTCATGAGCAAGGCATTTGAGGCCAGTGCATATGAGTAGGTGGTTCAATGGAGGATTGAACGCATCGAACGACCCGAACAGAGAAACCCATTGTGGAAGCGCATGTCGCATATCGGTGATGGGATGTTTCTCAAGGATTATAATAGTGTACGATTTAGTCCTTTGACTTGAGGTGCTAGGGCGAATTCGGTGCATGAAAGTGCGTACTTAGATCTAGATGTAGGCCACTTAGCTTGGTCATAACATGCCTAGGTTTGGAGCGTATGGACATGTACGCGAGTGGTTAGTACCAATATGGAATCTATTGACTCATTGTAATGGATGAGAGAACTTCCTATACGATTCTTAGATAATATATCCAAGGAATCTACGGCCGTAGTCGGTGATGGATTTGGAAAGGGGTTTCCAAAATTAAGAGTCACACTGGAATATTATCCTGAATTAGAAAGTATAGTTATCGAGACAAATTTAGAGGTGCCGATCAATTCACACACCCTAAGTCTTGATCGGGAATATTAGTCGATAGAAGGACCGTATGTACATGGTAATTATATGAGACGAGGTTCACAAGTATCAATTCACCTGAAGTTGGGCTTCATGGGCTTGTGGCTAGACATCGACCATGAAGTGTAGGTACTCCTGAGTTAATAGAGGATTTGATTCTAGGAGTGGTCAATTAAAGGTTGTTTAATTGACCGGAGCAATTTATTGTTCATAAATTAAATCACGAAGAATTCGTGGGCCTGCTGCCAATTGATGGTGAACCCAGAGGGTCACACACAATACAATTGGACGGTGACTGTTATAAAGGATACTGAAGGAATTAATTGATTTAAAGGTGATTAAATCAATTAAATGAATTAAAGTATTTAATTCAAGTGGGAGATTAATTAATTAGTTGACTTAATTAATTAAATACTTAATTAAGTTGCTAATTAATTATATAAAATAAATATTGATTTATTTGGATTGGGCATTTGATTAAAGTAGTTAATTAAATGAAAGGCTTGCAAGACATGGGCCTTTAATTAAAAGCCCATAAGGAATCTTGCAAACCTAGGTCAAATAGAACCAGAGCTCAGAAACTAACACCCTAGCAAAAACCCTAGCCTCTTTTCTCTGACCTAGCCGCCGCCCCCTCTCCTTGCGCCGCCAACCTAGTGCCGCCGCCACCTGCTGCCGTGAGCTTCCCTAGCGCCGCCGCCGTCGCCTCTCCCTTATTCCACCCTGTTAGATCTTATCTTGTCAAGTAGATCTGCACAGTCCTGCAACAACAAATCTCCTGGATCCAGTTCTGAGCCTAAGACTAGGAGGTGTCACCAGAATCCAGTTGGTGTGAACTATCTTTGGAGGTGAGACGCTTGGATCACTTCTGTGAACCAGATCCAGATCCTGATTCACAATCAGAACTGAAGGTTGCCACCACCTTGCCTGTGGTGAGGTAAATCGCAAGAACCCCCTTGTTTAATTCAATGTGTGTTTTTGTTTCATAATTGCGTATAAATAATATGGAGGTTCTTATATGGGACCTTGGGTGCTTCGAAAAATTTTAAATTCCGCACTTTCGTTGTTCTGACAATCGAGGCAACCCAACCACTATCCCAACAAATAAATCCAATAACTCTTTGACCCAATAAAGTATAGAGAAATGATTTTCATCTTGTTTCCAAGGTTGCTTGATTTAATTGTTGATACTCTCTTTTCGCATGTTAGCTTTATGGGTCTTAGCAAAAGCTTTCACCCTTTTCGTTTTCATCGGTCATAGCAATAGCTTTCACCTGAGGGTCTTAGCAACAGCTTTCACCCTTTTCGCTTTTATCGGTCATAGCAATAGCTTTCACCAGAGGGTCTTCGCAACGGCTTTCACCCTATTCGTTTTTATCGGTCATAGCAATAGCTTTCATCTGAGGGTCTTAGCAACGGCTTTCACCCTTTTCATTTTTATCGGTCATAGCAATAGCTTTCACCTGAGGGTCTTAGCAACGGCTTTCACCCTTTTCATTTTTATCGGTCATAGCAATAGCTTTCACCTGAGGGTCTTACCAACGGCTTTCACCCTTTTCATTTTTATCGGTCATAGCAATAGCTTTCACCTGAGGGTCTTAGCAACGGCTTTCACCTTTTTCATTTTGTTTTCGATCTAAGGGGCATAGCAACGGCTTTCACCCTTAGTCGATATCGGGATTCATAACAACAGCTTTTACCCGATGTTTAATACTTGGTTGACACGTATCGAGATTGGCCATATTCTTAAAGTATTTTCCGAAATGTAAGGAAATGATAATATCTTTGGCGAAAGAAAACTTTCATTGAATAGATAATCATTTACGACCCGAGATATAAGAGGCAGAAGAGATAATAAGACAGTAAGTAGGCTAGAAACCAGAAAATAATCTTCATCGTTCATAATAATGCGTTTCCGAGTTGTGTGCTCCTTGTCTATATGACCTTAGAGAAGATAAATACTCGATCTTCTGGGTATTAAAACCTTTGTTCGATCGCTCCAATCGATTGAACCGGTGTTTTAATTTGTCACATTCTTGTCGAAAGAAAATATAAAGATTGGCGGTGATCATGATTCTATTGTAGAAATCCCTCGAATAATCACATAAACACATCATATTGAATAAACCATTAATATATCCCTTGGGGTCGGTAGTCCCGTTATACCGTAGTAACCTTGTTTAAGCATCGTATGATGTTATTTCCGATCTCAGATCGGCGACAGCCGTATGGTCGAACATTGTCCTGGGAATGACTGGTGGAGCTTCTGGCTGTTGAGCCGCTCGAGATAGATTATCGGGCTCATTGTTAACTGAGTTTCGAGCTCCGGTTGCGTGAGAAGGCTCTCCTCGAACATATGTATTTCTCCTCGAAGTAGGCATTTTTCGATCTAACACCCAAATAGGCTCCTCGGTGGGCGCCAATTGATCTTACATGGTTTCGTATATGATCAAAGAAGTGAAGAAAATTGCTAAGGGCACAACTAAATGAAGGAAAGATCAGTAATATATATATTCCGAACGTGCGAATACAGATTACAAGCAATGGGGTCCTACTTGAGCATTATAGGACGCCATACAAGCTAGAGGAATAATACATAATAAGTAGCCTATGTTAACTTTCCAAGATGGCTCCGAGCAGCAACTTCGAGTAGAGAGCACCTGGGAAAGCATATCAATCCCCCCTTGCTTCATAAATGCTCGTGGTATTTATAGTTGGAATGGGGGGCTACCTAGTCCATCCGTAGGAATATATTTCTCGGCCCATAGGCTTAGGCCTAAGGTCGGCCCAACAGTATCCTTCGACTACGGGCTCTCCCTCTCTGATAGATCGAATAAGATGAATTGTGTCTTGGGCTCGATTTTATGCCTTCAGGGTTGAGATCCACAACCTTCGATCTTGCCTGGGCTCCTAACAGTAGAGTAGAGTCCGAAATATCCCTCATCAAATATGCAGGCCTCCCTTGTCGAGGATGTGTTACTAGGGGGTAGTGTCCTTTTCTGATCAAGGAGGATACTTCATCATCAATAAGCCTATCTCGAGAAATACATGCAACAACTCGGAGATCAATCAACGTAGTCGATAGAATACCATTAGTCCTCTGTAATACTTGTAAACTCTAATGTAGTAGGAAAGTTTTCCTGATTTTGTAATATTGTTGAATGTAATTACTTATCAATAAAAGTACTTTAATTTAATCTGTTATGTCCATTTCGTACCAAATATTTATGAACTTGTTTATCTGTAATGAATCCAATATTTCATGTCGATACTGTCAATCCTTGTCAGTTATCGATATTCTTATTCAAATTTTTTATGCTTATTGAGATACGTAGCTTGACTTTTATGTCCATCATGTAAGTCGATATATTTCAGTTGAAAGCTGAATTCTGGTTTTTTCTTAAACAGTTCGTCGAAGTACTTGAACCGTAAATTAGTCGATAATTATTCCTGTCGCCCTTGTCGACACTCTAGCCCTGAAGGTCGTAGACATGACTTTGTCTTTACCAAAACTCTATATAAGAGCCTTCATTTCGTCTTTTTTAAGAAAAATTCTAAGTATGGAATGTATTCTTCCGATATAGTAATCCTTATTCTCTCCATAAGAAATGTACCTCGGCACATTGTTATTTTCATAATCCTCAAATTAAGCAAACATTTCACGTATCATGTCCTTACGCCAATTACTTGGTAAGGGAGGAATTGGAAAATGTAGAACCATTCTTTAGGTCCAGTGTGCCACGACCTCGTTAAGCAGTTCTTTTGGCATATGAGGCAGTGACAAGTTCACCTAACTGATTGAGAAAGACTGATGTTCCTCATACTCTGGCAGATTTCTTGGACCCCAAGAGGAAAGCTGGATTCTACTTCGTTGATTCAATATATATTCTCAAAACAATCAATCATTTTGTAATTTCATCATTTTTTCCTTGTAACATGCGGTAATAATAATAAATCTTGTAGTTTGAGAAGTATTGCTCTGTTCTTTAAACTGCTTTTCTTCATTTTCTGAAGGGTTTCCATTCAGTGTGACTTGGATATCACCTTAGGCTAATAAAATATTTTCAATCGACCAGTTCTATTATCGAGAATCGATCTTGACATAGTAATCATTCCGATCTCGTTTATTACCTGTTGTCGAGGAGTGTTATCGACCCTAACTGCTGTCATTCCAACTTACTTGCATTAAATACGGGAAGTTGATAAGTCAAGTTTTCCTCTGTTGATTTAATTAGTTCCTATCCGTAGGATTAACTTCGTCATCCCTATAAATAGGCAACAACTCATTTACCATTTCTATCCACACCGCACAGATGGAAAATTCAGTTTCCTCTAATTTCATTATGCCAAGTGATCCCATAATCTTTAGAAAGGCACATTATTACGATCAGTCTTTTCACGATTATTCAATCTTCATCATGCCTAGTGCTGACGAGTCCCATTAACGCCCTACCTCGTACTGACAAGTCCCATGTGGCTTCAGCCTTAGTCTTCGAAAGGTTGAAGTTCGTGGTATTGATAGGATAGTGCCCAGCAAGCCAATTCATTTTAGCTTGTAATAGGTCTATTATGTAATAACAATCTTTTGATTCTATAAATAATACGCACGTTTATTTATATCAGTATAGAATAAACAATGGCCAACTTCATCTCTCACGAATACATTTAAGCGATTGGATGAAATCCTTAGATCACATTTGACTATGGGACGATTCACTTCGGTATTGAGTGCAATCATGAAACAGTCTCTAAGGTCGTGATCTTAAAACACGTTCCAAGTCATAGATTCCAAAACGAGACAGTGTTTTGTAGGAATCGTCAAGCCTTGTACAAGTATGCATGATTCACACGGAGTGAATTTGTAGCGTTTCATGAGCAAGGCATTTAAGGCCAATGCATATGAGTAGGTGGTTCGATAGAGGATCGAACGCATCGAACGACCCGAAAAGAGAAACCCATCGTGGAAGCGCATGACGCATATCGGTGATGGGACGTTTCTCAATACTTATAATAGTGTGAGATTTAGTCCTTAGACTTGAGGTGCTAGGGCGAATTTGGTGCATGAGTGTGCGTACTTAGATCTAGGTATAGATCACATAGCCTGATCATAACATGCCTAGGTTGGGTGCATATAGTTATGTACGCGAGTGGTTAGTACCAATACGGAATCTACCGACAAATCGTAATGGATGAGGAAATTTCCTATACGATTCTTAGATAATATATCCAAGGAATCTGCGGCAACAGTCGGTGACGGATTTGGAAAGGGGTTTCCAAATTTAGCAGTCACACTGGAATATTATCCCGAATTAGAAAGTATAGTTATCGAGACAATTTAGAGGTGCCGATCAATTCACACACCCTAAGTCTTGATCGGGAATATTAGTCAATAGAAGGACCGTATGTACATGGTAATTATATGAGACGAGGTTCACAAGTATCAATTCACCTGAAGTTGTGCTTCATGGGCTTGTGGCTAGACATCGACCATGAAGTGTAGGTACTCCTGAGTTAATAGAGGATTTGATTCTAGGAGTGGTCAATTAAAGGTTGTTTAATTGACCGGAGCAATTTATTGTTCATTAATTAAATCACGAAGAATTCGTGGGCCTGCTGCCAATTGATGGTGAATCCAGAGGGTCACACACAATGCAATTGGACGGTGACTGTTATAAACGATACTGAAGGAATTAATTGATTTAAAGGTGATTAAATCAATTAAATGAATTAAAGTATTTAATTCAAGTGGGAGATTAATTAATTAGTTGACTTAATTAATTAAATACTTAATTAAGTTGCTAATTAATTATATAAAATAAATACTGATTTATTTGGATTGGGCATTTAATTAAAGTAGTTAATTAAATGAAATGCGTGCAAGACATGGGTCTTTAATTAAAAGCCCATAAGGAATCTTGCAAACCTAGGTCAAATAGAACTCTATAAATAGAGTTCTACCAGAGCTCAGAAAGCTAACACCCTAGCAAAAACCCTAGCCTCTTTTCTCTGACCTAGCCGCCGCCCCCTCTCCTTGCGCCGCCAACCTAGTGCCGCCGCCACCTGCTGCCGTGAGCTTCCCTTGCGCCGCCGCCGTCGCCTCTCCCTTATTCCACCCTGTTAGATCTTACCTTGCCAAGTAGATCTGCACAGTCCTGCAACAACAAATCTCCTAGATCCAGTTCTGATCCTAAGACTAGGAAGTGTCACCAGAATCCAGTTGGTGTGGACTATCTTTGGAGGTGAGACGCTTGGATCACTTCTGTGAACCAGATCCAGATCCAGATTCACAATCAGAACTGAAGGTTGCCACCACCTTGCCTGTGGTGAGGTAAATCGCAAAAACCCCCTTGTTTAATTCAATGTGTGTTTTTGTTTCATGCTTGCGTATAAATAATATGGAGATTCTTATATGGGACCTTGGGTGCTTCGAAAAATTTTAAATTCCGCACTTTCATTGTTCTGACAATCGAGGCAACCCAACCACGATCCCAACAAATAAATCCAATAACTCTTTGACCCAATAAAGTATAGAGAAATGATTTTCATCTTGTTTCCGAGGTTGCTTGATTTAATTGTTGATACTCTCTTTTCGCATGTTAGCTTTATGGGTCTTAGCAAAAGCTTTCACCCTTTTCGTTTTCATCGGTCATAGCAATAGCTTTCACCTGAGGGTCTTAGCAATAGCTTTCACCCTTTTCGTTTTTATCGGTCATAGCAATAGCTTTCACCTGAGGGTCTTAGCAACGACTTTCACCCTATTCGTTTTTATCGGTCATAGCAATAGCTTTCACCTGAGGGTCTTAGCAACGGCTTTCACCCTTTTCATTTTTATCGGTCATAGCAATAGCTTTCACCTGAGGGTCTTAGCAACGGCTTTCACCCTTTTCATTTTTATCGGTCATAGCAATAGCTTTCACCTGAGGGTTTTACCAACATCTTTCACCCTTTTCATTTTTATCGGTCATAGCAATAGCTTTCACCTGAGGGTCTTAGCAACGGCTTTCACCTTTTTCATTTTGTTTTCGATCTAAGGAGCATAGCAACGGCTTTCACCCTTAGTCGATATCGGGAGTCATAACAACAGCTTTTACCCGATGTTTAATACTTTGTTGACACGTATCGAGATTGGCCATATTCTTAAAGTATTTTCCGGAATGTAAGGAAATGATAATATCTTTGGCGAAAGAAGACTTTCATTGAATAGATAATCTTTTACGACCCGAGATATAAGAGGCAGAAGAGATAATAAGACAGTAAGTAGGCTAGAAACCAGAAAATAATCTTCATCGTTCATAATAATGCGTTTCCGAGTTGTGTGCTCCTTGTCTATTTGACCTTAGAGAAGATAAATACTCGATCTTCTGGGTATTAAAACCTTTGTTCGATCGCTCCCAATCGATTGAACCGGTGTTTTAATTTGTCACATTCTTGTCGAAAGAAAATTAAAGATTGGCGGTGATCATGATTCTGCTGTAGAAATCCCTCGAATAATCACATAAACACATCATATTGAATAAACCATTAATATATCCCTTGGGGTCGGTAGTCCCGTTATACCGTAGTAACCTTGTTAAAGCATCGTATGATGTTATTTCTGATCTCAGATCGGCGACAGCCGTATGGTCGAACATTGTCCTGGGAATGACTGGTGGAGCTTCTGGCTGTTGAGCCGCTCGAGATAGATTATCGGGCTCATTGTTAACTGAGTTTCGTGCTCCGGTTGCGTGAGAAGGCTCTCCTCGAACATATGTATTTCTCCTCGTAGTAGGCATTTTTCGATCTAACACCCAAATAAGGCTCCTCGGTGGGCGCCAATTGATCTTACATGGTTTCGTATATGATCAAAGAAGTGAAGAAAATTGATAAGGGCACAACTAAATGAAGGAAAGATCAGTAATATATATATTCCGAACGTGCGAATACAGATTACAAGCAATGGGGTCCTATTTGAGCATTATAGGATGCCATACAAGCTAGAGGAATAATACATAATAAGTAGCCTATGTTAACTTTCCAAGATGGCTCCGAGCAGCAGCTTCGAGTAGAGAGCACCTGGGAAAGCATATCAATCCCCCCTTGCTTCATAAATGCTCGTGGTATTTATAGTTGGAATGGGGGGCTACCTAGTCCATCCGTTGGAATATATTTCTCGGCCCATAGGCTTAGGCCTAAGGTCGGCCCAACAGTATCCTTCGACTACGGGCTCTCTCTCTCTGATAGATCGAATAAGATGAATTGTGTCTTGGGCTCGATTTTATGCCTTCAGGGTTGAGATCCACAACCTTCGATCTTGCCTGGGCTCCTAACAGTAGAGTAGAGTCCGAAATATCCCTCATCAAATATGCAGGCCTCCCTTGTCGAGGATGTGTTACTAGGGGGTAGTGTCCTTTTCTGATCAAGGAGGATACTTCATCATCAATAAGCCTATCGCGAGAAATACATGCAACAACTCGGAGATCAATCAACGTAGTCGGTAGAATACCATTAGTCCTCTGTAATACTTGTAAACTCTAATGTAGTAGGAAAGTTTTCCTGATTTTGTAATATTGTTGAATATAATTACTTATCAATAAAAGTACTTTAATTTAATCTGTTATGTCCATTTCGTACCAAATATTTATGAACTTGTTTATCTGTAATGAATCCGATATTTCATGTCGATACTTTCAATCCTTGTCTGTTATCGAGATTCTTATTCAAATTTTTTATGCTTTTTGAGATACGTAGCTTGACTTTTATGTCCATCATGTAAGTCGATAAATTTCAGTTGAAAGTTGAATTCTGGTTTTTGCTTAAACAGTTCGTCGAAGTACTTGAACCGTAACTTAGTCGAGAATTATTCCTGTAGCCCTTGTCGACACTCTAGCCCTGAAGGTCGTAGACATGACCTTGTCTTTACCAAAACTCTATATAAGAGCCTTCATTTCGTCTTTTTTAAGAAAAATTCTAAGTATGGAATGTATTCTTCCGATATAGTAATCCTTATTCTCTCCATAAGAAATGTACCTCGGAACATTGTTATTTTCATAATCCTCAAATTAAGCAAACATTTCACGTATCATGTCCTTACGCCAATTACTTGGTAAGGGAGGAATTGGAAAATGTAGAACCATTCTTTAGGTCCAGTGTGCCACGACCTCCTTAAGCAGTTCTTTTGGCATATGAGGCAGTGACAAGTTCACCTAACTGATTGAGAAAGACTGATGTTCCTCATACTCTGGCAGATTTCTTGGACCCCAAGAGGAAAGCTGGATTCTACTTCGTTGATTCAATATATATTCTCAAAACGATCAATCATTTTGTAATTTCATCATTTTTTCCTTGTAACATGCGGTAATAATAATAAATCTTGTAGTTTGAGAAGTATTGCTCTGTTCTTTAAACTGCTTTTCTTCATTTTCTGAAGGGTTTCCATTCAGTGTGACTTGGATATCACCTTAGGCTAATAAAATATTTTCAATCGACCAGTTCTATTATCGAGAATCGATCTTGACATAGTAATCATTCCGATCTCGTTTATTACCTGTTGTCGACGAGTGTTATCGACCCTAACTGCTGTCATTCCAACTTACTTGCATTAAATACGCGGAGTTGATAAGTCAAGTTTTCCTCTGTTGATTTAATTAGTTCCTATCCGTAGGATTAACTTCGTCATCCCTATAAATAGGCAACAACTCATTTACCATTTCTATCCACACCGCACAGATGGAAAATTCAGTTTCCTCTAATTTCATTATGCCAAGTGATCCCATAATCTTTAGCGTTTCATGAGCAAGGCATTTAAGGCCAGTGCATATGAGAAGGTGATTCGATAGAGGATCGAACGCATCGAACGACCCGGACAGAGAATCCCATTATGGAAGCGCATGACGCATATTGGTGATGGGACGTTTCTCAATACTTATAATAGTGTGAGATTTAGTCCTTAGACTTGAGGTGCTAGGGCGAATTTGGTGCATGAGTGTGCGTACTTAGATCTAGGTATAGATCACATAGCCTGATCATAACATGCCTAGGTTGGGTGCATATAGTTATGTACGCGAGTGGTTAGTACCAATACGGAATCTACCGACAAATCGTAATGGATGAGGGAATTTCCTATACGATTCTTAGATAATATATCCAAGGAATCTGCGGCGACAGTCGGTGACGGATTTGTAAAGGGGTTTCCAAATTTAGCAGTCACACTGGAATATTATCCCGAATTAGAAAGTATAGTTATCGAGACAATTTAGAGGTGCCGATCAATTCACATACCCTAAGTCTTGATCGGGAAATTAAGTTGATAGAAAGACCGTATGTACATGGCATTTATAAGAGGTGAGGTTCACAAATATCAATTCACCTGAAGTTGGGCTTCATGGGCTTGTGGCTAGACATCGGCCATGAAGTGTGGGTACTCCTGAGTTGATAAGGGAGATTGATTCTAGGAGTGGTCAATTAAAAGGCTTTAATCGATCGGAGCAATTAATTGCTCGTAAATTAAATCACGAGAAATTCGTGGGACTGCTGCCAATTGATGATGAACCTAGAGGGTCTGTTGGATAAGGATGAAGATGAAGGCACTAAAGGAAGTTTGATAAGGGAGGTTTTGATGCATTCCAAAACTTCATATTTAGCTAAGTATGGAGTAACTTAGCTGATAAACTTATCAAGGAATTTTGACTAAGTAAAGAAGACATCGGAAGAGTCAAAGTTTCAAGGTCCAAGACTTCTGATCTGCTGAAGAAAAGTTATCAGACTGGTGAAGATCAGCCGACTCAATCAGATTTGTTCAAGTTTGAGATCAGCTTTGTTCGCCATCAGACGCATACTTTTATCAGCCAAGTGAAGAAGATCATAAAGTGTTCCCAACGGTAATAAATGCCCCTTGGAGTAATAAATGCTGAAGTACAAGGTTATTAAAGACAAATGATTGAAGAAATGCTTCACATCAGCTGGGTGCATTTAATGCTGCCTGCAGAATAGTACTGTTCACAGTACGGACAGACTGCAAAAGAGCCGTTCGCGGATTTAAAGGACCAGTACTCGAGGAATTTGAATCTTGTCTCTCTTCAACGGACATTTTTCAAACCTCAAGTATAAACAGCTGAAAGAGACGAAGAAGAAAGAAGCAACACAATCTCTGAGAAATTTTCGAAGCAAAATTCTTTAAGTCTCAAGAACAGCTCACTCATCAGCTTAGTCATTTGTTGACGAAAAGCGAAGTTGAAGAACAAAGATAAATACATCTTCTGAGTGATTTTGTAAACAAGAGTGTTGTGAGAAGTAAATATCCGTCTAAGTGAGTGATATTAATTCAGAGAAGTAGGATTTCTTTGTGATTTCTTACTGCGAACTTACGGCCTGTTCATTTGTTGTAAGGCGTAAGCAGAGTATATTGATTCCTGTGTGTTTTTAGTATAACCCAAGATCTTTGTGACTTGGAAGAGTGGACTAAAAGATATTCAAATCCATATAACCACTATAAAAATCGTTTGTGTTTTATCTGCATTTTACCTGCATATTTTCAGTTGCATAAAACACATTAAGTTAACTGTTTGAAAAAGGATCTAAAAAGAGATTTTACAAATATGGGGAAGCATTTTTCAAACTGCTAAGTTTACTTGTGAAAAACACTTTGAAAATCCGCTGCAAGTACTCTAAGTATTAAAACTGATTTTAACAAAATCAGCTAAGTAACAATCAGACGAGTGGTCAACAAAGCTGTTCAAAGATTTGTTCGCGAACAGAATTGTAACTAACTAATCTGATCAGCTTAGTCTGTTCAGTTAGAGTAAAAGTTTTAAAGTTAAATTTGAAGAAAATTTTTAAAGAGGTTTATTCACCCACCCTCTAAACCTCTTCTGACCACTTGGGACCAACAAGTGGTATCAGAACAGGTGGTTCATTAGAATCAGCTGCCTGATCAACGAGCTTGATCCGAGTGTTTTTCAAAGGTTTTCAAAATTTTCTAAAGAGCATTTTTTTGAAAAATTAAAACTTTTTGAAAAATGGACTGTATCAGCCATGTTCCCCACATTGCTGGCATGTCTTTTGAAGACTGGAAGATTAGAATGGAAATCTTTCTAGCTGCTTATAATGACAACATGTACACATGTATCATTAAGGGTCCATTCAGATTCACAAAGACCATAAAAATCAATGAAGTTGATACGGTTGTGGAGAAAGACTTACATGAGATGACTGCTGAAGAAATCAAGTTGTTCAATCTTGACAAAGTCGGAAGATTCATCATGACTAAAGCCCTGGACAATGATCGGTTTGACAAAGTCCAACATTACAAAACTGCAAAGGAAATGTGGGATAAAGTTAGAGATATGAGCGAAGGAAACGGCGCCATAAAAGAGCATCAGCTGAGTGTTGCTCTAGAAAAGCTGGACAACTTCAAGATGAAGTCTGCAGAAACCATTGATCAGATGGATACAAGGTTTACAAGGACGCTGAATGAAGTTCTGAAGCTTGGAAAAACCTTCACGGACAAAGAGATAACCGTCAGAGTTCTGAAGGCGCTACCTCCCAAGTTCAACATGAAGGTGACAGCTATGGAAGAATCAAGAGATCTGGGCAAGATTTCTCTTACAGAGCTGTTCTTAGTACTCAAGGCGTATGAGTATAAACTGCCTAGGATGGGTGTTGAAGAAACCTCAACTTCAAGTCCCACAGCTGCACTGGTTGCTGCTGAAAACCCAAGAAGGCCAGCCTACAAAAGTAAAGATGTGGACTCATCTGATGAAGCCACACTGCTCAACAAAAAGGAGTACACTGCTGGAGACGTTGCATTGCTAATAAACAACTTCAAGAAGTTCTACAAGAGAAAATTGAAGAACAAATATAACAATGCTTCCACTTCTAAACCTAAATTTTCTTCTCAAGATAAAGAGGATTATAAAGCCAAACTAATGTGTTACAACTGCAGGAAATTGGGGCACTTCATCAAAGACTGCCCATATCCAAAAGCAGAAAAGTACACTGAAGAAGAGAAGAAAATGAGAAGAGAAAGAAAACATCAGAAAGGCAAGGCTATGATAGCAGAAGCAGAAAAGCTGGCTGCTGTCTACTCATCTGATTCAGATTCAGACACGTCTGATGAAGAATCTTCTGATAAAGGAAACCCTGCTCTCCTGTGCCTGATGGCAAAGGAATCTGATGACTCTGAGGATGAGGTAACTCCTCTTGACAATGAATTATTTAATTCATTTGAAAAAATGATGCTTAACAATACTGGTATTGCTGAAGCATACAAAAAGCTTAAGGAAGAGATGATATTGCTAAAAGAGCAAAACAGTTCACTGAAACTTTTAGCTGAAAAGCCAAAGGAATCAGCTGAATATAAACAGCTTGAGCAAGAACATGAATCTCTGAAAGCTGAATGTGAAGTCTTTAAAGGAAAAATCATGGAACTTGAAAAAGTTATTGAGTCTCATGAGAAATCATCTGTTGCATCCACGCATACATCTAGTAAACAGAAGATACCTTTAGAACAGGAAAAGTTTGAACTGAATCATACTGAAAAATTTGTATCAGCTGACAACAGTAAGGTCATTCTTTATATTCAGACAACTAAACCTGCTTCACCTGAGAAAGTTGTAAAGGAGACAAAAACTACCCCTCAACATGAATATAAATAGTCGACTGGAATTCTGCTGATAAGAATTCAAATGTTTGTTTGGTGGCATCAACACCAAGTGAAGTTAGTTGGCTGTGGCACAAAAGGATGAATCATTTAAACTTCAAGACCATCAACAGATTAATCAAGAATGATTTGGTAGAAGGGATTCCTAAAACAGTCATGAGCAAAGATAAGCTTTGTGACGCCTGTCAGAAGGGTAAACAAATCAAGTCATCGTTCAAAAGCAAGAAGCATCAATCTTCTGGAAGAATATTGGAGCTGCTACATATGGACTTATTTGGACCGATTGATCCTGTCAGCAATGGTGGAAAGAAATACTGCCCTAGCTGTTGTGGATGACTATTCAAGATATACTTGGGTGATTTTCATGAAGAAGAAAAGTGAAACCAAGGAAAATCTTACAAATCTGATGGAACGGATCCAGAATGAGAAAAGCATAAAGATATTGAAGATCAGATCAGATAGAGGGACAGAGTTCACAAACTCTACTGTTGAAGAGTATTGTAATATCAAAGGAATACATCATGAGTATTCAGCTGCTAGAACCCCTCAACAAAATGGTGTTGCTGAAAGGAGAAACAGAACACTAAAAGAAGCTGTCAGAACTATGATAGCTGAAGCTAAGCAGCCTCAAAGATTTTGGGCAGAAGCAACAAATACAGCATGCTTTACCCAAAACAGATGCATGATCAACAAGCACCAAAACAAGACTCCATATGAAGTTTGGAACAACAGGAAGCCAAACATTCATTACTTTAAGATTTTTGGTTGTAAATGCTATGTTTTAAACAATGGTAAAAATCACCTTACTGCATTTGCAGAAAAGGCTGATGAAGCTGTTTTTGTAGGATACTCTACGGTTAGTAAAGCCTATAGAGTCTTTAACAAAAGAACATTACTAATAGAAGAATCCATTCATATAGTTTTTGATGAACCAAGTCAATCTTCTGAAAAGAATCAAAGTGTTAATCAAGATCTATCTACTGATTTACAGAAGTTGAATGTTGGAAGGAATGAAGAATATGTTCTCATCATACTACCTAATCTCAACCTAGCTGATAACTCAAGAGATGTTCAAAATCACAGAGCTGATTGTCTAACAGACGAGTTGGAAACAGCTGATAGACCAGAGACTTTTCAACAGACAAGAGAAGTTCAACAGACTACTACTGGGACTCCAACAGTAGTGTTGCAAGATCATAACAGAGGACAACATTCAGACCTGCAACCTGATCTAAGATGGCTCAGAAATCACCCACCTGAGTTAGTGATTGGTGATCCTTTAGATAGAGTGAAAACAAGAAGAGCTGCTGCACAAGATGCCATGTTTGTCACTTTCCTATCTCAAATAGAGCCTAAACAAATTGAAGAAGCTCTCAGTGATTCCTTCTGGATAGAAGCTATGCAAGAAGAGTTGAATCAATTTGAAAGGAATGAAGTCTGGTACTTAGTTCCTAGACCAAGTCATCAAAGAGTCATTGGCACTAAATGGGTATTCAGAAATAAGATGAATGAAGATGATATTGTTACCAGAAACAAAGCAAGATTAGTGGCCAAGGGATATTGTCAAGAAGAAGGGATTGACTTTGATGAGACTTTTGCACCTGTAGCAAGACTTGAAGCAATCAGACTGTTTCTAGCCTATGCTGCTTACAAAAACTTCACTGTCTATCAGATGGATGTGAAGTCTGCCTTTCTCAATGGAGAACTGCAAGAAGAAGTATATGTTGAACAACCTCCTGGATTTGAAGTTTATCAAGAAGAGGATAAGGTATATCGTCTGAAGAAAGCCCTCTATGGACTGAAACAGGCTCCAATAGCATGGTATGATACCCTATCTGATTTTCTTTTAATTAAAGGATTTCATAAAGGTAAGGTAGATAAAACCTTGTTCACTATTGAATGGGAGAGTCATATATTGATTGTGCAAATATATGTAGACGATATTATTTTTGGTTCAACTAATCAACAGATGTGTGATAAGTTCTCTAAGCTGATGCAGAATAAGTTTGAAATGAGCATGATGGGAGAACTTAATTATTTTCTTGGTTTACAAGTTAAACAGTTGCCTGATGGAATCTTTATAAATCAAGCTAAATACACAAGAGATCTGTTCAAGAAATTTGGTATGGAAACTAGCTCTACTGCTACTATTCCTATGTCTACAAGTCTTCGTTTGGATAAAGATGAAGATGGCAAATCAGTGGACATAACCAAATACAGAGGCATTATAGGGTCACTGTTATATCTAACAGCAAGCAGACCTGACATAATGTACTCAGTTGGAGTCTGTGCAAGATTCCAATCAAACCCCAAAGAATCTCATCTCTTAGCTGCCAAGATGATATTGAAATATGTTAAAGGCACTCAAGAATTGGGATTGTGGTATCCTAGAGAATCTGGATTTGAGCTTATTGGTTATTCAGATTCAGACCATGCTGGCTGCAAGATTGACAGAAAAAGCATAACAGGTGCCTGTCAGTTCTTATGTAGTCGTCTGATCTCATGGATGAGTAAGAAACAGACTTCAGTATCCATATCTACTGCTGAAGCTGAGTATATAGCTGCTGGAGCATGCTGTGCACAGATATTATGGTTGAAGCATCAACTAGAAGACTACAACATTAAAATCAGTGGAATTCCAATCTACTGTGACAATACAAGTGCAATCTCTCTTACTCAGAACACTACAAGTCATTCAAGAACTAAGCATATTGAGATCAAGCATCACTTCATTAGAGATCATGTGGAAAAAGGCAATGTTATGATTGAGTATGTTCATACTGACAATCAGATTGCTGATATTTTCACTAAACCTTTAAGTGAAGTAAGGTTTTCAACCTTAAGAGCTGAACTAGGATTACTTAACTTGGATGCATAAGCTGAGGGGGAACTTATCAGAAGACTTAAGTTCAACAGCTTAATCATCATTGTTATCTTCAAGGATTAACTTTCAACAGACTAGTTAACTTGTGAATTCTTAAACTCAGGGGGAACGTGTAAGACTAGCGGTACTTCTGAATTAAAGATGAAATCTGTTAATGTCAGTTAGTTGAAGTTATGTTTTCAACAGAAGACTCAACTATCGAAGAATAAAGTCATGTTATCTGGCTGGATAGACAAACAGCTGAGGAAGGTTATCAGCTATTGGCATTCTCTGATAACAACTATGTCATCAGGACAGTAGTCCATCAGATAAGTGTTTATTTTACTCATCTGATTACTGATATAAAAGCGGAACTATTTAAAACGTTTTATTCAAAAATACGCTTTTATATGTAACTGAAGGGCGGTATATATTCCCGCTCCTCATTAAATATCTTTTAAATTTGAAAGGTCGTAACTGACGCCGCACGATCAGCACTGACAGAAAAACGGATCTAACGGTTGGCGGATACCACGGAAACCAACATACCCCAACTCTATAAATCCCAATCTGATCAGTCGTGTAGTTCTTTACGAACCCTAGATTTTCAAAAGTACTTGTGAGAAATTTGAGCAATTTTTCTGCAAAAATCTCTTCGTTTTTCTCTCTAAATCTCTACAGATCAACAATGGCTACTGAAGGTATGTACCTTGTGTATGATTCCTATTACCAATATGGCACAAATCTGATGAAGGAACTTCTGGAGAAGTTCAAATCTGCAAATCTGGTAAACTTCAGGGAGTACAATGAAGGAATAATCTGGACTGACCAGGTTATGGAATACTACAAGACGGCTAAAGTTGATTTCGATAAGATGGAGATTACTGCTACAGTTGGTGACAAATCTGTGGTCATCACTCCCGCTGTTCTTCACGAGCAGTTTGGACTCCGTAACAGTGGACGTCATGATGTCACTGTGATGATTGAAGCCAAACACCAAGAATTTTGGGCGATCTGCGCCAAGGAAGGGGAGATCATGTCTGGAAATATCAGGAAGAGACAACTGAAGGACGAGTATCAGCGGATGGCTGATATGGTGGCAAAGCTGATAGAAAATTGCACCTTTTCCCTTGATGTTGTTACTATGAAGAGGTTCCGCATTATGGCTGCTATTTATTATGGATTGGAAGTCAACTGGTCCATGATTATCTGGTACATCCTTGCTGAATTCATTGAAGTGAAGAAAGGAAAAGAACCTCACACCAACCACAGAATAACTCTCAGCTACCTACTGTCCCATCTGGGATGCACTATGATGAATGGCAAGGAAATTCACAAGTCCAAAGCCATGAACAAATACCTGCCAGTTCAAAAGAGAAAGGCTGATGAGCCTGAGGAAGCTGATGATGAAGGAGCAAAGGAGGCTCCTGCCAAACGGCAAAGGAGATTAGTCAAAACAGCCAGCTTAGCTGTTGAGACTAAAAAGAAGAAGGCTGCTGATGAGCCTAAAAAGAAGGAAACTAAGCAGATGGAGAAAGTGACTTCTGCTGCTGAAGCCACTAAAATCATTGAAAATATAACTGCTGATGTAAGGACTGGATCCCCTGCATCACCATCAAGAACTCCATCAGCAGAGAGGCCTGCTGAAGGTATCTCTCAAAGAACAAGAAGCCAACAGAGAGATACATCTACTTCTACTTACCGTGAAGGAAGAACCAAATAGTCTGCTAGAAAGCAGATGACTTTTATAGAAGAACCCACGGAGTTAGAAAATGTAGCTAGAGAAGGCCCTGAAAATGCTGAAAAGGCTGCTGAAACTGTTGAGCCTGCTGCAACAGTCGAGACTGCCGCAACAGTCGAGGCTGATGAAACTGACAAAGCTGATAAGCAACAGCCAAGATCAGTTACTCAATCAGTTGAGACTTCAAAGTCTCAAGAAGATCCAGATGTCCAAATCATACATCCAATTGCTGCAAATCCTATTTCATCTGCTGGACCAGCCCCTGCTGCTAAAGGAAAAAGGAAAATAGTGCTGAGGAAAAAGAAAATTTCCAAGGCTGACAAGAAAGCAAGGGAGGAAGCTGAACAGAGGAAACAAGATGAAGTTGAGGAAAAGAAGGCTCTTGAGCTAAGCAAATCTCAAGCAGCAAAGGATGAGGCCAGAAGGAAAATGTCTGAAGCAGAGAGGAAAGCTGCTGAAGATGCTGAAATGGCCATGGTTTTGGAAATGAGCAAAGTTGATGCCTATGGACCTGTCCATGGAGGTGGCATCAAGATTAATGAGGCTGAAGGAGAAAAAGAACCCCCAAAAGTGAAGATGCCTGCTGGGGAAGTAAAACCAAAGGAAAAGTTTGAAGTTAAGAAAGCCTTCAAGATCATATATGACAACAAAGAGCTTTTCCAGAAGTTTGAAAAATCCTTAGCCTACTACAACCAGAAGTTAATGCTGAAGACCATGTTCACTCAAGAGAAGCCTAGATATATCAGATGGAGAGACAATAGGCTGAACCGGTCCATCATTGAACTTCAGAATCTGAAGGATTTAGCTGCTGAAGAGAAATGGGTACTAAAGTGGCTAAAGACAGATTCTATCCAAAAAGCCTTGGATCCTCATTATGTTAGGAATGCTATGCATCACTATGCCAGGGAATTTGCCCTTGAGGAAGCCAAGCTGATACAGAGCACCCTGCCTGCCAAAAGGAAGAAGACTGATAATGTTGAAGGAAGGGCTGTGATGATTGTTGTTATCACTGCACTAAACAAGTGGGCAGAAAAGTCCAGATATCAGCAAGGGCATTCAAGCGAACTCCCTCAACTGCCAAGTATTCAACATGTAATTTTTGGCAGAGAAATGAAAGATTTTAGTGAAGTGCCAGAGGGTAACAACGCGTTTGTCAACCCTTGGATCATTGTGAGGCAAATTCGTCAGACAACCTGCTTCAATGATGATGGCACGATCACAAATCTGGTGTATGAAGATGTCACTGATGAACAAAAGAAGACTGAAGAAAAGAAAGCTGAAGAGCCTCTAGCAATAGACTGGAATGCTAAGGACTCTGAAGACCATCAGATGACAGATTTGGAAGAAGTCCCTGTTCAACAGGCGACTGAAGAGAAGGAAGCTGATGCTGCTGCTTCTGCTTCATCAGCTGATCAACACTCATCACTGATGGAAGCACTCCAGGTGTTATTGGAAGACCAACTAAGGGAACTGGAACAGAAGCATAATCAACAGCTGCTAAAGGTCAAAGAGGAGCTGAAGGATGAACTTAAAGCAGAATTGGTAGAATCCAACAGACTTCAGCTGGAAACTGTTCAAGGATCAACAGCAAAAATCATCAAGAAAGAAATTGACAGTATTCCTATTCCTCAAGACAATTCCTTGCAGTCAGTGCACAGCTTAAGAGATTTGAACAAGAATGTTGAAGAT
Source organism: Penstemon eatonii (assembly GCA_038501285.1). NCBI lineage: Eukaryota > Viridiplantae > Streptophyta > Magnoliopsida > Lamiales > Plantaginaceae > Penstemon > Penstemon eatonii. Next base: position 36,606,935 of record CM076711.1, on the reverse strand, counting down.
GTGAAGGGTGATGTGAACCACCTTCATACTATTTTAAAAACAGCTGAGCACAAGATTGCTGATCTAACTGCAACCTTCATAAAAGTCAGTGAAGAAGAGAAGGCACTCAACTTAGGGTTCTTGCAAGAAGTATCACATGCTACACAAGAACTACAAACTGAGATTGCAACCATAAACCTGAACATTGACTACTTCAATGACCATACTGACGCCATCAGCACGGATATTCTTCATCTTACAGCAAGCCATGATGTTACAAATCAAAATTTGAAGGCTTTGTGCGCTGAATTGAAGGTTCCAACAGTTGCTCTCAACCCTGCTGTTGCACCTTCTACTGTCATCAGTCCTGATGATGACAAAAAGGGGGAAGATAAACGGGAAGAAACAGCCAAGGAAACCAAAGCAAAGGAAGCTGATAAGATTGACCTTGAGAAGTTCGCAGAAACTACCAAGTACAAGAATACAGAATCAGCCAGGAAGGCAATGGAAGCTTTAAGGGAGCAGCAACTTAAAGAGAAAATGGAAGCTGCCAAAGCAAACATGGACCTGGATGATGAAGCTGATGAAGAAGAAGAAGAAGAAGAAGAAGAAGAAGACGATGAGTCTTCTTATGAGTATGAAGAAGTGCTTGAAATATCAGATGAAGAAGCTGATAGATAAATTGATAAAATCTTGTAATCAGTTTGCTTTTATCTATCTTTCAGACATCTCATCGGAAGAACTTGTACTTGTATTTGTAACAATCTTATCATATCAATAAAAAGTCAAGTTCATTCCAACATACTATTTTCTATCTCAGAAAATTTTTGAGGATTACATTCTTTAGTTTAGGTATTCAACAGGTACTTAGCTGATGTTTTGTCATCATCAAAAAGGGGGAAATTGTTGGATAAGGATGAAGATGAAGGCACTAAAGGAAGTTTGATAAGGGAGGTTTTGATGCATTCCAAAACTTCATATTTAGCTAAGTATGGAGTAACTTAGCTGATAAACTTATCAAGGAATTTTGACTAAGTAAAGAAGACATCAGAAGAGTCAAAGTTTCAAGGTCCAAGAAGAAAAGTTATCAGACTGGTGAAGATCAGCCGACTCAATCAGATTTGTTCAAGTTTGAGATCAGCTTTGTTCGCCATCAGACGCATACTTTTATCAGCCAAGTGAAGAAGATCATAAAGTGTTCCCAACGGTAATAAATGCCTCTTGGAGTAATAAATGCTGAAGTACAAGGTTATTAAAGACAAATGATTGAAGAAATGCTTCACATCAGCTGGGTGCATTTAATGCTGCCTGCAGAATAGTACTGTTCACAGTACGGACAGACTGCAAAAGAGCCGTTCGCGGATTTTAAGGACCAGTACTCGAGGAATTTGAATCTTGTCTCTCTTCAACGGACATTTTTCAAACCTCAAGTATAAATAGCTGAAAGAGACGAAGAAGAAAGAAGCAACACAATCTCTGAGAAATTTTCGAAGCAAAATTCTTTAAGTCTCAAGAACAGCTCACTCATCAGCTTAGTCATTTGTTGACGAAAAGCGAAGTTGAAGAACAAAGATAAATACATCTTCTGAGTGATTTTGTAAACAAGAGTGTTGTGAGAAGTAAATATCCGTCTAAGTGAGTGATATTACTTCAGAGAAGTAGGATTTCTTTGTGATTTCTTACTGCGAACTTACGGCCTGTTCATTTGTTGTAAGGCGTAAGCAGAGTATATTGACTACTGTGTGTTTTTAGTATAACCCAAGATCTTTGTGACTTGGAAGAGTGGACTAAAGGATATTCAAATCCATATAACCACTATAAAAATCGTTTGTGTTTTTATCTGCATTTTACCTGCATATTTTCAGTTGCATAAAACACATTAAGTTAACTGTTTGAAAAAGGATCTAAAAAGAGATTTTACAAATCTGGGGAAGCATTTTTCAAACTGCTATGTTTACTTGTGAAAAACACTTTAAAAATCCGCTGCAAGTACTCTAAGTATTAAAACTGATTTTAACAAAATCAGCTAAGTAACAATCAGACGAGTGGTCAACAAAGCTGTTCAAAGATTTGTTCGCGAACAGAATTGTAACTAACTAATCTGATCAGCTTAGTCTGTTCAGTTATAGTAAAAGTTTTAAAGTTAAATTTGAAGAAATCTTTTAAAGAGGTTTATTCACCCCCCCCCCCTCTAAACCTCTTCTGACCACTTGGGACCAACAGGGTCACACACAATACAGTTGGACAGTGACAGTTATAAAAGGAAATAATTGATTTAAAGGTAATTAAATTAATAAATGAATTAAAATGTTAATTCAAGTGGGAGACTAATTAATTAGTTCATCTAATTAATTAAATAATTAATTAATTAAGAGAGATATTAATTTATTAATATGAGCTAATTTAATTAAAGGGTTAATTATATTACATGCAAGACATGGGCCTTAAATTAGAAGCCTAGAAGGAGTCTTGCAAGATAGGTTTAAATGGGAGGCTTATAAATAGAGTTCAACTGAAACTCAAAGAAAAAAAACACAAGCATAAAACAACAAGACTTTACTCTTGCACTAAACCCTAGCCGCCCCCAACCCTAGTCCGCCCCTTGTGCGCCGCCGCCACCAGTGAGCCGCTGCCCTTGGCCGTGCGCCACCCTTGTGTGCCGCCCTCTCCCTTGTTCTTCCATTGCTGGATCTTGCTCTGCAAGTAGATCCAGCAATACTTTTTCTTACAGCCTTCAAGATCCAGTTCGTAGCCTAAGACTTCAAGATCCAGCAATTGGATCACTGTCTGTGAATCAGAAACAAAACCGAATGTTGCCACCACCTTACCTGTGGTGAGGTAAAATTCGCATACCCCCTCTTTTAGTTATGTTTTTGTTGCTTGATTCAACAAGTTCGCATACATAAGATGGATCTATGATTTATGGGGCTGATGGGTATCTCGGAAAAATTTAATTTCCGCACTTTTGTTGATCTATTAACCGAGGTATCCCAACAGTGGTATCAGAGCCAACTCCATTATTATTATGCGAAAAGGTCTGAACATGAATAAATCTATAGAAACGTGTGATTTTTGTGTTCTGTGAATTGATTCTTACTTGTTATGACTAGATCTATGATTGGGTAAAACTGCTTTATTAGATCTGTGGCAAATTTATAGTTTTTGGAAACTTCAGGACTTTTTATGCAAAAAATCGAAAACATGAAATTAGGGCTGGAAATTTCATTTTCTGTTTCTGAAAATTTTTAATAAATCTGGACTGTTTTTGCAATTCTGGTCGGTTTGTATTTTTGGGTCGTTTTTGCAATTTCCGAAAATTAAAGGATTGTTTGTTAATTTCCAAAAGTTCAAAGGTCTATTTGCAAAATGAATATTTTCTGGATTCAAAATTTTATTTTTTGGTCCTCTGGCCGATTTGGATTTGGGGGTGTTTTGTAACTTTTTCAAAACTTTGGGGTCAAAAGTGCAATTTTCGATAGTTGAGGGGCCGAACTGCAATTTTCAAATGTTGAAAATCAGAATCTGATTTCAAGCAGAAAACTTATTTTGTTTACCCGAAAATTGATTTTGTCATAATTAGTAGTGACTAAAAAGTAAGAATCATAGGAAGATAATTTTAAAAGGATGTTTTATGATTAAGAAAGAAATATGTAGAAGATGTTTGCATGTTTCTTGCTCTACGTGAACTGTTTACGTGGTTTTCGATCGTGCCGAGCCTTGACCTTAGGTTAGATGTGATTGGTTTAGTTTAATGTATGGTTTTTATTGGGCCTGCGAGCCTATTGTATTTTTGGGCCACTTTGAGCCTTTGTAATAGAATAGGGCTTTACTGCTTTACTAGTCTACGTTGAAGGCCCGTTGCAAGCAAGGTGGGAGCCTAAGAAGATATGAAGGCCATGTATGCATGGTAGTTTATGTAATAGTATAGGCCTGTTTGATAACCCTTTAGATTGACCAATTGGGCCAACATCATGGCTCGATGATGGCCCACATAGGAGGCTCCCGATCAAAAATATATTGTGGTAGTATGCATGCTATGCTTGTATGGCTTTTATTTATTTGTCAATTTATATTTAGCTTGTATGAGATCCGCGCTAGAATCTAGATCATAAATAAAAGATAAAGCATAATTTACATGGTGAGATCTCGAGGAGAGTTAGTATAACTTTCAAACCCGAAATTCACCTCTCGAATTTAATATTAAGTTAAATTGGGTACATTAAAAACAAAGTTTTAAAGATCCAAGCCTTCCATCAATAGGAACATGCGTATTGTACTCCCACTGATCTTCTTGTACACGCAAGGTTCGAACACGTTTTTGATGAATCCAAATGTTTGGATGGTTTCTTCGAAACGGATGTTTCAACTTCGGGAAGCTTGCTTCAGTCCATAAATGGACCTCTGGAGTTTGCACACCTTGTGTTCATCTCCTTTGGATGCATATCCTTTTGGTTGCTCCATGTAGATCTCCTTGTCAATGTCCCCATTGAGAAAGACAGTCTTTACATCCATCTGCCATATCTCGTAGTTATACCACGCAGCTATGGCCAGCAAGATTCGAATGGATTTAGGCATTGCGACGGGCGAGAAGGTCTCCTCAAAGTCGATACCTGGCCTTTGAGTGTATCCTTTTGCCACTAGTCGCGCCTTGTAGGTTATTACCTCTACGTTCACTCCAAGCTTTCGCTTATAGATCCACATGCAACCCACGGGAGTCACTCCCGTTGGTGGATCTACCAAGGCCCAGACCTTGTTTGAGTGCATGGAGTCTAATTCGGATTCCATGGTTTCGCGCCACTTTCCCGAGTCTATGTCTAGTATAGCCTCCTCGTAAGTCATTGGGTCGGTTAGAGACTGTCCAGTCTCATGCAGCAGACCGTAGTACCTCTCGGGTTCTCTACGTTGTTTTTCTGACCTACGAAGAATTGGTGTACTCTCTGGTGCACTTTCATGCTCTTGTTCTCCCACTGCCAGTGGTGACGAGTCAGCTTGATCGACCTCTTCGGTCTTTTCAGCTTCGGTGACCTCATCTAGTTCTACGTTATTTTCCTTCTTGTCAACCAAGAAATCCTTCTCCAAGAAGTGAGCGTTCCATTTTAGTTTGTCTTGTAGGATCGTAGAACTCGTATCCTATTGAGTTTTCCGGATACCCCACGAATTTGCACAAAGTGGATTTAGTTTCCATTTTATCTCCCACTAGCTTTTTAACGTAAGCGGGAGATCCCCATATGCGCATGAATGCGTATGAGGGTGCCTTGCCAAACCATAATTCGTATGGGGTCTTTTCTACGGATTTAGAAGGTACCATGTTCAGTATCTTCGTTGCCGTGAGGAGGGCATGTCCCCAAAATGAAAGAGGAAGGTCAGTGGCACTCATCATGGATCGAACCATGTCCATCAAGGTTCGATTCCTTCTCTCTGCTACTCCATTTAATTGCGGTGTTGCAGGAGGAGTCCACTGTGATAGTATTCCATGCTCTACAAGATAATTTAGAAATTCGTTACTAAGAAATTCTCCACCTCGGTCAGAACGAAGAGCCTTTATCGTATAACCAAGTTGATTCTCTACTTCCATCTTGAATTCTTGGAATCGCTCAAAGGCTTCAGACTTGTGTTTCAACAAGAACACATATCCATAACGACTATAGTCGTCAGTGAAAGTGATGAAGTAATCATAGCCACCTCGGGCGCTTTTTCTTAGTGGTCCACATACGTCAGTATGTATTAAATCCAATGTTTGCTTAGCTCGCTCAGGGTATCCCTTAAATGGCAACTTAGCCATTTTACCCTTTAGACATGGTTCACATGTTGGCATTTCATCAATGCGATTGATTTCAATCACGCCAGAAGATGCCAACTTTTGAATCCTTGACTTAGATATATGTCTAAGTCGAGCGTGCCATAATTGGGCAGATATTTCATTATCTTGTTTCCTTTTGTTTTGTTGTACGTGCATAACTAACTTAGGTGGTTTTATGATATAAAGTCAATATTTTAATGTACCAAATGAAAAACGAAAAACATGAGCTTTTATTAAAATCATCATTATCCAAAAATATGAATAAAAGTTTTTCACTAAAACCAGGTACATAAAAGAAAATTTCCTAATGACTTTTATCAAACCACCTAAATCTACTTTTGCCTACGGCCTTGGTAGCAGCTCCAGCTCCATTGCCTTAATCAAGGATCCAATCCTCAGGCTCCAGTTTCCTTGATGTTCCCATCACCTACAAAGATGAGAACTCCAGTCAGTGTCTAACACCAAACATGCACAGTTAATTGTAAAATTAACTTCAACAAGGAATATACCTGTTCGAACTCTCCATAGGTTCGAGCTTAATCCTTTCCCTTGACCTTGTGCAGTAAGGAGCTCTGGTTTCCATTTGCTTTGGCTTTGAACGCCGCCCAGTCCTTTCGCCAACCCTCGCTTTCTTTCCAAAAGAAGCCTCGTGTTCCTCGAGCATTTGTCGCAGGACATGCACAGTGATCTCTCGCCTCTGGAGATTCAAGTCCGCGATAAATCGATCATATGATCTAGGAAAAGATTGTAGAATAAGATCCACTCGGAAATCATTGTCCATCACGACACCCGTATCATCGAGTTCAGACAGAAGTCGAATCATCTTGTGTACGTGGATTCCGACAGGAGTTTCCCTTCTCTTTCTTGCTTGCAAGAGTTCCCTCGTGATCGCGAATCTACGACGACCATCTCTAATCCAATAAAGGAATTTGAGATTCGAGAGAATCTCTTTCGCGGATGCCATATGCTCATGTTGCAAACGCAGATCAAGTGACATATATTCCAACATGTACTCACGAGCTAAGCCATCATCCAATTTCCATTGGGTGATGCTTTTGCGGAGCTCATCAGCAACATCATGTGAAATAGTAATGGGTGGTGGCACAGACAAAACATATGATATGTTTTCAGCTTCAAATAATCCATTCAAATGATGCGTCGAGAAATGCAAGTTGGGTCCAGTTAAAATATTACGTTCAAGTGATGAGATGGACAAATCTCTAAGTGCTCTAAGCTCTTTTGACATCATATCTATAAAAATGACGAGAGAAGAAATAAATACGCGAAAGATTAATTTAAAATGCACAATTTACAAACATGGTTTTTATTTGTAAATTACTCCCACTATTTTAATCAAAATCTTATGCCGCCACATAAGTTTCGGGAGTTTAAAATATCTGATTAAGCCGAATTTCGTCGGGTAAGATTTAATCAGTAAGGAGTGTGATTAGGAGTTCTCAATCAATATGAATTAAAGGGCTCTGATACTTTATTCAGGATGGATCAATCTCAAGGAAGAACAATTAGATGGAGCAATCAGTAATCAAGACAATCAATGAATAAAATAGTATAGCAAAAGCTTTTCTATTCAATAATCTTAGATTATTTTTGTATGCAGGCGTAAGCTTAGTATGCAAAGCGTGTGTAATACAATGATTAACTAGGTATTTATATCACAATTAACCTAGCTTTACAGGGAAACATAATTCTAATAGGACTCGGCCCAATCGTCCCTCTTGAGTCCGGCTTATAGTTTGCTCGCTGAGGGGAGTCGTCTTCAATCGGGTCGATAGGAGATCCTGAACGAGCTTGTATGGTCGAACCGATTTGATATCTCTTAGTAGATCCGAATATTATATGGGGTGCGAAATAGCCCCCATCAGTACTCCCTCACTTCTTCGAGCGTATATGTAGTAAAAGCTCGTAGAAGTAAATGGTTGATTTCGACTGTGTTTTCTATGAGTTGTGCCTCGTTAAAAACCTTATCTAGGAAAAAACCCTATGGGAAAAAATCGTAAATAAGGAAAAGAGTGCAACTCCTCATAGATAGTCATTTCATGTTCCTCCGATCCCGATTTGCTACGTGGCTCTTCGGGAAGCGTTTCATTTCTTTGCTGTTTAGGCGGGAATACGATCAGTCGTAAGAAATTCGAAACGTTCCTTTTCATTTCTCTCTATAAATAGGTCATTGTTCCTTTAATCAATTTTTACTTTCTACTTCCCCAATTTCTGCAGTTGTTTTCTCACTCGATTATTTCATTCTCAAGTTGTCTTTATCGATTCGTATTCTTTGAGATTTCAACAAAATGGCTTCGATTCCGAGAAAATCTTCCTCGTCTTAAAGGGAAAGAATCCCTCCTATTGTCGAGGAGGTGATTCCCCCAAGTCCTTCGAATGAGCAGACCGGAGCGTCAGAATTTATCATTCCGACTGAGGACACTTTTAAGGAGCAAATCATATCCGATACGGATGTTGCTGCTCGGGCCAAGAAAAGCAAGATTACTGTTCCTCAAATCTCTGAACCAATTGAGGATCTCGCTTGTGCTTACAACGAGGAAACTTTTCACGAGGTCGTGGATAATTATACGAAATATTTTTCGGAAGGTTCTGAGATCATTCTTCCTTCTCCCTCAGATAGGGTTACTTCTCCACTTAAGGGTTGCCGAGCTTTTTATACAGCCCACTTTAATTAAAGCCTTCGGCTTCCATTGTCCGCTCTGTTTCTTGTTATTCTGAGGATATTTAGTGTATCTTTGACTCAATTGGTCCCAAATTCAGTGGCCTTTGAGGTCTGTTTCTCCGTTTTGATGATAGCGAAAGGATTCCAACCCTCTTTTCGCAATTTTATACAATTGTTTCGTTTCAACATTTCTAGTTCTTCTAACCGCGGTTACTTTTTTGCTAGCCAAAAGACTAGTCGCTCATTCTTTGATTCCTCGGTTTCTAGCAATCCTTCCTGGAAGTCTCATTTTTTCTTCGTTCGCCCGCCTTCTCATCTCCGTTTGGCGGATGGCTCGAGTGAGCCCTTCTCATGGGACCACGACTCCAAATGGATTTATGGTGGTCGCCTACCGACAGGGGACCTTATTCTTGACGACCCCCAGTTCCTTGGTGAGATCCAGGCTATGCGCGCCAACAAGTATCAAAGTGCTCTTCTTATTGGCGAGGTATTTCTTCGCAAGGCAGGATTGAGCACTCATATCTTTCCGGTTTCTTCTTCTTCTGAATCATTGGGTAAGTATTTATTTTAACGTGATACTTTTTTTTAACACTAAGCCTAATTTCGATTTTGTTTCCTTATCAGCCCTTATGGTAGAAAACTCCCGACGTTCTTCGAAGGGAAAAATGGTAGTATCTAAGTCCACCAAAACCCTAGAGAACGTTCCTATCGAACAAAGGGCGTCCCGGAAGAGAAAATTAGAATTAGGTAATGATTCTGAAGAGAATAGAGAGGAATCTCCAGATTCCTCCCAAGAATCTCCTGTTCGTCAGGGGACAGGATCTGGTTATCCTCCTTTTCAACTCCGAACTTCCCTAGGCATTCGAGGATGCCATAGCTGGTCGATGCCTCATCCTAATGATAATCCGGTGGAGAGAAAAATGAGTTATTATGGTCGTTCCGGTAACGATCTTTCTGTACTTGGTGAGAATCATCCGAAACCTACTTTGGTCGAGATGATCGAGGATTATTTAGAGGGTAAAAGAGCCGCTGGCTATCCCGAGAATGATTCTTTGGTTCATGACGAGAGCGAAAATGTAGTGGATAAGGCAACTCGCGTTCTTCTGTCCGGCATTTTTACTCGTGACATGAATAAGCTTCTTCGGAAGGATCCTTTAGAGAAATTTCAGCGAGCTTCTCTTTATGCTGAAAAGGTGACTTCCTTTTATGTGTGCTCGTAGGGTAATTTTCCTCAATTAATACCTTAGCTTGCTAATTGATTTCCTTTATCTTTTCCTCTTTCAGACTAAGACTTGTTTGGCATCATATGCCTATGAAGCTGCTCTCTGGAAACAACAATGTGAATTTCTGGATGAGAAATATAAAGCTTTACTTCATAAGTCTTCTGGTTCAGGGGTTGGTCCCTCAATGACTTCTTCTCTTCCGGTCGTAGAGACTCGGGCTATGGGGACTGATGACCCGGAGATTATAGGTAGGGTTCTGGAGACTTCTCGTGCTCAAGAACAAGCCAATCAATTGGCTAAAAAGTTGGAAGAGTATCAATTTCAGAGTACTGCTCGAATTAGCGAGTTGGAATCTCAAGTGTCTAGTCTTCAGGCTTCTTTAGAGGAGTATGAGAGGGACATTCCTCTTAGTGGACTCAGGGATCGTTATGGTTGGAATCCTGATGAAAAAGTTATTCGTGAATTCCTTAGCTCTCCTGTTCATACAGCGTTGGTATATCAAATGGTCGGTCCTCTCCTGGAGAGTACGTTCAAGAAGGCGATTCATCAGTTGGTCGCTTTTGAACTGATAGATGATCGTCGAAAGAAGTATTTTAAAGCGGCACACATTCGGTTGAACCGTTATGGCGAAGTATATTCTCCTTCCGAGCTACCGGACGTCATTTATCAAAAGTTTCCTTTGGCTCACCTTGTGAAAGAGTTCGGTAAGCCATTGCCGATTCCTCCTTCAGATATCAATGATGAGGTTGATAATAATTTTATCGATCCAGAGTAAGAAGAGGAGAATATTGAATCAACGAATGAAGGAGAGATCGCTGGCGAACAGGAAATTCCCGATGGCGACCAAGTTGTATGATATGTTGATCTGTGAAATAACCTTTGCAACTGTTATCGTAGGTTGAATTGTAATATTACTCTTTTATCCCTTTGTAAAATTGACGCTTTAATATTTCTGACAGTTACGTCTTTTCGTCTTCTTTGTAATAATCTAGACAAGTTATTAACTTTGCCGTAATTATTATGCGTATGTCTTTTCGAATTCTTGCATCAATTCCTAGGCTAGTTTCTGTGTTACGCGCCCATTCCTTGAGTCTCTTGTGTCTTTTCGTATAGTATAAATACGAAAGGTAAAACATTACTCGTTATTTACCGCTTTTACTCATTTCTCAACAGAATACTCTTTCGTTAGCAGGTCGATAAGCTTTCTCGATAATTTAATTTTCTTTTTTTTAAATTCCGATCATGAGTAATCTTTTCGGTAACACATCAAAGCGTCCTTCCCGCGAGAGTGCTAGAAATACTAGACCAAAAAAGTCTCGAACAGAGGGGCCCTCGATAGAACCTCCTCGTTCATCTTCCATTAGTAGGTCGGCGATCGATACTCTTGTTGTTCCTTCTGAACCTTTTTCCGTAGTCAGTTCATCCTTCACACAACAAAACTTTTCCTCTTCTGGTGAGGCAGGAAGGAGGCCTTCCCCTGGTCGGGTGGCCTTTGGCGATTCGTCATTTATGGAGCCAGCTTTCGACGTACCCTTTCCTTCAGGCACTTCTTTCGTACCCTTTATTTCGACGTACCCTTTCTTTCGAACATGGCACATATGAGCATGTTCCTGTTAATTCCCTTTCTTTTTCTACTTCTGCTGCCCCGGTTGTCAGCGGAGGCCATGTTGGTGTTGTCTCGGAGGTGATTAATGAGGGTTCCTTTGTAAATCACTCCGCAACAGAACCTATTTCTCAAGATTTCCCTGATTACTTGTTTAATGATACTACTGTGATGACTACTTCTTTTGAATCTGGCGGGCCTTCTGGAGGTCGGACCGGATCAAGGTCCGGTCGGCGGACCGTTATCTCAGCTTCGGGCAAGAAGACCTCAGTGAGTCCTAACGAGAGGCCATCCCCTCGTATGTTAGATGACCGCTGCATTCTCGAGCAAGTTAAGGATATTATGCAGTCGGTGACTCCACATCCTGATGGTGTTCCTTTTGGTAGTGAACTGCCTGGCTCTGTTGAGCCTGATGCTTTGTCCTGGGACCTGGGCATAAGCACTATTTTGCCTGGCGAGTTGAGGAAGCTCGAGGGTACCTCCAATATTCGCCTTGTTCAGTCGCTGGTGAAGATATGTGAGCAGGTAAACATATTTTTGATTATTTCTCCCGCTTTTATTTTGATTGTCTTGTTATGTAAGGGCTTTTCTTTTTCTTTTCTTTTCCAGGCCAAATATTTTGCACTCCAGCTGGGTGTGCAAAATGATTATCTGTGGATCGGTAAGGATGCCTATCAACGTCGTTTGGAGTCAGAGACGGCGAAGGCCGCAGGGCAGACCCTCCAGTTGCAGCTTGCCAATGATGACCTCAAAAAATTACAAGAGGAGAAGTCTGTCTTGGAGAAGGAGAAAAGTGATTTGGTTCAGGCTGCTGCCCTAGCAGAGGAGTCTCGCCGGCAGGCCTATGAAGAAGGTTATGACGCTGGTTATCTAAAGCGTCTGGAGGAATTGATGGCGTTTTCAGGTAACTTGACTCCTCTGAGGAGTGCTTCTGCTAGACGGCCTGGTGGTAGTAACCCTTCTCAATGATCTGTTTCGACCCAGCTGTTATCTGGCATTTCTCTCTTTTTTTTTTTTTTGTTTTGGTAGCGCCCTAACCTTTTGTGTGGTTGTTTGAGCTGAATTTTTGTATGGGGAGAATGAACTAATGATAATCTTTTATGACTAGATTCATTCCTTGATCAATTTTAGTTAGTAGATATCTTTCGTTAAGAATAAGTATAACTTCTCGAAATAATTAGTATAGATTAGCATACTTATCTGATATTGATCTTCTGGGAGAATATGCTTTGTTCGAAAGAGTAGCTTAGTTTGGCTCGATCAATTTTTAAGTAACTGAATGATATAATGTTTGTTCTGCAAATCAAACTTTTAAATCAAGTATAAGAATGATGATCGACCAAGCATAGTCCCTTATGATTGTCCCGAAGTCGTGTTAGACGTGAAAATGTGGACAGCAGGCCATCCATGTAGATAGTTGATTGAATAATTGTTAAGGAACGCTCAGCGTTGTCGTCGATGTTCGACCAGTCCCTTGTAAATTTGTCCTTTTGCTAAGGATATCTTATTTAAAGACGATGTCATTTCCACTGTTGAGCTCTGCTTTTATCATAGGTTTAAGTTCGATTAACCTTGTGAGAAGATATCGTTCTAGGTATCTTCTTAAAATCCATGTTTCTCTATACTGATTGTGAGTTCCATGTTCCTCAAATAAAGCAACCCGTGTATCAAATATGTCAAAAAGTTTTTTGATATGGGAGGAATTGGAAAATGTAGACTTATTAGTTAGATCTAGTCTGTTCAGACCTCCTTCATCAATTCTTTGGTATGTTCGGCAGCGGCGATAGTGCAGTCTGGGATGATGGTAATTATTGCCTTAATATCGACGTCAGGCTTCTTGGACTCCAGTGGAGTTCTTGTATAGCCAATTATTAATTTTCCATATAATATATGAGGCAGTGACGACCCTCATATGCTGGAGGGTTAGGTTTTACACTTCTAAGCGAACCAGTAATGTTTCATAATGGTGTAAACTTGCATGACTTTGTTGAGGATCTCAAGCTATTTACCGAGCGACTATCATACCTGAGCGTGCAAACTTTTCTGTTCTGGAGCTCTTTTAGATCTGCATTTATTGTGCATTGATCGCTTCGATCCGGATTTTCTTTTGTCATCGATTCGTTGAGTCGATCAGAGTGGTGCCGTTCCAACTTACTCGCATTATTTACGGGAAGTCAAAAGGTCGCACTTCCGTCCCTTGATCAAATCTCCATCCAGCCGTGGATTAATCAGATCTATCCCTATAAATAGGGAGACAGTTTCCATATTTTAATTGAAACTCTCGAAAAGGATGGAGGTCTCAGTTTCCTTAAATTTCACTTTGCCTTCTGATCCCATAATGTTCAAAAAGTCACATTATCGCGACTCATATCATAATATCTTAAATTTCTTCTGTCTTGTACTGACGGGTCCCATGGAAGCCCTACCTTGTATTGACGGGTCCCATGAGGCCTCAACCTTTGTCTTCACAGGTTTGAGGTCCGTGGTTTCTGTTTGCACATGGAGGGTTCATATTTACCAGGCACCGTCGCTTTTGGATGCTACCTCCGGATTGATGGACCACCGGGGTGTGCTGGTAAATATTAGTGTTCACGATCTCCCTGAAGAGATGCTTCTTTAGAGTAAAATGTCAAACCTTAATGTGAAAGCAGTATCTCGTTGTGGGTGAATGAGTATTGCCAGTTATCTGGCTGGTAATGCTCATTTCGTCTGGAAGAACATTTGATCTTCAGAGCATGGCCATCAAACCAAAGAAGTCGACCATCCTGAGCAGCATGCTTCTTAGGTGGTTAGTTCCGATCGTCGAGGTACCAGGGGGGAGATTGATGTTTCCGTGAACATTGTCGTGAAGACCGCAGATCTATAGAATAGGATTATTTTTTCTAAACAGTTGTGATGATATGTAGATCGTAGAAAGTTCTTTGTATTCTTCGTATGTAACTTGAGATTTGTTCTCAGAACATCAGATGAATAATACTTTTAATGTTATTATTCTCATATTTCTTGTTGTTGATTTCTCTCTTACTGTAACTTACTTTTATCGTTATTGTATAGATCGAGGAGCCTTTATTGAGCGGATCAATTTATACTCAACTCTTTATAAGACTTTTGGTTTTCTTGCCAAAATCTTTTTGATCGTTAGATATGATATCGAGGAGCGCTTATCGAGCGGATCAATTTATAGTCAACTCTTTTTAATACCTCGGTTTTATATCAAAAACCATTTTTGTCGGTCGAGGAATGTTTATTGAGCGAATCAATTTTACTCAACTTAGGTATTTTTCCCAAATCTTATTCATCGATATATATAGATCGAGGAGCGTTTATTGAGCGGACCAATTTATACTCGACTCGTTTATAGACTTAGGTATTTTTTCCCAAATCTTTTTTTTTTTTATCGTTAGATATAGATCGAGGAGCGTTTATTGAGCGGATCAATTTATACTCGACTCTTTTTATTTAGAGTTAGGTTTTTATACCAAAGCCCTTTTTTATCCTTGGAATTTTATCGAGGAGCGTTTATTGAGCGGATCAATTTATACTCAACTCTTTTCATTCGGACTTAGGTTTTATACCAAAGCCTTTTTAATCGTTGAAAATAGATCGAGGAGCGTTTATTGAGCGGATCAATTTATACTCAACTCTTTTTATCTAGACTTAGGTTTTTATACCAAAGCCTTCTATGTTGGGTTATTAGTAACGTCAGGACGTTAAAAGCAGCGGAATTTTAATTTTTTAAAATAAGCCAATCAAGATCTTTACTCATCTAGTCATACGAAAGGATTTTCATGCAAAAATAAAACCAACCATAGGGGGTTTTAGAATTTACCTCACCACAGGAACGGTGGTGATTTTTCTCCGGTCTTCTTTCATGTCTGATGGATTTGGTTCGAGAGAAGCACTCCAAACGTCGTGCCTCTAGCGGTATCCACACCAACTGGATTGAAGCAACTCACTTGGATCCTTAGGCTCAGAACTGGGATCCAAAATTTATCAAGCAAGGAAGAAGAGGAAAACAATTTTTCATGAACCCTGTGCAATTACACAGGATTCGGCCGATCCTAGTTTGTGTAAAATGGGGGCGGCCTGTTTTGATCTTAGAGAGGAAGTATATGTTTTGGGGTTATATTATTAAAATAATCATCCCTATACTTGTATATCATATATCTTATATGTGGGCGGCGGCTTGTGATTAGGGGTAGGAGTATAATTTTATAATCATCCTATTCCTTCATCACTTTGGAGTCTACTACTCCACTTATATATATATGTAGGCGGCGGCTAACATATATATTTAGGGTTAGGGTTTTAGGTCTCCTACTCCTTATTTGTAGATTAGGAGTCTTGACCTAATGTGATCCAGTCTAACTAGGAAACTTAAAGCCCATTTACTTATTGCCTTTATTTGTCTCCTAATGGACTTAGATCCCCTTTTAATTAATTAAACCCATTTAGTTAATTCAGCCCATTTAATTAATTAATATAATTAATTAATTAAATTAATTCCACTCTAGTCAATTAACACTTTAATAAGTTTCTTTCTTCAAGAATTAACACTTTAATTCTTAAGTTTTGATTTAACCCTTTAAATCAAACTTTCCTTATATGATTTGTTGCAGTCCAATTGTATTGTGTGTGACCCTCCAGGTTCACCATCAATTGACCGCGGGCCCATGACTTTCGTGATTTAATTTGCGAGCTTATTAATCACTCCAATTAATTGAACCCCTTCAATTAACCACTCAATAATTAATTTCCTTATTAATTAATGAGTACCCACACCTCATGGTCGATGTCTAGCCACAAGCCCATGAGGCCCAACTTCAGGTGAATTGATCTCAGTGAACCTCACCTCTTATAAGTACCATGTACATACGATCCTTCTATCGAGTAATTTCCCGATCAAGACTTAGGGTGTGTGAATTGATCGGCACCTCTAAATTGTCTCGATAACTATACTTTCTAATTCCGGATAATGATTCCATTGTGACTGCCAAATTTGGAAACCCCTTTCCAAATGCGTCACCAATTGTGGCCATAGGTTTCTCGGAATCTATTATCTAAGAACGTATAGGAAATTCTCTCAACACACTACGTTGAGTCGGTAGATCCCATATTGATGCTAACCATTCGCGTACACGACTATACGAACCCAACTTAGGCACACAATGATCAAGCTACGTGACTGGTACCTAAATCTAAGTACGTACGCCCATGGACCGAATTCGCCCTAACACCTCAAGTCTAAGGACTAAATCGTACACTGTTATAAGCTTGAGAAACATCCCATCACCGATATGCGTCATGCGCTTCCACAATGGGTTTCTCTGTTCAGGTCGTTCGATGCGTTCGATCCTCTATCGAGCCACCTACTCATATGCACTGGCTTCAAATGCCTTGCTCATAAAACACTACAAATTCACTCCATGTGAATCATGCATATTCGTACAAGTCTTTGCGATTCCTACGATACCCCGTCTCGTTCGGAATCTATGACTTGGAACGGTTTTAAGATCACGACCTTAGAGGCTGTTTCCTGATTGCACTCAGTACTGAAGTAAATCGTCCCATAGTCTATTATGATCTAAGGATTTCATCCAATCGCTTAAGTGATTCGCGAGAGATGAAGTTGGCCATTGTTTGATTTACATACTATAAACAAACAGGCGTAGTAAGTCATTTATACTAAAGAAAGATTAAGATAGTTCCAATACAAGCTAAATGTATTGGCTTGCAGGGCACTATCCCATCAATCTCCTACTTGCCCTAAAGCCAATCATAAACGTTTCTAGGACCCAACTTTTAATGATGTTATTCGAACTCATTTCATGATATAGCCTCTTTTAGTGGATCCGCTAAGTTGTCTTCTGAATCGACGCGATCCCTTATGTGCGTCAACTCTACCAATGATTCCTCTAATCAAATGGTACTTTTCTCTCAATTGTGTTTAGATTTTTGGTGAGATCTCGAATGCTTTGCTTCAGCAATAGCTCCATTGTTATCTTAGAAGATAACTATGAGCTTCGCAATGCTAGGCACTACATCCAACCATAGGATGAAGTTTTATATCCAAACACTTTCTTAAGCCGCATTTAATGCTGCAATATATATTGCTTCAGTGGTTTAGATGGTTACGGTGTTTTGCTTGGAACCCTTTCGAATTCATACACATCAGACTGAAAATTCGAATCAGTAAATCCTTCGAATTTTAATTCTCCACTACCACCGTAGACCAAGAACAAATCCTTAGTCTTTGTCAAGAGCACAAGGATATCTTTTGCTCTTCACTGGAGTTTGACTAGCAACTGCTCGTGACACTTGAGCAAGTTCTACGTCTGGTCTAGTACATAGTAAAGCATGCTACATGCAACCTTTTGTTTGAAACATAAGGTATTTGAGACATTCTCCTTTATTCTCATTTGATGTAGGGCACATCGATTTTGGAACAAGGGATTCAGTGTCTCATTGGAAGCAATCCTTTCTTGGATTTTTCATACTGAATATTTTCAGTATTGATTCTATGTACTTAGATTTAGAGAGTGTCAGCATCTTTTCCGATCTATTTCTATAGATATGTATCCCCATACGCAAGATGCTTCTCCCAAATCTTTCATGGAGAATTGCAGGGACAACTATGCTTTCGTCTGTGCAAACATTCCGATATCATCCCAGATAACCAGATTATTATCGACATATAAAATAAGAGCTCCATATAGCTCCCACTATTCTTGTACACTCAAGATTCATACTCGTTTTGATGAAGTCAAATGTCTTGACTGTCTCATCAGAAACAAATGTGAATCTGAATGGATTCAGACATCGCTAATGGAGAAAAGGTTTCATCAAAGTCTGTTTCAGAACATTGTGAATTGCCTTTTTACCACTAGTCGATTCTTAGAGGCAACACCTCTCCATTCAATCCAAGTATGAAGATCCACTTACAACTTATAGCCAACTTATAGGGACAAATCCCTCGGGTGGATCAATCAAGGTCATACCTTGTTGGAATGGATGGGATCCATTTCGGTTTGCATGAATTCCAGTCATGCAAGTGCGTCTACATCCAAATGTAGCTTCTTCATATATGGTGAAACCATATCTTTCAAGCTCTTTTATGAACTTGATCAGATCTACGAAGTATTGGTGTACTTGATGGTTTAGTAGTTTTTGGATTAACTCCCACTGTTGCGGGGATGGGTCCAAATCTTGGACTTCATCAAGTTCCATGACGTTTCCATTTCCTTTGACGAGAAATTCATATACAGATGAACGGGTATTTAGGAGAAACGATTGTTTCTCATTGTCGGGGAACAGGTATCCAATGGATTTCGTTGGATACCCCACAATTATATACAAATTAGATCTACTAGCCAATTTATCTCCTTTCTTGTTTCTACCATCGGCAGGAGATCTCCATACTCAGAAGTAAGAGCATAGAGGCATTTTGCAATACCTTTCTTGGTAAAGCTTTGTAGGCACGAACTTTGAAGGTACTTTGCTCAGTATCTTCGATGCAGTCAGGAGGACCAACCCCTAGAATGCATAAGGAAGCTTAACAAAACTCAATATGGATCGAACAATGTCTAACAATGTTAGATTCCATATCATTTGACACTTCAATAAGTTGAGGCGTCTTAGGAGGAGTTTGTTGTATGAGAACCACATTCTCATTGAGATAATTGAGGAATCCTTGACAAGTATTTGCTATCTCGATTAGATCAAATGGTCGTAATACTATGTCTTTGTTGATTCTCTACTTCGTATTGAAATACCTTGAAATTTTTCAAAGGTTTTTCGGATTTGTATCTTACTTGATACAAATATCACTAATGACCGAGGTCATTAGCAAAAGGGTACGAGGCATGAGCAATCTCCTCTCACACTAACATTTAGTGGTCCACATTCATTAGCATGGATCCAATCCAAGTTTGATTGGTTCGCTCTGGATTCCCTGTGAAGGGAGATCTGGTCATCTCTCTTTTGAGACATGATTCGCAGGTTGGAAGTTCATCTAAGTCCTATTTTTCAAGAAGCTTAGGCGACACCAACTTTTGAATCCTACTCTCGGAGATATGTCCAAGTCTAGCGTGCCAAAGTTGTGGAGTATTATCTTTGTATTAATTTGAACTTAACACATTAATTCAATAAAATTGAGTTAATGGTTCAATTCAATTAATTACTTCCTTTCAATTAACTTCTTTAATTGATTCCTTTTCCTTTTTCAACTAACCCTTTAATTGAAACGTTGCTTAATTAATTAGATCATCTAATCAATTAAACATATCAGTGCCTTTCTTAGATGCAGTGGGATAATTCGACTTTTAGGCTACTTGTGTTCTTTCGAATACCTTTATGGTCGAATTTAGAAGAGAACAAATTCTTCTTCATTTTACTCTTCTTTGACTTTGCAGTCCATGAAGTGTAAACGATCATGACAGGTTTATCCTATTTGCCTCTTACCAATACTTTGGTTGATTCATGAAATGTGATCAACTTATCAAATAAGATCAGATTATTTCACGAATTATTTGAATGAGCGGGAGGAGAATTTAGTAGGAAGTTAATGTTAAGATCACTTGCAGGCCTACGTTTAATCGATCTACTTTTCAACCAGATTGATAAAACAAGGACAGTGATCCTTGACACGAGTTCCTTCACTTATTCTCGAGTTTTGAAACAATTCCTTAGAAGTCTCGAATCAAATCGATTCAAAACTACTCCTCAAAACAAGCCTTTTGAGGTGGAGGTTTGTTTCAGAAGCTTCAGACATGCTCCTCATGTTGCTTCCATAGCTCTTTCAATCTTGATGCTTATTTGAGGAAACAATCATTAAGATTCCCATACTCTATAGGTGATTCGTTTCACTTTTGAGATTCATCCTTATATGAAGAAATGATCATTAATATTCCCATACTCTACGGGTGATTCGTTTCCCTATTTGGACTTATCTCAGAAGCGCATAAGGCATATGCTCGTCGTTTAAGAACATCATTCCCACTTTTGGAATTCAAGACAATTCTCAAGTTTCTTCCCTAGTCGATATTTTAATCCAGTTATTTTATTAGTAGAGGATAAATTGTAAAATGGATAACCATAGATATCTCAGTATCTATTTAAAGAGAAGACAAACAATCAGTGGACTAGTTAATGAATAA
This sequence comes from Penstemon eatonii, assembly GCA_038501285.1. Taxonomy (NCBI): domain Eukaryota; kingdom Viridiplantae; phylum Streptophyta; class Magnoliopsida; order Lamiales; family Plantaginaceae; genus Penstemon; species Penstemon eatonii. The sequence goes on along the minus strand of CM076711.1, from coordinate 36,586,495 downwards.
TACTTATAATCTACGAAGGTTGGACTTTCTATCGTAAAAGTTCTCCCACTATTTTATCGAAACAATTACCCCTTCAATTGTTCGGGAAATTCTATTTCTTAGTAGGTCTTGACGTCCCAGCGGCAATTAATTGCACCCTTGACTCGTGGCCATACAACCAATTCCCCAGGTAGGCATACTTATTGCCAATTGTGTCACTACACAACCTTCAAGCTATTTTGCCTCGGTTTTCGCACTTATCTAGCACTGCTACATCATAAGTGTTACTAATCGTTAAGTCTAACCCATCAATCATGATGAGCAACGGGCTCGGTCGTGAACTCCTCGTAACTGGTTATCGGTCGATATTCACATCCCGACCAGTCCTCACCCTTGTCGTGTTTAGTTAAAAACAGGATTCAAGGAATTTCACGTATTGTCCCTTTCTTTGACTCGGGTGCCAGACTCTGGATCACCTCTATCGATAAGTAGACAACATACGCTAGTCCCTATTGATGGAAGGCTTGGATTTATATAAATACTTCATTTTATTTTAATCCAATATGACTTAATATTTAATTCAAGAGGGGATTTACTGGTTTGAAAGTTATACTAACTCTCCTCGAGATCTCACTGTGTAAATTATGCTTTATCTTTTATTACGATCTAGATTCTAGCGCGCATCACATACAAGCCAAATATAAATCGACAAATAAATAAAAGCCATACAAGCCTAGCATGCATACTACCACAATATGTTTTCGATCGGGAGCCACCTATGTTTGGGCCATCATTGAGCCAATAATGTTGGCCCAATTGGTCTATCTACTGGGTTCTTAATGGGCCTTGGCTATTACATAAATAACCAAGCATACTTGGCCTTCATTGACCACCGGGCTTCCTAGTTGCATGTAATGGGCCTCCACCCTAAACTATTTAATGTAAAGCCCTAATCTATTACATTGGCACAAAAAGGCCCAAATAAAGGCTCGCAGGCCCAACAAAAATCCAAAGCAAAATAAACCAATCACATCTAAGGTCAAGGCTCGGCTCGATCGAAAACCACGTAAATAATTCACATTGAGCAAAGAAACAAGCAAACACATTCACTAGTTTCCTATCTTACTTCAATTATTTTAAACGCCTTTAAAATATTTCTCTAGATTCTTACTTAAGTGTCTACTAATTATGTTAATCTATATTCGGATAAACAAAAACAATTTTATGCATAAAAACAGAATAAAATCTTTGAACTTTTGAAAATTGCAATTCGGCCCTCCAACTTTTGGAAATTGCGATTTGACCCCTGAAGTTTTGGAAATTACAAATTAACCCCAAATTTGAAATTGGGCAGATGACCGAAAATAAAATTTTATTTCCAGAAAAAGTTTGAATTTTCTATTCGGCCCCTGCAGTTTTCGGTATTTACAAAAACAGCCCCAAACTTTCGGTTTTTACAAAACAGCCCCAAAACGAAAAATTTCCAGAAAAATAATTTCTGTCCAGAAAACATACAGTTCGTAAAATTTCAATTTCAGTCCAGTTTTTCCAAAATTCGCTAATCGCAAAAACAGCCCTCTATTTTCCGTAAAATACAAAATTGGCCTAAAACGTTTTATGCCATTTTATCCGAAATCAGATCTACCCATAACTTGTAAGAATCAATAACACGAATATAACATTCAATACAATTAAAGCAATCAAATTATATTCAGACCTTTTCGTATGAGAGTAATGAGTTAGGCTCTGATACCACTGTTGGGTTATTAGTAACGTCAGGACGTTAAAAGCAGCGGAATTTTAAATTTTTAAAATAACCCAATCAAGATCTTTACTCATCTAGTCATACGAAAGGATTTTCATGCAAAAATAAAACTAACCATAGGCGGTTTTAGACTTTACCTCACCACAGGAACGGTGGTGATTTTTCTCCGGTCTTTTTTCATGTCTGATGGATTTGGTTCAAGAGAAGCACTCCAAACGTCTTGCCTCTAGCGGTATCCACACCAACTGGATTGAAGCAACTCTCTTGGATCCTTAGGCTCAGAACTGGGATCCAAAAGTTATCAAGCAAGGAAGAAGAGGAAAACAATTTTTCATGAACCCTGTGCAATTACACAGGGTTCGGCCGATCCTAGTTTGTGTAAAATGGGGGCGGCCTGTTTTGATCTTAGAGAGGAAGTATATGTTTTGGGGTTATATTATTAAAATAATCATCCCTATACTTGTATATCATATATCTTATATGTGGGCGGCGGCTTGTGATTAGGGGTAGGAGTATAATTTTATAATCATCCTATTCCTTCATCACTTTGGAGTCTACTACTCCACTTATATATATATGTAGGCGGCGGCTAACATATATATTTAGGGTTAGGGTTTTAAGTCTCCTACTCCTTATTTGTAGATTAGGAGTCTTGACCTAATGTGATCCAGTCCAACTAGGAAACTTAAAGCCCATTTACTTATGGCCTTTATTTGTCTCCTAATGGACTTAGATCCCCTTTTAATTAATTAAACCCATTTAATTAATTCAGCCCATTTAATTAATTAATATAATTAATTAATTAAATTAATTCCACTCTAGTCAATTAACACTTTAATTAGTTTCCTTCTTCAAGAATTAACAATTTAATTCTTAAGTTTTGATTTAACCCTTTAAATCAATCTTTCCTTATATGATTTGTTGCAGTCCAATTGTATTGTGTGTGACCCTCTAGGTTCACCATCAATTGGCCGCGGGCCCACGACTTTCATGATTTAATTTGCGAGCTTATTAATTGCTCCGATTAATTGAACCCCTTCAATTAACCACTCAATAATTAATTTCCTTATTAATTAATGAGTACCCACACCTCATGGTCGATGTCTAGCCACAAGCCCATGAGGCCCAACTTCAGGTGAATTGATCTCAGTGAACCTCACCTCTTATAAGTACCATGTACATACGGTCCTTCTATCGACTAATTTCCCGATCAAGACTTAGGGTGTGTGAATTGATCGGCACCTCTAAATTGTCTCGATAACTATACTTTCTAATTCCGGATAATGATTCCATTGTGACTGCCAAATTTGGAAACCCCTTTCCAAATGCGTCACCAACTGTGGCCACAGGTTTCTCGGAATCTATTATCTAAGAACGTATAGGAAATTCTCTCAACACACTACGTTGAGTCGGTAGATCCCATATTGATGCTAACCATTCGCGTACACGACTATACGAACCCAACTTAGGCACACAATGATCAAGCTACGTGACCGGTACCTAAATCTATGTACGTACGCCCATGCACCGAATTCGCCCTAGCTCCTCAAGTCTAAGGACTAAATCGTACACTGTTATAAGCTTGAGAAACATCCCATCACCGATATGCGTCATGCGCTTCCACAATGGGTTTCTCTATTCGGGTCGTTCGATGCGTTCGATCCTCTATCGAACCACCTACTCATATGCACTGGCCTCAAATGCCTTGCTCATGAAACGCTACAAATTCACTCCATGTGAATCATGCATATTCGTACAAGTCTTTGCGATTCCTACGATACCCCATCTCGTTCGGAATCTATGACTTGGAACGGTTTTAAGATCACGACCTTAGAGACTGTTTCATGATTGCACTCAGTACTGAAGTGAATCGTCCCATAGTCTATTGTGATCTAAGGATTTCATCCAATCGCTTAAGTGATTCGCGAGAGATGAAGTTGGCCATTGTTTACATACTATAAACAAACAGGCGTATTAAGTCATTTATACTAAAGAAAGATTAAGATAGTTCCCATACAAGCTAAATGTATTGGCTTGCAGGGCACTATCCCATCATTCTAATCGTTAGACCTGGATCGAGGAGTGTTTATTGAGCGGATCAATTTATACTCAACTCTTTTTATTTAGACTTAGGTTTTTATACCAAAGCCTGTCTAATCGTTAAAAGTGGGTTGAGGAGCGTTTATTGAGCGGATCAATTTATACTCAACTCTTTGTATTGTTAGATCGAGGAGCGTTTATTGAGCGGATCAATTTGTACTCAAATATTTGTATTGATAGATCGAGGAGCGTTATTGAGCGGATCAATTTATACTCAACTCGTCATATCTTTATTAGATTTTCACCAAGATGATCATAGAATTCCGAGGAGCGTTTACCGAATCAATCGATTTATACTCAACTCGTTATGATATTTTTCTCTAATCGAGCTTTGCTTTGATATTTAAAATTGCTAAAATCTTTAAGAATCGAACCATAGGCCAAGGCCTTTATTACAAAGAATAAAACTTACTAAAAAGAAAATAAAGCAGCATAATCTATTGTGACTTATTTACCATAGTATTTTCTAAGGTTAACTACATTCCATGTTCTTGGTAGGGCTGTTCCGTCCAAGTGTGCAATCTTGTATGAACCTTTCTTTCCTACACCGATGACAATGTATGGTCCATCCCAATTCTGTTGTAACTTGCCCACATGCTTGGATACCTCTACCTTTCTCAAGACCAGGTCTCCTTCTTTGAAGGTTCGGACGCGTACTTTTTCATTGTAGGCCCTTTCCATATTTGATTTAGTGACTTGCAAACGTACGGCCGCTTTTTCTCTTAAAGCTTCTGATAAATCAATATCATTTTCTCTTGTCTTCCCATTTTCCTGGTCGTCATACATTTCAATTCTTGGTGTCGGAATTAGCGTTTCGACTGGAATAACAGCTTCCGAGCCATATACTAGATTGAATGGGGTCTCCCCGGTTGAGGTTCTGACCGTGTTTCGATTAGCCCATATTACCCCTGGGAGTTCATCTAGCCATTTTCCTTTGGCTGCCCCTAATCTTTTCTCCAGAGATTTTATTATTTCTCGATTCGCTACCTCAGTCTGTCCGTTCGCTCTAGGATGCCCAATTGAAGTGACATTTTGCTGAATTCCTAGCTTTGCACACCATTCCATTACATGTTTCCCCGCAAATTGGGTTCCGTTATCTTAGATCAGAATTCTCGGGATGCCAAATCGACATACTATGAATTTCCATAAGAAATTGATCACTTGGAATTGAGTTATTCGGGCAAGGGCGATGCATTCAATCCATTTGCTGAAGTATTCAACGGCGACCAAAACATATGCTTTCTTGGATCTAGCCGCTGGGAAAGGTCCCACGATGTCCATTCCCCATTGATCGAACGGCCAACATACTGCTATTAGGTGCATGTTTTCGGCTGGTCGATGTCCATTCTCCGCTGTGATTCCCTGCATCTCCCTCATGTACCTCCCGGAGGATATCGTTGGTTTGAGATTCAGAGACGCATTTTAGGAGAATTCCTGATACTGATCTTCGGTAAAGTTTTCCTTCTATCAATGTATATTTTGGAGCCCGATATTTTATTTTCCGAGCTTTGTTTTGGTCAGACGGCAATTTTCCTTCTCGAAGATAGTCTATCATTGGAGTCATCCAGTTTTCTTCAACTTCTTCGATTTCCATCATTTCGGCGACCGGTGTCTCATCGATATCGATTGCCGGCGCATTGGAGATTAACCAGTGGATCACCCTTTCAGTTTTTCCGTCGTGGAATCTTGTGAACCTAGACAGTTGATCGGCCCATTTATTTTTCGCGCATGGAATGTTCTATTTACCGAAACTTTCGAATTTTTCAGCCAATTTTTTCACTTTGGCAAGGTATTTGACCATATTAAATTCCTTAGCCTCATATAGACCTTCTATCTGTCTCTGTACTAACTCTGAATCGGTTAATACCTTAAGGCTTTTTATCTTGGCCTTAATCGCAATTTCCATTCCTGCGATCAGCGCTTCATATTCTGCTTCGTTGTTTGTTACGATGAAGTCCAACGTTATTGCATAATTTATATCCTCCTTATTAGGTCCGGTAAAGTTGATTCCGGCACCTCCTCCCTCTCGGCATGAAGCACCGTCGACGTGCATTAACCTGATTTCTATGATCAAGATATCGTTGTTATGACTAGTTGACTCGGTGTGTTCGGTTGCCTGGGTTGGAGTTTCTAACAGGAAATCGGCTAAGACTTGGGCTTTTATCGCAACTCTTGGTTTGTACACGATTTTGAACTGACCGAGTTTGATAGCCCACTTGATCTATCTTCCAGAGGCTTCTGGCTTCGCTAGGACCTGTCTTAGTGGTTGGTTCGTTAAGACCACAATTTTGTAATTTAGAAAATAGGGTCGGAGTTTTCGTGCTGCTACCACTAAGGCCAAAGCGAATTTCTCTATTTCAAAGTAGTTCTTCTCGGCCCCTTATAGTAATTTGCTTAAGTAATAAACAGGCTTATGTTCTAAGCCATCCACCTTAACTAAAACCGAACTGATGGCCACGTCGGAGATCGATATGTAGACATATAGTGGTTCTCCTTCGGTTGGTTTGGCCAATAGCGAGGATGTCGTTAGATATTCCTTTAGCCGATCAAATGCCTGGTCGCATTCTTCGGTCCAAACAAAGTTTTTTGCTTTCCTAAGAGTTTGGAAGAAAGGTAAACTTCTGTCAGCCGATTTGGATATGAATCTATTTAGCGCCACGATTTTTCCTACCAAGCTCTGCACTTGGGAGATCATTTTAGGAGGTTTCATTTTGGTTATGGCTCGAATTTTTTCTGGATTGGCCTCGATTCCTCGTTGATGCACCAAATATCCCAAAAATTTTCCCGACTTAACACCGAAAGTGCATTTTGCAGGATTTAGTTTCATTCTGTACTTTCTCAATATTTGGAAACATCGATCGAGATGCCTTACGTGATCTGCTTCATTCATGCTCTTGACCAGCATATCGTCTACGTAAACTTCCATTATTTCTCCGATTAATTCTTTGAACATCAGATTTACCAACCTTTGGTAAGTGGCCCCGGCGTTCCTCAATCCGAATGGCATAACTATGAATCAATACACTCCCTGCTCTGTTACGAAAGCAGTTTTTTCTTGGTCTTGCTCATCCATGTATATCTGACAGAAACCTTGGAAAGCATCCATCATGCTGAAAATCGCGAAACCAGCGGTTGAGTCGACTAATAAGTCGATCCTTGAGAGGGGATATGGATCGCGCGGACATAATTTATTAAGGTCGGTGAAATCATTGCACATTCTCCATTTGTTATCCTTTTTATCCCCTTTTGCTACTAGCACAACATTACAAAGCCATTCCGAGAAGTGTATTTCTCGAATTTGCTTTGCTTTGAGTAGCCTCTCTACTTCTGCCTTGATTATTTTATCTTTTATCGGCCCATGATTCCTCTTCTTTTGTCTAGCAGGTTTTGCCATAGGGTCAATTTTTAGCGAGTGACTGATTATTCGGGGGTCAATCCCTTCTATGTCGTTCGTGCTCCAGGCGAAGATTTCTGCATTGTTTCTGAGAAAGTTGGTCAGCATTACTTTCCCCTCTTTGCTTAATTCAGTTCCAATTCTTGTTGTTTTAGTTGGGTCTCCCTGCACCGGTAGGACATCTTTGTGTTCCGGTAGTTTCAAATCTAGGTCTACCGGTTCCATTCCCTTCTTATCTATTTGGTCGGTGGTAGGAATTTTGACTTCAATTTTGTCAGCGTCGACGTCTAGCTTTCTCTTGCTTAGGGTAATTGATTCATGGCAATTTTTCAAAGTTAATGATGTGTTGTAGGAATCCCATGCCATGCAATGATCATTCACTATCTCTCCGATTCATGTGTCAGTCGGAAATTTTATCTTCTGATGGTAAGTTGAAACAACACCTCGGAATAGATTGAGGGCAGGTCGCCCTAAGATTGCATTGTAGGCGAAGGGAGTTTCTACTACTAAAAATTTTACCAGTTTGACCGTCCGATGCGGTTTCCTCCCGAGTGAGACACTTAAAGTTATTGTGCCACTGGGGACAATCTCGGATCCTCCAAATCCTACTAAAGGCGTAGCTACCCTTTGGAATGTTATTTGTCCCAAGTTCATCTGGGCTAAGACCTCTTTAGAGATGATATTTGCTGAACTTCCATTGTCGATTAGGATCCTTTTGACGTTGAAATTTGCTATTTCTAGTGATACCACCATCGGGAAGTCGGGGCTATCCTCTTTTGTGTCCCAAACAAGGTTTTTGGGTACCTCGCCCTCGTTAAAACTGATCAACTGGTTGTTTGTTGATTTGCTTTCTAGAGTCCATACTTCTTTCGGGTATTTTAAACCTCCGATTATGGATCTGGCGGTCCTTCGTCGAGCATTACGACTGTCCCCGCCGGCGGGTCCTCCTGAAATTGTATGGATGGTACCGTTAATCTGGTCATTGTTCAACTCCTGTGGGGGGCCATCTTCAGGGGACCTTCGACGGGAATTCCTTCTTTGATTATTATTCCGAGGACTCCTACTTCTTCCTCTCTTGCGATTATTCCGCTCCAGATAGTCATCTAGTTTTCCTTGCTCGATTAGTTTTTCAATTTCTCTTTTGAGGTGAAAACAATCTTAAGTGTGATACACATGTGCCCGGTGATATTTGCTTCCGGGATCCAATTATTCCTTTCTAGTACCGCCATGATTTCTTCTATCGGAATAGTTAGCCTTGGGTGTTCTACTTGATTAACCCTGCTCCGGAATGCCGGCTCGGCGGTTCTGGGTCTTTGATGGGTGTTAGGTCGTCTGTCCTGGTTGTTTTTATTGTATTCTAATCGCTGGAAGACGTTGCCTTTTCTAAAGGATCGTTCATTGTCCATTGATCTTTGGGCAGGAATTCTATCTTGCCGTTTGGAGCCTAAGGTCGTAGCTTTATCTTTGTTCTTATCTTTAAAAGAATTCATTTCCTCCTGGGTCATATATTTAGATGCCAAGCTCATGATTTCAGCGAACGTTCTCGGTTGCTTCCGGCTGAGGGCATTTCCAAACTGCCTATTCTTGGTGAGGTCGAAGAGAATGGAGATTATGTAATCGATATTTGGGTAATCGATCTTGAGCAATTCCACATTAAACCTTGCCAGCCAGTTCCTTAGGGATTCACCCTCTTGTTGATAAATGGTTCCTAAATAGCTGATCGGAAGTTTTTGTCTCTTCTGGCTGGCAAACTGTTATGTTAGTTTGTTGCATAATTCCCAGAAACTGAATATGGAGTTAGCGGGTTGCTTGGCAAACCAATACAAGGCGAGTCCTTCTAACGTGGTCACCATTAACTTAGCGGTGAATTCCGCCGAGTGAGCATATAAGTTCATTATGTTCGTAAAGCTAAAAATATAGTCATCTGGATCGGTAGTTCCGTCATATCTGGGTAGTCGACCTGGAACCTGTCCGGTTGACTGAGATTGTTTTATTTCTCTGCAGAAGGGAGAGCATGCTGCTAGGCTCTCCTGGAGTTCTGTAGTTCTGGCCCATGGGTTTTGAACGGATCGTAAGCGTTGTTCAAGTAGTTCCTGTACCATCTTTTCTATAACGGCCCGACTCCGCGGGTCCGTCGGATAACGGTCAAAAAGTTATTATATTTTTAAAAAAATAATTAAAATATCGAAATATTTTAAAAGAAACGATAAATTAAAATCGAGAATTAAAGATTTTAAGCGGAAGCGGTTTAAAACGAAATGAGAACAATTTCGGTTACTAATTTTAAAGCGAAAGTAATTAAAACAAGTTTTAACTGATGACAAGACAAGGTGAAACAACTTGTGGGACCTAACAGAAATACAAGAAGATTAAGATTAACATTTTATAAATTTTAAAAATCATTTTCGATAGATATTCCCATTTTACAAAATTAGCTAAAATACCAAGTTATTTAGCAAGATATAATAAAAATGAACTTAGACATTATAGAAGATTTAAACCATGAGTTCAAACGAAAATCTTAAAATCAAATAAGAATTTAGACAAAAGTTCAACTACTTTCTGGAACTAGGGTGGGACGGCAACCGTGATGACCTAACCGCAACATGAACTATTGTTTACCCCAAATACCTGTAGCTGAAAAGATTGAAACACGGAATGCATAAGTTGATCGTCCAACTTAGTGAGGCTATAGTGCACTTGTGCGAGATGCAACATAATATACATGAGCATATACAACAGTGCAGTAAATTAACATATATAACAATTTAAGCACGTTAAACAAGTAACCAACATTTGTTGATGCCGTCCTCCTCTTACCCTCCAATCCACAGTCAGGAAAACCACCACCGAACACTCCAAGTAAGGTGCGACCTTACATAACAGTGCGCATTGACGTCAAATGCCAGGAGTTTGACATTCACTCCCCAAGTGTAACCTCCACACTTGACTCGTGAAGCAGGTCTACGGTGGATCGAGGTAACCCTCCGGCCCTTACCTTCCGGGTTAACCACGATTCCGCACACCAAAATAGGGGCCCACACAGTAACAGTAAACAGTACAGTACAGTAACAGTTCAGTAACAGGAAATCGGTAAACAACTCAATAACGGTTCATCATACAATATGAATGACTCATAAGCACATAGACATAAACCATAATTCAACGTGTAACTTGTCCTAGCAGCCGGGTTCTTTATGTTATCATACATCACATGCTTGTTCGTTTAGAAACTAAGTTACAGTTATGACTCGACCTACTAGCACATTAGACTTACACACAAGTAACACATAGCACTCACCTGAAGAGCTTATTACGGCGATCAAAATTCCACAGTGAAGTGTATCCAAAACCTGAGCAAATACGTTTATGACTAAGAATATATCTAATAAGCTTACTAAAACGTAACTAATGAAAATCCTACACAAGGTTTCCTAAACTAACATATCATACAAAAGTGCTTAGAACTTAGGACATCAACTTCAGTTAAGAGATATTATTTCTAAAACTCAAAAATACTAATTAAATAAGACGACTCCAAAACAACAAATTTTTGCCTTCATTTTTCAGATTTTCAAAACAGCCCCTAAACTTTTAAGAATATACATTTTTGTAAAAATTTGCAACAAACTTTAAATCAAAAGATTTTTAGCTAAACTCATATCGAAAATCAAATAAAAGTATTGAGTATATTGTTACTTCAAAAATCAAATCTTTAATTTTTCCACAAGTTTAAAACTTTTCAAAGGACAAGGAACAATAAAAATCATAGAATCCGACAAAAATAAATAATTTTGGTTTACGAAGTCGATATGAGAAAATATCTCATGAAATAGGGAGGGATAAACTTTGAACGAGTACAAAAATAAGGGATCAATATAAAAGCTTGATAGGATACAAGAAGGCAATCCCCGGTAGACAAATACATGTTCATTGAGAGAGTCGATAAGCACTCAGGGAAAACAACCAAGGAGGTAGATTAAATGTAATTAAGGGTATGGCTTGAAAATAAGCCATATCAAGAAAGAGACTAAAAATGATTTGAAGAAAATTTTCGGTAAATTACACTCCATGAATGAAAGATACAATGGGGCAATGGCATTTAGAAACTTCAGAAAGGCACGAGCAGAAATGAAAAGATTAGACATGAACTTAGGGTAGTTTGAGAATTCAAATTGAAGTTATTCGCTATCAATGATAATTCGTAGTTGAATGCAAAGGGCGGGAATTGACGAGTTAGAACTCAAGACCGATGTCAATGAAATTTGAATGATATTTTGTATATTGAAAGAAAGATTGCTTGCATAACAATTTGATTCACCAAAATGGTGAAGAAAAGACATTTAGGGATCACAAGCTAAAAATGAATAAGTACCAACATTAGAATAAAGGCGAAACAATATTTACACCGAAAAAGGCTCAAGAGAGCTTACTAAATTCGAGAGATCAATTTGAAGATGAGTACGTTCAGAATTAGAATTATGAGTTCTGAGGAAGGTAAACACGATAATGGAATTCAAAAGGATTAGGGCTATTTTAGTCATTCTACATGTACTTCAAGAAATGTCACTTGATTCAAATATTTTAATTTACTTAAATTTCACGGAGTGCACACATATACAATCATAACCAGACATTAATATCAACAATAAAGTTCAAATAATGTTATAGTATTCGGGATGCCACCAACAAAATAATAAATCAAGAAAACACAGAATCAAGCAAAAATAACTCTAAACCTCAAGGACACGTATTACACATATGATTTCGGTTGCAGTCTTGTCCTAATAGTGAACTACCAAATGTGGGTAGACACACTAAAGTCACGACGATGAGTCCCACCTTACTAGCACCTCAGTACAAATCCGAGGATCCTATCCTGGCCTTGAGCCGAAGATCTGATACCATCTATAACGGCCCGACTCCGCGGGTCCGTCGGATAACGGTCAAAAAGTTATTATTATTTTAAAAAAATAGTTAAAATATCGAAATATTTTAAAAGAAACGATAAATTAAAATCGAGAATTAAAGATTTTAAGCGGAAGCGGTTTAAAACGAAATGAGAACAATTTCGGTTACTAATTTTAAAGCGAAAGTAATTAAAACAAATTTTAACTGATGACAAGACAAGGTGAAACAACTTGTGGGACCTAACAGAAATACAAGAAGATTAAGATTAACATTTTATAAAATTTAAAAATCATTTTCGATAGATATTCCCATTTTACAAAATTAGCTAAAATACCAAGTTATTTAGCAAGATATAATAAAAATGAACTTAGACATTATAGAAGATTTAAACCATGAGTTCAAACGAAAATCTTAAAATCAAATAAAAATTTAGACAAAAGTTCAACTACTTTCTGGAACTAGGGTGGGACGGCAACCGTGATGACCTAACCGCAACATGAACTATTGTTTACCCCAAATACCTGTAGCTGAAAAGATTGAAACACGGAATGCATAAGTTGATCGTCCAACTTAGTGAGGCTATAGTGCACTTGTGCGAGATGCAACATAATATACATGAGCATATACAACAGTGCAGTAAATTAACATATATAACAATTTAAGCACGTTAAACAAGTAACCAACATTTGTTGATGCCGTCCTCCTCTTACCCTCCAATCCACAGTCAGGAAAACCACCACCGAACACTCCAAGTAAGGTGCGACCTTACATAACAGTGCGCATTGACGTCAAATGCCAGGAGTTTGACATTCACTCCCCAAGTGTAACCTCCACACTTGACTCGTGAAGCAGGTCTACGGTGGATCGAGGTAACCCTCCGGCCCTTACCTTCCGGGTTAACCACGATTCCGCACACCAAAATAGGGGCCCACACAGTAACAGTAAACAGTACAGTACAGTAACAGTTCAGTAACAGGAAATCGGTAAACAACTCAATAACGGTTCATCATACAATATGAATGACTCATAAGCACATAGACATAAACCATAATTCAACGTGTAACTTGTCCTAGCAGCCGGGTTCTTTATGTTATCATACATCACATGCTTGTTCGTTTAGAAACTAAGTTACAGTTATGACTCGACCTACTAGCACATTAGACTTACACACAAGTAACACATAGCACTCACCTGAAGAGCTTATTACGGCGATCAAAATTCCACAGTGAAGTGTATCCAAAACCTGAGCAAATACGTTTATGACTAAGAATATATCTAATAAGCTTACTAAAACTTAACTAATGAAAATCCTACACAAGGTTTCCTAAACTAACATATCATACAAAAGTGCTTAGAACTTAGGACATCAACTTCAGTTAAGAGATATTATTTCTAAAACTCAAAAATACTAATTAAATAAGACGACTCCAAAACAACAAATTTTTGCCTTCATTTTTCAGATTTTCAAAACAGCCCCTAAACTTTTAAGAATATACATTTTTGTAAAAATTTGCAACAAACTTTAAATCAAAAGATTTTTAGCTAAACTCATATCGAAAATCAAATAAAAGTATTGAGTATATTGTTACTTCAAAAATCAAATCTTTAATTTTTCCACAAGTTTAAAACTTTTCAAAGGACAAGGAACAATAAAAATCATAGAATCCGACAAAAATAAATAATTTTGGTTTACGAAGTCGATATGAGAAAATATCTCATGAAATAGGGAGGGATAAACTTTGAACGAGTACAAAAATAAGGGATCAATATAAAAGCTTGATAGGATACAAGAAGGCAATCCCCGGTAGACAAATACATGTTCATTGAGAGAGTCGATAAGCACTCAGGGAAAACAACCAAGGAGGTAGATTAAATGTAATTAAGGGTATGGCTTGAAAATAAGCCATATCAAGAAAGAGACTAAAAATGATTTGAAGAAAATTTTCGGTAAATTACACTCCATGAATGAAAGATACAATGGGGCAATGGCATTTAGAAACTTCAGAAAGGCACGAGCAGAAATGAAAAGATTAGACATGAACATAGGGTAGTTTGAGAATTCAAATTGAAGTTATTCGCTATCAATGATAATTCGTAGTTGAATGCAAAGGGCGGGAATTGACGAGTTAGAACTCAAGACCGATGTCAATGAAATTTGAATGATATTTTGTATATTGAAAGAAAGATTGCTTGCATAACAATTTGATTCACCAAAATGGTGAAGAAAAGACATTTAGGGATCACAAGCTAAAAATGAATAAGTACCAACATTAGAATAAAGGCGAAACAATATTTACACCGAAAAAGGCTCAAGAGAGCTTACTAAATTCGAGAGATCAATTTGAAGATGAGTACGTTCAGAATTAGAATTATGAGTTCTGAGGAAGGTAAACACGATAATGGAATTCAAAAGGATTAGGGCTATTTTAGTCATTCTACATGTACTTCAAGAAATGTCACTTGATTCAAATATTTTAATTTACTTAAATTTCACGGAGTGCACACATATACAATCATAACCAGACATTAATATCAACAATAAAGTTCAAATAATGTTATAGTATTCGGGATGCCACCAACAAAATAATAAATCAAGAAAACACAGAATCAAGCAAAAATAACTCTAAACCTCAAGGACACGTATTACACATATGATTTCGGTTGCAGTCTTGTCCTAATAGTGAACTACCAAATGTGGGTAGACACACTAAAGTCACGACGATGAGTCCCACCTTACTAGCACCTCAGTACAAATCCGAGGATCCTATCCTGGCCTTGAGCCGAAGATCTGATACCATCTATAACGGCCCGACTCCGCGGGTCCGTCGGATAACGGTCAAAAAGTTATTATTATTTTAAAAAAATAGTTAAAATATCGAAATATTTTAAAAGAAACGATAAATTAAAATCGAGAATTAAAGATTTTAAGCGGAAGCGGTTTAAAACGAAATGAGAACAATTTCGGTTACTAATTTTAAAGCGAAAGTAATTAAAACAAATTTTAACTGATGACAAGACAAGGTGAAACAACTTGTGGGACCTAACAGAAATACAAGAAGATTAAGATTAACATTTTATAAAATTTAAAAATCATTTTCGATAGATATTCCCATTTTACAAAATTAGCTAAAATACCAAGTTATTTAGCAAGATATAATAAAAATGAACTTAGACATTATAGAAGATTTAAACCATGAGTTCAAACGAAAATCTTAAAATCAAATAAGAATTTAGGCAAAAGTTCAACTACTTTCTGGAACTAGGGTGGGACGGCAACCGTGATGACCTAACCGCAACATGAACTATTGTTTACCCCAAATACCTGTAGCTGAAAAGATTGAAACACGGAATGCATAAGTTGATCGTCCAACTTAGTGAGGCTATAGTGCACTTGTGCGAGATGCAACATAATATACATGAGCATATACAACAGTGCAGTAAATTAACATATATAACAATTTAAGCACGTTAAACAAGTAACCAACATTTGTTGATGCCGTCCTCCTCTTACCCTCCAATCCACAGTCAGGAAAACCACCACCGAACACTCCAAGTAAGGTGCGACCTTACATAACAGTGCGCATTGACGTCAAATGCCAGGAGTTTGACATTCACTCCCCAAGTGTAACCTCCACACTTGACTCGTGAAGCAGGTCTACGGTGGATCGAGGTAACCCTCCGGCCCTTACCTTCCGGGTTAACCACGATTCCGCACACCAAAATAGGGGCCCACACAGTAACAGTAAACAGTACAGTACAGTAACAGTTCAGTAACAGGAAATCGGTAAACAACTCAATAACGGTTCATCATACAATATGAATGACTCATAAGCACATAGACATAAACCATAATTCAACGTGTAACTTGTCCTAGCAGCCGGGTTCTTTATGTTATCATACATCACATGCTTGTTCGTTTAGAAACTAAGTTACAGTTATGACTCGACCTACTAGCACATTAGACTTACACACAAGTAACACATAGCACTCACCTGAAGAGCTTATTACGGCGATCAAAATTCCACAGTGAAGTGTATCCAAAACCTGAGCAAATACGTTTATGACTAAGAATATATCTAATAAGCTTACTAAAACGTAACTAATGAAAATCCTACACAAGGTTTCCTAAACTAACATATCATACAAAAGTGCTTAGAACTTAGGACATCAACTTCAGTTAAGAGATATTATTTCTAAAACTCAAAAATACTAATTAAATAAGACGACTCCAAAACAACAAATTTTTGCCTTCATTTTTCAGATTTTCAAAACAGCCCCTAAACTTTTAAGAATATACATTTTTGTAAAAATTTGCAACAAACTTTAAATCAAAAGATTTTTAGCTAAACTCATATCGAAAATCAAATAAAAGTATTGAGTATATTGTTACTTCAAAAATCAAATCTTTAATTTTTCCACAAGTTTAAAACTTTTCAAAGGACAAGGAACAATAAAAATCATAGAATCCGACAAAAATAAATAATTTTGGTTTACGAAGTCGATATGAGAAAATATCTCATGAAATAGGGAGGGATAAACTTTGAACGAGTACAAAAATAAGGGATCAATATAAAAGCTTGATAGGATACAAGAAGGCAATCCCCGGTAGACAAATACATGTTCATTGAGAGAGTCGATAAGCACTCAGGGAAAACAACCAAGGAGGTAGATTAAATGTAATTAAGGGTATGGCTTGAAAATAAGCCATATCAAGAAAGAGACTAAAAATGATTTGAAGAAAATTTTCGGTAAATTACACTCCATGAATGAAAGATACAATGGGGCAATGGCATTTAGAAACTTCAGAAAGGCACGAGCAGAAATGAAAAGATTAGACATGAACTTAGGGTAGTTTGAGAATTCAAATTGAAGTTATTCGCTATCAATGATAATTCGTAGTTGAATGCAAAGGGCGGGAATTGACGAGTTAGAACTCAAGACCGATGTCAATGAAATTTGAATGATATTTTGTATATTGAAAGAAAGATTGCTTGCATAACAATTTGATTCACCAAAATGGTGAAGAAAAGACATTTAGGGATCACAAGCTAAAAATGAATAAGTACCAACATTAGAATAAAGGCGAAACAATATTTACACCGAAAAAGGCTCAAGAGAGCTTACTAAATTCGAGAGATCAATTTGAAGATGAGTACGTTCAGAATTAGAATTATGAGTTCTGAGGAAGGTAAACACGATAATGGAATTCAAAAGGATTAGGGCTATTTTAGTCATTCTACATGTACTTCAAGAAATGTCACTTGATTCAAATATTTTAATTTACTTAAATTTCACGGAGTGCACACATATACAATCATAACCAGACATTAATATCAACAATAAAGTTCAAATAATGTTATAGTATTCGGGATGCCACCAACAAAATAATAAATCAAGAAAACACAGAATCAAGCAAAAATAACTCTAAACCTCAAGGACACGTATTACACATATGATTTCGGTTGCAGTCTTGTCCTAATAGTGAACTACCAAATGTGGGTAGACACACTAAAGTCACGACGATGAGTCCCACCTTACTAGCACCTCAGTACAAATCCGAGGATCCTATCCTGGCCTTGAGCCGAAGATCTGATACCATCTATAACGGCCCGACTCCGCGGGTCCGTCGGATAACGGTCAAAAAGTTATTATTATTTTAAAAAAATAGTTAAAATATCGAAATATTTTAAAAGAAACGATAAATTAAAATCGAGAATTAAAGATTTTAAGCGGAAGCGGTTTAAAACGAAATGAGAACAATTTCGGTTACTAATTTTAAAGCGAAAGTAATTAAAACAAATTTTAACTGATGACAAGACAAGGTGAAACAACTTGTGGGACCTAACAGAAATACAAGAAGATTAAGATTAACATTTTATAAAATTTAAAAATCATTTTCGATAGATATTCCCATTTTACAAAATTAGCTAAAATACCAAGTTATTTAGCAAGATATAATAAAAATGAACTTAGACATTATAGAAGATTTAAACCATGAGTTCAAACGAAAATCTTAAAATCAAATAAGAATTTAGACAAAAGTTCAACTACTTTCTGGAACTAGGGTGGGACGGCAACCGTGATGACCTAACCGCAACATGAACTATTGTTTACCCCAAATACCTGTAGCTGAAAAGATTGAAACACGGAATGCATAAGTTGATCGTCCAACTTAGTGAGGCTATAGTGCACTTGTGCGAGATGCAACATAATATACATGAGCATATACAACAGTGCAGTAAATTAACATATATAACAATTTAAGCACGTTAAACAAGTAACCAACATTTGTTGATGCCGTCCTCCTCTTACCCTCCAATCCACAGTCAGGAAAACCACCACCGAACACTCCAAGTAAGGTGCGACCTTACATAACAGTGCGCATTGACGTCAAATGCCAGGAGTTTGACATTCACTCCCCAAGTGTAACCTCCACACTTGACTCGTGAAGCAGGTCTACGGTGGATCGAGGTAACCCTCCGGCCCTTACCTTCCGGGTTAACCACGATTCCGCACACCAAAATAGGGGCCCACACAGTAACAGTAAACAGTACAGTACAGTAACAGTTCAGTAACAGGAAATCGGTAAACAACTCAATAACGGTTCATCATACAATATGAATGACTCATAAGCACATAGACATAAACCATAATTCAACGTGTAACTTGTCCTTGATAGAAATAGTGTCCTGCAAGCCAGCTGTATGGCTAGCATTAATTGTAATTAATGAGGAACTATTCAATTTAGATTAATAAATGCACTTTTATTAAATGGTCAACTTTATCTTATGTAATATTTGTCTACGCATAAGGATAGAAGTCCTTAGATCACAGGGCTATGGGACAACCCGTGGACTGATCTCTAAGGCCGTGATCTAGAATATATTCAAGAGTCGTAGAATCCAATCGAGATAGGACATCGTTGGATTCGGTTAGACTCTCACTATTGTGTATACTCCGATGAACTGGAGGACGCTGGGGTCCACGAGCGTGACTGGGATAGTCGATACACATAAGTGGGTGGCTTGCTGGGATGGCAAGCGCACTGAATACCCCAATTAGGAAATAACTCACCATGGAAGCGGTAGTCGCATATCGGGGTTGAAGTTATTCCAATTTACGATAGTATACGAGGAACGATCCCTAACTACTTGAGATGATAGGGTTTATCTGGTACGAGAACGTCTATACTTTGATATGAGTTCCGACTGACTGGGGATTACCAGAAAGTCTCTGTGGACTCATGTTGGGTATAGAGGAACTCGTATGCAGATTCATATCATCAACAAAGGATCCATTGACTCGACTTGATAGGTCGAGAAATTCTCCTATGGATTTCTGTGAGAAATTAATTCTGATGAAATCCTTGGCCAAGGTAACTGACGACTTTATGTAAGTAGCTCATAAAGAACAAGTCAGAAAGAATTTATTTCGAGATCAGAGAACATAAGGTCAAGACAAAAGATAAGGGAATCCGATAAAAGACCATACCCTTAAGTCTCGACTGGGAGATTGATCGATGGAGAGATTGTGTCGTATATGGAAATTGTAAATGATAAAAGGTTCACTGAATTAATTCACCAGTGATTGGGCTCCATGGGCTTGTGACTGGACATCGACCGTGGAGTGTGGGAGAATTCCCAAATTAGCAGGGGTGCTAATTTTGGAATGATTAATCGACAGAGTGTTCGATTAATTTAGAGCATTAATTGCTCAAGTAATTAAATAATATTTAATTACAACCCACGGCCAATTATGTGGTGAACCTACGGGGGCATACACAATACACAAGTAGCGAAAGCGAGGAAACAGGAACGAACCAGTCGACTGGGTCGACTGGGTCAAAATCGACTGGGTCGATTAAATGGGTGGGTCGACTGGGTCGACCCATATGGAACAAAAATGGATCCAATTGGAATTGGATCAAGATTATAAATTAAATTGGAATTTAATTTATGAGTAAATTAATTAATTAGGATTTAATTAATTAATGGAATAATTAATTTAATTAGACTTGGAGTTTAATTAATTAATTGGGAGATGATTTAATTAATTGGGCTATTTAATTGGAAGATTAGATAAAGCCCTGAAAGATTAATTAATATGGGCCATGAATTAATTAGGAGACTAGGTCTTCTAATTAAATAGGGCCATGGCCCATGTAGGAGAGAGAAGACCTAGTCCTAATAGGACTAGGATAGAAAGAAAACTATAAATAGCTTTCTTCTAGTTATTTTTCACACAACTCCTTAAGCAAAATTGAGCAAAGCAAAAATTCTCTCCCTCCCCTATACCAGATCGGCCGAACCCTCTTCTGTGCAAGGAAGAATTTTTCGTGTTTGATCTTTTTGTTCCAAAGTCGTTCTTAAAGTCCTGAATTAATATAGCCTATGTTCTAGTCGATTAGGTTATATTATTTTCGTGATATTGTGGTGTATCAACTCGTAGAGGCGCAACACGTGGGGCGCTACAAAAGGTGTGGGTCGATCAACCGGGGTCAGAATTCAGAGCTCATATTGCTAGCCGAGGATTTGCAAGGAGACAGGTATAAACGAGAAAACTTATACTGTCGTTTAATTATATTTATATATATACAACTAGAGAATATCCTGGCAAGATTCTTTAAGAGGCCCTAGAAATTTTTTATATTCCGCTGTGCCTAGGGCTGTTTTTCTTACCGAATCCCAACAGTGGTATCAGAGCCAACTCTAGGCTTTGTATATATATGAATTTGCGAATTCTGTGTTTATTAAATCATATGTTTGATTTATGTGGCTAGTTCTTTAACTATGAATGTTTTAGGACTTTATTGTTAACTTAGAGTTAATGGGAAATTTTAGATTCGTATTTTTATCATGTTATTTTAATTTTGGATTGAGATTTAATTGGGACTGTTTTAATTAAATCATAAAAGTAATCAAAAAAAAAAAAAATTTTTTTAGATCCAACCCTGCGGTGGCACGCGGCGGTGCGCGGCAGCGCACCGCGGCTGGGCGACCACCGCAAGCCGCGGCATGCGGCAGCATGCGGACAGCATGCTGTCCGCGCACGCTGCGCATAGCAGCAGCCCACGGGCTGTTGTCTGCGCGTGGCTGTGCGCGGCAGCATCACGCGCCGCGGCTGCTGCCCGTGGCAGCTCACGCGCCCCTGCGGGATCGCGCGTGGGTTGTCCGCGTGGCAGCTCCTGATTAGCTTCGACTGGTCATGTTTGGGTTGGACTCTAATTCTGCCTATTTTGAAAATTCTGGAAATTTAGAATTTTGGGAAGATTAGGAAACTTGGAGTTTTGGGATAAGGTAGTTATCTTGTTAGAATTAAACACTACCTTAATTAAACTAATCTAAACAAAATAGGATTATCTTGAGAATCTTGGAGATTTGGGAATATTGGGAAACTTAGAGTTTTGGATAAGGTAAGAATCTTAGAGATTTAGATTACCTTAATTAACCAATCTTAATCAAGATAGGATTTGTAGATTACTTGAAGCTCAAGTAAGAGCTAATTAATCTTAGAGGTTAATTGTTAATTCAAAATTAATTAACTTGGATAAATTTTATGAATTAAAATTAAAGGAGCCGGTAAATTTACATTTTTGCCCTTATGTGAATTTATGCATGTTCTTGAGTGAATATGTGGATTGGTCAATTTTGCCCTTAAGCCCTGTGTAGTTTTGGTTTATTTATTTTATGGGTTGTAATTAAATGGGCCTGATTGGTGCCCTTGCTTGTGCAAATAAATGTAATAGAATAGGACCATTTAAATTATGTAAGCTAGGCTTAGATTAGGCTTGGAGCCGAGAAGACCTCATGAAGACTTGGAGATCCACATGGAGGCCCATTTACCTTGGAGGACATGGAGGCCCAATTCATTACATGGTGGCCCAATCAAGCTGGATATTACAAGAAGGCCCATGATGTATGGGTTTAAAAAAAATTGTAATAGTTAGGACATTTAATTTTCACCCTAGACTGACCAATTGATTCATCACGTGGCTCGTGATGGATCACATAGGATGGGCAATCGACCAATCATATCTTGCTAGGTGATGAATGTTTACTTTTTCGCACATTATTCTTTGATGTATGAGATGCATGCTTAGGATAGAAAACGTAAACAAGATAAGCATAATCTGATGAGACCTCGCACACTTAGAAACCTCCAATTGAACTTAAAATTCAATTAGAATATTAAATCGAATAACGGGCGCATATGAATAGTGTCTATGGTCCGAGCCTATCCAATTACTAGGTCTTAGGCATGTTGTACGAATATATCTCGATGTCTCACGAGTCGTGGGTCGAGCTATAGGAAGATAATATGTCTATTGCCTCGATGCACGAGTTAAGTGCCAAGGGAGGGGATAGCAAGGTTTTAGGCGCTGTCTCACGAGTCGTGGGGCGTCTAGGATTGAACTATTTCTCTTCACGAGTATTGGACATGATTTAACGCTAGTAAGTATGGATGTCTCACGAGTCGTGGGTCCATATCGAAAAACGAGGCTAAATGAACTTAAGGGTTAGCTGCGATGGTTAACCGTTGACATAGTCGACCACCAAGTGAATCAAATAGTATGGCCAACGAGTCGTGGGTACTAGGAGATTGCATTTGGGCCTTAAGCCCGCTAGGATATTTTAAAATTCCCGAAACTTATGTGGGGGCATAAGATTTTGATTAAAATAGTGGGAGTAATTTGCAAATGAAATCCATGTTTGTGAATTGTGCATTTTAAATTAATCTTTCGCGTATTTATTTCTTCTATCGTCGTATTGTAGATATAATGTCTAAGAATCCGATTTCCATCATACTTGAACATAACAAATTGACTGGACCAAACTTCCATGACTGGGTCAAGAACCTTAAGATCATTCTCGCTTCTGAAAAGCGAGGTTTTGTCCTTGATGGGCCCCCTCCCGAACTTGCTAAGGATGCCGACGACACTGAGAAAGAAGCCGTTGATTTATGGCTTGACGATGACTTGCAGTCACGTTGTCTCATGTTGGCATCCATGTCGAATGAGCTTCAAAAGCAGCACGAGCATATGAAGTCTTCTTTTGAAATCTACACGCACCTGAATGGTCTATTTGGGGTGCAAAGTAGATATGAGCGGTATGAAACTGCTAAGGCTTTGCAACAAACGAGGATGGCTGAAGGTGCTGATGTTCGATCTCACTGCATCAAAATGATTGGGCTCATTGAAAAGCTTAGTCATCTTGACGTAAAGATGGACAAGACCTACTGCCAGGATATAATCCTCCAGTCATTGCCTAGATCATTCGAGCAATTCGTAGTGAACTACAACATGCACAAGATGAATGTTGAACTTCACGAGTTGGCTAATATGCTCGCCACTGCCGAGGCTTCCATGAAAAGAGAGAAGCCAGTGATGGTTGCTACCTCAACCCAATCCAAGTCCAAAAGGACAAAGAAAGGGAAGGGGAAGGGAAATGCTTCTTCAAGCAAAGGCAAAGCACCATCTGGGCCCATAGGGAAGGGAAAGAAGCGTAAAGCTTCGTCTGGTGAACAGAAATGTTTCTACTGCAAGAAACCTGGACACTGGAAGAGGAACTGCAAAGAGTTCTTGGAGAGCTCGAAAGGTATATTCCTTGTTGAAGTTAATTTATCAATTAACTGTGCATCATGGGTGCTAGACACTGCTTGTGGTTCTCATCTTTGTAATGATTTACAGGTGATGGGAGCAACAAGGCCACTTAGGCCAGGGGATTGGATCCTGAGATTTGGCAATGGAGCTAGAGCTGCTGCCGAGGCCATAGGCGAAGTGGAGTTAGATTTAGGTGGTAATAAATTAGTCCTTAGGAACGTTCTTTATGTACCTGGTTTGGTGAAAAATATTATTTCAATTCCTGTTTTGGATAATGAAGGTTTTAATTTTACTATTAATAAAGGTTCCTTTTCATTATTCATGAATGATAATATGTTTTTCACTGGTACATTAAAAGATGGACTATATACCATTGAACCACCTAAGTTAGTGATGCATGTACAACAAAACAAAAGGAAACAAGATAATGAAATATCTGCCCAATTGTGGCACGCTCGACTTGGACATATATCTAAGTCAAGGATTCAAAAGTTAGCATCTTCTGGCGCGATTGAAATCAATCGCATTGATGAAATGCCAACATGTGAACCATGTTTAAAGGGTAAAATGGCTAAGTTGCCATTTAAGGGAAACCCTGAGCGAGCCAAGCAAACATTGGACTTAATACATACTGACGTATGTGGACCACTAATAAAAAGCGCCCGAGGTGGCTATGACTACTTCATCACTTTCACTGACGACTTTAGTCGTTATGGATATGTGTTCTTGTTGAAACACAAGTCTGAAGCCTTTGAGCGATTCAAAGAATTCAAGATGGAAGTAGAGAATCAACTTGGTCATACGATAAAGGCTCTTCGTTCTGACCGAGGTGGAGAATTTCTTAGTAACGAATTTCTGAATTATCTTGTAGAGCATGGAATATTATCGCAGTGGACTCCTCCTGCAACACCCCAGTTAAATGGAGTAGCAGAGAGAAGGAATCGAACATTGATGGACATGGTTCGATCCATGATGAGTGCCACTGACTTACCTCTTTCATTTTGGGGACATGCCCTCCTCACGGCAACGAAGATACTGAATATGGTACCTTCGAAATCCGTAGAAAAGACACCATACGAACTATGGTTTGGCAAGGCACCTTCATACGCATTCATGCGCATATGGGGATCTCCCGCTTACGTTAAAAAGCTAGTGGGAGATAAATTGGAGACGAAATCCACTTTGTGCAAATTCGTGGGGTATCCAGAAAACTCAATAGGATACGAGTTCTACGATCCTACAAGACAAACAACGTTTGTCTCGAGGAACGCTCACTTCTTGGAGAAGGATTTCTTGGTGGACAAGAAAGAAAATAATGTAGAACTAGATGAGGTCACTAAAGCTGAAAAGACCTTAGAGGTCGATCAAGCTGACCCGTCACCACAGGCAGTGGGAGAACAGGAGCATGAAATTGCACCAGAAAGTACACCGATACTTCGTAGGTCAGAAAGACAACGTAGAGAACCCGAGAGGTACTACGGTCTGCTGCATGAGACTGGACAGTCTCTAACCGACCCAAGGACTTACGAAGAGGCTATGCTAGACATAGACTCGGGAAAGTGGCGCGAAGCCATGGAATCCGAACTGGACTCCATGCACTCAAACAAGGTCTGGGCCTTGGTAGATCCACCAGTGGGAGTGGCTCCCGTGGGTTGCAAGTGGATCTATGAGCGAAAGCTTGGAGTGAACGGAGAGGTGATTACCTACAAGGCGCGACTAGTGGCAAAAGGATACACTCAAAGACCAGGTATCGACTTTGAGGAGACCTTCTCGCCCGTCGCAATGCCCAAATCCATTCGGATCTTGCTGGCCATAGCTGCGTGGTATAACTACGAGATATGGCAGATGGATGTAAAGACTGCCTTTCTCAATGGAGACATTGATAAGGAGATCTACATGGAGCAACCAAAAGGATATGCATCCAAAGGAGATGAACACAAGGTGTGCAAACTCCAGAGGTCCATTTATGGACTGAAGCAAGCTTCCCGAAGTTGGAACATTCGTTTTGATGAGACAATCCAAACTTTTGGATTCATCAAGAACATGTTCGAACCTTGCGTGTACAAGAAGATCAGTGGGAGTACAGTTGAATTTTTGGTGCTTTACGTTGACGACATTCTTCTCATTGGAAACAATGTAAAAGCATTGTCTGAAACTAAAGCATGGTTGTCTACACAATTCTCAATGAAGGATATGGGAGAAGCATCCTTTGTACTAGGTATAAGGATCTACCGAGATAGATCAAAAGGACTGCTGGGCCTCTCCCAATCCCAGTACATAGACAAAATCTTGAAAAGATTTAGTATGGAAGAATCCAAGAGAGGATTGCTTCCAATGAGACATGGAATTGCACTCTCCAAGTCTATGGCCCCAAAGACGCCAGAGGAGAGAAGCAATATGTCTCGAATACCGTATGCATCCGCGATAGGAAGCATAATGTATGGTATGCTGTGTACGAGACCAGACGTAGCGTACGCTCTAAGCGTTACAAGTCGCTACCAGTCTGATCCAGGTGAGCAGCACTGGATAGCCGTAAAGGCAATTCTGAAGTACCTGAGAAGGACTAAGGAATTGTTCTTGGTATACGGTGGAGGAGAATTGAAATTGGAAGGCTATACAGACTCAAGCTTCCAATGTGATGTAGACGACTTCAAGTCGACATCAGGATATGTTTTCTGCCTCAATGGTGGTGCGGTTAGCTGGAAGAGCTCCAAGCAGGAAACAACCGCGGATTCAACCACTGAAGCAGAATACATTGCCGCTAGTGACGCAGCAAAGGAAGGTGTTTGGATGAGGAACTTCATCCAGGAATTGGATGTAATACCTAGCATTGCTGAGCCCATTACTATCTTCTGCGATAATAATGGGGCAATAGCGCAAGCAAAGGAGCCGAGATCTCATCAGAAATCCAAACACGTACAGAGACGATACCATGTGATAAGAGATATCATTGGTAGAGGAGACATTAAGATGGAACGTGTCGACTCGGAAGATAATACGGCGGACCCGCTAACGAAGCCTCTGCCTCAAAAGGCATTTGAGAAACATCTGCATAAGATGGGACTCAAGAACATAAAAGACTGGCTTTAGGACAAGTGGGAGATTGATAGAAATAGTGTCCTGCAAGCCAGCTGTATGGCTAGCATTAATTGTAATTAATGAGGAACTATTCAATTTAGATTAATAAATGCACTTTTATTAAATGGTCAACTTTATCTTATGTAATATTTGTCTACGCATAAGGATAGAAGTCCTTAGATCACAGGGCTATGGGACAACCCGTGGACTGATCTCTAAGGCCGTGATCTAGAATATATTCAAGAGTCGTAGAATCCAATCGAGATAGGACATCGTTGGATTCGGTTAGACTCTCACTATTGTGTATACTCCGATGAACTGGAGGACGCTGGGGTCCACGAGCGTGACTGGGATAGTCGATACACATAAGTGGGTGGCTTGCTGGGATGGCAAGCGCACTGAATACCCCAATTAGGAAATAACTCACCATGGAAGCGGTAGTCGCATATCGGGGTTGAAGTTATTCCAATTTACGATAGTATACGAGGAACGATCCCTAACTACTTGAGATGATAGGGTTTATCTGGTACGAGAACGTCTATACTTTGATATGAGTTCCGACTGACTGGGGATTACCAGAAAGTCTCTGTGGACTCATGTTGGGTATAGAGGAACTCGTATGCAGATTCATATCATCAACAAAGGATCCATTGACTCGACTTGATAGGTCGAGAAATTCTCCTATGGATTTCTGTGAGAAATTAATTCTGATGAAATCCTTGGCCAAGGTAACTGACGACTTTATGTAAGTAGCTCATAAAGAACAAGTCAGAAAGAATTTATTTCGAGATCAGAGAACATAAGGTCAAGACAAAAGATAAGGGAATCCGATAAAAGACCATACCCTTAAGTCTCGACTGGGAGATTGATCGATGGAGAGATTGTGTCGTATATGGAAATTGTAAATGATAAAAGGTTCACTGAATTAATTCACCAGTGATTGGGCTCCATGGGCTTGTGACTGGACATCGACCGTGGAGTGTGGGAGAATTCCCAAATTAGCAGGGGTGCTAATTTTGGAATGATTAATCGACAGAGTGTTCGATTAATTTAGAGCATTAATTGCTCAAGTAATTAAATAATATTTAATTACAACCCACGGCCAATTATGTGGTGAACCTACGGGGGCATACACAATACACAAGTAACGAAAGCGAGGAAACAGGAACGAACCAGTCGACTGGGTCGACTGGGTCAAAATCGACTGGGTCGATTAAATGGGTGGGTCGACTGGGTCGACCCATATGGAACAAAAATGGATCCAATTGGAATTGGATCAAGATTATAAATTAAATTGGAATTTAATTTATGAGTAAATTAATTAATTAGGATTTAATTAATTAATGGAATAATTAATTTAATTAGACTTGGAGTTTAATTAATTAATTGGGAGATGATTTAATTAATTGGGCTATTTAATTGGAAGATTAGATAAAGCCCTGAAAGATTAATTAATATGGGCCATGAATTAATTAGGAGACTAGGTCTTCTAATTAAATAGGGCCATGGCCCATGTAGGAGAGAGAAGACCTAGTCCTAATAGGACTAGGATAGAAAGAAAACTATAAATAGCTTTCTTCTAGTTATTTTTCACACAACTCCTTAAGCAAAATTGAGCAAAGCAAAAATTCTCTCCCTCCCCTATACCAGATCGGCCGAACCCTCTTCTGTGCAAGGAAGAATTTTTCGTGTTTGATCTTTTTGTTCCAAAGTCGTTCTTAAAGTCCTGAATTAATATAGCCTATGTTCTAGTCGATTAGGTTATATTATTTTCGTGATATTGTGGTGTATCAACTCGTAGAGGCGCAACACGTGGGGCGCTACAAAAGGTGTGGGTCGATCAACCGGGGTCAGAATTCAGAGCTCATATTGCTAGCCGAGGATTTGCAAGGAGACAGGTATAAACGAGAAAACTTATACTGTCGTTTAATTATATTTATATATATACAACTAGAGAATATCCTGGCAAGATTCTTTAAGAGGCCCTAGAAATTTTTTATATTCCGCTGTGCCTAGGGCTGTTTTTCTTACCGAATCCCAACAGTCCTAGCAGCCGGGTTCTTTATGTTATCATACATCACATGCTTGTTCGTTTAGAAACTAAGTTACAGTTATGACTCGACCTACTAGCACATTAGACTTACACACAAGTAACACATAGCACTCACCTGAAGAGCTTATTACGGCGATCAAAATTCCACAGTGAAGTGTATCCAAAACCTGAGCAAATACGTTTATGACTAAGAATATATCTAATAAGCTTACTAAAACGTAACTAATGAAAATCCTACACAAGGTTTCCTAAACTAACATATCATACAAAAGTGCTTAGAACTTAGGACATCAACTTCAGTTAAGAGATATTATTTCTAAAACTCAAAAATACTAATTAAATAAGACGACTCCAAAACAACAAATTTTTGCCTTCATTTTTCAGATTTTCAAAACAGCCCCTAAACTTTTAAGAATATACATTTTTGTAAAAATTTGCAACAAACTTTAAATCAAAAGATTTTTAGCTAAACTCATATCGAAAATCAAATAAAAGTATTGAGTATATTGTTACTTCAAAAATCAAATCTTTAATTTTTCCACAAGTTTAAAACTTTTCAAAGGACAAGGAACAATAAAAATCATAGAATCCGACAAAAATAAATAATTTTGGTTTACGAAGTCGATATGAGAAAATATCTCATGAAATAGGGAGGGATAAACTTTGAACGAGTACAAAAATAAGGGATCAATATAAAAGCTTGATAGGATACAAGAAGGCAATCCCCGGTAGACAAATACATGTTCATTGAGAGAGTCGATAAGCACTCAGGGAAAACAACCAAGGAGGTAGATTAAATGTAATTAAGGGTATGGCTTGAAAATAAGCCATATCAAGAAAGAGACTAAAAATGATTTGAAGAAAATTTTCGGTAAATTACACTCCATGAATGAAAGATACAATGGGGCAATGGCATTTAGAAACTTCAGAAAGGCATGAGCAGAAATGAAAAGATTAGACATGAACTTAGGGTAGTTTGAGAATTCAAATTGAAGTTATTCGCTATCAATGATAATTCGTAGTTGAATGCAAAGGGCGGGAATTGACGAGTTAGAACTCAAGACCGATGTCAATGAAATTTGAATGATATTTTGTATATTGAAAGAAAGATTGCTTGCATAACAATTTGATTCACCAAAATGGTGAAGAAAAGACATTTAGGGATCACAAGCTAAAAATGAATAAGTACCAATATTAGAATAAAGGCGAAACAATATTTACACCGAAAAAGGCTCAAGAGAGCTTACTAAATTCGAGAGATCAATTTGAAGATGAGTACGTTCAGAATTAGAATTATGAGTTCTGAGGAAGGTAAACACGATAATGGAATTCAAAAGGATTAGGGCTATTTTAGTCATTCTACATGTACTTCAAGAAATGTCACTTGATTCAAATATTTTAATTTACTTAAATTTCACGGAGTGCACACATATACAATCATAACCAGACATTAATATCAACAATAAAGTTCAAATAATGTTATAGTATTCGGGATGCCACCAACAAAATAATAAATCAAGAAAACACAGAATCAAGCAAAAATAACTCTAAACCTCAAGGACACGTATTACACATATGATTTCGGTTGCAGTCTTGTCCTAATAGTGAACTACCAAATGTGGGTAGACACACTAAAGTCACGACGATGAGTCCCACCTTACTAGCACCTCAGTACAAATCCGAGGATCCTATCCTGGCCTTGAGCCGAAGATCTGATACCATCTATAACGGCCCGACTCCGCGGGTCCGTCGGATAACGGTCAAAAAGTTATTATTATTTTAAAAAAATAGTTAAAATATCGAAATATTTTAAAAGAAACGATAAATTAAAATCGAGAATTAAAGATTTTAAGCGGAAGCGGTTTAAAACGAAATGAGAACAATTTCGGTTACTAATTTTAAAGCGAAAGTAATTAAAACAAATTTTAACTGATGACAAGACAAGGTGAAACAACTTGTGGGACCTAACAGAAATACAAGAAGATTAAGATTAACATTTTATAAAATTTAAAAATCATTTTCGATAGATATTCCCATTTTACAAAATTAGCTAAAATACCAAGTTATTTAGCAAGATATAATAAAAATGAACTTAGACATTATAGAAGATTTAAACCATGAGTTCAAACGAAAATCTTAAAATCAAATAAGAATTTAGACAAAAGTTCAACTACTTTCTGGAACTAGGGTGGGACGGCAACCGTGATGACCTAACCGCAACATGAACTATCGTTTACCCCAAATACCTGTAGCTGAAAAGATTGAAACACGGAATGCATAAGTTGATCGTCCAACTTAGTGAGGCTATAGTGCACTTGTGCGAGATGCAACATAATATACATGAGCATATACAACAGTGCAGTAAATTAACATATATAACAATTTAAGCACGTTAAACAAGTAACCAACATTTGTTGATGCCGTCCTCCTCTTACCCTCCAATCCACAGTCAGGAAAACCACCACCGAACACTCTGATAACACCGTGAAAACGTCGTTATTACCCATCTCTTTAAACCCAAAACATCTTGTTTTGATCCGAGTGTTTGTGTGTCTTCGCGTGTTTTCGTGTCTTTTGTGCTTTTGGCCATTTTGTTTGGCCTTTGTTCGTTTTTGTATTTTTGTTCTCGCTTTGATCGTTTTCTCCGTGGTTTGTAGGTATTTACATCTTAGAGAGATTTGGAGTTGCGTATCAATGATGCGAGTCGCTCTACCCACCCCGCGAGCCCTGGTCTCGCGGCCGCGAGTCCTGCTCTGTTTTTCAGCGTGTTTGGAGGGTGTTTTTTGTACTTTGCCTTGTTTCTCCCACTTGTAATTCTAACCCTTTAGGGGGCTTTTGGTCTTGTTTTCCCTTAGGTTAAGAGGAGAGGATGACACAACTTGTAAGATATCTTGGAATCATTCCACTCTTGTGCCTCTTTTTCTCTTTAAGCTTCCCTCAACTTTTTCTCTTTGTTTTCCTTTGTTTTTCTTGTATTTGAAGACTCCACCAAGGGGGTGAGTTAATCACCACCCTTGGGGAGTGATTAGGTGGTGATTAAGGGGAGGAGAATCCGTCTCTCGATTTCGTTTCGATTAGGTGATATCTTTCTATTTTCTAGTTGTCTATGATTAGGAGATTGATGTTGTTATTTTCTTTTTGGAACTATGATTGTGGATTTGAATTCTCCGGATTTATAAGTATTTATGTTATTGTTTGATTAATTATAAGTTGATGATTAGTATGGTGCTTATTTGTGTTCGTTAATCCGATTCCGTGTTTATTGTTCGTCTTGTGGTTTGACAACGTTTGGAGATGAAAGTTATTGATTCTTGATTGCTATATTTAGTGATTTTGAGGATTTGATTATGAATTTGGATTGTGATTCGATTTTAGGATAGACATATACCTATGTCGTTTCATATTCGTTTAAGGTTTGAGTTTAAATGACATCGATTAGATTTTATTCCGTTTATACGTAAATTGGATTAGTTTAATTCGATAGGTTGGTATGCTATCGAAAGATACATACGAACATCAGTGAATCCTTGAATAGCAAGCACGAGCATAATATATTAATTGTCGAGTCATTGTTATCGTTTGATTAGTTATGTTTGATGATTGGGTTATGTTTAATTTGTTGAGTTTATTGTTTTATCGCACTTTTGGCCATCTACATTTAATGCAACCTAGACATAGGTTAGGCGAGTGACGATTTGTGGATTTCAACCTAGGATAGTCATATACCTAGTTTGGTCCGTGTTTGTATAATGGGTTCGTCCGTAAATGCATCAAATAACTTAGATTCTCTTTATTCGGGGATTCGGGTTAGTTTTAGGTCCCGGGTGACAACGGTACGCCTTAGAATCCTCTGTTGGGTTCGGATTTCCCTTAGAGCATCAGTTGACAGCGATGTTTGTTCTTGATCCGAAGATGGAGAGTTTGGGTAGATTGGTAGAGTTAAGTCAAACCGACAGGGAGACTTAACTAATTTGAACTCACAAACAACAACTAATTCTAGAATTGTTTGCATAGCTAACCTAACAACCGCATGATTTATCTGCTTTAACTAATCGCTTATGAATCCTCCTTACCACATAATTAACTCCCCATTTACTTGCTTTCGTAGTTAGATTTACTTTATCGCTCGTAGTTAAATAAAATCACCCTTATCAATATTTGGGTTTGATCCTTTTGTATCAAGCGTTCTTAGATGAAATAAGCCATCGATTGATTCTTTTATTCCCACCTTTTACCCATTCGTTGGGATTCGATACTCGGTATGCACTTATCGTTTTATATTACTTGTAACGACCGTATACTTGCGTGTTTGCGCACTCGTATTTGGAGCGCAACAAGTTTTTGGCACCGTTGCCGGGGAATGTGGTAACGTGTGGAGTAAATGACGATATTGATGGCTAGTTTTGTGTTTGATTGCTTGATACTTCGTGCTAATTTTGATCTTTTTGTTTCTTTGCGAGGTTTGATCAGCCTATTGCGAAGAGCTTAAGGATTTTGATGAGCCTGTTTTGTGGAATCATGGACGATGGGAGTAGTTTTGGTGACAATCAATTCATCCCTCGTATCAAGTCAAGCTCGTGACTTAAAACAAGCATTATTTCCCTTTTTCATCATCTTGTCTTGTTTTGTTTTGTTTTGCTTTTGTTTGTGTTGTGTTGTAGGTGATGATTGTGCATGATAACGAAGTAATGGCAAGCATGATTGAGGATCCGAGACGGAAGTTAACCCCGGGATGCACGGACTCCATGATCGACAAAAGGGCGTGACCTTTACATTTTTGCATTCCGTTTGGTTTATTTTGCGCTTACAATGATATATCTATATGTCCGTACTTGATTGGTTTAGATTATCTATGCTTGCTTGAATTGGATAGAGCCGTGTTCGATCATTTACCTTGTTGATTTCTTTGTTTTGTTTGTTTTTCTTTTCTTTGTGTGCTTGCGTGGTTGTCGTGTCGACCTCCCTCCATTTTTCTCAATTCACACAATGGGGACATTGTGCGTTTTAAGTTTGGGGGAGAGAGGTCGCAAGTACTTGCATACATGCTAGGTCGACCCGCCAAATTTTTTCAAATTCTTATTATTATTTGAGTATGCTTCTACAAAATTTGAGCACATTGGCTAAGGCTAGATTGTATTTGAGGTGGATAAAGAACTTTAGTGATAATAGGATCTAGGACTCCTCTTGCGTAACTTAGTTTCTCTCCAAACTTTAGTTTGAAAACTAAGTGTGAAAAGAGCAAAATGACTTAAGTTTGGGGGAGTGAACCCTTTTCAAGAATGAAAAACTTTTGAACACCTAGCTCTTAAAAGAAATGAGTAGAGAAGTTGCTAAAATGTATGCCCTTCTATGAGAGAAAAGAAAGGCTAAGCCTTCATTGATGAAATTCATGGATGATTTTTGTAATAACTCTATGTCATTATAATTGTGCAAGTTTTGTAGTGAAAAATTCAAATGTAATGCACAAAGGAAAGGAATGGAGCTAGTAGCCCACAAAGTTAAATGTATAGAAAAACAAGCTACCATCAATAGTGCTAGATTTGTATTGTAATATCATTGTAAAGCACAAAGTGCTATGTTATTATTGTAAATCAAAAGAAAAGCATTTATGTGAGAAAGAGCTAGGAACTAAAATTGCCAATTAGTTCAAGAATAGGGACAATACTCTTAAATTACCTACAACTTAGTTTCATGATGTGATTGGAGCATAAGGTTTGAAACCTAAGGTTAGGAGATAGTCTAAGTTAACGTGAGGAGCCCATGCAAGTAGAACCGATGATTTTAATCTATTGAGGCGTATTCACCTAAAATAGAACCTAGCCAAAGACATCACACACACACACGTGGAACTTGTTTAAAGAATAATTTGAAAGTGTTAAGCTTTGGCATTTTGATCTTAAGCATGCACGTTTAGTACTTGTTTTGTTTTCTTTGCTCGAGGACGAGCAAGTGTTTAAGTTTGGGGGTGTTGATAACACCGTGAAAACGTCGTTATTACCCATCTCTTTAAACCCAAAACATCTTGTTTTGATCCGAGTGTTTGTGTGTCTTCGCGTGTTTTCGTGTCTTTTGTGCTTTTGGCCCTTTTGTTTGGCCTTTGTTCGTTTTTGTATTTTTGTTCTCGCTTTGATCGTTTTCTCCGTGGTTTGTAGGTATTTACATCTTAGAGAGATTTGGAGTTGCGTATCAATGATGCGAGTCGCTCTACCCACCCCGCGAGCCCTGGTCTCGCGGCCGCGAGTCCTGCTCTGTTTTTCAGCGTGTTTGGAGGGTGTTTTTTGTACTTTGCCTTGTATCTCCCACTTGTAATTCTAACCCTTTAGGGGGCTTTTGGTCTTGTTTTCCCTTAGG
Organism: Penstemon eatonii; assembly: GCA_038501285.1. Classification (NCBI taxonomy): domain Eukaryota; kingdom Viridiplantae; phylum Streptophyta; class Magnoliopsida; order Lamiales; family Plantaginaceae; genus Penstemon; species Penstemon eatonii. Next base: position 36,551,265 of record CM076711.1, on the reverse strand, counting down.
TTAAGAGGAGAGGATGACACAACTTGTAAGATATCTTGGAATCATTCCACTCTTGTGCCTCTTTTTCTCTTTAAGCTTCCCTCAACTTTTTCTCTTTGTTTTCCTTTGTTTTTCTTGTATTTGAAGACTCCACCAAGGGGGTGAGTTAATCACCACCCTTGGGGAGTGATTAGGTGGTGATTAAGGGGAGGAGAATCCGTCTCTCGATTTTGTTTCGATTAGGTGATATCTTTCTATTTTCTAGTTGTCTATGATTAGGAGATTGATGTTGTTATTTTCTTTTTGGAACTATGATTGTGGATTTGAATTCTCCGGATTTATAAGTATTTATGTTATTGTTTGATTAATTATAAGTTGATGATTAGTATGGTGCTTATTTGTGTTCGTTAATCCGATTCCGTGTTTATTGTTCGTCTTGTGGTTTGACAACCTTTGGAGATGAAAGTTATTGATTCTTGATTGCTATATTTAGTGATTTTGAGGATTTGATTATGAATTTGGATTGTGATTCGATTTTAGGATAGACATATACCTATGTCGTTTCATATTCGTTTAAGGTTTGAGTTTAAATGACATCGATTAGATTTTATTCCGTTTATACGTAAATTGGATTAGTTTAATTCGATAGGTTGGTATGCTATCGAAAGATACATACGAACATCAGTGAATCCTTGAATAGCAAGCACGAGCATAATATATTAATTGTCGAGTCATTGTTATCGTTTGATTAGTTATGTTTGATGATTGGGTTATGTTTAATTTGTTGAGTTTATTGTTTTATCGCACTTTTGGCCATCTACATTTAATGCAACCTAGACATAGGTTAGGCGAGTGACGATTTGTGGATTTCAACCTAGGATAGTCATATACCTAGTTTGGTCCGTGTTTGTATAATGGGTTCATCCGTAAATGCATCAAATAACTTAGATTCTCTTTATTCGGGGATTCGGGTTAGTTTTAGGTCCCGGGTGACAACGGTACGCCTTAGAATCCTCTGTTGGGTTCGGACTTCCCTTAGAGCATCAGTTGACAGCGATGTTTGTTCTTGATCCGAAGATGGAGAGTTTGGGTAGATTGGTAGAGTTAAGTCAAACCGACAGGGAGACTTAACTAATTTGAACTCACAAACAACAACTAATTCTAGAATTGTTTGCATAGCTAACCTAACAACCGCATGATTTATCTGCTTTAACTAATCGCTTATGAATCCTCCTTACCACATAATTAACTCCCCATTTACTTGCTTTCGTAGTTAGATTTACTTTATCGCTCGTAGTTAAATAAAATCACCCTTATCAATATTTGGGTTTGATCCTTTTGTATCAAGCGTTCTTAGATGAAATAAGCTGTCGATTAATTCTTTTATTCCCACCTTTTACCCATTCGTTGGGATTCGATACTCGGTATGTACTTATCGTTTTATATTACTTGTAACGACCGTATACTTGCGTGTTTGCGTATTAGTATTTGAAACGCAACACACTCCAAGTAAGGTGCGACCTTACATAACAGTGCGCATTGACGTCAAATGCCAGGAGTTTGACATTCACTCCCCAAGTGTAACCTCCACACTTGACTCGTGAAGCAGGTCTACGGTGGATCGAGGTAACCCTCCGGCCCTTACCTTCCGGGTTAACCACGATTCCTCACACCAAAATAGGGGCCCACACAGTAACAGTAAACAGTACAGTACAGTAACAGTTCAGTAACAGGAAATCGGTAAACAACTCAATAACGGTTCATCATACAATATGAATGACTCATAAGCACATAGACATAAACCATAATTCAACGTGTAACTTGTCCTAGCAGCCGGGTTCTTTATGTTATCATACATCACATGCTTGTTCATTTAGAAACTAAGTTACAGTTATGACTCGACCTACTAGCACATTAGACTTACACACAAGTAACACATAGCACTCACCTGAAGAGCTTATTACGGCGATCAAAATTCCACAGTGAAGTGTATCCAAAACCTGAGCAAATACGTTTATGACTAAGAATATATCTAATAAGCTTACTAAAACGTAACTAATGAAAATCCTACACAAGGTTTCCTAAACTAACATATCATACAAAAGTGCTTAGAACTTAGGACATCAACTTCAGTTAAGAGATATTATTTCTAAAACTCAAAAATACTAATTAAATAAGACGACTCCAAAACAACAAATTTTTGCCTTCATTTTTCAGATTTTCAAAACAGCCCCTAAACTTTTAAGAATATACATTTTTGTAAAAATTTGCAACAAACTTTAAATCAAAAGATTTTTAGCTAAACTCATATGGAAAATCAAATAAAAGTATTGAGTATATTGTTACTTCAAAAATCAAATCTTTAATTTTTCCACAAGTTTAAAACTTTTCAAAGGACAAGGAACAATAAAAATCATAGAATCCGACAAAAATAAATAATTTTGGTTTACGAAGTCGATATGAGAAAATATCTCATGAAATAGGGAGGGATAAACTTTGAACGAGTACAAAAATAAGGGATCAATATAAAAGCTTGATAGGATACAAGAAGGCAATCCCCGGTAGACAAATACATGTTCATTGAGAGAGTCGATAAGCACTCAGGGAAAACAACCAAGGAGGTAGATTAAATGTAATTAAGGGTATGGCTTGAAAATAAGCCATATCAAGAAAGAGACTAAAAATGATTTGAAGAAAATTTTCGGTAAATTACACTCCATGAATGAAAGATACAATGGGGCAATGGCATTTAGAAACTTCAGAAAGGCACGAGCAGAAATGAAAAGATTAGACATGAACTTAGGGTAGTTTGAGAATTCAAATTGAAGTTATTCGCTATCAATGATAATTCGTAGTTGAATGCAAAGGGCGGGAATTGACGAGTTAGAACTCAAGACCGATGTCAATGAAATTTGAATGATATTTTGTATATTGAAAGAAAGATTGCTTGCATAACAATTTGATTCACCAAAATGGTGAAGAAAAGACATTTAGGGATCACAAGCTAAAAATGAATAAGTACCAACATTAGAATAAAGGCGAAACAATATTTACACCGAAAAAGGCTCAAGAGAGCTTACTAAATTCGAGAGATCAATTTGAAGATGAGTACGTTCAGAATTAGAATTATGAGTTCTGAGGAAGGTAAACACGATAATGGAATTCAAAAGGATTAGGGCTATTTTAGTCATTCTACATGTACTTCAAGAAATGTCACTTGATTCAAATATTTTAATTTACTTAAATTTCACGGAGTGCACACATATACAATCATAACCAGACATTAATATCAACAATAAAGTTCAAATAATGTTATAGTATTCGGGATGCCACCAACAAAATAATAAATCAAGAAAACACAGAATCAAGCAAAAATAACTCTAAACCTCAAGGACACGTATTACACATATGATTTCGGTTGCAGTCTTGTCCTAATAGTGAACTACCAAATGTGGGTAGACACACTAAAGTCACGACGATGAGTCCCACCTTACTAGCACCTCAGTACAAATCCGAGGATCCTATCCTGGCCTTGAGCCGAAGATCTGATACCATCTATAACGGCCCGACTCCGCGGGTCCGTCGGATAACGGTCAAAAAGTTATTATTATTTTAAAAAAATAGTTAAAATATCGAAATATTTTAAAAGAAACGATAAATTAAAATCGAGAATTAAAGATTTTAAGCGGAAGCGGTTTAAAACGAAATGAGAACAATTTCGGTTACTAATTTTAAAGCGAAAGTAATTAAAACAAATTTTAACTGATGACAAGACAAGGTGAAACAACTTGTGGGACCTAACAGAAATACAAGAAGATTAAGATTAACATTTTATAAAATTTAAAAATCATTTTCGATAGATATTCCCATTTTACAAAATTAGCTAAAATACCAAGTTATTTAGCAAGATATAATAAAAATGAACTTAGACATTATAGAAGATTTTAACCATGAGTTCAAACGAAAATCTTAAAATCAAATAAGAATTTAGACAAAAGTTCAACTACTTTCTGGAACTAGGGTGGGACGGCAACCGTGATGACCTAACTGCAACATGAACTATCGTTTACCCCAAATACCTGTAGCTGAAAAGATTGAAACACGGAATGCATAAGTTGATCGTCCAACTTAGTGAGGCTATAGTGCACTTGTGCGAGATGCAACATAATATACATGAGCATATACAACAGTGCAGTAAATTAACATATATAACAATTTAAGCACGTTAAACAAGTAACCAACATTTGTTGATGCCGTCCTCCTCTTACCCTCCAATCCACAGTCAGGAAAACCACCACCGAACACTCCAAGTAAGGTGCGACCTTACATAACAGTGCGCATTGACGTCAAATGCCAGGAGTTTGACATTCACTCCCCAAGTGTAACTTCCACACTTGACTCGTGAAGCAGGTCTACGGTGGATCGATGTAACCCTCCGGCCCTTACCTTTCGGGTTAACCACGATTCCGCACACCAAAATAGGGGCCCACACAGTAACAGTAAACAGTACAGTACAGTAACAGTTCAGTAACAGGAAATCGGTAAACAACTCAATAACGGTTCATCATACAATATGAATGACTCATAAGCACATAGTCATAAACCATAATTCAACGTGTAACTTGTCCTAGCAGCCGGGTTCTTTATGTTATCATACATCACATGCTTGTTCGTTTAGAAACTAAGTTACAGTTATGACTCGACCTACTAGCACATTAGACTTACACACAAGTAACACATAGCACTCACCTGAAGAGCTTATTACGGCGATCAAAATTTCACAGTGAAGTGTATCCAAAACCTGAGCAAATACGTTTATGACTAAGAATATATCTAATTAGCTTACTAAAACGTAACTAATGAAAATCCTACACAAGGATTTCCTAAACTAACATATCATACAAAAGTGCTTAGAACTTAGGACATCAACCTCAGTTAAGAGATATTATTTCTAAAACTCAAAAATACTAATTAAATAAGACGACTCCAAAACAGCAAATTTTTGCCTTCATTTTTCAGATTTTCAAAACAGCCCCTAAACTTTTAAGAATATACATTTTTGTAAAAATTTGCACCAAACTTTAAATCAAAAGATTTTTAGCTAAACTCATATCGAAAATCAAATAAAAGTATTGAGTATATTGTTACTTCAAAAATCAAATCTTTAATTTTTCCACAAGTTTAAAACTTTTCAAAAACGCACTCATAGCTTTCAAAAACTTAATAAAATCAACTTTCTTGAAAAATAATTCAAGATCCAAGCATTTAAGCAATATTTAAAAATAATCAATCATAATTTCAATATAAAAATAATAAGTTTTAATAACTTTTCACAACTAACAATGAGATATAAAAGTTTTTCATTATAAATTTTCTTAGGAAAATTTTCAATCTTAAAACACAAGTTATCAAAGCACTACTTCAAATCAATTAATCAAGAGTTTATAAGAGTTACTATGTAAAACAGCGACAAAATAGCATATCTGCCCCCTTATTTTAAGATTTACTAAAATAACCCCAAAAGTTTCAAAAACTCCCATTTTTGCAAAATATCGAAACAAACTTTAAAACAAATGTTTTTCAAGTAAACCTAACCAAATATCAAACAAAAATTATATTTTCAGTCCCTTTTTACCCCCAAAAAAATCGCAACCCTCAACCCTTCAACTTTTAAAATCTTTCAAAAATACCCCAAAGTTTGAATATTAAAAAAAACATTAACTTTCTTACACAAATAAGTCAAGATCCAAACATATAAGCAATATTTAAACAAAACCAAAGCAAATCACATTAAATATCTAATATTAAACATAAACTCAACAACTTATCACAAAAGCTACAAGAATAACTAAACTTCTTAATATATACTTTAAAGAGAATAAAGTAATATCACAAAGACTAAAGAACACATGCATAGATGTCTTTTTACCCAAATCAACGAAAGGGGTGAAACTCTCCTCATTTCCAGAACACCGAAGGTGGTGGTGGCAGCTATGGTGGCAGTGGTGGCGGCTCCGGTGGTGGTTCATAAAAAGGCCCTCAAATCCTTACTTTTCACCATTTTCCAATGGCTGTCGATTCACTTTGGGAGATCCAAACGACGATCCGAACGGTCAATATGTTGATCCATGTGTGTAGAACCTTCAAGCAAAATTTGGGCATGATCCAACGGTGGACGAAGACGGAATGGTCGAAAAACCGAGGCTGTGCTGAGTATACCCGAAATTTATCTTTCTAAATGTGTTTGTCTCTTCTATCTCTCTCTCTTATTTTCTTCAAGAAAACAAATGGTGTAGGGGAGACATAAAATCTGATTTAAGGGGACAAAAAGAGTGGTGGAGTGTTTGAATGGATAAAAGGGGTGGAGTTTTTAATGGAGAAGGGGGTGTAGAGGCATGGTTATACTTCATAGGGTCTATTCCATTTCTCTACCCAAGGGCTGATTTTTTGACTTTCAAGGAGGAGAAATCATGGCATGTTCAGCCTATGAAGGAGAATGGGCGTTTTTGAACTTTTGACCCCCAAAATTTCGAAAAGTGCAAAATAACCCCTAAATCATAAAAATTTTGCACACTTTGGTCCAAACTAATTACAAAATGACCCCAATGTCTTTAAAATGCAATAGAAATGTTTTCTAAATTATTTCTAAGTACAATATTCCATAAGAAATAATTAATGCACACAAAGCACAAAAGAGAGTTCAATTTTTGTGCTCGAAAATTTTAATTGTGCGTTTAGGTTTAAAGAAATACTATGTTTATTAAAAATAAAAATACGTCACACAAAATCGGGTTAAAAATTCAATAACTTTATTTTAAAATATTTTAAATTTACGGGGTGTTACATTTTCGATTTCTCTTTTCGAGACTCGCATAGTTCGTGGTCGATTTGGGATTGCGTGATCTATGTTATCCTCAATGGGGATTATGGTATGTTCCTTGGATCCGCTGTGTCCTGCTTGCGGTCTCCTACGATCTATTTTTCTTCGGATGTTGTCATTGGAGGGTTTTGTATTGCCCTGCTGCGGACTGTGTAGTGAGCGTTGCTCGCTCGCCGGGCTGTCAGCTTGTTGAGAGATTTGATCGTTCTGCCTCGGCGTCCTCTGATCGGGATTTGCCCTAGTAGTTCTAGGGTTTCGAGGAACCTGTTCGAGTACGAGTAATTCCTCTGGGGAGAGTGGTTTAAAAAGCATTGCTATCTGTCGCAACTTCTCCTGCGTCCGACAGGGGAACCGGGATTGCTGGAGCCGCATGTTCTTCCGGTACCGCACCAGTAGGGATCCCTTGTGGTTCCTCCTGGTTCTGATGATGCTCGTTCTGTTGCTGATTGTCGTTGGTTATAGGGGCGTTATTATCGGTATTGCCTTGCGGATCCTCAGATGTATTAGGCTTGTTGGTTGTGTTACTTCTTGCCCCATTACGAGCGCTCTTCCTTGGGCGAGCCATATGTCGATCGAATAATTAACCTAGCCCCTCGGTGGGCGCCAACTGATTAAGCCGAATTTCATCGGGTAAGATTAAATCAGTAAGGAGTGTGATTAGGAGTTCTCAATCAATATGAATTAAAGGGCTCTGTTACTTTATTCAGGATGGATCAATCTCAAGGAAGAGTGTGATTAGGAGTTCTCAATCAATATGAATTAAAGGGCTCTGTTACTTTATTCAGGATGGATCAATCTCAAGGAAGAACAATTAGATGGAGCAATCAGTAATCAAGACAATCAATGAATAAAATAGTATAGCAAAAGTTTTTCTATTGAATAATCTTAGATTATTTTTTTATACAGGCGTAAGCTTAGTATTCAAAGCGTGTGTAATACAATGATTAACTAGGTATTTACATCACAATTAACCTAGCTTTACAGGGAAACATAATTCTAATAGGACTCGGCCCAATCGTCCCTCTTGAGTCCGGATTATAGTTTGCTCGCTGAGGGGAGTCGTCTTCAACCGGGTCGATAGGAGATCCCGAACGAGCTTGTATGGTCGAACCGATCTGATATCTCTTAGTCGATCCGAATATTATAAGGGGTGCGAAATAGCCCCCATCAATATCCTAGCGGGCTTAAGGCCCAAATGCATTCTCCTAGTACCCACGACTCGTTGGCCATATTATTTGATTCACTTGGTGGTCGATTACGTCGACGGTTAACCATCGCAGCTAACCCTTAAGTTCATTTAGCCTCGTTTTTTGATATGGACCCACGACTCGTGAAACATCCATACTTACTAGCGTTAAATCATGTCCAATACTCGTGGAGAGAAATAGTTCAATCATAGACGCCCCACGACTCGTGAGACAGCGCCTAAAACCTTGCTATCCCCTCCCTTGGCACTTACTCGTGCATCGAGGCAATAGACATATCATCTTCATATAGCTCGACCCACGACTCGTGAGACATCGAGATATATTCGTACAATATGCCTAAGACCTAGTAATTGTATAGGCTCGGACCATAGAGACTATTCATATGCGCCCTTAAGTTCGATTTAATATTGTAATTGAATTTTAAGTTCAATTGGAGGTTTTAAGTTTTCTTGTGCGAGGTCTCATCAGATTATGCTTTATCTTGTTTACGTGATCTATTCTAAGCATGCAAGACATACATCAAAGAATATAAGTAAACATACATCACCTAGCAGGATATGATTGATCGATTGCCCATCCTATGCGATTCATCATGAGCCATGTGATGAATCAATTAGTCAGTCTTGGGTGGAAATTAAATGTCCTAACTATTACAATTTTCAAACCCATACATCATGGGCCTTCTTGTAATATCCAGCTTGATTGGGCCTCCATGTAATGAATTGGGCCTCCACGTCCTCCAAGGTTATGGGCCTCTATGCGGATCTCCAAGTCTTCATGAGGTCTTCTCGGCTCCAAGCCTAATCTAAGCTTAGCTTACAAATTTAAATGATCCTATTCTATTACATTTGTTTCCACAAGCATGGGCACCAATCAGGCCCATTTAATTACAACCCATAAAATTAATAAACCAAAAACTACACAGGGCGTAAGGGCAAAATCGATCAATCCACATATTCACTCAAGAAAATGCATAAATTCACATAAGGGCATAAATGTAAATTTACCGGCTCCTTTAATTTTAATTCTCAAAAATTATCTAAGTTAATTAATTTTGAATTAATAATTAACCTCTAAGATTAATTAGCTCTTACTTGAGCTCTAAGTAATCCACAAACCTTATCTTGATTAAATTGATTAATTAAGGTTGACTAAATCTCTAAGATTTCTACCTTATCCAAAACTCTAAGTTTCCCAAATATTCCCAATCTCCAAGATTCTCAAGATAATCCTATTTTGTTTAGATTAGTTTAATTAAGATAGTGTTTAGGTTTAACAAAATAACGACCTTATCCAAAAACTCCAAGTTTCCTAATCTTCCAAAATTCTAAAATTTCCAGAATTTTCAAAATAGGCAGAATTAGAGTCCAACCAAAAATCAACCAGTCGAGGCCAATCACGAACTGCCATGTGGACAGCCGACACGCGGCCACGAAGTCCGCGCGCGTGTTGCCCGCGGCAGCAGTCGCTGCGCGTGGCTCCGTGCGGCAGCATGCAGCCGCGACAGCAACCCATAGGCTGCTGCAGCGCACAGCGTGTGCGGCCAGCGTGCTGCTCGCACGCTGCCGTAGGATCCAAATTTTTTTTTTGATTACTCGTTGATTTAATTAAACAGATCCAGTCAATTAAATCCCAATCCAAAATAAAGTCAACATGATAAAATTTTCCGAATCCAAAATTAAACATTAACTCTAAGTTAACAGATCTACATTCTAAAACATGCAAAGTTAAAGAACTAGCCACATAAATCAAACATATGATTTAATTCACAGAATTTGCAAATTTATATATATACAAAGCCTAGAGTTGGCTCTGATACCACTGCTGGGATTCGGTAAGATAAACAGCCCTAGGCACAGCGGAATATAAAATTTTTAGGACCTCTTACGGAATCTTGCCAGGATACTACTCTAGGTGTATATATATAATTATTAATTAAAACGATAGTATTAGTAGTTTGCACGTTATACCTATCTCCTTGCAAATCCAAGTTGGCAGGCGAGATCAAGTTTCTACTCCAGCTAAATCGATCCAAGGTCTTTGTAGTAGCACCCCACGTGTTGCGCCTGTACGAGTTGATACACCACAATATCACGAAAATTAATATATCCTAATCGACTAGAGCATAGGGTATATTAATATCTAGGATTTAAGAACGATTTAGGAACAAAAATCGAAGACGAAAAATTCTTCCAAACACTGGAAGGGTTCGGCCGATCTGGATGGGAGAGGGAGAGGGAGAGAGAATTTTGCTCTTGCTCAATTTTTGTTTAGAGGTGTGTATGAAAAATAACTACAAGTTACCTACTTATAGTTGTCTCCCTAACCTAGTCCTATTAGGACTAGGACTTCTTTCTCCTACATGGGCCATGGCCCTCTTTAATTAGAAGACTAAGTCTTCCAATTAATTCATGGCCCAGTTAATTAATTTGACCAGGCTTTATTTAATATCCCAATTAAATAGCCCAATTAATTAACCAGACTCCCAATTAATTAAATCAGACTCTAAGTCCTTTTTAATTAAATCCCTTCTTCAATTAATTAAATCCAACTTAATTAATTAATTCACAGAGTAAATTCCAATTTAATTTATGATCCTGATCCAATTCCAACTGAATCCTATTTTATTCCAATTGGGTCGACCCAGTCGACCCACTCATTATAATCAACCCAGTCGATTATATACCTAGTCGACCAAGTCGACTCGGTCGTTCTCATTTCCTCGCTTTCGCTTCACGTGTATTGTGTATGCCCCCGTGGGTTATAATTAAATATTATTTAATTATTCGAGTAACATATACTCTAAATCAATCGAACACTCTGTCTATTGATCATTCCAAAATTAGCGCCCCTGCCAATTTAGGAATTCTCCCACACTCCACGGTCGATGTCCAGCCACAAGCCCATGGAGCCCAATCACTGGTGAATTAATTCAGTGAACCTTTTAACTCATTTACAATTTCCATATACGACATAATCTCTCCATCGATCAATCTCCCAGTCGAGACTTAAGGGTATGGTCTTTCATCGGTTTCCCTTTTATTTTGTCTTGACCTTATGTATTCAGGTCTCGAAATAAATTCTCTTTGACTTAATCTTTATGAACTACTTAAATAAAGTCGTCAGATACCTTGGCCAAGGATGATGGTCCCAAGTGGTCAGATGAGGTCTAGAGGGGGGGGGTGAATAGACCTCTGAACATTTTTAGACTTAAAAACTTTTCAGTCGTCTGTCAGCAGACTAAGCTTATGAAGAACAGTAAGCTGACTATGCTGATCGTGAACAAATCTTGAACAGCAGAGTGACCACTCTTCTTATAGTAACTTAGCTGATTTCAGCAAAATCAGTTTTATCAAGAGTATACTTGCAGCGGATGTTTGAAAGTGTTTTTCACAAGTAGACTAAGTCCTTCAAATGATTTAATCCTCAGTTTTAAAACTCCTTTAAAATCTTTTAATAATTCAAAGTGTAAACTTATGCAATTTTGAAATATGCAAGAAAACTTAAATGCAAGAATAACAAAAAGAATTTTTATAGTGGTTATATGGATAAAAATCCTTTAGTCCACTCTTCCAGATCACTTAGATTCTAGGTTATACTATAAATACAAAGTTTACAATATTTCTCCACTTACACCTAGACAACAAATGAAAAGGCTATAAGCTCGCAATAGGAAATCACTCAGAAAACCTATCCTCTGAAGTTAAATCACTCAGAAAGACGGATTTAAACTTCGCACAATACTCAGCTAATACAAATTCACTCAGAATGTATTTTCTATTTTCTTCAACTTGGCTTCTGTCAACAGATGACTTCACCAGACGAGTGAGCTGTTCGAGCTTCTTGAGACTTAGAAAAATTTCTGCTTTAAAAACGAAATCTCAGAATGTTGTTGTGTGTCTCTCTCTTCGAAATCAGCTCTATTTATACATGGATTTGAAAATATGACCGTTGAAGGAAGTCACAAATCAAATCTATAGCCTTAGCCCAAATTCAGAACGGCTTCCTACTACAGTACCTTTTCTGCTGTACTTTCCTGTAGCTGCATTAAATGCACCATGCTGATCCGAGAATATTCTTCAATCATTTGTCATTACTACCCTTCTCTTGCAGCATTTATTACGCCAAGTGCATTTATTACCGTTGAACTTATCTCATGATCTCTTATACTCTGCTGATCGAGGCAACTCTGCTGATCAAATACTGAACTAATCTGATTGAGTCAGCTGATGGTCTACCCTTCTGATTGCTGTTTCAGCATGAGATCAGTAGTCTTCTGGGCTTTGAATTTTGAACTCTTCTGATAACTTCTTTACTTGTTCAAAATTCTTCTAAGGGACCTAAGCTTTCCATACTTAGCTGATTTTGACGTTTTGGAAATCATCAAAACCTTCCCTTATCTTCTTAACTTCTTTGCACTTCATCTTCATCCAACAATTTTCCCCTTTTTGATGATGACAAAACTTCAGCTAAATACTTGTACCTAAACTAAAGTTTTGATCCTCAAAAATTTCTGAGATAGAAATAGTGTATTGGATAAAACACTTGAACTTTTATAGATTTGCAAAAGATTACATATTACAAGTCTTAATCAGATGAGATGTGCAAAAAAAAAAAAAAAATTACAAGGAATTAAACAGAAGTGATCTAAACAAGACTAGTCTTCTGGCTTGTCTTCTTCTTTCTTGTCTTCTTCAGCTTCCTTGTTTTCTTCTTCTTCTTCAGCAGGTTTGGAAGATTCAGCTTCCAACTCTTTGAAGAATCTTTGTCTAAGCAGCTCTATCTTCTTGTATTTGACATCAGGGTCAAGCTGTTCTTCAGCTGAGTCCTTAGCAGCAGCTATCTCTTTATCAGACTTAGCTTTTGCATCAGTTTCAGTTTCATCAGCTTCACCTTCTTCTTCTGTATCAATCTGATCTACTGGTCTGCTGTTTCCTTCATTTTCACTTTCTTCCTTGGCAGATTCTTCCAGTAATTCAGTATCATCCAATTCAGCAGTCTTGGAGAAAGAGTTACCATCGTCAGCTTCATCTTCTTTTTGGCTAACTTTTTCTTCTTCACCAGGTACCTTATCTTTCCCCTTTTTGTCATCATCAGCAGGGTTGACTAGATACTTGGGTAAGACTGGTGTGATTTGGAGAGAGTCACAAAGAAGCTTGATGTTTTCTTCCATAGCATCAAGTTGAGCTTGTTGTCTGAGTTGATTGGCCTCAAAAGCTTCCATTCTGTTGAGAACAACTTCTCCTTGGTCACCTAGCTGAATCTGAGTTGCCAGAATCATATCAGTAGATGCCTTGAAGTCCTTCATCATATTTTCTAATGCTTCATCCTCAGCCTGAATATCCATTTCAACTACTTCTGTAATGTCCCTCCAACCAGCAGCTGTGGTTTGTGTTCTGGCTTGAATTACATCCATATCCTGTCTGATAGCTTTCACATCATTTGTAGTGTCTTCAATCACATCAGTAGGAATGGGAGCAGCTTTCTGTGTTAATTGACTTAAGGCAGCTAGCAGATTTGCAGTTACCTTTTCTTCTAACTCCTTCATAGATTTTGAAATCATCTGCTGAATTGAATTCAACAGAGAAGACTGCAAGTCTTGAGAAGTAGAGGCAACTTCAGATGGAATTGGAGGTAAGGCAAGAGGTTCTGTTTCAGTGATCTGATCTACTGAACCAGGAGTGGTGGAGTGCTTTCCTTCTCCTCAGTCTGATCAGTAGCCTTCTCTTCCTCATTTTCCTCTTTCTCTTTGATCTGATCAGCAGGGTTAGAAGTGTCTTCTGTTTCTTTGGTTTTATCAGCTTGGTCAGAAGAGCCTTCTTTCTCTTTATTCTGATCAGCAGGAGGTGCTTTGATCTTCTTAACTTTTGTAATAGTGTGCACTTTTCCAGCTTCATCCAAAGCAGTCCTGTGAGTGATCCATGTTAAGTCATCAATGGGAACAAATGGAGATACAGGATCCTCAGGTAGTTCTTCATATGGCCTAATAGCAGGTCCATACACAATTTGCTTCAGACTAGGAAGGGGAATCATGGAGCTTGGTTGTCCCTTTATCTTTCTAGTCTTCTTGGCCCATGTTTCCATAGTTTGGGAAACTGCCAACCTTATTGACTGTTCGTTTAGGTCTTCATCATCAGCATACTCTTCAGGAACTGAGTCATATATCTTCTTTGCCTCAGCTTTCACAATATGACAGATTTTCAATCTCAATTTGTCTAAAAAGAATTCTGAGTCTAATGCTTGGATCAGTGAACCTGTCTCAAGCCACTTCAGCACCCAGGCTTCTTCATCAGCGAAGGCTTTCCAACTTGCAATCTGATCTTTACTCTTTGTCAGACGATAGTCCCTCCATCTGTTGTAACAGGCTTTCTCCTTATTGAACATCGTCAGACGAGTGATCTTTGCATTTTCAGCATCCAACCTAGCAATGAACTCATCAAATGCTTCAGGATTATCTCTGACAATCTCCAATGCCAGTTTTACTTCTGATCTTCTCCTAGGTTGAATAGCAGGAGTTGGCATGACTCGTTTGGGCTTGGTGGAATCACTTGGTTCTTCAATCCTTATAACACCAGCTTGCCTTGGACCATGAGAGTACTTGGCACTTGCTTCAATAGCAGCAGCCAACTCTGCTGCTTCTATAGCATCCCTTTGTGCTTGAGTCATTTTGCTGGCTTCTTCTTCCAGCCTTTTGAGCTCAAGGCTTTTCAGACGATCCTCCTCAGCCTTTTCTGCAGCTTTCTTTTGTCTTTCAGCCTCATCTTGTCTCTTCTTTTCAGCAGCAGAAACATAAGGAATCACAGTCTTACCAGTCCTCAGCTTCTTTGCTTCTGGACTTTCCACAACTTGAATTGGAGTGGCAGCAACAGGAGTGGGGTGCAACAGGAGAGTTTCTCCCTCACTTGTTGTGCAAGTCTGCTGTTCTACTCTTTCCTTAGCAGATGATAGGATAGTGCCCAGCAAGCCAATATTAACTAGCTTATTAGAGTACTATTATCTTATGGTTTATAATTAATACGACCGTTCATTCATAGTAAGTGAAATTGAAAAATGGCCAACTTCATCTCTCGCGAACTTATCTAAGCGATTGGATGAAATCCTAAGGTCACAATAGACTATGGGATGATTCACTTCAGTACTGAGTGCAATCATGAAACAGTCTCAAAGGTCGTGATCTTAAAACCGTTCCAAGTCATAGATTCCGAACGAGACGGGGTATCGTAGGAATCGCCAAGACTTGTACAAGTATGCATGATTCACATGGAGTGAATTTGTAGCGTTTCATGAGCAAGGCATTTGAGGCCAGTGCATATGAGTAGGTGGTTCAATGGAGGATTGAATGCATCGAACGACCCGAACAGAGAAACCCATTGTGGAAGCGCATGTCGCATATCGGTGATGGGATGTTTCTCAAGGCTTATAATAGTGTACGATTTAGTCCTTAGACTTGAGGTACTAGGGCGAATTCGGTACATGAGTGTGCGTACTTAGATTTAGGTACTGGTCACGTAGCCTGGCCACAAAGTGCCTAAGTTGGGTGCGTATAGTTGTGTACGCGAGTGGTTAGTACTAAGAAAGGATCTAGCGACTCATCCTGATAAGATCAGAGAATTTCCTATACATTCTTAGATAATTGATTCCGAGAAATCTATGGCCATAGTCGGTGATGCATTTGGAAGGAGTTTCCAAATTTGGCAATCACACTGGAATCATTGTCGGGAAATTAGAAAGTATAGTTATCGAGATAATTAGAGGTGCCGATCAATTCACACACCCTAGGTCTCGATCGGGAAATTGGTCAATAGAAGGACCGTATGTACATGGCAATTATAAGAGGTGAGGTTCACAAATATAAATTCACCTTTAATTGGGCTTCATGGGCTTGTGGCTAGACATCGACCATGAAGTGTGGGTACTCCTGAATTAATAAGGTAATTAATTTTGGAGTGGTCAATTAAAAGTTGTTTAATTGATCGGAGCATTTAATTGCTCGTTAATTAAATCACGAAAGTCGTGGGCCTGCTGCCAATTGATGGTGAACCCAGAGGGTCACACACAATACAATTGGACAGTGACAGTCATAAAGGGAAACAAATGATTTAAAGTTGTTAAATCAAAGATATTGAATTAAGGTATTAATTCAATGGGAGATTATTAATTGGATATCTAATTGATTAATCTTTAATTAATTAATTAAGATTATCTAATTAATTATAAATAATTAAAGTTGTTAATTGGTAAAATTGGAAGAATAAACAATTAGCAATTTTCGGATTGGCTAATTAAAGGCAAGGGGGCGATTTTGAGGTTGTTGGTAAGGTGGAAGAGTTTGTTTTCTTGACTATCAAGTAACAAATAAGAGATTTGGTCAAATCTTGTTTCCTATTATGATAAGGAAAAGATTTGCCATATCTTGATGAGATATCTAATAAGAGAAGAACTCTTCTCTTATAAATATCACTCATCATACATCTTCCAAAGGGTTAAGAAAATAGTTTTACACAACACAAGAAAAAAAGAAATTGCCAACTCCAAAAACCGCCCCTAGCCCCTAGTTCTCGGCAAAACCCTAGCCGCCGCCCTAGGTGGATCCGAAGCTTAGCCGCGCCGCCCTTGGTCGATCCAACCTAGCCGCATAAGTCCTGTGGTCGTGGTTGTCTTCCTGCAATTCTCCTAATCCAGATCCAAATCGATATCCTGATATAGATCTGATCATTCCTTTCTTGACAATCTCCAAGATCTGGTTCTTAGCCTGTGACTTGGAGACGTTGCTACAATCCAATTGGTGTGGATACATTCTGGAGGTGAGACACTTGGATCACTCCGTTTTGAATCGAACAAAGAAGCCCGGAGGTAACCACCACCAAGCTGTGGTGAGGTAAATTGCGAGAACCCCCTTTGATAATTATGTTATTGTTTGATTTAACCTTTTCGTATAATAACTGTGGAGAAAGATTTATGGGACTAATAGGGATCTCGAAAAATTTTAAATTCTGCATTTTGTTGTATTGACAATCGAGCCCCTACCACGAAAATCCCAACAGTGGTATCAGAGCCAACTCCATACGTTTTATACGAAAAGGCCTGAACATAATGTGTTTTCACTGTATATGCTTGATTGTATGTATGAGAACGCGTGATAATTATGTTCTATTGATTGATTCTTGCTTGTTATGACTGGATCTATGATTGGGTAAAATTGCCTTTTAAGATCTGTGGCGAAATTATAGTTTATCGAAAAATCAGGACTTTTGTGCAAAATCGCAAAACTTGAAATTTAGGGCTGAAAATTCAATTTTCTGTTTCTGGAAATTTTTTGAAAAATCTGGGCTGTTTCTGAAATTCTGATCGCACGGGTTTTTGGGCTGTTTTGTAATTTCCGAAAATTAAAGGGCTGTTTTGTAATTTCCGAAAGTTCAGGGGTCAGTTTGCAAAATTTGAAAATTTTCTGGATTTCAAAATTTTATTTTCTGGTCCTTCTGTCCGAAAACTGTTTTGAAAGTTTTGGGGTCAAAAGTGCAATTTCCGAAAGTATAGGGGCCGAACTGCAATTTTAAAAAGTTGAAAAATCAGAATCTTAATTTGAGGCAGAAAACATGTTTTATTTATCCGAGAATTTATTTGTCATAATTAGTAGTGACTAAAAAGCAAGAATCATAGGAAGTTAGTTTTAAAAGGTAGTTTTAAAATTAAGAAAGAAATACGTAAAAGTTGTTTGCATGTTTCTTGCTCTACGTGAACTGTTTACGTGGTTTTCGATCACGCCGAGCCTTGACCTTAGGTAGATGTGATTGGTTTAATTTAATGCATGGTTTTTATTGGGCCTGCGAGCCTGTTATTATCTTTGTGCCACTTTGAGCCTTTGTAATAGATTAGGACTTTACTGCTTTACTAGTTTAGGCCCGTTTACAAGCAAGGTGGGAGCCCAAGAAGAATTGAAGGCCATGTATGCATGGTACATTGTGTAATAGCATAGGTCTTTTAAGAACCCTTTAGATTGACCAATTGGGCCAACATCATTGGCTCGATGATGGCCTGCATAGGAGGCTCCCGATCGAAAACATATTGTGGTAGTATGCATGCTAGGCTTGTATGGCTTTTATTTATTAGTCGATTTATGATTGCTTGTGTGTATGCGCGCTAGAATCTAGATCGTAAATAAAAGATAAAGCATAATTGAAGCGGTGAGATCTCGAGGAGAGTTTATTTAAACTTTCAAAACCGAAAATCCCCTCTCGAATAAATATTATGTCATATTGGGTTAAATATAAAATGAAGTTTTATAAATCCAAGCCTTCCATTAATAGGAACTAGTGTATGTTGTTTACTTATCGATAGAGGTGATCCAGAGTCTGGCACCCGAGTCGAAGAAAGGGACAATACACGAAATTCCTTGATTCTTGTTTTTAACTAAACTCGACAAGGGTGGGGACTGGTCGGGATGTGAAGATCGACCGATAACTAGTTACGGAGAATTCACGACCGGGCCCGTTGCTCATCATGATTAATGGGTTAGACTTAACGCGTAGTAACATTTATGATGTAGCAGTGCTAGATAAATGCGAAAAACGAGGCAAAATAGCTTGAAGGTTGTGTAGTAGACACAATTGGCAATAAGTATGCCTACCTGGGGAATTAATTGTATGGCCACGAGTCGTGGGTGCAATTAATTGCCGCTGGGACGTCAAGACCTACTAGGAAATGGAATTTCCCGAAACTAGAAGGGGTTATTGTTTCGATAAAAATAGTGGGAGAACTTTTTCGATAAAAACTCCAAATTTCGTTAATTATAAGTATTATTTTTAAAACCTGTCTGCTTAATTGATTAATATAGCCATTAAAGTCCACAATCATGTACGAACAAACTTTGGCACAAAGCATGAGATATTCGCTCCACGAGACAAGCAAGATTAGGTTTAACAATAGATAACATTGTTCTTACCTAATCAAGATAATGAATCAAATCAGAAGCTAGGCGCTGATTTGAATCAAGAAGATGAGATAGTAATTATTCTCAATAGCTTGTCTGACTCATTTTTCTCAATTTGTATATCATTCTGAAATTCCGTATTTTGGGATTAGAACAAATGATATACGCAAGTTGTTGGACAAATGTGAGAAAGCCCATCTACAGGGATTGAGTCTGAGTGAAATAAGGGATTGCCCCTTGTGTAAGAAAGATTGGGAAATTAAGGAAGCTCGCTAGAAAGAAATTCCTGAAGAGAATTAACAAAGGTTTACCTAGTTATTTCTCTTGATGTATAACATCGCATGGACCCTCACATCTGTAAAAGAATTTACAAATGATGATAGCATTCCCTTGCCCTTGGGAAAGAGGGCACGTCTTCATAGACCGAGGCAATCATCGCTTCAATAAATAAGGGAAAAATGCTCCAGGAATTGAGTCAACAAGAATCTAGACTTCACTTTTTGGCAAAAGAGTTTTACTTGTTTTTCGTATTAGCATAAGTTTTAGTTTTAGTTTGTTTTTGAGTATTATTTCAAAATTTTTGTACAAGACATTATTGCTTTACCATTGAGAATGGAATCTATTTAATTAAAGCAATTTAACTTTGTACAAATATTGATGCTTTGAAGCATAGAAATAAAACAATGATAAACAACCAAAACTTTGAAAGCTACAGAAAAGAGAAGTAAAACTAGATAATCGTTGACACATGAAATGTTTACTTTGGACATTATTCCTAAAGAAGGATTCAAAAGGGAGTGTTTATCTACTGCTTTTGAAATAAATACATTAGATGAACACGTAACTTTCAAATCTTGTCTTAAAGGAATAATAACCGAAAGAAAGGATTGCTAGGCATTCCAAGCATTTCAACCGAATGGATTCAATCCATAAGGACAAACGTGGCAAACTAAAAGCACTAGTTCAAAAGGGACGCTACTTCATATACACGTACGATTGTATTAATCGTCAAAGTGTATGTGTACTTTGTTGAAGTACAATTCTAAAACTATTGAAGTAATTCAATAGAAGTTTTGGAAATGAAGTGAGTTAGAGCATTATGTCAAAAGCATTTTGATCTAATCAAACTTGCCCAAACATAAGCTACTAACTCCTCGATTATCTAAACGAGAATAGATTTCTCACGAAGCAAATCAAAGAAGGAATCGAACTTTGTTAAAACTTAGTTCTTTTCACGATAGCAATTTGGCTGATCTTCCTTTATTCACTTTAGGGGATTGCCTCCCCTGACTCTTCAAAAAGATACTTGGTCTAGTACGTTTTGAAATAAGTCCTTACACCGCCGTATCATTTATGACATGGCATAGTACCCTTATATGAGAAATTGGATGGTAGATCTGATTCATATAAAGTTTGTGGTGTATCCAACGAAATCCATTGGATACCTGTTCTACGACAACGAGAAACGATAGTTCTTCGTGAGTAGCCCGTTCCTCCGTTGATGAAATCCTCGTCAAAGGAAATGGGAAATGTCATAGAACTTGATGAAGTCCAAAGAATTGGACCCATCCCCACAATAGTGGGAGCAAACCCTGAAACCTACTGAATCGAGTTACGCACAAGCATTTTCGTAATCTAATCAAATTCGTAAGGAACTCAAAATTCCATTTTACGAAATTGAGAAATTGGATTCTAATCCAAGATTACAAAGAAGTTATGTTAAACATAAACTAAGGGATATGGCATGAAGCCATAAGACCTGAAATGGAAAGTTGTTAACTTATTTGACTCGCTCAATGGCGATAGGTCATTATTCAAAAATCCTTTTAGGACTAATGAAAATACCTTCTCTCCATTTGCAACGTCAAAATCCATTTCGAAGCTATTAGCCATAGAAAGGTGGTTTTGACTACCAAGATATGACTAATGGATATGAATCCTGCATCTCAAATTGATGAGAAGATCTCTATTCAAATCCAAAGGTCAATCTATGACTTTTTCCCAAATTTGGAACATGCAAATTGATAAATCGATCAAGAATGTTGAATTTGTCAAAAGGCGTATGGATTCCAATTGTGCAAAAGAATCAGTGGGAGCATAGTTAAGTTCGTAAACGTAACATGACGATGTTCTACACATCAAGTACGATATAAGAATATCAAAGCACAGACGAAAGCATGTTTTTCACGCAATTCTCCATGATTGGATTTGGGAATTACATCTCACGTACTGGCAATACGTATTTATAGAGATAAAAGCAAAGTAGATGTTGCAATTCACCGAATCTAAGTACATAGACTAAATATTGAATAAATTCAATATGGAAGAATCCAAGAAAGGATTGGTTCCAAGGAGACACAACTTCTCTCTCACTTATTTAATGAGCCCTACATATAAATAAGTAAAGGAGAAACTGTCTCAAGAAGCCTTATGCTTTGGCATTAGGATTGCATGTAGCATGCAAAGTCTTGTACAAGACCTGAGTCATCAAAAGCTCTAACCTTTCACGAGCTAATGATAGTCTAACACCAGTAAAGGACACTTGTCTACCATGAAAGCAATCCTCGAAGATAATTAAAGGATACATTGCTGGTCTGTGGTAGTAGTGGAGGATTGAAACTCGAAGGATTTAGTGATTCGAGATTTCCAGTCTGAAGTGGATGATTTATTCTGTCTCGATGGAGCAGAGGTAAATTGGAAGAAACTTCAATAGTATACCATTGCCAACTCAATCAGAATAATCGCACCATTATGATGCTGCACAAGAGAAAGTGTTTAGATGAGAAACATTCATCCAATGATTGGATGGATTACCTAGCATGACAAAAGTCTGTCATAATCTTAACCAATTTAGACAAGGCAATTGCTCAATGAAAGGGAAACGAGATCTCACCGATAATCTGAACACAATGCCATATGATTGAACAAATCATATGTAGTTGAGACGCGTAGAAGTATTACGTCATCTCAACAAAGACAACTTAGTAGATCCACTAATTAAGCTCTTTCACAAATGGGTTCGAGGGACATCTTGGTATAGATGGGTCTTAGAAATGTTGCGATTGGCTTTAGGGCAAGTGGGAGATTGATAGGATAGTGCCCAGCAAGCCAATATTAATTAGCTTGTTAGAGTACTATTATCTTATGGTTTATAATTAATACGACCGTTCATTCATAATATGTGAAATTGAACAATGGCCAACTTCATCTCTCGCGAACTTATCTAAGCGATTGGATGAAATCCTAATGTCACAATAGACTATGGGACGATTCACTTCAGTACTGAGTGCAATCATGAAACAGTCTCAAAGGTCGTGATCTTAAAACCGTTCCAAGTCATAGATTTCGAACGAGACGGGGTATCGTAGGAATCGTCAAGACTTGTACAAGTATGCATGATTCACATGGAGTGAATTTGTAGCGTTTCATGAGCAAGGTATTTGAGGCCAGTGCATATGAGTAGGTGGTTCAATGGAGGATTGAATGCATCGAACGACCCGAACAGAGAAACCCATTATGGAAGCGCATGTCGCATATCGGTGATGGGATGTTTCTCAAGGCTTATAATAGTGTACGATTTAGTCCTTAGACTTGAGGTACTAGGGCGAATTCGGTACATGAGTGTGCGTACTTAGATTTAGGTACTGGTCACGTAGCCTGGCCACAAAGTGCCTACGTTGGGTGCGTATAGTTGTGTACGCGAGTGGTTAGTACTAAGAAAGGATCTAGCGACTCATCCTGATAAGATCAGAGAATTTCCTATACATTCTTAGATAATTGATTCCGAGAAATCTATGGCCATAGTCGGTGATGCATTTGGAAGGAGTTTCCAAATTTGGCAATCACACTGGAATCATTGTCGGGAAATTAGAAAGTATAGTTATCGAGATAATTAGAGGTGCCGATCAATTCACACACCCTAGGTCTCGATCGGGAAATTGGTCAATAGAAGGACCGTATGTACATGGCAATTATAAGAGGTGAGGTTCACAAATATAAATTCACCTTTAATTGGGCTTCATGGGCTTGTGGCTAGACATCGACCATGAAGTGTGGGTACTCCTGAATTAATAAGGTAATTAATTTTGGAGTGGTCAATTAAAAGTTGTTTAATTGATCGGAGCATTTAATTGCTCGTTAATTAAATCACGAAAGTCGTGGGCCTGCTGCCAATTGATGGTGAACCCAGAGGGTCACACACAATACAATTGGACAGTGACAGTCATAAAGGGAAACAAATGATTTAAAGTTGTTAAATCAAAGATATTGAATTAAGGTATTAATTCAATGGGAGATTATTAATTGGATATCTAATTGATTAATCTTTAATTAATAAATTAAGATTATCTAATTAATTATAAATAATTAAAGTTGTTAATTGGTAAAATTGGAAGAATAAACAATTAGCAATTTTCGGATTGGCTAATTAAAGGCAAGGGGGCGATTTTGAGGTTGTTGGTAAGGTGGAAGAGTTTGTTTTCTTGACTATCAAGTAACAAATAAGAGATTTGGTCAAATCTTGTTTCCTATTATGATAAGGAAAAGATTTGCCATATCTTGATGAGATATCTAATAAGAGAAGAACTCTTCTCTTATAAATATCACTCATCATACATCTTCCAAAGGGTTAAGAAAATAGTTTTACACAACACAAGAAAAAAAGAAATTGCCAACTCCAAAAACCGCCCCTAGCCCCTAGTTCTCGGCCAAACCCTAGCCGCCGCCCTAGTTGGATCCAAACCCTAGCCGCCGCCCTAGGTGGATCCGAAGCTTAGCCGCGCCGCCCTTGGTCGATCCAACCTAGCCGCATAAGTCCTGTGGTCGTGGTTGTCTTCCTGCAATTCTCCTAATCCAGATCCAAATCGATATCCTGATATAGATCTGATCATTCCTTTCTTGACAATCTCCAAGATCTGGTTCTTAGCCTGTGACTTGGAGACGTTGCTACAATCCAATTGGTGTGGATACATTCTGGAGGTGAGACACTTGGATCACTCCGTTTTGAATCGAACAAAGAAGCCCGGAGGTAACCACCACCAAGCTGTGGTGAGGTAAATTGCGAGAACCCCCTTTGATAATTATGTTATTGTTTGATTTAACCTTTTCGTATAATAACTGTGGAGAAAGATTTATGGGACTAATAGGGATCTCGAAAAATTTTAAATTCTGCATTTTGTTGTATTGACAATCGAGCCCCTACCACGAAAATCCCAACAGTGGTATCAGAGCCAACTCCATACGTTTTATACGAAAAGGCCTGAACATAATGTGTTTTCACTGTATATGCTTGATTGTATGTATGAGAACGCGTGATAATTATGTTCTATTGATTGATTCTTGCTTGTTATGACTGGATCTATGATTGGGTAAAATTGCCTTTTAAGATCTGTGGCGAAATTATAGTTTTTCGAAAAATCAGGACTTTTGTGCAAAATCGCAAAACTTGAAATTTAGGGCTGAAAATTCAATTTTCTGTTTCTGGAAATTTTTTGAAAAATCTGGGCTGTTTCTGAAATTCTGATCGCACGGGTTTTTGGTCTGTTTTGTAATTTCCGAAAATTCAAGGGCTGTTTTGTAATTTCCGAAAGTTCAGGGGTCAGTTTGCAAAATTTGAAAATTTTCTGGATTTCAAAATTTTATTTTCTGGTCCTTCTGTCCGAAAACTGTTTTGAAAGTTTTGGGGTCAAAAGTGCAATTTCCTAAAGTATAGGGGCCGAACTGCAATTTTAAAAAGTTGAAAAATCAGAATCTTAATTTGAGGCAGAAAACATGTTTTATTTATCCGAGAATTTATTTGTCATAATTAGTAGTGACTAAAAAGCAAGAATCATAGGAAGTTAGTTTTAAAATTAAGAAAGAAATACGTAAAAGTTGTTTGCATGTTTCTTGCTCTACGTGAACTGTTTACGTGGTTTTCGATCACGCCGAGCCTTGACCTTAGGTAGATGTGATTGGTTTAATTTAATGCATGGTTTTTATTGGGCCTGCGAGCCTGTTATTATCTTTGGGCCACTTTGAGCCTTTGTAATAGATTAGGACTTTACTGCTTTACTAGTTTAGGCCCGTTTACAAGCAAGGTGGGAGCCCAAGAAGAATTGAAGGCCATGTATGCATGGTACATTGTGTAATAGCATAGGTCTTTTAAGAACCCTTTAGATTGACCAATTGGGCCAACATCATTGGCTCGATGATGGCCTGCATAGGAGGCTCCCGATCGAAAACATATTGTGGTAGTATGCATGCTAGGCTTGTATGGCTTTTATTTATTAGTCGATTTATGATTGCTTGTGTGTATGCGCGCTAGAATCTAGATCGTAAATAAAAGATAAAGCATAATTGAAGCGGTGAGATCTCGAGGAGAGTTTATTTAAACTTTCAAAACCGAAAATCCCCTCTCGAATAAATATTATGTCATATTGGGTTAAATATAATATGAAGTTTTATAAATCCAAGCCTTCCATTAATAGGAACTAGTGTATGTTGTTTACTTATCGATAGAGGTGATCCAGAGTCTGGCACCCGAGTCGAAGAAAGGGACAATACACGAAATTCCTTGATTCTTGTTTTTAACTAAACTCGACAAGGGTGGGGACTGGTCGGGATGTGAAGATCGACCGATAACTAGTTACGGAGAATTCACGACCGGGCCCGTTGCTCATCATGATTAATGGGTTAGACTTAACGCGTAGTAACATTTATGATGTAGCAGTGCTAGATAAATGCGAAAAACGAGGCAAAATAGCTTGAAGGTTGTGTAGTATACACAATTGGCAATAAGTATGCCTACCTGGGGAATTAATTGTATGGCCACGAGTCGTGGGTGCAATTAATTGCCGCTGGGACGTCAAGACCTACTAGGAAATGGAATTTCCCGAAACTAGAAGGGGTTATTGTTTCGATAAAAATAGTGGGAGAACTTTTTCGATAAAAACTCCAAATTTCGTTAATTATAAGTATTATTTTTAAAACCTGTCTGCTTAATTGATTTATATAGCCATTAAAGTCCACAATCATGTACGAACAAACTTTGGCACAAAGCATGAGATATTCGCTCCACGAGACAAGCAAGATTAGGTTTAACAATAGATAACATTGTTCTTACCTAATCAAGATAATGAATCAAATCAGAAGCTAGGCGCTGATTTGAATCAAGAAGATGAGATAGTAATTATTCTCAATAGCTTGTCTGACTCATTTTTCTCAATTTGTATATCATTCTGAAATTCCGTATTTTGGGACTAGAACAAATGATATACGCAAGTTGTTGGACAAATGTGAGAAAGCCCATCTACAGGGATTGAGTCTGAGTGAAATAAGGGACTGCCCCTTGTGTAAGAAAGATTGGGAAATTAAGGAAGCTCGCTAGAAAGAAATTCCTGAAGAGAATTAACAAAGGTTTACCTAGTTATTTCTCTTGATGTATAACATCGCATGGACCCTCACATCTGTAAAAGAATTTACAAATGATGATAGCATTCCCTTGCCCTTGGGAAAGAGGGCATGTCTTCATAGACCGAGGCAATCATCGCTTCAATAAATAAGGGAAAAATGCTTCAGGAATTGAGTCAACAAGAATCTAGACTTCACTTTTTGGCAAAAGAGTTTTACTTGTTTTTCGTATTAGCATAAGTTTTAGTTTTAGTTTGTGTTTGAGTATTATTTCAAAATTTTTGTACAAGACATTATTGCTTTACCATTGAGAATGGAATCTATTTAATTAAAGCAATTTAACTTTGTACAAATATTGATGCTTTGAAGCATAGAAATAAAACAATGATAAACAACCAAAACTTTGAAAGCTACAGAAAAGAGAAGTAAAACTAGATAATCGTTGACACATGAAATGTTTACTTTGGACATTATTCCTAAAGAAGGATTCAAAAGGGAGTGTTTATCTACTGCTTTTGAAATAAATACATTAGATGAACACGTAACTTTCAAATCTTGTCTTAAAGGAATAATAACCGAAAGAAAGGATTGCTAGGCATTCCAAGCATTTCAACCGAATGGATTCAATCCATAAGGACAAACGTGGCAAACTAAAAGCACTAGTTCAAAAGGGACGCTACTTCATATACACGTACGATTGTATTAATCGTCAAAGTGTATGTGTACTTTGTTGAAGTACAATTCTAAAACTATTGAAGTAATTCAATAGAAGTTTTGGAAATGAAGTGAGTTAGAGCATTATGTCAAAAGCATTTTGATCTAATCAAACTTGCCCAAACATAAGCTACTAACTCCTCGATTATCTAAACGAGAATAGATTTCTCACGAAGCAAATCAAAGAAGGAATCGAACTTTGTTAAAACTTAGTTCTTTTCACGATAGCAATTTGGCTGATCTTCCTTTATTCACTTTAGGGGATTGCCTCCCCTGACTCTTCAAAAAGATACTTGGTCTAGTACGTTTTGAAATAAGTCCTTACACCACCGTATCATTTATGACATGGCATAGTACCCTTATATGAGAAATTGGATGGTAGATCTGATTCATATAAAGTTTGTGGTGTATCCAACGAAATCCATTGGATACCTGTTCTACGACAACGAGAAACGATAGTTCTTCGTGAGTAGCCCGTTCCTCCGTTGATGAAATCCTCGTCAAAAGAAATGGGAAATGTCATAGAACTTGATGAAGTCCAAAGAATTGGACCCATCCCCACAATAGTGGGAGCAAACCCTGAAACCTACTGAATCGAGTTACGCACAAGCATTTTCGTAATCTAATCAAATTCGTAAGGAACTCAAAATTCCATTTTACGAAATTGAGAAATTGGATTCAAATCCAAGATTACAAAGAAGTTATGTTAAACATAAACTAAGGGATATGGCATGAAGCCATAAGACCTGAAATGGAAAGTTGTTAACTTATTTGACTCGCTCAATGGCGATAGGTCATTATTCAAAAATCCTTTTAGGACTAATGAAAATACCTTCTCTCCATTTGCAACGTCAAAATCCATTTCGAAGCTATTAGCCATAGAAAGGTGGTTTTGACTACCAAGATATGACTAATGGATATGAATCCTGCATCTCAAATTGATGAGAAGATCTCTATTCAAATCCAAAGGTCAATCTATGACTTTTTCCCAAATTTGGAACATGCAAATTGATAAATCGATCAAGAATGTTGAATTTGTCAAAAGGCGTATGGATTCCAATTGTGCAAAAGAATCAGTGGGAGCATAGTTATGTTCGTAAACGTAACATGACGATGTTCTACACATCAAGTACGATATAAGAATATCAAAGCACAGACGAAAGCGTGTTTTTCACGCAATTCTCCATGATTGGATTTGGGAATTACATCTCACGTACTGGCAATACGTATTTATAGAGATAAAAGCAAAGTAGATGTTGCAATTCACCGAATCTAAGTACATAGACTAAATATTGAATAAATTCAATATGGAAGAATCCAAGAAAGGATTGGTTCCAAGGAGACACAACTTCTCTCTCACTTATTTAATGAGCCCTACATATAAATAAGTAATGGAGAAACTGTCTCAAGAAGCTTTATGCTTTGGCATTAGGATTGCATGTAGCATGCAAAGTCTTGTACAAGACCTGAGTCATCAAAAGCTCTAACCTTTCACGAGCTACTGATAGTCTAACACCAGTAAAGGACACTTGTCTACCATGAAAGCAATCCTCGAAGATAATTAAAGGATACATTGCTGGTCTGTGGTAGTAGTGGAGGATTGAAACTCGAAGGATTTAGTGATTCGAGATTTCCAGTCTGAAGTGGATGATTTATTCTGTCTCGATGGAGCAGAGGTAAATTGGAAGAAACTTCAATAGTATACCATTGCCAACTCAATCAGAATAATCGCACCATTATGATGCTGCACAAGAGAAAGTGTTTAGATGAGAAACATTCATCCAATGATTGGATGGATTACCTAGCATGACAAAAGTCTGTCATAATCTTAACCGATTTAGACAAGGCAATTGCTCAATGAAAGGGAAACGAGATCTCACCGATAATCTGAACACAATGCCATATGATTGAACAAATCATATGTAGTTGAGACGCGTAGAAGTATTACGTCATCTCAACAAAGACAACTTAGTAGATCCACTAATTAAGCTCTTTCACAAATGGGTTCGAGGGACATCTTGGTATAGATGGGTCTTAGAAATGTTGCGATTGGCTTTAGGGCAAGTGGGAGATTGATAGGATAGTGCCCAGCAAGCCAATATTAATTAGCTTGTTAGAGTACTATTATCTTATGGTTTATAATTAATACGACCGTTCATTCATAATATGTGAAATTGAACAATGGCCAACTTCATCTCTCGCGAACTTATCTAAGCGATTGGATGAAATCCTAAGGTCACAATAGACTATGGGACGATTCACTTCAGTACTGAGTGCAATCATGAAACAGTCTCAAAGGTCGTGATCTTAAAACCGTTCCAAGTCATAGATTTCGAACGAGATGGGGTATCGTAGGAATCGTCAAGACTTGTACAAGTATGCATGATTCACATGGAGTGAATTTGTAGCGTTTCATGAGCAAGGCATTTGAGGCCAGTGCATATGAGTAGGTGGTTCAATGGAGGATTGAATGCATCGAACGACCCGAACAGAGAAACCCATTGTGGAAGCGCATGTCGCATATCGGTGATGGGATGTTTCTCAAGGCTTATAATAGTGTACGATTTAGTCCTTAGACTTGAGGTACTAGGGCGAATTCGGTACATGAGTGTGCGTACTTAGATTTAGGTACTGGTCACGTAGCCTGGCCACAAAGTGCCTAAGTTGGGTGCGTATAGTTATGTACGCGAGTGGTTAGTACTAAGAAAGGATCTAGTGACTCATCCTGATAAGATGAGAGAATTTCCTATACATTCTTAGATAATTGATTCCGAGAAATCTATGGCCATAGTCGGTGATGCATTTGGAAGGAGTTTCCAAATTTGGCAATCACACTGGAATCATTGTCGGGAAATTAGAAAGTATAGTTATCGAGATAATTAGAAGTGCCGATCAATTCACACACCCTAGGTCTCGATCGGGAAATTGGTCAATAAAAGGACCGTATGTACATGGCAATTATGAGAGGTGAGGTTCACAAATATCAATTCACCTTTAATTGGGCTTCATGGGCTTGTGGCTAGACATCGACCATGAAGTGTGGGTACTCCTGAATTAATAAGGAAATTAATTCTGGAGTGGTCAATTAAAAGTTGTTTAATTGATCGGAGCATTTAATTGCTCGTTAATTAAATCACGAAAGTCGTGGGCCTGCTGCCAATTGATGGTGAACCCAGAGGGTCACACACAATACAATTGGACAGTGACAGTCATAAAGGGAAACAAATGATTTAAAGTTGTTAAATCAAAGATATTGAATTAAGGTATTAATTCAATGGGAGATTATTAATTGGATATCTAATTGATTAATCTTTAATTAATTAATTAAGATTATCTAATTAATTATAAATAATTAAAGTTGTTAATTGGTAAAATTGGAAGAATAAACAATTAGCAATTTTCGGATTGGCTAATTAAAGGCAAGGGGGCGATTTTGAGGTTGTTGGTAAGGTGGAAGAGTTTGTTTTCTTGACTATCAAGTAACCAATAAGAGATTTGGTCAAATCTTGTTTCCTATTATGATAAGGAAAAGATTTGCCATAACTTGATGAGATATCTAATAAGAGAAGAACTCTTCTCTTATAAATATCACTCATCATACATCTTCCAAAGGGTTAAGAAAATAGTTTTACACAACACAAGAAGAAAAGAAATTGCCAACTCCAAAAACCGCCCCTAGCCCCTAGTTCTCGGCCAAACCCTAGCCGCCGCCCTAGTTGGATCCAAACCCTAGCCGCCGCCCTAGGTGGATCCGAAGCTTAGCCGCGCCGCCCTTGGTCGATCCAACCTAGCCGCATAAGTCATGTGGTCGTGGTTGTCTTCCTGCAAGTCTCCTAATCCAGATCCAAATCGATATCCTGATATAGATCTGATCATTCCTTTCTTGACAATCTCCAAGATCTGGTTCTTAGCCTGTGACTTGGAGACGTTGCTACAATCCAATTGGTGTGGATACATTCTGGAGGTGAGACACTTGGATCACTCCGTTGTGAATCGAACAAAGAAGCCCGGAGGTAACCACCACCAAGCTGTGGTGAGGTAAATTGCGAAAACCCCCATTGATAATTATGTTATTGTTTGATTTAACCTTTTCGTATAATAACTGTGGAGAAAGATTTATGGGACTAATAGGGATCTCGAAAAATTTTAAATTCCGCATTTTGTTGTATTGACAATCGAGCCCCTACCAGGAAAATCCCAACAGCAGACACTCCAATATCAACAACAGATTCTCCAGCAGGCTTAATAGCAGGCTCTTCAATAATGATTGGCCTCTCAGCTGTTGCTGGAATCTCCCTTACCTTTTCAGGTGACTCTTCAGTAAATGTGACTTTTCTCTTGGCCTTGGACTTGGCAACTATTCCTGTAGGTTTAGCTTGGGGAGGTCCCCTTGCAGAACTTCTTGTCATCATTCTTTTTGCAGGTTGAATGGGAACAGCTTCTTCAGACTCAGTCCTTTCAGGAGATGATCCAGTCTCCATATTCTCTAGTTCTTTAGTAAAGTCATCAATTACTTTCTCAGGGATCACAATTTCAGGTTGTGCTGATCCAGCTTCAACAGTGGTGGTCACTGTTTGATCAGCAGACCTACTGGTCTGACCATTCTTCTTACTCTTCTTAGAAGGTGCCTTAACAACATTTGCAGGAGCCTTTCTCTTAGAAGTAGCCACACTTCTAACTGGCTCATATAATTTGAACTCTTTACCAGGGTGGGTAGGCTTCCCACCTCCCATTTGGCATCTCAGAGTCATGAACAGATGACTAAGCAGAATACCAAAGTTTGTCTTCTTGTCACTCAGCAACTCATAAACATGTGTTGCCCAGTTAACCTTCAACCCTTAGTAAATGCAGATCATGGTGTAATACCTCTTTCTGGGTAACCCATCCAAGGAGCTGGTGCTACAGTCCAACACTGATCTTACGCGTTTTCGTGTGTTCGATCAAGGATAGAATTGCAGTGCGATATCAACAATATTAAATGGAGAGTAAAGACCAATAGTAATTGTATTCGAATTGACTGAGTACAAATTACAAGTATTTGGGGTCCTACTCGAGCATTATTGGATGCCGTACAAGCTAGAGGGTGAAATACATATAGTCTAACCTATGCTATTGATTCCAAGCGATTCCGAGCAGTACCCTCGAAGGAACAGTTCCTGGGGAATTGTCCCCATCGTCATAAATGCTTGGGGTATTTATAGTTGAGCAGACGGGCTTGGGCCTGGGCTCGGCCCAACAGTATCTCATGGCCTCGGATTTTCTTTGTAAGCTTGGAACAATATTCTTAGGGGCCTGGCTCGGCTCGTCGTTCCTGGGGGGCAAGGATCGGCGTTACTCCATACACACCGAGCTTGTTAAGGCACGGGATCCAAATTACCCCTCATCAAACACCTTCGCAATAATATCAACGAATCTCTGATACTCATCCTTCAGTTGAGTCTTCATCAGAGACCCAGACATCTCCTCTCCCTCCTTTGCACAAACCAGCCAAAACTCTTCTTCTTTCTCCTACCCTAGGTCTGTCACATCTCCTCCTTTGTTTTTCAACCCATATACTTCACTCAAAACAGCAGCAGAAATACAAATCTTCTTACCCCCAATTTTGGCAGTCATAGTAGTCTCATCATCGTTGAATTCTCTGGTCTTGTAGAAATGTTCAACATCCTCCAGATAAACTCGGTCCTCATGAGCTTCTAAGACGGGTACCAGTGAAGATTCCTTAATCTTTTCCAAGATTTCCCTCATCAGATCAGTACCGGTGGCGAAGAACTTATCATAGTTCAGATATCTTCCTTCAACGATGGCCATTTTTGAGATTGATTTGTGAAATACTGTAAGAGAACTGTGAGCTTGAAAACAGAAAGCTTAGAGAGTTAGAGAGTTTTGTGAATTTTGTGTGCGTAAGACGACTACTCTGCTCAGATCGAATTTTATACGTTTTCTTTTATTTTGGTTATCGTGATTAGTTTGAGCCGTAAGATTAATCTGACAGGTTTTAAATCGTGCGGGTGAGAATTGCGGATTTCAATTTTATTATTTTAATGTCAGACGGGCGGGAAACTCTATCGGCACCTATCTGTTACTTATAAAAGCGTGTTTCTAAAGATACGATTTATAATCATGCTTATATAATGTATCAGATGAGTAGAGTTTAACTTATCTGACAGACGAGTGATCTGTTATCTGATATTACTAGAGAAAGCCAATAGCTAGTAATCTTCCTCTACTGTTTGTCAATCCAGCAAGACAATTTGATCTTCAATCTTCAAGAATTTATAACAGATCTTCTGATAACATAACTTCAACTAACTGTCATTAACCAATTTCATCTTTTAATCAGAAGTACCGCTAGTCTTACACGTTCCCCCTGACTTTAAGAATTCATAAGTTAACTAGTCTGTTGAGAGTTAATTCTTTAATATAATAACGGATGACCATGCTGATGAACTTCGTTCTTCTGATAAGTTCCCCCTCAGCTTATGCATCCAAATTAAGCAGTCCTAGCTCAGCTCTTAGAGTTGAAAACCTTACTTCACTTAAAGGTTTAGTGAAAATATCAGCAATCTGATTGTCAGTATGAACATATTCAATCATTACATTGCCTTTTTCCACATGATCTCTAATGAAGTGATGCTTGATCTCAATATGCTTAGTCCTCGAATGACTTGTAGTGTTCTGAGTGAGTGAGATTGCACTAGTATTGTCACAGTAGATTGGAATTCCACTGATCTTGATATTGTAATCTTCTAGTTGATGCTTCAACCAAAGTATCTGTGCACAGCAAGCTCCAGCAGCTATATACTTAGCTTCAGCAGTGGATATGGATACTGAAGTCTGTTTCTTACTCATCCATTAGATCAGACGACTGCCCAAAAATTGACAAGCACCTGTTGTGCTTTTCCTATCAATCTTGCAGCCAACAAGGTCTGAATCTGAATATCCAATAAGCTCAAATTCAGATTCTCTAGGATACCACAATCCCAATTCTTGAGTGCCCTTAATATATTTCAGAATTCTCTTGGCAGCTAAGAGATGAGATTCCTTGGGATTTGATTGAAATCTTGCACAAACCCCAACTGAGTACATGATATCAGGTCTGCTTATTGTTAGATATAACAATGACCCAATAATGCCTCTATATTTGGTTATGTCCACTGATTTGCCATCTTCATCTTTATCCAAACGAAGACTTGTAGACATTGGAACAATAGCAGTAGAGCTAGTTTCCATAACAAATTTCTTAAACAGATCTCTTGTGTATTTTGCTTGGTTGATGAATATTCCATCAGGCAACTGTCGAACTAGCAAACCAAGAAAATAATTGAGTTCACCCATCATGCTCATTTCAAACTTGTTCTGCATGAGCTTGGAGAACTTGTCACACATCTGTTGGTTAGTTGAACCAAAAATAATATTGTCTACATATATTTGCACTATTAATATATGATTCTCCCATTCAATTGTGAACAAGGTCTTGTCTACCTTACCTTTACGAAATCCTTTAATTAAAAGAAAATCAGATAGGGTATCATACCATGCTCTTGGAGCCTGTTTCAGTCCATAGAGGGATTTCTTTAGACGATAAACCTTGTCTTCCTGTTGATAAGCTTCAAATCCAGGTGGTTGTTCAACATACACTTCTTCTTGCAATTCTCCATTTAGAAATGCAGACTTCACATCCATCTGATAGACAGTGAAGTTCTTGTAAGCAGCATAGGCAAGAAACAGTCTGATTGCTTCAAGTCTTACTACTGGTGCAAATGTTTCATCAAAGTCAATTCCTTCTTCTTGACAATAACCCTTGGCAACTAATCTTGCTTTGTTTCTGGTAACAATACCATCCTCATTCATCTTATTTCTGAAAACCCATTTAGTGCCAATTACTCTTTGATGACTTGGTCTTGGAACTAAGTACCATACTTCGTTCCTTTCAAATTGATTTAACTCTTCTTGTATAGCTTCAATCCAGAAGGAATCACTGAGAGTTTCTTCAATTTGTTTAGGCTCTATTTGAGATAGAAAACTAGCAAACATAGCATCTTGTGCAGCAGCTCTTCTTGTTTTCACTCTATCTAAAGGATCACCAATCACTAACTCGGGTGGGTGATTTCTGAGCCATCTGAGATCAGATTGCAAATCTGAATGTTGTCCTCTGTTTTGATCTTGCAACTCTACTGTTGGAGATTCAGTAGTAGTTTGTTGAACAGTTCTTGTCTGTTAACAGTCTCTGGTCTGTCAGTTGTTTGCAACTCGTCTGTTAGACAATCAGCACTGTGATTTTGAACAGCACTTGAGTTAGCAGTTGAATTAAGATTAGGTAGTATGATGGGAACATATTCTTCATTCTTTCCAACATCCAACTTCTGTAAATCAGTAGACAGATCTTGATTAATACTTTGATTCTTTTCAGAAGATTGACTTGGCTCATCTAATACTACATGAATGGATTCTTCTATTAGCAATGTTCTTTTGTTAAAAACTCTATAGGCCTTACTAACAGTAGAGTATCCTACAAAAACAGCTTCATCAGCCTTCTCGGCAAAAGCAGTAAGGTGATTTTTCCCATTATTCAATACAAAACATTTACAACCAAAAATCTTAAAATAATGAATGTTTGGTTTCCTGTTGTTGAAAAACTTCATATGGAGTCTTGTTCTGATTTTTGTTGATCATGCATCTGTTCTGGGTAAAGCAGGCTGTATTTGTTGCTTCTGCCCAAAATATTTGAGACAGCTTAGCTTCAGCTATCATATTCCTTTGATGTTACAATACTCTTCAACAGTAGAGTTTGTGAACTCTGTCCCTCTATCTGATCCGATCTTCAATATCTTTGTGCTTTTCTCATTCTGGATCAGTTCCATCAGATTAGTAAGATGTTCCTTGGTTTCACTTTTCTTTTTCATGAAAATCACCCAAGTATATCTTGAATAGTCATCCACAACAGATAGGCAGTATTTGTTTCCACCATTGCTGACTGGATCAATGGGTCCAAATAAGTCCATGCGTAGCAGCTCCAAGATTCTTTCAGAAGATTGGTGCTTCTTGCTTTTGAATGATAACTTGATTTGTTTAACCTTCTGACATGTGTCACAGAGCTTATCTTTGCTCATGACTGTTTTTGGAATCCCTTCTACCAGATCATTCTTTATCAATATGTTCATGGTCTTGAAGTTTAAGTGATTCATCCTTTTGTGCCATAGCCAGCTAACTTCACTTGGTGTAGATGCCACCAAACAAATGCTTGAATCCTTGTCAACAGAATTTCAGTCGACTATGTAGACATTCTCTTGTCTTCTTCCAGATAAAATTACCTTATTTGAACCAATCTGTTCAACATAGCACTTATCTGTTGAGAAGATGACTGAATATCCTTTGTAACAAAATTGACTTATGCTCAGCAGGTTGTATTTTAGGCCTTTAACATATGAGACGTCAGATATCTCTATGTTTCCTTTGATTAATCTTCCTTTAGCTACAATCTTGCCTTCTTTGCTGTCTCCAAAAGTAACCTTTGGACCATCCACAGCAATAGCATCAGTCAACTCATGTATGCTTCTACACATGTGCCTTGAACAGCCACTGTCCAAGTACCAAATCTTCTCTACTTTACTCCTACTCCTAATCCTAACCTACAAAACAAAAATAAAATTGTTTAATGTACCCTTATTGAGAGGGTCCTGAAGGATTAGTTCCACCTTTGACAACCCAAGATGTTGATGTCTTAGGCTTCTTAGGCTTCTGAGTTTTGACAGGAGCATGAACAGTTTCATTTTTATCATATTTAGCAGATAAGTCATGTTGATGATCAGTATGATAAGAATAATGTTCATAAGTAGGGTAAGGTGCATGATAAGCAGGATATGCATGCCTTGGATGAGCAGGATATGGTGCATAGTAACTTAGAAATTGAGGTGCATGATACATAGGAGGATATGCAGCAGGTTGCACATAATATGACTCGTTTCCATACCAAGCATTTTGATTTTTCTTATTCTTATGCATTTTTGGTTTACTAGAGGCTTGCTCATTAACAGACGACTAAGTTTTACCACTAGTCTGATTCAGTTTAGCTTTATCAGCAGACTTCTTAGGACTCTGTTGTTTGGTCTTACTAGTCTGTTTACCTACACTAGGCTCTTTGCTCTTTTTAGCCTTAGGAGATTTCTTCTCCTTTAACACTTTCTCAGGTGAAGCAGATTTAGTAGTTTGAACATACAGAATGACCTTACTATTGTCAGCAGATATAAATTTTTCAGTATGATTCAATTCTAACTTATCCTGTTCTAAAGGTATCTTCTGTTTACTAGACATATGAGTGGATGCAACAGATGATTTCTCGTGAGACTCAATAACTTTTTAAAGTTCCATGATTTTACCCTTATAAACTTCACATTCAGCTTTCAGAGATTCATGTTCTTGCTCAAACTGTTTATATTCAGCTGATTCTCTTGGCTTTTCAGCTGTGAGTTTCAGTGAACTATTTTGCTCTTTTAGCAATTTCATCTCTTCCTTAAGCTTTTTATATGCTTCAGCAATAGTAGTATTGTTAAGCATCATTTGTTCAAATGAATTAAATAATTCATTATCAAGGAAGTTACCTCATCCTCAGAGTCATCAGATTCCTTGGCCATCAGGCAGAGGAGAGCAGGTTTCTCTTCATCAGACGTGTCTGAGTCTGAATCAGATGAGTAGTCAGCAGTCAGCTTTTCTGCTTCAGCCATCATTGCCTTGTCTTTCTGATGTTTTCTTTCTTTTCTGATTCTCTTCTCTTCTTCAGTGTATTTTTCTGCTTTTGGATATGGACAGTCTTTGATGAAGTGTCCCAATTTCCTGCAGTTATAACACATTAGTTTGGCTTTATAATCATCCTTATCTTGAGAAGAAAAGTTGGGTTTAGAAGTAGAAGCATTGTTATATTTGTTCTTCATTTTTCTTTTGTAGAACTTCTTGAAGTTGTTCATCAGCAATGCTACATCTCTAGCTGTGTACTCCTTTTTGTTGAGTAATGTGGCTTCATCAGATGAGTCCACTTCTTTGCTTTTCTGTGCTGGTCTTCTGGGATTTTCTGCAGCAACAAGGGCAGCTGTGGGTCCTGAAGTTGAGGTTTCTTCAATTCCCATTCTTGGCAGTTTATACTCGAATGCCTTGAGTACGGAGAACAGCTCTGTAAGAGAGATCTTTCCCAAATCTCTTGATTCTTCCATCGCCGTCACCTTCATGTTGAACTTAGGAGGTAAAGCCTTTAGTACTCTGACTGTAATTTCGTTGTCAGTAAAGGTTTTTCCCAACTTTAGAACTTCATTGAGTGTTCTGGTGAACCTGGTATCCATCTGATCAATGGTCTCTCAAAACTTCATTTTGAAGTTATCCAGTTTCTCCAAAGCAACAGTAAGCTGATGCTCTTTTATAGCATCATTGCCTTCACTCATATCCCACATCTCCTTTGCAGTTTTGCAATGTTTGACTTTGTCAAACCGATCATTATCCAGGGCTTTAGTCATGATGAATCTTCCGACTTTATCCAGATTGAAAAGCTTTATTTCTTCTGGAGTCATCTCATGAAGGTCTTTTTCCACCACGGTATCAACTTCATTAATCTTTATCGTCTTGGTGAACCTGAATGGACCTTTAATGATACATGTGTACATGTTATCATTATAAGCAGCTAGGAAAATCTCCATCCTGATTTTCCAGTCTTCAAACGACATACCAGCAATGTGGAGAACATGGCTGATACAGTCCATTTTTCAACAAAATTTTATTTTTCAAAAAGATGCTCTTTTGAAAAGTTTTGAAAACCTTTGAAAAACACTTGGATCAAGCTCGTTGATCAGGCAGCTGATTCTAATGAACCACCTGCTCTGATACCAATTGTTGGTCCCAAGTGGTCAGATGAGGTCTAGAGGGGGGGGGGTGAATAGACCTCTGAAAATTTTTAGACTTAAAAACATTTCAGTCGTCTGTCAGCAGACTAAGCTTATGAAGAACAGTAAGCTGACTATGCTGATCGTGAACAAGTCTTGAACAGCAGAGTGACCACTCTTCTTATAGTAACTTAGCTGATTTCAGCAAAATCAGTTTTATCAAGAGTATACTTGCAGCGGATGTTTGAAAGTGTTTTTCACAAGTAGACTAAGTCCTTCAAAAGATTTTATCCCCAGTTTTAAAACTCCTTTAAAATCTTTTAATAATTCAAAGTGTAAACTTATGCAATTTTGAAATATGCAAGAATAACACAAAGAATTTTTATAGTGGTTATATGGATAAAAATCCTTTAGTCCACTCTTCCAGATCACTTAGATTCTGGGTTATACTATAAACACAAAGTTTGCAAAATTTCTCCACTTACACCTAGACAACAAATGAAAAGGCTATAAGCTCGCAATAGGAAATCACTCAGAAAACCTATCCTCTGAAGTTAAATCACTCACAAAGATGGATTTAAAGTTCGCACAACACTCAGGTAATACAAATTCACTCAGAATGTATTTTCTATTTTCTTCAACTTGGCTTCTGTCAACAGATAACTTCACCAGACGAGTGAGTTGTTCGAGCTTCTTGAGACATAGAAAAATTTCTGCTTTAAAAACGAAATATCAGAATGTTGTTGTGTGTCTCTCTCTTCGAAATCAGCTCTATTTATACTTAGATTTGAAAATATGACCGTTGAAGGAAGTCACAAATCAAATCCATAGCCTTAGCCCGAATTCAGAACGGCTTCCTTCTACAGTCTCTTTTCTGCTGTACTTTCCTGTAGCTGCATTAAATGCACCATGCTGATCCGAGAATATTCTTCAATCATTTGTCATTACTACCCTTCTCTTGCAGCATTTATTACGCCAAGTGCATTTATTACCGTTGAACTTATCTCATGATCTCTTCTACTATGCTGATCGAGGCAACTCTGCTGATCAAATACTGAACTAATATGATTTGAGTCAGCTGATGGTCTACCCTTCTTATTGCTGTTTCAGCATGAGATCAGTAGTCTTCTGGGCTTTGAATTTTGAACTCTTCTGATAACTTCTTTACTTGTTCAAAATTCTTCGAAGGGACCTAAGCTTTCCATACTTAGCTGATTTTGACGTTTTGGAAATCATCAAAACCTTCCCTTATCTTCTTAACTTCTTTGCACTTCATCTTCATCCAACAAAGGATTTCATCAGAATTAATTTCTCACAGAAATCCATAGGAGAATATCCCAACCTATCAAGTCGGGTCAATAGATCATTTGTTGATGATATGAATCTGCATACGAGTTCCTCTATACCCAATATGAGTCCACAGAGACTTTCTAGCGATCCCCAGTCAGTCGAAACTCATATCATTGATGGTAATGGTCCTAAGGTCAACCAAAACGCAGCGGATAACAAAATTTTTAAACGGGACAAAAAGGCCCAAAAAGTGCAACTACTTTCCAAGAAAACTTTGGACCTTCTACCATTACTATCCTAGGATCATCATGCATGCAAAGTTCATATTAGAAGGAAAGATATCAAGTTATACCTCTCCCAATCTTGGGAGGTGAAGAGCCGCAAAGAATCGGGACAAGCAAGTGAGACCCGAAACCTTCAAGTACCTCCAAGCTCACGGGGTTCAAATCTCCTTCTTTGAAACTTCTTTCTCCAAGAACCTCATGAAAATCCTCACCAAGATCTCCAAGTGTAGATCATCCGAAGCTAGCCCACACACACAAGTGATAGCACTTAAGGAGTAAAGAAGATGAGCTAGATCTTGCAAATACACCCTCAAACTATTAACTAGAATGAAGTAGTACTTGAATCAAGTTAAAAACTTGATAAAGGAAGAGAAAGAGATGAAGAAAACAACTTTTCTTGCTAGGGTAAGGGAGAAATACGAACACACACTAAAAGGTGTAGTGTGTGTTTTTTGTCTTGCAACTTGAACCCACTAGAATAATGTGAAGACTATATCTTATATTATATGTTTCAATCTTGCAATGTAAGTTTCAATATATGGATTCCCAAGCACACTACTTTTAATGCAAGATAGTGGTGGTGTCCACCACTAACATATAATAAGATATATATTTCTCTCTTATATATATATCACATATATATATATATCAAACATTATATCATATCATATATGATCATCTCATAAGACCAATCTAAATTGGTTATGGGTTAATTGGACATTTATTTCCCAATTAATAAATTCAATCTCTAATTCAAAATTAGAAACCCATATATTTCTTCATTCAATTAATTAGACCCTTCTAATTAATTTTGACTAAATTAATTTAACACTTAAATTAATAGAGTCATTCAATTAATTAATCTCCATTATTAATTAATTACTACTTCTTGTCAAATCTAATTTAACTTTAATAGATTGAATGAAGTTGCATCTTGTGCTATTGTGTGTGGCCCCTTGGGTTCACCATCAATTAGCCGTGGGCTCACAAACCATTTGTGATTTAATTAAGAGATTAATTAAACTACCTTTAATTAATCACTCTTAGACATGATCTCATCAAATCCAGAATACCCACCACTCGAGGTAGTCTTCTAGTCAAGGTCGATGAGTCCTAACTAATGATGAAAATAAAGTGTGAACCTTTCTTGAATTGATCTCATCAATCCTCTTACGCATGCCATGCACTTACGCTCCTTCCAATAACTTATTTCCTTATCGAGGCCTAGGACATGTAGTCCAACGGATTCCTATTAGCCTTGATAACTATGCGTCTTTATTCTTTATGGTGATTCCTTTTAGTGATTACCCATTTGGAAACTCCTTTCCAAATCTAACATCACTCACTTCGGCTGAAGATTCCCGAAATCAATCCATATAAAAGAATGCATAGGAAATCGCCCAACCACATCACGGTGGGAGTTAATGGATCCTATATTGACGTCATTAACCTCACTACGAAGCAATCCATACCCAACGTGAAACTATAATGACTCGCT
Source organism: Penstemon eatonii (assembly GCA_038501285.1). Lineage (NCBI taxonomy): Eukaryota > Viridiplantae > Streptophyta > Magnoliopsida > Lamiales > Plantaginaceae > Penstemon > Penstemon eatonii. Next base: position 36,509,229 of record CM076711.1, on the reverse strand, counting down.
AATTAGTAGTCGAGTAACACATCAAAGCATAAACGCTCCGCATGAAGTTCACTCTAACGTCTCAAGTCAAAGGACCAATTTACGTACACTATCATAAGTAGAAGAAATCTTCATCTCCGATAAACTCCTAAGATGAGATTTTTCTAGCGGGGTTTCGATGCGCTTGATCTCATCAAGCCACCCACTCATATGCATTGATATCTACCATATCGATGTCCATGGAACTATCCATCCCCATGCAAAAGAGAATGCAGACTCGTGCAAGTCTTACCGAATACAATGATGCCCCTATCTCAATTGTATTCTACGACTTGGAAAGCTTTTAAGATCTTAAACCATAGTAGAACATATTCCATAGAGGGATGCACCATGTTCCATAGTTTCAACGATCTAAGGGCTTCATAAATTGCTTAGATGTATCACAATAAATGAAGAATTGCCAATGCGAACTTTTATTGATCATGAATAAGATTGATTACAAGAGTAAACAAGACAATTGATTGGCTTGCAGGGCACTACTCTAACAATCTCCCACTTGCACTAAAGCCAATCGTTCATAACTTTAAGGCCCATCTTAAGACGATGTCCTTCAAAAGCCTTGATTGGCAATGGTTTAGTCAGTGGGTCCGCCATATTTTCTTTTGAGTCAATGCGCGCCACTCTCACGTCTCCTCTATCAATGATATCTCGTATCAAATGGTATCGCCTCAATACGTGCTTGGATCTTTGATGAGATCTTGGCTCCTTTGCTTGCGCAATGGCCCCATTGTTATCACAGAAGATAGCAACGGGTTCGGCAATGCTAGGAACTACACCCAACTCTTGGATGAAGTTTCTCATCTAAACACCTTCTTTAGCAGCATCACATGCAGCTATGTATTCTGCTTCGGTTGTAGAATCGGCTACAGTTTCCTGTTTGGAACTCTTCCAACTTACTGCACCTCCGTTCAAGCAAAATACAAAACCTGACATGAACTTGGAGCATCTACATCACACTGAAAACTAGAGTCAGTGTTACCCTCAATTTTTAATTCTCCATTACCGTAGACCAAGAACAAATCCTTAGTTCTTCTCAAGTACTTAAGGATTGCTTTTACGGCACTCCAGTGACTCTCACCTGGATTGGATTGAAAGCTGCTTGTGACACTAAGAGCTTGTGCCACATCCGTCCTAGTACATAGCATGGCGTACATTATGCTCCCTATAGCGGACGCATAAGGTATCTTTATCATCAGTCTTAGGAGACATCGACTTGGAGAGATGGATTCCATGTCGCATTGGAAGAAACCCTTTCTTCGAATCATCCATACTAAACCTCTTTAGTATCTTTTCTATGTACAACATTTGGGATAGCCCTAGCAACCTTTTAGATCTATCTCTATAGATCCGTATTCCCAATACAAAGGAAGCTTCTCCCAAATCATTCATGGAGAATTTTGTAGATAACCATGCTTTAGTCTTCTCTAATATTCCTACTTCATTCCCAATGAGAAGAATATCATCGACATAAAGCACTATAAACTCTATCGAGCTCCCACTAACCTTCTTGTACACACAAGGTTCATAGATGTTCTTGATGAAGCCAAACGATTTGACTGTCTCATCAAAACGCTTGTTCCAATTTTGGGATGCTTGTTTAAGTCCATAAATGGACCTTTGCAGTTTGCAAACCTTTTGCTCACTACCTTTGGGTGTGAAATCGTTTGGTTGCTCCATATAAATTTCTTCTTCAATTTCTCCATTGAGAAAAGCGGTTTTCACATCCATTTGCCATATCTCATAGCGTACCATGCAGCTATGGCAAGCAAGATCCGAATGGACTTCGGCATGGCCACCGGTGAGAAGGTTTCCTCAAAGTCGATGCCCGGCCTTTGAGTATATCCCTTCGCTACTAGCCTTGCCTTGTAGGTCGACACCTCTCCATTTACTCCAAGCTCGCTTATAGATCCACTTGCAACCAACGGGTACTACTCCCTTTGGTTGATCTACCAAGGTCCATACCTTGTTTGAGTACATGGAGTCCAATTCGGCTCTCATGGCTTCACGCCATTTTCCCGAATCTATGTCCAACATAGCATCTTCATAAGTCCTTGGATCAATAACCAATTGCCCCGTTTCATGTATCAATCCAAACCGTTCGGGTTGTTTACGTTCACGAGTGGACCTACGAAGTTGATGTGTACTAGTGGATTCCTCATTACTCTCATTTGTTTCCATCTCTTGTGGTGATTCATTCTTCTCACGAATTTCCTCCAATTCTATCTCCACCTTTTCATTATCAAGAAGACGTTCTTCCAAGAAAATGGCGTTCCTAGAAACAAACACATTTTCTTCCTTAGGATCATAGAATTGATATCCAATAGACTCTCTAGGATATCCCACAAATTTGCATAAGGTGGACTTGGCTTCAAACTTATCTCCCACTAGCTTCTTGACATAAGCGGGAGACCCCCAAATTCTCATGAATTTATAAGAGGGTGATTTGCCGAACCACATCTCATGAGGTGTCGTAGGCACAGTTTTCGAAGGTACTACGTTTAGTATCTTTGAAGCTGTAAGAAGAGCCAAACCCCAAAAGCTTCTAGGTAAATCCGTGAAACTCATCATTGATCGAACCATGTCCAACAGAGTTCTATTCCTTCTCTCCTATATTCCGTTCAATTGAGGAGTACCCGGAGGAGTCCACTTTGAGAGAATCCCATTTTTTTTCAAATAACCGAGGAATTCGATATTCAAGTATTCTCCACCTCGATCGGATCGAAGTGACTTAATACTTTTACCGAGTTGCTTTTCTACTTCATTTCGAAACTCTTTGAACTTTTTAAAAGCTTCGAACTTATGTGTCATGAGATACACATATCCATACCGTGAATGATCATCGGTGAAGGTAATGAAGTACTTACAACCTCCTCGAGCACTAACACTTACATATATCCGTATGGATCAAATCCAAAGTGCTTGAAGCATGTTCCGATTTACCAGAAAATGGCAATTTAGTCATTTTTCCCTTTAAGCAAGATTCGGAAGTTGGACACTCATCTAAGTCCACTATTCTAGAGACCCATTTGAGACCAACCTTTGAATCCTCTTCTTGGAAATATGTCCAAGTCTAGCATGCCATAGATATCGGAGTTATTGTTATTTGCCTTTCGTTTCTTAATATTATCGTGAAAATGAAATATAGTATTAGATGTTATGGACGTTTCAAGATTATACAATCATTAGCTAGTTTATCTTTTGCATATAATGAACCATTCTTTGAAATGCTAAAAATTCCATTCATAATGGTAAAACAAAAACCTTCTTGATCCAAAACAGGAATGGAAATAAGGTTTTTGATTAAAGTAGGTACATAAAGACAATCTCTAAGGACTAGCTTACAATGTCCTACATCTAGTACTACGTCCCCTATTGCTTCGGCTGCAACTTTTGCACCATTGCCCAAGCGAAGAATCCAATCTTCGGGTTCAAGGGGCCTTGTTGTTCTCATCAATGTTTGTCATTACAAAGGTGAGAACCACAAGCGCTGTCCAACACCCAATTAACATTATTCACGGAAATATTAACTTCAACGAAAAATATACCTTGATTCTTATTTGGGACGGTTTTAAGGTAAAGAGGACAATTCCTCTTCCAATGCCCTTCTTTATTACAATGGAAACAAATACCCTTAGGCACCTTTCCCTTCGCAACTTTAGGAGTGGCTTTAAGAGGCTTCTTGTCCTTAGAGGAAATTTTCCCCTTCTTTTTCTTTCCCTTTGCCTTTCGGCCCTTGGAAGAAGTGGGAGCTAACATCACATGTTTCTCCTTTACTATAGAGCTTTCCGCCGTGTGAAGCATATTAACAAATTCATGAAGTCCAACTTCCATGTTATGCATGTTAAAGTTCATCACAAAGTTGTCAAATGAGCGGGGCAATGATTGAAGGATCAAATCCATATAGAGTTCATTGTCCATAACCACGTTAAGATGAGCAAGCTTTTCAATGAGTCCAATCATTTTAAGCCTATGCTCACGTACCGATGAACCCTCAATCATGCGAGCTTGGAAAAGCTCTTTACTTGCCAAGTAACGTTCTTGCCGACCCGGAGTCGAGTACAACTCGAACATGTGAAGGTGGATATCCGAAGCATGAGACATGTTCTCATGTTGCTTTTGAAGCTCACTTGACATTGAGGACAACATGAGGCAACGGGCTTGAATATCATCTTCGACCCATTTGTCAAAGGTGGCCCGCTCCTCATCCGATGAATCAGTCGGTAAGGCCACAGGGGGTGGGGCGGTGAGGACATAGCTCCTTTTCTCAGAATCAAGAACAATGCGAAGGTTGCGGAGCCAATCGGAGTAATTTGGCCCGGTGAGTTTATTTGAGTCAAGTATCATATCAAGTGGGTTCTTTGCCATTTTAAAACACTTTTAAATCTACAAAGGCGAAAAAGATTATGTTTAGCGTTCATTCCATTTTTCAATATACTTTATGATCTTGGACTTCTAACCATAAAGGTCTCCCACTATTTTATCGAATCCCATGCCCCCACATGGTAAACGAGAAATCAAATTTCTTAGTAGGTCTCAAAGTCCTAAAGACATTTTCCACACCCACGACTCGTGAGACATGTGGTCAATTCAATAGGTAGGCAACAAATTGCCAATCGTTTCTACCAAACGACCTTTGAGAATATTTTGCCTCGCTTTTCGTATGGACCCACGACTTGTGCGACATCCATATTATTAAAAGTTAAGTCTACACCATCAATCTTGATAAGACATACCCGAATCATGGACGTTCCACGACTCGTGAGACAACGCCATGACCCGAATATGCCCTACCCTTGGCACTTTAACTCATGCATCAAGGAAACGATCATATTGCTCTAATTACACCCGTTCCACGACTCGTGAGACAACGGATGAATCGAATACAACTCATGACCGATCCCTATTGATGGAAGGCATGGACTACGAAAGCTCGCTTGCCCATTATGACTTAATTATTAAACTCGATTGGGTCGAGTGGAGGTTTTTAATTATTTGAAGTTGCAAGATCTCACCAAATTTTAGTTGTTTATCTTTGTTAGGTGATCTATCCTAACATGCATCACATACATCAAATGGATAAAATACCAACAAAGCATAAACGGCCCTAGCATGCTCCTATCGCGTGGTGGATGATCATGGGCCGATCCTATGCGGTCCATTCCGAGCCAAGGAATGTCCCAATTGGTCAATCTAGGGTAAGCAAATAAATGGAAATAGAATCCTATTCTATTACATATGCATCACCGTGCATACATGGCCGTCAAGGTCTTCAAGTCCTCCAAGTCCTTCAAGTCCTTCATCTTGAATAAACCTCACATCCTAATGCCTACTCTCTTTACATTGACATAAGTCAAGAAATAAGAGGTATGCAAGCCCCTTTTAATTACAAACCCAAATCATCAAATGAATTACAAGATTAATATCCAATCACATAAGGTCAAGGCCACTAGATCATCCACCCATACATTCATCACACAATGGGGCATCGATAAAATAAATTTACCAAGAAGATTATCTACCAATTTCTAATGGATTAAGGCATGTACTTTGTGGTGTCCCAATTTAATGAGACCAAAGAACACAAATTTAGATAACTTGATGTACGAGCTCGATAGGTGTTTGAATTTCGGTTTTATGACCAATCAGGCTCATCATTAAGTTATCCATAAGTGAAGAGGCTTACCCACAGCCCTACATCACCTTAGGAAACCGTAGGACTCACAAGATTTAGGCAATTTTACCGGTAGGTGCGGTTGTTCCACTACAACCCGCCACATACGGTCTTTTCACCAAAAACCAATTTTCAAACTAAAACCACCCTTACTCCATACATCCTTATATCCAACAAAGTGTTCATAAACATTATCTAACCATAATCAACCACAAAAACAGAAAGCAAATCGGTGGATGCACTTCAAATTTTAACAAACCGTTTTCACCAAAACGTACGAAAACATTCATAACACTTATGAATCACGAATCGAATATGAAATAGCATGATTTGGCTCTGATACAACTTGATGGTAAAGGTCCTAAGGTCAACCAAAACGCAGCGGATAACAAAATTTTTAAACGGGACAAAACGGCACAAAAAGAGCAACTACTTTGCAAGAAATCATTGGAGACCTTCTACCATTACTATCCTAGGATCATCATGCATGTAAAGTCATATTAGAAGGAAAGATATCAAGTTATACCTCTCCCAATCTTGGGAGGTGAAGAGCCGCAAAGAATCGGGACAAGCAAGTGAGACCCGAAACCTTCAAGTACCTCCAAGCTCACGGGTTCAAATCTCCTTCTTCAAACTTCTTTCTCCAAGAACCTCAAGAAAATCCACACCAAGATCTCCAAGTGTAGATCCTCTAAAGCTAGCCCACACACACAAGTGATCGCACTTAAGGAGTAAAGAAGATGAGCTAGATCTTGCAATACACCCTCAAACTATTAACTAGAATGAAGTAGTACTCGAATCAATTTAAAAACATGATAAAGGAAGGGAAAGAGATGAAGAAAACAACTTTTCTTGCTAGGGTAAGAGATAAATCAGAACACACACTAAAAGGTGTAGTGTGTGTTTTTTGTCTTGCAACTTGAACCCACTAGAATAATGTGAAGACTATATCTTATATTATATGTTTCAATCTTGCAATGAAAGTTTCAATATTGGCTTCCGAAGCACACTACTTTTAATGCAAGATAGTGGTGGTGTCCACCACTAACATATAATAAGATATATATTTCTCTCTTATATATATATCACATATATATATATATATATATCAAACATTATATTATATCATATCATATATAATCATCTCATAAGACCAATCTAAATTGGTTATGGGTTAATTGGACATTTATTTCCCAATTAATAAATCCAATCTCTAATTCAAAATTAGAAACCCGTTTATTTCTTCCTTCAATTAATTAGAACCTTCTAATTAATTTTGACTAAATTAATTTAACACTTAAATTAATAGAGTCCTTCAATTAATTAATCTCCATTAATTAATTAATTACTACTTCTTGTCAAATCCAATTTGACTTTAATAGATTGAATTAAGTTGCATCTTGTGCTATTGTGTGTGGCCCCTTGGGGTCACCATCAATTAGCCGTGGGCTCACAAATCATTTGTGATTTAATTAAGAGATTAATTAAACTACCTTTAATTAATCACTCTTAGACATGATCTCATCAAATCCAGAGTACCCACCACTCGAGGTAGTCGTCTAGTCACGGTCGACGAGTCCTAACTAATGGTGAAAATAAAGTGTGAACCTTTCTTGAATTGATCTCATCAATCCTCTTAGGCATACCATGCACGTACGCTGCTTCCAATAACTTATTTCCCGATCGAGGCCTAGGACATGGAGTCCAACGAATTCCTATTAGCCTTGATAACTATGCGTCTTTATTCTTTATGGTGATTCCTTTTAGTGATTACCCATTTGGAAACTCCTTTCCAAATATAACATCACTCACTTCGGCCGAAGATTCCCGGAATCAATCCATACAAAAGAATGCATAGGAAATTGCCCAACCACATCACGGTGGGAGTTCATGGATCCTATATTGAAGTCATTAACCTCACTACGAAGCAATCCATACCCAACGTGAAACTATAATGACTCGCTAATTGGTAGTCGAGTAACACATCAAAGCATAAACGCTCCGCATGAAGTTCACTCTAACGTCTCAAGTAAAAGGACCAATTTACATACACTATCATAAGTAAAAGAAATCTTCATCTCCGATAAACTCCTAAGATGAGATTTTTCTAGCGGGGTTTCGATGCGCTTGATCTCATCAAGCCACCCACTCATATGCATTGATATCTACCATATCGATGTCCATGTAACTATCCATCCCCATGCAAAAGAGAATGCATACTCGTGCAAGTCTTACCGAATACAATGATGCCCTATCTCAATTGTATTCTACGACTTGGAAAGCTTTTAAGATCTTAAACCATTTTAGAACATATTCACTAGAGGGATCATCTTCCATAGTTTCAACGATCTAAGGGCTTCATAAATTGCTTAGATGTATCACAATAAATGAAGAATTGCCAATGCGAACTTTTATTGATCATGAATAAGATTGATTAAAAGAATAAACAAGACAACTGATTGGCTTGCATGGCACTACTCTAACAATCAAAGCATAGACGTTCTCGCACCAGATAAACCCTATCACGTCAAGTAGTTATGGATCGTTCCTCGTAAACTATTGCAAATTGGAATAACTTCAACCCCGATATGTGACTACCGCTTCCATGGTGAGTTATTTCCTAGTTGGGGTATTCAGTGCGCTTGCCATCCCAGCAAGCCACCCACTTATGTGTATCGACTATCCCAGTCACGCTCGTGGACACCAGCGTTCTCCAGTTCATCGGAGTATACACAATAGTGAGAGTCTAACCGAATCCAACGATGTCCTATCTCGATTGGATTCTACGACTCATGAAAATGTTCTAGATCACTACCTTGGAGATCAGTCCACGGGTTGTCCCATAGCCCTGTGATCTAAGGACTTCTATCCTTATGCGTAGATATTTATTACATAAGATAAAGATGACCATTTAATAAAGTGCATTTATTAATCGAAATTGAATAGTTCCTTATTTATTACAATAAATGCTAGCCATACAGCTGGCTTGCAGTACACTATTTCTATCAATCATACCATGCTCCAGGAGCCTGTTTCAGTCCATAGAGGGCTTTCTTCAGACGATACACCTTGTCTTCTTCTTGATAGGCTTCAAATCCAGGTGGTTGTTCAACATAAATTTCATCTTGCAATTCTCCATTGAGAAAAGCTGATTTCACATCCATTTGATAGACTGTGAAATTCTTATGAGCAGTATAGGCAAGAAAAAGTCTGATTGCTTCTAGTCTTGCTACTAGTGAAAAAGTTTCATCAAAGTCAATACCTTCTTCTTGACAATAGCCTTTGGCAACTAATCTTGCTTTATTTCTGGTGACCACACCATCCTCATTCCTTTTGTTCTTGAATACCCATTTAGTGCCAATTACTCTTTGATTACTTGGTCTGGGAACTAAGTACCAGACTTCATTCCTTTCGAATTGATTTAGCTCTTCTTGCATAACTTCAATCCAGTTTGAATCATTTATAGCTTCTTAAATCTGTCTGGGCTCAATTTGAGATAGAAAGCTGACAAAACATTGCTTCACTTGCAGCAGCTCTCCTTGTCTTTACTATCCTAAGGATCACCAATCACCAGCTCTGGTGGGTGATTCTTGAGCCATCTAAGATCAGGTTGCAAATCATAATGTTGTTCTCTGTTTTGACCTTGCAACACTACTGTTGGAGTTCCAGTAGTAGTCTGTTGAACAGTCTCTGGTCTGTTAGCTGTTTGCAACTCTTCTGTTAGACAATCAGCACTGTGATTTTGAACAGAACTTGAGTTAGCAGCTGAGTTGAGATCAGGTAGTATGATGGGAACATATTCTTCATTTCTTTCAACAATCAATTTCTGAAAATCAGTAGACAGGTTTTGATCAGTACTTTGATTCTTTTTAGAAGATTGATTAGGTTCATCAAATACTACATGAATGGATTCTTCTACAAGTAAAGTTCTTTTGTTAAAGACTCTATAAGCTTTACTAACAGTAGAATATCCTACAAATACTGATTCATCAGCCTTCTCTGCAAAAGCAGTAAGGTGATTTTTTCCATTATTTTAAACAAAGCATTTACAGCAAAAAATTCTAAAGTAATGAATGTTTGGCTTCCTGTTGTTCCAAACTTCATATGGAATCTTGTTTTGGTGTTTGTTGATCATGCATCTGTTTTGGGTAAAGCATGCTGTATTTGTTGCTTCTGCCCAAAATCTTTGAGGCAGCTTTGCTTCAGCTATCATCGTTCTGGTAGATTCTTTCAGAGTTCTGTTTCTCCTTTCAGCAACTTCGTTCTGTTGAGGTGTTCTGGCAGCAGAGTATTCATGGCTGATTCTTCTGGCATTACAATACTCTTCAACAGTAGAGTTTGTAAATTCAGTCCCTCTATCTGATCTGATCTTTAGTATCTTCATACTCTTCTTATTCTGGATCAGCTCCATCAGATTTGTAAGATGCTCCTTGGTTTCACTTTTCTTCTTCATGAAAATCACCTAAGTGTATCTTGAATCATCCACAACAGCTAGGCAGTACTTCTTTCCACCATTGCTGATTGGATCAATGGGTCCAAATAAGTCCATATGTAGCAGCTCAAAGATCATTCCAGATGATTGGTGCTTCTTGCTTTTGAATGATGACTTCATTTGTTTACCCTTCTGACATGCGTCACAAAGCTTATCTTTGCTCGTGACTGTCTTTGGAATTCCTTCTACCAGATCATTCTTGATAAGTCTGTTGATGGTCTTGAAATTCACATGATTCATTCTTTTGTGCCACAGCCAACTGATTTCACTTGGTGTTGATGCCACTAAACAAACACTTGAATTCTTGTCAACAGAATTCCAGTCCACTGTGTAGACATTCCCTTGCCGTCTTCCAGATAAAATAACCTTCTTTGTTCCAATCTGTTCAACGTAGCACTTATCTGTTGAGAAGATGACTGAATATCCTTTGTCACAAAATTGACTTATGCTCAGCAAATTGTATTTGAGGCCTTTAACATAAGAGACGTCAGATATCTCAATGTTGCCTTTGATCAGCTTTCCACTTGCTACAATCTTGCTTTCCTTGCTGTCTCCAAAAGTGACCTTTGGACCATCCACAACAACAGCATCAGTCAGCTCATGTATGCTTCCACACATGTGTCTTGAAGAGCCACTGTCCAAGTACCAAATCTTCTATACTTTGCTCCTACACCTAATCCTAACCTACAAAACAAAATAAAATTGTTTTAGGTACCCTTATTGAGAGGGTCCTGAAGGATTAGTTCCACCACTGACAACCCAAGATGTTGAAGTCTTAGGCTTCGTAGGTTTCTGAGTTTCAGCAGGAGTATGAATAGTTTTTCCTTTATCACGTTTATCAAATTTGCCACGTTGTTGATAATCAGCATGATAAGGATTATGATCATAAGCAGAATAAGATGCATGATAAACAGGATATGCATGCATTGGATGAGCAGGATATGGTGCATAGTAAGTTGGAAATTGAGGTGCATGATACATAGGAGGATATGCAGCAGGTTGCACATAATAAGACTCATTTCCATACCAAGCATTTTGATTTTTCTTATTTTTATGGTTCTTTGGTTTACTAGATGCTTGCTCATTAACAGACGACTTAGTTTTATCACTAGCCTGATTGGTTTTAGCCTTATCAAATGACTTCCTAGGACTCTTCTGTTTGGACTTACCAGTCTGTTTTCTTACACTAGGCTCTTTGCTCTTTTTAGCTTTAGGAGTTTTCGTCTCCTTTAACACTTTCTCAGGTGAAGCAGGTTTAGTAGTCTGAACATACAATATGACCTTAATATTGTCAGCTGATACAAATTTTTCAGTATGGTTCAGTTCTAACTTATCCTGTTCTAAAGGTGTCTTCTGTTTACTAGAGATAAGAGTGGATGCAACAGATGACTTTTCATGAGACTCAATTGATTTTTCAAGTTCCATGATTTTTCCTTTAAGGACTTCACATTCAGCTTTCAGAGATTCATTTTCTTGCTCAAGAAGTTTATATTCAGCTGATTCTTTAGGCTTTTCAGCTTTGAGTTTCAGTGAACTGTTTTGCTCTCTTAGCAATATCATCTCTTCCTTAAGCTTACTAAATGCTTCAGCAATAGTAGTATTGTTAAGCATCATTTGTTTAGATGAATTAAATAATTCATTATCAAGAGGAGTTACCTCATCATCCTCAAAGCTATCAGATTCTTTAGCCATCAGGCAGAGAAGAGCAGGACTCTCTTCATCAGAGGACTCTTCATCAGACGTGTCTGAATCCGAATATGATGAGTAGATAGCTGCTAGCTTTTCCGCTTCTGCCACCAGCACCTTGCCTTTCTGATGCTTTCTTTATTTTCTGATTCCCTTTTCTTCTTCTGTATACTTCTCAGCTTTAGGATATGGACAGTCTCTGGTGAAATGACCCAATTTCCTGCAGTTATATCACATCATTTTAGATTTATAAGAATATTTGTTATGAGAAGTAGAAGTAGGGTTAGAAGTAGAAGCATTGTTGTATTATAAAACTTCTTGAAATTGTTCATCAGCAATGCAACGTCTCCAGCAGTGTACTCCCTTTTGTTGAGTATTGTGGCTTCATCAGATGAGTCCACATCTTTACTTCTGTAGGCTGGTCTTCTAGGATCTTCAGCAGCAACCAGGGCAGTTATGGGACTTGAAGTTGAGGTTTCTTCAACACCCATTCTTGGCAGATTATACTCGTATACCTTGAGTACTGAGAACAGCTCGGTGAGTGAGATTTTCCTAAACCTCTTAACTCTTCCATGGCTGTCACCTTCATGTTGAACTTTGGAGGTAGAGCCTTCAGCACTCTGACGGTTATCTCCTTATCAGTGAAGGTTTTTCCAAGCTTCAGAACTTCATTCAGCGTCCTTGTAAACCTTGTATCCATTTGATCAATGGTTTCCGCAGACTTCATCTTGAAGTTGTCCAGCTTTTCCAGAGCAACACTCAGCTGATGCTCTTTGATAGTGTCGTTTCCTTCGCTCATGTCACGGACCTTATCCCACATATCTTTGGCAGTCTTGCAGTGCTTGACCTTGTCAAATCTATTGTTGTAAAGTGCCTTGGTCATGATGAAACGGCCAACTTTATCCAGATTGTACAACTTGATTTCTTCAGCTGTCATCTCTTTTAAGTCTTTCTCCACCACTATATCGGTTTCATCAACCTTGATAGTCTTGTTGAATTTGAATGAACCTTTAATGATACATGTGTACATGTTATCATTGTAGGCAGCTAAGAAGATCTCCATTCTGATCTTTCAGTCTTCGAAGCTCATACCAGCTATGTGGGGAACACGGCTGATACAATCCATTTTTCAAAAAATTTAATTTTTCAAAAAGATGCTTGATGGGGGCTATTTCGCACCCCTTATAATAATCAGAGCGACAAGTCCACATACGTTCGGACCGATCAGAAGACTAATTAGATGATGAGCTGCCCGGTCCGATCTGAACTGTCAATCCTTGGGGACTAATAATGAAGTTCTAGTTCCATAAGGATTACTATACCTAGTCCTATTCGGATTATGTTTCCTTGAATAGCTAGGGTTATTATTATCTAAATATGTAGTTAAACATTGTATTAGACAACTACAAAACTAGGAGCTCACGCCTCCCTACAAAACAATCTGAGATTATTAATAGAAAAGCTTCTGCTATACTATATTCATATTCATTGTCTTGATTACTAATTGTTCCTTACGCTTTTGTTCTTTCTTGAGATTGATCCATCCGGAATAAAGTAACTAAGCCCTATAATTTATACGTAATTTAACCTCAGAAAATAAACCTCATTGATTTAAACTAACCCTACGAAAAATGGTTAAATCAGTTGGCACCCACCGTGGGGCTAGGTTAATTATTCGATCGACATATGGCTCGCCCAAGGAAGAGCGCCCGTAACGGAGCAAGGAGTAACACGACGAACCCTCGTAACACATCTGAGGATCAACCGGACGATACTAACAATAACGTCCCTATAACAAATGACAATCAGCAAGAGAACGAGCAGCTGCCGAATCAGGAGGAACCACTAGGGATAAATATCCAAAACCCCCAAGGACAACAGGGGATCCCCGCCAATGCGGTACCAGAAGACCATGTGGCTCCAGCAATCCCTGTTCCCCTGTCAGACACTCGGGAGAAGATGCGACAGATCGCTATGCTCTTTAATTCACTCTGCCCAGGGAATTACTATTACCCGAGCAGGGTCCTAGAAACCTTAGAGCGACCAGGGCAAATCCTATTCAAAGGACACCGAGGCAGGTCGATCAGATCTCGCAACAAGCGAACAGCCCTGCAAGCGAGCAACGATCGTTGCACAGTCCGCAAAAGAGCAATTTGAAACCCTCCTATGAACATATCCGAAGAAAAATGGATCGGACGAGGCCGCAACCCGTCCGCCCAGGATCAAAGGAACATACCATAATTCCCATCGAAGATGACATAGTCGACGCAATTCCTAATCGACCACGAACCATGCGATTCTCGGAAAGAGAAATTGAAAAGATGGTACAGGAACGTCTGGAACAACGTCTACGAACTGTTCAAAATCCATGGGCCAGAAGCACGGAGATCCAAGAGAGCCTAGCAGCGTGCTCCCCCTTGTTCAAGGAAATAAAAAAAAGCAAAATTGTTGGGACAGGTTCCGGGACGACTACCCAGATATGACGGAACCACCGACGCAGATGACTATATATTCAGCTTTACAAACATAATGAACTTATATGCTCAATCGGCAGAATTCACTACAAAGCTGATGGTCACCACATTCAAGGGACTAGCTTTGGATTGGTTTGCAAAACAACCCACCAATTCCATATTCAGCTTTAGGGAATTATGCAATAAACTAACTCAGCAGTTCGCTAGCCAGAAGAGACAGAAATTACCAATGAGCTTGTAACGCCCCGGCTAAAAATTACATAATCAATATTTAATATAAACTTAGTGAATTTACACAAGTGGATATTTTACAAAATATAGGTCACTAGTAGCTAATTTACATATGAGCTTCAAAATTCTAGTTTTCTGACGACGAAAATCCTCATGGCTCCTATGCTATCCGAAAATCTGAAAATTCAATGAAACACACTGCGTAAGTTGACATGCAACTTAGTGAGGTGGGTGTGAGTGATTCGAATAATTTATAAGAAAAGAGCAACAAATACCAAACAAATATTTCTACACAGTATAAAAGGATACATCTCGGTGTCTGTAGTTTTCCAAAGCTTGCTTTCCAAACACGCCTCATAATTTCCTCCAATCACACCTCTTGATATTCCCCCACACACACACCTTACGCATGACTAGTCAATGCATAAAAAACGACTACGTATTTCCAAAGACCCAGTCTCTTGAATATACGAGCCAGGCCAGGGGCCCATGATCGAGTTAATAGCCCGTGCTATTCAACTTAATCACATAACCGCGCAAGCCAAGTGGGCCCAAAACAAGAACACATAATTTTTCCAATAGCAATCAAATAATTTATTCGGATGAGATAATGTACTACACCCGGATAAATATCAATTCAACATAGAATTATTCCAAAAGCAATCAAATAATTTATCCGGATGAGATAAAGTACTACACCCGGATAAATATCAATTCAACATAGAATTATTCCAATAGCAATCGAATAATTTATCCGGATGAGATAAAGTACTACACCCAGATAATTATCAAATCAACATAGGATTATTCTAATAGCAATAAATAACTTATCATCACATTCCAAACTTAAATTTGCAAAATCAGCCCCTTCTAAATCACACGTCAATTACCATGCATAGAACCACCAAAACTTACACGTAATAGAAATTTACTACCAACCTTTTTGAAGTTACGAAATTATCAACTACTTGATTAAAAGTTTATCAAAGGAGAATATAACTAAACTTTAACGCATTTAAATAACTACGAGTCGAAATTAACTCCTCGTTATTCAAACTCCCACGCTCACCTTTTTCTTTTTCTTGGAAATTTTCAAAAATTCACCAAGCACTCTCAAGTTCACCCCAACTTCCAGGGGCTAGATTTTCCTTTCTAGTTACGATATTGATGATCCAAACGGTGGAAACGTACACCTAGGTGTTTAGAACCTTCAGTTAAATTTATAGGATGATCCAACGGTTGATGGTCTCGAAACAACAGAAAAACCGAGGCTGCTGGGTAGGGGGCCGAAAATTGTGTTATTTGGAGAAGGGAAGTTTAAACTAATTTTCTTTCCTCAATTAGAAGCTATAAATAGTGTTCCACATCCACTTGAATTTACCCATATAAGTGACACTAATGTGCTCTAATTTGTTGCCAACTCATGGAGACTTGTCACCCTTAGGTTTACCCACATAAGTGACACTAATGCACCCTAACTTGTTGCCAACTCAATTAGGCATGGAGACTTGTCACCTTTAGATTTACCCACATAAGTGACACTAATGCACCCTAACTTGTTGCCAACTCATGGAGACTTGTCACTCTTAGGCTAAGAAACTTGTCACCCTTAAGCTATTTTCACAATTTGACCCCAATATTTTCATAATGTGTATTAATAGGTCTCCAAATGAAAACTCATTAACTAACTTAAATCCTCAATAATTTTCTTAATTTAAATTTCAATTTCAATATTAGAAATTTCTAAATGTGTTGGAATTTTGGGGATTTTACAATCTCCCCCCCTTAATTGAATTTGGTCCCCAAATTCTTACCTGAATTTACGAATAGCTCCGGGTAATGTCTATGCATCTCCTCTTCTAGCTCCCATGTAGCTTCCTCTATAGCATGACTTTTCCATAATATTTTTACCAAAGTTATCTTTCGATTTCGAAGTTCTTGAAATTTTCGATCATCGGGATCCCCCTTAAATTTTGGTGGTTGAAAGTGAAGAAATCGATCAAGTAGTCGGTCTGAAGTTGCCGGGTTTTCTGGGATGGGAACAGGGTTAGGAGCGGGATTTATTTCAGGAGCGGGATTTAGTTGGGAGGAACTTGCCGGAACTGAAGTGGTTTGTATGGCCTGAGTTAACATTCCTATTGCCGTAAGCATTTTATCTATCTTTTCATGGAGGGATATGTTCTCAGGACTATTTTTCGGATCCATATTACAGCAATTAGGTTAGCTTGCTGCATTAAAAACCAAGACTTAGACTATACCGTAAGTCCTAATATTTTTAACCTAATATATTTTCATACATCGAAACTCAAACCAAAAAAAAAAAAATTGAGATTATAACATAACACATAAACTACTTCTGCTAAAGTATTTACACATAGTAGCATCTATCAGCATATGCACATATTCAGAAACAAAACAAGGTTCGATATGCTAACTTAGGACTAAGACCCGTAACGGATCCTGCTGAGTTTTCTCCAAGCTAACGACACTAAGTTCCACGCGGTGTCCTAAAATGTCATCGTATTCTCTTATACTGATTATGATACCAATTTATTTGTTCACAGACTCCGGTATACTATTGCTCAATTTAATTACTGATTAAGATACTTAAGTGATGTTACGAAAGTCCTAGATTAATTTCCATCTTCTCCTATTTCACATTCTTATGTTTATTATGCTTTACAAACTATATCCTATGCCGAGGACCCTTTCCTGACTCGGAGCCTAAGCTCTGATACCATCTGTAACGCCCCGGCTAAAAATTACATAATCAATATTTAATATAAACGTAGTGAATTTACACAAGTGGATATTTTACAAAATTTAGGTTACTAGTAGCTAATTTACATATGAGCTTCAAAATTCTAGTTTTCTGACGACGAAAATCCTCATGGCTCCTATGCTATCCGAAAATCTGAAAATTCAATGAAACACACTGCGTAAGTTGACATGCAACTTAGTGAGGTGGGTGTGCGTGATTCAAATAATTTATAAGAAAAGAACAACAAATACCAAACAAATATTTCTACACAGTATAAAAGGATACGTCTTGGTGTCTGTAGTCTTCCAAAGCTTGCTTTCCAAAATCGCCTCATAATTTCCTCCAATCACACCTCTTGATATTCCCCCACACACACACCTTACGCATGACTAGTCAATGCATAAAAAACGACTACGTATATCCAAAGACCCAGTCTCTTGAATATACGAGCCAGGTCAGGGGCCCATGATCGAGTTAATAGCCCGTGCTATTCAACTTAATCACATAACCGCGCAAGCCAAGTGGGCACAAAACAAGAACACATAATTTTTCCAATAGCAATCAAATAATTTATTCGGATGAGATAATGTACTACACCCGGATAAATATCAATTCAACATAGAATTATTCCAATAGCAATCAAATAATTTATCCGGATGAGATAAAGTACTACACCCGGATAAATATCAATTCAACATAGAATTATTCCAATAGCAATCGAATAATTTATCCGGATGAGATAAAGTACTACACCCGGATAATTATCAAATCAACATAGGATTATTCTAATAGCAATAAATAACTTATCATCACATTCCAAACTTAAATTTGCAAAATCAGCCCCTTCTAAATCACACGTCAATTACCATGCATAAAACCACCAAAACTTACACGTAATAGAAATTTTTTACCAACCTTATTAAAGTTACGAAATTATCAGCTACTTGATTAAAAGTTTATCAAAGGAGAATATAACTAAACTTTAACGCATTTAAATAACTACGAGTCGAAATTAACTCCTCGTTATTCAAACTCCCACGGTCACCTTTTTCTTTTTCTTGGAAATTTTCAAATATTCACCAAGCACTCTCAAGTTCACCCCAACTTCCAGGGGCTAGCTTTTCCTTTCTAGTTACGATATTGATGATCCAAACGGTGGAAACGTACACCTAGGTGTTTAGAACCTTCAGTTAAAATTATAGGATGATCCAACGGTTGATGGTCTCAAAACAACAGAAAAACCGAGGCTGCTGGGTAGGGGGCCGAAAATTGTGTTATTTGGAGAAGGGAAGTTTAAACTAATTTTCTTTCCTCAATTAGAAGCTATAAATAGTGTTCCACATCCACTTGAATTTACCCATATAAGTGACACTAATGTGCTCTAATTTGTTGCCAACTCATGGAGACTTGTCACCCTTAGGTTTACCCACATAAGTGACACTAATGCACCCTAACTTGTTGCCAACTCAATTAGGCATGGAGACTTGTCACCTTTAGATTTACCCACATAAGTGACACTAATGCACCCTAACTTGTTGCCAACTCATGGAGACTTGTCACTCTTAGGCTAAGAAACTTGTCACCCTTAAGCTATTTTCACAATTTGACCCCAATATTTTCATAATGTGTATTAATAGGTCTCCAAATGAAAACTCATTAACTAACTTAAATCCTCAATAATTTTCTTAATTTAAATTTCAATTTCAATATTAGAAATTTCTAAATGTGTTGGAATTTTGGGGATTTTACAATCTCCCCCCCTTAATTGAATTTGGTCCCCAAATTCTTACCTGAATTTACGAATAGCTCCGGGTAATGTCTATGCATCTCCTCTTCTAGCTCCCATGTAGCTTCCTCTATAGCATGACTTTTCCATAATATTTTTACCAAAGGTATCTTTCGATTTCGAAGTTCTTGAAATTTTCGATCATCGGGATCCCCCTTAAATTTTGGTGGTTGAAAGTGAAGAAATCGATCAAGTAGTCGGTCTGAAGTTGCCGGGTTTTCTGGGATGGGAACAGGGTTAGGAGCGGGATTTATTTCAGGAGCGGGATTTAGTTGGGAGGAACTTGCCGGAACTGAAGTGGTTTGTATGGCCTGAGTTAACATTCCTATTACCGTAAGCATTTTATCTATCTTTTCATGGAGGGATATGTTCTCAGGACTATTTTTCGGATCCATATTACAGCAATTAGGTTAGCTTGCTGCATTAAAAACCAAGACTTAGACTATACCGTAAGTCCTAATATTTTTAACCTAATATATTTTCATACATCGAAACTCAAACCAAAAAAAAAAAAAATTGAGATTATAACATAACACATAAACTACTTCTGCTAAAGTATTTACACATAGTAGCATCTATCAGCATATGCACATATTCAGAAACAAAACAAGGTTCGATATGCTAACTTAGGACTAAGACCCGTAACGGATCCTGCTGAGTTTTCTCCAAGCTAACGACACTAAGTTCCACGCGGTGTCCTAAAATGTCATCGTATTCTCTTATACTGATTATGATACCAATTTATTTGTTCACAGACTCCGGTATACTATTGCTCAATTTAATTACTGATTAAGATACTTAAGTGATGTTACGAAAGTCCTAGATTAATTTCCATCTTCTCCTATTTCAAATTCTTATGTTTATTATGCTTTACAAACTATATCCTATGCCGAGGACCCTTTCCTGACTCGGAGCCTAAGCTCTGATACCATCTGTAACGCCCCGGCTAAAAATTACATAATCAATATTTAATATAAACGTAGTGAATTTACACAAGTGGATATTTTACAAAATTTAGGTTACTAGTAGCTAATTTACATATGAGCTTCAAAATTCTAGTTTTCTGACGACGAAAATCCTCATGGCTCCTATGCTATCCGAAAATCTGAAAATTCAATGAAACACACTGCGTAAGTTGACATGCAACTTAGTGAGGTGGGTGTGCGTGATTCAAATAATTTATAAGAAAAGAACAACAAATACCAAACAAATATTTCTACACAGTATAAAAGGATACGTCTTGGTGTCTGTAGTCTTCCAAAGCTTGCTTTCCAAAATCGCCTCATAATTTCCTCCAATCACACCTCTTGATATTCCCCCACACACACACCTTACGCATGACTAGTCAATGCATAAAAAACGACTACGTATATCCAAAGACCCAGTCTCTTGAATATACGAGCCAGGTCAGGGGCCCATGATCGAGTTAATAGCCCGTGCTATTCAACTTAATCACATAACCGCGCAAGCCAAGTGGGCACAAAACAAGAACACATAATTTTTCCAATAGCAATCAAATAATTTATTCGGATGAGATAATGTACTACACCCGGATAAATATCAATTCAACATAGAATTATTCCAATAGCAATCAAATAATTTATCCGGATGAGATAAAGTACTACACCCGGATAAATATCAATTCAACATGGAATTATTCCAATAGCAATCGAATAATTTATCCGGATGAGATAAAGTACTACACCCGGATAATTATCAAATCAACATAGGATTATTCTAATAGCAATAAATAACTTATCATCACATTCCAAACTTAAATTTGCAAAATCAGCCCCTTCTAAATCACACGTCAATTACCATGCATAAAACCACCAAAACTTACACGTAATAGAAATTTTTTACCAACCTTATTAAAGTTACGAAATTATCAGCTACTTGATTAAAAGTTTATCAAAGGAGAATATAACTAAACTTTAACGCATTTAAATAACTACGAGTCGAAATTAACTCCTCGTTATTCAAACTCCCACGGTCACCTTTTTCTTTTTCTTGGAAATTTTCAAATATTCACCAAGCACTCTCAAGTTCACCCCAACTTCCAGGGGCTAGCTTTTCCTTTCTAGTTACGATATTGATGATCCGAACGGTGGAAACGTACAACTAGGTGTTTAGAACCTTCAGTTAAAATTATAGGATGATCCAACGGTTGATGGTCTCAAAACAACAGAAAAACCGAGGCTGCTGGGTAGGGGGCCGAAAATTGTGTTATTTGGAGAAGGGAAGTTTAAACTAATTTTCTTTCCTCAATTAGAAGCTATAAATAGTGTTCCACATCCACTTGAATTTACCTATATAAGTGACACTAATGTGCTCTAATTTGTTGCCAACTCATGGAGACTTGTCACCCTTAGGTTTACCCACATAAGTGACACTAATGCACCCTAACTTGTCGCCAACTCAATTAGGCATGGAGACTTGTCACCTTTAGATTTACCCACATAAGTGACACTAATGCACCCTAACTTGTTGCCAACTCATGGAGACTTGTCACTCTTAGGCTAAGAAACTTGTCACCCTTAAGCTATTTTCACAATTTGACCCCAATATTTTCATAAAGTGTATTAATAGGTCTCCAAATGAAAACTCATTAACTAACTTAAATCCTCAATAATTTTCTTAATTTAAATTTCAATTTCAATATTAGAAATTTCTAAATGTGTTGGAATTTTGGGGTTTTTACAGAGCTACCTAGGGACCATCCATCAACTAGACGGAGAAACCCTCCGTTCCTGGTTGGTAAGGTTTAACGTAGAATTGCTTAAAATCGATTCCCCAAATATCGATTACATAATCTCCATTCTCTTCGATCTCACCAAAAACAGGCAATTCGGGAATGCCCTTAGTAGAAAGCAACCAAGAACGTTTGCTGATATTATGACCTTGGCATCGAAATACATGACCCAAGAGGAGATGGACTCTTTTAAAGATAAGAATAAAAATAAAGCTCCCGCCTCCGGCTCCAAGCGGCAAGATAGAGTTCCTGCTCAAAAATCCATGGATTATAATATAATCGAAATGATCAAGACAGATGACCTAATGTCTATCAAAGACATAGATCGACCGAGCCGGCGAACAGGAGCAGAATTAACCAAGTAGAATACCCCAGGCTGACCGTTCCAATAGAAGAAATCTTGGTAGTACTTGAGAGGAACAATTGGATCCCGGCAGCGAAGAGAATCGCTCAGCCAAGGCCAGGTGCACGAAACTATGATTTATACTGTAGATATCACCGGGCACATGGGCATCGCACTGAAGATTGTTTTCACCATAAAAAAGAAATTGAAAAACTGATCGAACAAGGAAAATTAGATGACTATTTACAACGGAACAACCGCAAGAGGGGTAGAAGTCGGAGTCCTCTTAATAATAACCACAGAGGGAGCTCCCGAAGAAGGTCAGATTAACGGCACCATTCATACGATCTCAGGAGGACCAGCCGGCGGGGACAGTCGCAATGCTCACCGCAGGACCACCAGGTCCATACTTGGAAGCATCAGGTACCCAAAAGAAGTGTGGACGCTAGAAAGCAAACAACCAAAGGACCAGCTGATCAGTTTTAATGAGAGCGAGGTACCAAAGAACATTGTTTGGGACACGAAAGAGGACAACCGTGATTTTCCGATGGTAGTATCGCTGGAAATAGCGAACTACAATGTCAAAACAATCCTGATCGACAATGGAAGTTCAGCGAACATCATCTCTAAAGAGGTCCTAGCTCAGATG
Source organism: Penstemon eatonii (assembly GCA_038501285.1). Taxonomy (NCBI): domain Eukaryota; kingdom Viridiplantae; phylum Streptophyta; class Magnoliopsida; order Lamiales; family Plantaginaceae; genus Penstemon; species Penstemon eatonii. Next base: position 36,486,345 of record CM076711.1, on the reverse strand, counting down.
AACTTGGGAGAAATAACATTCCAAAAGGTAGCTACGCCTTTAGTAGGATTTGGAGGTTCCGAAATTGTCCCCTGTGGCACAATAACTTTAAGTGTCTCACTCGGAAAGAAACCACGTCGTACGGTGAAGTTAATCAAATTCTTGGTAGTAGAAACTCCCTTTGCCTACAACGCGATCCTAAGGCGACCCGCCCTCAAGCTATTCCGAGCGGTTGTTTCAACTTACAATCAAAAGATAAAATTTCCGACTGACATGGGAATCGTAGAGATAATAAACGATCATTGTATGGCATGGGACTGTTACAACACCTCCTTAACATTGGGGAACCGTTCCAGATCGTTTACCCCAGCTAAAAGAAAGCTCGAGGACGAAATTGATAGAGTGGAAGTTGAAATCCCCAACACAGACCGAGTAGATAAAAAGGGAAAGGAACCGGTCGATTTGACTTTAAAACCACCGGATCACAAAGATGTCCTGCTGGTACAAGGGGATCCCACAAAAACAACTAGAATTGGAACTGAACTCAGTAAGGAAGGGGAAGTAATGTTAGTAAACTTTCTCAGAGAAAATATAGATATCTTCGCCTGGAGTGCAAACGACATCGAGGGGATTGACCCCAGAGTAATCACCCATTCGCTAAAAATCGACCCAATGGCAAAACCTGCTAGGCAGAAGAAGAGGAATCATGGGCCGATAAAAGACAAGATAATCAAGGCAGAAGTAGAAAGGCTACTAAATGCTAAACAAATTCGAGAAATACATTTCTCGGAATGGCTATGTAATGTTGTATTAGTGGCGAAAGGGGATAAAAAGGATAACAAGTGGAGAATGTGCAATGACTTCACCGACCTTAACAAACTATGTCCGCGCGATCCATATCCCCTGTCGAGAATCGACCTATTAGTCGACTCAACAGCTGGTTTCGCAATCTTCAGCATGATGGACGCCTTTCAAGGTTTTTATCAAATATACATGAATGAGCGAGACCAAGAGAAAACTGCTTTCATAACAGAACGAGGTGTCTACTGCTTCATAGTCATGCCATTTGGCCTAAGAAACGCTGGGGCCACTTACCAGAGATTAGTAAACCTGATGTTCAAGGAGCTGATCGGAGTAATAATGGAAGTGTACGTAGATGATATGCTGGTCAAAAGCATGAATGAAGCTGACCACGTAAAGCATCTCGATCGATGCTTCCGAATATTGAGGAAATATCGAATGAAGCTAAATCCCGCAAAATGCACTTTCGGAGTAAAATTGGGAATTTTTTTAGGATATTTTGTACATCAAAGAGGAATTGAGGCCAATCCAGAAAAGATTCGAGCTATAATCGAAATGAAACCTCCCAAAACGATCTCCCAAGTACAAAGCTTGGTAGGAAAGATCGTAGCATTAAACAGATTCATCTCCAAGTCGTCCGACAGAAGTTTGCCTTTCTTTCAAACTCTACGAAAAGCAAAAAACCTTGTTTGGACCGAAGAAGGTGACCAGGCCTTCGACCGGCTAAAGAAATACCTGACGATCTACCCACTTTTGGCCAAACCAACTGAGGTAGAACCATTATACATTTACATATCAATTTCCGATGTAGCCATTAGTTCGGTTTTAGTAAAAGTAGAAGGCATGGAACATAAGCCTGTTTATTACTTAAGTAAATTACTACAAGGGGCGGAGAAGAACTACTTGGAAATAGAAAAATTCGCTTTGGCCTTAGTAGTGGCGGCACGCAAGCTCCAACCCTACTTTTTAACCTACAAAATTGTGGTGTTAACCAGCCAACCGCTACGACAGGTCTTAGCAAAGCCGGAAGCCTCTGGAAGATTGATCAAGTGAGCAATCGAGCTCGATCAGTTCAAAATCGAATACCGACCAAGAATTGCGATTAAGGCCGAAGTCCTAGCCGATTTCCTGTTAGAAACTCCGACCTAGACAACTGAACATAGTGAATCGACCAGCCATGACAATGATATCTTGATGGTAGAAAATCAAACCTGGTTAATGCCTGTCGATGGTGCTTCATGCAGAGAGGGAGGAGGTGCCGAAATCAACTTTACCGGACCAAATAAGGAGGATATTAATTATGCAATAACACTTGACTTCGTAGTAACAAACAACGAAGTAGAATATGAAGCGCTAATCGCAGGAATGGAAATGGCGGTTAAGGCCAATATAAAGAGTCTCAAAGTACTAACCGATTCAGAGTTGGTACAAAGACAGATAGAAGGCCTATACGAGGCAAAGGAATTTAACATGGCCAAATACCTCGCCAAAGTAAAGGAATTGGCTGACAAATTCGAAAAATTTGAGATACAGAACATTCCACGATCGGAAAATAAATGGGCCGATCAACTTTCTAGATTTACAGAGTCTCATGATGGTATAACAGAAAGAGTAATCAACTGGTTAATTTCCAATACACCGGAAATTGATATCAACGAGACACCAGTCGCTGAGACTATGGAAATCGAAGAACCTGAAAGAAACTGGATGACTTCGATGATAGACTATCTTCGAGAAGGAAAAATACCGCTTAATCCAAATGAAGCTCGGAAAATAAAATATCGAGCTCCAAAATACACATTGTTAGAAGAAAAACTTTACCGAAGATTGGTATCAGGAATTCTTTTAAAATGTGTCTCCGAATCTCAAACCAACTATGTCCTTCGAGAGGTACATGAAGGAGAATCAGGAAATCACAGTGGAGCAAGGGCCTTAGCCTTAAAATGCCTTAGAACAGGCTATTATTGGCCTACCATCAACAATGATGCCATGCAATATGTTCAAAAATGTCATCATTGCCAAGTTCATGAAAATATAAGTCATTAACCGGCCGAAAACATGCACCCAATACCAATATGTTGGCCATTTGATCAATGGGGAATGGACATCGTGGGACCTTTCCCAGTAGCCAGGTCTAAGAAAGCATATGTTTTAGTCGCTGTCGAATATTTCAGTAAATGGATAGAATGCGTCGCCCTTGCTCGAATAACTCAATTCCAAGTGATCAACTTCCTATGGAAGTTCATAGTATGTCGATTTGGCATCCCGAGAATCCTGATCTCTGATAACGGAAAGCAATTCGCAGGTAAACTTGTAATCAAATGGTGTACAAAGATAGGAATTCAGCAAAACTTCACTTCACTTGGGCATCCAAGAGCGAATGGACAAACTGAAGTAGCGAACCGAGAAATAATAAAATCTTTGGAGAAAAGACTAGGGGCAGCCAAAGGAAGATGGCTAGATGAACTCCCAGGAGTACTTTGGGCTAATCGAACGACAGTCAGAACTTCAACCAGGGAGACCCCATGAAGTCTAGTATATGGCTCGGAAGCTGTAATTCCGGTCGAAACACTAATTCTGACAACAAGAATTGATATGTATGATGACAAGAAAAACGAAAAAGCAAGAGAGAATGATGTCGACCTGGCAGAAGCCTTAAGAGAAAAAGCAGCTGTACGACTGCAGGTCACTAAATCAAACATGGAGAAGGTCTACAATCAAAAGGTACGCATACGAACCTTCAAAGAGGGGGACTTGGTGGTGAAAAAAGTAGAGGTGTCCAAGCATGTAGGAAAATTACAACAGAATTGGGATGGTCCATACATTGTCATTGATGTAGGAAAGAAAGGTTCATACAAAATTGCACACTTGGACGGAACGCCCCTACCACGAACCTGGAATGCAGTCAACCTAAGGTTCATAGGGTAACTATGGAAAATAAATCCTAGAAATCATCCTTGTTAATTTCTTTTAAATTTTGTTTGTTTTATTTTCTTCCTCGTATTATCCATTGTAATAAAGGCCTTGGCCTGAGATTCATTCTCAACACATTTATCAAATAATTACGAATCAAGGATTCACACGAGTTAGCGCCAAAGACTTGATCGAGTTGAGTAAAATTGATTCGCTCAATAAACACTCCTCGATCTCCATAAACGACGACAAAAAGGTTAAGACCAAAAAACTTTGGTAACAAACCTAAGTCTTAAAACGAGTTGAGTATAAATCGATCCGCTCGATAAACGCTCCTCGATCTCCATAAACGACGACAAAAAGGTTAAGACCAAAAAAAACATTGGTAAAAAAAAACCTATGTCTTAAAATGAGTTGAGTATAAATCGATCCGCTCGATAAACGCTCCTCGATCTCCATAAATGACGACAAAAAGGTTAAGACCAAAAAACTTTGGTAAAAAACCTAAGTCTTAAAACGAGTTGAGTATAAATCGATCCGCTCGATAAACGCTCCTCGATCTCCATAAACGACGACAAAAAGGTTAAGACCAAAAAAAACTTTGGTAAAAAAAACCTATGTCTTAAAATGAGTTGAGTATAAATCGATCCGCTCGATAAACGCTCCTCGATCTCCATAAACGACGACAAAAAGGTTAAGACCAAAAAACTTTGGTAAAAAACCCAAGTCTTAAAACGAGTTGAGTATAAATCGATCCGCTCGATAAACGCTCCTCGATCTCCATAACGACGACAAAAAGGTTAAGACCAAAAAACTTTGGTAAAAAACCTAAGTCTTAAAATGAGTTGAGTATAAATCGATCCGCTCGATAAACGCTCCTCGACCTCCATAAACGACGACAAAAAAGTAAAAACCAAAAACTTCGATAAAAAACCTAAGTCTCAAAACGAGTTGAGTATAAATCGATCCGCTCGATAAACGCTCCTCGATCTCCACAATAACTATAAAAATAGGTTACAAGCCGAAAGATTTGGTAAAAAACCTAAGTTTTTCACGGTTTAGTAAAAGCCAATCAGCTCTACAATCGCTCCTTGATATCGATGATAAATAAGAACAGGTCCAGAGAAATCAACAACAAGAAATATGAAAGTAATAATATTGAAGTGTTATTCATCTGAGTTCTGAGAACAGATCTCAAACTACATACGAAGTTTTGATCAGAATACAAAGAACTTTATACAATCTACATATCATAACAACTGTTTAGATAAAATAATCCTATTCTATAGATCAGTGGTCTTCACGACAATGGCCACGGAAACATCAATCTCCTCCCTAGTGCCTCGATGATTGTGATTGACCACCTAAGAAGCATGCTGCTCGGCATGGTCGACTTCTTTGGTTTGATGGCCTGGCTCTGAAGATCAAATGTTCTTCCAGACGAAATGACCATTTCCAGCCAGATGCCCGATAACGGCCACTCGCCCAAAACGAGATACTGCTTGTATAATGGGGTTGATTTTTACTCTAAAGCAGCATCTCTCGAGGACCGTCGCAAAAGTGAAAACATACCAGCACATCCCGGCGGCCTATCACTCCGAAGGTAACCTCCAAGAATAGGGATGCCTGGTAAGTATGAACCCTCCATGTGCTAACAAAACACCATGGACCTCAAACCCGTGACGACTAAAGTTGAGGCCACATGGGACCCGTCAGTACTAGGTAGGGCATCAATGGGACCTGTCAGTACAAGGAAAATGATGTTTGAGTTATTATATGATATTGATTCGTGATAATGCGACTTTTTGAAAATTATGGGATCAGTGGGCAAAGTGAAACTCAAAGAAACTGATATCTCCATCCTTATTGGGAATTATGAGTGAGATATGGAAACTGCGTACCTATTTATAGGCACAGATACAATTAATCCTACGGTTGGATAAAGATCTAAGAGAAAAAGAACCGCGACCGTTTAACTTCCACCTTTAAATGCGAGTAAGTTGGAACGGCTCCTCTATAGTCGGAAAGACTATTCGATGGTAAAGAAGAATCAAGATCGAAGCGATCAACACGAAAATAAGGAGGATCTAAAGAGCTCCAGGCTGAAAAGGGCTTGCACACTTACTAATGCTAATCGCTTGATAAAAAACAAGAGATCCTCGACGCACACGTATAAGTTTGCACCAATATGACAAGAACTAGCTCGTTTAGAGGTGTAAAATCTCATATTCCAGCATACGAGGTCGTCACTGCCTCATATATCACAAGGCTGATTGTTACTTAACTATACTAGACCTCTAGTGGAGTCCAAGAAATCTGACTCAAAAATTAGAGGAATGATCGTCAATATTCCAGCCTACAATATCATCACTGCCTAATATTTCAGAGAATTGATTAAGAAGGTCTGAACCAGTTAGATCTTACTAATTACTTACACATTTCCAATTCCTCTCATACCAAGAATGCACCTTAAGGAAATAGTGGTTGCTTTATTTGAGGAACATGGAACTCATAATCAGTGCAAAGAAACATGAATTTTAAGATGATGAATATACCGATATTCTTTCTACGAACTTAGACTTTTAAAAAGAAAAGCGATGCTCAACAGAGGAAATGATAACGTCCTTATATAAGAAGTCCATGGCAAATGGACAATTTTACGAAGCATTGATCGATTATCGACAAGAGCGCTAAAACGTCCTTCACAATTCTTCAATTAATTGTTTACGTGGACGACCTACAATCAACGTTATGATGTCTAAAGTGACTTCAGAAATAGCCTAAGGGACCATGCTTGATCGATCATCATACTTATACTTGATTAAACGTTTGATTTACAAAGGAAATACCACAGCATTCAGCTATTCAGGACTGATCAGCCAAAACGAGCTACTTTTTCAAACAAAAGATAATCTCCCAGGAAATTAATATCAGATAAGTCTGCTAAATTCTCCTACTTATTTAGAAAATTTATATTTAATTATAACAATAAAATTATGAATGACATAATTTATCACAATATATCTACTGACTGAATTCAATCAAGGTATTAAACTGATCAAAACAGGTCGTCATTGTCATTAATTTTTACATACAAAAAATATAGTCAGCCTTGAGAACCACATGAAGATTGTGGCCTGCATCGTCTAAAAAAAATAAAAAAAAAAGAGAGAGAAGCATTCCACTATAGCAGCTTGATCAGAACAGGTCACTGAGGTTGGTTAACGTCACCCGGGCGACCCAATAAAGCACCATTTCAAGGAGTAGCCGTATCAAGAAACGCTTTCACCTCCTCTTGTCGCTTCTGATAACCCGCATCATAGCCTTCTTTGTTAGAGTAGTGCACTGCAAGCCAATCGGTTGTCTTGTAAATACTCTTGTAATCAATCTTATTCATGATCAATAAAAGTTCGCATTGGCAATTCTTCATTTATTGTGATACATCTAAGCAATTTATGAAGCCCTTAGATCGTTGAAACTATGGAACATGGTGCATCCCTCTATGGAATATGTTCTACTATGGTTTAAGATCTTAAAAGCTTTCCAAGTCGTAGAATACAATTGAGATAGGGCATCATTGTATTCGGTAAGACTTGCACGAGTATGCATTCTCTTTTGCATGAGGATGGATAGTTCCATGGACATCGATATGGTAGATATCAATGCATATGAGTGGGCGGCTTGATGAGATCAAGCGCGTCGAAACCCCGCTAGAAAAATCTCATCTTAGGAGTTTATCGGAGATGAAGATTTTTTCTACTTACGATAGTGTACGTAAATTGGTCCTTTGACTTGAGACGTTAGAGTGAACTTCATGCGGAGCGTTTATGCTTTGATGTGTTACTCGACTACTAATTAGCGAGTCATCATAGTTTCACGTTGGGTATGGATTGCTTCGTAGTGAGGTTAATGACGTCAATAAAGGATCCATTAACTCCCACCGTGATGTGGTTGGGCGATTTCCTATGCATTCTTTTGTATGGATTGATTTCGGGAATCTTCGGCCGAAGTGAGTGATGTTAGATTTGGAAAGGAGTTTCCAAATGGGTAATCACTAAAAGGAATCACCATAAAGAATAAAGACGCATAGTTATCAAGGCTAATAGGAATCCGTTGGACTCCATGTCCTAGGCCTCGATCGGGAAATAAGTTATTGGAAGGAGCGTACGGGCATGGTATGCGTAAGAGGATTGATGAGATCAATTCAAGAAAGGTTCACACTTTTTATTCATCATTAGTTAGGACTCGTCGACCGTGACTAGACGACTACCTCGAGTGTTGGGTACTCTAGATTTGATGAGATCATATCTAAGAGTGATTGATTAAAAGTAGTTTAATTAATCTTTTTAATTAAATCACAAGTGGTTTGTGAGCCCACGGCTAATTGATGGTGAACCCAAGGGGCCACACACAATAGCACAAGATGCAACTTAGTTCAATCTATTAAAAGTCAAATTGGATTTGACAAGAAGTAGTAATTAATTAATGGAGATTAATTAATTAAAGGACTCTATTAATTTAAGTGTTAAATTAATTTAGTCGAAATTAATTAGAAGGGTCTAATTAATTGAAGGAAGAAATAAATGGGTTTCTAATTTTGAATTAGAGATTGGATTTATTAATTGGGAAATAAATGTCCAATTAACCCATGACCAATCTAAATTGGTCTTATGAGATGATCTTATATGATATGATATAATGTTAATATATATATGTGATATATATATACAAGAGAGAGAAATAAATATCTTATCAAGAGTTAGTGGTGGCCCCCACCACTAACTTGTATCAAAAGTAGTGTGCTTGGGAAGCTCAAGAAGTGTGCTTGGGAAGCACAATAAAGCTACAAGTCTTATTGATGGATTTGATCCAACAATAAATTACATTGAATAATGTACACACATAAAAGATAAGATGTTGCCTTCATTCATAAGAGGTAGAAGATTCAAGACAAAAAACACACACTACACCTTTTAGTGTGTGTTCGGATTTCTCTCAAACCCTAGAAAGAAAAGTTGTTTTCTTCATCTCTTTCTCTTCCTTCATCAAGTTTCTAACTTGATTCAAGTACTACTTCATTCTAGCTAATAGATTGAGGGTGTATTTGCAAGATCTAGTTCATCTTCTTTACTCCTTAAGTGCTATCACTTGTGTGTGTGGGCTTGCTTTGGAGGATCTACACTTGGAGATCTTGGTGTGGTTTTTCTTGAGGAGCTTGGAGAAAGAAGTTTCGTAGGAAGCACAAAACCCGTGAGCTTGGAGGTGCTTGAAGGTTTCGGGTGTTACTTGCTTGTCCCGATTCTTTGCGGCTCTTCACCTCCCAAGTTTGGGAGAGGTATGACTTGATATCTTTCCTTCTAATATGAACTTTGCATGCATGATGATCCTAGGATATTAATGGTAGAAGGTCTCCAAAGATTTCTTGCAAAGTAGTTGCACTTTTTGGGCCGTTTTGTCCCGTTTAAAAATTTTTGTTATCCGCTGCGTTTTGGTTGACCTTAGGACCATTACCATCAAGTGGTATCAGAGCCAAATCATGCTATTTCATATTAGATTCGTGATTCATAAGTGTTATGAATGTTTCCTTACGTTTTGGTGAAAACGGTTTGTTAAAATTTGAAGTGCATCAACTGATTTGCTTTCGGATTTAGGGGCTGTTTTTGTGGTTGATTATGGTTAGATAATGTTTATGAACACTTTGTTGGATATAAGGATGTATGGAGTAAGGGTGGTTTTAGTTTGAAAATTGGTTTTTGGTGAAAAGACCGTATGTGCCGGGTTGTAGTGGAACAATCGCACCTACCGGTAAAATTGCCTAAATCTTGCGAGTCCTACGGTTTCCTAAGGTAATGTAGGGCTGTGGGTAAGCCTCTTTACTTATGGATAACTTAAGGATGAGCCGGATTGGTCATAAAACCGAAATTTAAACACCTATCGAGCTCCTACATCAAGTTATCTAAATTTGTGTTCTTTGGTCTCATTAAATTGGGACACCACAAAGTACATGCCTTAATCCATTAGAAATTGGTAGATAATCTTCTTGGTAAATTTACTTTATCGATGCCCATTGTGTGATGAATGTATGGGTGGATGATCTAGTAGCCTTGACCTTATGTGATTGGATATTAATCTTGTAATTCATTTGATGATTTGGGTTTGTAATTAAATGGGGCTTGCATGCCTCTTATTTCTTGACTTATGTCAATGTAAAGAGAGTAGGCGTTAGGTTGTGAGGTTTATTCAAGATGAAGGACTTGAAGGACTTGTGAAGGACTTGAAGGACTTGGAGGACTTGAAGACCTTGAAGGCCATGTATGCATGGTGATGCATATGTAATAGAATAGGATTCTATTTCCATTTGTTTACTTACCCTAGATTGACCAATTGGCACATTCCTTGGCTCGGAATGGACCGCATAGGATCGGCCCATGATCATCCACCACGCGATAGGAGCATGCTAGGGCCGTTTTTGCTTTGTTGGTATTTTATCCATTTGATGTATGTGATGCATGTTAGGATAGATCACCTAACAAAGATAAACAACTAAAATTTGGTGAGATCTTGCAACTTCAAATAATTAAAAACCTCCACTCGACCCAATCGAGTTTAATAATTAAGTCATAATGGACAAGCGAGTTTTCGTAGTCCATGCCTTCCATCAATAGGGCTCGGTCATGAGTTGTATTCGATTCATCCATTGTCTCACGAGTCGTGGAACGGGTGTAATTAGAGCAATATGATCGTTTCCTTGATGCACGAGTTAAAGTGCCAAGGGTAGGGCATATTCGGGTCATGGCGTTGTCTCACGAGTCGTGGAACGTCCATGATTGGGGTATGTCTTATCAAGATTGATGGTGTAGACTTAACGTTTAATAATATGGATGTCGCACGAGTCGTGGGTCCATACGAAAAGCGAGGCAAAATATTCTCAAAGGTCGTTTGGTAGAAACGATTGGCAATTTGTTGCCTACCTATTGAATTGACCACATGTCTCACGAGTCGTGGGTGTGGAAAATGTCTTTAGGACTTTGAGACCTACTAAGAAATTTGATTTCTCGTTTACCATGTGGGGGCATGGGATTCGATAAAATAGTGGGAGACCTTTATGGTTAGAAGTCCAAGATCATAAAGTATATTGAAAAATTGAATGAACGCTAAACATAATCTTTTTCGCCTTTGTAAATTTAAAAGTGTTTTAAAATGGCAAAGAACCCACTTCATATGATACTTGACTCAAACAAACTCACCGGGCCAAATTACTCCGATTGGCTCCGCAACCTTCACATTGTTCTCGATTCTGAGAAAAGGAGCTATGTCCTGTCCGCCCCACCCCCTGTGGCTTTACCGACTGATTCGTCGATGAGGAACGGGCCACCTTTGACAAATGGGTCGAAGATGATCTTCAGGCCCGTTGCCTCATGTTGGCCTCAATGTCAAGTGAGCTTCAAAAGCAACATGAGAACATGTCTCATGCTTCGGATATCCACCTTCACTTGTCCGAGTTGTACTCGACTCCAGGTCGGCAAGAACGTTACTTGGCAAGTAAGGAGCTTTTCCAAGCTCGCATGATTGAGGGTTCATCAGTCCGTGAGCATGGGCTTAAGATGATTGGACTCATTGAAAAGCTTGCTCATCTTAACGTGGTTATGGACAATGAACTCTATATGGATTTGATCCTTCAATCATTGCCCCGCTCATTTGACAACTTTGTGATGAACTTTAACATGCATAACATGGAAGTTGGACTTCATGAACTTGTTAATATGCTTCACACGGCGGAAAGCTCTCTAGTAAAGGAGAAACATGTGATGTTAGCTCCCTCTTCTTCCAAAGGCCGAAAGGCAAAGGGAAAGAAAAAGAAGGGGAAAAGTTCTTCTAAGGACAAGAAGCCTCTTAAGGCTACTCCTAAAGTTGCGAAGGGAAAGGTGCCTAAGGGTATTTGTTTCCATTGTAATAAAGAAGGGCATTGGAAGAGGAATTGTCCTCTTTACCTTAAAACCGTCCCAAATAAGAATCAAGGTATATTTTTCGTTGAAGTTAATATTTCCGTGAATAATGCTAATTGGGTGTTGGACACCGCTTGTGGTTCTCACCTTTGTAATGACAAACAGGTGATGAGAACAACAAGGCCCCTTAAACCCGAGGATTGGATTCTCCGCTTGGGCAATGGTGCAAAAGTTGCAGCCGAAGCAATAGGGGACGTAGAACTAGATGTAGGACATTGTAAGCTAGTCCTTAGAGATTGTCTCTATGTACCTACTTTAATCAAGAACCTTATTTCCATTCCTGTTTTGGATCAAGAAGGTTTTTGTTTTGCCATTATGAATGGAATTTTTAGCATTTCAAAGAATGGTTCTTTATATGCAAAAGGTACACTAGCTAATGGATTGTATAATCTTGAAACGTCCATAACATCTAACACTATATTGCATGTTCACGATAATATTAAGAAACGAAAGGCAAATAACGATAACACCGCATATCTATGGCATGCTAGACTTGGACATATTTCCAAGAAGAGGATTCAAAGGTTGGTCTCAAATGGGTCTCTAGAAATAGTGGACTTGGATGAGTACCCAACTTGCGAATCTTGCTTAAAGGGAAAAATGACCAAATTGCCATTTTCTGGGAAACCGAAACGTGCTTCAAGCACTTTGGATTTGATCCATACGGATATATGTGGACCACTAAGTGTTAGTGCTCGAGGAGGTTATAAGTACTTCATAACCTTTACCGATGATCATTCACGGTATGGATATGTGTATCTCATAACACATAAGTCCGAAGCTTTTGAAAGGTTCAAAGAGTTTCGAAATGAAGTAGAAAAGCAACTCGGTAAAAGTATTAAGTCACTTCGATCCGATCGAGGTGGAGAATACTTGAGTAGCGAATTCCTCGGTTATTTGAAAGAGAATGGGATTCTCTCAAAGTGGACTCCTCCGGGTACTCCTCAATTGAACGGAGTATCGGAGAGAAGGAATAGAACTCTGTTGGACATGGTTCGTTCCATGATGAGTTTCACGGATTTACCTAGAAGCTTTTGGGGTTTGGCTCTTCTTACAGCTTCGAAGATACTAAACGTAGTACCTTCGAAAACTGTGCCTAAGACACCTCATGAGATGTGGTTCGGCAAAGCACCCTCTTATAAATTCATGAGAATTTGGGGGTCTCCCGCTTATGTCAAGAAGCTAGTGGGAGATAAGTTGGAAGCCAAGTCCACCTTATGCAAGTTTGTGGGATATCCTAGAGAGTCTATTGGATATCAATTCTATGATCCTAAGGAACAAAATGTGTTTGTTTCTAGGAACGCCATTTTCTTGGAAGAACGTCTTCTTGATAATGAAAAGATGGAGATAGAATTGGAGGAAATTCGCGAGACGAATGAATCACCACAAGAGATGGAAACAAATGAGAGTAATGAGGAAACCACTAGTACACAACAACTTCGTAGGTCCACTCGTGAACGTAAACAACCCGAACGGTTTGGATTGATACATGAAACGGGGCACTTGGATATTGATCCAAGGACTTATGAAGAAGCTATGTTGGACATAGATTCGGGAAAATGGCGTGAAGCCATGAGTGCCGAATTGGACTCCATGTACTCAAACAAGGTATGGACCTTGGTAGATCCACCAAAGGGAGTAGTACCCGTTGGTTGCAAGTGGATCTATAAACGAAAGCTTGGAGTAAATGGAGAGGTGTCGACCTACAAGGCAAGGCTGGTAGCGAAGGGATATACTCAAAGGCCGGGCATCGACTTTGAGGAAACCTTCTCACCGGTTGATGAGGGGTAATTCGGATCCCCTGTTTTTCCAGCCTCAATGCGGTTCGAATAGCACCGAACCCTGTCGCCAGGGACCGAAAGCCGAACCAAAGCATGAAGATGATTGTTTCGAGCACATTAGAGAACCATAGATCGAAGGACACTGTTGGGCCAAGCCCAGGCCCAAGCCCTCCAATTTGGCTATAAATACTCCATGCATTTATTATACTGAACAACTTCCTAGGCGCACAAAAACCTGAGACTGCTGCTCGGGTTTACTAGTATACTTTAGGCTTCTTTATACATATTTCACCCTCTAGCTTGTACGGCATCCAATAATGCTCGAGTAGGACCCCAAATACTTGTACTTGTACTCAATTAATTCGAATACAATTACATTTGATCTCTACTTTATTTTATTTATTGTTGTTATTGTCATACATCCAATCCTTGATCGAACTAACGAAACCACGTAAGATCAATTGGCGCCCACCGTGGGGCCTTATTCGAGTATTAGATCGAAATATGCCTAATACGAGGAGAAAAATGTATGCCAGAAAAGCTTAAGGATAATAGTCAAGCCTATGGTCGCACAACTCTTTTATTTCTTCAATGAATTTATTTTTAGGAGCGATTAAGAAGTTCAGCAAGTATCATCGAAGGATCTATAAAATGGCAGCTTGTCAATTGACGATCGGAATTTATTTTTCCGATCTTCGCGTTCATTAACTTCAATGACAAGTTCTTTCGAATCGGTTATTTAGAAGACCATTTACGAAATCTCTATGTACTATTGGTCGACTATGGTGTTTTTTCTCAAAATTAATCGGGATAAGTTGATTGATTGAATATCTGCAATCGATTAGATAAATTCTCGAGCTAATGGACGGAATATTGGCTATCATTTCGACCAATAACGGAATTCAAGTAACAAAATTCAATCAGAAATGAGGCTTTATCATTCAAATTCTTCAGATAAATTACAAAGAAAAGCCTCAAAATCAATTCCGAGCTCAAAAGATATAGTACAATCACTCCTACACTATTACAAATTCTGCGAGTAAGTCTATCCTAATACATATTCGATCATCGTCCCTATTAGACAGCTCCAGATGCAGAACTCGGCAGTGATTCTTCATGATCATCACTAGCCACGTGTCGCGCATCCGTCTTCGTACAGGATAAAAGTCGGATCGGAACTCTCCTCCGGGGTTCAGACCGACCTTAGGTCTTCATCTGTAAATAATGATTGAAATCCTCAATCTTTATTTACAGGATAATCCGAACAGATGCAGCAGAGGGTTATCCCAGCAGAGGCGCTCCAAGGGAACTCGAAGGAACTATCTCGTAAGAAAGCCCTCGAGGAAGCTGGTGCCTCAGATTTAAAGAACTCCTCTCGGAGTAACCATCTGCCCGATTGGGTACTGCACCAGAAGACCGGAATTCTAACCCGTCACAGACAAGATATGTCTGGGAAAACAGGTTGCCTGCCGGTATTCTAGGCGCAATTTCTTTTGCCTGCCGATACTCTAAGCGAAGGTTGAAATGATATTCTCTCTGCTAGGATATCCCTCCACTTAAAAATTGTTCGAAATCTGACCTCGAATAAGCGAGTTATTGAAATAATAATCTTAGTCGCCATGAGGGGACGGAAGAGATGCCAATACAATGAATAAGATGACTTCTAAGGAATGACAGCTTTTTATAGGAAAAATAAGTGGAATCTAACGGCAGAGATTTTACGTCACGAAGGAACCAGATCTAAGAACTGTTGCGTTTCCCGATAAAGGTGGGACCGTTTGGAGAAGGTCAACGCTTATTAAAGAATTGGAAACATTTGGAACAGTAAAGAGTATTAATTCGAACAAGTTCGCGAAGAACATTTTCTATTAAGACGGAAGAATTACTCATTAAGTCTTGGACCTGTTTGTGATCTATCGTTCGTCTACCGGTTTCCTATCTATTATTTCAACCACGGGGAACTATCATTTCTTTAGGAGTATTTCGATCGAAATCATGGTTATTGGAAATTTATTTCCTAAGTATGCCCACCTGCTCAGGATCAGCATTTATCTCTATTTAGCAATTATTCTGGTACTCAAGATCAGCATTTATCTAATATCGATCTCAATTATTTTCGAAATTATTGAATGGGTGAAAGCCTCTGCTATGACCCAAGGGCTAAAAATGCTCTGAAAACGACTAAGGGTGAAAGCCTCTGCTATGCCCCTTAGATCGAAATTATTGAATGGGTGAAAGCCTCTGCTATGACCCAAGGGCTAATAATGCTCTGAAAACGACTAAGGGTGAAAGCCTCTGCTATGCCCCTTAGATCGAAATTATTGAATGGGTGAAAGCCTCTGCTATGACCCAAGGGCTAAAAATGCTCTGAAAATGACTAAGGGTGAAAGCCTCTGCTATGCCCCTTAGATCGAAATTATTGAATGGGTGAAAGCCTCTGCTATGACCCAAGGGCTAATAATGCTCTGAAAACGACTAAGGGTGAAAGCCTCTGCTATGCCCCTTAGATCGAAATTATTGAATGTGTGAAAGCCTCTGCTATGACCCAAGGGCTAAAAATGCTCTGAAAATGACTAAGGGTGAAAGCCTCTGCTATGCCCCTTAGATCGAAATTATTGAATGGGTGAAAGCCTCTGCTATGACCCAAGGGCTAAAAATGCTCTGAAAACGACTAAGGGTGAAAGCCTCTGCTATGCCCCTTAGATCGAAATTATTGAATGGGTGAAAGCCTCTGCTATGACCCAAGGGCTAATAATGCTCTGAAAATGACTAAGGGTGAAAGCCTCTGCTATGCCCCTTAGATCGAAATTATTGAATGGGTGAAAGCCTCTGCTATGACCCAAGGGCTAAAAATGCTCTGAAAACGACTAAGGGTGAAAGCCTCTGCTATGCCCCTTAGATCGAAATTATTGAATGGGTGAAAGCCTCTGCTATGACCCAAGGGCTAATAATGCTCTGAAAACGACTAAGGGTGAAAGCCTCTGCTATGCCCCTTAGATCGAAATTATTGAATGGGTGAAAGCCTCTGCTATGACCCAAGGGCTAATAATGCTCTGAAAACGACTAAGGGTGAAAGCCTCTGCTATGCCCCTAGATCGAAATTATTGAATGGGTGAAAGCCTCTGCTACGACCCGAGAACTAAAAGTGTTCTGAAAACGACCAAGGGTGAAAGCCTCTGCTACGCCCCTTAGATCGAAATTATTTTCATCGATCAATCGAGATCAACCAGCATTTCTATTCTTTTCTCTCCATAATTATTCATTCGTCTAAGGCTAACAGCCATCGTCGCGACGCTTATATCAAAATTATTATTCAAGATCGGTCAAAACCTTTTTCGATTATTACTTCGTGATTATTTGTCTGACTGGGGAATTTAGCCCCTCGGATTAAATTTGTTACTCAAGGATCATCTCGGGATTCTTCTATTCGATCTCTTAATTATTATGTATTTGATGGGGGTACAAAGTTCTCCGACAGAATAAATTCAAAATCGAGGAATGTCGGTTGTCATCCACCATCTGAATATTTGTCAAAGTTTTTAAAGATAGCTCTTATTCGTATTCTTGAGACAGAGAGATGGATGCTCGACAACAGTATACAAAAGCAATTCTATAAGATAACAAGTAAGGATGATGAGAGAAATAAATATCTCATTCATGACATTACAAACGGTTACAAAAGAGTTCGAAATTACAATGATAAATTGAGCAAAAACTTTACTTTTAATGTAACCCTATTACAAAACAACCCTACGCTAGAATGTTCTCGTAACTGAAGACGGAAGGCGAGGCTGGGATAACACTTTTGCCCTTAATCCATCGCTTCCTCAATAATCGCTCCGTGCTGGAGCAGGCCGAAAGACAGGGAGGCAATCCCTAGAGAAATTATTCCACGCAATCTCGAAGGCAACATTCTTCAAGGAATATCTTGAAGAAGTAGAGATCGAGTGCAGGAAAACTCCTCCAGCAGTTGACCCACTATCCGACCGGGTGGATTTCCAGGATACAGGAGATCGAACCTGCCTCAAAGACTTGAAATCAAAGAGAGCTGGTCGCCTGCCGGTACCCCAGTCGCATTAATTTTCGCCTGTCGATACCCTAGTCGAAATGAGTAGCCATTAGGAGATAGCGAAATTTATAAATAGTTCGGAGGAAAACCTCGAACAGTTCAATCGGGGATAGCAAACGAAACATGGTGGCTAGAAAGAGTAAAATCTCAATCATAGAGCCGATCAGAAGTATGGCTGAAATGAAAAGTTTGAAGGAAACTACAGAACTATATATAGCGAAAGGAAAAGGCAACTAACGACTCAGATTTGATGGTACTAACGGCTGAGATATAAGCAGTAAATGCAGCGACCGTTCCACTTCCCGAAAATTCGGGAACCGTGCGGATAAATGAAGAAACGGTAAAATTCAACAATGCTCAAAATAATTATAGTTTAATTCCCGATTGTTAAAGAAAGTCACAAAGAAAAAGTCGGACTATAACTGATCAAGGAACCATTATCAAGAACTCGTCCGAGGATGGACCAAGATCGGTAAAGAGCTTTATCTAAGCAAATAAGAACGAATGTAAGGAATTAATCAAGAAATTATTATTTCCAGAGTTCGATACATTGAAAAGTTACAAGTTACAAAGATATCAACTCCTGTTACATTTTATAATTCTACAAACACCTAAAAAGCTTCCTATGAAATTTTCGGCGAACGATAATGTCCTTACTCGGATTGGAGGAGCCTGTCGAGCCAACAGGCTTTTATCTTTATTTATGATTCCTCAAAAAGGAGAAGGGTAAGGCATCCTTTTCTAGGTGTAACGTGAATACTTTATTGTGGGCCTCGACCCTCGAAGCTCCACCCCATACATCCTCGAGGAAGAAACGAGCAAACCGTTGGAGACCCCTAAAAGATTTGATGCTTGAACTTCTCCTAAACCACGGAGGGTCGTGGGGAGTGCCCGGGTCGTGAGTGGTCAGCAATAAAGCTGACCGGACTCCAAGGTCGGAATAATGTTCGCCTGCAGATACCCTGGTCGAGGTCGAAGTACCAGTTAGTCTATGACATGCAGAATAGGTCCTAACTCGAAATTTAAAATATTGCGCCATACAACAAGATCGTTTAACCAGCATGCTTGAAGGAGTCTGCTTTAAAGATAATTTTATAAGGATACAAATTGAAGAACCCTATTTATAAGTACTATTCTCAAAATCCAACGGCTAGCGAAAAATGAAAGGAACGGTCAAGATCAAAAGACTGTTGCGCTTCCCGAGAATTTCACCGGGGAGAGAAAGTGATACTATTTTTGGAAAATAAGCGGAATTACTACGCTAAAGGTCGAAAAATTAAGAAGGCAAACTAAAGCATGATCAAAGAAAGAGCACATAGGGAGAACATACGATTCGAAAAAGAAGAGTAAGGTATTACAAGCCATGGGAATAAAATATCTGAAAATTATTCATGATTGCACAAACAAAAAACAGTACGGAAATATTACAAGCCCGAGCAAATTAGAGACGACATCTAAACAAGCTTATTATCAGAAAGAATCTTTCGAAGCTCAGCGCTACGAGCCTCATATCCTGCTGCGAACCCACGATCATAAGCCTCCTTCTCTTGACGTATGAAATCTTGCTTCTCCTGCTCATGAAGGTTCTTCAGTTTCTCAATTTTCTCGTTCAGCTGATTATGGATCTCTTCTCCACGTTCGTTAGCAGTCTTCTCCCTCTCTAAAGCAAGTTTCTCTGCGAGGACGCGGTCGAGCTCGACTTTCTTCTCCTCCAGCTCGAGAGAAATAGCAACACGCTGACTGGTCTCCCGCTCAGCAAATGTTTTAAGCTCAATAAAATCTTGTCCGGCCTGTTAAAAGGATCAGCAGCGTTAAAAAAAAAAAAAAAAAAAAAAAAAAAAAAGTACACCTGAAAAAGGAAGTGCTGCCCAGACTCGAACAACTCTTCTACGTTTCTCTCTTTGGACATGTTTCTCCCCTTGGGTATATCAGTCTCTGAAGAAGTAAAGGTAGCTTGCAACAAGTTACCCATGGGATCAACCTTAGAAGGAGATCCATCTTTCAACTCCTCGTGCAGGGAAGAGGTAACCTTTTGAGAAGTGGAATCAGCAAAAGGTCCAGGAGGATTAACAATTCCTAAAGCCTCAGCAGAGACCCCCCCACCACTCTCAATCTCTAACTTGGATTTTTTGCTGGGATTCCCTGAGGAAGGAACGATCAAAGTATCGGAGGATGACTTGCTACCAATAGCAAGATTTTGTAAAGCCTCGAGGGGTGTAACCTCATCGGAATAAGGCCTCTTATTCGAAGAAGGAACAGAAATCTTTTCTTCGACAGGATCCTCACTGTTAGAATCAATCACTTTTGGGGAGGAACCTCCGAGCTTAGCCTCGAGCTTTTCGTCACCCTTGTGTGGTTTCGAGGAGGCACTTTTTTCTTTCTTATCTTCTTCCCCTTTAGAAGCTTTTGGGGAAGACACGGAGGTCTTAGAAGAAGATTTGGAAGGTTTGGCCTCCTTGTCAGCCTTTCGCTCTTTGTTCGATTTCTTATTCTTCGAACCACCAAATATCGATCTGGGATCGATAGCTTTGCCTAATACATTCTCCATAATAGGTAAATCTGGGATCGATAAGCTAGGATCTTTACTTTCTAAGGAATTCAGAAAATGCAGAAAATAAGGGGAGAGCTCCGATCTATGTGAGGGAGGATATCGTATGAATAATGAAAAGAAATCCTAATATTTATAGACACTACACACTACGATTGTGATAGTGAATCGACGCGACCATGGAGAAAAATCCCACTCGGATAAACAAAGTTCGATCAGAAAGTGTGAAAAATCATCGATATTTATAAAGTTAGAATTCACAAATTACACGAATCAGGTCAAGAAATATAAAGTCAACTCGTTTACAAAATGGGGTTACACGAGTAAATACAATTGATTTCCTAACTAGAGAACCTCGAATCGCCCCTCCGGCTTACTCAATAACTCGCAAAACTGAAGATCAAACGATATATACATATTTAAAGCTGGATAATTACCCAGCTTGGTCGAAAGATCGACCGTCTCCCTTATCCGGGGCATTGCCTATATTGACATCTTTATCTTCATCCCCGGGCACATTAGAAGGATCGTCGCAAGAGTACTCGAGCACATCAGGGTTAGGCATCGGAATGCCATACTCCTCGACTAAGGGGGCAAAGCGATGTCCCTGCCAGTTAGTTTTCGCTTTGGGAAGAGAGGAAGCTTTGTAATCCTTCCCTTCAGCATTCTTAAAAGGGTCCATATACTTGAAATATTCTTCCATATTATCTGGAATCTTCTTGGCTGCGACCAACTGTTGAACCCCTTTATAAAAGATCGTCTGAAGGATTTCCCCCGTTTTCCTTTGAACTAAGGGGTCTAAGACAGGGGATTCCAGGAACTCTCGAATGGCAGGGATCTCGGCTTCTTCCCGACCTTGGGCATATGCACGCTCGGAATCTTGCTTCGCCAGCTCCAGTTCCATTTTTACCTTCTTCAGCTCTTCCTCGAGAGCACTTCTCTCTTTAACGAACGCCAGCAGATCTTCCTCCATGGATGAGGAAGGTTTCATAGTAGCCTTTTCGAGCTCCTTCTTCGTTTTAGATAATTCCCGTTGGTTTTCTGCTAACTGAGCTCGAAGATTTTGGTTATCAACGAGAATTTGAGCACACGCATCATGAGCATCCTGCGATTCTTGTTCTAGCAAGGCCAAGCGATAAGTTTGGATAGCAAATAAGTCCCCGATCTGCGGAATAAGTAAAACATGTCAGCAAAATATCAAGAACACCGAAGAAAGAAAAGATAATCGTTTACCTCATGATACGTTCGGGAAAAATCACTCAGAACTTCGAAGTCACCTTTGACGGTTTGAAGCAAGATATCCCGCTTAAACCGACTAGCCAAATAAATTCTAGTGGCTTTATCGAACTCATTTTCGCCACCTGAATCCAGATCAGTTAGAATGGTACCATCTTCAGGGTACCCAGCAGCCCTGCCACCCCGAAGGTGCTCGTCCATGAAATCCGCCACGTCAGGTTCCGATCTGCCTTCTCGGCATGGAACGGAGTCGGAACTCACACCAAAAGGCTTTACCCTCCTAGAGGGTCCAGGATGATCAGCATTTCTTTTGCGGCTCAAAAGCTTCTCATACTCCTGGACACCCTTAACCCGGTTCCAGGAATGTTGACTATAACCGACCGACGAAAGAGCAGAAGTATCAGGGGAAAACAAGGCTCGCAGTGGCCCAGCAGAGGCGGAGTTCAAGGAACTCATAGTACCAACGCCTCTCAGGTCGGGAATCGTGAGCGGAGCAATAACGGGATTTCCGCCCAGGTCACTTGTACCTGTTCTATTTCCGACAGTATCAGATAACGGGTCAAAGTAAAATGGTTTGTCTTCGGTTAGACCGGCGGCAGACACTCGGAATTTCTCAACGACTTGGCCTGCAGGAATAACACGATTTGGGCATATGATCCAAACTATTCAATAAAACCTTAAAACAGAAAAGAAGATAAACATACCTAAGGAAGGAGTGGCAAAGGGCGAAACACTAGGGATGGGAAGGTCATTGACCTGCGAAAGCGATCCTTTGGAAGTTCGATTGGGATATTTAATCACAGGGGCAGGATAGACACAGTGGCTCAATCCAGCTAATCGCAAAACGCCCTCTTGAACTAGGAACCTGGTATGGTAAGGATTGGACCTCAGCTGCTCGAGAAGTTCATCAAAAAGACGTTGTCTGAGTTTTTCTCTGATCTTACGAGATCCATACGACCAAGAGTCTGCACCATCCCATCGATACGGTCTAGTCTTTGAACTACCTTCCGACACAGGAACATCAGGACCCTTCACGAAGAAAAATCTTCTTTTCCAACCTATGCTCTTCTTTGTTGTTATCTTTGTGAGAAAAGGCCGTTTGGACCGCGGAAGGACGGAGACAAACCCCATGTTCGAACCCTTGCATGGATCCATTCGAAAAACCTGCCAAAAGTTACTAAATGAAGCCTCTTCCCCCTTTGTCTCCATAAGAACGCAAAACGCAATTATGTATGCAATGGAGTGTGGGAGAAGCTGAGCCGGGGAAAGTGAAAAGAAATTCAGGATGTTTCTGATAAGTGGAACGAACGGAATACGCAAGCCACAAGAAAATTGTCCCTCGTAAAAGGCTTGACATCCAGCGGGGGGCTCAGTGGCACGCTCAGTATAGGAAGGAATGACAATCGAAAAACCTTTGGGAAGAAATTTCCCAAAATCCGCCTCGAGGCGAGCGTGATCCTTTTTCGAAAAACAACAAGAAGTTTGACTAGCGGGAAGCTCTGACTTACCCGAGATTACGGCTTGTGGGGCTTGCGAATGTTTAAAGATCCTAACAAAAGCACCTTCGCCGATACTACGTTTGTCGACCTCATTCTCTTCGAGATCCTCGCTCGGATCGTCGTCTTCACCGTCTTGATGAAATTCCCCCTCTTCGAAGTCATCTACGAGCTTAAACAAGGGATCAGATTCTTGACTCTCTTCGATCTTATTCTTGCCCTTTGAACTTCTAGAGTTTGACATTATGAATTCGGAAATGATTATACTAACGTAACTACCTTTTTCGAATAAAACACTTCGAGCTCAAGAGAAAATTTAACATGGAAGTAATTTTTCAACGGGTCAACATATATATACGGGGTCAAAAAGGTAAATTGCAAAGAGGTCCCCGAGTAACCGCGACGGTTGAACTTGCCAAGGGTAAAAACTTCGGGTTATTCTACTAAAAATAGCCTTTTTGGTCCTTTATTTTCTAGAATTGCGGGATTTGTCTTTACGGTTCATCCCTAAAGACCTCGGAGGCCCTGCTTATTATAACCGGAAGTTCGGGAAAGCATCCATCTGGGGATCGAACAACACATCTTGGAACCAAAAAGGATATTATTACTTCAACATCCTCTGACAAGGTCGGCTACAAAACACTTTGATGCATGCTTTCTTGTATATGCACTCTTTTTCCCTAGCTTGGTTTTTATCCCAATGGGTTTTTCCAAGTTAGGTTTTTAACGAGGCATATCCTCAAGATATCCGAACGGTTCTTCTCATTGTAGCTTGGAAACGTATTATGTACTTCTTCGAGCGCTTGCTTCGCTTTACACTCGAGAAGTGGGGGAGTATTGATGAGGGGTAATTCGGATCCCCTGTTTTTCCAGCCTCAATGCGGTTCGAATAGCACCGAACCCTGTCGCCAGGGACCGAAAGCCGAACCAAAGCATGAAGATGATTGTTTCGAGCACATTAGAGAACCATAGATCGAAGGACACTGTTGGGCCAAGCCCAGGCCCAAGCCCTCCAATTTGGCTATAAATACTCCATGCATTTATTATACTGAACAACTTCCTAGGCGCACAAAAACCTGAGACTGCTGCTCGGGTTTACTAGTATACTTTAGGCTTCTTTATACATATTTCACCCTCTAGCTTGTACGGCATCCAATAATGCTCGAGTAGGACCCCAAAATACTTGTACTTGTACTCAATTAATTCGAATACAATTACATTTGATCTCTACTTTATTTTATTTATTGTTGTTATTGTCATACATCCAATCCTTGATCGAACTAACGAAACCACGTAAGATCACCGGTGGCCATGCCGAAGTCCATTCGGATCTTGCTTGCCATAGCCGCATGGTACGACTATGAGATATGGCAAATGGATGTGAAAACCGCTTTTCTCAATGGAGACATTGAAGAAGAAATTTATATGGAGCAACCAAAAGGTTTCACACCCAAAGGTAGTGAGCAAAAGGTTTGCAAACTGCAAAGGTCCATTTATGGACTTAAACAAGCATCCCGAAATTGGAACAAGCGTTTTGATGAGACAGTCAAATCGTTTGGCTTCATCAAGAACATCTATGAACCTTGTGTGTACAAGAAGGTTAGTGGGAGCTCGATAGAGTTTATAGTGCTTTATGTCGATGATATTCTTCTCATTGGGAATGAAGTAGGAATATTAGAGAAGACTAAAGCATGGTTATCTACAAAATTCTCCATGAAAGATTTGGGAGAAGCTTCCTTTGTATTGGGAATACGGATCTATAGAGATAGATCTAAAAGGTTGCTAGGGCTATCCCAAATGTTGTACATAGAAAAGATACTAAAGAGGTTTAGTATGGATGATTCGAAGAAAGGGTTTCTTCCAATGCGACATGGAATCCATCTCTCCAAGTCGATGTCTCCCAAGACTGACGATGAAAGAGAAAGGATGTCAAAGATACCTTATGCGTCCGCTATAGGGAGCATAATGTACGCCATGCTATGTACTAGGCCGGATGTGGCACATGCTCTTAGTGTCACAAGCCGCTTTCAATCCGATCCAGGTGAGAGTCACTGGAGTGCCGTAAAAGCAATCCTCAAGTACTTGAGAAGAACTAAGGATTTGTTCTTGGTCTATGGTAATGGAGAATTAAAACTTGAAGGTCACACTGACTCTAGTTTTCAGTGTGATGTAGATGACTCCAAGTCTATGTCAGGATTTGTATTTTGCTTGAACGGAGGTGCAGTAAGTTGGAAGAGTTCCAAACAGGAAACTGTAGCCGATTCTACAACCGAAGCAGAATACATAGCTGCATGTGATGCTGCTAAGGAAGGCGTTTGGATGCGAAACTTCATCCAAGAGTTGGGTGTAGTTCCTAGCATTGCCGAACCCGTTGCTATCTTCTGTGATAACAATGGGGCCATTGCGCAAGCAAAGGAGCCAAGATCTCATCAAAGATCCAAGCACGTATTGAGGCGATATCATTTGATACGAGATATCATTGATAGAGGAGACGTGAGAGTGGCGCGCGTTGACTCAAAAGAAAATGTGGCGGACCCACTGACTAAACCATTGCCAATCAAGGCTTTTGAAGGACATCGCCTTAAGATGGGCCTTAAAGTTATGAACGATTGGCTTTAGTGCAAGTGGGAGATTGTTAGAGTAGTGCCCTGCAAGCCAATCGGTTGTCTTGTAAATACTCTTGTAATCAATCTTATTCATGATCAATAAAAGTTCGCATTGGCAATTCTTCATTTATTGTGATACATCTAAGCAATTTATGAAGCCCTTAGATCGTTGAAACTATGGAACATGGTGCATCCCTCTATGGAATATGTTCTACTATGGTTTAAGATCTTAAAAGCTTTCCAAGTCGTAGAATACAATTGAGATAGGGCATCATTGTATTCGGTAAGACTTGCACGAGTATGCATTCTCTTTTGCATGAGGATGGATAGTTCCATGGACATCGATATGGTAGATATCAATGCATATGAGTGGGCGGCTTGATGAGATCAAGCGCGTCGAAACCCCGCTAGAAAAATCTCATCTTAGGAGTTTATCGGAGATGAAGATTTTTTCTACTTACGATAGTGTACGTAAATTGGTCCTTTGACTTGAGACGTTAGAGTGAACTTCATGCGGAGCGTTTATGCTTTGATGTGTTACTCGACTACTAATTAGCGAGTCATCATAGTTTCACGTTGGGTATGGATTGCTTCGTAGTGAGGTTAATGACGTCAATAAAGGATCCATTAACTCCCACCGTGATGTGGTTGGGCGATTTCCTATGCATTCTTTTGTATGGATTGATTTCGGGAATCTTCGGCCGAAGTGAGTGATGTTAGATTTGGAAAGGAGTTTCCAAATGGGTAATCACTAAAAGGAATCACCATAAAGAATAAAGACGCATAGTTATCAAGGCTAATAGGAATCCGTTGGACTCCATGTCCTAGGCCTCGATCGGGAAATAAGTTATTGGAAGGAGCGTACGGGCATGGTATGCGTAAGAGGATTGATGAAATCAATTCAAGAAAGGTTCACACTTTTTATTCATCATTAGTTAGGACTCGTTGACCGTGACTAGACGACTACCTCGAGTGTTGGGTACTCTAGATTTGATGAGATCATATCTAAGAGTGATTGATTAAAAGTAGTTTAATTAATCTTTTTAATTAAATCACAAATGGTTTGTGAGCCCACGGCTAATTGATGGTGAACCCAAGGGGCCACACACAATAGCACAAGATGCAACTTAGTTCAATCTATTAAAAGTCAAATTGGATTTGACAAGAAGTAGTAATTAATTAATGGAGATTAATTAATTAAAGGACTCTATTAATTTAAGTGTTAAATTAATTTAGTCGAAATTAATTAGAAGTGTCTAATTAATTGAAGGAAGAAATAAATGGGTTTCTAATTTTGAATTAGAGATTGGATTTATTAATTGGGAAATAAATGTCCAATTAACCCATGACCAATCTAAATTGGTCTTATGAGATGATCTTATATGATATGATATAATGTTAATATATATATGTGATATATATATACAAGAGAGAGAAATAAATATCTTATCAAGAGTTAGTGGTGGCCCCCACCACTAACTTGTATCAAAAGTAGTGTGCTTGGGAAGCTCAAGAAGTGTGCTTGGGAAGCACAATAAAGCTACAAGTCTTATTGGTGGATTTGATCCAACAATAAACTACATTGAATAATGTACACACATAAAAGATAAGATGTTGCCTTCATTCATAAGAGGTATAAGATGCAAGACAAAAACATACACTACACCTTTTAGTGTGTGTTCGGATTTCTCTCAAACCCTAGAAAGAAAAGTTGTTTTCTTCATCTCTTTCTATTCCTTCATCAAGTTTCTAACTTGATTCAAGTACTACTTCATTCTAGCTAATAGATTGAGGGTGTATTTGCAAGATCTAGTTCATCTTCTTTACTCCTTAAGTGCTATCACTTGTGTGTGTGGGCTTGCTTTGGAGGATCTACACTTGGAGATCTTGGTGTGGTTTTTCTTGAGGAGCTTGGAGAAAGAAGTTTCGTAGGAAGCACAAAACTCGTGAGCTTGGAGGTGCTTGAAGGTTTCGGGTGTTACTTGCTTGTCCCGATTCTTTGCGGCTCTTCACCTCCCAAGTTTGGGAGAGGTATGACTTGATATCTTTCCTTCTAATATGAACTTTGCATGCATGATGATCCTAGGATAGTAATGGTAGAAGGTCTCCAAAGATTTCTTGCAAAGTAGTTGCACTTTTTGGGCCGTTTTGTCCAGTTTAAAAATTTTTGTTATCCTCTGCGTTTTGGTTGACCTTAGGACCATTACCATCATTCTTCAAAGGCGCGATGACGAGATTTTTCTAAATTGACATTTGACCAAGCTAGGTCATCCCTCTCCGTCTCAAGAGCTAGCTTTTCCTCACGTAACTTCTGAAGATCGTTGTTCAGAAGCTCAATACGAAGAGCTTTCCCCTCAACCTTTGAAGTCTCCGCATCCAGCCGAAGCCTCAGGTTGTCCCTACTGAGCCACAACTCGTCATGTTGGGCACCTAGTTGCAGGGCATAATACTTCCCCAGAGAAGAATGAAATTATAAGCGACCAGATAGCAAAAGTAAACAAATATGAAAATAAGTTGGAGTAAAGAAGTACCTGCTCAAATTGTTTAAACAGGGACTGAACAAGATGAAGGGAAGAAGAACCCCCATGCTTCTTCAGCTCGCCTGGCAAAATGGTACTGAGGCCCAGATCCCAGGAAAGAGGGTCAGGCTCGCAAGAACCAGGCAAGACAGAGTCTAAAGGAATCTTATCGTGACGGGGAAGTCCGGACTAAATTATGTCCTTAATTTGCTCTAAAATACAACGCTCATCCAATAAACGCGGGGATTCCCTTTTCATTAGGGCTAACAGAGGTCTCCTTCCCCGAGTAAGAAATCACCGTCCTCCGATCGGAACGATGACCGGCTGGAACTCACGAAGAACCACCAGCTTCAAAAGATGTTGTCACAACAGTAGTATCATTAAATAAGAAATCAGGAAGATCCTGAGTAACAAGCTGAGTCAAGGATAGACCACCCCCTTGGCTTTCGCCAATGACTAATTCAGTAATGGTAGAGGAAGGAATAGAATTGTCAGGAGCATACTCGTGCAAGCCATGCTCGGAAGAAAGAACACTTGAAGAGACAAGTATATTAAAGGATTGACCTATATTGGAAATATCTCCAAAATCAACCCGACCTGGGGAGGGTCTCCTTTGAATATCAGGAGGAAATTGGGGATTTTGTTGAACAAAGATCGAACTAACGACAGGCAAAGGTTCAGAAGGGATAACGGGAGTTTGGGTCTACGACCTAGTGGTTGACTGAGAGCAAGGAGGATCTATCAAAGACCCCTCGGTACGGGACTTTTTGGGTTTCGGGTTTCTACTACTATCGCGTGAAGAACGCTTCGAAGTATTACCGAAAAGATTACTCATATTCGGAAATTAAAAAAGAATTTTAAACTATCGAGAATGCTTATCGACCTTCCTTGACAGAATATTCTATCGGAATTAAGTAAAAGCGGTAAATAGCGAGTAATCTTTTTACCCTATGTATTTATACTAAGTGAAAAGACGCGACAGACCCCAAGAACGGGCGCGAAACACAGAAACTGACCTATCAACGGCCGCAAAAATTCGAAAAGACATGAACATAATGATTACACTGAAGTTAATGACTTGTCTGAATCGTTATTATCAAGAAGAAACGGAAAAGACATACCGTCAGAATACAAATCGTCTCATTTACAAAGGGATAAAAAAGTAATATTACATATCATCCAATGATAATTATTGTCAGGTTTATTTCTCATGCTTGTTGATCGCTCCATGACACAACCTGGTCATCGTCTAGTACTCCCTGACCGTCAGAGTTGAATTCTATGATTTCGAAGAGAATAAATCGTTAAGAGAGATAGACGTCGATCATGCAGACAGCAAGAGGGATCGTGCTAAATTAAAAATTCAGGCCACGAAGTCCAACATAGAAAAAGCATACAACCAAAAGGTTAGAATCCGTACCTTTAAGGTCGGAGATCTAGTGCTGAAAAAAGTAGAGGTCTCAAAACATGTCGGAAAGCTTCAGCCCAATTGGGATGGTCCTTATGTAGTGGTCGAAGTAGGGAAGAAAGGTTCTTACAAGATTGCTCATCTAAATGGAGAAGTTTTGCCTCGATCCTGTAATGCTATAAATTTGAGAAGATATTATGGAAGATGAAGATTATTTAGCAGTTTCTGGCCTATCTATTAG
The DNA here is from genome assembly GCA_038501285.1 of Penstemon eatonii. Classification (NCBI taxonomy): domain Eukaryota; kingdom Viridiplantae; phylum Streptophyta; class Magnoliopsida; order Lamiales; family Plantaginaceae; genus Penstemon; species Penstemon eatonii. The sequence goes on along the minus strand of CM076711.1, from coordinate 36,456,742 downwards.
TTTACTGTCTCGTTGTGTTCCTTATATCTCATGTCCTTGAAGTTTATCCAATCAATGAAAGTTTTATTCGCAGAGATATTATCTGATTCGTTATATTCGAAAAGTTATTATGGCCAACCTCAAAGAATATTAATCAGATATCAAATAAGGGTGAAAGCTATTGCTATGCCCCTTGGATCAACGAAATTGGTGACGACCCTAGAAAAACGACTAAGGGTGAAAGCCGTTGCTATGCCCCTTAGATCGAAATAAATTAAAAGGGTGAAAGCTGTTGCTAAGACCCTCAGGTGAAAGCTGTTGCTATGACCGATCAAAACGACTAAGGGTGAAAGCCGTTGCTATGCCCCTTAGATCGAAATAAATTAAAATGGTGAAAGCTGTTGCTAAGACCCTCAGGTGAAAGATGTTGCTATGACCGATCAAAACGACTAAGGGTGAAAGCCGTTGCTATGCCCCTTAGATCGAAATAAATTAAAAGGGTGAAAGCTGTTGCTAAGACCCTGTAATGCTATAAATTTGAGAAGATATTATGGAAGATGAAGATTATTTAGCAGTTTCTGGCCTATCTATTAGTTTACTGTCTCGTTGTGTTCCTTATATCTCATGTCCTTGAAGTTTATCCAATCAATGAAAGTTTTATTCGCAGAGATCCTGTAATGCTATAAATTTTTATTCGCAGAGATATTATCTGATTCGTTATATTCGAAAAGTTATTATGGCCAACCTCAAAGAATATTAATCAGATATCAAATAAGGGTGAAAGCTATTGCTATGCCCCTTGGATCAACGAAATTGGTGACGACCCTAGAAAAACGACTAAGGGTGAAAGCCGTTGCTATGCCCCTTAGATCGAAATAAATTAAAAGGGTGAAAGCTGTTGCTAAGACCCTCAGGTGAAAGCTGTTGCTATGACCGATCAAAACGACTAAGGGTGAAAGCCGTTGCTATGCCCCTTAGATCGAAATAAATTAAAATGGTGAAAGCTGTTGCTAAGACCCTCAGGTGAAAGATGTTGCTATGACCGATCAAAACGACTAAGGGTGAAAGCCGTTGCTATGCCCCTTAGATCGAAATAAATTAAAAGGGTGAAAGCTGTTGCTAAGACCCTCAGGTGAAAGCTGTTGCTATGACCGATCAAAACGACTAAGGGTGAAAGCCGTTGCTATGCCCTTTAGATCGAAATAAATTAAAAGGGTGAAAGCTGTTGCTAAGACCCTCAGGTGAAAGCTGTTGCTATGACCGATCAAAACGACTAAGGGTGAAAGCCGTTGCTATGCCCCTTAGATCGAAATAAATTAAAAGGGTGAAAATTGTTGCTAAGACCCTCAGGTGAAAGCTGTTGCTATGACCGATCAATACGACTAAGGGTGAAAGCCGTTGCTATGCCCCTTAGATCGAAATAAATTAAAAGGGTGAAAGCTGTTGCTAAGACCCTCAGGTGAAAGCTGTTGCTATGACCGATCAAAACGACTAAGGGTGAAAGTCGTTGCTATGCCCCTTAGATCGAAATAAATTAAAAGGGTGAAAGCTGTTGCTAAGACCCTCAGATGAAAGTTGTTGCTATGACCGATCAAAACGACTAAAGGTGAAAGCCGTTGCTATGCCCCTTAGATCGAAATAAATTAAAAGGGTGAAAGTTGTTGCTAAGACCCTCAGGTGAAAGCTGTTGCTATGACTGATCAAAACGACTAGGGGTGAATGCTGTTGATATGCCCCTTAGTTCGAAATAAATTAAAGGGTGAAAGTTGTTGCTAGGACCCCAAGTTCGAATTATTGGTTATCCAAAATCCCGACAATATCCTGTTCCGAACTACGAAGATCGAGGTCTGCTAGGCATGCTAGTTTTAGTTAAATTAGTATTAACCTCCGATCACTCCATCAATGAATAAGATCGACAGAAAACATCAATCATTGTTTATATTTGACTACAAAGAATGGAGGTTCAAATATTTTATTCAAGGACAATTACATAATTGGTGTTCGATCATTATCCTATTAGTTATTATCCTATCAGTTATTAAGATCTGCAAAGAATAACACTTGTCGTTCGAGGCGAAGGAATTGATGATCGGTTGCTATGTACAGAAGCAAGTTTATAGATTAACAAGAAAATATAATAAAGGAGAATAAATGTTTCATTCATATGTTTTCAAATAGGTACAAGAGAATTCTCGGTTACAATAAGGAAAGTCGAGCTAAAATTTAAAAGGGTACATTCAGTACTATCCTACTACCAATGACGAGCTCTACGCTAGGGATCTTCGTTCGATCAGCTGGGCTGAGCAGAGCTGGTTCTACATCTACCCTTCATCCAAGAGTGCAGGGGTTGGATTGGGAGCACTTTTTCCAGCATTCTTGCTACCACTCCCCTGCTGGTTAGTTTGTAAATTCACCGAGGTCGAAGCAGCATGAAGCAATCCCTAGAGAAATTACTCCACGCAATCTCGAAGGCAACATTCTTCAAGAAACATCTTGAAGAAATTGAGATCGAGTGCAGGAAAACTCCTCCAGCAGTTGACCCACTATCCCAATTGGGTGGACGACGGGATACAGGAATTCGAGCCTGCCCCAAGGATTTGGAATCAGAGAGAGCAAGTCGTCTACCGGTATCCTAGTCGCAATCTTTTTTGTCTACCGATATCCTAGTCGAAGTTAAGTCTTATCTGGAAACAAGAAAATCAAAGAAAAGAGTTCGAATACGGATCTCGAACATAATTACTGAGGATCGAATTCGAATATGGGATGTCATTACTAGATACAAACAATCGTTCATTAAAGAAGAAGGTCACTCGAGCGCAAGCTTCGAATGAATTTTTACAGAAAAGTAAAAGTGCAATGGTAAAAACAAGAACCATTCTAGGGTATTTATAGGAGAAGGAAATATACGCTGACGGCTCAGATTTACCATAGGGAACGGCCGTGATACGAGCGGAAAATGCGCCGACCGTTCCGCTTCCCTAGAAATAAGGGACTGATTGGTTTGAACAGATTATTTCAAACTCAAGATATGGGAGCTATGCTATCAAGGAATTATTGATCGGGGATAAAATATCCATACGATGACGGTAATACAATAGCATTCTAACTGCAAGGATCGAACTTTGTAAATACAAATATTTAACGAAGAAGCCAAGCATCACAGAAGGGCATAACAATTATAAAAAGGGCACAAGGCCCAATATATAATCCAAATTCGAAAATATAAAGCAGAAACAGAAAAGATTATTCAGAATACAGCACAACCAAGGAAAATAAAATAGAGTTACAACACCGTTCCAAAAAAAGTTACACAAAGTTATGCTCATGAAGAGCCTTTCGAAGCTCAGCACTACGGGCTGCATAACCACAAGCATAAGCTTCTTTTTCGCGGAGGTCGGAGTCCTTCTCCTGCTCATAAAGCCCTTTGAGCATTTCAAGCTCCTTGCTCAATTGTTGAAAGAGCTCTTCTTCCTGTACCTTATCAGCCTTCTCTTTCTCTAAAGCCAATTTTTCCTCAAGAACACGACCCAACTCACCGTTCTTCTTCTCCAGCTCGAGGCTGATAACAGCATACTGACTCAACTCCCGCTCATCCAACACCTTCAATTCAAGAAAGTCTTGCCTAGCCTATATTTGAAAAAGTTAGTTCTCTTAAAAAAAAAAAAAGGGAGAAAAGAGAGAGAGTAGAAAGGAGAACCTGAGATAGAAAATTCGATCCAGACTGAAACAGCTCCGAGGGACTTTTTTCTTTAGACGCCTCGGCTTCAGGAATAGGAGGATCGGCCTGCGACGGATTCTCAACAAAATTCTCGAGCTCCACTTCTCGAGCAGACTCATCTTTCAATTCTCGAGGTGGGGATCCAGAAGTATAAGGGTCAGAAGAATTTTCAGTCTTCAAGGGCTCAGTCTCATTCTTCGGAGGTTCAGTTTCAAGCTTTGAAGGCTCGACAGATGCTCCAGAAACTGAAGAGCCATCTCCAGTGGGGGCCAGTTTAGGTTTTATACCCAAACCTCCCGTCGGGGAACCTTCATTCCCAGCAACAAGGTCCTGCAGGGTCTCGTTCGGGGTGATTATGTCAGAATAAGGCCTTTTATCGGAAGAAAGGGATGATGCTTTTTGCCTGGCTACTGTCCGATGTGAAGTGTCAAGATTTTTCGGTGAAGAGGCCTCGAGCTCCTCATCAAGTTCCTCATCCAAAATTTATTGGTTAAGAACAACTTTGGGATGTTTTCCTGAAGCCTATTTTTCCTTTTTAGTCTCCCCGCCCTTGGAAGTTTTGGGGGAAGTTGCAGTTGTTTTTGGGGAAGCCTTGGAAATCTTGTTCTCTTTGGTTGATTTTTGATCTTTAGATGGACCTTTGCTCTTGGTGCCACCCAATAACAATTTGGGATTGATGGGCTTACCCAATATCTGATCCATAGCAAGCAAAAAAGTAAATTTGAAAGCTTGAAAATAGATACTAAGCGTAAAGCTCCGATCTTAGTGATTAAGAATGATAGATGAATGATTTGAAACAGCCCAGATATTTATAGAAGCGACATCTTATTTCTGCAATAATTGAACCGTCGCGACTAATAAGAGGCTCAAAAAAGGGAACGGTAAAGATTCGATCGCAAACAACAAAATTCATTCAAAATATTAGTTTCTATAAAATGAGAAGGATATACAAGTTATAAAAAGAAATCGCTGGAAGAGGACCCTATTACAGAAATGTTATCCCTATTACATAACTATTATAAACAATCGACCCCTAATTTTCGAACTATGAATTGGTTCTTTTCGAAGAAGCGGATCCATTGCCTAAATCAACGCCAAAGGCCGTACTCAATTACAAGAGTGATCGTTTGGCTCACCATCTGACTCGCCTCCTAAGGAAGATTCAGGATTATCATCGGACAGCTCAAGCTCATCAGGGTTCGGCATCAGGAAGCCAAACTCCTCGACAAAGGGGGCAAAATGGTGGTCCTGCCAATTCGTATTTGCCTTTGGCAAAGAAGAAACTTTATAGTCCTTCCCTTTTGCATTCTTATAAGCGTTCATGTATTGAAGATATTCATACATCTTATTCGGAATCCTCTTTGCCGAAACTAGTTGTTGAACCCCTTTGTAGAAAATCGTTTGAAGAATCCCACCCATCCTTTTCTGAATTAAGGGATCCAGCACAGGGGACTTCAAGAATTCTCGGATAGCTGGAATTATGGCTTCTTCCCGGCCTTGGGCATATGCTCGCTCGAAATCGTGCTTCGCTTGCTCAAGTTCGATTTTCACTTTCTTAAGTTCTTCCTCGAGGGCACTTTTCTCTTTAACATGGATAACAAGTCCTCTTCCACGGATATGGTATGTTTCTTATTGGCAATCTCCAACTCCTCCTTCACCTTCGACAGTTCTAGACGACTAGCAGATAATTTGCTTGTGACGTCATCTAGTTGAGCTCGAAGAGTTCTATTCTCAGACGAAACCTGCACAAGCGCGTTGTGAGCTTCTTGCGACTCTTGTTCCAACAATGATAAACGATATGTCTGAAGCGCAAAGTAATCCCCGGCCTGCGAAGAAGGAATGGTATCAGCATAATAGTCAAGGAATCGTATGAGATTCTGACCTGAACAATTATTACCTCCTGGTATGTTCGAGAAAAGTTGCTCAGAACTTCAAAGTCGCTTTTAACGGTGTGATCAAGTAGATCCTGTTTGAAACGTCCTGCCATAAAAATCCGAGTAGCTTTGTCGAACTCGTTTTCACCATCTTGTCCAAGGTCGGATAAGACGGTTCCTTTATCTGGATAACCAGCAGCTCTACATCCGCGAAAATGATCGTTCATAAAGTCAGCTACATCCGGCTCCGATCTGCCTGGTCAACATGGAACCAAGTCTGAACTCTTGCCGAATGGTTTTTCTCTTCTCGAAGGCCCAGGATGTTTGGCGTAACGCATCCGATCCATGCGTCTCTCGTGTTCTTGTTTGCCCAAAATGCGGGTCCAGGAATATTAACTATAACCAGCGGAGGATAGGTTAGAATTGTCGATTGAGAATACACTGCGCAGAGGACCAGCTACAGCAGGATTTAACGAACTCGAGCTGCCAACCCCTCTCAAAGCTGAGTATACTTCAAGGATATCGATCGGGTGAATGACCAAATTAGCCGCTCCCGTTCCTTGTTCCGTTTTCCTCTTCTTCAATGGATGAAGGAACTGGCTATGCATGCCCCTGGGGCGAGCAGTCCCAATTGACGTAACAACGGACAGTCGAAACTCATCAACCAGTTGACCTGCAAAGAAAAAGACGATGTGCTCAGAATATTGAATGAGCGTGTGTACTCTAGAACATAGTTAAGCAAAAAAGATTAATAGCATACTCAAAGGAAGCGATGCACGGGACAAAGCGGTTGATTCGGACATGCCTCTGGAGGATTGTGTAGACCCACCGGACTGTTGAATGGACAAAGGAAGGGAAAATTCGATCGTTGGGGCTGGATAATTACATTTGCTTCGACCAGCCAATCTCAAAATCCTTTCTTGTATAAGGAGCACAGTCTGAAAAGGATCGGATCGGAGCTGGTTTAGAAACTCGTCAGAAAACTGAGGATTGACCTTTTCCTTAATCTTGCGACGACCGTACACCCAAGGTCCTTCACCATCCCATCGATATGGTCTAGTCTTTGAACTACCTGCGGAACGAACATCGGGACCTTTAACAAAGAAGAATCTTCTTTTCCAACTTTTGGTTTTATACACTGCCACGATCGAAAGGATAGGACGGTTCGACCCCTGTGAGAAAGAGACGAACCCCGCATTGGAACCTCTGGACATACTCATCTGAAATACCAGCCAAAAATTTCGAAAAGAAGCCTCCTCTCCTTTGGCCTCCATGAGGACGCTGAACGCCACAATATAGGCTATAGAGTTCGGAAGAATTTGGGCGGGGGTGAGAGAGAGGAAGGATAGGATGTTCCTTAATAAAGGAATAAAGGGAATGCGCAACCCGTACGAAAACTGTTTCTCATAAAAAGCCTGGCACCCAGCCGGAGGAGCGGTTGCGCGCTGGCGATAAGAGGGAATGACGATTGAAAACCCCTCTGGAAGAAATTTCCCGAACTCTTTCTCCAAATAAGCACGGTCCTCCTGAACAAAACTACAAGAAGTTTATTCTGCGCCAACCTCAGCCCGATTCTGACCAATTGATCCGGAGAGAGCTTCAGATCTGTATATCCTGACAAAAACCATCGTCACCGATACTACGTTTCTCTACCTCATTCTCATCGAGATCTTCAGCCTGATTAATACGTTCGCGCTCGGGATGGAATTCCCCCTCTTCGAAGTCATCAATAAGCCTAAAGTCAGGATCGGAATCGGGATCTTCTACAACTATGCCCTTGCCCCTTGAATTCCTCGAACTAGACATTATAAACAGATACAGTTGAGTGAAAAGGACAGTCTGCGCGATCTCAACGCTCCGATATCAAATAGAAATGGTTCTGGAAGTAATTTTCAGCAAAATAACATATATATAAAAGGTAAAAAGAAGAATGAATTGCAAACCGGTCCCTGAGTGGTCACGACGGTTGAGCTTCCTCAAAGTAAAATCAAAATTACTTTTCAGATATTTACATCTTAGACCCCTATACCTACTGTAATTGCAAGTATCACGGTGAACGATGCGAAAAGACTTCACGACCGAAGATTCATTCCAAGGAAAGGGCAAGAAACTTCTTAACGTCAGAATCTATATCAACACAAATTCATCATATGGTTTTCAAGATATGCACTCTTTTTCCCTAATTCGGTTTTTATCCCAATGGATTTTTCCGAATAAGATTTTTAATGAGGCATATTCGCTAAAACATCAGAATGATTTGCTCGTCGCAACGTTCGAAATAAACTTCTTCGAGCTTAAGCTTCACTTTGCGCTCGAGAAGTGGGGGAGTATTGATAAGGGGTATTTTGGACTCTACATTGGAAAATACGGAGAGATCGAAGAATGTAAAATCCGACCTCGCGTATGTAAAACCAAGCCCAAATCACGGCCTTTATTATCCGATCGCCCATGGAAGGCTCGTGTTCGGAATTTACTGTTGGGCCGATCACAGGCCCAAGCCCTTGGGCCTAAGAAATGTATCCCTGCGGATGGAGTAGCTAGCTCACCCCTTTCCGCTATAAATATCACTTGCATTTATGACGCCAGACACGCTTTCCCAGGTGCACTTTGCTCGAAACTGCAGCTCGGATAGATAGATTCGACCATATTATATGTATTTCACCCTCTAGCTTGTACGGCATCCTATAAAGCTCAAATAGGATCCTCAATACTTGTAATTTATACTTTAACGGTCGGAATACACATATACATTGATCTTTCTCTTATTTTGTAGCCTTAACTTTATTTTTATTATTAAATAGATCATACTACGAATCTGCGTAAGATCATCAGTAGTCTTCTGGACCTTGAATATTTGACCTGTTTGATATGTCTTCTTACTTGGTCAAAATTCTTCTAAGGGATTACAACTAAGTTGTCCAAATCAAGATCCGTAAAATCTGTGGTGTAGATAACTCATTCCTCTACATCATAGTCGAAATTCAAATTCATTGGAGCTTCTTTGAAAGAGTTATGGTCCTCGAAGTGCATAATAATATTTCAGACAACATTTTTCTTCTTCGTTCTTGCACTACTTGACTTCATTTGATCATTAATTCGTTGTTCTTCACTTCCAATCATGTTCTTAGATCCAAAATAGCTTAGGCCTACAAATATGAACACAATATATAAGAAAATACCTCAATTCATGCACAAAACAATCAAACCAATGACTCGAGCGAACAAAACACAAAACTAACTAAAATTGCCTAGGATTCTACTAAAACTCTAATAAAAGTAATCGAATGAATAAGGGAAATAGACTTGATAACACTGTTTTCACAGAGTTATCAGATACTACTAGGGCTAGGATTATATTTACTATATAAGTTGGACCCTTCATTATAATAGGGGTAGACAGACATGGTCATGACTATTGTGATATCTTTACACTAATAAAATAGCTTTTGCTCTACATTAATTCTGTGTTATTATCATTGCTCTTACTTTACTTTTTTTTGTATCGCATCATCCTGAGTAACTTAATCTGCCCTCAAATCTAATCCGATAGTATTGATTGAACCTAACGAAATTTGGTTAAATTAGTTTGCGGCCCACCGTGGGGCAAGGTGTTGGAATTGGAAGGATACGAATCCCGAATTCTTACTCGGAATCTCCATGGATCACCCGCAAGAATTCAAACGCCATTTTGACCGAACACCGTGGTTAAATCACCGACTTCTTCATCTTCGTAAACTCATGTTTTGGTGCTCCCGGTGGAGACTAAATCACATACGGACGTAGCCTAAATTCCACGATCTAAATACCCAAAATTAGCATGATAATATGTGCCCATAAATCACCAGAAACTATGTCCCAATTATGTGCCTCATAAATACATACATATATGTATAATGTGGGTGAGTATATATATATATATATATATATATCCATAGTATATATACATTATATATAGAAGAGAAAATGAACAGAGAAGCAAAATGCTTTCTCTGTTCTAGGGAGAACCAAGGGACGAAAGTCCCTTGGACTTTCTGTCAAAATGATTCAAGTGGGGAGCCGAGTGCTCCCCTATCCCTTTTATTAATTGGAAGTTAATCTCCCACTAATGGGAGGTTAACACCATAGTGGGAGTAGTTAATTAACTACTCCCTCCAATTTTCTCTCTATTCAAATAATCCAATTCGGATTGGATCGGGTTGGGTTAGTCCGAACTGGGCGGACCCGTATCAAACCAACATCTCCCACTCGCACATGAGGGCTATACCCTAGTCTAAAGTGACTACAGCAACACATACATCAATTCATACAGATAAATAGATCGTGCGACCGACGAGCTAAAGAGCATTAAGAGTTATACACCTGTTAGGGTAATACAACAACTCTTTCTCACAAAACATGAGGACATTAGAACTCGCTGCACCCCAAACATCTTTTTCACTAACCGAAGTATCTCTGATCCCCCGATAAAATAGCATACTTCACTCCACCACTCACATGTATCCACAATCATGTCCTAAACACTTAAGTTTGACATATTGGCTGCGCAGCTTTGAATACAAGTAGCGTGTGTTAGCTGCAAGAGGTCTTCCTTTCCTACTAGAATCTTTCGATCTTACTTCAGCTGCTTTCCTAGACACGTACCGCATCACCGTATGATTCATGGTTATTAGTAGCGTGCTAAAGTAGCAACACCTTGGTAAAATCTCGAGAAACAGTCTAAAGTCTTAAGGGTGCACATTGAGGTTTTCACAAACCTCTAGGGTCTCACACAATGAGTGAGCAGGGATCTTTCACTCTAAGTGTTAGTAAGTGCTATCTTTTCAACTTCGTTCATAGACGAGTGAAAAGAACTAACCACATGGAAGTTATAGCACTTTTAGTCCCAAACTGATTTGGACTTCCATAAACCGACGGTTTGAATTCTTCTAATTAGAATTATCTTCAGTCTCATTTCGTTCATTTTGCTTCTAAAATCTAATTTCAGCTCCCGAAGCTTAAACTTTATTAAATTAAATATAGTCACACTGACTTGAGCTTTTGGTCTCAATAACACCAAATGACTAATTGAGAAGCACAACGAAATAATTTCCATTTGAGGAAAAACTCTTCACAGTTATGTGAATTAACATGACATTTGAATGGTTTTTCAAATGGATCGAGACTGACTTAACTTGAATTAGTAACTCAAAAAGAGAAAAATTATGACTAATTGACTTTAATCTGTCATTAAGTTTGACTGCATCATCCAAGTATCAACATACTAAGCAACATAGTTTCTGATGGTCAAACTTTAAAGTCAATTGCGTTTACCTTGTTATAGTTGTATTCTCATACTACTCTTTTAGGTGAACTTCATACGTGGTCATAATTACAAGACTTATCAGAACAGTTAATAGCAGCGGAATCATCTCAAATAACATTCGATAAATCTTTTCTCCTTCTCGAGTAATAAGACCACAACAGGTCTTTAAAGACTTGATAGATGCTATCTACAACATCATTCTATCCCACTCACATACGGAATCTATAGAGACAAAATGTTACAATATTTGTCAATGAGTACTCGTACAATACTCATTTACCTAAGATTAATTGCCATGATCTGTCGATTAATGAGATATCATAATCGCCCATCTATATCCAAATTTCGTACACAACAAATCAAACTTGTTTTGAATCCCATAAGGTACAGAATCGAAAGTTCACGCAATGTTCCCAATCATCTCCCATAACCAAATGTTCATCATCACTCATTTAATTCCCAGTACGAAATTAAATAGTTCTAGGTGGGAATTCTTCAAATTCTACCAACCTCGAACTCCCACTTAAATACTTATTTCTAAGTATTTTAGAGGGTTAAACGTGTGCGTTTCACAAGAACACGTCATGTACCATATATAATGCATCAAACACATTAATGCATCGACACATACGAAGAGTCATGTTTACATAAACACAATCATGTGTCAATCAATAATCTCCTTAGAAGATTCTAATGACCAAGTCTCGGGAGACAAATACTGACAAGAATCGTCTTAACTTATTACAGTTCTTTCCCATTATGGAGATAAATCTCGAATCATACAGGAACGTTTAGAACTTAGAGGGTAGCGATAGAATAAATCGTCAAATTATTCATTTTACCTTTAAATCAAATAAGTCTAACTGAATTTCAAATTCAGTAAGTTGTTTTCCAACATATCGGATAAACGACATATTTATTCCATTAAAGATGGAAATTAATCTTTCAGTATTTTTCTTTTAGCTCTCAGCTAAAGAAGTGTCTCAATTGCATCAACTTTCACCGTTTTAGGTTCATTACCGTAAAACTCGATAAGTGTGCAAAACACTTTCATTAGAATTTCTAACTTTTGCAACATACCATAATTGCAAAATAGGTTCAGATTCTTTAGTGATAGTCGCCCTCCCACTATGTCCGACATGCATCGCAATTTCAAAAAATGAGTTAAATTTTTTATTGCGCTTAAAAGCCAATTCGAAATATCCTTAATTCTTTTCATAAAGAATTTTCTCATATAAAAAATTTTAACTGCCCATAAGCAAAAATATGTCCTAATTTCGCAAAAATCTTTACATAAAACTTCTACAAGTTTACAAAGAAAAATTAGGACGGCAATTTTATAAGTGTTCCAACACTTTCATAGGTGGTCCCATATATTAAAATAATTTCAAAGTTTCCCAAAAGAAATTTCATAAATTTTCTTGATCCAAAATATTTTTAAACAATATTCTTCATGCAATGAAAATTGAAATTGATATGTGGGAGTCGTCAAACACTCCCACTAGCTAGACATCTCCTCTGAAATATTTTTCAGACATTCACAAAAAAAAATTCAGAATTTTCCAAAAATCGGAAAAATAATTTTCCACAATTTTTTCAAATAGTTTCAAGGCATGAAAATCAAGATAAATATTTTAACACTCTGAAAAATTAATTTAATTCACCAAAAAAATTCAGAAATAAAATTCTGAGCACGTAGGAATTTTCCTGACCAGAATCGATGACCGAAAGACACTTCACGCGCCACCAACATGTGTGGGCGTGTGCGGCGCATGTGGCATCGCAGGTCAGCAAAGATTGCTGACGTGGCAGTTGCATAGTGGCTAATTGGGCTACTGGCATGGCCAGCAGTCCATGCGTGTGAGGTAGCGTGTACAAGTCAAGCGCCGTTTTGCCTTCGTTTTTCGGCAACGTCATTCCGGCTACCGCGAAGGTTTTTTCGGTCTTCTAATTTCAATGGTGAACTCCATTTTTAAATTTGACCACCGGAAATGCATGTGTGAGCAACGGACAGCAAGGGCGAGAGTGAGTGAGTGAATAAGTCACTATTCATCATCTTCTCCAACAAGAAGTTTACTATTTCGAACTTAACTTCGTTTGGCCATAACTCCTTCGTTACAAGGCCAAATTCAGTGATCTTTATATGGTTGGAAAGCTCTTGACGAGAGCTTTCTAATGATACAAATTTCGGTTCTCAAAACGCAATAGTTAATTCCCAAAAAATTATCAAAGTTTCGGGAATATACTCAAAATAAATTCATATCTTCAAATCCGCAAGGAATAATATCATAAAAATTTCCAGATATGATATTCAACATATAAGCATGCTATCATAAATATTTCGGAGCAAAATATTAAGCATGCTAAACTTCACCATAAACGCTCAAGCATGAACATCAAATTGGATTTCATAATTTTCTGAAATTAAATCCCCAACATGCTCATCAATTGACCACACTCGTTTTCAAATCATAAATTCATAACCGGATCATGTCATATTTCTGAAAATTACGGCATAGTTTAAACTTCTTAAAAATATGCCATTTAAAATCCTACCATGAACATGTAAAACATAATTTATCACGGTGACATGTCAAAACATAAACATGTATCTAAAGCATAATGTGAGCATATCTATTAACATGTCCAATAATTCACCTGACAGAGTGTAGTAAAAATTTGAGGAAGGATGCATAACCATTTATATGAGAGCAACCGAGAGATAAAATCTTATCACATTAGCAATCATATTATCACATGAATCGTGCAAATTTCAGAATATGAAAGCATAATTTATAACAACATAAAAATCATGCCATTAAAGAGCAAGCATAGAATCATACGGTTTTATCATGATTTCATATCCAAAAATGAAACTAAAGTCAGAATTTAACCAACCATGGCTCTGATACCAATGTTGGAATTGGAAGGATACGAATCCCGAATTCTTACTCGGAATCTCCATGGATCACCCGCAAGAATTCAAACGCCATTTTGACCGAACACCGTGGTTAAATCACCGACTTCTTCATCTTCGTAAACTCATGTTTTGGTGCTCCCGGTGGAGACTAAATCACATACGGACGTAGCCTAAATTCCACGATCTAAATACCCAAAATTAGCATGATAATATGTGCCCATAAATCACCAGAAACTATGTCCCAATTATGTGCCTCATAAATACATACATATATGTATAATGTGGGTGAGTATATATATATATATATATATATATCCATAGTATATATACATTATATATAGAAGAGAAAATGAACAGAGAAGCAAAATGCTTTCTCTGTTCTAGGGAGAACCAAGGGACGAAAGTCCCTTGGACTTTCTGTCAAAATGATTCAAGTGGGGAGCCGAGTGCTCCCCTATCCCTTTTATCAATTGGAAGTTAATCTCCCACTAATGGGAGGTTAACACCATAGTGGGAGTAGTTAATTAACTTCTCCCTCCAATTTTCTCTCTATTCAAATAATCCAATTCGGATTGGATCGGGTTGGGTTAGTCCGAACTGGGCGGACCCGTATCAAACCAACATCTCCCACTCGCACATGAGGGCTATACCCTAGTCTAAAGTGACTACAGCAACACATACATCAATTCATACAGATAAATAGATCGTGCGACCGACGAGCTAAAGAGCATTAAGAGTTATACACCTGTTAGGGTAATACAACAACTCTTTCTCACAAAACATGAGGACATTAGAACTCGCTGCACCCCAAACATCTTTTTCACTAACCGAAGTATCTCTGATCCCCCGATAAAAGAGCATACTTCACTCCACCACTCACATGTATCCACAATCATGTCCTAAACACTTAAGTTTGACATATTGGTTGCGCAGCTTTGAATACAAGTAGCGTGTGTTAGCTGCAAGAGGTCTTCCTTTCCTACTAGAATCTTTCGATCTTACTTCAGCTGCTTTCCTAGACACGTACCGCATCACCGTATGATTCATGGTTATTAGTAGCGTGCTAAAGTAGCAACACCTTGGTAAAATCTCGAGAAACAGTCTAAAGTCTTAAGGGTGCACATTGAGGTTTTCACAAACCTCTAGGGTCTCACACAATGAGTGAGCAGGGATCTTTCACTCATTTCCCAATGGTCACAAAAGCACACGTGGTATGAAACACGTGCTATTGTGCTATACTTCATTCTATGAAATTTATGTCGTTTCATTAACACAATACAGATCTTGGTCTAAGTGTTCATCTACACTTAACCTGAATTTTCTCCTTAGTCCTCAAAAACAACAAAGTCGAGACAAATTCACATCTGGCCATTAGACAAGTTCAATGGATAGTGGGAATCCATTTTCGATTACTTAAGCTCATTATAGTAATCTCATCTTAATTGATCAATCAATCGACATTCGTTCATACAAGATTGTCTATTCTCAATGATTACTTTAGTGACCATAGTAATCTTAATTGATTTTCAATTAAGGCGATACTAATTTTATCTCGCGCTCTTTACAAGAATAAAATTATCTCATCTCTGCACATACTCAATGTCAGAGGCGATTGCTCGTGTGAGAGAGCCAATCTCTACTTGTCCGACATTCTATGACATTGAATGTATGCTTTCCGAAGCATGTACTAAATCATTCCAATGTCTCCAAAAACTATGGGCTTGATCTTATGAACTTCCAAGTTCAATTAGATCAGAGATCTACGTAATACTAGAGACTATTACACAACCCACAAAAAAAAAATCTCTAGTTCAGGGCTTAGTACAAAACTTGCCACAATATTGTACGTAGACAACTAAATGCAAAGTTCTCATTTAATTTTGCTTATGATATCTCCACAAAATATTTAATTTTGTGTAAATGTTTGGTCTAGCAACAACAATATTTCTATTGTAATGTAAGGTTGTGCTTATGGCATAACATACCATCACAGTCCGTACTGCTTACATTTATAACGATCACAAATGCCTCAAGACCAAATATTTAGTTATACTGCATGTCCTTGTGCTACAAATTTCATAATCTGCGTGCACATCGATACATATGTTTGCTTCTTACCACATAAGTAGCTAGTAAAAGTTCCTTAGCATCCAAGGAAACAAATGCAGTATTCTAAAGGTTGTCAACAACCTTTTCATTGAAGTCCAAAATCATACTTATGATTTGACTTAGAACTATTGACCAGATCCATGGCATAACATTAATTAGAGTAGGTAATTGGTTACGAACCAATTGATGTTCCAATAAGATTGGATACAATGACCTAGACTTTTCACTCAAAGGACACATTTCAAGTTTCAGAAAATTTACCTCTTACTATAGAAGTATTGGTAAATACTAAAATTCACTTTTAAGAATTATTCCATTAGTCCGCTGACCACATAAATAATTCAATGAATTTCTTCACCAAATTTCTACCTTTAATTCCTCAATTCAAGATTGGGGATAACCATTTTCAAAAATGGTTCTTTCATACTACAGGTATGATATATTCACTATAGTAAGTCAGAGATAATAAACTATGTGTCTCTTTGAAAATGACCAAATTCGAAACTTGGTTCGATTGTACAGGCTAGTACTAAGTTTTCTTCCATTTGGTAACGTGTCTCACTCATGAGACAATTGAACATCTTCTCAATATTTGAAAAAAGCTACGGTTCATGTGTGGTCCTTTCATTTGAATGAATCCAGTAAAACATAAATTGCTCCCACTCGAAAATAGGAAGCAATTTGGATAATCACATCTAAGTGATATGTCAAATAAATGACTACTCTTTGAACCGATTTACACAAACAAATTCAAATATTCTAAGACTAGTTCATCTAGTAAATACATCTATAAAGATTGTATTTTCGGATTCAATAGCAAGTACACTTTCACCACATAGTTCATACAAGAACACAATGCTTTAGACTAGTATATATCTCCAAAAGATATATATTAATTTCTCATGTGATCATTTTTCTCAAATACATAAGAAACATAGTCAAGACAAACTCAACTATCTGATCACTTTGTCTAAGATAGCTTAGGTCAAACCAATATCTAACCTTAGCTTGTATAAAGTGAAAGTTACTAAAGTTGAAGGTTTTCTTATTATGCATTAAAAGTTAACAAAACAAAATGAATATTTCCTCAAGGAAATAAAATGTTAACTTAAGATGCATGAATCTCATTCTATCCAAAACTCAAGTTAATTTTCTTAACACAATTATATAAGTAATAGTGTTAGAAATAACCAATTTCGGATAACTTCATTACATGGATCACCAAAATGATCGTATAGATATTTGTATCCCTAATCTAGTATCAGAACTTATGTTCCTCGATACATTTGATTCCTTTAAGAAATTTCAAAACACTGGCGTGTTTTAATTTCACAAGAGATCAAATTAAAACAATCAAGATACACCATATCTTTCTAAATGTAATGAATGAATGAATTAATCCAACCTTCACTCAAATTAAATCACTAGAATTAATTACAATGGAAGTTTAACTCCAACGGCCTTACCGAAATAGTTTGAGTGTCTTGTTTCCGTTATGGAACGAAATAAAGGCAAACCATTTTATAGAGTTGACTTCAAAAAGTCTTCTCAATGGGTTAGAGTTTCCACTTGCCCAATATGACCTACACAAATATGCCTTCAACATATTTAATGTTTGCATTGTTTCAATGTCTCGTGTTGCCACTGCAACGAGAATCATCAATGTAACTAAAACATTAGGTCCAAATCTGACACTTCGAACTATTGCTAAAAGTCTAGTATCATACTAAGTATCACCCAAAAAGTGATATTAGTCAAGTCAATTTTATATTCAAGTACAAATCTAATGTAAGAAGAATAAATCCAAAAGTCAAGTTTAGATTCCAAAGGTACTCCAATGTACCCTAATAAACTTGATAGGGACGTGAACACTTTTAGTTATTAATTACTAAAGCTACAGTCCACATAGGACAAGATTAGTAAAATATTGTTCTAGAAAACAAACAATAACTACATAAGTGTTAGTAAGTGCTATCTTTTCAACTTCGTTCATAGACGAGTGAAAAGAACTAACCACATGGAAGTTATAGCACTTTTAGTCCCAAACTAATTTGGACTTCCATAAACCGACGGTTTGAATTCTTCTAATTAGAATTATCTTCAGTCTCATTTCGTTCATTTTGCTTCTAAAATCTAATTTCAGCTCCCGAAGCTTAAACTTTATTAAATTAAATATAGTCACACTGACTTGAGCTTTTGGTCTCAATAACACCAAATGACTAATTGAGAAGCACAACGAAATAATTTCCATTTGAGGAAAAACTCTTCACAGTTATGTGAATTAACATGACATTTGAATGGTTTTTCAAATGGATCGAGACTGACTTAACTTGAATTAGTAACTCAAAAAGAGAAAAATTATGACTAATTGACTTTAATCTGTCATTAAGTTTGACTGCATCATCCAAGTATCAACATACTAAGCAACATAGTTTCTGAGGGTCAAACTTTAAAGTCAATTGCGTTTACCTTGTTATAGTTGTATTCTCATACTACTCTTTTAGGTGAACTTCATACGTGGTCATAATTACAAGACTTATCAGAACAGTTAATAGCAGCGGAATCATCTCAAATAACGTTCGATAAATCTTTTCTCCTTCTCGAGTAATAAGACCACAACAGGTCTTTAAAGACTTGATAGATGCTATCTACAACATCATTCTATCCCACTCACATACGGAATCTATAGAGACAAAATGTTACAATATTTGTCAATGAGTACTCGTACAATACTCATTTACCTAAGATTAATTGCCATGATCTGTCGATTAATGAGATATCATAATCGCCCATCTATATCCAAATTTCGTACACAACAAATCAAACTTGTTTTGAATCCCATAAGGTACAGAATCGAAAGTTCACGCAATGTTCCCAATCATCTCCCATAACCAAATGTTCATCATCACTCATTTAATTCCCAGTACGAAATTAAATAGTTCTAGGTGGGAATTCTTCAAATTCTACCAACCTCGAACTCCCACTTAAATACTTATTTCTAAGTATTTTAGAGGGTTAAACGTGTGCGTTTCACAAGAACACGTCATGTACCATATATAATGCATCAAACACATTAATGCATCGACACATACGAAGAGTCATGTTTACATAAACACAATCATGTGTCAATCAATAATCTCCTTAGAAGATTCTAATGACCAAGTCTCGGGAGACAAATACTGACAAGATTCGTCTTAACTTATTACAGTTCTTTCCCATTATGGAGATAAATCTCGAATCATACAGGAACGTTTAGAACTTAGAGGGTAGCGATAGAATAAATCGTCAAATTATTCATTTTACCTTTAAATCAAATAAGTCTAACTGAATTTCAAATTCAGTAAGTTGTTTTCCAACATATCGGATAAACGACATATTTATTCCATTAAAGATGGAAATTAATCTTTCAGTATTTTTCTTTTAGCTCTCAGCTAAAGAAGTGTCTCAATTGCATCAACTTTCACCGTTTTAGGTTCATTACCGTAAAACTCGATAAGTGTGCAAAACACTTTCATTAGAATTTCTAACTTTTGCAACATACCATAATTGCAAAATAGGTTCAGATTCTTTAGTGATAGTCGCCCTCCCACTATGTCCGACATGCATCGCAATTTCAAAAAATGAGTTAAATATTTTATTGCGCTTAAAAGCCAATTCGAAATATCCTTAATTCTTTTCATAAAGAATTTTCTCATATAAAAAATTTTAACTGCCCATAAGCAAAAATATGTCCTAATTTCGCAAAAATCTTTACATAAAACTTCTACAAGTTTACAAAGAAAAATTAGGACGGCAATTTTATAAGTGTTCCAACACTTTCATAGGTGGTCCCATATATTAAAATAATTTCAAAGTTTCCCAAAAGAAATTTCATAAATTTTCTTGATCCAAAATATTTTTAAACAATATTCTTCATGCAATGAAAATTGAAATTGATATGTGGGAGTCGTCAAACACTCCCACTAGCTAGACATCTCCTCTGAAATATTTTTCAGACATTCACAAAAAAAAATTCAGAATTTTCCAAAAATCGGAAAAATAATTTTCCACAATTTTTTCAAATAGTTTCAAGGCATGAAAATCAAGATAAATATTTTAACACTCTGAAAAATTAATTTAATCCACCAAAAAAATTCAGAAATAAAATTCTGAGCACGTAAGAATTTTCCTGACCAGAATCGATGACCGAAAGACACTTCACGCGCCACCAACATGTGTGGGCGTGTGCGGCGCATGTGGCATCGCAGGTCAGCAAAGATTGCTGACGTGGCAGTTGCATAGTGGCTAATTGGGCTACTGGCATGGCCAGCAGTCCATGCGTGTGAGGTAGCGTGTACAAGTCAAGCGCCGTTTTGCCTTCGTTTTTCGGCAACGTCATTCCGGCTACCGCGAAGGTTTTTTCGGTCTTCTAATTTCAATGGTGAACTCCATTTTTAAATTTGACCACCGGAAATGCATGTGTGAGCAAAGGACAGCAAGGGCGAGAGTGAGTGAGTGAATAAGTCACTATTCATCATCTTCTCCAACAAGAAGTTTACTATTTCGAACTTAACTTCGTTTGGCCATAACTCCTTCGTTACAAGGCCAAATTCAGTGATCTTTATATGGTTGGAAAGCTCTTGACGAGAGCTTTCTAATGATACAAATTTCGGTTCTCAAAACGCAATAGTTAATTCCCAAAAAATTATCAAAGTTTCGGGAATATACTCAAAATAAATTCATATCTTCAAATCCGCAAGGAATAATATCATAAAAATTTCCAGATATGATATTCAACATATAAGCATGCTATCATAAATATTTCGGAGCAAAATATTAAGCATGCTAAACTTCACCATAAACGCTCAAGCATGAACATCAAATTGGATTTCATAATTTTCTGAAATTAAATCCCCAACATGCTCATCAATTGACCACACTCGTTTTCAAATCATAAATTCATAACCGGATCATGTCATATTTCTGAAAATTACGGCATAGTTTAAACTTCTTAAAAATATGCCATTTAAAATCCTATCATGAACATGTAAAACATAATTTATCACGGTGACATGTCAAAACATAAACATGTATCTAAAGCATAATGTGAGCATATCTATTAACATGTCCAATAATTCACCTGACAGAGTGTAGTAAAAATTTGAGGAAGGATGCATAACCATTTATATGAGAGCAACCGAGAGATAAAATCTTATCACATTAGCAATCATATTATCACATGAATCGTGCAAATTTCAGAATATGAAAGCATAATTTATAACAACATAAAAATCATGCCATTAAAGAGCAAGCATAGAATCATACGGTTTTATCATGATTTCATATCCAAAAATGAAACTAAAGTCAGAATTTAACCAACCATGGCTCTGATACCAATGTTGGAATTGGAAGGATACGAATCCCGAATTCTTACTCGGAATCTCCATGGATCACCCGCAAGAATTCAAACGCCATTTTGACCGAACACCGTGGTTAAATCACCGACTTCTTCATCTTCGTAAACTCATGTTTTGGTGCTCCCGGTGGAGACTAAATCACATACGGACGTAGCCTAAATTCCACGATCTAAATACCCAAAATTAGCATGATAATATGTGCCCATAAATCACCAGAAACTATGTCCCAATTATGTGCCTCATAAATACATACATATATGTATAATGTGGGTGAGTATATATATATATATATATATATATATATATATATATATATCCATAGTATATATACATTATATATAGAAGAGAAAATGAACAGAGAAGCAAAATGCTTTCTCTGTTCTAGGAAGAACCAAGGTTTCGTCCCTTGGACTTTCTGTCAAAATGATTCAAGTGGGGAGCCGAGTGCTCCCCTATCCCTTTTATCAATTGGAAGTTAATCTCCCACTAATGGGAGGTTAACACCATAGTGGGAGTAGTTAATTAACTACTCCCTCCAATTTTCTCTCTATTCAAATAATCCAATTCGGATTGGATCGGGTTGGGTTAGTCCGAACTGGGCGGACCCGTATCAAACCAACACAAGGTTAATTACTCGATCAAAAAGATACACGAACTACGGGGAGAACCTTCTTCCCATCATGCACGCGTTGATCCCGAGCTGTAATCTCCGGATAGAGAAATCAAGGGCTTAATTTAGCCCAATGTTACTATTGGAGATTATACATCCCTTTGAGAATTAATGTACGAGATTGGGAGGAACAATTTTCAATTTAATCGATTGGATAGTTGGAATTGAATTTTGGAGTTCACCCACATGGAAATCCCTGTTCGTTGAATAGATTTGATTGATGAATTTGGGAGTTTATTTTTTGGGCTTCACTTCGGGCTTATGCGATCTGTAAGAATTCTCAGCTCCTGTGTATATTCCGTTCATATCTCTTTGTAGTTGAGATTAATTAATTGATTGTAATGCCAATGAACTACGTTTATCAATTAATTATAATGGTTTCTTGACTCTGCCTTTATTTCAATTGGTTCATTTGTAAGAATTACTTCATGCTGCCTGCCTGAGTTGAGATCATTTAATTTCAGCTGGTGGCTTGTAATTGTTTTGGTTGCTTGACCATCCAATAAAACCATTGGTTGTAGTTGTGAGATTTAAGGTGGCTGCTATTTTGCTAATTGACAGGGGAGTCTCACGAATTACTTGAGATTAATCTGTCTGCCTCTTATTTGCTTTAATTTGAGCTGGTTGCTTATAGTGGGGTTCTCATGAATTAATTCAGATTAAAGGGTAAAATATTTTGATACAACAATATGCTGGAATATACTCAAGAAAAGAAAAATAAAAGCAAGAGTAAAATATATTGATATAAACTCTTAAATCGAAAGTAAATAGTAAGACCATTAATTTGGTATAAACTCTTGATAAAAAATATGAGTAAAACCATTTATTTGGTATAAACTCTTAAATCGAAAGTAAAGAGTAAGACCATTAAAAAATATGAGTAAAACCATTTATTTGGTATAAACTCTTAAATCGAAAGTAAAGAGTAAAACCATTAATTTGGTATAAACTCATGATTAAAAATATTGTGTAAAACCATTAATTTGTTATAAACTCTTAAATCGAAAGTGAAGAGTAAAACCATTAATTTGGTATAAACTCTTGATTAAAAATATGAGTAAAACCATTATTTTGGTATAAACTCTTAAATCGAAAGTAAACAGTAAAACCATTAATTCGGTATAAACTCTTGATAAAAAATATTGAGTTAAACCATTAATTTGGTATAAACTCTTAAATCGAAAATATAAGTAAAACCTTTAATTTGGTATAAACTCTTAAATCGAAAGTAAAGATTAAAACCATTAATTTGGTATAAACTCTTAAATCGAAAGTAAAGATTAAAACCATTAATTTGGTATAAACTCTTGACCAAAAATATGAGTAAAACCATTAATTTGGTATAAGCTCTAGATAAAAAATATTGAGTAGAACCATTAATTTGGTATAAACTCTTAAATCGAAAATATGAGTAAAACCATTAATTTGGTATAAACTCTTAAATCGAAAGTAAAGAGTAAAACCATTAATTTGGTATAAACTCTTGATCAAAAATATTGAGTAAAACCATTAATATGGTATAAACTCTTAAATCGAAAGTATGAGTAAAACCATTAATTTGGTATAAACTTCTAAATCGAAAGTAAAGAGTAAAACCATTAATTTGGTATAAACTCTTGATAAAAAATATTGAGTAAAACCATTAATTTGGCATAAATTGGAACAAAGCTCGATCTAAATTGGTATAAAGGAACAAAGCCATTAAATTGGTAAAAATTCTAATTTTATTAGCATAAACCATCAATCGGTAAAGCTCGATCTACTATCTTCGATCTTCGATCTATGATCTATGATGTACAAAGGGTTAAAACCGATAATTGGTTTACCATCCAAATTTTTATTAATTTGAGTAAAACTGTTAGTCATGTATACACTCAGCGATATACAAGGACTACAAAATTAAAGCTCATACCATTAAATTGGTATGGATTTTGAGTTAGACAATATAATTTGTGTGAGATCGACAATAATCACTCGACCTTCATCACTACGAACTGATGAAACAGATGATTTGGATGAATAAGTCTCTTATATGATCAGTCAACAACTACCTAGTTCATTCAAAGAAGATGAAGACAAAGGGGAGTGCAGAAGCAAACACTTTATTAAGAATGAGAGGACGTACAAAGAATACTAAAAGACAGTTACATTCATGCTCGGTCTCTAAAGATCGATTAGGACTCCTAAGTCTTATACAGATCTAGACTATTAGCACTATATGGCTAACTAGTCTGGAAAATCTTCTAAAAATTGGTATTGATCAAAATATGAGTCGTAATGCCTCTATTATGCGCTTCCTGTATTCTGTTCGATCTTGACACCATTCGGGCTGTAAAGATTTTGGTTCATTTATAAGATCGACATTTTGGTTCAAAAGGATCGAATAATTACTGTGTGGGATTTTTAACTGCTCCGATCTCCCTGCTGATTATGGTTATGGAGAATTACAAATTCAACCATTGAAGAAATTATGCTATACTCAGAGATCGATACGACACAATACCCATGCATGGACAAACCCTAATATCAAGAAGGATATGTACTCTTTTTCCCTTGGTCGGTTTTTATCACAATGGGTTTTTCCAAGCAAGGTTTTTAACGAGGCATGTTCGATATACATCAGGAATCCATTCAAAGGCACAATTTTACTTCTCCAAGCTACAGATACACTCTCGCTTGAGAAGCGGGTTTCATACCGATGGCTGCTATTTTGTATTTAGCCTAGTCGGATTCTTCGACCTAATCAATATCGATCTGGAGCGTCTCAATCTTGATCAGTCCTCGTCATTATCGATCGATTCTAGCTGAAGTACACATCAACGCTTTATACGACGTAAATGCTGCGGAATGGATTCAATGGATATGTACTCTTGGATTGAAATATTGAGCATAAATCGTTGATCGATAAAGCTCGATCTAGGATCTATAATCTACGATCTCTAATGGGATAAAACCCTTAAGCTAGTAAAAATTCCAATTTTATGAGCATAAACTGTCGATCAGAAAACCTTTTTAACTGAATTTATTACCAAATTGTCTCGACCAAGACTGAAAGTTGTTGCTATGACTCTTGGCTCGGAAAAGACTTAAGAAGTAAAACGGTTTGAGTAAAATCTTTTTTATAACCCTTTGCTCGGAAATGTCTAAAAACAAGAGTGAAATCCGTTGATATGACTCTATGCTCGAAAAAGGCTTAATAGAAAATTTGAGCAAAACGATTCATTTGGTATAAACTCAGTGCTCGAAAATGTATAATAGTATTGGTAATATCTGTTGATATAATTCTTTCCTCGAAAAAGATTTATTATAAAAGAATAAATGGCATATTGGTCCCCTCAACTTTGAAGAAGTGGCTTTCCAGTTCAAAAGTGTTGGTCCCAAGTGGTCAGATGAGGTCTAGAGGGGGGGGTGGGTGGTTGAATAGACCTCTTCAAATTTTAACTTCAAAACTTTTGCTTAACTGTAAGCATACTAAGCTGTTACAGAACAGTAAGCTTACAAGGCTGATTGCGAACAAATCTTTGAACAGCTTTGTTGACCACTAGTCTGATAGTCACTTAGCTGATTTTAATCAAAATCAGTTTTAATACCAGAATACTTGCAGCGGATTTATAAAGTCTTTTTCACAAGTATACTTAGTAGTTTGAAAAGTTTTATCCCCAGTTTTATAAACTTCTTTAAAACTTTTTCAAACAGTTTTATCAAGTGTTTTATGCAATCTGAAAATATGCAAGTAAAATGCAAGATAAAAACACAAGGATTTTTATAGTGGTTATATGGATGTAAATATCCTTTAATCCACTCTTCCATGTCACAAAGATCTTGGGTTATACTAAAAACACACAGTAATCAGTATACTCCACTTACGCCGAAACAACAAATGAATCTGGCCGTAAGCTCACAATAGGAAATCACAAAAAAGACCTATTCTACAGAGTTTTATCACTTCACACAGATGGATAAACACTCCTCACAACACTCTAACAGATTTCACTCAGAAAAATGTGTTTATCTTTGATCTTCAGCTTCAGCTTGAGTCAACAAATGACAAGGCTGATGAGTGAGCTGTTCTTGAGCTTTTGAGACTTAGAAAATATTTTGCTTCGAAATCAATCTCTCAGTTGTGGTGTTGTTGCTTCTTTTCTCTTCGTCTCTTCAGCTATTTATACTCACTCATTTGAATTATGTCCTTTGAAGAGAGACACAATTCAAATTTCTCGATTTCTGGTCCTTAATTTCCGCGAACGGCTCTCTGCACAGTGACAGTACTGCAGATTGTACTTTCTGTCAGACAGCATTAAATGCACTGAGCTGATACGAGTTATTTCTTCAATCATTTGCCATTAATAGCCTCGGACTTCAGCATTTATTACTACAGTGGCATTTATTACCGTTGGAACGACTTCTTGATCCTTTCCACTTGGCTGATGAGAGTACAAGTCTGATGATGAACAGAGCTGATCTCAAACTTGAACATATCTGATTTGAGTCGGCTGATTTACACCAGTCTGATTTCTTCCCTTCAGCAGATCAGTTGTCTTTTGGACCTTGAATATTTAACCCTTCTGATTTGTCTTCATACTTGGTCAAAAATTCTTCTAAGGGATTTAAAACTAAGTTTTCCTTATTTAGCGGATCTTGATGAGTTTTGCGAAATTATCAAAACCTCCCTTAAATTCTCTAACTTCAGTGCACTCTTATCTTCATCTTTATCCAACAATTTCCCCCTTTTTTGATGATGACAAAACTCCAGCTAAGTACCTGTTACCTAAACTAAAGTTTTAATCCTCAAAATTTCTGAGATAGAAATGTATGTTGGAATGAAAACTTGAACTTTTATATATCTTGAAAATGATTACAAGTTACAAGTTTTTCAACAGTTGAGATAACTTGATTAAAATAAAGAAAACTGGTTTACAAAGGGTTGATCTAATTTACTCATCAGCTTCTTCACTTTCTCTTCAACTTCTTCATAATACTCATAAGAGTACTCTTCATCATCATCTTCTTCATCTTCTTCTTCATCAGCAGCATCATCTATGACTAGATTGGATTTGGCAGCTTAAATTTTCTCTTTGACTTCTTGTTCTTTCAGCTCTTTTTCTACCTCCTCCATCTTTCTCTTTATTCTCTATTCATCCTTGTACTTGGTGAATGAATCTGATTTTTCTTCAGTAGGTTCCTTGGATGCATCCATTTCTTCATCAGATTTGGCTTGTTCCTTGGGTTCTGCTTCAGACTTTTCATTGTCATCAGCCTTTCCAACTTCTTCAGCAGCATCCTTTTCTTCTTCCTTATCATCAGTCTTCTTGTCTTTGGCAGCATCAGTTTCCTCAGCCTTTTCTTCGAACTGCTTGATTTTCAGTAGCAGCAGCTTGAGTTGTCTCTTCTTCTTTATCTTCCCACTTTTTGTCATCATCAGAGTTGATAGGAGGGTTGAGGGCAACATGATGGATCCTGACAGCAGCGCACAATGACTTGATGATTGATCGGGTCATGGCTTGCATTGAGATGATTGAGAGTGGTAGTGATTTGATCAGTTTGATCATTTATCAATCAATGTTAAGTTGGAGAGTGGAAATTTCATTATCAACTCTGGTGGCAGCTTAATGGACTTGTTCTACCAACAGGTGATTCTTTGATGTCTCCTCCTCAGCCACTTTGATGAATGTGTCAGTGAGATGAGCAATTTGATCTTCATTCCTCTTTAAGCCAGTATGAAGATGATTCATGTCAGCTTTGACATCTTCAATATTTCTGTTCATATCTAAGACACTATATGTCATCCTTAGAGTATTATCCTCAGGCAGAGGATCTGCATTTTCTCTAGTTGCAGCTGGTTCTTCCCTTCCATTTCCTTTAAGGAATTATCCATCATCATTTGGAAGGCTTCTATCAGCGATGAGTGCATATCAGCTGTTGGAATTTGAGGTGATGCAGGTTGATCTTCTTCCTGTTGAACATGAGTGTCTCTCAGATCAGTTTCGTCCTTAGCCTTTTCTTTGTCAGTCCACTCAATGGCCAAAGGCTCTTTAGCAGCATCAGGCTAATCTGTGACATCTCCAAAGATCTTGTTAACAATCTTGCCATCATCAGTGAAAACGGTTGTCTGACGAATCATCCTCACAACAGGCAAACAATTAGGAGCAGTTTTCTTCACTTTAGGCAATTCTTGATAACTTTTTATTTCTTTGCCAAAGGTGATCTGCTGGACACCAGGCATAGCAGGAAGATCACTTGGAGAACCTTGTTCATATCTTGACCTGGCAGCCCAATTCTCCAAGGCTGTCAAAGTAGCAATTTGCACAGCTT
The DNA here is from genome assembly GCA_038501285.1 of Penstemon eatonii. Classification (NCBI taxonomy): domain Eukaryota; kingdom Viridiplantae; phylum Streptophyta; class Magnoliopsida; order Lamiales; family Plantaginaceae; genus Penstemon; species Penstemon eatonii. Next base: position 36,428,462 of record CM076711.1, on the reverse strand, counting down.
TTTTTATGGGATCATCATTCTTCCTTCTTTTGGGTGGCAAATCATTAGACATGATTTTTGCTTCTTCAGCAGCAAACTCCTGTGCATACTTATGCATTCTATCTCTAACGAAGTCTGGATCCAGTGCTCTGTTGATGGAAGTAGTCTTTAGCCAATCAAGAACCCACTTCTCTTCATTAGCAAACTCTTCCCACTTCTGGATCTCTTCAACAATTTTGTTCACCCTGTACTCTCTCCATTTAATGTATCTTTTCTTTTCATGAGTGAACAAGGTCTTAAGCATCAGCTTAAGCCAGTGCTTTTTCGAACCTGTTGAAAACAGAAGAGTCAGAATTTACAATATCAAAGGCTCTTCTTACTTCAAACTTTTTCTTCGTTTGAACCATCCCAGCAGGCATCTTCTTCTTAGCATTTAAAGATTCACCAATCTTTATGCCTCCAGCAATGTTTGGACCATGGGCATCCTTTTTGCTGAGCTAAATCAGAAGAGCCATTTATGCGTCTTCAGCAGCCTTGCGTTCTGCTTCAGACATCTTTCTTCTCTGCTCTTCTTTTTCGGCTTCTTTCTTGCTGAGCTCAAGGACCCTTTGTTCTTCTTGGTCATCTCTTTTTCTCTGCTCTGCCTCTTCCCTCTTCTTTTTGTCAGCAGCTGATACTTTCTTTCTTTTGATAAGTATCTTTCTTTTTCCTTTCTTTTTATCAGCTGGCTGGTCCTCTTGAGTACTAGCAGGTGCAGGGCCATCAGATGCAAGTGGTGCAGCTGCAATGGGATGGATGATCTGCACTTCTAGATCATCATGAGGTTGGGCAACCTCTGCTGTTGGTTCTGTTGAAGTAATCTGTGGGGCAGTTTGATCATCAACTTGCTTTTCCTTAACAGATTCTTCTTCGGTCCAGCAGGCCTCTCTGCTGATGGAGGACTTTCTCTGACTAAGTCTGAAGGCTTAGCAGGAGATGGTTCAAAGACCACTTTCCTCTTGGCAGACTTCCTTGTAGCAGGCTTATCTTGAACAGGTTTAGAAGCAGCAGTGTCTCTCAACTGGCTTCTAGTTCTTTTTGCCACTTTATCAGCAGGTGCTTCTTCTGACACTGTTCTTGATGGAGATCCAGCAGATATCTCTAGCACTAGCAGCAGCTTGCTTGTTCTTGACTGTTCTGGCTTGAACAGCAGGTTTTGCTGTTTGAACAGTCTTCTTTTGCCTTTTTCCAGGAACCTTGTCCTTAGGCTCCTCAGTTTCTTCTTCTTCCTCATTTTCATTCTTTCTTTTCTTTCCTCCTCTTACAGCCTGATAGCTGGTCATTGCCTTGGAACTGTGGATTTCATTCTGTTGGTCCCTAGTGGTCAGATGAGGTCTAGAGGGGGGGGTGAATAGACCTCTGAAAATTTTTAGACTTAAAAACTTTTCAGTCGTCTGTCAGCAGACTAAGCTTATGAAGAACAGTAAGCTGACTATGCTGATCGTGAACAAATCTTGAACAGCAGAGTGACCACTTATCTTATAGCGACTTAGCTGATTTCAGCAAAATTAGTTTTATCAAGAGTATACTTGCAGCGGATGTTTGAAAGTGTTTTTCACAAGTAGACTAAGTCATTCAAAAAGATTTTATCCCCAGTTTTAAAACTCCTTTAAAATCTTTTAATAATTCAATGTGTAAATTTATGCAATTTTGAATTATGCAGGAAAACTTAAATGCAAGAATAACACAAAGAATTTTTATAGTGGTTATATGGATAAAAATCATTTAGTCCACTCTTCCAGATCACTTAGATTCTGGGTTATACTATAAACACAAAGTTTACAATATTTCTCCACTTACACCTAAACAACAAATGAGAAGGCTGTAAGATCACAATAGGAAATCACTCAGAAAACCTATCCTCTGAAGTTAAATCACTAACAAAGACGGATTTAAACTTCGCACAACACTCAGCTAATACAATTTCACTCAGAAAGTATTTTCTATTTTGCTTCAACTAGGTTTCTGTCAACAGATGACTTCCACCAGACGAGTGAGCTGTTCGACCTTCTTGAGACTTAGAAAAATTTCAGCTTCGAAAACAAAATCTCAGAATGTTGTTGTGTCTCGCTCTTTGAAATCAGCTCTATTTATACATGGATTTGAAAATATGACCGTTGAAGGAAATCAAGCTTCAAATCCCTAGCCTTAGCCCAAATTCAGAACGGCTCCCTGCTACAGTACCTTTTCTGCTGTACTTTCCTGTAGCTGCATTAAATACACTCTGCTGATTCGAAAATATTCTTCAATCATTTGCCATTACTACCCTTCTCTTCCAGCATTTATTACACCAAGTGCATTTATTACCGTTGGACTTGCTTCTTGATCTCTTCTACTCTGCTGATCGAGGCAACCCTGCTGATAGATACCCTGCTGATCAAACACTGAACTAATCTGAATTGAGTCAGCTGATGTCCTACCCTTCTGATTGCTGTTTCAGCATGAGATCAGTAGTCTTCTGGGCTTTGAATTTTGAACCCTTCTGATGTCTTCTTTACTTGTTCAAAATTCTTCTAAGGGACCTAAGCTTTCCATACTTAGCTGATTTTGACGTTTTGGAAATCGTCAAAACCTTCCCTTATCTTCTTATCTTCATTGCACTTCATCTTCATCTTCATCTTCATCCAACAATTTCCCCCTTTTTGATGATGACAAAACTTCAGCTAAGTACCTTTACCTAAATTAAAGTTTTGATCCTCAAAAATTTCTGAGATAGAAATAATTTATTGGATTTAAACTTGAACTTTTTGTTGGGATTCGGTAAGAAAAACAACCCTAGGCACAGCGGAATATAAAAAATTTCTAGGGCCTCTTAAAGAATCTTGCCAGGATATTCTCTGGTTGTATATATATGAATATAATTAAACGACAGTATAAGTTTTCTCGTTTATACCTGTCTCCTTGCAAATCATTGGCTAGCAAGACGAACTCTGAATTCTGCCTCGGTAAGATCGACCCACACCTTTGTTTAGCGCCCCACGTGTTGCGCCTCTACGAGTTGATACACCACAATATCACGAAAATTAATATATCCTAATCAACTGGAACATAGGGTATATTAATATCTAGGTTTTAGAACAACTTTAGAACGAAGAATCAAAGACGAAAATTCTTCCTAAAGTGGAAGTGAGTTCGGCCGATCACAAGGGAGAGAGGGAGAGAATTTTGCTTTTCTTGATTTTTCTTGTGGAGTTGTCTTTGAGATATGAGACCTAGTCTCTTATTTATAGATATCTCATAAAACCTAATCCTTTTAGGATTAGGATACTAATTCTCCTACATGGGCCATGGCCCTCTTTAATTAGAAGACTAAGTCTTCTAATTAATTCATGGCCCATATTAATTAATTTTTCAGGGCTTTATTTAATCTCCCAATTAAATAGCCCAATTAATTAAATCATCTCCCAATTAATTAATTAAACTCCAAGTCTAATTAAATTAATTATTCCATTAATTAATTAAATCATAATTAATTAATTTACTCATAAATTAAATTCCAATTTAATTTATAATCTTGATCCAATTCCAATTGGATCCATCTTCGTTCCATATGGGTCGACCCAGTCGACCCACCCATTTAATCGACCCAGTCGACCCAGTCAACTGGTTCGTTCCTACTTCCTCGCTTTCGCTTCATGTGTATTGTGTATGCCCCCGTAGGTTCACCACATAATTGGCCGCGGGTTGTAATAAAATATTATTTAATTACTCGAGCAATTAATACTCTAAATTAATCGAACACTCTGTCGATCAATCATTCCAAAATTAGCACCCCATGCTAATTTGGGAATTCTCCCACACTCCACGGTCGATGTCCAGTCACAAGCCCATGGAGCCCAATCACTGGTGAATTAATTCAGTGAACCTTTTTATCATTTACAATTTCCATATACGACACAATCTCTCCATCGATCAATCTCCCAGTCGAGACTTAAGGGTATGGTCTTTCATCGGATTCCCTTATCTTTTGTCTTGACCTTATGTTCTCTGATCTCGAAATAAATTCTCTTTGACTTGTTCTTTATGAGCTACTCACATAAAGTCGTCAGTTACCTTGGCCAAGGATTTCATCAGAATTAATTTCTCACAGAAATCCATAGGAGAATTTCTCGACCTATCAAGTCGAGTCAATGGATCCTTTGTTGATGATATGAATCTGCATACGAGTTCCTCTATACCCAACATGAGTCCACAGAGACTTTCTGGCGATCCCCAGTCAGTCGGAACTCACATCAAAGCATAGACGTTCTCGCACCAGATAAACCCTATCATCTCAAGTTGTTAGGGATCGTTCCTCGTATACTATTGTAAATTGAAATAACTTCAACCCCGATATGCGACTACCGCTTCCATGGTGAGTTATTTCCTAATTGGGGTATTCAGTGCGCTTGCCATCCCAGCAAGCCACCCACTTATGTGTATCGACTATCCCAGTCACGCTCGTGGACCCCAGCGTCCTCCAGTTCATCGGAGTATACACAATAGTGAGAGTCTAACCGAATCCAACGATGTCCTATCTCGATTGGATTCTACGACTCTTGAATATATTCTAGATCATGGCCTTGGAGATCAGTCCACGGGTTGTCCCCTAGCCCTGTGATCTAAGGACTTCTATCCTTATGCGTAGACAAATATTACATAAGATAAAGTTGACCATTTAATAAAAGTGCATTTATTAATCAAAATTGAATAGTTCCTCATTAATTACAATTAATGCTAACCATACAGCTGGCTTGCAGGACACTATTTCTATCAATCTCCCACTTGTCCTAAAGCCAGTCTTTTATGTTCTTGAGTCCCATCTTATGCAGATGTTTCTCAAATGCCTTTTGAGGTAGAGGCTTCGTTAGTGGGTCCGCCGTATTATCTTCTAAGTCGACACGTTCCATCTTAATGTCTCCTCTACCAATGATATCTCTTATCACATGGTATCGTCTCTGTACGTGCTTGGATTTCTGATGAGATCTCGGCTCCTTTGCTTGCGCTATTGCCCCATTATTATCGCAGAAGATAGTAATGGGCTCAGCAATGCTAGGTATCACATCCAGTTCCTGGATGAAGTTCCTCATCCAAACACCTTCCTTTGCTGCGTCACTCGCGGCAATGTATTCTGCTTCAGTGGTTGAATCCGCGGTTGTTTCCTGCTTGGAGCTCTTCCAGCTAACCGCACCACCATTGAGGCAGAAAACATATCCTGATGTCGACTTGAAGTCGTCTACATCACATTGGAAGCTTGAGTCTGTATAGCCTTCCAATTTCAATTCTCCTCCACCGTATACCAAGAACAATTCCTTAGTCCTTCTCAGGTACTTCAGAATTGCCTTTACGGCTATCCAGTGCTGCTCACCTGGGTCAGACTGGTAGCGACTTGTAACGCTTAGAGCGTACGCTACGTCTGGTCTCGTACACAGCATACCATACATTATGCTTCCTATCGCGGATGCATACGGTACTCGAGACATATTGCTTCTCTCCTCTGGCGTCTTTGGGGCCATAGACTTGGAGAGTGCAATTCCATGTCTCATTGGAAGCAATCCTCTTTTGGATTCTTCCATACTAAATCTTTTCAAGATTTTGTCTATGTACTGGGATTGGGAGAGGCCCAGCAGTCCTTTTGATCTATCTCGGTAGATCCTTATACCTAGTACAAAGGATGCTTCTCCCATATCCTTCATTGAGAATTGTGTAGACAACCATGCTTTGGTTTCAGACAATGCTTTTACATTGTTTCCAATGAGAAGAATGTCGTCAACGTAAAGCACCAAAAATTCAACTGTACTCCCACTGATCTTCTTGTACACGCAAGGTTCGAACATGTTCTTGATGAATCCAAAAGTTTGGATTGTCTCATCAAAACGAATGTTCCAACTTCGGGAAGCTTGCTTCAGTCCATAAATGGACCTCTGGAGTTTGCACACCTTGTGTTCATCTCCTTTGGATGCATATCCTTTTGGTTGCTCCATGTAGATCTCCTTGTCAATGTCTCCATTGAGAAAGGCAGTCTTTACATCCATCTGCCATATCTCGTAGTTATACCACGCAGCTATGGCCAGCAAGATCCGAATGGATTTGGGCATTGCGACGGGCGAGAAGGTCTCCTCAAAGTCGATACCTGGTCTTTGAGTGTATCCTTTTGCCACTAGTCGCGCCTTGTAGGTAATCACCTCTCCGTTAACTCCAAGCTTTCGCTTATAGATTCACTTGCAACCCACGGGAGCAACTCCCACTGGTGGATCTACCAAGGCCCAGACCTTGTTTGAGTGCATGGAGTCCAGTTCGGATTCCATGGCTTCGCGCCACTTTCCCGAGTCTATGTCTAGCATAGCCTCTTCGTAAGTCCTTGGGTCGGTTAGAGATTGTCCAGTCTCATGCAGCAGACCGTAGTACCTCTCGGGTTCTCTACGTTGTCTTTCTGACCTACGAAGTATCGGTGTACTTTCTGGTGCACCTTCATGCTCTTGTTCTCCCACTGCCTGTGGTGACGGGTCAGCTCGATCGACCTCTAAGGTCTTTTCAGCTTCAGTGACCTCATCTAGTTCTACGTTATTTTCTTTCTTGTCCACCAAGAAATCCTTCTCCAAGAAGTGAGCGTTCCTCGAGACAAACGTTGTTTGTCTTGTAGGATCGTAGAACTCGTATCCTATTGAGTTTTCCGGATACCCCACGAATTTGCACAAAGTGGATTTAGTTTCCAATTTATCTCCCACTAGCTTTTTAACGTAAGCGGGAGATCCCCATATGCGCATGAATGCGTATGAGGGTGCCTTGCCAAACCATAGTTCGTATGGTGTTTTTTCTACGGATTTCGAAGGTACCATATTCAGTATCTTCGTTGCCGTGAGGAGGGCATGTCCCCAAAATGAAAGAGGTAAGTCAGTGGCACTCATCATGGATCGAACCATGTCCATCAAGGTTCGATTCCTTCTCTCTGCTACTCTATTTGACTGGGGTGTTGCAGGAGGAGTCCACTGCGATAGTATTCCATGCTCTACAAGATAATTCAGAAATTCGTTACTAAGAAATTGTCCACCTCGGTCAGAACGAAGAGCCTTTATCGTATGACCAAGTTGATTCTCTACTTCCATCTTGAATTCTTTGAATCGCTCAAAGGCTTCAGACTTGTGTTTCAACAAGAACACATATCCATAACGACTAAAGTCGTCAGTGAAAGTGATGAAGTAGTCATAGCCACCTCGGGCGCTTTTTCTTAGTGGTCCACATACGTCAGTATGTATTAAGTCCAATGTTTGCTTGGCTCGCTCAGGGTTTCCCTTAAACGGCAACTTAGCCATTTTATCCTTTAAACATGGTTCACATGTCGGTATTTCATCAATGCGATTGATTTCAATTCCCTGCTTATCAGAAGAAGTATTAACAACAGGAGGAGATGATACAACCTCAATTGGGGGTCCCGCAGCTGGTACTGCCTGCTGAGTATGCTGCTGTAGTGGAGCTAACATGGTCATAATATACTCAAGCTTCTGATGTATCTCACTCATCTCCTGCTCTTTAGCCAAGGGAACGTGATCAGAAGAAGCACTATGCTCAATTCCTGTAGGTTCCTTCCCCTGTTTGTGAGGTGGGTTACTCTCGGTACTCATCCTGAATCAGAATCGACACTCACGAACCCCAAAGTACCTACACGTAACACTATATGTTACTATAGAAACATGGTCAACACATACCTACAGCCAAGGAACCTATCCCGGCTTATAGCTAACGCGCTCTGATACCAACTGTCACACCCCCGTCCCGGGTAGGTCCCGAGCACGGGAAAGTGACGTGCATGTCAAGCATATCATATCAAGTACATTGTTATTTTATCAACAAAACCATATCTCGTGACGTATAATTCCTTTGTAAAATATATGTCATAGAAAGTAATACAGGGACGGATATTAAAATTCCGCCGAACTATTAGTTAAACAAAGTAATCGGGCGATTTTACTACTTCAATATGGCATAACAAAATACATAACCTGTACAATTAATCAAACCACCAATTGTGGCACCAACACAAGTATGTAAATAAACCACAATATTGTAGCAACCATATAAACAAACCCTGTAGCAATTAAGTGTCATCTCCTCAACTGAAACGGTACAAACTATGTGGCTAATACTGTGTTACAACCAAGATAGCCATAAGTACAAAATACAAGAGTGAGGCTATGAGCTACAAAATATACAACAAAAGAGACTCAAAGGATCTAAGTGATCCGTACATGTACAAAAATGCCTCACCACGATATACAACTACCTTACCAAACTATGTACAACAACCTACCCCAAGCTACTCGATGTTGATCCCCGGTCCTCACTCAGGCCTACCGCCGGTGGTACTGTGATCTAAGGAAAACAAAGTAAACGGGGTAAGTCGAAAGACTTAGTAAGTGATGTTGTGATTCATGCATGTGGGAGAGTTATACAATTATAACAATTGATCCAAAATAACATTTATAACTCCATATATCAAAAATAAAGTCATATACAAGTCATGTAACAAGCCATATATGTATGGGCACGTTGGAAAGCATATAACATGAAATTAGGATACGATATCGATGAAGCTTTACTCGATGCCTTGAATCATATCCATCTCATATCCATTTCGAATATATAGCCGTGTGTCGAAATAAACGATCACACAAAGTAGTCCAAGAATGTACCGGTATCAACATATCATGTAATCCATAAATGGATCGCAAAGGTTCCCTTTGCTAGCAAGGGTTCCAATGCCGTATGCCTTGAATCGTGGCCAACGATCAAGGGTCGGTTAGGCTCCACAAAGAAACCATCACCTCGAGTATGCACAAATAAAACCATGGTTTCCATATGATGCATCGATGAACAATATAACCAAATTCATCCAAGGTAAAGTACATGGACGAATTCCATATGCCTAATTATATCAAAAATCAAAACTTCACCAAATAACAATATCTCATATGTACAAGTTATTGTTCTATATAGCAATAAGCCATCCAAGAACATCAAGAAATTGAACACTAATTTCCAACAATGACAAGTTAATGTTCCAAGTATGTATAACTATGATATGTGCACAATTTCATAAAACTAGTCAATTAAAACTAGTCCAACAATTTCACCATCGTTTTATATGTCAAGGAAGCTCAATTTCTCACCATATATCCTACTAAATATTCCTAAAACACAACCATAATGTCCTTATAAAATCAGCCCATACCTATAATACATCTATGGGAAAACTCACAATTCTAGCCATAACTTCTACAAAGTACCAAGCTAGAACAATTTAGAACAAGTATATAACCACCCCATGAATTAATCTTAATTATCCATAAACATGGATGAATCTTAGAAGTTAACAACATCACTTACAAGAGAAAATAATCGGTGCAAATTGAAGAAGAAGACGCAAGGAGCAACTTTGGTCAAAGCCGACACCGTAACCGATTTTTCTTGATTTCTTAACAATTATTTTGATGCTTTGAAACCCTCCAAGAAGACCTGAACGTTTTTGCTCTGTTTCTATCTGATTTGGAACTATTTTTGAAGATAATCTTATAGAGGATAAGTGAGTGGAAATGAGAAAGGACCATTTTGACCCTTCTAGATTGCCTAGCCTTTTCAATTCTGTCCAGGGCTCGTTTGTTATATTTTACTGAACCAAAAACACTCAAAACCTCTTCCATTAGCTAGATCATGAAAAATTAGGCAAGTTAGCCTTTTGAATCACCTGATTCCGAGGTCGTATGAATTAATTATGATTTTCTGAAGTTAGGGCTTCAAATTCGGTTCACAAAGCCCCGAAAACTTATAGATCAACACTTTGAGTTTAAAAACTCACATGAACATGTAAATGAAGTCATATAACACATAATTATGTCATAAACCAAATAAAATAATATTATCTAGCAATTAATAAATGCAAAGCACGCGATGCCCAATAGAATATATGCACATTCACACACATGCAACATGTCACGAAAACGGGTTATGACATTGCCTACCAAGCTCTGTACTTGGGAGATCGTTTTTGGAGGCTTCATTTCAGTTATTGCTCGAATTTTTTCTGGGTTGGCCTCAATTCCACGTTGATGTACTAGATATCCCAAAAACTTTTCGAATTTAACCCCGAAAGTGCATTTGGTAGGGTTTAGCTTCATTCGATACTTTCTCAATATTTGGAAGCATTGATCGAGGTGTTTTACGTGATCATCTTCATTCATGCTTTTGACTAACATATCATCCACGTATACTTCCATTATTTCTCCAATTAATTCTTTAAACATCATGTTAACTAACCTCTGGTAGGTGGCCCCGGCATTCCTTAAGCCGAACGGCATCACTATAAAGCAATACACTCCTTGCTCGGTTACGAACGCAATTTTCTCTTGGTCCCGCTCGTCCATGTATATTTGATAAAAACCTTGGAAAGCATCCATCATACTGAAAATTGCAAAACCAGCGGTGGAGTCGACTAATAGATCGATCCTTGGGAGAGGATATGGATCTCGTGGGCACAATTTGTTAAAGTCGGTGAAATCGTTGCACATCCTCCATTTGTTATCCTTTTTATCTCTCTTTGCTACTAGCACGACATTACATAGCCAATCCGAGAAGTGTATTTCTCGAATTTGTTTTGATTTGAGTAGCCTTTCTACTTCGGCTTTAATGATTTTATCTTTTACTGGCCCATGATTTCTCTTCTTTTGCCTGGCAGGTTTTGTCAGAGGGTTGATTTTTAGGGAATGACTGATTACGCGAGGGTCAATCCCTTCAATGTCGTTCGCGCTCCAGGCGAAGATATCCACATTATTTCTGAGAAAGTTGATCAACATTACTTCCCCTTCCTTGCTCAACTCCGTTCCTATTCTTGTTGTTTTCGATGAGTCCCCCTGTACTAGTACGACATCCTTATGTTCTGGTGGTTTTAAGGCTAAGTCCACCGGCTCTTTTCCCTTTTTGTCTATTCGTTCAGTGCAAGGGATTTCAACCTCATTTCTACTAACGTCGTCTTCGAGCTTCCTTTTGCTCGGGGTAATTGCTTTAGGGGGGCTTTTCAAAGTTAACGATGTACTGTAGCAATCCCATGCCATATAATGGTCGTTCATTATTTCCCCGATACCTATGTCGGTCAAAAGTTTAATTTTTTGATGGTAAGTTGAGACGACAGCTCGGAACAAGTTGAGGGCTGGTCGCCCTAAAATTGCATTGTAGGCGAACGGAGTTTCGACTACTAAAAATTTTACAAGCTTCACTGTTCGATATGGTTTCTTTCCGAGTGAAACACTCAAAATAGTTGTTCCACTGGGGACAATTTCGGATCCTCCGAATCCTACCAACGACGTAGCTACCTTTTGGAATGTTATTTGCCCCAAGTTCATCTGGGCTAGTACCTCTTTAGAGATGATATTTGCGGAGCTCCCATTATCGATTAGGATTCTCTTGACGTTGTAATTTGCAATTTCTAGGGATACCACCATCGGGAAGTCGGGGCTTTACACTTTCGTATCCCAAACAAGGTTTTTGGGTACTTCTCCTTCGTTGAAACTAATCAGCTGGTGCGTCGTTGCTTTGTTTTCTAAGGTCCATATTTCTTTCGATATTTTAGGCTTTCGATTATGGATCTAGCGGTCCTTCGACGAGCATTACGACTATCTCCCCCTGTGAGTCCCCCTGAGATCGTGTGTATGGTTCAGTTGACCTGATCATTATTTAGTTCTTGAGGGGGACCTTCATTAGGGGACTTTCTTCGTGAACTTCTTCTTGGGTGGTTATATCGAGGACTCCCGCTTCTTTCTCGCTTGCGGTTATCCCGCTCCAAATAGTCATTCAGTTTTCCTTGTTCCATCAGCTTTTCAATTTCTCTTTTAAGGTGAAAACAATCTTCCGTTCGGTGCCCGTGCGCCCGGTGATACTTGCAGTATAAGTAATAGTTTCGTCCGCCTGGTCTGGGCTGAGCGATTTTCTTTGCTTCTGGGATCCAATTATTCCTTTCTAGTACAGCCAAGATTTCGTCTATTGGAACGGTTAGTCTTGGGTGATCTACTTGATTGATCCTGCTCTGGGTCGTTGGTTCGCTGATTCTAGGTCTTTGATAGATGTTAGGTCGTCTATCCTGGTCGTTTTTATTATATTCTAATCGCTGGAAGACGTTGCCTTTTCTAAAAGATCGTTCATAGTCCATGGATCTTTGGGCAGGAATTCTATCTTGCTGTTCGGAGCCTGAGGTCGTAACTTTATTTTTGTTTTTATCTTTGAAAGAGTTCATCTCTTCCTGGGTCATATACTTAGATGCCAGGCTCATGATATCCGCGAACGTTCTTGGTTGCTTTCGGCTGAGGGCGTTCCCAAACTGCCTATTCTTTGTGAGGTCAAAGAGAATCGAGATTATGTAATCAATATTGGGGGAATCGATTTTGAGTAATTCGACATTAAATCTTGCTAACCAATTCCTTAAAGATTCACCTTCTTGTTGATAAATGGTTCCTAAATAGCTCATCGGCAATTTTTGTCTTTTTTGACTGGCGAATTGCTGTGTCAGTTTGTTACATAATTCTTGAAAACTGAATATGGAGTTGGCTGCTTGTTTGCCGAACCAGTCCAAAGCTAATCCTTCTAGCGTGGTCACCATCAGCTTAGCGGTGAACTCAGCTGAGTGAGAATACAAGTTCATTATGTTTGTTAAACTAAAAATGTAGTCGTCCGGATCAGTGGTTCCGTCATATCTGGGTAGTCTACCCGGGACCTGTCCGATTGACTGTGCTTCTTTTATTTCTCTGCAGAAGGGAGAGCACGCTACTAGGCTCTCCTGGAGTTCTGTGGTTCTGGGCCACGGGTTTTGAATGGATCGTAAGCGTTGCTCGAGTCGTTCTTGTACCATCTTTTCGATTTCTGTTTCCGAGAATCGCATAGTTCTTGGTCGATTCGGGATCGCCTCGCCAAGGTCATCCTCGATGGGGATTATGGTGTGTTCCTTTGATTCGTTGTGTTGTGGTCTCCTTCGATCCGCTTTCCATCGGATGTTGTCATTGGAGGGTTTTGAGTTGCCCTGCTGCGGACTGTGTAGCGAGCGTCGCTCGCTTGCCGGGCTATCAGCTTGTTGAGAGATTTGATCGTTCTGCCTCGGCTTTCTTTGAGCGGGATTTGCTAAAGTAGTTCTATCGTTTTGGGGGACTTGTTCGAGTACAAGTAATTCCTCTGGAGAGAGTGATTTAAGGAGCATAGCGATCTGTCGTAATTTCTCCTGAGCATCTGACAGGGGGACTGGGATCGTTGGAGTCACATGTTCTTCCGGTATTGTGCCAATAGGGATCCCTTGTGGTTTCACCTGATTCTTATGATGCTCATTCTGTTGCTGGCTGTCGTTGAATACACGGGCGTTATTATCAGTATTGCCCTGTAGATCCTCAGACGCATCATGCTGGTTGGTCGTGTTACTTCTTGCTCCGTTACGAGCGCTCTTCCTTGGGCGAGCCATATGTCGTTCGAATAATTAACCTAGCCCCACGGTGGGCGCCAACTGATTTAACCGGATTTCGTTGGGTTAATTGTATCAGTGAATATGGGATATTGGGGATTCTCAATAAATATGATTTATAGGGCTCTGTTACTTTATTCAGGATGGATCAATCACAAAGAAGAACAACTTTGAAGGAACAACAAGTAATTATGATAACCAACGTAAAAATAACATGAACATGAAGAGAAAGCTCTTTTCTTTATTGAATAATATCGGGTTCTGCTGTTTATGCAGAATTCAGTGGTGTATTTGCCGTGTAATCAAAAGTGTGTGTAATACAATGACTAACTAGGTATTTATATCATACAAAACCTAGCTTTACAAGGAAATATAATCCTAATATGACTCGGCCCAATTGTCCTTCTTGAGTCCGGAGTGTAGTGTTCTTATCGAAGAGAGTTGTATTCGGCCGGGTCGATAAGATGATCCCGAACTGACTTGTCTGGTCGAGCTGATCCTTTATTCTTCAGTCGATCCGTTCATTATAAGGGGTGCGAAATAGCCCCCTTCAAATTCCTTGCCTCCATGAATAGGCTTGCCACTTCCCAATGGACAACCCAAACTCAAGAACAGATGACTTAGCAAAATCCCATAGTTTGTCTTCTTGTCACTCAGCAGATCATATACGTGAGCTGCCCAGTTAACCTTCAGTCCATAGAAGATGCAAATCATAGTGTAATATCTTCTCCTAGGTAATCCATCCAAAGAACTTGTACTGCAGTCCAGTACTTTCGCAATAATGTCAGCAAACCTCTGATATTTATCTTTCAGTTGAGTCTTCACTAGGGTTCCTGTCATCTCTTCCCCTTCCTTGGCACAAATTTGCCAGAATTCCTCCTCCCTCTCAGACCCTAGGTCTGTCACGTCTCCTCCTTCATTTTTCAACTTATAAATTTCACTCAAAACAGCAGCAGATACGCAAATTTTCTTACCCCCAATTGTGACCGTCATAGTTGTTCTGTCGGTGTTGAATTTCCTGTTCTTGTAGAATTCTGCAACGTCTTCCAGGTACACCCGATCGTCATGAGCTTCCAGAACTGGTACTAGTGATGCTTCCTTGATTTTCTTCATGATTTCTCGCATCAGATCGGTGCCAGAGGAGTAAAATATGTCGTAACTTAGGTATCTTCCCTCAGCAATAGCCATTTTTTAGATTAATTTGTGAGATTATGTAAGAAGACTGTAAGTTGAAAACAAGGAGCTTAGAGAGTTAAAGAATTTTGGAAATTTTTGTGTGCATAAGATGACTGATCTGTTCAGATCGGATTTTATACGTTTCTTTTGATTTGGTTATCGTGATTAATCTGAATCGTAAGATTGATCTGAGAGTTTTAAATCGTGCGGGTGAGAATTGCGGACTTCAAATTTATTATTTTAATGTCAGATGGGCGGGAAACTCTATCGGCACTTATCTGTTACTTATAAAAGTGTGTTTCAAAAGATGCGATTTATGACCTTGCTTATATAATGTATCAGATGAGTAGAGTTTACTTATCTGACAGACGAGTGATCTGTTATCTGATATTACTGGAGAAAGCCAATAGCTAGTAATCTTCCTCTGCTGTTTGTCAATCCAGCAAGATAATTTGATCTTCAATCTTCAAGACTTTAATCTTCTTTGAAAACGTAACTTCAACTAAATGTCATCAACAAATTTCATCTCTTAATCAGAAGTACCGCTAGTCTTACACGTTCCCCCTGACTTTAAGAATTCATAAGTTAACTAGTCTGTTGAGAGTTAATCCTTGAAGATAATAACGGATGACTGTGCTGATGAACTTCAGTCTTCTGATAAGTTCCCCCTCAGCTTATGCATCCAAATTAAGTAGTCCTAGCTCAGCTCTTAGAGTTGAAAACCTTACTTCATTTAAAGGTTTAGTGAAAATATCAGCAATCTGATTGTCAGTATGAACATATTCAATCATTACATTGCCTTTCTCCACATGATCTCTAATGAAGTGATGCTTGATCTCAATATGCTTAGTCCTTGAGTGACTTGTAGTATTTTGAGTAAGAGAGATTTCACTTGTATTGTCACAGTAGATTGGAATTCCACTGATTTTGATATTGTAATCTTCTAGTTGATGCTTCAATCAAAGTATCTGTGCACAGCATGCTCCAGCAGCTATATACTCAGCTTCAGCAGTAGATATGGATACTGAAGTATGTTTCTTACTAATCCATGAGATCAGACGACTACCCAAAAATTGACAAGCACCTGTTGTGCTCTTCCTATCAATTTTGCAGCCAGCAAGGTCTGAATCTGAATACCCAATAAGCTCAAATCCAGATTCTCTAGGATACCACAATCCCAATTCTTGAGTGCCCTTAATATATTTCAGTATTCTCTTGGCAGCTAAGAGATGAGATTCCTTGGGATTTGATTGAAATCTTGTACAAACCCCAACAGAGTACATGATATCAGGTCTGCTAGTTGTTAAGTATGACAGTGACCCAATAATGCCTCTGTATTTGGTTATGTCCACTGATTTGCCATCTTCATCTTTATCCAAACGAAGACTAGTAGACATTGGAACTGTAGCAGTGGAGCTAGTTTCCATACCAAATTTTTTAAACAGATCTCTTGTGTATTTTGCTTGGTTGATGTATATTCCATCAGGCAACTGTCTAACATGCAAACCAAGAAAATAATTGAGTTCACCCATCATGCTCATTTCAAACTTATTCTGCATGAGCTTGGAGAACTTGTCACACATCTGTTGGTTAGTTGAACCAAAAATAATATCGTCTACATATATTTGCACAATTAATATATGATTTTCCCATTCAATTGTGAACAAGGTCTTATCTACCTTACCTTTGCTAAATCCTTTAATTAACAGAAAATCAGATAGGGTATCATACCATGCTCTTGGAGCCTGTTTCAGTCCATAGAGGGCTTTCTTTAAACGATACACCTTGTCTTCCTGTTGATAAGCTTCAAATCCAGGTGGTTGTTCAACATACACTTCTTCTTGCAATTCTCCATTGAGAAAAGCTTACTTCACATCCATCTGATAGACAGTGAAGTTCTTGTAAGCAGCATAGGCTAGAAACAGTGTTATTGCTTCAAGTCTTGCTACTGGTGCAAATGTTTCATCAAAGTCAATTCCTTCTTCTTGACAATAAACCTTGGCCACTAATCTTACTTTATTTCTGGTGACAATACCATCTTCATTCATTTTATTTCTGAAAACCCATTAAGTGCCAATTACCCTTTGATGACTTGGTCTTGGAACTAAGTACCAGACTTCATTCCTTTCAAATTGATTTAACTCTTCTTGCATAGCTTCAATCCAAAAGGAATCACTGAGAGCTTCTTCAATTTGTTTAGGCTCTATTTGAGATAGAAAAGTGACAAACATAGCATCTTGTGCAAAAGCTCTTCTTGTTTTCACTCTATCCAGGGGATCACCAATCACTAACTCTGGTGGGTGATTCCTTAGCCATCTGAGATCAGGTTGTAGGTCTGGATGTTGTCCTCTGTTTTGATCTTGCAACACTACTGTTGGAGTTCCAGTAGTAGTCTGTTGAACATTTGTCATCTGTTGAACAGTCTCTCGCCTGTCAGCTGTTTGCAACTTGTCTGTTAGACAATCAGCACTGTGATTTTGAACAGCACTTGAGTTAGCAGCTGAATTGAGATTAGGTAGTATGATGGGAACATATTCTTCATTCTTTCCAACATCCAACTTCTGTAAATCAGTGGACAGATCTTGATTAGTATTTTGATTCTTTTCAGAAGATTGACTTGGCTCATCAAATACTACATGAATTGATTCTTCTATTAGCAATGTTATTTTGTTAAAAACTCTATAAGCCTTACTAACGGTAGAGTATCCTATAAAAACAGCTTCATCAGCCTTCTCTGCAAATGCAGTAAGGTGATTTTTCCCATTATTTAACACAAAGCATTTACAACCAAAAATTTTAAAATAATGAATGTTTGGTTTCCTGTTGTTCCAAACTTCATATGGAGTCTTGTTCTGATTTTTGTTGATCATGCATCTGTTCTGGGTAATGCAGGCTGTATTTGTTGCTTCTGCCCAAAATCTTTGTGGCAGCTTAGCTTCAGCTATCATGGTTCTGACAGCTTCCTTTGGTGTTCTGTTTCTCCTTTCAGCAACACCATTCTGTTGAGGGGTTCTAGCAGCTGAATACTCATGATGTATTCCTTTGATGTTACAATACTCTACAACAGTAGAGTTTGTGAACTCTGTCCCTCTATCTGATCTGATCTTCAATATTTTTGTGCTTTTCTCATTCTGGATCAGTTCCATCAGATTAGTAAGATGTTCCTTGGTTTCACTTTTCTTTTTCTTGAATATCACCCAAGTATATCTTGAATAATCATCCACAACAGTTAGGCAGCATTTCTTTCCACCATTGCTGACTGGATCAATGGGTCCAAATAAGTCCATGTGTAGCAGCTCCAAGATTCTTTCAGAAGATTGGTGCTTCTTGCTTTTGAACGATGACTTGATTTGTTTCCCTTTCTGACAGGCGTCACAAAGCTTATCTTTGCTCATGACTGTTTTTGGAATCCCTTCTACCAGATAATTCTTTATCAATCTGTTTATGGTCTTGAAGTTTAAATGATTCATTCTTTTGTGCCACAGCCAACTAACTTCACTTGGTGTAGAAGCCACCAAACAAATACTTGAATTCTTATCAGCAGAATTCCAGTCGACTTTGTAGAAATTTCCTTGTCGTCTTCCAGATAAAATTACCTTCTTTGTACCAATCTGTTCAACATAGCACTTATCTGTTGAGAAGATGATTGAATATCCTTTGTCACAAAATTGACTTATGCTCAGCAGGTTGTACTTTAGGCCTTTAACATATGAGACGTCAGATATCTCTATGTTTCCTTTGATTAATCTTTCTTTAGCTACAATCTTGCCTTCTTTGCTGTCTCCAAAAGTAACCTTTGGACCATCCACAGCATCTGCATCAGTCAGCTCATGTATGCTTCCACACATGTGCCTTGAACAACCACTGTCCAAGTACCAAATCTTCTCTACTTTACTCCTACTCCTAATCATAACCTACAAAACAAAAATAAAATTGTTTTAGGTACCCTTATTGAGAGGGTCCTGAAGGATTAGTTCGACCTTTGACAACCCAAGATGTTGATTTCTTAGGCTTCTGAGTTTTGACAAGAGCATGAACAGTTTCATCTTTATCATAATTAGCAGATAAGTCATGTTGATGATCAGTATGATAAGAATAATGTTCATAAGCAGGGTAAGGTGCATGATAAGCAGGATATGCATGCATTGGATGAGCAGGATATGGTGCATAGTAACTAGGAAATTGAGGTGCATGATACATAGGAGGATATGCAGCAGGTTGCACATAATAAGACTCATTTCCATACCAAGCATTTTGATTTCTCTTATTCTTATGCTTATTTGGTTTACTAGAGGCTTGCTCATTAACAGATGATTTAGTTTTACCACTAGTCTGATTCAGTTTAGCTTTATCAGCAGACTTCTTAGGACTCTGCTGTTTGGTCTTACTAGTCTGTTTTCCTACACTTGGCTCTTTGCTCTTTTTAGCCTTAGGAGATTTCTTTTCCTTTAACACATTCTCAGGTGAAGCAGATTTAGTAGTTTGAACATACAGAATGACCTTACTATTGTCTGCAGATATAAATTTTTCTGTATGATTCAATTCTAGCTTATCCTGTTCTAAAGGCATCTTCTGTTTACTAGACATATGAGTGGATGCAACAGATGATTTTTCATGAGACTCAATAACCTTTTCAAGTTCCATGATTTTTCCTTTATAAACTTCACATTCAGCTTTCAGAGATTCATGTTCTTGCTCAAGCTTTTTATAATCATCTGATTCTCTTGGCTTTTCAGCTGTGAGTTTCAGTGAACTGTTTTGCTCTTTTAGCAATATCATCTCTTCCTTAAGCTTTTTATATGCTTCAGCAATACCAGTATTGTTAAGCATCATTTGTTCAAATGAATTAAATAATTCATTATCAAGAGAAGTTACCTCATCCTCAGAGTCATCAGATTCCTTGGCCATCAGGCAAAGGAGGGCAGGTTTCTCTTCATCAGACGTGTCTGAGTCTGAATCAGATGAGTAGATAGCAGTCAGCTTTTCTGCTTCAGCTACCATTGCCTTGCCTCTCTGATGCTTTCTTTCTTTTCTGATTCTCTTTTCTTCTTCATTGTATTTATCTGCTTTTGGATATGGGCAGTCTTTGATGAAGTAGAAGTTAGGTTTAGAAGTAGAAGCATTTTTGTATTTGTTCTTCATTTTTTTTTTGTAGAACTTCTTCAAATTGTTTATCAGCAATGCTACATCTCCAGCTGTGTACTCCTTTTTGTTGAGTAATGTGGCTTCATCAGATGAGTCCACTTCTTTGCTTTTCAGTGCTGGTCTTCTGGGATTTTCAGCAGCAACTAAGGCGGCTGTGGGTCCTGAAGTTGAGGTTTCTTCAATTCCCATTCTTGGCAATTTATACTCATATGCCTTGAGTACTGAGAACAGCTCTGTAAGGGAGATTTTTCCCAAATCTCTTGATTCTTCCATTGCTGTCACCTTCATGTTGAATTTTGGAGGTAAAGCCGTCAGCACTCTGATGGTTATCTCCTTATCCGTGAAGGTTTTTCCAAGCTTTAAAACTTCATTTAATGTTCTGGTGAACCTGGTATCCACCACGGTATCAACTTCATTTATCTTTATCGTCTTGGTGAATCTGAATGGACCTTTTATGATACATGTGTACATGTTATCATTATAAGCAGCTAGAAAAATCTCCATCCTGATTTTCCAGTCTTCAAAAGACATACCAGCAATGTGGGGAACATGGCTGATACAATCCATTTTTCAAAAAGTTTTTATTTTTCAAAAAGATGCTCTTTTGAAAAGTTTTGAAAACCTTTGA
Organism: Penstemon eatonii; assembly: GCA_038501285.1. NCBI lineage: Eukaryota > Viridiplantae > Streptophyta > Magnoliopsida > Lamiales > Plantaginaceae > Penstemon > Penstemon eatonii. Next base: position 36,408,027 of record CM076711.1, on the reverse strand, counting down.
AAAACACTTGGATCAAGCTCGTTGATCAGGCAGCTGATTCTAATGAACCACCTGCTCTGATACCACTTGTTGGTCCCAAGTGGTCAGATGAGGTCTAGAGGGGGGGTGAATAGACCTCTGAAAATTTTTAGATTTAAAAACTTTTCAGTCGTCTGTCAGCAGACTAAGCTTATGAAGAACAGTAAGCTGACTATGCTGATCATGAACAAATCTTGAACAGCAGAGTGACCACTTATCTTATAGTGACTTAGCTGATTTCAGCAAAATCAGTTTTATCAAGAGTATACTTGCAGCGGATGTTTGAAAGTGTTTTTCACAAGTAGACTAAGTCCTTCAAAAAGATTTTATCCCCAGTTTTAAAACTCCTTTAAAATCTTTTAATAATTCATTGTGTAGATTTATGCAATTTTGAAATATGCAGGAAAACTTAAATGCAAGAATAACACAAAGAATTTTTATAGTGGTTATATGGATAAAAATCCTTTAGTCCACTCTTCCAGATCACTTAGAAATATTGTATAAGACCTTTAAAATCTTTTACAATATTTTTCCACTTACACCTAAACAACAAATGAGAAGGCTGTATGCTCACAATAGGAAATCACTCAGAAAACCTATCCTCTGAAGTTAAATCACTCACAAAGACGGATTTAAACTTCGCACAACACTAAGCTAATACAATTTCACTCAGAAAGAATTTTCTATTTTGCTTCAACTAGGTTTCTGTACAGATGACTTCCACCAGACAAGTGAGCTGTTCGAGCTTCTTGAGACTTAGAAAAATTTCTGCTTCGAAAACAAAATCTCAGAATGTTGTTGTGTCTCGCTCTTTGAAATCAGCTCTATTTATACTTGGATTTGAAAATATGACCGTTGAAGGAAATCAAACTTCAAATCCATAGCCTTAGCCCAAATTCAGAACGGCTCCCTGCTACAGTACCTTTTCTGCTGTACTTTCCTGTAGCTGCATTAAATGCACTCTGCTGATCCGAGAATATTCTTCAATCATTTGCCATTACTACCCTTCTCTTCCAGCATTTATTACACCAAGTGCATTTATTACCGTTGGACTTGCTTCTTGATCTCTTCTACTCTGCTGATCGAGGCAACCCTCCTGATAGATACCCTGTTGATCAAACACTGAACGAATCTGATTTGAGTCAGCTGATGTCCTACCCTTCTGATTGCTGTTTCAGCATGAGATCAGTAGTCTTCTGGGCTTTGAATTTTGAACCCTTCTGATGTCTTCTTTACTTGTTCAAAATTCTTCTAAGGGACCTAAGCTTTCCACACTTAGCTGATTTTGACGTTTTGGAAATCATCAAAACCTTCCCTTATCTTCTTGTCTTCATTGCACTTCATCTTCATCTTCATCCAACACTTTCCCATTTGTCATTCCACATCCCAAGTTGGAAAACAGGTAACACAAGGTTATCTGTGATTTGATTGCTTCTTCAGGTGGAAATTGGCCAAGATGTACCAGATCACCACCGACCAGTTTACTTCAATGCCATAGTAAACAGCAACCATTATACAGTACCTCTTCATGGTGATTGCATCCAGAGAAAAGTGCAGTTCTCTATCAGCTTTGACACCATGTCAGCCATGCGCTGAAACTCGTCCTTCAACTGGTTTTTCTTCAGGTTTCCAGTCATTACTTCATTTTTCTTGGGAGAGATTGCCCAAAACTCATGGAGTTTGTCATCTGCCATAGTGGTAACATCTTGTCGCCCTTGATTTGAAAGCCCAAACTGCTCGTGCAATAGAGCAGGGGTGATGACGATTGGGATTCCGCCAACGGTGGCCTTGATTTCCATTTTGTCAAAATCAACAGCATTCTCAGTGTTATAGAATTCCATCACCTGGTCCTTCCGGACCATTTCATCATGTGATTCCATGAACTTAACCAGCTCAGCAGCTTGGAATTTCTCAAGGATTTCCTTCATGACGGGCGTTCCGGACTGATGATAAGCATCATACACTAGGTACATGCCTTCAGCCTTGGCTTCTTGTTGAGGATTCATGATTTCCTGAAGAAATTAGTGAAAGCGATAGGATTTTGCAGAAAATGAAGGCAAAAATTCTCAGAGTACTTTTGAAATTATTTGAGTGCGTAAAGAGTTACTGAGCAGATCAGATCTGATTTTATAGAGTTAGGGTTTTTCGGTTTCCGTGATACACGCTAACTGTTAGATACGTCTTGTGTCAGTTCTGATGATGAACTTCAGTCTTCTGTTGAGTTCCCCCTCAGCTTATGCATCCAACTTTAGTAGACCTAGTTCAGCTCTTAGAGTTGAAAGCCTTGTCTCACTTAGAGGTTTTGTGAAGATGTCAGCAATCTGATTTTCAGTAAAGACATATTATATCATGAAATTTCCTTTCTCCACATAATCTCTAATGAAGTGATGTTTGATCTCAATATGTTTAGTCCTTGAATGACTTGTAGTATTTTGAGTAAGTGAGATTGCACTTGTATTGTCATAGTAGATAGGTATTCCACTGATTTTAATGCTGTAGTCTTCTAGTTGATGTTTCAACCATAATATATGTGCACAGCAAGCTCCAGCAGCTATGTATTCAGCTTCAGCAGTAGATATGGATACTGAAGTCTGTTTCTTACTCATCCAGGAGATCAGGCGACTACCTAGGAATTCACAGGCACCTGTGGTGCTTTTCCTATCAATCTTGCAGCCAGCAAGGTCAGAATCTGAATATCCGATAAGCTCAAATCCAGATTCTCTAGGGTACCACAATCCCAATTCTTCATTGCCTTTAATATATTTGAGTATTCTTTTGGCAGCTAAGAGATGAGATTCCTTAGAATTTGATTGATACCTCGCACAAACCCCAACAGAGTACATGATATCAGGTCTGCTAGCTGTTAAGTATAACAAAGACCCAATAATTCCTCTGTACTTGGTTATGTCCACTGATTTGCCATCTTCATTTTTATCAAAACGAAGACTGGTGGACATTGGAACATTAGCAGTAGAGCTAGTTTCCATAACAAATTTCTTGAACAGATCCTTTGTGTATTTTGCTTGGCTGATGAATATTCCATCAGGAAACTGTATTACTTGCAGGCCAAGAAAATAATTAAGTTCTCCCATCATGCTCATTTCAAACTTGTTCTGCATCAGCTTTGAGAACTTATAACACATCTGTTGATTTGTTGAACCGAAAATAATGTCGTCCACATATATTTTCACAAGCAATATATGATTTTCCCATTCAATAGTGAACAGGGTCTACTCTACCTTACCTTTGCAAAATCCTTTAATTAAAAGAAAATCAGATAGGGTATCATACCATGCTCTTGGAACCTGTTTCAGTCCATAGAGGGCTTTCTTTAGATGATACACCTTGTCTTCTTCTTGATAGGCTTCAAATCCAGGTGGTTGTTCAACATAAACTTCTTCTTGTAATTCTCCATTGAGAAAAGCTGATTCCACATCCATTGGATAGACTGTGAAATTCTTATGAGCAGCATAGGCAAGAAAGAGTCTGATTACCTCTAGTCTTGCTACTGGTGCGAAAGTTTCATCAAAGTCAATGCCTTCTTCTTGGCAATACCCCTTAGCAACTAATCTAGCTTTATTTCTGGTGACAACACCATCTTCATTCATTTTATTCCTGAATACCCATTTAGTGCCAATTACCCTTTGATGACTTGGTCTAGGAACTATGTACCAGACTTCATTCCTTTCAAATTGATTCAACTCTTCTTGCATAGCTTCAATCCAGTTTGAATCATTGAGAGCTTCTTCAATCTGTTTAGGCTCTATTTGAGATAGGAAGCTGACAAACATGGCCTCATTTGCAACAGCTCTCCTTGTCTTTACTCTATCCAAAGGATCACCGATTACCAGCTCTGGTGGGTGATTCTTGAGCCATCTAAGATCAGGTTGCAAATCAGAATGTTGTCCTCTGTTTTGATCTTGCAACACTATTGTTGGAGTTCCAGTAGAAGTCTGTTGAACAGTCTCTGGTCTGTCAGCTGTTGGTAACTCTTCTGTTAGACAATCAGCATTGTGATTTTGAACAGCACTTGAGTTAGCAGCTGGGTTAAGATCAGGTAGTATGATGGGAACATATTCTTCATTTCTTTCAACAATCAATTTCTGAAAAATCAGTAGACAAATTTTGATCAATACTTTGATTCTTTTCAGAAGATTGATTAGGTTCATCAAATACTACATGAATGGATTCTTCTACAAGTAAAGTTCTTTTGTTAAAGACTCTATAAGCTTTACTAACAGTAGAGTATCCTACAAATACTGCTTCATCAGCCTTTTCTGCAAAAGCAGTAAGGTGATTTTTTCCATTATTTAAAACAAAGCATTTACAACCAAAAATTCTAAACTAATGAATGCTTGGCTTTATGTTATTCCAAACTTCATATGGAGTCTTGTTTTGGTGCTTGTTGATCATGCATCTGTTTTGGGTAAAGCATGTTGTATTTGTTGCTTCTGCCCAAAATCTTTGAGGCAGCTTTGCTTCGGCTATCATGGTTCTGGTAGCTTCTTTCAGAGTTTTGTTTCTCCTTTCAGCAACTCCATTTTGTTCAAGGGTTCTGGCAGCAGAGTACTCATGGATGATTCCTCTGACATTACAATATTCTTCAACAGTAGAGTTTGTAAATTCAGTCCCTCTGTCTGATCTGATATTCAGTATTTTCATACTCTTTTTGTTCTGAATTTGCTCCATCAGATTTGTAAGATGCTCCTTGGTTTAATTTTTCTTTTTCATGAAAATCACCCAAGTGTATCTAGAATAATCATCCACAACAGCTAGGCAGTACTTCTTTCCACCATTGCTGATTGGATCAATGGGTCCAAATAAGTCCATATGTAGCAGCTCCAAGATCCTTCCAGATGATTGGTGCTTCTTGCTTTTGAATGATGACTTGATTTGTTTACCCTTCTGACATGCGTCACAAAGCTTGTCTTTGCTCATGAATGTCTTTGGAATTCCTTCTACCAGACCATTCTTGATAAGTCTATTGATGGTCTAGAAATTCACATGATTCATTCTTTTGTGCCACAGCCAACTGACTTCACTTGGTGTTGATGCCACCAAATAAATACTTGAATTCTTGTCAGCAGAATTCCAGTCCACTGTGTAGACATTTCCTTGTCGTCTTCCAGATAAAATAACCTTCTTTGTACCAATCTGTTCAACGTAGCACTTATCTGTTGAGAAGATGACTGAATATCCTTTATCACAAAATTGACTTATGCTCAGCAAATTGTATTTAAGGCCTTTAACATAAGAGACGTCAGATATCTCAATGTTGCCTTTGATCAGCTTTCCACTTGCTACAATCTTGCCTTCCTTGCTGTCTCCAAAAGTGACTTTCGGACCATCCACAGCAACAGCATCAGTCAGCTCATGTATGTTTCCACACATGTGTCTTGAACAGCCACTGTCCAAGTACCAAGTCTTCTCTACTTTACTCCTACTCCTAATCCTATCCTACAAAACAAAATAAAATTGTTTTAGGTACCCTTATTGAGAGGGTCCTGAAGGATTAGTTCCACCTTTGACAACCCAGTATGTTAAAGTCTTAGGCTTCTTAGATTTCTGAGTTTCAACAGGAGCATGAACAGTTTTGACTTTATCACGTTCATCAGATTTGCTATGTTGTTGATAATCAGCATGATAAGAATAATGTTCATAAACAGAATAAGATGAATGATAAGCACGATATGCATGCATTGGATGAGCAGGATATGGTGCATAGTAAGTTGGAAATTGAGGTGCATGGTACATAGGAGAATATGCAGCAGGTTGCACATAATAAGACTCATTTCCATACCAAGCATTTTGATTTTTCTTATTTTTATGCTTCTTTGGTTTACTAGATGCTTGCTCATTAATAGACGACTTAGTTTTACGAGTCTGATTGGTCTTAACCTTATCAGAAGACTTCCTAGGACTCTTCTGTTTGGTCTTACCAGTCTGTTTTCCTACACTAGGCTCTTTGCTGTTTTTAGCCTTAGGAGTTTTCGTCTCATTTAACACTTTCTTAGGTGAAGCAGGTTTAGTAGTCTGAACATACAAAATGACCTTACTATTGTCAGGTGATACGAATTTTTTAGTATGATTCAGTTCTAGCTTATCCTGTTCTAAAGGTGTCTTCTGTTTACTAGTGATGAGAGTGGATGCAACAGATGACTTTTCATGAGACTCAATTAACTTTTCAAGTTCCATGATTTTTCCTTTATGGACTTCACATTCAGCTTTCAGAGATTCATTCTCTTGCTCAAGCAGTTTATATTCAGCTGATTCTTTTGGCTTTTTAGCTTTAAGTTTAAGTGAACTGTTTTGCTCTCTTAGCAATAGCATCTCTTCCTTAAGCTTACTAAATGCTTCAGCAAAAGTAGTATTGTTAAGCATCATTTGTTCAAATGAATTAAACAATTCATTATCAAGAGGAGTTACCTCATCATCCTCAGGGTCATCAGATTCCTTGGCCATCAGGCAGAGAAGTGCAGGACTCTCTTCATCAGAAGTGTCTGAATCTGAATCTGATGAGTAGATAGCAGCTAGCTTCTCAGCTTCTTCTAACAGCACCTTGCCTTTCTGATGCTTTCTTTCTTTTCTGATTCTCTTTTCCTCTTCTGTATACTTCTCAGCTTTTGGATATGGGCAATCTCTTATGAAATGTCCCAATTTCCTGCAATTATAACACATCATTTTGGAATTGTTCATTATAACACATCATCCTTATCTTGAGAAGAACAAGTAGGGTTAGAAGTAGAAGCATTGTTATATTTGTTCTTCATTTTTCTTTTGTAGAACTTTTTGAAGTTGTTCATCAGCAATGCAACGTCTCCAGCTGTGTACTCCTTTTTGTTGAGTATTGTGGCCTCATCAGATGAGTCCATTTCTTTACTTTTGTGTGATGGTCTTCTTGGATTTTCAGCGGCAATCAGGGCAGCTGTGGGACTTGAAGTTGAGGTTTCTTCAATACCCATTCTTGGCAGTTTATACTCATACGCCTTGAGTACTGAGAATAGCTCGGTGAGTGACATCTTTCCCAAATCTCTTGACTGTTCCATGGCTGTCACCTTCATGTTGAAACAATTTCACGTAGAGCAATTTCATGTTGAAACATCTACCCTAAGGGTCAAGGCTCGGCGCGATCGAAAACCACGTAAAAAATTTCACGTAGAGCAAGAAACAAGCAAAACCTAATTTCTTATTTCTTATCCCATTTTAAAACTTAAGATTCTATTTTTAAAACCCCTTCTAAAACAATCTCTAACATCATTTTAAACCTCCTTTAAAATGACCCTTTGATTCTCACTTTAAGTCCCTACTAATTATGATAAATTGACTTTCCGGATTTACAAAACCCTTTTAGTGCACAAAACAGTTTCTGTTTTTCAAGTTTGAAAAATTGCAGTTCGGCCCCTGAATTTTCAAAAATTACACTTTGACCCTTCAACTTTTGGAAATTACAAATTAGCCCCAAAATTTCCAGAATATGCAAATTGGACCAGAAAGCAGAAAATTAATAAAATTTCCAGAAACTTTTTTTTATTGCAAAACAGACCCCAAATTTACGAAAAATAGCAAAAACACCCCTAACCTTTCGTAAATTGCAAAATGGTCCAGATTTTGAAAAAATCTAGAATTTACAATTTGGTCCAGAATTGCAGAAAAACAAAATTTTAATTTCTGTCCAGATTTATAAAAAATCGTAATTTGCAAATTAGCCCTCCAATTTTCGGAAATTACAATTTAGGCCCAAAAATCGAAAAGTGCAAAAATCCGAACACTCAATTTATCATAACAAGTAAGAATCAAATATCAGAACACAACAAATACATATAATCACATAATTTGATGCGTTCAGGCCTTTTTCATATGTACATAATAAGTTAGGCTCTGATACCACTGTTGGGATTTCGTGGGTATAATTGTCAACTACAACGGTGCGGAATTTAAAATTTTTATATCCACATCCCAGGCATCTTATTAGTACATATGAATAAGGTTGAATTTATTTAAGCATACAAATACAAAAATAAATTTAGTGGTAAAATTGCGATTTTACCTCACCACAGGCAAGGTGGTGGTTTCTCCAGTCTTCTTGTCGGATCACTAGAGCACCCCAAGTGTTGTGCCTCTAGAGAAAAGTCCACACCAGCTGGATCTGCAATCACTTTAATCCTCAGGCTCAGAACAAGGAGAAAAGTAGCTCAGATTCAAGAGTTGGATTTAGATCCAACTCTAGATGTAGATCGAAAGAAGGAGAGAGGTGGATCACGGCCGGTCTACAACCACGGCGGCGGCGGCGGCTAGGTAGTAGGCGGCGGCGACTAGGGCTACTTGGGAGAAGGGGGCGGCGGCTAGGAAAGGAGAGATTAGGGTTTAGAGTTTTTTTTGCTTGTGTTAGGGTTTTGATTCCCCAAGACTCCTTTTTATAGGAGAGTTCAAAACCTATCCCTAATCTTATCTCTTAGCTAATGGGCCGTCAGATAAGTTTGGCCCAACCCCTCTATTTAATTAGTCCTTTTAATTAAGTAGCCTAAGTCATTTAATTAACCACTTTAATTAAATGGCCAATTTATTTAATTAATACTTTAATTAAATAATCCAATAAATCTATTTAAAGATTTAATTTAATTTAATTAGATAAATCTAATTAATTTTCTCTCTCCAGGAATTAACCCTTTAATTCCTTATCTTGATTTAACTTCTTTAAATCGTTTCGTTCTACAACTGACTATCACAGTTCCAGCTTTTGTGTGTGACCCTCTAGGTTCACCATCAATTGGCCGCATGCTCACATTTCTGTGATTTAATTAATGAGCAATTAATTATTTAATTAATCGCTTCGATCAATTAAACTACTTTCAATTGACCACTCCAGAATTAATCTACCATCAATTCAGGAGTACCCACACCTCATGGTCGATGTCTAGCCACAAGCCCATGAGGCCCAACTTCAGGTGAATTGATTTCAGTGAACCTTAAACCTCTTATAAGTACCATGCACATACGGTCCCTCTAACGACTAATTTCCCGATCGAGACCTAGGGTGTGTGAATTGGTCGGCACCTCTAATCATCTCGATTCTGTACTTTCTAATTCAGGATAATACTTCCAGTGTGACTGCTAAATCTGGAAATCCCTTTCCAAATCCGTCACTGACCATGGCCATGGATTTCTCGGAATGCATAATCTAAGAATGTACAGGAAATTCCCTCATCCATTACGATGAGTCGGTAGATCCTATATTGATGCTAACCATCCGCGCATACGACTATACGTACCCAACGTAGGCGCACAATGGACAAGCTATGTGCCCGGCTCCTAAATCAAAGTACGCACATCCGTATACCGAATTCGCCGTAGCATCTCAAGTCTAAGGACTAAATCGTACACTGTTATAAGTCTTGAGAGACATCCCACCACCGATATGCTTTTTACGCACTTCCACAATGGGTCTCTCTGTTCGGGTCGTTTGATGCGTCCGATCCCCTATCGAACCACCTAGTCATATGCACTGACATTAACAATGTCTTGTTCATGAAACAACAACAAATTCACTTTAAGTGAATCATGCATAATCGTACAAGTCTTGACGATTCATTCGATACCCCGTCTCGATATGAATCTATGACTTGGAACATTTTTTAGATCACGACCTTTGAGACTGTTTCATGATTAATCGCACCCAATACTGAAGTGAATAGTCCCGTAGTCATGAGTGATCTTAGGGTTTCAACCAATCGCTTAAATGTATTCGCGAAAGATGAAGATGGCCATATGTTTATATTATGAATTCTCAATAAAATAAACAGTTCGTATTAATTGATAAATCAAAGATTCTTTCAAGATAAAATAATGTTCCCTATTACAAGCTATTTTGTTAGCTTCCAGGGCACTATCCTATCAATCGACCACTTGCCCTAAAGCCAATCACAAACGTTTCTAAGACCCATCCTTGCCAGATGCTCTTCGAACACCTTTTGCGATAATGGCTTAGTTAGTGGATCAGCTACGGTATCCTTTGAGTCAACACGCTCCATTTGAATGTCTCCTCTACCTATGATCTCCCTGATCACATGGTATTTCCTCAATACGTGTTTGGACTGGTGGTGTGATCTCGGCTCCTTCGCTTGAGCAATTGCCCCATTGTTGTCGCAGTAGACTACTATGGGATTTGCAATGCTAGGTACCACATCCAGCTCTTGGATGAAGTTTCTCATCCAAACACTTTCCTTCGCTGCATCTGATGCGGCGATATATTCTGCTTCAGTGGTTGAGTCTGCAGTGGTCGACTGTTTGGAGCTCTTCCAACTCACCGCTGCGCCGTTGAGGCAAAATATATATCCAGAATTGAATTTAAAATCATCCACGTCAAACTGAAAACTCGAATCAGTGAATCCTTCGAGTTTCAATTCTCCACTACCACCGTAGACCAAGAACATATCCTTAGTCCTTCTCAGGTACTTTAGGATAGCCTTTACGGCGGTCCAGTGTTCCTCCCCTGGATTCGACTGGTAGCGGCTCGTTACACTGAGAGCGTGAGCTACGTCAGGTCTAGTACATAACATTGCATACATTATGCTGCCAATGGCAGATGCATAACGTATGAGAGACATTCTCTTTCTTTCTTCATCACTCGTAGGGCACATTGATTTAGAAAGATAGATTCCATGTCTCATTGGAAGCAATCCTTTCTTGGATTCTTCCATACTGAATCTTTTCAGTATAGTGTTAATGTACTGGGACTGGGAGAGACCTAACATCTTCTTCGATCTATCTCTATAGATACGTATGCCTAGTACGTAAGATGCGTCTCCCATATCCTTCATGGAGAATTGCGTGGATAACCACACTTTCGTCTGCGTCAACGTTCTGATATCGTCTCCGATCAACAGAATGTCATCGACATATAACACAATAAATTGTACCGAGCTCCCATCGAATTTCTTGTACACACATGACTCATAAACGTTCTTGATGAAGCCATACCCCTTGACTGTCTCATCAAAACGTATGTTCCAGGTTCGGGACGCCTGTTTTAGGCCATAGATTGACCTTTGAAGTTTGCAAACCTTATGCTCACTTCCTTTTGATGTAAAGCCTTTTGGCTGTTGCATATAAATTTCCTTATCAATGTCGCCATTGAGAAAGGCGGTCTTTACATCCATTTGCCATATCTCGTAGTCATGCCACGCGGCTATGGCTAATAGTATCCGAATGGATTTAGACATCGCTACTGGCGAGAAGGTTTCCTCATAGTCTATTCCAGGTCTTTGAGAATAACTTTTGCCACAAGGCGAGCCTTATGAGTTAATACCTCTCCATTCATTCCTAGCTTGCGCTTGAAGATCCACTTGCAGCCTACAGGGATGGTTCCCTCAGGTGGATCAACCAAAGTCCATACTTTGTTGGAATGCATGGAATCCATTTCAGATTGCATGGCTTCCTGCCACGCACCCGAATCCATGTCTGACATAGCTTCTTCGTATGTCCTTGGATCAGTGTCCAATTGATCGTTTTCGTGAATAAAGCCATATCTTTCAGGCTCTCTACGAACTCGATCGGACCTACGAAGTACTGGTCTACTAGATGGTTCAACGGGTTCGGGATCAACTCCCACTGCTTGTGGGGATGGGTCCAATTCCTGGACTTCATCCAGTTCTACGGATATTCCGCTTCTTTTAGTGAGGAAGTCATCCTCCAAGAAGTGGGCGTTCCTGGACACAAACATATTTTGTTCCTTAGGTTCGTAGAACAGGTATCCAATGGATTCCTTTGGATACCCCACAAATTTGCACAAACTAGATCTACTATCGAGTTTATCTCCTTTCTTGTTTCTTACATAGGCAGGAGATCCCCATACTCGTAGATATGAGTATATGGGTGCTTTACCAAACCACTCTTGGTATGGCGTCGTCGGCACCGACTTTGAAGGTACAATGTTAAGTATCTTCGAAGCAGTTAATAGGGCTTGGCCCCAAAACGAAAAATGAAGGTCAGCGAAACTCATCATGGAACGAACCATGTCTAACAAAGTTCTGTTCCTTCTCTCAGACACACCATTCAACTGCGGTGTTCTAGGAGGAGTTCGCTGAGAGAGAATTCCATTCTCCACAAGATAATCGAGGAATTCTTGACTTAAGTATTCACCACCTCGATCCGACCGAAGCGCCTTGATACTATGTCCAAGTTGATTCTCAACTTCCATTCGAAACTCTTTGAATTTATCAAAAGCTTCGGACTTATACTTCATCAGGTATACATACCCATAACGACTGAAGTCGTCTGTGAAGGTTATGAAGTATGAGAATCCTCCTCTCGCACTGATACTCAGTGGTCCACAAACATCAGTATGGATTAAATCCAAGGTTTGTTTGGTTCGCTCCGGTTTCCCAGTGAAAGGCGCCTTGGTCATTTTTCCCTTGAGACAGGATTCGCAAGTTGGGAGATCATCTAGGTTCTTTATTTCAAGAGCCCTAGAGGAGACCAGCTTTCGAATTCTACTCTTGGAAATATGTCCAAGCCTAGCGTGACAAAGTTGTGGATTGTTTTCATCTTGTTTTCTTTTCCTTGATTGAATGTGCATGACATTAGAATTAGCAGGTTCTAAGTAATAAAGACCATCTATCAAAGTACCACAAGCATAAGTAAAACCACCTTTTATTATGCTAAACTTTCCATTAGAAATGGAAAAACAAAAACCATCATTGTCCAAAAGAGGAATAGAAATAATGTTTTTGATAATTGTTGGTACGTACAAACAGTCTTTCAAAACCAAAGAAAAATTTCCTACGACTAATTCAACGTCTCCTATGGCCTCTGCCGCAACCCTAGCTCCGTTTCCAAAGCGCAGGATTCTATCCCCAGGTTTAAGAGGCCTTACTGCTCCCATTACCTGCAAATCATTGCAGATATGAGAACCGGCTGCGGTGTCTAACACCCATGATGCACAGTTAATAGAAATATTAACTTCAATAAAGAAAATACCTTTGACCACCTCTTTCAGGTAGTCTGGCCAGTTCCTTTTCCAGTGCCCTGCTTTCTTGCAGTGGAAACATTCATCTTCTGGGCTTTTTCTTTTCTTCTCGACAACCTTCTTGGTTGTTTTAGAAGAGATTACTTTCTTCTTCTTTTTCTTGCCCTTCTTAGGCTTTGCAGCCTTGGGTTGCTCAGCAATCATGACAGACTTCTCCCTTTTCAAGGTTGATTTTGCCGTGACCAATAAATTGGTCAGTTCGTGTAGAGCGAGTTCTCTATCTTCCATATTGAAGTTTATCACGAACTGATCAAATGAGCGCGGCAGAGTATGGAGGAGAAGGTCAGATGGAGAGATCAGCGTGCAGGTCTACCTCCAAGTTCTCCAGTTTTTCAACCAGATTGATGAAGCGTAAACAGTGATCTTTCACACTTGAACCCTCAGCCATTCTCAGATTGAATAATTCTTTTGTAGTCTTGAACCTTTCGGTCCTAGACTTCTCTCCAAACAGCTCTCGGAGATGAAGAATTATGTCAGCAGCATGCAACATCCTTGCATGCTGTTTCTGCAGCTCATTGGTCATTGATGCCAGCATGAGGCAACGAACCTGAATATCATCATCGACCCACCTTTGATGGGTAGCTCGTTCCTCTTCCGAAACCCCTTCCGGAAGTGCACCAGGCATGGGTGCATCGAGAATGTAACTCCTTTTCTCGGAGTCGAGGACTATCCTCAGATTTCTAAGCCAGTCGACAAAATTTGATCCGTTCAGTTTGTTAGTGTCAAGGATGATAGCTAATGGATTCTTAGACATTTTTGCAGAATTGATCTACAAAAGTAAATGATAACGTTTAGCTGACTGATCTATATTAATACTTATAATTAACGATGTTGGACTTGTTATCGAAAAAGTTCTCCCACTCTTTTCTCGAAACAATTACCCCTTCAATTGTTCGGGAAATCTAATCTCCTAGTAGGTCTTGACGTCCCAGCAGACATTAATTGCACCCACGACTCGCGGTCATACAATTAACTCCCCAGGTAGGTATACTTTTACCAATTGTGTTCCTCCACAACGTTCAAGCTATTTTGCCTCGGTCTTCGCACTTATCTAGCACTGCTCATCATAAGTGTTACTAATCGTTATGTCTAACCCATCAATCATGATGAGCAACTGGCCCGGTCGTGAAGTCCCCGTAACTAGTTATCGGTCGATAATCACATCCCGACCAGTCCCCACCCTTGTCGAGTTTAGTTAAAAACAGGAATCAAGGAATTTCGTGTATTGTCCCTTTCTTCGTCTAGGGTGCCAGACTCTGGATCACCTTCAACGATAAGTAGACAACATACACTAGTCCCTATTGATGGAAGGCTTGGATCTTTAAAACATCATTTTAAATGTACCCAATGTGACTTAATATTATTTTCAAGAGGGGTTTTTCGGGTTTAAGAGTTTGAGGTAACTCTCCTCGAGATCTCACCGTTCCAGTTATGCATTATCTTTATTTACGATCTAAATATAACTAGCGCGCATCACCATACAAGCTTAGATATAAGTACGTAAATAAACACATACACACCTAGCATGCATGCTACCACAGTATGTTTTCGATCGGGAGCCTCCTATGCGGACCACCATCGAGCCAAAGACGATGGTCCTATTGGTCAATCTATTAGGTTTCAAAGAGACCTACTCTATTACACATTTTACCATGCATACATGGCCTTTAGTCTTCTTGGGCTCCCACCTTGCTTGTAACGGGCCTCCATTCTAAACTAATAAAACAGTAAAGCCCTATCTATTACAATGGCTCAAAGTGGCCCAAAACTTAAGGCTCGCAGGCCCAATAAAACCAATAAAAAATAACCAATCACATCTACGCTAAGGGTCAAGGCTCGGCGCGATGGAAAACCACGTAAACAATTTCACGTAGAGCAAGAAACAAGCAAAACCTAATTTCTTATTTCTTATCCCATTTTAAAACTTAAGATTCTAGTTTTAAAACCCCTTCTAAAACAATCTCTAACATCATTTTAAACCTCCTTTAAAATGACCCTTTGATTCTCACTTTAAGTCCCTACTAATTATGATAAAATTGACTTTCCGGATTTACTAAACCCTTTTAGTGCACAAAACAGTTTATGTTTTTCAAGTTTGAAAAATTGCAGTTCGGCCCTTGAATTTTCAAAAATTACACTTTGACCCTTCAACTTTCGGAAATTACAAATTAGCCCCAAAATTTCCAGAATATGCAAATTGGACCAGAAAGCAGAAAATTAATAAAATTTCCAGAAACTTTTGTTTATTGCAAAACAGACCCCAGATTTACGGAAAATAGCAAAAATGGTCCAGATTTTGAAAAATTCCAGAATTTACAATTTGGTCCAGAATTGCAGAAAAACAAAATTTTAATTTCTTCCAGATTTATAAAAAATCGTAATTTGCAAATTAGCCCTCCAATTTTCGGAAATTACAATTTAGGCCGAAAAACCGAAAAGTGCAAAAATCCGAACACTCAATTTATCATAACAAGTAAAAATCAAATATCAGAACACAACAAATACATATAATCACATAATTTGATGCGTTCAGGCCTTTTTCATATGTACATAATAAGTTAGGCTCTGATACCACTGTTGGGATTTCGTGGGTATAATTGTCAACTACAACGGTGCGGAATTTAAAATTTTTATATCCACATCCCAGGCATCTTATTAGTACATATGAATAAGGTTGAATTTATTTAAGCATACAAATACAAAAATAAATATAGTGGTAAAATTGCGATTTTACCTCACCACAGGCAAGGTGGTGGTTTCTCCGGTCTTCTTGTCGGATCACTAGAGCACCCCAAGTGTTGTGCCTCTAGAGAAAAGTCCACACCAGCTGGATCTGCAATCACTTTAATCCTCAGGCTCAGAACTAGGAGAAAAGTAGCTCAGATTTAAGAGTTGGATTTAGATCCAACTCTAGATGTAGATCGGAAGAAGGAGAGAGGTGGATCACGGCCGATCTACAACCACGGCGGCGGCTAGGGCTACTTGGGAGAAGGGGGCGGCGGCTAGGAGAGGAGAGATTAGGGTTTAGAGTTTTTTTTGCTTGTGTTAGGGTTTTGATTCTCCAAGACTCCTTTTTATAGGAGAGTTCAAAACCTATCCCTAATCTTATCTCTTAGCTAATGGGCCGTCAGATAAGTTTGGCCCAATCCCTCTATTTAATTAGTCCTTTTAATTAAATAGCCCAAGTCATTTAATTAACCACTTTAATTAAATGGCCCATTTATTTAATTAATACTTTAATTAAATAATCCAATAAATATATTTAAAGATTTAATTTAATTTAATTAGATAAATCTAATTAATTTTCTCTCTCCAGGAATTAACCCTTTAATTCCTTATCTTGATTTAACTTCTTTAAATCGTTTCGTTCTACAACTGACTATCACAGTTCCAGCTTTTGTGTGTGACCCTCTAGGTTCACCATCAATTGGCCGCAGGCTCACATTTCTGTGATTTAATTAATGAGCAATTAATTATTTAATTAATCGCTCCGATCAATTAAACTACTTTCAATTGACCACTCCAGAATTAATCTACCATCAATTCAGGAGTACCCACACCTCATGGTCGATGTCTAGCCACAAGCCCATGAGGCCCAACTTCAGGTGAATTGATTTCAGTGAACCTTAAACCTCTTATAAGTACCATGCACATACGGTCCCTCTAACGACTAATTTCCCGATCGAGACCTAGGGTGTGTGAATTGGTCGGCACCTCTAATCATCTCGATTCTGTACTTTCTAATTCAGGATAATACTTCCAGTGTGACTGCAAATCTGGAAATCCCTTTCCAAATCCGTCACTGACCATGGCCATGGATTTCTCGGAATGCATCATCTAAGAATGTACAGGAAATTCCCTCATCCATTACGATGAGTCGGTAGATCCTATATTGATGCTAACCATCCGCGCATACGACTATACGTACCCAACGTAGGCGCACAATGGACAAGCTATGTGCCCGGCTCCTAAATCAAAGTACGCACATCCGTATACCGAATTCGCCCTAGCATCTCAAGTCTAAGGACTAAATCGTACACTGTTATAAGTCTTGAGAGACATCCCACCACCGATATGCTTTTTACGCACTTCCACAATGGGTCTCTCTGTTCGGGTCGTTCGATAAGTCCGATCCCCTATCGAACCACCTAGTCATATGCACTGACATTAACAATGTCTTGTTCATGAAACAACAACAAATTCACTTTAAGTGAATCATGCATAATCGTACAAGTCTTGACGATTCATTCGATACCCCGTCTCGATATGAATCTATGACTTGGAACATTTTTGAGATCACGACCTTTGAGACTGTTTTATGATTAATCGCACCCAATACTGAAGTGAATAGTCCCGTAGTCATGAGTGATCTCAGGGTTTCAACCAATCGCTTAAATGTATTCGCGAAAGATGAAGATGGCCATATGTTTATATTATGAATTCTCAATAAAATAAACAGTTCGTATTAATTGATAAATCAAAGATTCTTTCAAGATAAAATAATGTTCCCTATTACAAGCTATTTTGTTGGCTTGCAGGGCACTATCCTATCAATATCAACTTCATCAACCTTGATAGTCTTGGTGAATTTAAATGGACCTTTGATGATACATGTGTACATGTTATCATTGTAGGCAGCTAAGAAGATCTCCATCCTGATCTTCCAATCCTCAAAACTCATACCGGCTATGTGCGGAAAATGGCTGATACAGCCCATTTTCAAAAAGTTTTTATTTTTCAAAAATAGGCTCTTTTGAAAAAGTTTGAAAACCTTTGAAAAACACTCGGATCAAGCTCGTTGATCAGGCAGCTGATTCTAATGAACCACCTGCTCTGATACCACTTGTTGGTCCCAAGTGGTCAGATGAGGTCTAGAGGGGGGGGGGGGTGAATAGACCTCTTCAAATTTTAATCAAATTTTAACTTTAAAACTTTTGCTTAATTGTAAGCATACTAAGCTGTTACAGAACAGTAAGCTTACAAGGCTGATCGCGAACAAATCTTTGAACAGCTTTGTTGACCACTAGTCTAATAGTCACTTAGCTGATTTTAGTCAAAATCAGTTTTAATACCAGAATACTTGCAGCGGATTTATAAAGTGTTTTTCACAAGTATACTTAGTAGTTTGAAAAGTTTTATCCCCAGTTTTATAAACTTCATTAAATCTTTTTCAAACAGTCAAGTGTTTTATGCAATCTGAAAATATGCAAGTAAAATGCAAGATAAAAACACAAGGATTTTTATAGTGGTTATATGGATGTAAATATCCTTTAATCCACTCTTCCAAGTCACAAAGATCTTGGGTTATACTAAAAACACACAGTAATCAGTATACTCCACTTACGCCAAAACAACAGATGAATCTGGCCGTAAGCTCACAATAGGGAATCACAAAGAAGACCTATTCTACAGAGTTTTATCACTTCACACAGATGGATAAACACTCCTCACAACACTCTAACATATTTCACTCAGAAAAATGTATTTATCTTTGATCTTCAGCTTCAGCTTGAGTCAACAAATGACAAGGCTGATGAGTGAGTTGTTCTTGAGCTTTTGAGACTTAGAAAATATTTTGCTTCGAAATCAATCTCTCAGTTGTTGTGTTGTTGCTTCTTTTCTCTTCGTCTCTTCAGCTATTTATACTCATTCATTTGAATTATGTCCGTTGAAGAGAGACACAATTCAAATTTCTCGATTTTTGGTCCTTAATTTCCGCGAACGGCTCTCTGCACAGTGACAGTACTGCAGACTGTACTTTCTGTCAGACAGCCTTAAATGCACTGAGCTGATACGAGTTATTTCTTCAATCATTTTCCATTAATAGCCTCGGACTTCATCATTTATTACTCCAGTGGCATTTATTACCGTTGGGACGACTTCTTGATCCTTTCCACTTGCTGATGAGAGTACAAATCTGATGATGAACAGAGCTGATCTCAAACTTGAACATATCTGATTTGAGTCGGCTGATTTACACCAGTCTGATTTCTTCCCTTCAGCAGATCAGTAGTCTTTTGGACCTTGAATATTTGACCCTTCTGATTTGTCTTCATACTTGGTCAAAAATTCTTCTAAGGAATTTAAAACTAAGTTTTCCTAACTTAGCAGATCTTGATGAGTTTTGGGAAATCATCAAAACCTCCCTTAAATTCTCTAACATCAGTGCACTCTTATCTTCATCTTTATCCAACAAAAAGCATCTGATTATATTAAGCGTCTCTCATGGACATATACTCTTTCTCCCTTGCTCGGCTTTTATCCCACAGGGTTTTTCCGAGCTAGGTTTTTAATGATGTATATCCAACGCATTCCAATTTTGAGGTCGATCAACACCTCCGCTCGGTTTACTTCTACGAGCTTCAGCTACACTTGCACTCGAGAAGTGGGGGAGTTTTGATGAGGGACATTCCGATTGATATCTACTTCTCTGAGCTTCATCCTTACCGATGTTCTTTTGAGGTTTCATGGATATTTACTCTTTTTCCCTTCCTCGGTTTTTATCTCAAAGGTTTTTTCCAAGCTAGGTTTTTAATGAGGCATATCCGAAGCACAAAATAATAAAAGCCCTTCATCTACCTTGAGGCAATATCTACTTCTCCGAGCTTCAGCTTCACTTACGCTCGAGAAGTGGGGGAGTATTGATGTGGGCTATTTTAAACATAAGGCCGGATCAGACGCTTCGAGCTTGTCCAGGTCGACCCGATCCCTTGAACAGGTCAAAGCTCTTTAGAAGATAGAAAATGGACCCGACCCGCGATTCATGTCCTATTGATCTAGTAGAAGAATCAGAATGCTTGTTAGGCCATTCAAGTTTCCTAATGCTTGTAGGATACTACTACGGCTACAATTATGTTTACTAAATAAGTCAGACCCTTCATTATAATAGGGGGGACATACTTGGTCATGAGGATTGTAATTTCTTTACTCTAATAAAATTGCTTTTCCTCTACATTAATTCTATGTTATTATCATTGCTCTTACTTCACTTTTTCTTGTATCGCACCATCCTGAGTAACTTAATCTACCCTCAAATCTAATCCAATAATATTGATTGAACCTAACGAAATTTGGTTAAATCAATTAGAGTTTTGGTAGAATCTTAGGCAATTTGAGATAGTTTTGTGTTTTGATCGCTCGAGTCATTGGTTTGATTGTTTTGTGCATTAATTGAGGTATTTTCTTATATATTGTGTTGATATTTGTAGGCCTAAGCTATTTTTGATCTAAAGACAAGATTGGAAGTGAAGAACAACGAATTAAAGATCAAATGAAGTCAAGTAGTGCAACAAACAAAGAAAGAAAAAGTTGTTAGAAATGTTGATTATGCACTCCGAGGACCACAACTCTTTCAAGAAAGCTCCAATGAAGTTGAATTTCGACTATGATGTAGAGGAATGAGTTAGCTGCACCACATATTTTACGGATCTTGATTTGGAGTTAGGAGATGAAAGTTATGCAACTTGCAAAACTGTCGCGCAAAGCTGACGCGATTTTCAGCGGGATTTTAAGAGAAAACTTGGGCCCAAAGTCTCTTGCTAGGACTCAACTTGGTAGATCTATAAAAGGACTTCTAGGTCACGAAATTACACATCTTTGATCAGCTCTAAACATACTTTTCTCATAGAATATACCTAGTACATCAAAGATCTAATTGGAGAAAGATTGAAGAAGAAAAGAGAGAAGTCTTAAAGATCACCAAAGCAAGAAGAACGCAATATTGAAGATCTTTATTTCGGATTCATCGTTTTATCTATAAAACCACATAAACTCAGATTTGTTTTCCTTTATTATTTCTCTTCATATATTTATCATGAACTAATTCTTTAGGATCTAGGATTTTAATTTATGAAACTATGTTACTTTGATTATTTGTAGTTAGGGGCAAATCTTGTGTTTGATTTAATTTCGTTCTCTTATCTTGCAACTTGATTGATCACCTAGTTGTTAGATTTAATATTGTTTTTTAACTTGGAAAAGGGAAATTAGGATTAGGTAGAAATTGAATAGTAAAAGACTCTTAGGATAGGAATATACTCAAGGCGTTTATACCGTTACATGAGGTTCGTGTTTAATGCTTTGTGTTATTTATGAATCATCTAGGAATAGAGTCGCTTTGGATAATACATTAGGTTCTTACGTAATTCGGAAGATACGTAGGAATATACTTGAATCCTCGGGTAGCACTCTTGTCACCACAATAACTACGAAAATCTCAATTGAGCAATCGTTAGATAACATAGTGGATTATAACCCTAGGTTTCTCTTCTCATTATTCGTACTCAATCCAAGTACTTAATTTGTTAACTAGTTTAGTTAATTTAGTTGAAACTCCAAAAATATAATTGAATTAGGAACCAGAATAAAAGCAAATTAGGAATTGAAATTTTGTAGATATTTAGTCAAGTCCCTGTGGATACGATACTCTTCTCCTTACTCTTTATTACTTGTTAGATAAGTGCACTTGCATTTATTTGCGTTTGTAAATTCCGCAACAGCAATCGGACTATATGATCGAACAGCTGCAACAACGAACAAAGCATTGTTAAATTCTTTGAATTATACAAGAAGATTGAAATCTTGAATATTGAGTTATTTTAAAAGTTACATGATTGAAGATCTCGTTCGAATGTTACTATGTAATTAACTATTTATGTTCGATCAGACAATTTCAGAAGCATTGAGTTATGTCAATTGAAGTTTGTTATTATCAGATTCCTTGATTAAGTTCGATCGTCCATCGTTAGAATCAAGTAAATTGCAAATCCAAAATAAAGTAAATCAATGAGATGTGTTATAATTGCAAATCCAAAATAAAGTAAATCGATGAGATGCAAAAGTAAAACAATGAAGTAAATTTATTTTGACAGATCGAGTATCATTATTTCAAACAAAGGAGAGTTACAACAAATTGTAAGGATAGTATTTTACGAAGTTTTATTCCGAACGAGATAAAGTTTACAAGCTTCTCAATAATAAAACAGATACATGATTACATTTAGATTCTATTACATTATACAATCCTATGAAATGTCGATCCTATTACAATCTGATCTGTCACATTTCAATCCTATTACGTTCCACAATTCTATGGAATTTTCGGCCTAATCTTCTCCTCTTGCCAACCGTTCGGCGCAGCTCTTCCTCGAACTCGGATGAGTGGAGCCTTGGGCTTTTGTCTTATTTAGTCTTATTCCGAAGACGGATGAGTTAATGCATCTTTTTCTAGTTGTACTGTGAATACTTTGTTGTAGACCTAGATTTTCAACGCTCAACCCTATCACATCTTCAAAAATAATTGTGGCAATAGGTCCCCCACTAGGAGGACCATGCCAGTGGAATGACAACTTTTGCGGATCGAGCAGTTCTTTGGATCCCGGGTAGTCAGCAATATCCAGGTATATTCCTCAGTTCGCTGACCCCAGGCAAGGGTCAGGAGCTTATTGGTTTCCCAGATAGGTCCTGTTGGCCTTCTGGGTCGAAAAGCCATTCGTCTGGAGATATTCTAAACGGAAAGGAAGTATTCAAAGTTCTATCTTCTCTGAAGAAAGTTCGAAGTCGAATTTCAAATTTTTGGGTCAAAAGAAGGAGTTTTCCGATCATCATCATCGGAGGAAAAAATCTCAGAGATGAGAAATCAACAAAATTATGAAAGTTAAGGGAAGCCCCTTTTTATAGTAACTACTCGGCATGATCCGACGGCTACCATACAACGAAGACGAACACCCGATATTGAGTGACTTTTTCGCTTCCCGAGGCATAGGGGTTGTTTCATGATTTCACTCAGTACTGAAGTGAATCGTCCCATAGTCAAATGTAATCTAAGGATTTCATCCAATCGCTTAAATGTATTCGCGAGAGATGAAGTTGGCCATTGTTTATCCTTATACACATATAAATAAACGTGCGTATTATTATAAAATTATAAAATCAAAGATTGTCTTATACAGAATAGACCTACTACAAGCTAACTGAACTGGCTTGCTGGGCACTATCCTATCACCTACTTCTCCGAGCTGCAGCTTCACTTACGCTCGAAGAAGTGGGGGAGTATTAGTGAGGAATTAAACCAATCGACCATGAGTTCAGGCAAGGAAATTATTAACTAAAGAATTCAAGACAGAAAGTTGTATCAACTCAAAAATTTTCAACAAAATCAACTGAGAACAACTCAAAGCAGGAATGTCAAAATAATTTACATCACAACTGATAATCATTTTAGAGTTTCCAAGATATGCACTCTTTTTTCATAGTTCGGTTTTTATCCCAATGGGTTTTTCCGAGCTAGGTTTTTAATGAGGCATATCCGAAACACTAAGTGGTGATTCATCCCAGTCGTATGGCAGCATTTAATTCTCCGAGCTTCAGTTTCACTTACGCACGAGAAGTGGGGGAGTATTGATGAGGGGTACTTTAGATATTATATTTTGGGAAGGGCGTGTATTATCAAAATTCACAGTATCCGACCTCGAAGACATATCGGCCGACCTCCAACGTTGTGCAGCCTACTCCGATCACAGGCCAAGTGGTTCTTGCTCGGATTCCACTGTTGGGCCGACCCCAGGCCCAGGCCTGTGGGCCGAGAAATACACCCCTGCGGATGGTTCAGCTAGCACACCGATTCTACTATAAACCGCAAGCATTTATGACGCCAATGAAAGCACGATTCCCCAGCTGCACTCCGCTCGAATCTACTGCTCGAAGCCTCCTCGGGATTTATATCTCGATCACATTGTATGTACTAGTCTCTAGCTTGTACGGCATCCAATAATGCCCAAGTAGGACCTCGAATTATATTGTAATCACGATCAGTATACATATATTTTCGACCCCATCATTGGCATTTTAGCACCTTTACCGTCTTTACTTTCCATTATTTATCTCCTACGAAACCACGTTAGATCACACCCTATGCGTTGTGCCTCTAGAGAATAGTCCACACCAGCTAGATTTGTGACTGCTTCGATCATCAGGCTTAGAACTAGGATGGAAATGCGTCATAATCAAGAGTTGGATCAAGATCCAACTCTAGATGAAGAAGAAGAAAGGAGAGAGAGGGTGGCGCAGCTACTAGCTCACGGTGGCGGCGGCGGTGTGGCTAGGGTAAGGGCGGCGCGCGCGTTAGGGCTTGGGGGGCGGGTAGGAGGCTAGGGTATGTGTGCTTCTCTATTTTCTTCCTTTGTGCTTAGGGTTTGAGTCTCCAAGACTCCCTATTTATAGAGAATACCAAAACCCTATTCCTTGTGCAAGACTTTAGCTAATGGGCCACTAATTAAATTGGCCCATGTCTTGCATCTATTTAATTAATATTTTAATTAAATAGCCCACTCATTTAATTAACACTTTAACTAAATGGCTCATTCATTTAATTAATAGCCCATTAAATCTAATTAAAGATTTAACAGTTTAATTAACCCTTTAATTAATAATTTAATTAATTAGACTAATTAATTTTCTCTCTCCTTAGAATTAACCCTTTAATTCTTTTATTTTCATTTAAATCTTTAAATCAATTTTGTCTTCAATTGACTGTCGCAGTCCAATTGTATTGTGTGTGACCCTCTAGGTTCGTCATCAATTGCCGTGGGCCCACGACTTTCGTGATTTAATTAGTGAACTAATTAATTGCTCCGATTAATGGAACACTTTTAATTAACCACTCAAGAATTAATCTTACAATTAATTCATGAGTACCCACACCTCATGGTCGATGTCTAGCCACAAGCCCATGAGGCCCAACTTTAGGTGAATTATCTCAGTGAACCTCACCTCTTATAAGTGCCATGTACATACGGTCCCTCTATCGACTAATTTCTCGATCGAGACCTAGAGTGTGTGAATTGATCGGCACCTTTAATTATCTGAATTACTACACTTTCTAATTCAGGATAATAATTCCAGTGTGACTGCTAAATTTGGAAATCCCTTTCCAAATCCGTCACCGATCGTGGCCACGGGTTTCTCGGAATCTATTATCTAAGAATGTATAGGAAATTCTCTCAATGCACTACGTTGAGTCGGTAGATCCCATATTAGTGCTAACCATTCGCTTACACGATCCTACGTACCCAAAGTAGTCGCACAATTATCAAGCTAAGTGATCGGCTCCTAAATCAATGTACGTACTCACATGTACCGAATTCGCCCTAGCACCTCAAGTCAAAGGACTAAATCGTAAACTATTACAAGTCATGAGAGCCATCCCATTACCGATATGCTTAATGCACTTCCACGATGGGTCTCTCTGTTCGGTTCATTTGATGCGTTCGATCCCCTATCGAACCACCTACTCATATGCACTAGCATCAAATGCCTTGCTCATGAAACGCTACAAATTCACTCCATGTGAATCATGCATATTCTTACAAGTCTTTGCGATTCCCTCGATACCCTGTCTCGATGGGAATCTATGACTTGGAACAGTTTTAATTCATTTATACTAGAGAAAGCTTATCACATGATAGTCCTCATACAATCTAAAATCTATTAGCTTGCAGGGCACTATCCTATCAATTACTCCGGGGAGTTCATCCAACCACTTTCCTTTTGCCGCGCCCAGTCTTTTTCCCAAAGACTTAATTATTTCTCGGTTAGCTATTTCTGTCTGACCATTAGCCCTCGGGTGTCCAACTGAAGTAAAGTTCTGTTGGATCCCAAATTTCGAACACCCATCCAATACTTCCTATCCCGCAAATTGAGTTCCGTTATCGGAGATTGGAACTCGAGGGATTCCAAATTGACATACTATAAATTTCCAAAAAAAGTTAATAACTTGGAATTGTGTAATTCGCGCTAGAGCAACACATTCAATCCATTTGCTAAGATACTCTACCGCGACCAAAACATAGCTCTTCTTTGATCTTGCCATTGGGAAAGGTCCCACTATGTCTGTCCCCCACTGATCAAATGGCCAGGAAATAGGTATGGGGTGTATTTTTTCAACGAGCTGATGGTTTATGTTCGCATGAATCTGGTAGTGATGGCATATCTTCACATACTCTGTAGCGTTGTGGTTCAGGCTAGGCCAATAATATCCCGTTCGTAGACATTTTAGTGCCAGTGCCCGAGCTCCGCTGTGGTTTCCTGCTTCTCCTTCATGGATCTCCCTAAGTACGTCCTGGATTTGTAGTCCGGAAATGCATTCTGGAAGAAGTCCGGAGGTTGATCTTCTGTAAAGTTTTCCATCTAGGATCGTGTATCTGGGGATATTGTACCTTTCGAGCTTCATTCTGATCGATCGGGAGGGTCCCTTCTGAGAGATAATCCATTATCGGAGTCATCCAATTTTCGTCTTGTAAGTCGATTTCCATCACCTCAGTAATAGGCAGGTTATCTATGTCAATTGCTAGGGTGTTTGAGATTAGCCAGGTGATTACTCTTTCTGTTCGGTCGTCCCTTGATCCTGTAAATCGAGAAAGCTGGTCTGCCCATTTGTTTTTTGATCGTCGGACGTTCTGTATTTCGAACTTATCGAATTTTTCAGCGAGCTCTTTTACCTTAGCGAGGTATTTCACCTTGTTGTACTCCTTTGCCTCGTACAAACCCTTTATCTAACGCTGAACCAGTTCTGAGTCAGTCAGTCCTTTTAGAGTTTTGATGCCTGCTTTAATGGCCATCTCCATTTCTGCAATCAAAGCTTCATATTAGGCCTCATTGTTTGTTACCATAAAATCTAAAGTGATTGCGTAGTTTAAATCCTCGTTTTTCGGTCCAATGAAATTGATTCCGGCTCCGCCTCCTTCCCTATTCGAGGCCCCATTGACATGCATTAACCAGGTGTGATTTTCGACAATCATCATGTCATTATGATAGGGTTTAGGGTTAATTAGTGAGTACAATAATCTTATACATCAGATAGTATGGTCGAAGCTTTCGTGCAGCGACTACCAATGCCAAAGCGAACTATTCTATCTCCAAGTAATTCTTTTCCACTCCTTCTAATAATTTGCTTAGATAATATACAGATTTGCCTCTATTCCCCGATGATGAACCATGTAACCCAAGAATTTTCCGGATTTAACTCAGAAGGTACACTTTGCGCGGTTTAACTTCATGCGGTATTTTCTTAAAATCGTGAAGCATCGGTCTAGATGTTTTATGTGGTCTTCTTTGTTCATGCTTTTCACTAACATGTCATCCACATAGACCTCCATTATTTCTCCGATTAACTCCATAAACATTAAATTAACCAGTCTTTTATACGTTGCCCCGGCATTTCTTAATCCAAAGGGCATTACTATGAAGCAGTATACTCCCTACTCAGTGATGAAGGCGGTCTTTTCCTGATCGCGCTTATTCATGTAGATTTGATAAAAACCTTGGAAGGCGTCCATCATACTTAAAATAGTGAAGCCTAGAGTTGAATCGACCAATAGGTCGATTCTTGGGAGTGGGTAAGGATCGCGGGGACACATCTTGTTGAGGTCGGTAAAATCGTTACACATCCTCCATTTATTGTCATTTTTATCTCCTTTCGCCACTAGTACCACGTTACATAGCCACTCTAAAAAGTGTATCTCCCTAATTTGTTTAGCCTTTAGTAGTCTTTCTACTTCTGCTTTAATTATCTTATCTTCCGTAGGACCATGGTTTCGCTTCTTCTGTCGTGCTGGTTTCGCCATCGGGTCAATTTTTAGTGAGTGAGTGATAATTATTGGGTCTATGCCCTCTATATCTTCTACAATCCAGGCGAATACGTCAACATTTCATTTTAGGAAATTTACGAGCATAATCTCTCCTTCCGGGTAAGTTCAGTCCCGATCCTGGTTGTTTTCTTGGGGTCGTTTTGTACTAGCATAATGTCTTTATGTTCTGGTGGCTTAAGGGTGAGATCGACCGGCTCTTTCCCCTTCCGATCTATCCTATCTGTACTTGGGATATCGATTTCTGCTCTCTCGACAATATCATCTTCGAGTTTTATTTTCACTGGAGTAAAAGATTTAAATTTGTTTCTCAACGCTAGGGAGGTATTATAACAATCCCAGGCCATGCAATGATCATTGACTATTTCCCCGATACCTAAAACTGTAGGAAATTTTATCTTCTGGTGGTAAGTTTACACGACTACTCGAAATAGGTTGAGTGTTGGCCGACCTAATATGGCATTATATGCGAAAGGTGTTTCTACGACTATAAACTTAATCATTTTTACGACTCGCTGAGGTCTTTTTCCCAATGAAACACTTAAGTTGACAGTCCCAGATGGCACTATTTCTGATCCTCCAAATCCTACTAATGGTGTTGCTACCTTTTGTAGTGTTATTTCGCCCAAATTCATCTGTGTTAGGACTTCTCTTGAAATAATGTTGGCGGAATTTCCGTTATGAATTAGTATCCTTTTGACATTATAGTTTGCTATTTCAAGTGATACTACCATAGGGATGTCGGGATTATCTTCTTTCATATCCCAAGTGATATTCCGTGGTACTTCATTTTCATTATAACTGATGGACTGTTCTTTTTTAACCTTATTTTCGAGAGTTCATACTTCCCTCGGAATTTCCAAGTTTCCTTCTATTGATCTGGTGTTTCATCGGTGGGTGTTACGACTATCTCCTCCTACTGGTCCACCAAAAATTGTGTGTATCGTTCCATTCACATAGTTATTACCCATATCTTGAGGTGGACCATTGTTCGGGGTTTTCCTCGGTGGGGTTCTTCTTCGATTAGGATTTCGAGGGCTTCTGGTTCTATTTCTTTTTCTACTATTTCGTTCGACATATTCATCCAACTTTCCCTCTCGAATCAGCCTCTCAATTTCCTGTTTTAGATGGAAACAGTCTTCAGTGCGATGGCCATGAGCACGATGGTACCGGCAATATAAGTTGTAATTTCGGGCTCCTGGCTTAGCTTGTGTAATTCTTTTTGTCAGGGGAATCCAATAATTCCTCTCGAGTAACACTAGGATCTCTTCCCTAAGGACATTTAATTTAGTGCACTCCAAGTGATCTACTCGATTTCTCTGAGGATGCTCCGCTGATCTAGGTCTTGCATACACATTAGGTCTTTTATCCTGATCGTTGCGGTTGTAATCCAATCTTTGAAACACATTTCCTCTTCTGAAGGATCGGTCATAATCTGTTAGTTTTGGACGGGAGCTTTATCCTGTCGTTTCATCACGGAGGTTAAAGCTTTACTTCTATTTTTGTCTTTAAAGGAGTTCATCTCTTCTTGAGTCATATATTTCGAAGCTAAGGTCATAATATCTGCGAACGTCCTTGGTTGTTTTCGACATAGGGCATTACCAAATTGCCTGTTCTTAGTAAGGTCGAATAATATGGAGATTATTTAATCGATGTTTGGAGAATCGATCTTTAGTAGCTCCACATTGAATCTCCCCAACCAGCTCCTGAAAGATTCCCCTTCTTGTTGATTGATTGTTCCAAGATAACTCATGGGGAGTTTCTGCCTTCTGACTGGCGAATTGTTGAGTAAGTTTATTACATAATTCGTGAAAGCTGAAGACGGAATTGGTTGGTTGTTTACCAAACCAATCTAACGCTAACCCCTCGAACGTTGTAACCATTAATTTGGCGGTGTATTCAGCCGAGTCCGCGTACAAATTTATTATATTCGTAAAACTAAATATGTAATCGTCTGGATCGGTTGTATTGTCATAACGAGGTAGGCGTCTTGGTACCTGTCCGGACGATTGTGCTTCTTTGATTTCTTTACAAAAGGGGGAACATGAAGCTATGCTCTCTTGCACTTCTCCACTTCTCGCCCATGGCTGTTGAGCATCTGGCAACCTTTGTTCCACACGTTCTTGGACCATTTTTCAATGTCTCTCTCTGAGACCCGTACAGTCTTTGGTTGATTAGGTATTGGATCGATGATATCGTCGTCAATAGGGATAATAATGTTTTCTCTTGACCCTTGATGTATGGGAGGAGCAGAGGGTCTTGCTCGATTAGGTCTTCTTCGGATGTGGTTATCATTTGGTTTTCCGTTACTCCTGTGTGGGGTAGCCAAAGATTGCTGATCGGTCCCAGGGCTATCGGCTTGATCTGATCTGAGATGTGATCGATCGATCTTTGAGTTCTCCTAACGGGTTGCGCTGGAACCGTTCTTGGGTTCCTAGGCTCTTGTTCCGGAATCTTCTGGAGCTCTGGATATAGAGAATTCACCAACTGAGCTTTTCTTCCCTATCCGGTAACGGAACGGGAACCGTTCCGACAATAGGTTCAGTAAGGGTTGAATCCATCGTAGGGTTCAGTTGTCCCTGTGGGATTTGTGGGATTTGTGGACAATCGGGGCATTCCACCTGATCTGCTGGATGGTCGGTTTCTCGTTGTTGGTCCATTGGGTCATTGATTCGTTCACCATCGATGTTTTCGTGCAACCCATCCAATGGCACGGGCGGGTGTGTAGTGTTACTTCTTGCTTCGTTGAGTGCGTTCTTCCTTGGGCGAGCCATATGTCTATCGAATAATTAACTCTGCCTCTCGGTGGGGGCCAACTGATTTAACCGAATTTTCTTTTTGTTCAGTTAACTCTATAATAGTAAGATTGGGTTTGGATTGTATATGATTTAGTGTGCTTAGTTACTTTATTCCGGATGGATCAACTTCAAAGATGAAGAATACGTAACACAAGAAGAATGTAAATTGTATGTAAATAAGTATAGCAAGAGCTCTTGTACTAGATTGAATCTGGGATTACAAAGTATGTAGGCGTGAGTCTGATCTGGGAATTGTGCCCTGATACAATACAAGTGATGAGTATTTATAGGTCTACTTCCCTAGCTGTATAAGGAAACATAACCATAATAGGACTCAAGTTGATCTCCTTCTTGTATTCGGATTCAGGAGCTTGGTCACTGAGATGCTTCTTATTAGATCGAGACGACCCGTAGTTATGAGCTGAGTATCTGGTCGGGCCGACCTTATTATTCTTGGGCTCTTCGAGTATCCCTTGGGTTATAAAATAGCCCCCATCAAGGGGCAAGTGAGAAAGCCTCCAATAGATCACTGATCAATGGGATGAAGGGAGTCCGCAACCCGTAAGAAAACTGCCTACTGTAGAAGGCTTGGCACCCTTTTGGAAGGTCGGTATTCCGTTCCTCATCGGTAGGGATAACAATCGAGATTCCGTCAGGGATGAATTTTCCAAAATCAAGCTCCAATTTACTAAGATCTTGTTCAGTGTAAGAGCTGGGAGTTTCTTCAGCTCGAAGCTCGGTTTTATGGACGTTAAAGCTGGTCGAAGTTTCCACCCACTTGAATATCGTAACGATAAAGTTACCTCATACAGTGTACTTGTGGGATTCATTTTCCCTCAGTTTTAAGATCTCGTCCTCAGTAGCATCGACCTATGTTGCCTACGTCTCAACTTCGTCTCCTTCATTCTCGGAATCCTGGCGAAGTTTTCCTTCTTCCGTTTCTGAAGCAGAACTGGAGCTCTGACAGTCAAAAATTATCAATAAGAGACATATCAGGATCGGATTCCGACCCTTCGACTATGTTCGCTTTACCCCTCAAATCTCTCGAGCTGGACATTTTAACGAAGCAAATATGCAAGGCTAACTTTCAAAGGATAATTTGTTCGATTACTATGCTCCGATTTAGGGTTTTGGAATCTTTCGTAAATGAATCTTCAACGGTCAATGTATATATATAGGGTTAAAAATGTAAATTGCAAATCGGACCCCGAGTAACGTGACGGTTGAGCTCTCTCACAATAAATTCAAATATGTCTTCCTGATAATTGCATTTTTGGCCCCTGTACTCAACGAATATAAGCCATAGCCTGACCATTGGAAAAGACATGCCTTTTCGGCCTCCGAATATTTCTACTTCTCCGAGCATCATCCTCACTTACGCTCGAAGAAGTGGGAGAGTACTAATAAGTGTGAAACAGGCTCAACAACAAATAGACTCAATCAACTCAACTGCTACAAACTGCATTCTAAGGGTAAAGGAACAACGCCTTCTACAATACAAAACAGATAATCATTTTATGGTTTTCAAGATATGCACTCTTTTTCTCTGGTTCAGTTTTTATCCCATTGGGTTTTTCCGAATTAGGTTTTTAATGAAGTATATCTGAAACACAAAATAATGGTTCATCTCTATCTTGAGGCAACATTTACTTCTCCGAGCTTCAGCTTCAATCACGCTCAAGAAGTGGGGGAGTATTGATGAGGGGTACTTTGGATTCTCTACCTTTGGAAAACTTGCCTGGTCGAAAGTCACGAAATATGATCTTGGAACCATTATATCGATCCCAGCCGAGTCTGATCTACAACAAAGAGGCTCAAGGTCGAATTTACTATTGGGCCGACCCCAGGCCCAGGCCTTTGGGCCGAGAAATATACCCCTACGGATGGTTCACCTAGCACACCGCCTCAAGTATAAATACCACAAGCATTTATTGATAGGATAGTGCCCAGCAAGCCTGTACATTTTAGCTTGTAATAGGTCTATTCTATAAATAACAATCTTTGATTCTATAATTCATACGCACGTTTATTTATATCTTTATAGAATAAACAATGGCCAACTTCATCTCTCGCGAATACGTTTAAGCGATTGGATGAAATCCTTAGATCACATTTAGACTATGGGACGATTCACTTCGGTAATGAGTCATGAAACAGTCTCTAAGGTCGTGATCTTAAAACACTTTCCAAGTCATAGATTCCGAAACGAGAAAGGGTATCGTAGGAATCGACAAGACTTGTACAAATATGCATGATTCACATGGAGTGAATTTATAGCATTTCATGAGCAAGGCATTTGAGGCCAGTGCATATGAGTAGGTGGTTCGATAAAGGATCGAACGCATCGAATGACCCGAACAGAGAAACCCATTGTGGAAGCGCATGACGCATATCGGTGATGGGACGTTTCTCAATACTTATAATAGTGTACGATTTAGTCCTTAGACTTGAGGTGCTAGGGCGAATTCGGTGCATGAGTGTGCGTACTTATATCTAGGTATAGATCACGTAGCCTGATCATAACATGCCTAGGTTGGGTGCGTATAGTTGTGTACGCGAGTGGATAGTACTAATATGGAATCTACCGACTCATCGTAATGGATGAGGGAATTTCCTATACGATTCTTAGATAATATATCCAAGGAATCTGCGGCCGCAGTCGGTGACGGATTTGGAAATGGGTTTCCAAATTTAGCAGTCACACTAGAATATTATCCCGAATTATAAAGTATAGTTATCGAGACAAATTTAGAGGTGCCGATCAATTCACACACCCTCATTCTTGATCGAGAAAATAAGTCGATAGAAGGACCGTGTGTGCATGGCATTTATAAGAGGTGAGATTCACAAATATCAATTCACCTGAAGTTCGGCTTCATGGACGTGTGTCTAGACATCGACCATGAAGTGTGGGTACTCCTGAGTTGATAAGGGAGATTGATTCTAGGAGTGTTCAATTAAAAGGGTTTAATTGATCGGAGCAATTAATTGCTCATAAATTAAATCACGAGGAATTCGTGGGCCTGCTGCCAATTGATGGTGAACCTAGAGGGTCACACACAATACAGTCGGACAGTGACAGTTATAAAAGGAAATAATTGATTTAAAGGTAATTAAATCAATAAATGAATTGAAGTGTTAATTCAAGTGGGAGACTAATTAATTAGTTGATCTAATTAATTAAATAATTAATTAAAGTGTTAATTAATTAATTAAGAGAGATATTAATTTATTAATTAATATGGACTAGATTAATTAAAGGAGTTAATTAAAAGAGGCTTGCAAGACATGGGCCTTTAATTAAAAGCCCATAAGAAGTCTTGCAAAGCTAGGTTTTGAGGGAGGCTTATAAATAGAGTTCAACTTGAACTCAAAAGACAACAAAAAAAACACCTCTTGCACAAAACCCTAGCCGCCCCCTACACCCTAGCCGCCACTAGTCCTGCTCGCCAAACCCGAGCCGTCGCCGCCCCCTTGGTTGTGAGCTACCCTGCGCCGCCGCCTCTCTCTCTTGTTCTTCCTGTGCTAGATCTTGCTCTGCAAGTAGATCTAGACATCCTTTTACTGACAGCCTTCAAGATCTAGTTCGTAGCCTAAAACTTGGAGGTGTCACTACAATCTAACTGGTGTGGATCAACTCTGGAGGTGAGACAATTGGATCACTGTCTGTGAATCAGAAACAAAACCGGAGGTAGCCACCACCTTGCCTGTGGTGAGGTAAAAATCGCATACCCCCTTTAATTTTGTATTGTTTGTGTTTTGATTCAACCTTTTTTCATATATAAGATGTATCTATGTTTTATGGGACTGATGGGTATCTCGGAAAATTTTAAAATTCCGCACTTTTGTTGATCTGTCAACCGAGATATCCCAACATTTATGACGCCAGACATACTTTCCCAGGTGCTCCTTGCTTGAACACACTGCTCGAAGACTCCTCAGAAAGTTAGATTATATCATTTAGTTATATGCCTGGTCTCTAGCTTGTACGGCATCCTATAATGCTCAAATAGGACCCCCAAATTATATACTTTGTACACACGATCGGAAATATACATATTTGACCCCGCATTATCGCTTATAATTATCTATTTTCTATAATTGATCTCATACGAAACACAACAAGGTTAGACGTTCTAGCCTCTTTAATTGGGCGACAACCGATTATCTTTGTATTCCGACTATAGATCAGGAGAATGGAAGAAAGCTAGATTCTATATTAGCTGAAAATAACTTAACCGAATCAAAAACATTGAACCAATTTTTCCGAGCTGTCTTGAAGATTGTTTCAGGTAATAATTTTGAATGCATTTAATCTTTGATTAATTCAAATATCAATTTATATGCATTGGTCGGAATAACCATCCTTGTATGATTGATCCTTTAGACATATGAAAGTTTTTATTTCTCTTGTAGATTTTGCTAATCGTTCTTGATTTTCGAGCTACGAAATTTCAATAGCTGTTCCGATCTAAAATTCTAGTTATAATCGAAATTAACTAAGTCTTTTGTTCCACGAAAACTTATCTAGTCATTTTAACTGTTTGGGCGATAAATGCGAGCAGTTGAGTCAGACGCGTTTTACCTATGTTTACTTTTTCACCGTAGATTAACTTCTTTTCGGTCCATCCGATCATCCTTATTTCTTCTATAAAAGGCAACAACTTAGTTACCATATTTTATTCTCAGTTAAAATGGAAGGCTTACTTTACCAAAGCGGTGGTCTGCAACCTAAATCGAATTTACCAAATAAACTAAATTATCTAGACCACATTCATGGAAGTTTCTGGGTTTCAATTTTGACTAGTGCTGACAAGTCGCATAATTAACCTACCTAGTACTGAGAAGTCCCATCTCGGGCACTGCATTAGTCTCAACAAGTGAACATCGGGGGATTTGATCAGCACATGGTGGGTTCCGGTCTACTACGTCTCCCCTTTCTTTGAGGTTACATCCGTTCTTTGAGGTTACATCCGTCGGATTCCTAATATCGGGGGTGGCAGGTAGACCTATTGTTTCAAGATAGTTCGAGCGGGTCCCCACTTCGGTCAAATAACTGCAACGAGCTATCAGACTCTTTGGAGGTTGTTCGATCGGAGCTGGAACCGATCTTTCGAGCCTGACCATCGAACCAAAGAAGTTT
This sequence comes from Penstemon eatonii, assembly GCA_038501285.1. NCBI lineage: Eukaryota > Viridiplantae > Streptophyta > Magnoliopsida > Lamiales > Plantaginaceae > Penstemon > Penstemon eatonii. The sequence goes on along the minus strand of CM076711.1, from coordinate 36,372,402 downwards.
ACCATCCTGAGCTGCATGCTTCTTAGTTGGTCGAAGAATCAAGCGAGGTACTAGGGAGGAGATTGGTGTTTCGTGGACATTGTCATGAATAATCCTACACTTATATAGGGCCCTGTATATACTCTATAGAAAGATCGAAGCAAGATGTAATTCTTCATTTGTAAAAATGTTCATACTTAATAAAATTTACTTATTCTCTGAATTGTTTTTCGCAATCTCAATTTTTGCAAACTGATTTTATTTTATTTGTAGATGATGGATTTATACCGACCTAATCGTTTTACTCAAATTTTATTTTTATACTTAGGTTTTTTTACCAATTTTTTGGTGTTTAACCTTTGTAGATCGATATTTAGGAGATCGATGAATTTATACCAACCTAATCGGTTTTACTCAATTTTTTGGTATTTAACCTTTGTAGATCAATATTAAAGATATCGATGAGTTTATACTGACCCAATCGATTTTACTCATGTTTTATTTTTATACTTAGGTTTTTTACCAATTTTTGGTGTTTAACGTTTGTATATCGATATTTAGAAGATTGATGAGTTTATACCGACCCAATCGGTTTTACCCAAATTTTAATTTTATACTTAGGTTTTTTACCAAATTTTTGGCATTTAACCTTTGTAGATAGATATTTAGGAGATCAATGAGTTTATACCGACCCAATTGGTTTTACTCAAATTTTATTTTTTATACTTAGGTTTTTTTTACCAAATTTTTGGTGTTTAACCTTTGTAGAACTATTTAGGAGATCGATGAGTTTATACCGACCAAATCGGTTTTACTCAAACTTCATTTTTATACTTAAGGTTTTTTTTACCAAATTTTTGGTGTTTAACCTTTGTAGATCGATATTTAGGAGATCGATGAGTTTTTATCGACACAATCGGTTTTACTCAAATTATATTAACACTTAGGTTTTTTACCAATTTATTGGTTTAAACCCTTGTATATCGATAAGCAATCACTTTTTGAGTTAGATAATCATGACATAGCGGAGAGATAATTGGACAAAAATTAAGCAACAACTTTTATTATACTTGGATTTTAGTGAGTCTTGCGACGATCGGAAAAGAAAAAGGAAAGAAAAATACAAAGAAACTAATAATTACAAAACAACTAAATTGTCATCCGAAACTTATTACTATTGACCATAGTAACGTCTTAATTTAACAGCATTCCAGGTTCTTGGGAGAGGTGTTCCTTCCAAATGTGCAATTTTGTAGGATCCCTTTTTTCCAACTCCTATTATGACATAAGGATCTTCCCAATTTGGTTGTAATTTTCCAACATGTTTGGACACTTCCACTTTCTTTAATTCGAAATCTCCCTTTTTCAAAGAGCGAATTCATACACTTTGATTGTATGCTTTCTCCATGCTCAACTTGATAGCCTGTAATCGAACAACTACATTTTCTCTTAGTGCATCTGTTTTATCTACATCCTCTCTTCTTCTCCGATCATTACTTCCTCATCAAATAATTCAACCCTCAGACTAGGGACTACTGCCTCAACTGGAATGACGGCTTCCGAACCATACACTAGACTGAAAGGGGTCTCTCTGGTCGAGGCTTTCACCGTTGTTCGATTAGCCCATATCACGCCAGGTAGCTCGTCCAACAATTTTCATTTGGCCTCACCTAGTCTCTTTTCCAAAGATTTAATTATTTCTCTACTTGCGAACTCGGTTTGTACGTTATCTCGGAGGTGTCTTACTGATGTAAAATTTTGCTGTATTCCAAATTTTGAGCACCATTCTAGGACCTGCTTTCCAACAAACTGAGTCCCATTGTCAGAAATTAGGACCCTCGGAATCCCAAATGGACAAACTATATACTTTGTCAAGAAATTTATAACTTGATACTAGGTAATTCGAGCCAGTGCAATATATTTAGTCCATTTACTATTTTACTAAAGTGTTAGACCGCGACCAGTACATAACTCTTTTTCAACCTAGCCATAGGAAATGGTCCAACTATGTCAATTTCCCATTGTTCGAAGGGCCAGCAGATTGGATTAGAAGGCATCTTTTCTGCCGGTTGGTGAATTACATTTGAGTGAACCTGGTAGTAATGACATCTTTTTCATATTCCTTTGCATCTTGGTTTAATGTTGGCCAATAGTATCCCGTCCTTTGACATTATAGAACAAGGGCTCGATCTCCACTATGATTGCCTGCTTCTCCTTCGTGAATCTCCCTAAGGATATCCTAAACTTCTAATTCAGATATGCATTTTAAAAGGATTCTTGATATGGATCGCTTGTAGTTCTTTCTTCCACAGTGGCATACCTAGGAGCATGATACATAATCCTTCGAGCGTCATTCCGATCGGTTGGGAGGGATCCATCGACCAAGTATTGTAAAAGTTTGGTTATTCAACTCCCTTGGTCTAAGTCAATTTCTATGCTTTCTACATTAAGCACCAAGTCCAAATCTATCGCAGGTGTGTTAGAAATCAGCCATGTTATTACCCTTTATGTTCAACCATCTCTCGATCTTGTCAATCGAAAAAGTTGATCGGCCAATTTGTTTTTTGACCTTGGAATGTTTTGTACCTCGAACTTATCAAAGCTCCCTGCGATTTGTTTCACCTTAGCCAGGGTACTTAATCATATTGTACTCCTTTGCTTCGTAAAATCCTTCTATTTTCCGCTGAACCAATTTGGAATCAGTCAATACCCTCAACACCTTGATGCCAACTTTTATGGCCATTTCCATACCTGCAATCAAGGCTTCGAATTCTGCTTCATTATTTGTTACCATAAAATCCAAGGTGATGGCGTAGTTTAAGTCCTTATTTTCAGGTCCTCGAAAATTTATTCCAGCCCCACCTCCATATTTACTTGATGTACCGTCGACATGCATATGCCAAGTTTTATTTTCAATAATTAAAATGTCATTATCACTGGTACATGGTTTATCAACAATCATTTGGGATGAGCTTGGCGTTTCTAAGAGAAAGTCGGCGAGTACTTGAGCTTTTATTTAAGTTCGTGGTCGATACTAGATCTCATATTGTCCTAGCTCAATAGCCCATTTGATTAATCCACCTGAAGTCTCGGGTTTTGACAAAACTTGCCTCAATGGTTAATTTGTAAGGACCACAATCTTGTAAGTTTGGAAGTGTGGTCGCAATTTCTGAGCTGCCACCACCAGTGCGAGGGCAAATTTTTCTATTTTTAAGTAATTCTTTTCCACCCCCTGCAGAAACTTGCTTAAATAATAAACCGGCTTGTGTTCTGTCTCCTCTATTTTCATCAGAACTAAACTTACGGCTACTTCCGAGATGGATAAGTAGATGTATAAAGGTTGTCCTTCGGTAGGTTTTGCTAGTAGCGGGGGCAACGTTAGATATTCCTTTAGCTGGTTGAAAGCTCGATTGTATTCTTTCGTCCATTGGAAGGCTTTAGCATTCCTTAGGGTCTGAAAGAAAGTGTTGGATGAAGATGAAGAGAAAAGAAGTTAGTTATTAAGGGAAGGTTTTGATGATTTCCAAAACATCATAATCAGCTAAGTGTGGAAAGCTTAGTTCCCTTAGAAGGATCTTTGAACAAGCAAAGAAGATATCAGAAGAGTTCAAAGTTCAAAGACCAGAAGACTAGTGATCTCTTGCTGAAACAACAAACAGAAGGATAGGTCATCAGCCGAGTCAGATCAGATTAGTTCAGTATTTGATCAGCAGAGTGCCTATTAGAAGGGTTGCTTCGATCAGCAGAGTAGAAGAGATCATGAGATCAGTTCAACGGTAATAAATGCACCTGGTGTAATAAATGCTGAAAGAGAAGGGCAGTAATGGCAAATGATTGAAGATATTCTCGGATCAGCAGAGTGCATTTAATGCAGCATTTAATGCGATGGACAGAAAGTACTGTACATTGTACGGACTGCTGCAGGAAGCCGTTTCAAATGAGCTGAAGACTGGATTTGAATTTTGACTTGGCTTCAACGGTCATATTTTCAATTCCATGTATAAATAGAGCTGAATTTCAATCGAGCAAAGAACACAACAACAATCAGAGATTTCGTTTTCGAAGCAGAATTTTTACTAAGTCTCAAAAGCTCGAACAGCTCACTCGTCTGGTGGAAGTCATCTGTTGACAGAAACCCAGTTGAAGAAAACAGAAAATTACGATCTGAGTGATCTTGTAATAGCTGAGTGTTGTGAGGAGTTGTGATCCATCTTTGTGAGTGATCAAACTTCAGAGAGTAGAATTTCTTAGTGATTTTCTATTGTGAGCTTATTGCCTTTTTATTAGTTGTCTAGGTATAAGTGGAGAAATATTGTAATCTGTGTGATTATAGTATAACCCAGAATCTAAGTGATCTGGAAGAGTGGACTAAAGGATTTTTATCCATATAACCACTATAAAAATTCTTTGTGTTATCTTGCATTTAAGTTTTCTTGCATATTTTAAAGCTTGCATATTTACACACTTTGAATTACAAAAAGATTTTATAAGGAGTTTAAGAACTGGGGATAAAATCTTTAAGAACTTAGTTTACTTGTGAAAAACACTTTCAAACAATCCGCTGCAAGTATACTCTTTGGAAAACTGTTTTGCTGAAAAACAGCTAAGTATTTGTAAGAAGGGTGGTCAGTCTGCTGTTCAAGATTTGTTCACGATCAGCTCAGTCTGCTTACTGTTCTTCATCAGCTTAGTCTGCTGACAGAAGACTGAAAAGTTTTTAAGTTCAAAAAAAAATTTCAGAGGTCTATTCACCCCCCCCCCCTCTAGACCTCATCTGACCACTTGGGACCAACAGAAAGGTAGGCTTTTATCGGCCGATTTCAATATGAACCTATTCAAAGCCACTATTTTACCAACCAAGCTTTGCACTTGAGAGATCGTTATAGGAGGTTTCATCTCGGTAATGGCTCGTATTTTTTCCAGATTTACATCAATGCCTCTTTGATGAACAAGGTAACCAAGGAACTTTCCCGATTTAACCCCGAATGTACATTTTGCAGGATTGAGCTTCATACCGTATTTCCTCAGAATCTTGAAGCAACGGTCGAGATGAGTAAGATGGTCTTTTCCCTCATAATCTTGACTAACATGTCATCAACAAATACTTCAACAATTTCCCAGACGAGTTCCTTGAACATCAAGTTTACTAATCTTTGGTAGGTTGCGCCCGCGTTCCTTAATCGAAGGGCATTACTATAAAATAGCACACACCTTGTTCGGTTACGAATGCCATTTTCTCCTGGTCGCGTTCATCCATATAAATATGATAGAAACCTTTCAAGACGTCCATCGTGCTAAAGATTACAAAACCAGCTGTCGAGTCGACCAACAATTTAGTCCTAGGGAGGGGATAAGGATCCCGAGGACATAATTTATTGAGGTCAGTAAAGTCATTACACAACCTCCACTTGTTGTCTTTCTTATCCCTTTTTGCTACCAGGACTACGTTACATAACCATTCGGAAAAATGCACTTCCCTTATTTGTTTAGACATTAAAAGTCGTTCATCTTCGGCTTTGATTTTACGGAATATGGTGTGATTTGATAGTATCAATAATTATACAAACTATACGTGATACAATCCAATTCAATTGAATTAAGGGCTTGGCTACTGTACTCATGATGATGTAGTGCAAGAAGAATAACGTAGCAACAATAATATTATGTAATGTACTAAGCACAAGAGTAACGGAATTAAGAGCAAAAGCTATAGTATTGATCTTGAAAGAATATTGGTTGCAAAGTAGGATAGAGCGTATATGTCATAACCCTACTACATTACTTGCTGTTCGATTTTTGTAGATCGACGAGTGTCTACCGAGCCAAACGGTTTTACTCAGTCAATAGTTAGGTTTTTTACCAATTATTGGTTTTAACCCTGATGGGGGCTATTTCGTACCCCTTATAATACTCGAATCGACTAAGGGATATCAGATCGATTCGACCATACAAGCTAATCCGGGATCATCCATCGACCCGATCAGAGACGATCCTCCTCGGCGATCAGATTACAATCCTGACTCGAGTGGGATAGTTATGCCGAGTCCTATTAGGACTATGTTTCCTTGTAAAGCTAGGGTTAATATCATATAAATACCTAGTTAAAACGTTGTATTAGGAATATACAATGAGAGCTTACGCCTATATACTCTGTCAATCTAATATCACATTGAAGGGAAAAGCTTTTGCTATACTATTTACTCATTCGTTGTCTTGTTTACCTTTTGTTCTTTTACATAATTGTTCTTCCTTGAGATTGATCCATCCAGAATAAAGTAACAGAGCCCTATAATTCACACTGAACCTGATCTCTTAATTACATCTTATTGATTTAATCTTACTCAACGAAAAACGGTTAAATCAGTTGGCGCCCACCGTGGGGCTAGGTTAATTATTCGATCGACATATGGCTCGCCCAAGGAAGAGCACCCGTAACGGAGCAAGAAGTAACACGACCAACCCGAATAACACGTCTGAGGGTCCAAAGGGCAATACTGATAATAACGCCCCTATAACCAATGACAATCAGCAAGAGAACGAGCATCTTCAGAATCAGGAGAAACTACAAGGGATCCCTGCTGGTGTGGTACCGGAAGAACATGCAGCTCCAGCGATCCCAGTTCCCCTGTCAGACACTCAGGAGAAGCTACGACAGATTGCTATGCTCTTTAAATCACTCTGCCCAGAGGAATTACTCCTACCCGAACAGGTTCCTCGAAACCCTAGAACCACTAGGGCAAATCCCATTCAAAGGATGCCGAGGCAGGTCGATCAAATCTCTCAACAAGCCGACAGCCCGACAAGCGAGCAACGATCGCTGCATAGCCCGCAAAAGGGCATTTCGAAACCCTCCGATGAGAACATCCGAAGAAAAGCGGATCGAAGGAGACCGCAACCAGGATGCACCGGGTCCAAGGAACATACCATAATTCCCATCGAGGATGATGTAGGCGACGCAATCCACAATCAACCACGAACTATGCATTTCTCGGAAAGAGAAATCGAAAAGATGGTACAGGAACGACTTGAGCAACGCTTACGAACTGTTCAAAACCCATGGGCCAGAACCACGGAACTCCATGAGAGTCTAGCGGCGTGCTCTCCCTTCTGCAAAGAAATAAAAGAAGCACAGTCATCTAGACAGGTTCCAGGGCGACTACCCAGATATGACGGAACCACTGATCCAGATGACTATATATTTAGCTTCACCAACATAATGAATTTATATGCTCACTCGGCAGAATTCACCGCTAAGTTAATGGTGACCACGTTCGAAGGACTCGCTTTAGATTGGTTCTCCAAGCAACCAACTAACTCCATGTTCAGTTTTCGGGTATTATGCAACAAGCTCACACAGCAGTTCGCCAGCCAGAAGAGGCAGAAACTACCGATGAGCTATTTAGGAACTATTTATCAACAAGAGGGTGAATCCCTAAGGAACTGGCTGGCAAGATTTAATGTGGAATTGCTCAAAATCGATTCCCCAAATATCGATTACATAATCTCCATTCTCTTTGACCTCACCAAGAATAGGCAGTTTGGAAATGCCCTCAGTAGAAAGCAACCAAGGACGTTTGCTGATATTATGAGCTTTGCGTCGATGTATATGACCCAGGAAGAGATGAACTCTTTTAAAGATAAGAACAAAAATAAAGCTCCCGCCTCAGGCTCCAGGCGGCAAGATAGGATTCCTGTCCAAAAATCCATGGATTATGAACGATCTTTTAGAAAAGGCAATGTCTTCCAGCGATTGGAATACAATCGAAACAATCAAGACAGACGACCTAATGTCTATCAAAGACTTAGATCGGCCGAGCCGGCGATCAGGAGCAGTGTTAACCAAGTAGAACACCCAAGGCTGACAGTTCCAATAGAAGAAATCTTGGCTGTACTAGAAAGGAATAATTGGATCCCGGAAGCAAAGAGAATCGCTCAGCCCAGACCAGGTGCACGAAATTTTGAATTATACTGCAAATATCACCGGGCACATGGGCATCGCACTGAAGATTGTTTTCACCTTAAAAGAGAAATTGAAAAACTAATCGAACAAGGAAAATTAGATGACTATTTAGAGCGGAATAACCGCAAGAGAGGAAGAAGTAGGAGTCCTCGGAATAATAATCAAAGAAGGAATTCCCGTAGAAGGTCCCATAATGATGATCCCCCGTAGGAGTTGAACAATGATCAGATTAATGGTACCATCCACACAATCTCAGGAGGACCCGCTGGCGGGGACAGTCGTAATGCTCGTCGCAGGACCGCTAGATCAATAATCGGGAGCTTAAAATACCCGAAAGAAGTATGGACTCTAGAAAGTAAACCAACAAACGACCAACTGATCAGTTTCAACGAGGGCGAGGTACCGAAGAACCTTATTTGGGACGTAAAAGAGGACAACCCCGACTTCCCAATGGTGGTATCGCTAGAAATAGCGAACTACAACGTCAGAAGAATCTTGATCGATAATGGAAGCTCAGCAAACATCATTTCCAAAGAGGTCCTAGCTCAGATGAACTTGGGACAAATAACATTCCAAAAGGTAGCTATGCCTTTAGTAGGATTTGGAGGTTCCGAGATTGTCCCCAGTGGCACAATAACTTTAAGTGTCTCACTAGGAAAGAAACCACGTCGGACGGTGAAGCTAGTCAAATTTTTAGTAGTGGAAACTCCCTTTGCCTACAATGCAATCTTAGGGCGACCCGCCCTCAACCTATTCCGAGCTGTTGTTTCAACCTATCATCAGAAGATAAAATTTCCAACTGACATGGGTATCGGAGAAATAGTGAACGATCATTGTATAGCATGGGACTGCTACACCACCTCCCTGACTTTGGGGAACCGCTCTAGATCGATTACCCCGAGCAAGAGAAAGCTCGAAGATGACGTTGACAGAATCGAAATTGAAATCCCTAGTACCGACCGAATAGATAAAAAAGGAAAAGAACCAGTAGATTTGGCTTTGAAACCGCTGGAACATAAGGATATCCTGCTGGTACAAGGGGATCCAACAAAAATAACCAGACCGAACTAAGCAAGGAATGGGAAGTAATGTTGATCAACTTTCTCAGAGAAAACATAGATATCTTCGCCTGGAGCGCGAACGACATCGAGGGGATTGACCCTCGAATAATCAGTCATTCGCTAAAGATCGAGCCCATGGCAAAACCTACTAGACAAAAGAAGAGGAATCATGGGCCTATAAAGGATAAAATAATTAAGGCAGAAGTAGAAAGGCTACTTAAGGCAAAACAAATTCGAGAAATACACTTCTCGGAATGGCTATGCAATGTTGTGCTAGTAGCAAAAGGGGATAAAAAGGATAACAAGTGGAGAATGTGCAATGATTTCACCGACCTTAATAAATTATGTCCGCGCGATCCATATCCCCTCCCAAGGATCGACTTATTAGTCGAGTCAACCGCTGGTTTCGCGATTTTTAGCATGATGGACGCCTTCCAAGGTTTTTATCAAATATACATGGATGAGCGAGACGAAGAGAAAACTGCCTTCATAACCGAGCAGGGAGTGTACTGCTTCATAGTTATGCCATTTGGCCTAAGGAACGCCGGGGCCACTTACCAAAGATTAGTAAACCTGATGTTCAAAGAATTGATTGGAGAAATAATGGAAGTCTACGTAGACGATATGCTGGTCAAAAGCATGAATGAAGCTGATCATGTAAAGCATCTCGATCGATGCTTCCAAATATTGAGAAAGTCGGGGACATTTTTGGGCTATTTGGTACATCAACGAGGAATTGAGGCCAATCCAAAAAAAAATTCGAGCCATAACCGAAATGAAGCCTTCCAAAACGATCTCCCAAGTACAGAGCTTGGTAGGAAAGATCGTAGCGTTAAATAGATTCATATCCAAATCGGCTGACAGAAGTTTGCCTTTCTTCCAAACTCTTCGAAAAGCAAAGAACTTTGTTTGGACCGAAGAATGCGACCAGGCCTTCGACCGGCTAAAGGAATATCTGACGACATCCCCGTTATTGGCCAAACCAACCGAAGGGGAACCATTATACGTCTACATATCAATCTCCGACGTGGCCATTAGTTCGGTTTTGGTTAAAGTGGAAGGTTTAGAACATAAGCCTGCTTATTACTTAAGCAAGTTACTACAAGGGGCCAAGAAGAACTACTTGGAAATAGAAAAATTCGTTTTGGCCTTAGTGGTAGCAGCACGAAAACTCCGACCTTATTTTCTAACTTACAAAATTGTGGTCTTAACGAACCAACCACTAAGACAGGTCTTAGCGAAGCCAGAAGTCTCTGGAAGATTGATCAAATGGGCAATCGAACTCGGTCAGTTCGAAATCGAGTACAAACCAAGAATTGCGATTAAATCCCAAGTCTTAGCCGATTTCCTGTTAGAAACTCCAACCCAGGCAACCGAACATAGCGAATCAACTAGTCATAACAACGACATCTTGATCGTAGAAAATTAAACCTGGTTGATGCATGTCGACGGTGCTTCATGCCGAGAGAGAGGAGGTGCTGGAATCAACTTTACCGGACCAAATAAGGAGGATATAAATTATGCGATAACGTTGGACTTCATCGTAACAAACAACGAAGCAGAATATGAAGCGCTGATCGCAGGAAAGGAAATGGCAATCAAGGCCAACATAAAAAGCCTTAAGGTATTAACCGATTCAGAGTTAATACAGAGATAGATAGAAGGTCTGTACAAGGCAAAGGAATTTAATATGCTCAAATACCTCGCCAAAGTGAAAAAATTGGCTGAAAAATTCGAAAGTTTTGGGATACAGAACATTCCACGGTCGGAAAATAAATGGGCCAATCAACTGTTTAGGTTCACAGGATCTCACGATGGAAAAATTGATAGGGTGATCAACTGGTTAATTTCCAATGCGCCTGCAATCGATATCGATGAGACACCGGTCGCCGAAATGATGGAAATCGAAGAAGCTGAAGGAAACTGGACGACTCCGATGATAGACTATCTTCGAGAAGGAAAATTGCCGCTTGATCAAAACGAAGCTCGGAAAATAAAATATCGGGCCCCAAAATATACATTGATAGAAGAAAACTTTACCGAAGATCAGTATCGGGAATTCTTCTAAAATGCATCTCCGAATCTCAAACCAACGATATCCTCCGGGAGGTACATGAAGGAGATGCAGGAAATCACAGCGGAGCAAGGGCCTTGGCTTTAAAATGCCTTTGAACATGTTATTATTGGCCTACCATCAACAATGATGCCGTCCAATATGTCCAAAAATGTCATCATTGCCAAGTACATGCTAATATAAGTCATCAACCAGCCGAAAACATGCACCCAATACATATATGTTGGTCGTTTGATCAATGAGGAATGGACATCGTGGGACCTTTCCCAGCAGCTAGATCCAAGAAAGCATATGTTCTAGTCGTTGTCGAATACTTCAGCAAATGGATAGAATGCATCGCCCTTGCTCGAATAACTCAATTCCAAGTGATCAATTTCTTATGGAAGTTCATAGTATGTCGATTTGGCATCCCAAGAACTCTGATCTTTGATAACGGAACCCAATTTACGGGAAAACAGGTCATGGAATGGTGTGCAAGGCTAGGAATTCAGCAAAATTTCACTTCAGTTGGGCATCCAAGAGCGAATGGACAAACTGAAGTAGCGAACCGAGAAATAATAAAATCCTTGGAGAAAAGATTAGGGGCAACCAAAGGAAGATGGCTAGATGAACTCCCAGGAGTACTTTGGGCTAATCGAAATACGGTCAGAACTTCAACCGGGGAGACCCCATTCAGTCTAGTATATGGCTCGGAAGCTGTTATTCCAGTCGAAACACTAATTCCAACACCAAGAATTGAAATGTATGACGATCAGGAAAACGCAAAGGCAAGAGAAAATGATATCGATTTAACATAAGCTTTAAAAGAAAAAGCAGCCGTATGATTGCAAGTCGCTAAATCAAATATGGAGAAAGCCTACAATCAAAAAGTACGCATACGAACCTTCAAAGAAGGAGACTTGGTCTTAAAAAAGGCAGAGGTATCCAAGCACGTGGGAAAATTACAACAGAATTGGGGTGGACCATACATTGTCATCAATGTAGGAAAGAAAGGTTCGTACAAGATTGCACACTTGGATGGAACACCCCTACCAAGAACATGGAATGCAGTCAACCTCAGAAAATACTATGGAAGATAAATCATAGTAGATTATGCTTGTTTATTTCTTTTGATCTAATCCATTTTATTTTTTTATTCGTTGTAATAAAGGCCTTGGCCTGAAATTCATTTTTAAAGATTTTTGCAATTTTGAATACGAAATCAAAGGTTCACTTGAAGTAAAAGGCGAAGCATCAAAATGAGTTGAGTATAAATCGATCGATTCGATAAACGCTCCTCGGATTTCTACATCAACATGGTTTGATCCAATAAGTTGATCTTGAAGTATGACGAGTCGAGTAAAATTGATCCGCTCAATAGACGCTCCTCGATCTAATAGTATGACGAGTCGAGTAAAATTGATCCGCTCAATAGACGCTCCTCGATCCAATAGTATGACGAGTCGAGTAAAATTGATCCGCAAATTGATCCGCTCAATAGACGCTCCTCGATCCAATAGTATAACGAGTCGAGTAAAATTGATCCGCTCAATAGACGCTCCTCGATCTAATAGTATAACGAGTCGAGTAAAATTGATCCACTCAATAGACGCTCCTCGATCTGAAAGTATTAAAACGAGTCGAGTATAAATTGATCCGCTCAATAAACGCTCATCGATCTACATCTAAAGATCAAAAAGATTTTAGGTATGAAAAACCTAAGTCTTAAAACGAGTTGAGTATAAATTGATCCGCTGAATAAACGCTCCTCGATCTACATCTAAAGATCAAAAAGATTTTAGGCATGAAAAACCTAAGTTTTAAAACGAGTCGAGTATAAATTGAACCGCTCAATAAACGCTCCTCGATCTACATCTAAAGATCAAAAAGATTTTAGGTATGAAAAACCTAAGTCTTAAAACGAGTTGAGTATAAATTGATCCGCTCAATAAACGCTCCTCGATCTACATCTAAAGATCAAAAAGATTTTAGGTATGAAAAACCTAAGTATTAAAATGAGTTGAGTATAAATTGATCCGCTCAATAAACGCTCCTCGATCTATATCTAACGATCAAAAAGATTTGGGAAAAATACCTAAGTCTTAAAACGAGTCGAGTAAAAATTGATCCGCTCAATAAACGCTCCTCGATCTATATCTGACGATCAAAAAGATTTGGGAAAAATACCCAAGTCTTAAAACGAGTCGAGTAAAAATTGATCCGCTCAATAAATGCTCCTCGATCTATATCTAACGATCAAAAAGATTTGGGAAAAATACCTAAGTCTTAAAACGAGTCGAGTAAAAATTGATTCGCTCAATAAACGCTCCTCGATCTATGCCTGACGATCAAAAAGATTTGGGAAAAATGCCTAAGTCTTAAAACGAGTCGAGTAAAATTGATCCGCTCAATAAATGCTCCTCGATCTATGCCTGACGATCAAAAGGATTTGTGAAAAATACCTAAGTCTTAAAATGAGTCGAGTAAAATTGACCTTGACGCCAATAAAAGAACAGGTTGAGAAGAAATCAACAGCAACAAATACGAAAGAAATAATACAGAAAGTTTTATTCATCTGTGTTCTGAGAACTTGTATTAAATTACATACAGAAGTTTTTGATCAGAATACAAAGATCTTATTACGATCTACACATCGTTACAACTGTTTAGATAAAATAATCCTATTCTATAGATCTGCGGTCTTCACGACAATGTCCACGGAAACATCAATCTGCTCCCTAGTGCCTCGACGATTGTGATCGACCACCTAAGAAGCATGCTGCTCAGGATGATCGACTTCTTTAGTTCGATGGCCAGGATCTGAAGATCAAATGTTTTTCCAGACGAAATGACCATTACCAGCCAGATGACCGGCAATACTCATTCACCCACAACAAGATACTGCTTCTACATTAGGAGTTGATATTTTTACTCTGAAGCAGCATCTCGTGAGGACCGTCGCGGTGAGAACATTTAGCAGCACACTCCGATGGCCTATCACTCCGGAGGTAACATCGAAGAGCGGGAGTGACTGGTAAATATGAACCCTCCATGTGCAAACGGAAACCACGGACCTCAAACCTGTGAAGACTAAGGTTGAGGCCTCATGGGACCCGTCAGTACAAGGTAGGGCTGCCATGGGACCTGTCAGTACAAGGCAGATGAAGTTTAAGTCATTATGATAATATAATTCACGATATGTGATTTTTTGAATATTATGGGATCAGAGGGCAAAATGAAATTCAAGGAAACTGAGATCTCCATCTTTTCTGAGAAGTTATAAACAAAGTATGGAAACTGCCTACTTATTTATAGGCACAAATGCAAGTGATCCTACGGTTCAATAGAGGTATGATCAAGGGACGAAAGCGCGACCTTTTGACTGCCCGTAATCAATGCGAATAAGTTGGAATGGCTCCTTTATGGTCAAATTGCCTATTCGATTAGAAAAAGATAATCCAGATTGAAGCGATCAATGCAAAAATAAAAGTGGATCTATAAGAGCTCCAGACTAGAAAAGCTTGCACACGCACATATGCTAGTCGCTTGATAAAGAGCGAGAGATCCTCGACATTGCAACAAAGTACTAGCTCGATTAAAGGAATAAAGATCTCATACTCCGGCCTACGAGGTCGTAACTGCCTCATGTATCACATGGAAAAACTATTAACTAACCATATTTAGACCTCTACTTGAATCCAAGAAATCTGACATGAAAATCAGGAGAATGGTCGTCATTATTCCAGACTACAAAAAAGTCACCGCCTAACATTCCAAAGAATTGCTAAAGGGGGTCTGAATAAGCTAGATCTAAGTAATAATTCTACATTTTCCAATTTCTCCCATATCAAAGAATTGATATATTGATACATTGGTTGCTTTATTTGAGGAACATGGAACTCACAATCAGTACAGAGAAACATGGATTTTAAGAAGATGCCTAGAACGATATCTTTTCCGCGAACTTAGACCTATGATAAGAAAAGCAGAGCTCAACAGAAGAAATGACAGCGTCCTTAAATAAGATATCCATGACAAAAGGACAAATTTTCAAGGAATTGATCGATCATCGAAAAGAACGCCAAGCATTCCTTCACAATTGTGCAATCAATTATTTACGTGGATAGCCTACAGTCCACATTTCAATGTCCAAAGTGACTTCGGAACAAGCTTAAAGGACCATACTTGGTCAATCATCATTCTTATACTTGATTAAAAAAGTTGGATTTGCAGAACAAACATTATGTCATTCAGTTACTTAAGACTGATCGAGCCAGACCGAGCTACCTTTTCGAACAAAGGATAATCTCCAAGAAGATCAATATCAAATAAGTAAAACTAAACTCTCCTGCTTATTTAGAGAAGTTATACTTATTCATAGCAATAAGATGTGCATAACAAAATATATCTACTGATAAAAATTGACCAAGGCATGAATCTGGTCGTAAAAGATCATCATTGTCATTAATTCATACTTCCCATACAAAAATTCATCCCAAACAACCGCACAAAGGTTGGGCCCTCCCCCCCCCCTAAAAAAAAAAAAAGAGAAAGAGAAATAAACAACTAAATCAGAACAGGTCATTGAGATAGGCTGCTATCGCCGGGCCGACTAGCAGAAGCAACCCTCCGAGGAGTCGCATTACCTTCAAACGCCATCAATTCCTCCTGACGCTTTTGATAACCGGCATCATAACCTTGTTTATAGGCCTGCCGTCGAGACTCCTCAGCAAGAGCGAGAGCCTGAACCAAGTCATTTTTTTCCTTTTCAAGGACAGACTTCTCCTCTTGCGATTTCTCAAGATCATCATTGGCAAGCTGCAACTGGAGGGTCTGCCCCGCGACCTTCGCCATCTCCGAATCTAAGCGACGTTGTTGGGCATCCCTACCAATCCACAGATCATCATTTTGCACACCCAGCTGGAGCGCAAAATACTTGGCCTGAAAAGAGAAAAAAGTTCATAAGTGACAGGGCAATCCAGATAAAGCAAAGAAAAATAGTCATAAATATGATTACCTGCTCGCATAACTTAACCAGCGACTGAACGAGGCGAACATTGGGAATACCTTCGTGCTTCCTCAACTCTCCGGGCAAAATTATGCTTAGGCCTATATCCCAGGACAAAGCATCAGGCTCAACAGAGCTGGGCAGTTCACTATCGAGAGGAACACGATCAGGCCGAGGAGTAACCGAGTACATTATATCCTTAACTTGCTCAAGAATGCAACGGTCGTCTAACATACGAGGGGAATCCCTCTCGTTAGGACTCACCGAAGTCTCCTTGCCCGAAGCAGAGATAACGGTCCGCCGACCGGACCTAGAGCCTTGCCGACCTTCAGAAGGCCAGCCGGCTTCGAAAGAGGTAGACACCACAGTAGTATCATTAAACAAAAACTCAGGAAAATCTTGGGAAATAGATTGTATTATCGATGGATTCAAAAGGGCACCCCCACTAATTGCCTCCGCAGCGACGCTCACTTGGCTTCCGCTAACAACCGGGGCAGTAGAAATAGAGGAAGGAACGGAGTTATCAGGAACATGATCATTTAAACCATGTTCAAAAGAGGAAACACCTGTAGAAACGGGTACATTAAAAGTTTGCTCCATGAAGGACAAATCGCCGAAGGCCACCCGACCGGGGGAAGGCCTCCTTTCTACCTCACCAGAAGTGGGAAAATTTTGCTGAATAAAACTTGAACTAATTACAGGAAAAGCTTCAGAAGGGATAATGGGAGTCTCGATCTCCGACCTTCTATTTAAGGATGGACGAGGATGATCTATCGAAGGCCCCTCTGTACGAGACCTTTTAGGTCTAACACTTCTACTATTTTCGCGGGAGGGACACTTCGAAGTATTACCAAAAAGATTACTCATGTTCGGAAATAAAAAAGAAACTTTAATTATCGAGAAAGCTTATCGACCTCCTAGCAAGAGAGTATTCTATTGAAGTTGAGTAAAAGCGGTAAATAGCGAGTAAAATTTTCACCGCTTGTATTTATACTATACGAAAAAACGCAAGAGACCTAAAGAATGGGCGCGAATCACAGAGACTAGCCTGTGAACAGCCGCAAGAATTCGAAAAGACATAAGCATAATGATTACGGCAAAGTTAATAACTTGTCTAAATTATTACAGAGAAGCTGAAAAGACGTAACTGTCAGAATATGAATCGTCTATTGTACAAGAGGATAAAAAGGTAATGTTACAAGCCGTGTCATGTTAACCGTCACAAAGGATTGTTCCACGGGTCGACGGATCACTCCCTCTTCACACAACCTGGTCGCCATCCGGGACTCCCTGTGTTGGGATAGTGGTTGGGTTGCCTCGATTGTCAATACAACGAAAGTGCGGAATTTAAAATTTTTCGAAGCACCCAGGGTCCCATATAAGATTCTCCATATTATTTATACGCAAGAAAGAAACAAAAACGCACAGAGTAATTAGATAAAGGGGGTTTTTGCGATTTACCTCACCACAGGCAAGGTGGTGGCAACCTTCAGTTCTGATTGTGAATTTGGATCTGGATCTGGTTCACAGAAGTGATCCAAGCGTCTCACCTCCAAAGTTAGTCCACACCAATTGGATTCTGGTGACACCTCCTAGTCTTAGGCTCAGAACTGGATCTAGGAGATTTGTTGTTGCAGGACTGTGCAGATCAACTTGGCAAGGCAAGATCTAGCACGGTGGAACAAGGGAGAGGCAGCGGCGGCGCTTGGCAAGCTCACGGCAGCAAGGTGGCGGCGGCACAAGGCTTGGCGGCGCAGGGAGAGGGGCGGCGGCTACTAGGTCAAAGGAGGCTAGGGTTTTGCTTAGGGTGTTAGCTTTTTGAGCTCTAGTAGAACCCTATTTATAGACTCCCTTTTGACCTAGGTTTGCAAGACTCCTTATGGGCTTTTAATTAAAGGCCCATGTCTTGCAAGCCTTTCATTTAATTAATTACTTTAATTAAATGCCCAATCCAATTAAATCAATATTTCTTTTATATAATTAATCAGCAACTCAATTAAGTATTTAATTAATTAAGTCAGCCAATTAATTAAACTCCCACTTGAATTAAATATTTAATTCATTTAATTGATTTAATTACCTTTAAATCAATTAATTCCTTTAGTATCATTTTTCAACAGTCACCGTCCAATTGTATTGTGTGTGACCCTCTGGGTTCACCATCAATTGGCAGCAGGCCCACGAATTCCTTGTGATTTAATTTATGAACAATAAATTGTTCCGGTCAATTAAACAACCTTTAATTGACCACTCCTAGAATCAAATCCTCTATTAACTCAGGAGTACCTACACTTCATGGTCGATGTCTAGCCACAAGCCCATGAAGCCCAACTTCAGGTGAATTGATACTTGTGAACCTCGTCTCATATAATTACAATGTACATACGGTCCTTCTATCGACTAATATTCTCGATCAAGACTTAGGGTGTGTGAATTGATCGGCACCTCTAAATTTGTCTCGATTACTATACTTTCTAATTCGGGATAATATTCCAGTGTGACTCCTAAATTTGGAAACCCCTTCCCAAATCCGTCACCGACCACGGCCGTGGATTCCTCGGATATATTATCTAAGAATCGTATAGGAAATTCTCTCACCCATTACAGTGAGTCAATAGATTCCATATTGGTACTAACCACCCGCGTACATGTCCATACGCACCCAACCTAGGCATGTTATGATCAAGCTAAGTGACCTATACCTAGATCTAAGTACGCACTTTCATGCACCGAATTTGCCCTAGCACCTCAAGTCAAAGGACTAAATCGTACACTATTATAATCCTTGAGAAACATCCCATCACCGATATGCGTCATGCGCTTCCACAATGGGTTTCTCTGTTCGGGTCGTTCGATGCATTCAATCCTCCATTGAACCACCTACTCATATGCACTGGCCTCAAATGCCTTGCTCATGAAACGCTACAAATTCACTCCATGTGAATCATGCATACTTGTACAAGTCTTGGCGATTCCTACGATACCCGTCTCGTTCGGAATCTATGACTTGGAACAGTTTTAAGATTACGACTTTTGAGACTGTTTCATGATTGCACTCAGTACTGAAGTGAATCGTCCCATAGTCAAATATAATCTAAGGATTTCATCCAATCGCTTAAATGTATTCGCGAGAGATGAAGTTGGCCATTGTTTATCCTTATACTCGTATAAATAAACATGCGTATTATTACATTTATATTAAAGAATGATAATGATAGTTCCAATACAAGCTAAATATATTGGCTTGCAGGGCACTATCCCATCAATCTCCCACTTGCCCTAAAGCCAATCACAAACGTTTCTAGGACCCATCTTTTTAAAGATGTTCTTCGAACTCATTTCATGATATAGCTTCCTTTTAGTGGATCCGCTAAGTTGTCTTCTGAGTCGACGCGATCCATTACGCGCGTTAACTCTACCAATGATTTTTCTAATCAAATGATACTTTTCTTTCAATTGTGTTTAGATTTCTGGTAAGATCTCGAATGCTTTGCTTTAGCAATAGCTCCAATGTTATCATAGAAGATAATCATGAGCTTCGCAATGCTAGGCACTACATCCAACCATAGGATGAAGTTTTATATCCAAACACTTTCTTAAGCCGCATTTAAAGCTACATTTAATGCTGCAATATATCTTGCTTCAGTGGTTTAGATGGTTACGGTGATTTGCTTGGAATCCTTTCAAATTTACCGTTACCCCATTGAGGCAGGATATGTATCCAAAAATGGATGTATTTAATTCATCCACATCAGACTGAAAATTCGAATCAGTAAATCCTTCGAATTCTTAATTCTCCACTACCACCGTAGACCAAGAACAGATCCTTTAGTCTTTGTCAAGAGCTTAAGGATATCTTTTACGGTGGTCCAGTACTTCTTCACTGGAGTTTGACTAGCAACTGCTCGCGACATTTTGAGCATGTTCTACGTCTGGTCTAGTACATAGTAAAGCATGCCACATGCAATCTTTTGTTTGAAACATAAGGTATTTGAGACATTCTCCTTTATTCTCATTTGATGTAGGGCACATCGATTTTGGAATAAGGGATACAGTGTCTCACTGGAAGCAATCCTTTCTTGGATTCTTCATACTGAATATTTCCAGTATTGAGTCTATGTACTTAGATTTAGAGAGTGTCAGCATCTTTTTCGGGTCTATTCTATAGATACGTATCCCAATACGCAAGATGCTTCTCCTAAATCTTTCATGGAGAATTGCATGGACAATCATGCTTTCGTCTGTGCTAATATTCTGATATCATCCCAGATAACCAGAACATTATCGACATATAAAATATGAGCTTCATCGCGCTCCCACTAATCCTTTTATACACTCATGGTTCATACTCGTTTTGATGAAGTCAAATGTCTTGACTATCTCATCAGAACAAATGTGAATCTAAATGGATTCAGACATTGCTAATGGATAAAAGGTTTCATCAAAGTCTGTTCCAGAACATTACCACTAGTCAATTCTTAGAGGCAATACCTCTCCATTCATTCCAAGTTAGAAGATCCATTTACAACTTATAACCAACTTATAGGGATAAATCCCTCGGGTGGATCAATCAAGGTTTATACCTTGTTGGAATGGATGGGATCCATTTCGGGTTGCATGGCTTCGAGCCACGCACCCGAGTCTATGTCTGACATCGCTTATTGATAGGTCTTTGGATCACTTACCACATTCTCGTTTTCGTGAATGAAACCAAATCGCTCTGGCTCCTTACGAATTCGATCAGACCTTCAAAGAGTAGGTGTACTAGTAGATTCAGTAAATTCTAGATTAACTCCCACTGTTTGCGGGGATGGGTCCAAATCTTGGACTTCATCAAGTTCCATGACATTTTCATTTCCTTTGACGAGAACTTCATCAACAGAGGAACGGGTACCTAGGAGAAACGATTGTTTCTCATTGTCGTGGAACAGGTATCCAATGGATTTCGTTGGATACACCACAATTACATACAAATTGGATCTACTAGCCAATTTATCTCCTTTCTCGTTTCTACCATCGGCAGGAGATCTCCATACTCAGAAGCAAGAGCATAGAGGTATTTTGCCATACCTTTCTTGGTAAAGCTTTGTAGGCACGAACTTTGAAGGTACTTTGCTCAGTATCTTCGATGCAGTCAGGAGGACTAACCCCTAGAATGCATAAGTAAGCTTAAGAAAACTCAATATGGACCGAACAATGCCTAACAATGTTAGATTCCATCTCTTTAGACACTTCAATAAGTTGAGGTGTCTTAGGATGAGTTTGTTGTATGAGAACCTCATTCTCAATGAGATAATTGAGGAATCCTTGACAAGTATTTGCTATCTCGATTAGATCGAATAATACTATGTCTTTGTTGATTCTCTACTTCACATTGAAATACCTTTCTTGGTTTTTCGGATTTGCATCTCACTAGATTCATTTTTCACTAAGACCAAGGTCATTAGCAAAAAGTACGAAGTATGAGTAATTTCCTCTCACAGTAACTTTTAGTGATCCATATTCATGGATTAAATCCAGATTTTGTTTGGTTCGCTCCGGATTCCCTGTGATGGGAGATCTGGTCATATCTCCTTTGAGACATGATTCGCAGGTTGGAAGTTCATCCAAGTTCTATTTTTCAAGAAGCTTAGGTGAAACCAACTTTTGAATCCTACTCTTGGAGATGTGTCCAAGTCTAGCGTACCAAAGTTATGGATTATTATCTTTGTATTAATTGAATTTCACACATTAATTCAATAAGATTGAGTCAATGGTTTAATTCAATTAATTTACTTCCTTCTTTAATTGCTTCATTTTTCTTTTTCAATTAACCCTTTAATTGAAACGTTGATTAATTAATTAGATCATCTAATCAATTAAACATATCAGTGCATTTCTTAGATGCAGTGGGATAATTCGACTTTTAGGCTACTTGCGTACTTTTGACTAGCTTTATGGTCGAATTAGAAGAGAATAAATTCTTCTTCATTTTACTCTTCTTTGACTTCGCAGTCCATGAAGTGTAAACGATCATTACAGGTTTATCCTATTTGCCTTTAACCAGTACTTTGGTTGATTCATGAAATGTGATCAACTTATCAAATAAGATCAGTGTATTTCAAGAGTTATTTGAATGAGCGGGAGGAGAATTTAGGAGGAAGTTAATGTTAAGATCACTTGCAGGCTTACGTTTAATCGATCCAGTTTTCAACTAGATTGATAAAACAAAGACAGTGATCTTTGACACTAGTTCCTTCATTTATTCTCGAGTTTTGAAACAATTCCTTAGAAGTCTCGAATCATATCGATTCAAAACTACTCCTCAAAACAAGCCTTTTGAGGTGGAGGTTTGTTTCAGAAGACTGGTCCTCAAAACGGGCCTTTTGAGGTGGAAGCTTCAGACATGCTTCTCATGTTGCTTCCATAGCTCGTTCAATCTTGATGCTTATTTGAAGAAATGATCATTAAGATTCCCATACTTCATAGGTGATTCGTTTCACTTTTGAGATTCATCTTTATATGAGGAAACGATCAGTAATAATCCCATACTCTATGGGTGACTCGTTTCTTTTATTTTGACTTATCTCGGAAGCTCATAAGGCATAGGCTCGTCGTTTAAGAACATCATTCCCCTTTTGGAATTTAAGACAATTCTCAAGTTTCTTGCCTAGTCGATATTTTGATCCAGTTATTTTATTTGTTGAGGATAAATAGTAAAATGAATAATTACAGATATCTCAGTATCTAAAGAGAAGACAAACATTTAGTGGACTAGTTAATGAATAATACGTATAATCTACGAAGGTTGGACTTTCTATCGTAGAAGTTCTCCCACTATTTTATCGAAACAATTACCCCTTCAATTGTTCGGGAAATTCTATTTCCTAGCAGGTCTTGACGTTCCAGCGGCAATTAATTGCACCCACGACTCGTGGCCATACAACCAATTCCCCAGGTAGGCATACTTATTGCCAATTGTGTCACTCCACAACCTTCAAGCTATTTTGCCTCGGTTTTCGCACTTATCTAGCACTGCTACATCATAAGTGTTACTAATCGTTAAGTCTAACCCATCAATCATGATGAGCAACGGGCCCGGTCGTGAGTTCTTCGTAACTAGTTATCAGTCGATCCTCACATCCCGACCAGTCCTCACCCTTGTCGAGTTTAGTTAAAAACAGGAGTCAAGGAATTTCGCGTATTGTCCCTTTCTTCGACTCGGGTGCCAGACTCTGGATCACCTCTATCGATAAGTAGACAACATACGCTAGTCCCTATTGATGGAAGGCTTGGATTTATATAAATACTTCATTTTATTTTAATTCAATATGACTTAATATTTAATTCAAGAGGGGATTTACTAGTTTGAAAGTTATGCTAACTCTCCTCGAGATCTCACCGTTTCAGTTATGCTTTATCTTTTATTACGATCTAGATTCTAGCGCGCATCTCATACAAGCTAAATATAAATCGACAAAATAAATAAAAGCCATACAAGCCTAGCATGCATACTACCACAATATGTTTTCGATCGGGAGCCTCCTATGTGGGCCATCATCGAGCCAATGATGTTGGCCCTATTGGTCAATCTAAAGGGTTCTCAAACAGGCCTATGCTATTACACAATGTACCACGCATACATGGCGTTCATATCTTCTTGGGCTCCCACCTTACTTGTAAACGGGCCTCCATCCTAAACTAGGAAAGCAGTAAAGCCCTATTCTATTACAAAGGCTCAAAGTGGCCCAAAAACATGATAGGCTCGCAGGCCCAATAAAAACCAAACAATAAATTAAACCAATCACATCTAACCTAAGGTCAAGGCTCGGCTCGATCGAAAACCACGTAAACAATTCACGTAGAGCAAGAAACATGCAAACATCCTTTACCTATTTCTTTCTTAATTTTAAAACTACCTTTTAAAACTAACTTCCTATGATTCTTACATTTTAGTCACTACTAATTATGACAAAAATGAATATTCGGGTAAACAAAAATAAATTTTCTGCTCAAATGCAGATTCTGTTTTTCAACTTTTGAAAATTGCATTTTCGTCCCTCAACTTACGAAAATTGCACTTTGACCCCAAAACTTTTAAAAAGTTACAAAAACACCCCTGGGCAGATTTGGGCAGCTACCAGAAAATAAAATTTTGAATTCTGAAAATTTTTTATTTTTCAAATTGACCCCTCAAGTTTCGGTAATTGCAAAACAGCCCCAAAGTTTTTGGAAATTACAAATTGACCCCAAAACCCGTGCGACCAGACTTGCAAAAACAGTCCAGAATTTTGAAATTTCCAGATTTCAAAAATTCGAATTTTTCAGCCCACAAAATTCCTATATGCGATTTTTAGTTCAAAAAGTCCTGGAGTTTTCAAAAACTATAAGATCGGCACAGATCTGAAAAAGCAGTTTTACCCAATCATAAATCCAGTCATAAAAAGTAAGAATCAATTTACAGAACATAATTATCACGTGTTTACATATATATAATTAAACATATACGGTGAAAACACATTATGTTCAGGCTTTTCGTATAATAATGATGGAGCTGGCTCTGATACCACTGTTGGGATAGTGGTTGGGTTGCCTCGATTGTCAATACAACGAAAGTGCGGAATCTAAAATTTTTTGAAGCACCCAGGGTCCCATATAAGATTCTCCATATTATTTATACGCAAGCAAGAAACAAAAACGCACAGAGTAATTAAACAAAGGGGGTTTTTGCGATTTACCTCACCACAGGCAAGGTGGTGGCAACCTTCAGTTCTGATTGTGAATTTGGATCTGGATCTGGTTCACAGAAGTGATCCAAGCGTCTCACCTCCAAAGTTAGTCCACACCAATTGGATTCTGGTGACACCTCCTAGTCTTAGGCTCAGAACTGGATCTAGGAGATTTGTTGTTGCAGGACGGTGCAGATCAACTTGGCAAGGCAAGATCTAGCACGGTGGAACAAGGGAGAGGCGGCGGCGGCGGCGCTTGGGCAGCTCACGGCAGCAAGGTGGCGGCGGCACAAGGCTTGGCCGCGCAGGGAGAGGGGCGGCGGCTACTAGGTCAAAGGAGGCTAGGGTTTTGCTTAGGGTGTTAGCTTTTTGAGCTCTAGTAGAACCCTATTTATAGACTCCCTTTTGACCTAGGTTTGCAAGACTCCTTATGGGCTTTTAATTAAAGGCCCATGTCTTGCAAGCCTTTCATTTAATTAATTACTTTAATTAAATGCCCAATTCAATTAAATCAATATTTCTTTTATATAATTAATCAGCAACTCAATTAAGTATTTAATTAATTAAGTCAGCCAATTAATTAATCTCCCACTTGAATTAAATATTTTAATTCATTTAATTGATTTAATTACCTTTAAATCAATTAATTCCTTTAGTATCCTTTTTCAACAGTCACCGTCCAATTGTGTTGTGTGTGACCCTCTGGGTTCACCATCAATTGGCAGCAGGCCCACGAATTCCTTGTGATTTAATTTATGAACAATAAATTGCTCCGGTCAATTAAACAACCTTTAATTGACCACTCCTAGAATCAAATCCTCTATTAACTCAGGAGTACCTACACTTCATGGTCGATGTCTAGCCACAAGCCCATGAAGCCCAACTTCAGGTGAATTGATACTTGTGAACCTCGTCTCATATAATTACCATGTACATACGGTCCTTCTATCGACTAATATTCCCGATCAAGACTTAGGGTGTGTGAATTGATCGGCACCTCTAAATTTGTCTCGATTACTATACTTTCTAATTCAGGATAATATTCCAGTGTGACTGCTAAATTTGGAAACCCCTTCCCAAATCCTTCACCGACCACGCCCGTGGATTCCTCGGATATATTATCTAAGAATCGTATAGGAAATTCTCTCACCCATTACAGTGAGTCAATAGATTCCATATTGGTACTAACCACCCGCGTACATGTCCATACGCACCCAACCTAGGCATGTTATGATCAAGCTAAGTGACCTATACCTAGATCTAAATATGCACTTTCATGCACCGACTTCACCCTAGCACCTCAAGTCAAAGGACTAAATCGTACACTATTATAATCCTTGAGAAACATCCCATCACCGATATGCGTCATGCGCTTCCACAATGGGTTTCTCTGTTCGGGTCGTTCGATGCATTCAATCCTCCATTGAACCACCTACTCATATGCACTGGCCTCAAATGCCTTGCTCATGAAACGCTACAAATTCACTCCATGTGAATCATGCATACTTGTACAAGTCTTGGCGATTCCTACGATACCCCATATCGTTCGGAATCTATGACTTGGAATAGTTTTAAGATTACGACCTTTGAGACTGTTTCATGATTGCACTCAGTACTGAAGTGAATCGTCCCATAGTCAAATATAATCTAAGGATTTCATCCAATCGCTTAAATGTATTCGCGAGAGATGAAGTTGGCCATTGTTTATCCTTATACTCGTATAAATAAACATGCGTATTATTACTTTTATACTAAAGAAAGATAATGATAGTTCCAATACAAGCTAAATATATTGGCTTGCAGGGCACTATCCCATCACCCTGTTCACCAGCGACCACTCCTTCATCCGCTCCATCGTCCGCTGCCTCCACATTCTCCCCCTCTTCCTCTGGTCCGATAAAATTAATATCGACCTCATCATTGATATCCGAGGAAGGAATCGGCAATGGCTTCCCGAACTCTTCGACAAGGCGAGCCAAAGGAAATTGTTGATAAATGACGTCTAGCAGCTCGCAAGGAGAATATTCCTCGCCGTAACGATTCAGCCTAACATGTGCTGCTTTGAAATATTCCATTCGACGATCTTCAATCAGTTCCAGAGCCACCAACTGATGGATCGCCTTCTTAAAAGTACTTTCTAAGAGCGGACCAACCATGTGATACACCAACGCTGTATGAACAGGAGAATTGAGGAATTCACGAATGACTCTTTCATCAGGATTCCGACCGTAGCGATCCTTTAGACCACTAAGGGGAATATCCTTATCATACTCCTCCAAAGAGGCTTGAAGGCTTAACACCTGAGATTCCAGCTCGCTAATACGAGCAGTACTCTGAAATTGATGATCTTCCAACATTTTAGCCAATTGATTGACTTGTTCTTGAGCGCGGGAAGTCTCCAGAACCTTATCTACAATCACCTGGTCATCAGTCCCCGTAGCCTGAGTCTCTATGACCGGAAGAGAAGAAGACATCGAGGGAGCAACCTCTGAACCGGAAGTCTTATGAAATAAAGTCTTATATTTCTCATCCAAAAACTCACATTGTTGTTTCCAGAGAGCGGCTTCATAGGCATACGATGCCAAACAAGTCTTGGTCTGAAAGAAAAGATGATAAATGAAATAAATTAGCGAGCTAAAGTACTCGTTAAGTAAAATTACCCTACGAGCACACATAAAAGGAGATCACCTTTTCGGCATAAAGAGAAGCTCGCTGAAATTTCTCCAAAGGATCCTTCCGAAGGAGCTTATTCATATCGCGAGTAAACACGCCAGATAGAAGGACACGAGTTGCCTTGTCCACCGCATTCTCGCTCTCGTCATGAACTAAAGAATCATTCTCAGGATAGCCGGCGGCTCTCCTCCCCTGTAGATGGTCCTCGATCATCTCGACAAGAGTGGGCTCCGGATGATTCTCACCTAGTAGAGACAGGTCCTCACCAGAGCGACCATAGTAACACCTTTTTCTCTCCACTGGCTTATCGTTAGGATGAAGCATCGACCAGCTATGACACCCATGAATACCTAGAGAGGTTCGAAGATGGAAGGGAGGATAGCCAGATCCGGTCCCCTTACCGACAGGAGATTCTTGGGAGGAATCCGGAGATTCCTCCCTGTTTTCCTCAGAATCATGGCCCAATTCCAATTTTCTTTTTCGGGACGCTCTCTGCTCGATAGGGAAGTTCTCAATGGTTTTTGTGGATTTAGATAAAACCATTTTTCCCTTAGAAGAACGCCAGGAATTTTCTACCATAAGAACTGAAATGAAACAAAGTCAAAGTTAGACATAATGTTAAAAAGGGATTGCAATGAGTTGATACAAAAGAAAAAATACTTACCCAACGATTGAGAAGGGGAAGAAATGGAAAAATTATGAGAACTCAGTCCCGCCTTGCGAAGAAAGGCCTCACCAATAAGAAGAGCACTTTAGTATTTGTCGGCGCGCATTCCCTGAATTTCGCCAATCAATTGAGGGATAAGATCGTCAGTCGCCCAGCGACCACCATAAATCCATTTGGAATCATGGTCCCACGAGAAGGCCTCAGTTGAACCGTCCACCAATGAATCATGAGAAGGTGGTTGTATGAAGAAAAAATGAGATTTCCAGCAAGGATTGCTGGAAACCGGGGAGTCGAAAATGGAGCGACTAGTCTTTTGGCTAGCAAAGAAATATCCGCGATTGGAAGAACTAGAAACATTAAAACGGAACAATTACGTAAAGTTACGGAAAGAAGGCTGAAATCCTTTTGCTATCATTAAAACGGAAAAGGCCAACATAAAGGCCACAGAATTTGGGACTAATTGCGTCAATGATACGCTAAATATTTTCAAAATGTCAAGAAATAAAGCAGACAAAGGAAGACGTAAACCATAATTAAAATGAACAGTATAGAAGGCTCGACAACCCTCCGGCGGAGAAGTAACTCTGTCCGAAGGAGAAGGTAGAATAATCTTAGAACCTTCCGAAAAATATTTATCCACGACCTCGTGGAAAGTCTTCTCAGTATAAGCACAAGCGAGGTCCTCAATTGGTTCAGAAATTTGAGGAACCGTACCTTTACCCTTCTTGGCCCTAGCGACAACATTCGTATCAGATATAATTTGCACATTAAAATTATCCTCGTCAGGGATAATGAATTCAGACGCTCCGGTCTGCTCAGTCGGGGGGCTCGGGGGAACCTCCTCCTCGACATTAGGAGTAACTCTTTCTTTGATTAACGAAGAAAATTTTCTTGAGATTGAAGCCATTTTTAGGATCCTCGAAAAATACGAGTCGATAAGAGCAAGTTAGAGAAGAAATGAGCGAATAAGAAAATGATTGCGGAATATGGGAAGTTGAAAGTAAAAGATGACTGAAACAACGATCACCTATTTACAAAGAAAGATGAAAAGACGTTTCGAACTTCTCACGGCTGATCACATTCCCGCCAAGCGGTAGAAAAAATTGAAGCGTTTTCTCAAAGAGACACGTGATAGTTCACGATTGGAATGACAAAACGACTATTTATGAGGTGTAGCACTCTTTTCCTTACTTAGGATTTTTTCCACAGGGTTTTTTCCTAAGAAAGGTTTTTAACGACACACATTTCATAAAAAATACGGTCGTAATCTACCATCTACTTCTACGAGCTTCTACTACATATACGCTCGAAGAAGTGAGGGAGTACTGATGGGGGCTATTTCGCACCCCTTATAATACTCGAATCGACTAGGGGATATCAGATCGGTTCGACCATACAAGCTCATCCGGGATCATCCATCGACCCGATCAGAGACGATCCTCCTCGGTGATCAGATTACAATCCTGACTCGAGTGGGATAGTTATGCCGAGTCCTATTAGGACTATGTTTCCTTGTAAAGCTAGGGTTAATATCATATAAATACCTAGTTAAAACGTTGTATTAGGAATTTACAATGAGAGCTTACGCCTATATACTCTGTCAATCTAATATCACATTGAAGTGAAAAGCTTTTGCTATACTATTTACTCATTCGTTGTCTTGTTTACCTTTTGTTCTTTTACATAATTGTTCTTCCTTGAGATTAATCCATCCAGAATAAAGTAACAGAGCCCTATAATTCGCACTGAACCTGATCTCCTAATTACATCTTATTGATTTAATCTTACTCAACGAAAAACGGTTAAATCAAACCCCCCCCCCCTTTTTTTTTTTTGTTAAGCGCAAAATGGCTATCTGCGAAAAATTGGTCATAATATTGAAACAACACCTTGAAGAATCAAGCAAAAGCTTTTATTACAGTAAACTGTGTTGAATAGTTAACTAATGGAAATAAAAGATAATTACTACGTAATGATAAAACAAAAATGAAAAATAACTGTCTGGAGTTGTTTCCTCAACGTCCACAGTATCTTCTTAGGTTGACAGCATTCCAAGTTCTAGGCAAGGGTATTCCATCCATGTGCGCT
This sequence comes from Penstemon eatonii, assembly GCA_038501285.1. Classification (NCBI taxonomy): domain Eukaryota; kingdom Viridiplantae; phylum Streptophyta; class Magnoliopsida; order Lamiales; family Plantaginaceae; genus Penstemon; species Penstemon eatonii. The sequence continues at coordinate 36,342,205 of CM076711.1, read as the reverse complement.
ATTTTGTACGAACCCTTTTTTTCCTACACCAACAATGATGTAAGGTCCGTCCCAATTTTGCTGCAATTTTCCCACGTGTTTGGATACCTCCACCTTTTTCAATACTAAGTCCCCGTCCTTAAAGGATCGTAGATGTACCCTTTGGTTGTAAGCTTTTTCCATGTTGGATTTGGTGACTTGTAAGCGTACTGCGGCTTTTTCTCTTAATGCTTTCGTCAGGTCGACATCGTCCTTCCTAGCCGTTTCATTCTCATCGCTATCGAACATCTCAATTCTCAGACTGGGGACCAGGGCTTCGACTGGGATAACAGCCTCTGAACCATAAACCAAGCTTAAAGGGGTCTCGCCGGTCGAGGCTTTAATAGTTGTTCGATTGGCCCAAATTACTCCGGGAAGTTCATCTAACCACTTTCCCTTAGCTGCCCCAATCTCATTTCTAGAGACTTAATTATTTCGCGGTTAGCTACCTCTGTTTGGCCGTTTGCCCTCGGGTGCCCTACTGAGGTAAAGTTCTGCTGAATCCCAAATTTTGAGCACCAGTCCAATACTTGTTTTCCCGCAAACTGAGTTCCATTATCAGAGATCAAGACTCGAGGGATGCCGAATCGACATACTATAAATTTCCACAAGAAATTGATAACTTGGAATTGTGTGATTCGTGCTAGAGCAACACATTCAATCCATTTGCTAAAATATTCCACCGCTACTAAGACGTAGCTTTTCTTTGATCTGGCCACTGGGAAAGGTCCCACAATGTCTATTCTCCATTGATCAAAGGGCCAGCATACACGTATGGGGTACATTTTCTCAGCTGGTTGATGGTTTATGTTTGCATGGATCTAGCAATGATGACATTTCTTCACATAGTCGGTAGCGTCCTGGTTCAGGGTAGGCCAATAATATCCTGTTTGTAGACATTTTAATGCCAATGTCCTGGCTCCGCTATGATTCCCTGCCTCCCCTTCATGAATTTCTCGTAGTACCTCTGGGATTTACAGTCCGGAAACTGATCTAGGATCGTGTATCTAGGTGCTCGGTATTTTACCTTTCGAGCTTCATTCTGATCTGTTGGTAAGGTTCCTTCCAAAAGATAATCTAGGGGTGTTCACGGTTCGGATAACCGACCGAACAGAACCGAACCGAAATGAGTTCGGTGAAAACAGAACCAAACCAAAGCTATTCGGTTCGGTTTTCAGTTTTGACATTTGGCCTAATTCGGTTTTCGGTTCGGTTCGGTTATTTTTTCGGTTAACCGAACCGAACCGAAAACCGAATTTTTTATTCCAAGGTTAACATTTTTTGTTTGATTTTATGGACTTCAAAATTCTTTAGTCTTATGCCTATGGATATGAATTTTTTTTTAATTTATGTCAATTGAGGATTATTAAATGTTAGTTTTTGCATTTGTATTGTAAATTTCTTTAATTTTATGCCTATGATATGAATTTTATGGTTACCTATTAATTTGATGTTTTTTATGATAAATGATTTAGTATTTGATTATATAATTTTAATAAATTATCAATAATATAAAATTTCGGTTAAATCGAAATCGAACCGAACCGAACCGAAATTTTTCGATTAAAACCGAAAACCGAATTAGGATGTTCGGTTCGGTTTTCGGTTCAAAAAAATCAAGAACCGAAACTTCGATTATCCAAAATTTCGGTTCGGTTCGGTTTTCACCGAATGAACAGCCCTAAGATAATCCATTATTGGGGTCATCCAGTTTTCTTCTGGCATGTCGATTTCCATCACCTCGGTGACGGGCATGTTATCAATATCAATCGCTGGGGTGTTTGAGATTAACCAAGTGATTACCCTTTCTGTTCGTCCATCTCTAGACCCTGTGAATCGAAAAAGCTGGTCCGCCCATTTGTTTTCTGAGCGCGCGACGCTCTGAATTTCAAACTTGTCAAATTTTCCCGCAAGTTCTTTTACCTTAGCGAGGTATTTCACAATGTTATATTATTTTGCCTCGTATAATTCTTCTATCTGTTGTTGGACCAATTCCGAGTCAGTTAGTACCTTCAAGCTCCTGATGTTTGCTTTAACTGCCATATCCATTCCTGCAATTAAGGCTTCATATTCTGCCTCATTATTGGTCACCATAAAATCCAAAGTGATTGCGTAGTTCAAATCTTCCTTCTCTGGTCCGGTAAAACTGATTCCGGCTCCGCCTCCTTCCCTATTTGAGGCGCCGTTGACATGCATCAACCAAGTGTGATTTTCGACAATCATAATATCATTATCACCACTTTCCGAGTCGTTGGTAGTTTCTGGTTAGGTTGGAGTTTCCAAGAGGAAATCGACGAGTACCTGAGCTTTTATTGCAGTTCTTGGTCTATATTCGATTTCGAATTGTCCTAATTCGATCGCCTATTTAATTAATCTTCCAGAGGTTTTTGGTTTTGCCAGAAATTGCCTTAATGGTTGATTTGTGAGTACGATTATCTTATATGTCAAGAAATATGGTCGAAGCTTTCGAGCGGCGACCACTAAGGCCAAGGCAAACTTTTCTATCTCTAAGTAATTTTTCTCAGCACCCTATAACAACTTGCTTAGATAGTAAACAGGCTTATGTTCTGAACCTTCTATATTTACCAATACCGAACCTATTACTACCTTGGAGATGGATATGTAGATGTATAAAGGTTGTCCTTCAGTTGGTTTGGCTAACAATGGTGAAGAGGTCAGGTATTCCTTTAATTGGTTAAAAGCCTGATCACAATCCTCAGTCCACAAAAAGTTTTTTGCTTTCCGCAAGGTTGAAAGAATGGCAAACTTCTGTCTGCCGACTTAGATATGAACATGTTTAGCGCAACAATCTTTCCGACTAAACTCTGTACTTGGGAGATTGTTCTAGGTGGTTTCATTTCAGTTATGGCCCGGATCTTTTTCAGATTTGCCTCAATTCCCCGTTGATGAACCATGTAACCCAGAAATTTTCCCGATTTGAGTCCAAAGGTGCACTTCGCGGGGTTCAGCTTCATATGGTATTTTCTAAAAATCTTGAAGCATCGGTCTAGATGCTTGACGTGGTCAGCTTCGTTCATGCTTTCTACTAACATGTCGTCTACGTAGACTTCCATTATTTCTCCAATTAATTCTCTAAACATTAAATTAACTAATTGTTGGTAAGTTGCCCCTGCATTTCTCAATCCAAAGGGCATTACAATGAAGCAGTATATTCCCTGCTCAGTGATAAAGGCGGTTTTCTCTTGATCTCGCTCATTCATGTAGATTTGATAAAAACCTTGGAAGGCGTCCATCATGCGGAAAATAGCGAAGCCTGCAGTTGAGTTGACCAGTAGGTCGATTCTCGGGAGCGGGTAAGGATGGACATAACTTGTTGAGGTCGGTAAAATCGTTACACATCCTCCATTTGTTGTCCTTTTTATCCCCTTTTGCCACTAGGACCACGTCGCACAGCCATTCTGAAAAAATGTATTTCCCGAATATGTTTGGCTTTTAGCAATCTTTCAACATCTGTTTGATTATTTTATCTTTTGTAGGCCCATGGTTCCGCTTCTTTTGCCTTGCTGGTTTCGCCATTGGATCTATTTTAGAGAATGAGTAATGATTCTTGGTTCTATGCCCTCTATATCATCTGCACTCCTTGCGAAGACATCAACGTTATTTCTGAGGAAATCTACTAGCATAACTTCCCCTTCCGGACTGAGTTCAGTCCCTATCCTGGTCATTTTCAGAGGATCACCTTGCACAAGCATAATATCATTGTGTTCGAGTGGCCTAATGGTTAAATCGACCGTCTGTTTCCCTTTTCGATCTATTCTATCCGTACTGGGGATGTCGATTTCAGCTCTTTCGATGTCATCCTCGAGTTTCCTTTATGCTGGAGTGAAAGACTTAGATTTTTTTCCCAACGCTAGGAAGTATTATAACAATCCCAGGCCATGCAATGATCATTCACTATTTCTCCAATGCCTGAGACCGTTGGAAACTTTATCTTCTGATGGTAGGTCGATATGACTGCTCGAAAAATGTTGAGTGCCGGTCGTCCTAGTATCGCATTGTATGCAAACGGTGTTCGACGACCAGGAATTTTATCATTTTCACTGCTCGTTCAGGTCTTTTTCCCAAAGAAACACTTGACTGTCCCGGAGGGGACTATCTTTGATCCTCCAAACCCCACTAATGGAGTTGCTACCTTTTGTATGGTTATCTCTCACAAATTCATCTGAGCAGGAGTTCTCCCGAAATAATGTTCGCAGAGCTGCCATTATCAATTAGTATTCTTTTTACATTGTAGTTCGCTATCTCAAGCGATACCACCATTGGAAAGTCGGGATTGTCTTCCTTCGTATCCCAAACGATGTTTCGTGGTACCTCACTTTCATTAAAACTGATGGGCTGTTCTTTTGGAATTTTATTCTAGAGTCCATACCTCCCTCGTAATTCCAAAACTTCCTTCAATCGATCTGGCGGTTCTTCAGTGGGCATTATGACTATCTCCCCCTGCTGGCCCACCGGAGATTGTATGTATGGTTCTGTTTACCTGGTCATCATTCATATCTTGCGGCGGACCATTGTTAGGGGTTCTCCTCGGCGGTGTTCTTCTCCGATTATGATTTCGAGGGCTCATGGTCCTATTTCTTTTCCTCCCATTTCGTTCGACGTAATTGTCTAACTTTCCCTCTTCAATCAGCCTCTCGATTTCCTGTTTCAGATGGAAATAATCCTCGGTGCGATGTCCATGAGCCCGATGGTATCGACAATATAAGTTGTAATTTCGAGCTCTTGGCTTAGCCTGTGTAATTCTTTTCGTCGGGCGAATCCAATTGTTTCTCTCGAGTAGCACTAGGATTACTTCCGTTGGGATATTCAATTTGGTATATTCCATGTGATCTACTCGATTTCTTTGAGGTAGTTTGGCCGATCTGGGTCTTGCATAGACATTAGGTCTTTTATACCGATCGTTGCGATTATAATCTAACCTCTGGAAAACATTTCCTTTTCTAAAGGATCAATCATAATCAGTTGGCCGTGACATGGGTGCTTTGTCCTGTCTTTTTAAGCCAGAGGTTGAAGCCTTACTCCTATTTTTGTCTTTAAAGGAGTTCATCTCTTCTTGAGTCATGTATTTCGAAGCTAAGGTCATTATATCTGAAATGTCCTTTATTGTTTTCGACTTAGGGCATTCCCAAATTGTCTGTTTTTGGTTAGGTCGAAAAGTACTGAGATTATGTAGTCGATATTCGGCGAATCGATCTTAAGTAATTCCACATTGAATCTTGCTAACCAGCTTCTCAAGGACTCTCCTTCTTGTTGATTAATAGTTCCTAGGTAACTCATGGGGAGTTTTTGTCTCTTCTGGCTAGCGAATTGTTGAGTCAGATTATTGCATAGCTCACGAAAACTGAATATGGAATTGTTTGGTTGTTTTCCAAACCAATCTAACGCCAACCCTTTGAATGTCGTAACCATTAACTTGGCCGTGTATTCGGCTAAGTGTGCATACAGATTCATTATGTTCGTAAAGCTGAATATGTAATCGTCCGGGTCAGTTGTACTGTCGTAACGTGGTAGTTGTCCTGGAACTTGTCCAGACGACTGCGCTTCCTTGATTTCCCTACGAAAAGGGGAACATGCAGCTAAGCTTTCCTGGACTTCACTGCTTCTTGCCCATGGGTGTTGAACTGTCAGTAATCTCTGTTCCAGACGTTCTTGGACCATCTTTTCAATGTCTCTTTCCGAGATGCGCACGATCTTCGGTTGATTAGTGGTCGGATCGATGACATTATCGTCGATAGGAATGATGGTATTTTCTTTCGACCCTTGATGTGCGAGATGAGCAGGGGGTTTTGTTTGATTTGTTCTCCTTCGGACATGGTTGTCAACTGGTTTTGCATTGCTTCTTTGTGGGATAGTTAGAGATTGCTGGTCGGTCCCCGGGCTATCAGCTTGTTCCGATACATGGTCAACCTGCCTTTGAGCTCTCCTGATTGGTTGCGCTTGGGCCGCCCTTGGGTCTCTGGGCTCTTGTTCAGGAATTGCTTGGACCCCTGGACACAGGGAGTTCACCAGTAGTGCTATTTGTTTAAGTTTTTCTTCCCTTTCCGACAACGGGATGGGAATGGTTGCAACCCTAGGATCCACAGGTGCCAGATTGGCAGCTGCATTCTGCTGTCCTTGCGGGAGTTGGACGTTGGCATTAAGATGTTCTTGCTAATCCGCAGGATGGTCGTTTTCTTACTGATCGTCGATCGCGTTGTCGACTGGTTCGTTATTTGTTGTATTTTCTTGCAAACCATCAGATGGCGCTTGTGCGTGTGTCGTATTACTCCTTGCCTCGTTGCGTGCGTTCTTCCTTGGGCGAGCTATGTGTCTATCGAATAATTAACTTAGCCCCACGGTGGGCGCCAACTGATTTAACCGATTTTCATGTGGTTCGATTAGATCAATAATATTTATACGGGGGTTAGATTATATTCTGATTAGAGGGCTTAGTTACTTTATTCCTAATGGATCAATCTCTAAGATGAACAATACGTAACGAGATTACAGTAAGAAGATTATATCGTAAAGATGAAATTAGTATAGCAAAAGCTCTTGTATTAGATTAATCTCATATTACAAAGTAAGTAGGCATAAGATATAATTCTTGTGTGTGTGCCCTAATACAATGTTTACTCAAGGTATTTATATGTGATAATCCCTAGCTGTACAAGGAAACATAATCCTTCTAGGACTCAGATTGATGTCCGTCTCGTACTCGGATTTTTACTTTTGTCACTGGGACGCATTATGTTAGATCGGGTTGACCAGTACTTACGAACGAGCTGTATGGTCGGGCCGATCTATTATTGTTGAGCACTCCGAATATCATATGGGGTATAAAATAGCCCCCATCATACATGTTTAATTGTTAATTTGATTTTGCATGTGTTTATTACAATACATTTTTATATGCTTACATATATTGTGTTGCATTCATGCATCATTCGCACATGTGCACTACAGCCTGACTAAGTTGGACGATCAATTTAAAAACTCGCATTTATTTCTTTTCAGATACAGGTATCTCAGGATTTGATGTCTAGAGTCAGTGTGTCCGTCTCCGAGATCCTATTTGTCGATTTTTTTGGTCATTTTGGGTCATCGAATTATCTTTTGATTTTTGTTACGTTGTATTATGTCACGTTATGTGTTGCTTTATATCGGGCATGGTTAAATACCGAACACTATTGTTATGGATGCTTGTCGTTGCACTGTAGGCGCTTATTTGTATTTTGTGTCCACACCTGCATATAGCATTGTACCGGGTTTTATGTTATTATGTTGAACTATGTTTGAATTACTGTATTGTTGATTTCAAAAAAAAAATTATGCTCAAATTTTGGTTGTATTCACCGAATACGGCCCTGGACTTAGGGTGGATCCACGTAGGATTCGACCCGGGGCACGGGCCATTACAATATTTCCCCTGACCTGATTTGTATCACTAAATGCAGAGACCATAACTTGATGTACCACATATTCCTCATAGCTACTTAAGATAAAAATAAAGATAAAGAGTTGATGCAATAACCCTATCTGATATGCATAATACTAAATTTATCCATTTTGATCATGTAATTTGATACCCCCCTCTCCTGAAAATTTTAAAGGAGTTAATATATCTCCAAACGTAGGGTGTAAATCACTCGCATGAAAAGTATTTTTGTGACATGGAGGGGGGGGGGGGAGAGAGTGTAAAATGCCATATTTATCATAACTTGGGGGTAAAGTGCCATATATAAAAGGGGTAATGTTGTCAATTCATTTTTTTTATGTTTAAAAATGTCAGGAAGACAATGTAAATTTTTTATAATATTATAAAAAGATATAATACTCTTTTTCAATGTACGTGAGAATAAATTGAACTTTATGCATGTCAAATGGTAAATTGCCATTAACTCTTACTTAAAATAAATGTCAATGCACTTTTCATTTAAACATTTGTCTCTTATAAGTAGTATTTTATTAATTAATATATTATCTTACGGAGACAAATAAGAAATATCACAACCAAATGTTTCCACATTTAATTAACTAGTAGTTATTCATATCTGTCATGATTTTTTGATTAATTTGCCAGTGGTTTAAGTAGATCTCTTAAAGAACAGTACTGGAGTACTATCTTGCTTTTCCCTGACTTTAAATTTGGGTGTTGTCACATTATTGATATTGGCTTCATATTTTATCCATGAAATAGTAAAGTCTCAAAATAACCATCACCATTTGTACTTCCTTGTAAACCTTCATGAGTCCATTCAGCCATGATCTTGTCGACGTCTCCCGTAGGCAAGTTGTTAAAATTGTAATCCGTCAAACACATTTTGTAACATTTTCCATTAGGCCACCAAGCTGACCAAATCATCATGCCTTGTACTGCTCGGTGTGAGTGAAGCTCTCTCATGATATGCTCCAAGTAAATCGGTTGTAGACTCCACCCACTAGAATTGCTAACGTCGAGTTCAGTTACGCAAATGGGCAATTTTGTTGATTCAAGAACATCAAGTGACGACCTTATATAGGGTAAATTCATTTGACAAGAAAAATGGCCCTGGAGTCCGATTCCTAAAGGCCCATTATACCCTTGTTCCCGAGTTTTCCAAATCTTTTGCAAGTACTTCCATGGCGATGCTAGTTTGTCTTCACTTTTCTCTATTGAGAAGTACTCATTGAGAAAGAGTATTGGCTTTGGGTCAATTTTATGTACTGTTTGGAACTGAATTGTAGAAGCGTTCTCCCCAAGGATTGTTTCAAAGAAGTCGTTATGTAAGTTCTCATTGACGACATCCCAGTGAATAAGTTGGCCCGCATATCTTTTCACTACTGAGTTGGTTCGTGCATTGACATGATCTTGAAACCTTTTACTCTCGGTCTCGTTTAGGAGCCAATTAGGTTGACAACCTCGATTACCCCAATGGATAGTGTGGCCACGTACACTAAGGCCAAGGGTTTTGCAAAAATTGAGCATTCGATCTGGAAAGTCATAGTTCTCGAACCCCTCTTTAACCTCGGTGAACATCCATTTCATCTCGTTCTCAAATTCGGTGTAATGTTTGAATCTGGAAGTGAACCAGTTCTTGTATGAGGTGTTTTCGAGAATGAATGAGCTCATTGCACAACCAAATGGGAAGTCGGGTCGGGTTTGTTTTATCGACACTGTGGCATTGGATATGGGTCTCCCATGTTCATCCACGGCTTGGAATTTCACCTTGCCCTTACGTACCAATATATGTTAATTCATTAAATTCTTTGGAATTTCTAATTATATAAATATTATTTTGTGCGTGTGTGTATAATATATACCTTTTCAATGCTTTGGTCTTGGTGAGATTTCCACTCTTCGTTTGTGAATGGTTGTAATGAAATATTGTCCACCCATATATCGGATGTTGATGAATTGTCGGCCTAAAATATATTAGAAATAAAAAGAAAATGAATGCATACAAGTCATGTGAAAATTTAATTAGAAATGATTTATTAATTTGCATGTCCCATATCAATAATTCATTATTGGAAGAAAAAAGGTTGGTACTCGCTAGACTACAAGAAAATACAACCATAAAACGATGAGTAGTACTATTAAATTTGTCATTTTTTATATATATAAACTTATGATTACTAATATTTTATCACAAAAAAAAAAAAAAAAAACGTGTGATCAGTGATAGTAACTAGTGACAACTAGAAGATCCTTTGAATAATTTTTGTATTTGTCAAAATATGTTCACTAAACAAATGCATTAAGTGACAACTTTTGAGTTACCACTTGATATCTTATCAAGTAATCCGTCGGTTTGTTTTTTAATTGTCGTTTCGGAGGATTGCACACAAATTAAGGAATATGATAAATAATCACATTTTTTAGGCAAAAAATTCAAAATATCCTTTTAATCACATAAGCTAAGCATTAATTAACATTAATGACAAATATTAGTAAAAAGGGTAAAATTTATACAAATAACATTAATTTATTTTTACCGATCAACTTAAAACTCGCATTTATTTCTTTTCAGATACAGTTATCTCAGGATTTGATGTCTAGAGTTAGTGTGTCCATCTCCGAGATCCTATTTGTCAATTTTTTTGGGTCATTTTGGGTCATCGAATTATCCTTTTATTTTTGTTACGTTGTATTATGTCACGTTATGTGTTGCTTTGTATCGGGCATGATTAAATAATGAAGACTATTGTTATGGATGCTTGTCGTTGCACTGTAGGCACTTATTTGTATTTTGTGTCCACACCTGCATATAGCATTGTATTGGGTTTTATGTTATTATGTTGAACAATGTTTGAATTACTGTGTTGTTGATTTCAAAAAAAAAATATGCTCAAATTTTGGTTGTTTTCACCGAATACGGACCCGGACTTGGGGTGGATCCACGTAGGATTCGACCCGGGCCACGGGCCGTTACAGTATATCCCCTGACCTGATTTGTATCACTAAATGCAGAGTCCATAACTTGATGTACCACATATTCCTCATAGCTACTTAAGATAAAAATAAATATAAAGAGTTGATGCAATAACCCTATCATAAGACTAAATTTATCCATTTTGATCATGTAATTTGAAAAAGAACATTTTACCCCCCTCCCCTGAAAATTTTGAAGGAGTAATATATCTCCAAACGTAGAGTGTAAATCACTCGCATGAAAAGTATTTTTGTGACATGGGGAGGGGGAGGGAGTGTAAAATGCCACATTTATCATAACTTGGGGGTAAAGTGCTATATATAAAAGGGGTAATGTTTTTAATTATTTTTTTTTTAAGTTTAAAAATGTCAGGAAGACAAGGTAAAAATTTTATAATATTATAAAAAGATATAATACTCTTTTTCTAAGTACGTGAGAATAAATTGAACTTTATGCATGGTAACTTGCCATTAACTCTTAATTAAAATAAATGTCAATGCACTTTTCATTTAAACATTTGTCTCTTATAAGTAGTATTTTATTAATTAATATATTATCTTACGGAGACAAATAAGAAATATTACAACCAAATATTTCCACATTTAATTAACTAATAGTTATTCATATCTGTCATGATTTTCTGATTAATTTGCTAGTGGTTTAAGTAGATCTCTTAAAGAGCAGTACTGGAGTACTATCTTGCTTTTCACTGACTTTAAATTTGTGTGTTGTCACATTATTGATATTGGCTTCATATTCTCCAAGAAATAGTAAAGTCTCAAAATAACCATCACCATTTGTACTTCCTTGTAAACCTTCATGAGTCCATTCAGCCATGATCTTGTCGACAACGTCTCCCGTAGGCAAGTTGTTAAAATTGTCATCCGTCAAACACATTTTGTAACATTTTCCATTAGGCCACCAAGCTGACCAAATCATCATGCCTTGTACTGCTCGGTGTGAGTGAAGCTCTCTCATGATATGCTCCAAGTAAATCGGTTGTAGACTCCGCCCACTAGAATTGCTAACGTCGAGTTCAGTTACCCAAATGGGCAATTTCGCTGATTCAAGAACATCAAGTGACGACCTTATATAGGGTAAATTCATTTGACAAGAAAAATGGCCCTGGAGTCCGATTCCTAAAGGCCCATTATACCCTTGTTCCAGAGTTTTCCAAATCTTTTGCAAGTACTTCCATGGCGATGCTAGTTTGTCTTCACTTTTCTCTATTGAGAAGTACTCATTGAGAAAGAGTATTGGCTTTGGGTCAATTTTATGTACTGTTTGGAACTGAATTGTAGAAGCGTTCTCCCCAAGGATTGTTTCAAAGAAGTCGTTATGTAAGTTCTCATTGACGACATCCCAGTGAATAAGTTGGCCCGCATATCTTTTCACTACTGAGTTGGTTCGTGCATTGACATGATCTTGAAACCTTTTACTCTCGGTCTCGTTTAGGAGCCAATTAGGTTGACAACCTCGATTACCCCAATGGATAGTGTGGCCACGTACACTAAGGCCTAGGGTTTTGCAAAAATTGAGCATTCGATCTGGAAAGTCATAGTTCTCGAACCCCTCTTTAACCTCGGTGAACATCCATTTCATCTCGTTCTCAAATACGGTGTAATGTTTGAATCTGGAAGTGAACCAGTTCTTGTATGAGGTGTTTTCGAGAATGAATGAGCTCATTGCACAACCAAATGGGAAGTCGGGTCGGGTTTGTTTTATCGACACTGTGGCATTGGATATGGGTCTCCCATGTTCATCCACGGCTTGGAATTTCACCTTGCCCTTACGTACCTATATATGTTAATTCATTAAATTCTTTGGAATTTCTAATTATATAAATATTATTTTGTGCGTGTGTGTATATATACCTTTTCAATGCTTTGGTCTTGGTGAGATTTCCACTCTTCCTTTGTGAATGGTTGTAATGAAATATTGTCCACCCATATATCGGATGTTGATGAATTGTCGGCCTAAAATATATTAGAAATAAAAAGAAAATGAGTGCATACAAGTCATGTGAAAATTTAATTAGAAATGATTTATTAATTTGCATGTCCCATTTCAATAATTCATTATTGGAAGAAAAGAGGTTGGTAATCGCTAGACTACAAGAAAATACAACCATAAAACGATGAGTAGTACTATTAAATTTGTCATTTTTTATATATATAAACCTATGATTACTAATATTTTATCACAAAAAAAAAAACGTGTGATCAGTGATAGTAACCAGTGACAACTAGAAGATCATTTGAATAATTTTTGTATTTGTCAAAATATGTTCACTAAACAAATGCATTAAGTGACAACTTTTGAGTTGCCACCTGATATCTTATCAAGTAATCCCTCGGTTTGTTTTTTGAGTGAATATAAGAAAGTTATTGCATTGGCTACCAAAAATGTCATTTTTCTGTTTATGTTTAGGCTGTTGATATAGCTAGGGTTGTTCGAATTCGTTTGGGTGGATTGCAAATCTTTGAATAGATATTTTGCACTTTATTATTAACCAACATAATAAATTTAAAATGTACTCATTATTAGACTTATTTGGAATCTTTATCTAATCATTGAATCTCAATTTATAACTCGAAATTAATATTAATTAAGTCATCAAAATTTGTTAAATTAAAAAAAATACCGTAAAATATAATTGGCCGGGCCAGTGGACGTGACCACCACGCCACCCTTGAGCATGGACCAACAACCCTCTTTTGCAGCGACCCAACCAGCAGTTACAATAGTATTAGTGTTTGTCTTGAACACAGCTTCAACGTAAGCATTTCCTTGGCTTACTTGCACCCAAGCTATACACAATAATCATGCAAAAATAATAATAATAATAATAATAATCCAACAACATTAATTAATTTAATTAAATTTTGTTTAATTATTATGTACAAAAATGTAAAGATATGCTTTCTCTGTCCCAAATCTTTTGTTCTATTAGCCACAATATAGAGTTAATTTTCAACTTATCAAGTTGAATATTTTATATTTATGGCGGTTTAAGCCTTTTAGATATTAATATTGTCAAATTGGTACTGAAATTAAATAATTACACTACTTAATTATTAAAATGTTTTGAAACTTAGTCAAAATTGATCAACTGTAGAAAAGGATAAAAAGAATTATGGGGCGGAGGTAGACTCGAGAAAGTGTAAAGTTTTTCCTTGTTCAAATCTTTTGTTCTAGCTATTAAAAGTACATATTCTTAATGTTCTAAGTGATCAAGTTGAATATTTTATATTTATGGCGTTCTAAGCCTTTTAGATATATAATATTGTCAAATTGGTTCTGAAATTAAATAATTAGACTACTTAATTATTTAAATGTTTGGAAATTTAGTCAAAACTGATCAACTGTAAAAAAAGATAAAAAAAAATTATGGGACGAAGGTAGACCCGAGAAAGTGTAAAGTTTTTCCTTGTCCAAGTGAAACTTTTGGGTAGCACAACTTGTATTCCCAAACTTGGAAACAACAATGAAATTGTTGCCGTCTTTGCTCTGTCCAAGCTCTAGTTTTTCATTTCCAATTTGTGTCCATCCATTCAGTCCTTGATTGAGATCTGAATTCACAACTATACCTCCTCCATATTGAGCTTCAATTGGTGTTGCCAAACACTAATTAACAAAAATACAATAATTAAGTGCATGCCAAAAAACATATAATTCAGATTGTAAAAGACATTAAAAAATAAAAAGAAAAAAGTTGCCTAAAATATATAAAGAGAAGTCATATATCATCTTACATAATTTTCTGATTTTCGTGTTTTACCCGTAAAATTTTAGATTATCTGAATATATAAAATCTTTTACTATTACACTCATTAATATCTTTTAAAAACCCAAAAAAGTCATTTTTTTTGTTTAACAAAAAACGCGAATTAAAATTACAAGTATTATAAATGGGGAGCTTGCCTCATGTGTGAACGAATTATCATAAGGCATTGCATGAGCCTGAAAATTGCCTGTAAGACATTAAAAAAAGAAAATATATGTTACACTTTGAATAATTAGTTGAGCTTAATTAACCATTTTTCAATAATGATTAAAGTTTGAAAAGACTTATATGTATATACCTGAAATTAAAATGAATAAAGTGAGGAATAGCATTTGGGCAGTCATTTGGTGGTATGAGAAAAAAAACTTTTGGAGGATATCAACCGAACGTGTGAATAACTATGTCAAAGGAATAAAGCTTATATAGACAAACGTACATATTTTTGGCTCTTTAGTTAATTTGTAATTGAACAAAGGACACAAACATCCCCTATTCTTTCTCTAACTCCTAAAAATTCTCTGTGTTATTTTAATTATCAAAAAACCCTTATGATTTCAAATAAGTGTCAAATGCACCCCAAAGAAGAGAGTGTGTTTCAAACGCCAAAATTGCAAATATTTGTTCACATTTTGTTTTTGATATGATAATTTTACCCTATCGAAAGATAAAGACACTCCTATCCTTTGTTTAACTCCCAAGAACCCTCTATGTGTCATTTTAAATCCACAAAACTCCCCTATGTTTGATTTTATATACCACACTCGACCCAATTGGTATATACTTATTTTTTCAAAAAGAAGAAGTAAATTAAAAAAAAAAACATGTAGGGGTAATCTTGTCATTCCACCAAAGGTCAAAAATAAAATTATAAGTATATACTATTTGGGTCGATTGTGATATTTAAAATCAAACATAGAGGATTTTTTGATAGTTAAAATAACACAGGATAATTTTTGAAAATTAGACAAAACATAGAGATATTTTTGTCTTTTGCTCATTTGTAATTTGTGTGGCTACGTATATATTCTAGGTCTCTTTCACACACATGTGGGGTGTTTTACAAAACTACTATAAAAAATGCGATAACCTTCTTTTACATTTGTTGAGGCTGGATTATAAGTAGTAGTAATGAATTTTATAATGTGACGTACGTATAAAATATTGGAATCCATGTGCACATTGACTTGAATTAGAATGCAAACATGAAAATAGGTTAAATTAGAACTTTATATTATGTAATCTTAAATTAGCTATTTGCACCTTTTGTGAATTTGTACTAATGCGTTTCCTCATTAATGTGGCACTTAATTTACACTCAATTGGTCAATTCTTTTAATAGTACGAAAAAGAGAAGAAGAAATTCACCGTGTGATCGTCTAAATAGACAACTGAAAAGGAAAAATGCGGCAACACATGGTACATAACATGGATCAAAGTTTTGTTTTCGATGTGTGTTTCGGTCAGTTAAATATTGAAAAATTTTCAAAAACATTTCGAATCTAAATTAAAAAAAAGACAAAGTTTCAACGCAAATATAAAATTTCAAAAATAGATCTAGATTCTTTTAAAAATAATTGTGACACTTAGAAGACATTTATATGTATAAGTCTTCATATATATGAACTTGAAAAGATTATTGGGCCTTATTGCATGCATATGCATTAAGAAAAAAATTAAGATGAAGGGGTTCTCAGCCGAATTTCCCTTGAATATATATGAGCTTGAAAATATAAATTTCATTCAGTGGATAATAATGAAATCGAATTTGACGCTCCTCAAATTAAACTTTTTGGTAGTTGCCGCCAACCAAATACGCCCTCAGTTTTTTTTTTTTTTTATTTGTTGCTGTAGCAAAATTTCTTGTGTACTTTTATTTGTCGTGTTAGGATTTTAATATAAAATTAATGATCTTTTATCAATTTTACTCTTCTTATTAATACTTGTCATTAATATTAATTAATGTTAAGATTATTTGATTAAAAGAATATTTAAAAAATTTTATTTTAAAAAAGTGAAATATATATGACATTCCTTAATTTGAGTATAATCCTTCAAATCAATAAATAAAAATAAAAAAATAAAAAAAATAAAAAAAGGAGGGAGTACCACTACAACATTTAAGGGTTTTCCCGGCGCTTAAAAAGCGCCGGGTATAGCAAAATTAGCGCCGGAAATACAACGTATACGTTAATCTCAGTCAACCTCTCAAGTATTGAATGATAG
Organism: Penstemon eatonii; assembly: GCA_038501285.1. Taxonomy (NCBI): domain Eukaryota; kingdom Viridiplantae; phylum Streptophyta; class Magnoliopsida; order Lamiales; family Plantaginaceae; genus Penstemon; species Penstemon eatonii. The sequence continues at coordinate 36,325,762 of CM076711.1, read as the reverse complement.
TTACTTGAACAGTCTACGAATTAGCACTCACCAAAATCACCAAACAAAAACAAAAAAGGAAGAAAAAAAAAATCCCTCTTTTTGCTTGTTTAATAATAAAAAGATACAACTTCCAATTACCTATTTTGATCTTGAGTGCACCAGTAAAATTGCCTTCTTGAAGAGATTATACATTACTAGAATTAAAAAAAAATCCCACCGAAATATTTCCAAAGAATATAATTGGTGGGAATATTTCATGAATTCCAACCGAAAATAATTTCGGTGAGAATATTTAAATATGTAGAAATTCCAACCGAATATTTCGATCGGAATAAAAAATATTCCCATCGATTCCAAAACTTGACCAAGGGTACAAAATGTCACAGTGTTGTAGATTGAGGTTGTGCAAAGTGCCTATATACCTTATTTTGCGTCTGTACATTGTAATAAATACCATTTTGAAGGGAGTTGTTTTCAATTCTTGTTGCTTACATGTAGAGTAGTGCAATTGTAACAATAATCTTCTATCCCAGAATTATGTAGTATCTTTATTCAATTTTCACGTGCAATACACAATTAGTATGCTCCACACAAGATTATTTTTACCATCTTCCCCATATTCATAACATATGTTGTGTAATTACCAAATCACATAAATGATAGTTACTGACATTATAAGGAATTAGGGTATTGACTATTATATAGCTGTTAATTAGTTATTTGTGCAAAATACAAATCATGGCTTGGACAGAGGTGGATGTTTCCATCATAACTAAAAGTCGTGGTGAATATTTTCACTATGGCTAAAAGTCGTGATGAATATTCCCACTATGGCTAAAAGTTATGGTGAATACAATCGTCACTCCTCCAGAAACTACGCATGGAAATCGTTGCAAAGCTGTGCTGGTTAAGTTTTAGCAACAACTTTCATGAGCTATTCCTACATTTTATGTGTGGTTGATACTCAAATTACTTGTAGTGCGATACTATGTATTTGCATCATCCGAAATAAGGTCGATAAAGTTTTTTTTTTCTTTTTATCAACAATTCATCGGATTCATAACATATAAATTATACTCCCTACATTTCTTGTTTTCACACAAATTAAGAAACCTCATCTTTACATATTTTTTATGGTAAAATGTCTCAAATACTCTAATGATGGTTACTTTTTTAATATTTTATTAGTGAGTGGTGACCATTGAGTTTTTCAATTTAAATGTGAGAAACGGGCAAAATTTAAAAAAAAAAAGATGCTTTAAAAATCCAAACATGTCAATTAATTTTTAAAAAAAAAATTGATAAATATGTCAATTAATATTAAATGGAAGGAGTATAGTACATAACAATTCTTGGTAAAAAAAAAGTAGAAAAATGATACCATGCCCCACGTCGAAATAACATATCGTTTTCCTGTCTTAACAAACAAATTTTAATTAAATAGAACAAACCCTAATTAAAATAAATCAATTGCAATTGAAAATTTCTGGGAGATCTCAATTGAATGCAATTAATGGCGGAGCTCAATGACCCTTCATTCTGAATTGTTGGCTTTACTAATTTTATGTTTTTTGTATGTACTAAACAGAGAATGCTTCAATCTTGTCGCATTTTGTTTGGATAAAGCGAAGACGGAGAAGTAACTTAAGGAACGGAGATGGATTGTTAAAAGTAGAGAAAAACTCTAACTTTTTTTTTTTTTTTATTAACAATATAACTCCAGGCTACAATATATAGACATGTATTTTTCCTATTATAGGTTAGTAATCTTCTATATTCGTCTAGTGATATATTACAATCTTGACTTTCTATAATCAAGTTACAAAATAATAATAAAAAATCTTTCCTTCTTGCTTCTACCTAACTCACGCCAACACTCCCCCTCAAGTTATGCATGGGGATCCTTCATGCGCAACTTGATTAGTGAGTTATGGAGATCTTTACTTGATACAGCCTTGGTGAGTATATCTGCAAGCTGATCTTTAGATTTAACAAATGGAAGTTGAACTATATTAGTGTCAAGATTATGTTTGATGAAATGTCGATCCACCTCCACATGCTTTGTTCGATCATGTTGGACTGGATTGTGCGAGATGTCTATAGCTGCCTTATTGTCACAGTAGAGGTTCATTTCAGATGTGGGAGCAAAACCAATATCGGTTAACAAACTTTTCAGCCAAAGAAGTTCGCATAATCCTTTAGCCACTCCTTGGAATTCTGCTTCCGCACTAGAAAGTGCAACCACCTTTTGTTTCTTGCTCCTCCATGTCACGAGATTTCCACCCACAAAAGTGAAGTATCCCGACGTCGATTTTCTGTCGGAAATGTTTCCTGCCCAATCAGCGTCTGTGTAGCCCTCAATTCTCAGATGGTTGTTTTTAGAGAAAATAAGTCCTTTTCCTGGAGAGGACTTTAAGTACTTCAGGATACGAATTACAGCCTCCATGTGTTCTTCACTTGGGCAGTGCATAAATTGACTTACTACACTTACAGCATATGCAATATCTGGACGAGTATGGGAAAGATAAATCAATTTTCCAACTAGTCGTTGATATCTCCCCTTATCAGTTGGCTTTTGATTCGGGTAAATTCCAAGCTTGTGGTTTTGAACTATTGGAGTGTCCACAGGCTTGCAGTCCAATAACCCAACTTCCGATAATAAATCTAGAATGTATTTCCGTTGAGATAGAAAGATGCCTTGAGTTGATCTAGCCACTTCTATTCCAAGGAAGTACTTGAGCCCACCTAAATTTTTCATTTCGAATTCCTTTGCTAGTTGTCCTTCGAGTCTTGTTATTTCTTCAATATCATCTCCTGTGATAATCATATCGTCAACATACACAATAAGAACTGTAACTTTGTGTTGTCGTTTCTTTAGAAACAAAGTGTGATCTGCATTGCTCTGTTTGAAACCATACTTCTTCATTGCCAAGCTGAATCGCCCAAACCATGCTCGAGGTGATTGTTTTAGTCCGTACCAGGCCCGTTGTAGTTTGCACACCTCGTTAGTTCCCGTGGTCAATGAGTAACCTGGAGGAATATCCATATAAACTTCCTCCTCAAGCTTCCCATGGAGGAAGGCGTTTTTCACATCAAATTGATGTAGTGGCCAATCTAGGTTCGCAGCAAGAGATAGCAGTACTCTAACAGTATTTAGCTTAGCAACAGGAGAAAAAGTTTCCTGATAATCTATACCATAGGTCTGAGTGTACCCTTTTGCCACAAGTCGTGCTTTGTACCTCTCTATAGATCCATCGGCTTTGTGTTTGACAGAAAACACCCATTTACATCCCACTGTTTTCTTCCCTTTTGGTAGTGGTACTAGATCCCATGTTTGGTTCTTCATCAGTGCATCCATTTCATCTTTGATCGCCTGAGTCCACTTTGGGTCTCTCAAAGCTTCTTCCACTCTTATTGGAATTTTGCATTTTGAAATGTTATGAACCAGAGTGCTGATCGGTGCAGTCAGCTTTTCTGTGGATACATAATTGGCAATCGGATATCTTGATGTCGTTTTATTGATGTCTGGGGAGTAACGATTTGGAGGTTTCCCACGATTGTGCCTGTCAGGTAACACATATCTAGTAGAAGGCATTATAATAATTGAGTCTGAAGAGGTTACCTCATTATCATTCGCAATAGTTGGGTTATCTGGTACAAGAGAGAGGGGGGTATGTGTAATTTCGTGATCAATCTCATGTTGTTTAGTAGCCGTATGAATATGTTCATCCATTCTTGTTTCGTCTAGTGTCATAGGTAAGTTCGGCCAGTTTAATTCCATCCAGTTCGATTCTTCTTGTCTAGTCTCCCCCTGAAGAGAAGAACTAGGTGGAAAAAAATTCTCAGTTTCCACAAAGGTGACATCCATAGTAGTAAACATGCGGTTGGACCCAGGGTCATAGCATCGATAACCTTTTTGATGAAAAGCATAACCCAGAAAAATGCACTTTCGAGCAAATGGATCTAGCTTAGATCTCTGGTTTTTATGGAGATGAACGTACGCTACACATCCAAACACTTTAGGTGGTAGCATAAGAACTGAGGGTACATGGTTGTATTTCGACAAGGCTTGTAACGGGGTTGCAAAGCTTAAGACTTTAGAGGGCATGCGATTTAGAAGATGGACTGCAGTGGTAACGGCATCAGCCCAAAATTTCTTGGGTGCATGAGCGCCAATTAGAAGAGCACGGGAAGTTTCAAGGATATGTCGGTTCTTTCGTTCAGCAATTCCATTTTGTTGAGGTGTTTGAGGGCAGGAAGTCTCATGAATATTCCCATGGAGTTGTAGATACTCACGAAATCGATGATTGACATACTCACCCCCATTATCCGATCGTAATATCTGAACTTTTCCTGAGAATTGTGTCTTAATCATAGAGTGAAATGATGTAAACACACCAAAAACTTCATCTTTAGTTTTTAACAAGTAAAGCCAAGTCATACGTGTACAATCGTCAACAAACAACACATACCATTTATATCCAGAAATATTAGTAATTGGAGAAGGTCCTCATAAGTCAGAATGAATTAAAGAAAATGGAATAACAACTTTATTCATATTTAGTGGAAAAGAAACTCTATGGCTTTTCGCCAAAACACAAGTTTCACAATTGAAATCTGTAGTTTGCAACCTAGAAAATAACTCGGGAAATAAATGCTTCATATATGAGAACGAGGGATGTCCCAATCGATGATGCCAAAGCCAAATCTCCTTTTCTTTGATTTTCTCTGCATGATGTGCTTGACCAATACTGAGATCTTCCATATAATAGAGCCCATCTCTCTTAGTACCACGCCCAATGATCTCCTCTGTTAGAATGTCCTGGATAAGACATAAATCTGGGTACATTAGCACAACACAATTCAAATCTGATGTTAATTGGCTTACAGAGAGAAGCTTATGTGATAAAGATGGAACAAGCAAGGTATTATGTAGGTGTAAGGTAGGAGATAGTTTCACAGTGCCAGAGCCAGTAACTGGAGATATAGCGCCATTTGCATTGGCGATACTCATTCGTCGTGGTAGGGATGAAGTTGTACAATCTTCCGATGTAAAAGTCATATGATCGGTAGCACCGGAGTCCAGCAACCAAGTGTCCCGTTTATTACCATCAATTAACAGAGCAGAACACGCACAAGCTTGTTTACCTGATTCCGAATTTTGCACCAGCGGAGGAGTGAATGAGAGGTGTGGCTGTGCAGTCACCACTGCTGCCTTACCAGGCACATTGTCGGTTGTCCCCATATCACGGCGTTTCTTTGCCTGAAGTTCCACCAGTCGGGATACCCATGCAATTTGAAGCATGTCTCGCGGGTATGCTTGGAGTTACCACAGTGAGAGCACTTCCCACCTTCAGCGGTCTGTCGTGGTTTGATTTTGCCATGAGGAACAACAGTAGACGAACTGAAGGGTCCAAGTTTGAGTCCTTTGGCAGCAAGAACAGCTCCTGGTATTGGTTCGTCATCGCCGGTAAGCATAACAGCTTGTCGAATGGGTTCACGGCGGACATGGGTGTAGGCTTGTTCCACTGTGGGAAGTGGGCGCAGTTGCAATATGTCCCCCCTGATTTTGTCCAAACGATCGTCCAATCCATCCAAGAAGATGTACACCCGATCCTCCGGAATTATAGAATTATATTTCTGAATATCAGTTGTGCATTCCATTGGATTTGGTCGCCGAAAATCTATTTCTCTCCATAACCCTTGAAGATCGTTGTAGTATTTCTCAAGAGAGCCTCCACTTTGTTTAAGTCGTGTCCCACGGCGGCGGAGATCATAAACTTGAGAAATGTCACTGCCGTCGAAATAAGTAGTCAAAATTGAGTCCCACACCATCTTTGCTGTAAGAAATCGAATAAAGTTTCCAATTAAGGAGGGATCCATAGAATTAATGAGCCAACCTTTGACAATAGCATTGTCCGTGCACCATTTTCGAAAGGAAGGATCTGTCGGAGTTGGTTGCGGTATATCACCATTAATATATCCCAATTTGTCTTTGCCGGAGATATACATCTCGACAATTTGGGACCAAAGAGCGTAGTTCGTTCCATCCAGTTTGATGCCAATCGGAGCAGCCGCTGGTTCATGTGTCATGGTTGATGGCTGAAGTCGTGTAAGTGCCTCAGTCATCTGTTCGGTGAAGGTCGTGAGGGTCGACTCAGAAGCCTCGACGTGGTGCTCTATGTTGGACTCCGTCGACATGGGTGGATGGGGGGGTAAGGTCACTACTTAGAACAAGATGATGGATTTGATACCATGTTAAAAGTAGAGAAAAACTCTAACTTGTTTTTTTTTTTAATTAACAATATAACTCCAGGCTATAATATATAGACATGTATTTTTCCTATTCTAGGTTAGTAATCTTCTATATTCGTCTAGTGATATATTACAATCTTGACTTTCTATAATCAAGCTACAAAATAATAAAAATAAAATCTTTCCTTCTTACTTCTACCTAACTCACGCCAACATGGATGTCCTACCTCAGTGAATTTAATCCATTCGGGTTAGATGTCCTATACATGGGTAGGAAAGGATAATCCTGATATGATAAAATTTTGTCTTTTCATGCCCATGTGGTATTCATCCATCATTAGCACGAATTTTCCCGGAGATGGAGGACAATAAGGAAAAGGCAAAATTGCAAAAAGCGTTCCAAACTAATCACTGATTTTGGATTTTCGTCCCAGACTATTCAACTTGGCGAATTTCGTCCAGTAATTTAATATTTTTTTGGAATATCGTCCAACCGTTAATTATTAGACGGAAATTGCGCATTTGCCGTTAAATTATCACATGGTTGCTTACGTGTCATGACGTGGTAAATTTTAACATGAATAATTATATAATATTGCAGAATTCGTCCCAAACTAATTAAAAGATTGAATCGTCATTTTCATTAAATAAAAAATTTAATATTGGGACTAAATTCATACAAAATGGTAAATTATGAGACGAAATTCGGCGAGTTGATATAGTTTGGGACGAAAAATCAAAATTAGTAATTAGTTTGGGAGGATATTTCAAGCAAATATTAAATTACGGGACGAAATTCGATAAGTTAATATAGTTTAAGACGAAAATTCAAAATCATTAATTAATTTGGTAAGTTCTCTACAATTTTATCTAAAAAAATAATATTTATGTGTGGTGTGTACTAATAACTTGACCTGTGACGATACATTATCAGTCATAGTCATGTAACACAAAATGTTACACAATCGTGAGACAAATGATCTTACACCGATTGAAGACTAGACATTTTGCCTCTTGTAGTTCATCTACATATATAGTTACTTCCAATATAATGGGTTTAGGGTTTAAGGCTTCAAGCGCCTATTACGTTTTAAAATTTATGTTAACGGAATGGAATATATATTTAATATATCAAGATATTATATTATTGAACCTCTAACAGAATCATAAATTAAAGAAAGCCAATCCTAATGATTTTACATTATTTTTACTTCATAAACTTCCATAAAAAAAAAAGCCTTCATAAACTAACATGCACGTGACCGTTTCCAATTTAATGACCTATTTCAATATCTTTTTTACTTCACATTTTAGATAAAGTAAGAATATTAATTTTTAAAAATAAAATGTAGAAGAAAATAGGATTTTTTTTTCATTTTAATATTCAGGATATGAAATGTCAAACACGACTTCTACCTTCTGTAAATTTAAGTGGACAAATATCATACATGTTCGTGGTTGAGAATTTACACTTCTCCAGCACCAACAAATGTGTGTAGGAGATGGTTGTTCATAGGAGTCCTGTAAAACACCCCACATGCATGTGATGAAACAGATCTAGAATAATGTCAAAAAATTAATTGCATAGTGTTTGTACCGAAAAAATCACCCTCGATTAATCGAGGAGTAGCAGCTCGATGAAGGGCCGAACCGAGCCAAGTGAATTGGATCAGGATCGGACCCACTCTGATCCGGAAATCAATCCGACCGAAATTAAACGGGTCACGAGCCCAATTTGAGATACAGCCCAATTGTTATAATTATTTAATTAAGTTAATTAGTTAATTAATTGGGCCGAGTATTATTAATTGGCCCATATAATTAACAAAGGCCAAAATAAGTAATTAATTGGATAATTAATTACAATTAAGAAATAAGGTTAAATGGCCCAATTATCAGGTCAACTGATCCGAAATGGCCCAAAATGACATGGCCCAGCCGATTAAATTGGCCCAGTGATCCAAATGGCCCATACGAAATTTAATTAAATGATGGCCATTTAATTAAATAATAGCTAATTAAATAGATAAGGCCAATTAGTTAGGAAGTGGCCACATAAATCTCTCTAACCAAAAGAGATAGATTAAAACACAACCACTTCCTAATTTATCTCAAGTTGGTTACTACATTAAAACTAAAATTCAAATTAAACAAAAGACACGTTTCTTCTTCTCCAACCACCACCAACATTAATTTTCAGCAAAAAGAAGGAGAAAATCACCATCAAAGTAGTGGAGATAGTGGGAAAATCTGAAAGTAGTGGAGGAAGTGGGAGATTGGCCATCAAGGAACCAGTTTTTCAGCCAATAACTCAATTTCCAGCATCTATAAATACTCCAGGACAGCCATACGCGCAAGACACACACATAACTCAATCTACAAAATTCAGTCTACACTGATCGGCTCTACGCCTCACCGGAAGTCTAGCACACCGCTGCTTCTCTCGTCAGCAAACACCTGTTAATCCCTTGATATCAACCGTCCCTCCTCAGCCACCAGCGATTCTTGACCGCCTGAAGTCTTGCCGCCGTCGCCGCTGAAAATAAGCCGCCGCCGCTCAAAGTACGCCGCCGCCACCGCTGCTTCCGCCGTCAGAACGCTGTCTAAAGCGAAACCCCTTGATAGCGAGCAGATAACACGCTGTTTCTGTCAAGTTATCAGCTTGCCAACTCCTTGATATCAGTCTGTTGATCCTCAGCCACCAGCTATCTTTGACCACCTGAAGGCCTGCCGCCGCCGCCGCTCAAAGTAAGCCGCCGCCGTCGCCGTCTTCCGCCGTTAGCTGAAGTTGTCTCGAGCTAAACCACTCGATATCAACCAAGTAGCAAGCTGTTAACCATCATGTAAGTGCCCACGTATTTATATGACAAACTCATCGAGTAGCCATCTTCTTGATGAGCTCGTCGTCAAGTAGCCATCTGCTTGATGGCTATCGATTGAGTAGCCATCTGCTCCGTCGATGCCCTTTTCAGTGGCCACCCGCTGATCAGGAGCCCGATTGGTGGTCATCCATCAAGGTTAGGCGAACCATTGATGGTGGTCTTCCGTCGTCAATGTTACTTTCTGTCAACAAGCTGTTCTATCATGCATTATCAGCTCATCGGCGGGTTTACCTGCCGATCAAGGAGTCAATTTTCAGAACTCATTAGACTTATCAACTCATCTGGCAGATCATGCCAAAACAGGAGACTTTATCGTTTTGCATATTTTTGTAATATTTGTATATCGGGGAACTTACCGATTTTCTTGTATTATAAATGGAAGTAATTTGGTTCGCATCTCTTGATTTATTTTACTAAAGTATGCTTTACGTCAACGGATTTTCATTGATATGTCATTTTTTTGTCAAGATTATGTCTTCTGTCAAGGTGAATGTTTAAACTGATTGATCGTCAAGTCATTTGCTGATTTACAAATTCGCTGATATGTTGAGCAGGCCATCGATTGGTCATGAGTTTTTGGCATTTAGGAGAGATTTTCATAAATTATTTAAGTCCTGCGGCCAGGCAGGCATAGAAAAGAACTAGGGGTAGTGTTTGCCTACTCTGTCACAATCGTTTAGAAGTCAGCCTTATCAGGACAACTTATCTCGATATCAATATGTCTTTGTCAGGACACTTATGTTATGACTACACTGATACCAACATGTCCATTTTCAAATCGTTATGTTTGCACGCACAAACATTGGCACGCCCGCATTATTTTACATCATATCGAGGCATTTTACATCGAGCTATTGGCTCGTCGAGGCATCTGCTGACAGGTTTACAACAAATAATATTTTGGCACGCCTCGATGCCAAACATCCCTCGATGTCAGTTCCTTGATGACAAGTATCCCTTGATGTCAGTTTTATCGCAAACAATATTTTGGCACTTCTTGATGCCAAGGATTGTTCGATGTCGAGGTGCCCTCGCAGTCAAAATTAACGCAAACAATATTTTGGCACGTCCGGTGGGACTCGATGCCCAGTGGGACTAGATGCCAAGCGCCTCGACATCAAGGCGTAACAGGGCCAAAATTTTAGCAAACAATATTTTGGCACACCAAGTGGGACTTGAAAATCTTTCTATAAAAAACTCACCAGCCACACAATACCTTGGCTCGGCGAGACTTGAAATTTTTTCTATGAATTATTTGCCAAAAAATGATTATCAGCCAAGTAAAATTGTGGCTAGCTGACACTTGATAATCTCTTTGCCAAACAGTCAATCAGTTGATACTAAGTGGTTATTCTCTTTTTGTCATCAGATGATACCACAGATACCAAGAAAGACTTGATCAACCTTGACGAGGACACGTTCTGACTTGACACATACTCTGGAAAATCTATCAATGGTTCCACTAACTATGGAAGGGACCGACATAATCGAAGAGCTGACAGCAGAGGTTCGCAAATTCACCAGGGACCTTGAGACCAAACAGGAGGAATGGTCTAACGTTGTCAGCAAGTTTGAAAACATGCTAGGCTCGGCCACTTCTGCTAGTCAAGCCAATACGGAAGCCAGCAACATTGTAAATAACTCCCTGATGCACTTGGAGGCAAAGATGACATCACTCGCAGAGAGCATCAATGCTCTCGCCAACGGCATACAAGCGCAAGCCTGGACTGAGCCGCAGAGGACTGCCGTCGACAAAGGCAAAGGTCCCGCAATCCAGACCGGGGGAAGTTCATCGAGGGATGAGACGCCTTACAAACAAGGCAACGGACAATCTAATGTCCCGGACAGGAGAGGAAGTACTTCCAAAGCTAGGAACAATCGCCCAGACTCGGGGGGCAGGTCCGAAGAGGATCGGTCAGAGGCCGTCGGATACGGCCCGAAAGGACATCAGGCCAATTCATTGGCCTATGATAGGACTATTCATCGAGCTACAGTGGGTCCAGAAGACAGGGAAACAGGGCATCGAGGTATAATAAACCTCAATCGGAGTATATCGATTAGGTGCCGTTTCCAATGAATTACAGGCTGCCGAACATTACTTTATTCTCGGGCGAGGGATCACAGTCTGCCACAGAGCATTTGGCTCGATTCTCCTTAGAATGTGGCAATATGACCAACGAGTTGAGCCTGAAACTGTTCCCCAACTCCCTGACAGGAATGGCGTTACACTGGTACGCCAATTTAAAGCATGGATCGGTCCCCGATTGGCCATCCATGGAGAAAATATTCGTAATGAACCATTATCAGGCCCCGCTCGAAGTGTCCGTCATCGAGCTATCAAACATGAGACAGCTGACAGGACAGACTGTCGAGGAGTATATGAAGAAATTCATCAGGGCCCGAGGTTTCTGCGCCATCCCGTTACCGGAGAAAGAATGCATCAAGATTGCCATTCATGGCATGCATTTTGAATTGAGAAAGATCATGATGGCGCAGTACCACGAAGACCTGTTCAAGTTGACCGATCATGCGGTCCGTTACGAACGAGTACTAAGAGATGAGAACAGCCGACAGCCCAGAGGAAATTATTATCAAGTGGGTATGGCTGATTCCAGCGAGGAACATATTAATCAGGTCAGTCGACCGATTGAGCTGCAGGGTATCGAGATCAGATTGGCGAAAGTGGTCTGCCCCAAGAACACTGTCTGTCCAGCCCTCGCCAAATCGAAAGAACCTCAGCCTACCATCAAGGTGCCAAATAACCTGGTACGTCGAGATGCTGAGTATAAGACTGACATGGAAATACGCTATTCCTTTGATGTCTCAAAAACAGAGGCCAAATTCGATCAGCTGTTGGCCGACAACATCGATGAAGATAGCAGGTAAAACATATTGTAAATATCATGATGTATGGACTCACCCGACAAACGAGTGTCTAGTGTTCAGGTGGATGGTGCAGGATCACCTCGACAAGGGCATCTTGAGATTTGCCCCGGATTGGAAAATCACAAAGCCGATGACAGTTGACACCAATCCCTTTCAAGAAAACGAGGTAGGAATAAATGTGATAATGGTCACAGATCCGTCAACTGGTGAGAAATTATACGTCGATGAAGAGCCAGATTACTCGCCGGTAAGCAGGGAAATGGGTTTGTGTGCGAGATGCCAAACTGAGTTGGCAACAGTTCCGTTGTTCATCAACCCAGCAATATATGGCCCATACATGCCTTGGCCAGGTGCCATGCCGTCAGGGTATCCGTATCAAATGATGCCGCAACCGCAGGCAGCACCCCAAACAACGCCGCCACCACAGGCAGTACCACCACCTCCACCTCGACCGATGGGACCATGTCCGATTCCAGCTCTGATGGAATACACAGAATACGAAACATTAACGGCGGAACAACGCCGGGAACATGCTAAGACTAGAATGCCTCGACGACATAAGGAAGGCACTAGCCGTAGCAGCAGAATCAGGGAGAGATCCCCTGATAAAACACCAACCAGGCAGGTCAGATCGACCGCCAGTCACAGAGACAGGACAAATGGTCCATTGCCGAAAACTACACCGCCAGGCTCACCAAGGCCGTGAACTGTTCATACTCCTGCCGATACACAGGTGGATCGATGGGTACCCGTCAGGCATCCTAAGTTTCCTGGAGATCGAAGGGTTGATCAGATGACCTGAACACAGTATAGGCGTTACTTACGCCAAGGAAAGGAGTTGGAAATTGCTAAAGGGAAAGCCCCGATGAAAGAATCAGCAAGGAAACCACCGTCAGGGGAACTAAAACTGAAACAGGGAACGAGTGAGGCCAAGGGCTCGATACAAGTGGACACTTCCAAATGGACCCCGGGGAAAGCTAAATTTAGCACTATCGATTTGGAAGAAGATGACTTATTGGCTGACGAGGAAGATGGAAACGATCTCAAGGCAAAACTTGCCGAGATTTACGACAAAGGCAATAAGGAAAACGAGGCCAAACCTGGCCAAGCTGTTGAGGCCAAATATGGCCAGGAAATCGAGAAACAGAAGGTCGAGAAACAGACCATCAATAAAGTGGAAACAAAATCAGTGGAAGATGCTGCCACCAGTCAGCCGACAAATGGCTCGACAGTGATGGAATGCAACGCCGTCGATTCTGAACTTGTTGAATTCGTCAACGAGGAACTAGAGTATTCCACTGATGGCTTTTGGGATGAAGGAATGCCAGTGGTACAAATGGCAGAAGACTTAGAACTGCTATCGGTCGACGACGAGAAAGAGACTGATTGGGACAGGAAAGTTGAAAGTATATTCCAGAAGCCACCATCCTTCATGGCCAGACACATCAGGCCATTATACATATCAGGGCACATCGACGGAAAACCCATCGACAGAATGCTGGTCGACAATGGGGTAGCCGTCAGCGTAATGCCAGCATCAACGATGTACAAGCTGGGTAAGGTCAGCGAGGACCTGATGGAGACGAAAGTGATTGTTAGTAATTTCACAAGGGGAAAGGCTGACACATTAGGAATCTTGCCTGTCGAGGTAAAAATTGGAAAGACCAGCCTGAAAATCGCTTTCTTCGTGGTAGATGCCGCCACATCCTACAATGCCTTGCTGGGAAGGGACTGGATCCACTCAGCCTTATGTGTACCGTCCTCCCTGCATCAATGCTTATTAATCTGGGGAGACGCTCCCGAACCCGAGATTATAATGGCCGACAACAGGCCATTCACTGCAAAGATCAATGCCGTCGAGGCAGCGTACTATCGAGACGATGTAGGACCCTACAAGTTTATCGGACAGGATAAATACGGACTACCAAAAGAAGTCACTTCGAGCAAGAAGTTGACGCAACTTGAAATGGCTTGTTTAGCCAAAGAACTAAGTCGGCCTTGCAACGTCAAGGAAGAAGGGCCGCATGAACATAGCTGTCAGTCCTGATGAACTGTCCTGATGACGAGGGACCATCGGCCTATAAGGCCGACAGACTGGAAATCGATGAGATCATTGTTATCGGGCCAGAGCAACAAGCATGTGCCGATTTGATTCGAAGGTTTCGGGCCTACGTGGCCGAATGCTATACAGGAGATCTCATTTTCGAGGAAGAAACGCCACCATCGGTTGGCGATGAAATTCAGTTAGAGGAACTAGCAACGGCGCCAGCCAAGCTCGACGACATCAAGATCCAAGTACAGGACCCTGTTATCGAGATTGAGCTAGGCAGCGAAGATGATCACAGCCCAACTTACATCAGCGCATTGCTCGATAATGGCCAGAAGGATCGGCTGATACAAGTATTAAAGGAGTACAAGGACTGTTTGCCTGGAATTATGACGAGATGCCAAGATTAAGCAGCGAATTGGTGGAACACCGTATTCCGATACTTGAAGGGTACTTGCCCCGGAAATAGCCCCTGAGAAGGATGTCCGTCGAGGTGCGCAAACTAATCAGGGAAGAGATCGAGAAGCTGTTGAAGGCCAGTTTCATCGAGGTGGCCCGATATCCGGAGTGGGTAGCGAATGTTGTACCCGTGATGAAGAAGAACGGGAAGATCAAGATATGCATCGTTTCAGAGACCTGAATCTTGCATCTCCTAAAGACGAATATCCGATGCCAATGGCGAACATGTTAATAGATACTGCCGCTGGCAATATGTTCATGACAGCCGTAGACGGAAGTGCAGGTTATAATAAGATTTTTGTTGCTGTCGACGACATACCAAAATTGGCTTTTCAATGTCACGGTGGAATAGGCACCTTCCAATGGAAAGTGATGCCATTCGGACTCAAAAACGCCGGAGCCACTTATCAACGAGCCATGAACTGCATATTCAGTGAGTACATAGATGACTTTATTAAAATTTACATCGATGATATCATTATCAAATCGACTAGTTATGATGAACATCTAACACATTTGGCGAAGTCATTTGCCAAAATGAGAAAACATAAATTAAAGCTTAATCCCTTGAAGTGTGTTTTTGCAGTTGCGTCAGCCAATTTTCTTGGCTTCTTAGTGCATCACAAGGGGATTGAGATTGACAAAAATAAATCCAAAGCTATCCTGACAGCCAGACCTCCATCGACGAAGAAGGAATTACAACAATTCCTTGGCAAGGTCAACTTTTTACGGAGGTTCATTTCCAACTTGGCTAGAAAAACGAAGGTCTTCTCGCCTTTGTTGAAACTGTAGGACAAAGAGGAATTTTGCTGGCAAACGGAGCATGAGCAGGCGTTTCAGGAAATCAAGGATAAGCTGACAACGCCGCCTGTAATGATGCCGCCTGTCAAGGGGAAACCCTTGAAATTATATATATCTGCCACGGAGGACACCGTCGGCGGATTTCTGGCGCAAGACGACGAGGATGGATTTGAACGAGCAATCTATTACTTGAGCAGGCACTTGACAGAAACGGAGCAGAGGTACTCGCCGATAGAAAATGTATGCCTTGCATTGTTTTTCTCTTGCAAAAAATTACGTCATTATATGTTGCCTGTGAAAGTGTTAGTTATTTCTAGTATTGATGTGATAAAGTATATGATAGCTAAGCCTGTAATGAGGGGACGGATTGGTCGATGGGCCATCCAGTTGATGGAATATCAGTTGCAATACGTACCGCAAAAAGCAGTCAAAGGCCAAGTATTGGCTGATTTTCTGGTTGACCATCCATGTATCGATATTGATCAAGCCGTTCTCAAAGAACTGGACTCGATGACAGTAGAGATCAAGCCATGTACATTGGCTTTCGATGGGTCTAGAACCGATAGACTATGCGGAGCAGGTATCGTTTTGATTTCTCCATCAAATGTAAAAACTAAGCTATTGATTCAATTTGACTTTGAATGTACTAACAATCAGGTCGAATACGAAGCCTTGATAATCGGACTAGAAATGCTCAGAGAGCTCGACAGTAAGTCTGTCGTCATCGTCGAGGACTCGCAGTTGGTTATCAGGCAGATACAAGGTACTTATAAATGCCGAAACCCAATACTTGACAAATATTATTTAATTGCGATGTCTTTGTTGTTGGAATTTATTGATGTCACATGTTATCATGTGACGAGAGGAAATAACAGCAAGGCCAACAGTTTGGCCCAATTGGCGACTGGTATCGATCTACCTGATGTCGTCGAGGAATCTCATTACGTCGTCAGGAGACGACACTGTCCGTCATTCATGTATCGAGACAACGTCCTGACTGTTTTGAGTGTGTTTCAGTCCTGATGACTGGAGAGAGCCGATCAGAAAATATCTGGCTGATCCGTCAGACAGAGCATCTCGACAGACAAGGCTCAGGGCCATCAACTATGTCTTGATGGGAGATCAGTTGTTCAGAAAAAGCCATGACGGCGTGCTCCTGTTATGCGTCGATCAACAGGACGTCATGAGAATTATGATGGAAGCTCATGAAGGAATTTGTGGGGCCCATCAGAATGGCCACAAGTTAACATGGCTGCTTCGCCGATATGGTTATTACTGGCCAAAAATGGTCGGAGATTGTGTACAGTTGGCAAAAGGTTGTGAGAAGTGCCAACGGTTTGGGGTGATTCAGAGGATCCCCATCGAGGAGATGAATGTCATAATCAAGCCATGGCCTTTTAGATGCTGGGCCATCGATATCATCGGGGAAATTCATCCCTCGTCTTCCAAACACCATCGATACATTATTGTGGCCACATATTACTTTACTAAGTGGGTAAAGGCCAAACCGCTCAAACAGGCCAATCAGGCCGAAGTGATGAAGTTCATCAAGGACCTAATCATACACAGGTTTGGTCTACCATAGACCATTGTCATTGACAGGGGACTGATGTTTGTCGGTCAGAAGATCAAGGAGTTTGCCAGATCGATGGGTTTTTGAGTTGGTCCATTCAACACCGTAGTATGCACAAGGGAATGGCCAAGCAGAAGCTTCTAATCGAGTCCTTAAGGACATTATTACAAAAATGATCGAGGAAAACCCAAGAGCTTGCCACTTGATGCTGTCAAAGGCATTGTGGGCTTATTGGACCAGCAAACGGACAAGCACTGACACCACTCCGTACAAACAGACTTACGGACAGGATGCCGTTCTACCGATGGAAATCAACGTCCGATCACTTCGGGTGATGCAGCAAAATGAATTGACGCCCGAAGAATATACTGAAAGTATGCTCCAGGAGCTCGATGAAGTTAGGGTTGCCGCGTTGGATAAAATCAAGGCACAAAAAAGGCTAGTCGCCCGATGCTACGATAAAAAGATACGCAGGAAACAGATTGACGTCGGGGACATGGTCTGGAGAACTATTTTGCCACTTCATCAGCGCGAGAAAAAGTATGGCAAATGGAGAGCGACGTGGCAATGACCATATGAAGTCTTCTCGATAACTCGAGGAGGGGGTTACATTTTGAAAAAGCCAGATGGGAATCTCTGTCAAGACCCCATCAATGGAAGATACCTGAAAAAGTTCAGACCAACCCTTTGGGAATCAATGTGTCTAGAACATCAACGAGCGTTGGAGCTGGAAATCGAGCGGCGCCAAGAGTAAGTGCGCCGATCCCTTTGTAAGTATTAGTTAGGTTTATTTTTAGTCTTATTTTTATTTCCTTTCTGTTTTGTTAGACTAAGTCTTTTAAAGTAATATTAGTTGTTGCATTTATTTTCAAAAGTTTTGTCTAAGTACTTCGCGTTTAATTCAAATTTTTGTTTCCCCGATTTTCATGTTTTTACATCAAGGCATTTCGTTTAAGTCTGTTGGGTTGGTTCAATTTTAGCTAAGTCTTGTTGACAAGAAGTTGTGTTTTTGCTTGCGAAGTTGCTTGTTGAGTTGCAAAATCAATGGCTTCGATTTTTGGTACTTAGTCATAGTTGGTTTCGGTTTTGGAGAAAAACACAAGATAAACCAAGCCAAAAGAAATTCTATTAAGGAAAGGAAAACTAGTCTATGGCCATCAGGCCATTACATCAAGCAAAGCAACAGAAAATAAAATAAGGTCTTGTTCATCAGACCAGTCACTTGAAGAAGTGAATTTGGTTAACTACCAAAATTTTGGCTGACTGCTAAGTCCTCGATATATTACTATAAGTTATCTAATATCGAGTTTATTCAATGTCGAGAGGCCCACTGATATCGACGTGCTGTATTAATAGGTGTCCTGATACCAAGAGATGTCTTGATATCAAAGATATCCATACTTGGCTGACATCGAGAGATCCGCCATCATCAAGGCCATTGTAATTTGGTCTATTTTCTACAAATAGTTTTCGTTTTATAAAGCCGATAGTTGTTTATTAAATGAAGCATTGTCCCAATTTTTCATCTTTAAAAGAAAGAGAAAAACTTTAATCTAAGTCTAATTCGATTAAATTAATTTTTAAATTAATTACATCGAATACGACTTACGGGGGGCATTGTTTGTACCAAAAAAATCACCCTCGATTAATCGAGGAGTAGCAGCTCGATGAAGGGCCGAAAAACAGCAATGGGCCGAACCAAGCCAAGTGAATTGGATCAGGATCGGACCCACTCTGATCCGGAAATCAATCCGACCAAAATTAAACGGGTCACGAGCCCAATTTGAGATACAGCCCAATTGTTATAATTAATTAATTAAGTTAATTAGTTAATTAATTGGGCCGAGTAGTATTAATTGGCCCATATAATTAACAAAGGCCAAAATAAGTAATTAATTGGATAATTAATTACAATTAAGAAATAAGGTTAAATGGCCCAATTATCAGGCCAACTGATCCGAAATGGCCCAAAATGACATGGCCCAGCCGATTAAATTGGCCAAGTGATCCAAATGGCCCATACGAAATTTAATTAAATGATGGCCATTTAATTAAATAATAGCAAATTAAATAGATAAGGCCAATTAGTTAGGAAGTGGCCACATAAATCTCTCTAACCAAAAGAGATAGATTAAAACACAACCACTTCCTAATTTATCTCAAGTTGGTTACTATATTAAAACTGAAATTCAAATTAAACAAAAGACACGTTTCTTCTTCTCCAACCACCACCAAAATTAATTTTCAGCAAAAAGAAGGAGAAAACCACCATCAAAGTAGTGGAGATAGTGGGGAAATCTGAAAGTAGTGGAGCAAGTGGGAGATTGGCCATCAAGGAAGCAGTTTTTCGGCCAACAACTCAATTTCCAGCATCTATAAATACTCCAGGACAGCCATACGCGCAAAACACACACACACAACTCAATCTACAAAATTCAGTCTACACTGATCGGCTCTACGCCTCACCGGAAGTCCAGCACACCGCTGCTTCTCTCGTCAGCAAACACCTATTAATCCCTTGATATCAACCGTCCCTCCTTATCCACCAGCGATTCTTGACCGCCTGAAGTTTTGCCGCCGCCGCCGCCGAAAGTCAGTCGCCGCCGCCGCCGCTGCTTCAGCCGTCAAAATGCTGTCTCGAGTGAAACCCCTTCATAGCGAGCAGATAACACGCTGTTTCGATCAAGTTATCAGCCTGTCAACTCCTTGATATCAGTCTGTTGATCCTCAGCCACCAGCTATCCCTGACCGCCTGAAGGTCTGCCGCCGCCGCCGTCGTCTTCCGCCGTCAGCTGAAGCTGTCTCGAGCTAAACCACTCGATATCAACCAAGTAGCAAGTTGTTAACCGTCATGTAAGTGCCCACGTATTTATATGACAAACTCATCGAGTAGCCATCTGCTTGACGAACTCGTCGTCAAGTAGCCATCTTGACGGCTATCGGTTGAGTAGCCATCTGCTCCGTCGATGCCCTTTTCAGTGGCCACCCGCTGATCAGGAGTCCGATTGGTGGTCATCCATCAAGGTTGGGCGAACCATTGACTGTGGTCTTCTGTCGTCAATGTTACTTTCTGTCAACAAGCTGTTCTATCATGCATTATCAGCTCATCGGCGGGTTTACCTGCCGATCAATGAGTCAATTTTCAGAACTCATTAGACTTATCAACTCATCTGGCAGATCATGCCAAAACAGGAGACTTTATCGTTTTGCATATTTTTGTAATATTTTTATATCGGGGAACTTACTGATTTTCTTGTATTATAAATGGAAGTAATTTGGTTCGCATCTCTTAAATTATTTTACTAAAGTATGCTTTACGTCAACGGATTTTCATTGATATGTCGTTTTTTTGTCAAGATTATGTCTTCTGTCAAGGTGAATGTTTAAACTGATTGATTGTCAAGTCATTTGCTGATTTGAAAATTCGCTGATATGTTGAGCAGGCCATCGATTTGTCATGAGTTTTTGGCATTTAGGAGAGATTTTCATAAATTATTTAAGTCCTGCGGCCAGGCAGGCATAGAAAAGAACTAGGGGTAGTGTTTGCCTACTCTGTCACAATCGTTTAGAAGTCAGCCTTATCAGGACAACTTATCCCGATATCAATATGTCTTTGTCAGGACACTTATGTTATGACTACACTGATATCAACATGTCCATTTTCAAATCGTTATGTTTGGACGCACAAACATTGGCACGCCCGCATTATTTTACATCATATCGATGCATTTTACATCGAGCTATTGGCTCGTCGAGGCATCTGCTGACAGGTTTACAACAAACAATGTTTTGGCACGCCTCGATGCCAAACATCCCTCGATGTCAGCTCCTCGATGCCAAGTATCCCTTGATGTCAGTTTTATCGCAAACAATATTTTGACACTTCTTGATGCCAAGGGTTGCTCGATGTCGAGGTGCCCTCGCAGTCAAAATTAACGCAAACACATAGACAAAGTTTGACATCTTTTCTGTTTTTTATCAAAATATTATATAATTTCTTCTTTTGCATCTTTTCTGTTTTTTATCAGCTCCTCTTTTTGCATCTAAAACTTGCCAAAGTTCCCCAAAAATGGCAGTTTAATGCTATATATTCCTATCATTTAGGTCATTTCACGAGTGGATCAAGATTTCGATAAATCTTCGATATTTAAGTCAATTGAAACAAAAAAAAAATATAAAATTTTTCTAAATATTTTCACATGCATGGGTGGTGTTTTACAAGATTCCCATAAACAACCATCTCCTACACACATTTGTTGGTGCTGGAATAGAAGTGTAAATTCTCAACCATGAACATGTATGATCGATATTTGTCTTAAATTTATAATCAATTGCTTTATGAATGAAGGTAACATCTTTAATTAAGTACTTCAATGACCTACAGAATAAGTCGTGTTGACATTTCATATTTTCGGAAAAGTTTCAAAAAATTTCTATTGTATATTTAACTAATTGGAACATATCATGAGACGGTGTATTTCTTTTTCTAAATTTGACCGTAAAAGAATATGAGAATGATGAATCTCCATTAGTGCTTCACATGTTAAAGTTAATTGATTTATAGGAAATTATAAATAAATTTTCCTTTTTGTTTTTGTAATATTTTTATTAATTTATGTCATTAGAATTTTATTTATTAATTTATGTTATTTAATTTTTATTTATTAATTATATTTTAGCTTTATCTTTTTATTAAGATAATTGTAGAACATATTTATTATTTTAAGATAGTTGTAGAACATATTTTATTATTTTATTAAAAACATGTAAATAGTTATTACTGTAACATTCCCATCTATTGATAGCATAACAATGTAGACCCTTGTAACCAAGCTGAGACAATTTCGGAAAACTATTTAAAAAAAATTGATGATGTAAGGAATGTAGTAAGCCGGCTAAACCAGATGGAAAATTCTTGTAATAATCGAAATAGTAATAGCTTGTTTGATTGTCAAGAAAGTAAGGAAAAATTGTAGAAAAAGGAAAAGAAAGTAATTTTCCTTTACATATTTGGTTGTCAGAAAAATTATTTTCTTGCACATGTTTGGTTATCAAGAAAATTTAGGAATATAATATTTTTGAAAAATATTTTTGTGTGATTATGAATACTTTCAAAATTGTAAAATATATTAAAAATAATTGCAAGATAAAACTTATCAAATTAATCCCTTGAAAATATTAAGTACAAATCGAATTGAATCAATAAAAGCTAACAATAATGAAATAAATAAACTAAAATAGCTTAAAATAAATCATAAAAATTATTGTTATGGTAATCAATGGTTTTGTTGATCTCGATATTAAACTCCCTCTTCAAGTATTTGATTCATATTGCAGGAGGATAAGTCATAAACGCCGTTGCATTGAACTCATTCTGGAGGAAAAGATAAAAAATATCAAAAATATCATCTTCATCCATGCCTTTAATTTGTTGAAGGCATTCAAGTAATATATATGAATCAATACCATCTTTTTTCTTCTCTATGGTTGTGGCCATCTTGTCGATGTCTTAGCCATGGAATTCATTGTTTGCACAAGACCTTTGGCGTTGTTTACACGTTGATTAGATGAAGTACCTTGGCTTTTACTTTTAAATTGAGTTTGTTCTTGTTCGGTTTGAACATCAACTTCATCTGTTTCATTTTTTTTTCTATATCTTCACCATCCATGTCATCGACAGATTCATTTATCGGACTTTTTAAACTTCCACAAGCCGAACGTTTTTTATTAATGTCTTGCCCTCCCCGACACCATTCACCCGTTGCTCCATCATTTCCACAAACCTTCGCCAACTCGTCAAACATCTCAATTTTCTTGTACCGCAAATGCTTTACTTTTGGATTTGCCTGCAATATAAATTAAAATTGTTTAGTGTGTCATTATTTAAAAATCTAATCTAAGTAATATAGTAAAATTACCTATAGATATGTCTCCCATACAGGTTCTAAAGCTTCTACTTTTTTTGTTGTGTAGTTGAAACCAAAGCCACTTTGACGTATGAGCTTCTCAACGTCCCTATAATCTTTCTTGATTGTTATCATGCGATTCTTTGATGGGATAGTGCTCTGCAAGCCAATATATTTAGCTTGTTTTGGAACTATCATTATCTTTCTTTAGTATAAATGTAATAATACGCATGTTTATTTATATTTGTATAAGGATAAACAATGGCCAACTTCATCTCTCGCGAATACATTTAAGCGATTGGATGAAATCCTTAGATTACATTTGACTATGGGACGATTCACTTCAGTACTGAGTGCAATCATGAAACAGTCTCAAATGTCGTAATCTTAAAACTGTTCCAAGTCATAGATTCCGAACGAGATGGGGTATCGTAGGAATCGCCAAGACTTGTACAAGTATGCATGATTCACATGTAGTGAATTTGTAGCGTTTCATGAGCAAGGCATTTGAGGCCAGTGCATATGAGGAGGTGGTTCAATGGAGGATTGAACGCATCGAACGACCCGAACAGAGAAACCCATTGTGGAAGCGCATGTCGCATATCGGTGATGGGATGTTTCTCAAGGATTATAATAGTGTACGATTTAGTCCTTTGACTTGAGGTGCTAGGGCGAATTCGGTGCATGAAAGTGCGTACTTAGATCTAGGTATATGTCACTTAGCTTGATCATAACATGCCTAGGTTGGGTGCGTATGGACATGTACGCGGGTGGTTAGTACCAATATGGAATCTATTGACTCATTGTAATGGATGAGAGAATTTCCTATACGATTCTTAGATAATATATCCGAGGAATCCACGGCCGTGGTCGGTGACGGATTTGGGAAGGGGTTTCCAAATTTAGCAGTCACACTGGAATATTATCCTGAATTAGAAAGTATAGTTATCGAGACAAATTTAGAGGTGCCGATCAATTCACACACCCTAAGTCTTGATCGGGAATATTAGTCGATAGAA
Source organism: Penstemon eatonii (assembly GCA_038501285.1). Lineage (NCBI taxonomy): Eukaryota > Viridiplantae > Streptophyta > Magnoliopsida > Lamiales > Plantaginaceae > Penstemon > Penstemon eatonii. The sequence continues at coordinate 36,301,952 of CM076711.1, read as the reverse complement.
GGACCGTATGTACATGGTAATTATATGAGACGAGGTTCACAAGTATCAATTCACCTGAAGTTGGGCTTCATGGGCTTGTGGCTAGACATCGACCATGAAGTGTAGGTACTCCTGAGTTAATAGAGGATTTGATTCTAGGAGTGGTCAATTAAAGGTTGTTTAATTGACCGGAGCAATTTATTGTTCATAAATTAAATCACGAGGAATTCGTGGGCCTGCTGCCAATTGATGGTGAACCCAGAGGGTCACACACAATACAATTGGACGGTGACTGTTGAAAAAGGATACTAAAGGAATTAATTGATTTAAAGGTAATTAAATCAATTAAATGAATTAAAATATTTAATTCAAGTGGGAGATTAATTAATTAGCTGACTCAATTAATCAAATACTTAATTGAGTTGCTAATTAACTATATAAGTGAAATATTGATTTAATTGGATTGGGCATTTAATTAAAGTACTTAATTAAATGAATAGGCTTGCAAGACATGGGCCTTTAATTAAAAGTCCATAAGGAGTCTTGCAAAATCTAGGTCAAGAGGGAGTCTATAAATAGGGTTCCACTAGAGCTCAAAAACTAACACCTTAAGCAAAACCCTAGCCTCCTTTGACCTAGTAGCCGCCGCCCCTCTCCCTGCCCCGCCAAGCCTTGTGCCGCCGCCACCTTGCTGCCGTGAGCTGCCCAAGCGCCGCCGCCGCCTCTCCCTTGTTCCACCGTGCTAGATCTTGCCTTGCCAAGTTGATCTGCACAGTCCTGCAACAATAAATCTCCTAGATCCAGTTCTGAGCCTAAGACTAGGAGGTGTCACCAAAATCCAGTTGGTGTGGACTATCTTTGGAGGTGAGATGCTTGGATCACTTCTGTGAACCAGATCCAGATCCAGATTCAGAATCAGAACTGAAGGTTGCCACCACCTTGCCTGTGGTGAGGTAAATCGCAAAAACCCCCTTTGTTTAATTACTCGGTGCGTTTTTGTTTCTTGCTTGCGTATAAATAATATGGAGAATCTTATATGGGACCTTGGGTGCTTCGAAAAATTTTAAATTCCGCACTTTCGTTGTATTGACAATCGAGGCAACCCAACCACTATCCCATTAGTGGTATCAGAGCCAACTCCATCATTATTATATGAAAAGCCTGAACATAATGTGTTTTCATCGTATATGTTTAATTATGTATATGTAAACACATGATAATTATGTTCTGTAAATTGATTCTTACTTGTTATGACTGGATCTATGATTGGGTAAAACTGCTTTTTCAGATCTGTGCCGATTTTATAGTTTTTGAAAACTCCAGGACCTTTTGAACTAAAAATCGCATATAGGGTTTTTGTGGGCTGAAAAATTCGAATTTTTGAAATCTGGAAATTTCAAAATTCTGGACTGTTTTTGCAAATCTGGTCGCACGGGTTTTGGGGTCAATTTGAAATTTCCGGAAACTTTGGGGCTGTTTTGCAATTACCGAAACATGAGGGGTCAATTTGAAAAATCGAAAATTTTCATAATTCAAAAATTTTCTGGTAGCGGCCCAAATCTGCCAAGGGGTGTTTTTGTAATTTTTTAAAAGTTTTGGGGTCAAAGTGCAATTTTCGAAAGTTGAGGGGTCAAAATGCAATTTTCAAAAGTTGAAAAACAGAATCTGAATTTGAGCAGAAAATTTATTTTTGTTTACCCGAATATTCATTTTTGTCATAATTAGTAGTGACTAAAAGGTAAGAATCATAGGAAGTTAGTTTAAAAGGTAGTTTTAAAATTAAGAAAGAAATAGGTATAGGATGTTTGCATGTTTCTTGTTCTACATGAATTGTTTACGTGGTTTTCGATCGAGCCGAGCCTTGACCTTAGGTTAGATGTGATTGGTTTAATTTATTGTTTGGTTTTTATTGGGCCTGCGAGCCTATTATGTTTTTGGGCCACTTTGAGCCTTTGTAATAGAATAGGGCTTTACTGCTTTCCTAGTTTAGGATGGAGGCCCGTTTACAAGCAAGGTGGGAACCCAAGAAGATATGAAGGCCATGTATGCATGGTACATTGTGTAATAGCATAAGGCTTCATGAGAACCCTTTAGATTGACCAATAGGGCCAACATCATTGGCTCGATGATGGCCCACATAGAAGGCTCCCGATCGAAAATATATTGTGGTAGAATGCATGCTAGGCTTGTATGGCTTTTACTTATTTTGTCGATTTATATTTAGCTTGTATGGTATTACGCGCTAGAATATTAGATCGTAATAAAAGATAAAGCATAATTGAATCGGTGAGATCTCGAGGAGAGTTCGTATAACTTTCAAACCAGAAATTCCCCTCTCGAATTATATATTAAGTCATATTGGATTAAAATAAAATGAAGTATTTATATAAATCCAAGCCTTCCATCAATAGGGACTAGCGTATGTTGTCTACTTATCGATAGAGGTGATCCAGAGTCTGGCACCCGAGTCGAAGAAAGGGACAATGCGCGAAATTCCTTGACTCCTGTTTTTAACTAAACTCGACAAGGGTGAGGACTGGTCGGGATGTGGGGATCGACCGATAACTAGTTACGGAGAACTCACGACCGGGCCCGTTGCTTATCACGATTGTTGGGTTAGACTTAACGATTAGTAACACTTATGATGTAGCAGTGCTAGATAAGTGCGAAAACCGAGGCAAAATAGCTTGAAGGTTGTGGAGTGACACAATTGGCAATAAGTATGCCTACCTGGGGAATTGGTTGTATGGCCACGAGTCGTGGGTGCAATTAATTGCCGCTGGGACGTCAAGACCTACTAGGAAATAGAATTTCCCGAACAATTGAAAGGGGTAATTGTTTCGATAAAATAGTGGGAGAACTTCTACGATAGAAAGTCCAACCTTCGTAGATTATAAGTATTATTCAATAACTAGTCCACTAAATGTTTGTCTTCTCTTTAGATACTGAGATATCTGTAATTATCCTTTTTTCTATTTATCCTCGACAAATAAAATAACTGGATCAAAATATCGACTAGGCAAGAAACATGAGAATTGTCTTAAATTCCAAAAGGGGAATGATGTTCTTAAAAGACAAGCCTATGCCTTATGCGCTTCCGAGATAAGTCAAAATAAAGAAAACGAATCAACCGTAGAGTATGGGAATATTAATGATCGTTTCCTCATATAAAGATGAATTTCAAAAGTGAAACGAATCACCTATGAAGTATGGGAATCTTAATGATCGTTTCCTCAAATAAGCATCAAGATTGAATGAGCTATGGAAGCAACATGAGAAGCATGTCTGAAGCTTCCACCTCAAAAGGCCCGTTTTGAGGACCAGTCTTCTGAAACAAACCTCCACCTCAAAAGACTTGTTTTGAGGAGTAGTTTTGAATCGATTTGATTCGAGACTTCTAAGGAATTGTTTCAAAACTCGAGAATAAATGATGGAACTAGTGTCAAGGATCACTGTCTTTGTTTTATCAATCTAATTGAAAACTGGATCGATTAATCTTAGGCCTGCAAGTGATCTTAACATTAACTTCCTCCTAAATTCTCCATCGCTCATTCAAATGACTCTTGAAATACACTGATCTTATTTGATAAGTCGATCACATTTCATGAATCAACCAAAGTACTGGTTAAAGGCAAATAGGATAAACCTGTAATGATCGTTAACACTTCATGGACTGCGAAGTCAAAGAAGAGTAAAATGAAGAAGAATTTATTCTCTTCTAATTCGACCATAAAGGTAGTCAAAAGAATGCAAGTAGCCTAAAAGTCGAATTATCCCACTGCATCTAAGAAATGCACTGATATGTTTAATTGATTAGATGATCTAATTAATTAAGCAACGTTTCAATTAAAGGGTTAATTGAAAAAGAAAAAGGAAGCAATTAAAGAAGTTAATTGAAAGGAAGTAAATTAATTGAATTAAACCATTGACTCAATCTTATTGAATTAATGTGTGAAGTTCAAATTAATACAAAGATAATAATCCATAACTTTGGTACGCAAGACTTGGACACATCTCCAAGAGTAGGATTCAAAAGTTGGTTTCGCCTAAGCTTCTTGAAAAATAGAACTTGGATGAACTTCCAACCCGCGAATCATGTCTCAAAGGAGAGATGACCAGATCTCCCGTCACAGGGAATCCAGAGCGAACCAAACAAAATCTGGATTTAATCCATGAATATGGATCACTAAAACTGTGAGAGGAGATTACTCATACTTCGTACTTTTTGCTAATGACCTTGATCTTTAGTGAAAAATGAATCTAGTGAGATGCAAATCCGAAAAACCAAGAAAGGTATTTCAATGCGAAGTAGAGAATCAACAAAGACATAGTATTATTCGATCTAATCGAGATAGCAAATACTTGTCAAGGATTCCTCAATTATCTCATTGAGAATGAGGTTCTCATACAACAAACTCATCCTAAGACCCCTCAACTTATTGAAGTGTCTAAAGAGATGGAATCTAACATTGTTTAACATTGTTCGATCCATATTGAGTTTTCTTAAGCTTCCTTATGCATTCTAGGGGTTAGTGTTCCTGACTGCATCGAAGATACTGAGCAAAGTACCTTCAAAGTTCGTGCCTACAAAGCTTTACCAAGAAAGGTATGGAAAAATACCTCTATGCTCTTACTTCTGAATATGGAGATCTCCTGCCGATGGTAGAAACAAGAAAGGAGATAAATTGGCTAGTAGATCCAATTTGTATGTAATTGTGGTGTATCCAAAGAAATCCATTGGATACCTGTTCCACGACAATGAGAAACAATCGTTTCTCCTAGATACTGTTGCGTTCCAAATACTAATACGCAAACACGCAAGTATACGGTCGTTACAAGTAATAAAGTAGTAAGGAGTGTCGAACCCACGAGGAATTGTTCAATTAATTACCAACTAACGTTTTGTTACTTCGACTTAGATTTGTAAGTTGAGTTTGGTGAGGTGATGGTGGTTTTGATACTACAACTCAATTAAGACGACCAAGGAAACTAACACTTAATATATGTAAAGGCTTCTACGATTTTACGTCACCTAGTTCAATTCAAGACAAACGAATCAACGATTGACAACCACACTCATGTTTGTTGTTCAAGGTTTCATAATTTATTCATACGTATCTTTCGATATCGTACAAACCTACCAAAGTAGACTAATCCAATTTATGTCTAAAAGGATTAAGCCTAAGTGATGCTTTAACTCCCAAACCTTATTAGAACATGAAATAACCTAGGTATATTTCTATCCTAAAATCAAATCACAACCTAGTTTTATAATCTAATCTTTAATCAACTATGTCTAGCAATTAAAGATCAATCCATTTCATCCTATGGTTGGCATAACCACAAGTTGACAAAAGCTCAAACTAGTTTAACAAACACTTGTATACAAGCATAGCAACAACCATTAACTCATCATTTAATCAAGAATCAAGAACCAAACATAGGATCAATAAAAACATAGAATAAAGGAGATTAGCTACTCATAACAATAAATATATCATTCATTACATTAAAAGACATCAATGTAAATGAACAAAGTAAAAGAGTTTAGAGTAAGCTTAGTGAAGAGGTCTTCAACAACTTCTCCCTCAATGCCTTTTTATCTTCTTTGGGGAGTCCAAGTGAGAGTTCTTCTTTCCAAAGTGCAAACCCTTCTCTTTTCTTCAAAAGAGGCAAGAGGAAAGTGTAAATGTAGAATGAAAATGTAAGAGTTGTGAATGATCTCCCTTTAAGCCTCTAACCTAGCAACAACTACTAACTTCCATTGCCTAAGTTACCCTCCAAACTATGGCAACTAAGGCCAAAAAGTCCCCAAAAGAGGTTTGAATTACAAGTGGGGGAAAATAAGCAATGTACAAAAAACACCCTCTAAAAGCGCTGAAAAACAGAGCAGGTCTCGCGGCCGCGAGGCTGAACCTCGCGGCCGCGAGGTACAGGCCGTAGGCTCAGTCTGGTTTCCTGCTCTGCACACTTTCTTCCGAGCAGGATATCTTTTGACTCCGAACTCCGATTGTATATCCGTAAAGTCCGTAGCGTAGCTAACTCACTCATATATAACATATCCAAAATTCAGCTCATTTGGATCATCCATGAAATATTTATGCATGTTCTAGTGAGCAGCTATCTACATCCTTGTACAATTTGCTTCGGGTTCTATTTCCTTTGAAGCTCAAGCTTGACTCGCGGGGTGGGTAGAGCGACTCGCATCATTGATACGCAACTCCGAATCTCTCTAAGATTTCAATACCTACAAACCACGGAGAAAACGATCAAAACACGAACAAAAAGACAAAAACCGAACAAAGGCCGAACAAAGGGCCAAAAGCACAAAAGACACGAAAACACGCAAAGACACACAAAAACTCGAATCAAAACAAGATGTTTTGAGCTTAAAGAGATAGGTAATAACGACGTTCTCACGGCGTTATCAACACCCCCAAACTTAAACACTTGCTCGTCCTCGAGCAAAGAAAACAAAACAAGAACTAAACGTGCATGCTTAAGATCAAAATGCCATAACTTAACACTTTCAAATTATTATTTAAATAAGCTCCACGTGTGTGTGTGATGGCTTCGGCTAGATTCTATTTTAGGTGAATACGTCCCAATAGGTCAAAATCATCGGTTCTATTTGCAAGGACTTCTAATGTTTTACAAAGAATCTCTCCTCACCGTAGATTACAAACTTAATGCTCAAATCACTTCACGAAACTAAGTTATAGGTAATTTAAGAGTGTTATCCCCATTCTTGAATTAATTGACACGTTTTAGCTCCTAACTCTTTTCTCACCATACTTTGCTTTTCTTTTGATTTACAATAATAACATAGCACTTTGTGCTTTACAATGATATTACAATACAAAACTAGCACTAATTATGATGATTGTTTGTTCTTCTAAACATTTAACTTTTTGGGCTACTAGCACCATTCCAACGAAATAGAGTAATTGCAAAAGTGATTCATGAATTTCATCAATGAAGGCTTAGCCTTTCTTTTCTCTCATAGAAGTGCATACATTTTAGCAACTTCTCTACTCGTTTCTTTTGAGAGCTAGGTGTTCAAAGGTCTTTCATTCTCGAAAAGGGTTTACTCCCCCAAACTTAGGCCATTTATGCTCTTTTTACATTTAAATTCCAAGCTAAGGATTTGAGGGATTCTATGTTAAGCAAAAGGAGTCCTAGAACCTATTATCGCTAAAGCTCGTTATCCACTTTAAATATAATCGTAGACATTGCCAATGTGCTTTGAACTTTGTAGAGCATGTTCAAATAATAATAAGAATTTGAAAAATTTTGGCGGGTCGACCTAGCATGCAACAAGCGCGACCTTACTCCCCCAAACTTAAAATGCACAATGTCCCCATTGTGTGAATTGAGAGTGACGGAACAAGGTACGACACGACAAAAAAAGAACACAACAAAAACACAAGCAAAACAAAACAAAACAAAACGAAACGAAACGATAAACGAGCGAGCACGACTCTAAATAAGGTCAACAAGCAAACGTTATAACTTTAAACAAGCAAACATACCAATATCTCTCAAGAGTTAATAACAAAACCAATAAAAGACGAGAATAGAATTAAAACATTGTAAGCTCAATTTAAACCGACGGGACTGCGTAAATTTAAATACAACGTCCCTTTTCGTATGCATCCCGTGGTTGCTCCCGTCTTCAGTGGTTTCGTGCATTGAGGGCATGCTCCATTGCTTTCCCGTACTCTTCCTTTTTATTTCAAACGTACAAAATTCCCCCAAAACGCAATTTATCAAACACTTGGCGTGCACTCCTCAATTCACTAATTCTCTCCAAACTTTACAATAACTTCCACCCAAAAAATTTCAATACCAAATCAATGCAATAACAATACAACTGAGCAATACCATCAAGAGTCAAGCCATACTTACCTTTTGGATGCCCAATTTCGGTTGAAATCGAAGAATTTTGCCTTTGAAGAAATTGGGGAAGAAATTTCAGAAATTTGTGGTTATGTTGGTGAAGTTGAAGCTTTTTAGGTGATTGAGAGTGAAGGAGGGTCGGATTTGGGTGGTTGGGAAGTTTTTAGAGTAAGTTAGTGAGAGATGAGAGTTATAGATGGGAGAGATTGAAAGGGTGAGAGGGAAGAATTTAAATTTGGAGAAGTGAGGGAGAATGAGGTTGGTTCAGGTTATAGAGGGGGGGGGGGGGGCATCTCGCGGCCGCGGGACTTAACCTCGCGGCCGCGAGACAATGGCAGAAAGTTTCTGCCAACAACTTCGCGGCCGCGGGCATATACCCCGCGGCCGCGAGAGTGAGGCAGAAAGTTTTGCTAACTTTCTGCCAACACTTCGCAGTCGCGAGCTTTAAGCTCGCGGCGGCGAGGGTTGGACAGAAAATTTCTTTGCTCATCTCACCTTATACCGTTCCCAATCCATGGTTCATTCGCTCGATCTTTACAGCGCGCTCATTTACCTACAACACAAGACACGAAAATGAAAACAAAAACAAACACGACACAAAACACAAAACACAACAACAAAGAAAAAAAACAATAGGCTCGGGTTGCCTCCCGAGAAGCGCTTGTTTATAGTCGTGAGCTCGACTTGAAACTTCCCTTTTCTTTTAGGGTGGCCAATAATCGAATAGGATCCCATCGGGATCAAGTATGAGCCCCGGCCTCCTCACTTTTAAATTCGTCCCACGCCTTAATTTTTCCATTGTACGGCCTTTTGGGACGGATTTGAACCACATATCAAATCGAAAACTTTTATCTCCCGGTTCAAATCTCTTGTAATCTTTACCCATAATTATCCACGTTACTTTGCTCGGTTGGATCCACTTGTCTTCTTTGAGAATAATCAAGTCCACGTAAGAACATTTGATGACCTTTTGATCAAACTCTTCATCTATGATGAATTTTTCTTCCCTCGCAAGCTTTTTCGATCCACCTTGTTTTTCCTCTCTAGTAGGAAGCTCATTTGTTTCTAACATTTCACTCGGTTCATTAAAGCTTTCATTAGGAGCAACTGATTCAATTGAACTCGGCAAAGCTCCCGGGGGTCTTATGCTTAAGGCTTGTGAGATTTGCTCCATTTGTGTTTGAAGATCCCTTAATGTCCCCGAGTCTTTTTGTAACTGTTTGGAAACCTCTTCCAATTGTTTGGAAACCTCTTCCAATTTAGAATCATTGTTAACCATGTATTTGGTGGTGTGCTCCATGAACTTAGTGAATGCTTCTTCCAAAGATGATTGTGCTTCTACCGGAGGTTGAGAATATTCATGATAGTTCGGTTGGATTAATGGAGTAATCATCATCATATCCGGGTGTGGTACACCTCCCCACCCATTGTTCCTTGGATAATACGGGCCATCTCCCCATTCGATATTGTAGCCATTGTAAGTGGGACTCGGCTCATAATGATTACCCATGTATGAATTCTCATATTGAAAATGAGTTGGACTCATTGGGCAACCGGCGATTGTGCTCTCCCCCATGCAATGCATACAATAACAAAGTGATCCTCCCTCGGTTGACCTTGGATAGCAATCATTGTACGCCATCGTACCTAGGAAGACAAAGATCACAACGTAAATAGCAAATCCAAGCTAAGATATACAATAATATAAATTGGCAAACAATCGTTACAATTCCCCGGCAACGGCGCCAAAAACTTGTTGCGTTCCAAATACTAATACGCAAACACGCAAGTATACGGTCGTTACAAGTAATAAAGTAGTAAGGAGTGTCGAACCCACGAGGAATTGTTCAATTAATTACCAACTAACGTTTTGTTACTTCGACTTAGATTTGTAAGTTGAGTTTGGTGAGGTGATGGTGGTTTTGATACTACAACTCAATTAAGACGACTAAGGAAACTAACGCTTAATATATGTAAAGGCTTCTACGATTTTACGTCACCTAGTTCAATTCAAGACAAACGAATCAACGATTGACAACCACACTCATGTTTGTTGTTCAAGGTTTCATAATTTATTCATACGTATCTTTCGATATCGTACAAACCTACCAAAGTAGACTAATCCAATTTATGTCTAAAAGGATTAAGCCTAAGTGATGCTTTAACTCCCAAACCTTATTAGAACATGAAATAACCTAGGTATATTTCTATCCTAAAATCAAATCACAACCTAGTTTTATAATCTAATCTTTAATCAACTATGTCTAGCAATTAAAGATCAATCCATTTCATCCTATGGTTGGCCTAACCACAAGTTGACAAAAGCTCAAACTAGTTTAACAAACACTTGTATACAAGCATAGCAACAACCATTAACTCATCATTTAATCAAGAATCAAGAACCAAACATAGGATCAATAAAAACATAGAATAAAGGAGATTAGCTACTCATAACAATAAATATATCATTCATTACATTAAAAGACATCAATGTAAATGAACAAAGTAAAAGAGTTTAGAGTAAGCTTAGTGAAGAGGTCTTCAACAACTTCTCCCTCAATGCCTTTTTATCTTCTTTGGGGAGTCCAAGTGAGAGTTCTTCTTTCCAAAGTGCAAACCCTTCTCTTTTCTTCAAAAGAGGCAAGAGGAAAGTGTAAATGTAGAATGAAAATGTAAGAGTTGTGAATGATCTCCCTTTAAGCCTCTAACCTAGCAACAACTACTAACTTCCATTGCCTAAGTTACCCTCCAAACTATGGCAACTAAGGCCAAAAAGTCCCCAAAAGAGGTTTGAATTACAAGTGGGGGAAAATAAGCAATGTACAAAAAACACCCTCTAAAAGCGCTGAAAAACAGAGCAGGTCTCGCGGCCGCGAGGTACAGGCCGTAGGCTCAGTCTGGTTTCCTGCTCTGCCACACTTTCTTCCGAGCAGGATATCTTTTGACTCCGAACTCCGATTGTATATCCGTAAAGTCCGTAGCGTAGCTAACTCACTCATATATAACATATCCAAAATTCAGCTCATTTGGATCATCCATGAAATATTTATGCATGTTCTAGTGAGCAGCTATCTACATCCTTGTACAATTTGCTTCGGGTTCTATTTCCTTTGAAGCTCAAGCTTGACTCGCGGGGTGGGTAGAGCGACTCGCATCATTGATACGCAACTCCGAATCTCTCTAAGATTTCAATACCTACAAACCACGGAGAAAACGATCAAAACACGAACAAAAAGACAAAAACCGAACAAAGGCCGAACAAAGGGCCAAAAGCACAAAAGACACGAAAACACGCAAAGACACACAAAAACTCGAATCAAAACAAGTAGTTTTGAGCTTAAAGAGATAGGTAATAACGACGTTCTCACGGCGTTATCAACACCCCCAAACTTAAACACTTGCTCGTCCTCGAGCAAAGAAAACAAAACAAGAACTAAACGTGCATGCTTAAGATCAAAATGCCATAACTTAACACTTTCAAATTATTATTTAAATAAGCTCCACATGTGTGTGTGATGGCTTCGGCTAGATTCTATTTTAGGTGAATACGTCCCAATAGGTCAAAATCATCGGTTCTATTTGCAAGGACTTCTAATGTTTTACAAAGAATCTCTCCTCACCGTAGATTACAAACTTAATGCTCAAATCACTTCACGAAACTAAGTTATAGGTAATTTAAGAGTGTTATCCCCATTCTTGAATTAATTGACACTTTTTAGCTCCTAACTCTTTTCTCACCATACTTTGCTTTTCTTTTGATTTACAATAATAACATAGCACTTTGTGCTTTACAATGATATTAGAATACAAAACTAGCACTAATTATGATGATTGTTTGTTCTTCTAAACATTTAACTTTTTGGCTACTAGCACCATTCCAACGAAATAGAGTAATTGCAAAAGTGATTCATGAATTTCATCAATGAAGGCTTAGCCTTTCTTTTCTCTCATAGAAGTGCATACATTTTAGCAACTTCTCTACTCGTTTCTTTTGAGAGCTAGGTGTTCAAAGGTCTTTCATTCTCAAAAAGGGTTTACTCCCCCAAACTTAGGCCATTTATGCTCTTTTTACATTTAAATTCCAAGCTAAGGATTTGAGGGATTCTAAGTTAAGCAAAAGGAGTCCTAGAACCTATTATCGCTAAAGCTCGTTATCCACTTTAAATATAATCGTAGACATTGCCAATGTGCTTTGAACTTTGTAGAGCATGTTCAAATAATAATAAGAATTTGAAAAATTTTGGCGGGTCGACCTAGCATGCAACAAGCACGACCTTACTCCCCCAAACTTAAAATGCACAATGTCCCCATTGTGTGAATTGAGAGTGACGGAACAAGGTACGACACGACAAAAAAAGAACACAACAAAAACACAAGCAAAACAAAACAAAACAAAACGAAACGAAACGATAAACGAGCGAGCACGACTCTAAATAAGGTCAACAAGCAAACGTTATAACTTTAAACAAGCAAACATACCAATATCTCTCAAGAGTTAATAACAAAACCAATAAAAGACGAGAATAGAATTAAAACATTGTAAGCTCAATTTAAACCGACGGGACTGCGTAAATTTAAATACAACGTCTCTTTTCGTATGCATCCCGTGGTTGCTCCCGTCTTCAGTGGTTTCGTGCATTGAGGGCATGCTCCATTGCTTTCCCGTACTCTTCCTTTTTATTTCAAACGTACAAAATTCCCCCAAAACGCAATTTATCAAACACTTGGCATGCACTCCTCAATTCACTAATTCTCTCCAAACTTTACAATAACTTCCACCCAAAAAATTTCAATACCAAATCAATGCAATAACAATACAACCGAGCAATACCATCAAGAGTCAAGCCATACTTACCTTTTGGATGCCCAATTTCGGTTGAAATCGAAGAATTTTGCCTTTGAAGAAATTGGGGAAGAAATTTCAGAAATTTGTGGTTATGTTGGTGAAGTTGAAGCTTTTTAGGTGATTGAGAGTGAAGGAGGGTCGGATTTGGGTGGTTGGGAAGTTTTTAGAGTAAGTTAGTGAGAGATGAGAGTGATAGATGGGAGAGATTGAAAGGGTGAGAGGGAGAGGTTGGTTCGGGTTACAGGGGGGGGGGGGGGGGGGGCGTCTCGCGGCCGCGAGACAATGGCAGAAAGTTTCTGCCAACAACTTCGCGGCCGCGAGCATATACCCCGCGGCCGCGAGAGTGAGGCAGAAAGTTTTGCTAACTTTCTGCCAACACTTCGCAGCCGCGAGCTTTAAGCTCGCGGCGGCGAGGGTTGGACAGAAAATTTCTTTGCTCATCTCACCTTATACCGTTCCCAATCCATGGTTCATTCGCTCGATCTTTACAGCGCGCTCATTTACCTACAACACAAGACACGAAAATGAAAACAAAAACAAACACGACACAAAACACAAAACACAACAACAAAGAAAAAAAACAATAGGCTCGGGTTGCCTCCAGAGAAGCGCTTGTTTATAGTCGTGAGCTCGAACTGAAAATTCCCTTTTCTTTTAGGGTGGCCAATAATCGAATAGGATCCCATCGGGATCAAGTATGAGCCCCGGCCTCCTCACTTTTAAATTCGTCCCACGCCTTAATTTTTCCATTGTACGGCCTTTTGGGACGGATTTGAACCACATATCAAATCGAAAACTTTTATCTCCCGGTTCAAATCTCTTGTAATCTTTACCCATAATTATCCACGTTACTTTGCTCGGTTGGATCCACTTGTCTTCTTTGGGAATAATCAAGTCCACGTAAGAACATTTGATGACCTTTTGATCAAACTCTTCATCTATGATGAATTTTTCTTCCCTCGCAAGCTTTTTCGATCCACCTTGTTCTTCCTCTCTAGTAGGAAGCTCATTTGTTTCTAACATTTCACTCGGTTCATTAAAGCTTTCATTAGGAGCAACTGATTCAATTGAACTCGGCAAAGCTCCCGGGGGTCTTATGCTTAAGGCTTGTGAGATTTGCTCCATTTGTGTTTGAAGATCCCTTAATGTCCCCGAGTCTTTTTGTAACTGTTTGGAAACCTCTTCCAATTGTTTGGAAACCTCTTCCAATTTAGAATCATTGTTAACCATGTATTTGGTGGTGTGCTCCATGAACTTAGTGAATGCTTCTTCCAAAGATGATTGTGCTTCTACCGGAGGTTGAGAATATTCATGATAGTTCGGTTGGATTAATGGAGTAATCATCATCATATCCGGGTGTGGTCCACCTCCCCACCCATTGTTCCTTGGATAATACGGGCCATCTCCCCATTCGATATTGTAGCCATTGTAAGTGGGACTCGGCTCATAATGATTACCCATGTATGAATTCTCATATTGAAAATGAGTTGGACTCATTGGGCAACCGGCGATTGTGCTCTCCCCCATGCAATGCATACAATAACAAAGTGATCCTCCCTCGGTTGACCTTGGATAGCAATCATTGTACGCCATCGTACCTAGGAAGACAAAGATCACAACGTAAATAGCAAATCCAAGCTAAGATATACAAGAATATAAATTGGCAAACAATCGTTACAATTCCCCGGCAACGGCGCCAAAAACTTGTTGCGTTCCAAATACTAATACGCAAACACGCAAGTATACGGTCGTTACAAGTAATAAAGTAGTAAGGAGTGTCGAACCCACGAGGAATTGTTCAATTAATTACCAACTAACGTTTTGTTACTTCGACTTAGATTTGTAAGTTGAGTTTGGTGAGGTGATGGTGGTTTTGATACTACAACTCAATTAAGACGACTAAGGAAACTAACACTTAATATATGTAAAGGCTTCTACGATTTTACGTCACCTAGTTCAATTCAAGACAAACGAATCAACGATTGACAACCACACTCATGTTTGTTGTTCAAGGTTTCATAATTTATTCATAGGTATCTTTCGATATCGTACAAACCTACCAAAGTAGACTAATCCAATTTATGTCCAAAAGGATTAAGCCTAAGTGATGCTTTAACTCCCAAACCTTATTAGAACATGAAATAACCTAGGTATATTTCTATCCTAAAATCAAATCACAACCTAGTTTTATAATCTAATCTTTAATCAACTATGTCTAGCAATTAAAGATCAATCCATTTCATCCTATGGTTGGCCTAACCACAAGTTGACAAAAGCTCAAACTAGTTTAACAAACACTTGTATACAAGCATAGCAACAACCATTAACTCATCATTTAATCAAGAATCAAGAACCAAACATAGGATCAATAAAAACATAGAATAAAGGAGATTAGCTACTCATAACAATAAATATATCATTCATTACATTAAAAGACATCAATGTAAATGAACAACGTAAAAGAGTTTAGAGTAAGCTTAGTGAAGAGGTCTTCAACAACTTCTCCCTCAATGCCTTTTTATCTTCTTTGGGGAGTCCAAGTGAGAGTTCTTCTTTCCAAAGTGCAAACCCTTCTCTTTTCTTCAAAAGAGGCAAGAGGAAAGTGTAAATGTAGAATGAAAAATGTAAGAGCTGTGAATGATCTCCCTTTAAGCCTCTAACCTAGCAACAACTACTAACTTCCATTGCCTAAGTTACCCTCCAAACTATGGCAACTAAGGCCAAAAAGTCCCCAAAAGAGGTTTGAATTACAAGTGGGGGAAAATAAGAAATGTACAAAAAACACCCTCTAAAAGCGCTGAAAAACAGAGCAGGTCTCGCGGCCGCGAGGCTGAACCTCGCGGCCGCGAGGTACAGGCCGTAGGCTCAGTCTGGTTTCCTGCTCTGCCACACTTTCTTCCGAGCAGGATATCTTTTGACTCCGAACTCCGATTGTATATCCGTAAAGTCCGTAGCGTAGCTAACTCACTCATATATAACATATCCAAAATTCAGCTCATTTGGATCATCCATGAAATATTTATGCATGTTCTAGTGAGCAGCTATCTACATCCTTGTACAATTTGCTTCGGGTTCTATTTCCTTTGAAGCTCAAGCTTGACTCGCGGGGTGGGTAGAGCGACTCGCATCATTGATACGCAACTCCGAATCTCTCTATGATTTCAATACCTACAAATCACGGAGAAAACGATCAAAACACGAATAAAAAGACAAAAACCGAACAAAGGCCGAACAAAGGGCCAAAAGCACAAAAGACACGAAAACACGCAAAGACACACAAAAACTCGAATCAAAACAAGATGTTTTGAGCTTAAAGAGATAGGTAATAACGACGTTCTCACGGCGTTATCAACACCCCCAAACTTAAACACTTGCTCGTCCTCGAGCAAAGAAAACAAAACAAGAACTAAACGTGCATGCTTAAGATCAAAATGCCATAACTTAACACTTTCAAATTATTATTTAAATAAGCTCCACGTGTGTGTCTGATGGCTTCGGCTAGATTCTATTTTAGGTGAATACGTCCCAATAGGTCAAAATCATCGGTTCTATTTGCAAGGACTTCTAATGTTTTACAAAGAATCTCTCCTCACCGTAGATTACAAACATAATGCTCAAATCACTTCACGAAACTAAGTTATAGGTAATTTAAGAGTGTTATCCCCATTCTTGAATTAATTGACACTTTTTAGCTCCTAACTCTTTTCTCACCATACTTTGCTTTTCTTTTGATTTACAATAATAACATAGCACTTTGTGCTTTACAATGATATTACAATACAAAACTAGCACTAATTATGATGATTGTTTGTTCTTCTAAACATTTAACTTTTTGGGCTACTAGCACCATTCCAACGAAATAGAGTAATTGCAAAAGTGATTCATGAATTTCATCAATGAAGGCTTAGCCTTTCTTTTCTCTCATAGAAGTGCATACATTTTAGCAACTTCTCTACTCGTTTCTTTTGAGAGCTAGGTGTTCAAAGGTCTTTCATTCTCGAAAAAGGGTTTACTCCCCCAAACTTAGGCTATTTATGCTCTTTTTACATTTAAATTCCAAGCTAAGGATTTGAGGGATTCTAAGTTAAGCAAAAGGAGTCCTAGAACCTATTATCGCTAAAGCTCGTTATCCACTTTAAATATAATCGTAGACATTGCCAATGTGCTTTGAACTTTGTAGAGCATGTTCAAATAATAATAAGAATTTGAAAAATTTTGGCGGGTCGACCTAGCATGAAACAAGCGCGACCTTACTCCCTCAAACTTAAAATGCACAATGTCCCCATTGTGTGAATTGAGAGTGACGGAACAAGGTACGACACGACAAAAAAAGAACACAACAAAAACACAAGCAAAACAAAACAAAACAAAACGAAACGAAACGATAAACGAGCGAGCACGACTCTAAATAAGGTCAACAAGCAAACGTTATAACTTTAAACAAGCAAACATACCAATATCTCTCAAGAGTTAATAACAAAACCAATAAAAGACGAGAATAGAATTAAAGCATTGTAAGCTCAATTTAAACCGACGGGACTGCGTAAATTTAAATACAACGTCCCTTTTCGTATGCATCCCGTGGTTGCTCCCGTCTTCAGTGGTTTCGTGCATTGAGGGCATGCTCCATTGCTTTCCCGTACTCTTCCTTTTTATTTCAAACATACAAAATTTCCCCAAAACGCAATTTATCAAACACTTGGCGAGCACTCCTCAATTCACTAATTCTCTCCAAACTTTACAATAACTTCCACCCAAAAAATTTCAATACCAAATCAATGCAATAAGAATACAACCGAGCAATACCATCAAGAGTCAAGCCATACTTACCTTTTGGATGCCCAATTTCGGTTGAAATCGAAGAATTTTGCCTTTGAAGAAATTGGGGAAGAAATTTCAGAAATTTGTGGTTATGTTGGTGAAGTTGAAGCTTTTTAGGTGATTGAGAGTGACGTAGGGTCGGATTTGGGTGGTTGGGAAGTTTTTAGAGTAAGTTAGTGAGAGATGAGAGTGATAGATGGGAGAGATTGAAAGGGTGAGAGGGAAGAATTTAAATTTGGAGAAGTGAGGGAGAATGAGGTTGGTTCGGGTTATAGGGGGGAGGGCGTCTCGCGGCCGCGGGACTTAACCTCGTGGCCGCGAGACAATGGCAGAAAGTTTCTGCCAACAACTTCGCGGCCGCGAGCATATACCCCGCGGCCGCGAGAGTGAGGCAGAAAGTTTTGCTAACTTTCTGCCAACACTTCGCAGCCGCGAGCTTTAAGCGTGCGGCGGCGAGGGTTGGACATAAAATTTCTTTGCTCATCTCACCTTATACCGTTCCCAATCCATGGTTCATTCGCTCGATCTTTACAGCGCGCTCATTTACCTACAACACAAGACACGAAAATGAAAACAAAAACAAGCACGACACAAAACACAAAACACAACAACAAAGAAAAAAAACAATAGGCTCGGGTTGCCTCCCGAGAAGCGCTTGTTTATAGACGTGAGCTCGACTTGAAACTTCCCTTTTCTTTTAGGGTGGCCAATAATCGAATAGGATCCCATCGGGATCAAGTATGAGCCCCGGCCTCCTCACTTTTAAATTCGTCCCACGCCTTAATTTTTCCATTGTACGGCCTTTTGGGACGGATTTGAACCACATATCAAATCGAAAACTTTTATCTCCCGGTTCAAATCTCTTGTAATCTTTACCCATAATTATCCACGTTACTTTGCTCGGTTGGATCCACTTGTCTTCTTTGGGAATAATCAAGTCCACGTAAGAACATTTGATGACCTTTTGATCAAACTCTTCATCTATGATGAATTTTTCTTCCCTCGCAAGCTTTTTCGATCCACCTTGTTCTTCCTCTCTAGTAGGAAGCTCATTTGTTTCTAACATTTCACTCGGTTCATTAAAGCTTTCATTAGGAGCAACTGATTCAATTGAACTCGGCAAAGCTCCCGGGGGTCTTATGCTTAAGGCTTGTGAGATTTGCTCCATTTGTGTTTGAAGATCCCTTAATGTCCCCGAGTCTTTTTGTAACTGTTTGGAAACCTCTTCCAATTGTTTGGAAGCCTCTTCCAATTTAGAATCATTGTTAACCATGTATTTGGTGGTGTGCTCCATGAACTTAGTGAATGCTTCTTCCAAAGATGATTGTGCTTCTACCGGAGGTTGAGAATATTCATGATAGTTCGGTTGGATTAATGGAGTAATCATCATCATATCCGGGTGTGGTCCACCTCCCCACCCATTGTTCCTTGGATAATACGGGCCATCTCCCCATTCGATATTGTAGCCATTGTAAGTGGGACTCGGCTCATAATGATTACCCATGTATGAATTCTCATATTGAAAATGAGTTGGACTCATTGGGCAACCGGCGATTGTGCTCTCCCCCATGCAATGCATACAATAACAAAGTGATCCTCCCTCGGTTGACCTTGGATAGCAATCATTGTACGCCATCGTACCTAGGAAGACAAAGATCACAACGTAAATAGCAAATCCAAGCTAAGATATACAAGAATATAAATTGGCAAACAATCGTTACAATTCCCCGGCAACGGCGCCAAAAACTTGTTGCGTTCCAAATACTAATACGCAAACACGCAAGTATACGGTCGTTACAAGTAATAAAGTAGTAAGGAGTGTCGAACCCACGAGGAATTGTTCAATTAATTACCAACTAACGTTTTGTTACTTCGACTTAGATTTGTAAGTTGAGTTTGGTGAGGTGATGGTGGTTTTGATACTACAACTCAATTAAGACGACTAAGGAAACTAACACTTAATATATGTAAAGGCTTCTACGATTTTACGTCACCTAGTTCAATTCAAGACAAACGAATCAACGATTGACAACCACACTCATGTTTGTTGTTCAAGGTTTCATAATTTATTCATACGTATCTTTCGATATCGTACAAACCTACCAAAGTAGACTAATCCAATTTATGTCTAAAAGGATTAAGCCTAAGTGATGCTTTAACTCCCAAACCTTATTAGAACATGAAATAACCTAGGTATATTTCTATCCTAAAATCAAATCACAACCTAGTTTTATAATCTAATCTTTAATCAACTATGTCTAGCAATTAAAGATCAATCCATTTCATCCTATGGTTGGCCTAACCACAAGTTGACAAAAGCTCAAACTAGTTTAACAAACACTTGTATACAAGCATAGCAACAACCATTAACTCATCATTTAATCAAGAATCAAGAACCAAACATAGGATCAATAAAAACATAGAATAAAGGAGACTAGCAACTCATAACAATAAATATATCATTCATTACATTAAAAGACATCAATGTAAATGAACAAAGTAAAAGAGTTTAGAGTAAGCTTAGTGAAGAGGTCTTCAACAACTTCTCCCTCAATGCCTTTTTATCTTCTTTGGGGAGTCCAAGTGAGAGTTCTTCTTTCCAAAGTGCAAACCCTTCTCTTTTCTTCAAAAGAGGCAAGAGGAAAGTGTAAATGTAGAATGAAAATGTAAGAGTTGTGAATGATCTCCCTTTAAGCCTCTAACCTAGCAACAACTACTAACTTCCATTGCCTAAGTTACCCTCCAAACTATGGCAACTAAGGCCAAAAAGTCCCCAAAAGAGGTTTGAATTACAAGTGGGGGAAAATAAGAAATGTACAAAAAACACCCTCTAAAAGCGCTGAAAAACAGAGCAGGTCTCGCGGCCGCGAGGCTGAACCTCGCGGCCGCGAGGTACAGGCCGTAGGCTCAGTCTGGTTTCCTGCTCTGCCACACTTTCTTCCGAGCAGGATATCTTTTGACTCCGAACTCCGATTGTATATCCGTAAAGTCCGTAGCGTAGCTAACTCACTCATATATAACATATCCAAAATTCAGCTCATTTGGATCATCCATGAAATATTTATGCATGTTCTAGTGAGCAGCTATCTACATCCTTGTACAATTTGCTTCGGGTTCTATTTCCTTTGAAGCTCAAGCTTGACTCGCGGGGTGGGTAGAGCGACTTGCATCATTGATACGCAACTCCGAAACTCTCTAAGATTTCAATACCTACAAACCACGGAGAAAACGATCAAAACACGAACAAAAAGACAAAAACCGAACAAAGGCCGAACAAAGGGCCAAAAGCACAAAAGACACGAAAACACGCAAAGACACACAAAAACTCGAATCAAAACAAGATGTTTTGAGCTTAAAGAGATAGGTAATAACGACGTTCTCACGGCGTTATCAACACCCCCAAACTTAAACACTTGCTCGTCCTCGAGCAAAGAAAACAAAACAAGAACTAAACGTGCATGCTTAAGATCAAAATGCCATAACTTAACACTTTCAAATTATTATTTAAATAAGCTCCACGTGTGTGTGTGATGGCTTCGGCTAGATTCTATTTTAGGTGAATACGTCCCAATAGGTCAAAATCATCGGTTCTATTTGCAAGGACTTCTAATGTTTTACAAAGAATCTCTCCTCACCGTAGATTACAAACTTAATGCTCAAATCACTTCACGAAACTAGGTTATAGGTAATTTAAGAGTGTTATCCCCATTCTTGAATTAATTGACACTTTTTAGCTCCTAACTCTTTTCTCACCATACTTTGCTTTTCTTTTGATTTACAATAATAACATAGCACTTTGTGCTTTACAATGATATTACAATACAAAACTAGCACTAATTATGATGATTGTTTGTTCTTCTAAACATTTAACTTTTTGGGCTACTAGCACCATTCCAACGAAATAGAGTAATTGCAAAAGTGATTCATGAATTTCATCAATGAAGGCTTAGCCTTTCTTTTCTCTCATAGAAGTGCATACATTTTAGCAACTTCTCTACTCGTTTCTTTTGAGAGCTAGGTGTTCAAAGGTCTTTCATTCTCGAAAAGGGTTTACTCCCCCAAACTTAGGCCATTTATGCTCTTTTTACATTTAAATTCCAAGCTAAGGATTTGAGGGATTCTAAGTTAAGCAAAAGGAGTCCTAGAACCTATTATCGCTAAAGCTCGTTATCCACTTTAAATATAATCGTAGACATTGCCAATGTGCTTTGAACTTTGTAGAGCATGTTCAAATAATAATAAGAATTTGAAAAATTTTGGCGGAACCTATTATCGCTAAAGCTCGTTATCCACTTTAAATATAATCGTAGACATTGCCAATGTGCTTTGAACTTTGTAGAGCATGTTCAAATAATAATAAGAATTTGAAAAATTTTGGCGGGTCGACCTAGCATGCAACAAGCGCGACCTTACTCCCCCAAACTTAAAATGCACAATGTCCCCATTGTGTGAATTGAGAGTGACGGAACAAGGTACGACACGACAAAAAAAGAACACAACAAAAACAAAAGCAAAACAAAACAAAACAACACGAAACGAAACGATAAACGAGCGAGCACGACTCTAAATAAGGTCAACAAGCAAACGTTATAACTTTAAACAAGCAAACATACCAATATCTCTCAAGAGTTAATAACAAAACCAATAAAAGACGAGAATAGAATTAAAGCATTGTAAGCTCAATTTAAACCGACGGGACTGCGTAAATTTAAATACAACGTCCCTTTTCGTATGCATCCCGTGGTTGCTCCCGTCTTCAGTGGTTTCGTGCATTGAGGGCATGCTCCATTGCTTTCCCGTACTCTTCCTTTTTATTTCAAACGTACAAAATTCCCCCAAAACGCAATTTATCAAACACTTGGCGTGCACTCCTCAATTCACTAATTCTCTCCAAACTTTACAATAACTTCCACCCAAAAAATTTCAATACCAAATCAATGCAATAACAATACAACCGAGCAATACCATCAAGAGTCAAGCCATACTTACCTTTTGGATGCCCAATTTCGGTTGAAATCGAAGAATTTTGCCTTTGAAGAAATTGGGGAAGAAATTTCAGAAATGTGTGGTTATGTTGGTGAAGTTGAAGCTTTTTAGGTGATTGAGAGTGAAGGAGGGTCGGATTTGGGTGGTTGGGAAGTTTTTAGAGTAAGTTAGTGAGAGATGAGAGTGATAGATGGGAGAGATTGAAAGGGTGAGGTGGAAGAATTTAAATTTGGAGAAGTGAGGGAGAATGAGGTTGGTTCGGGTTATAGGGGGGGCGTCTCGCGGCCGCGGGACTTAACCTCGCGGCCGCGAGACAATGGCAGAAAGTTTCTGCCAACAACTTCGCGGCCGCGAGCATATACCCCGCGGCCGCGAGAGTGAGGCAGAAAGTTTTGCTAACTTTCTGCCAACACTTCGCAGCCGCGAGCTTTAAGCTCGCGGCGGCGAGGGTTGGACAAAAAATTTCTTTGCTCATCTCACCTTATACCGTTCCCAATCCATGGTTCATTCGCTCGATCTTTACAGCGCGCTCATTTACCTAGAACACAAGACACGAAAATGAAAACAAAAACAAACACGACACAAAACACAAAACACAACAACAAAGAAAAAAAACAATAGGCTCGGGTTGCCTCCCGAGAAGCGCTTGTTTATAGTCGTGAGCTCGACTTGAAACTTCCCTTTTCTTTTAGGGTGGCCAATAATCGAATAGGATCCCATCGGGATCAAGTATGAGCCCCGGCCTCCTCACTTTTAAATTCGTCCCACGCCTTAATTTTTCCATTGTACGGCCTTTTGGGACGGATTTGAACCACATATCAAATCAAAAACTTTTATCTCCCGGTTCAAATCTCTTGTAATCTTTACCCATAATTATCCACGTTACTTTGCTCGGTTGGATCCACTTGTCTTCTTTGGGAATAATCAAGTCCACGTAAGAACATTTGATGACCTTTTGATCAAACTCTTCATCTATGATGAATTTTTCTTCCCTCGCAAGCTTTTTCGATCCACCTTGTTCTTCCTCTCTAGTAGGAAGCTCATTTGTTTCTAACATTTCACTCGGTTCATTAAAGCTTTCATTAGGAGCAACTGATTCAATTGAACTCGGCAAAGCTCCCGGGGGTCTTATGCTTAAGGCTTGTGAGATTTGCTCCATTTGTGTTTGAAGATCCCTTAATGTCCCCGAGTCTTTTTGTAACTGTTTGGAAACCTCTTCCAATTGTTTGGAAGCCTCTTCCAATTTAGAATCATTGTTAACCATGTATTTGGTGGTGTGCTCCATGAACTTAGTGAATGCTTCTTCCAAAGATGATTGTGCTTCTACCGGAGGTTGAGAATATTCATGATAGTTCGGTTGGATTAATGGAGTAATCATCATCATATCCGGGTGTGGTCCACCTCCCCACCCATTGTTCCTTGGATAATACGGGCCATCTCCCCATTCGATATTGTAGCCATTGTAAGTGGGACTCGGCTCATAATGATTACCCATGTATGAATTCTCATATTGAAAATGAGTTGGACTCATTGGGCAACCGGCGATTGTGCTCTCCCCCATGCAATGCATACAATAACAAAGTGATCCTCCCTCGGTTGACCTTGGATAGCAATCATTGTATGCCATCGTATGGTTGGCCTAAACACAAGTTGACAAAAGCTCAAACTAGTTTAACAAACACTTGTATACAAGCATAGCAACAACCATTAACTCATCATTTAATCAAGAATCAAGAACCAAACATAGGATCAATAAAAACATAGAATAAAGGAGATTAGCTACTCATAACAATAAATATATCATTCATTACATTAAAAAACATCAATGTAAATGAACAAAGTAAAAGAGTTTAGAGTAAGCTTAGTGAAGAGGTCTTCAACAACTTCTCCCTCAATGCCTTTTTATCTTCTTTGGGGAGTCCAAGTGAGAGTTCTTCTTTCCAAAGTGCAAACCCTTCTCTTTTCTTCAAAAGAGGCAAGAGGAAAGTGTAAATGTAGAATGAAAATGTAAGAGTTGTGAATGATCTCCCTTTAAGCCTCTAACCTAGCAACAACTACTAACTTCCATTGCCTAAGTTACCCTCCAAACTATGGCAACTAAGGCCAAAAAGTCCCCAAAAGAGGTTTGAATTACAAGTGGGGGAAAATAGGCAATGTACAAAATACACCCTCTAAAAGCGCTGAAAAACAGAGCAGGTCTCGCGGCCGCGAGGTACAGGCCGTAGGCTCAGTCTGGTTTCCTGCTCTGCCACACTTTCTTCCGAGCAGGATATCTTTTGACTCCGAACTCCGATTGTATATCCGTAAAGTCCGTAGCGTAGCTAACTCACTCATCTATAACATATCCAAAATTCAGCTCATTTGGATCATCCATGAAATATTTATGCATGTTCTAGTGAGCAGCTATCTACATCCTTGTACAATTTGCTTCGGGTTCTATTTCCTTTGAAGCTCAAGCTTGACTCGCGGGGTGGGTAGAGCGACTCGCATCATTGATACGCAACTCCGAATCTCTCTAAGATTTCAATACCTACAAACCACGGAGAAAACGATCAAAACACGAACAAAAAGAGAAAAACCGAACAAAGGCCGAACAAAGGGCCAAAAGCACAAAAGACACGAAAACACGCAAAGACACACAAAAACTCGAATCAAAACAAGATGTTTTGAGCTTAAAGAGATAGGTAATAACGACGTTCTCACGGCGTTATCAGATACCCATTCCTCTGTTGATGAAGTTCTCGTCAAAGGAAATGGAAACGTCATGGAACTTGATGAAGTCCAAGATTTGGACCCATCCCCGCAAACAGTGGGAGTTAATCCAGAATTTACTGAACCTACCAGTACACCTACTCTTCGAAGGTCTGAACGAATTCGTAAGGAGCCAGAGCGATTTGGTTTCATTCACGAAAACGAGAATGTGGTAAGTGATCCAAAGACCTATCAAGAACGATGTCAGACATAGACTCAGGTGCGTGGCTCGAAGCCATGCAACCCGAAATGGATCCCATCCATTCCAACAAGGTATAAAGCTTGATTGATCCACCCGAGGGATTTATCCCTATAAGTTGGTTATAAGTTGTAAATGGATCTTCTAACTTGGAATGAATGGAGAGGTATTGCCTCTAAGAATTGACTAGTGGTAAAAAGGATATTCACAATGTTCTGGAACAGACTTTGATGAAACCTTTTCTCCATTAGCAATGTCTGAATCCATTTAGATTCACATTTGTTCTGATGAGATAGTCAAGACATTTGACTTCATCAAAACGAGTATGAACCATGAGTGTACAAAAGGATTAGTGGGAGCGCGATGAAGCTCATATTTTATATGTCGATAATGTTCTGGTTATCTGGGATGATATCGGAATGTTAGCACAGACGAAAGCATGGTTGTCCATGCAATTCTACATGAAAGATTTAGGAGAAGCATCTTGCGTATTGGGATACGTATCTATAGAATAGATCCGAAAAAGATGCTGACACTCTCTAAATCTAAGTACATAGAATCAATACTGAAAATACTCAGTATGAAGAATCCAAGAAAGGATTGCTTCCAGTGAGACATTGTGTCCCTTGTTCCAAAATCGATGTGCCCTACATCAAATGAGAATAAAGGAGAATGTCTCAAATACCTTATGTTTCAAACAAAAGGTTGCATGTGGCATGCTTTACTATGTACTAGACCAGATGTAGAACATGCTCAAAGTGTCACGAGCAGTTGCTAGTCAAACTCCAGTGAAGAAGTACTGGACCACCGTAAAAGATATCCTTAAGCTCTTGACAAAGACTAAATGATTTGTTCTTGGTCTACGGTGGTAGTGGAGAATTAAAATTCGAAGGATTCACTGATTCGAATTTTCAATCTGATGTGGATGAATTAAATACATCCATTTTTGGATACATATCCTGCATCAATGGGGTAACGGTAAATTTGAAAGGGTTCCAAGCAAATCACCGTAACCACCTAAACCACTGAAGCAAGATATATTGCAGCATTAAATGCGGCTTAAGAAAGTGTTTGGATATAAAACTTCATCCTATGGTTGGATGTAGTGCCTAGCATTGCGAAGCTCATGATTATCTTCTATGATAACATTGGAGCTATTGCTAAAGCAAAGCATTCGAGTTCTTACCAAAAATCTAAACACAATTGAAAGAAAAGTACCATTTGATTAGAAAAATCATTGGTAGAGTTAACGCGCGTAATGGATCGCGTCGACTCAGAAGACAACTTAGCGGATCCACTAAAAGGAAGCTATATCATGAAATGAGTTCGAAGAACATCTTTAAAAAGATGGGTCCTAGAAACGTTTGTGATTGGCTTTAGGGCAAGTGGGAGATTTGTCACGGACCGACTCCGCGGGTCCGTCGGATAACGGTCGAAAAGTTATTATTATTTTGAAAAAGAGTTAAAATATCGAAACCTTTAAAAAAACGATAAATTAAAATCGAGAATTAAAGATTTTAAGCGGAAGCGGTTTAAAACGATATAAGAACAATTTCGATTACTAAGTTTAAAGCGGAAGTAATTAAAATAAATTTTAGCGGATGACATGACATGGTGAAACAACTTTTGGGACTCAAAAGAAATACAAGAAAATTAAGATTAATATTTGATAAAATTAAAAATCATTTTCTATAGATATTCCCATTTTATAAAATTAGCTAAAATATCAAGATATAATAAAAAGGGAAATTTACATAGACACCCCCTGACATTTACCCTAATTACAAGAAATTACCCTACTGTTTGAAATATTACAAAAACACCCCCTCAACCAAAAATTGTATTACAAGGACACCCCCTTGTTACACAAAAAATATTACCAATTTGGTCCCTAAAATCATTAAAAATACACCCCTCGAGGGGGTGTTTTTGTAATATTTCAAACAGTAGGGTAATTTCTTGTAATTAGGGTAAAAGTCAGGGGGTGTCTATGTAAATTTCCCTAATAAAAATGAACTTAGACATTATAGGAGGTTTAAAACATGAGTTCAAACGAAAATCATAAAATCAAATAAGAATTTAAACAAAAGTTCAACTACTCTCTGGAACTAGGGTGGGACCGCTACCGTGATGACGTAACCGCAACATGAACTATCATTTACCCCAAACACCTGTAGCTGAAAAGATTGAAACACGGAATGCATAGGTTGATCGTCCAACTTAGTGAGGCTATAGTGCACATGTGCGTGGATGCAACATAATATACATGAGCATTTGCAACAGTACAATAATGAACATATGCTATAACAATTTATGCACGTTAATCAAGTAACCAACATTTGTTGATGCCGTCCTCCTCTTACCCTCCAATCCACAGTCAGGAAAACCACCACCGAACACTCCAAGTAAGGTGCGACCTTACATAACAGTGCGCATTGACGTCAAATGCCAGGAGTTTGACATTCACTCCCCAAGTGTAACCTCCACACTTGGCTCGTGAAGCGGGTCTACGGTGGATCGAGGTAACCTTTCGGCCCTTACCTTCTGGGTTATCCACGATTCCGCACACCAAAATAGGGGCCCACACAGTAACAGTAAACAGTACAGTACACTAACAGTAACAGTTCAGTAACAGGAAATCGGTAAACAACTCAATAACGGTTCATCATACAATTTCAATGACTCATAAGCACATAGACATAAACCATAATTCAACGTGTAACTTGTCCTAGCAGCCGGGTTCTTTATGTTATCATACATCACATGCTTGTTCGTTTAGTAACTAAGTTACAGTTATGACTCGACCTACTAGCACATTAGACTTACACACAAGTAACACATAGCACTCACCTGAGGAGCTTATTACGGCGATCAAAATTCCACAGTGAAGTGCATTCGAAACCTGAGCAGATACGTATACGACTAATAAATTATCATATAATCTTACTTAAATATAATTAAAGAAAATCCTATCACAAGGATTTCCTAAATTAACACATCACACAAAGGTGCTTAGAACTTATGACATCAACTTTAATTAAGAGATATTATTTTCTCAAAATACTAATTAAATAAGACAACTCCAAAACAGCAAATTTTTGCCTTCATTTTCTAGATTTTTAAAACAGTCCTTAAACTTTTAAGAATATCCATTTTTGCAAAAATTTGCAACAAACTTTAAATCAAAAGATTTTTAGCTAAACTCATATCGAAAATCAAATAAAAGTATTAAGTATTTTGTTACTTCAAAAATCAAATCTTTAAATTTCCCACAAGTTTAAAACTTTTAAAAAAAAAACACCCTCATAGTTTTGAAAACGTAATAAAACTAATATTCTTGAAAATTAATTCAAGATCCACGCATTTAAGCAATATTTAAAAATAATCAATCATAATTTCAATATAAAACTGAGATTTAACAATAAGTTTTAATAACTTTTCACAAACTAACAATGAGAAACAAAAGTTCTTTCATTATAAATTTTCTTAAGAAATTTTTCAAATTTTCAATCTTAAAACAGAAGTTATCAAAGCACTACTTCAAATCAATTAATCAAAAGTTTATAAAAGTAACGATGTAAAAATAGCGACCAAACAGCTCCTTTACACCCTTATTTTCAGATTTACAAAAATAGCCCCAAATGTTTCAAAAACTCCCATTTTTGCAAAATATCGAAACAAACTTTAAAACAAATGCTTTTCTAGTAAACCTAACCAAATATCAAACAAAAATAGATATCCATTAGACTCTCAAAATTTTCACATCCTTAACCCTTGAACTTTTAAAATCTTTCAAAAATACCCTCCAAAGTTTTAAAAATTATAAACAGTAACTTTCTTACAAAAATAAATCAAGATCCAAATATCTAATAAATATTTATTTAAACCGAGCAAAACTACACCATCTTTATAGCTAAAACCGAGTTAATCGAGATACATGCATAACATAGTACGAACTCAAACTCATGCTCAAACTAAATTCTAAAGCCAAAAATTAACCACAATGTAAATAAATAATACACAATAACATTTAGGCTCAAGGAACTATCTAACGAACTCAAATCGAGAAATGAAGACCGAAAATGGAATACCCATTCCGAGACGAAGTCGCTGACCGGAGCAGGCACCATTGACCGGCGTTGACCAGCCGTTGACCACCGTTGACCGACACCGGAAAATGAGCCGAACCCACCATTCCACTCCTCTTTGATCCCAGAACACAAATGTGGAGTCGGATCTTCGAAAAATTGATCGAAAAATGCTCATGCAAAGAAATCCATTTCAAACCGTCACTTTAATGTCGCAATTTCTCCATCTACGATCAATATCTCTTAAAAATAACTCCACCACGACGTTCTACATTCCGAATACTATAATTTAGAGTGTTTAATCGTTTGATTTGGTTAAGAATTGAGAAAGTTATATTTTTGAGTTTCTAGTATGTGTAGGTGGGTGTTTGAGCTTGAGCAAGATAGCAATGGAGGAATGAACAAACAAATTGCACTTGATCCCACTTTATTTGTTGCAGGAAAATGTATTGATATTTCTATGGATTTAGATTAGAAGAAATGAATGAAATGGGTTAAATTCCATTTTCCCTCTTAAAAAAATACTTGAGCACAAGTGGAAGACTAAGTCTTCCACTTGTATTTTACGGGCCAGCAGCAGGACATTTGTCCTGCTGCAATTTAATTTTTTTTTTATAAATTGCATTTTGTCTCTTAAATTTTTCAAAAAAGGCACTTTAGCCCCAAATTTTAAAAACAACAAGAAATCTTAAAAATAAATAAACTTAATCATATTAGTTAAGAATTCAATTACACTTTCTCTCCAAAAGTTTTTAAAATTTTAATCTGCAGTATCTCTTATTTTCAGGATCATTTTTACTTTACATAAAAGCACAACTTCATAATAAATAAAATTTCCTAAATTTCTCAAAATAAATAACCTCAAAAATATTTTAACTAAACAAAAGTAAAACTTCAGGAATTTTTGAAACACGAATTTTTTGGGGTATTACATCTGATGGGATAGTGCCCTGCAAGCCAATATATTTAGCTTGTATTGGAACTATCATTATCTTTCTTTAGTATAAATGTAATAATACGCATGTTTATTTATACGAGTATAAGGATAAACAATGGCCAACTTCATCTCTCGCGAATACATTTAAGCGATTGGATGAAATCCTTAGATTACATTTGACTATGGGACTATTCACTTCAGTACTGAGTGCAATCATGAAACAGTCTCAAAGGTCGTAATCTTAAAACTGTTCCAAGTCATAGATTCCGAACGAGACGGGGTATCGTAGGAATCGCCAAGACTTGTACAAGTATGCATGATTCACATGTAGTGAATTTGTAGCGTTTCATGAGCAAGGCATTTGAGGCCAGTGCATATGAGTAGGTGGTTCAATAGAGGATTGAACGCATCGAACGACCCGAACAGAGAAACCCATTGTGGAAGCGCATGTCGCATATCGGTGATGGGATGTTTCTCAAGGATTATAATAGTGTACGATTTAGTCCTTTGACTTGAGGTGCTAGGGCGAATTCGGTGCATGAAAGTGCGTACTTAGATCTAGGTATATGTCACTTAGCTTGATCATAACATGCCTAGGTTGGGTACGTATGGACATGTACGCGGGTGGTTAGTACCAATATGGACTCTATTGACTCATTGTAATTGATGAGAGAATTTCCTATACGATTCTTAGATAATATATCCGAGGAATCCACGGCCGTGGTCGATGACGGATTTGGGAAGGGGTTTCCAAATTTAGCAGTCACACTGGAATATTATCCTGAATTAGAAAGTATAGTTATCGAGACAAATTTAGAGGTGCTGATCAATTCACACACCCTAAGTCTTGATCGGGAATATTAGTCGATAGAAGGACCGTATGTACATGGTAATTATATGAGACGAGGTTCACAAGTATCAATTCACCTGAAGTTGGGCTTCATGGTCTTGTGGCTAGACATCGACCATGAAGTGTAGGTACTCCTGAGTTAATAGAGGATTTGATTCTAGGAGTGGTCAATTAAAGGTTGTTTAATTGACCGGAGCAATTTATTGTTCATAAATTAAATCACGAGGAATTCGTGGGCCTGCTGCCAATTGATGGTGAACCCAGAGGGTCACACACAATACAATTGGACGGTGACTGTTGAAAAAGGATACTAAAGGAATTAATTGATTTAAAGGTAATTAAATCAATTAAATGAATTAAAATATTTAATTCAAGTGGGAGATTAATTAATTGGCTGACTTAATTAATTAAATACTTAATTGAGTTGCTAATTAATTATATAAGTGAAATATTGATTTAATTGGATTGGGCATTTAATTAAAGTAATTAATTAAATGAATAGGCTTGCAAGACATGAGCCTTTAATTAAAAGCCCATAAGGAGTCTTGCAAAACCTAGGTCAAGAGGGAGTCTATAAATAGGGTTCCACTAGAGCTCAAAAACTAACACCCTAAGCAAAACCCTAGCCTCCTTTGACCTAGTAGCCGCCGCCCCTCTCCCTGCGCCGCCAAGCCTTGTGCCGCCGCCACCTTGCTGCCGTGAGCTGCCCAAGCGCCGCCGCCGCCTCTCCCTTGTTCCACCGTGCTAGATCTTGCTTTGCCAAGTTGATCTGCACAGTCCTGCAACAACAAATCTCCTAGATCCAGTTCTGAGCCTAAGACTAGGAGGTGTCACCAGAATCCAGTTGGTGTGGACTATCTTTGGAGGTGAGACGCTTGGATCACTTCTGTGAACCAGATCCAGATCCAGATTCAGAATCAGAACTGAAGGTTGCCACCACCTTGCATGTGGTGAGGTAAATCGCAAAAACCCCCTTTGTTTAATTACTTTGTGCGTTTTTCTTATATGGGACCCTGGGTGCTTCGAAAAATTTTAAATTCCGCACTTTCGTTGTATTGACAATCGAGGCAACCCAACCACTATCCCAACATTCTTAACATGATCTTTGTTAATATCTAAGTTGAAATTTCACGAAGCACCTTAGCTGCAGCCACATAAGCTTGGACTTTAAATCCCTTGTCAACCTTGTGTCCCTCATTGCATTGGATGACCAATGCTTCAATAAGACATTTATCCATTTCGAGGCTCCAAATAATATTTTTCCTTTCTTGGGATGTTGCATCATCAGCATTTTCCATTGAGCTTTTCAAAGATATAATGGTAAAATTATATTACAAGCCTAATTAATAAAACATACGCGCATTTGAAATATATGAGGTCCATTGATCATGACGTAAAAATTAATAATAAAAGTTAAGTAAAATAATAGAAATCACTAACATAGCACATACTATAAAGATATACTGAAGGCTAAACTGATTTACGAAAAATGTTTTAATTAAAAAATTATAAAGATTACACAAAAGACCTAGACCTATGACGACGGCTATAATCCCCCCACATTCCATTCATGATAGATCCACAATGTATTTTCCCAACTCTACCTTCTTCTATTCTACTCAGGTTTGATAGAATAGTGTCCTGCAAGCCAACTATTTTGGCTGCATTTAATTGAAAGGACCATTCAATTGGATTAATAAATGCATTTTATTATATGATCATCTTTATCTTATGTAATAATTATCTACGCATAAGGATAGAAGTCCTTAGATCACAGGGCTATGGAACAACCCGTGGACTGATCTCCAAGGCCGTGATCTAGAACATATTCAAGAGTCGCAGAATCCAATCGAGATAGGACATCGTTGGATTCGGATAGACTCTCACTATTGTGTATACTCCGATGAACTGGAGAACGCTAGGGTCCACGAGTGTGACTGGGATAGTCGATACACATAAGTGGGTGGCTTGCTGGGATGGCAAGTGCACTGAATACCCCAATTAGGAAATAACTCACCATGGAAGCGGTAGTCGCATATCGGGGTTGAAGTTATTCCAATTTACGATAGTATACGAGGAACGATCCCTAAATACTTGAGGTGATAGGGTTTATCTGGTGCGAGAACGTCTATACTTTGATGTGAGTTCCGACTGACTGGAGATTACCAGAAGGTCTCTGTGGACTCATGTTGGGTATAGAGGAACTCGTATGCAGGTTCATATCATCAACAAAGGATCCATTGACCCGACTTGATAGGTTGGAAAATTCTCCTATGGATTTCTGTGAGAAATTAATTCTGGTAAAATTCTCGGCCGAGGTATCTGACGGCTTTATGTAAGTAGCTCAAAAAAATTAAGTCAAAGAGAATTATTTCGAGACCAGAATGCATAAGGTCAAGATAAAAGAAAAAGGAAAACCGATGAAAGACCATACCCTTAAGTCTCGACTGGGAGATTGGTTGATGGAGAGATTGTGGCGTATATGGTAATTGTAAATGATAAAAGGTTCACTGAATTAATTCACCAGTGATTGGGCTCCATGGGCTTGTGGCCAGACATCGACCGTGGAGTGTGGGAGAATTCCTAAATTGGCAGGGGTGCTAATTTTGGAATGGTCAGTCAACAGAGTGTTCAACTGATTTAGAAAGTATTTAATACTTGAATAATTGAATAAATATTTAATTATAACCCACGGCCGATTATGTGGTGAACCTATGGGTGCATACACAATACACATGAAGCTAAAGCGAAGGAAAATGAAACAACTCGGTCGACCGAATCGACTGGGTCGACTGGGTCGATTGGTGACTGGGTCGACTGGGTCGACCCAATTGGAACAAATTGGATCCAATTGGAATTGGATCAAGATTATAAATTAAATTAGAATTTAATTTGTAAGTTAATTAATTAAGTTTGATTTAATTAATTATAGAAAGATTTAATTAATAGACTTGGAGTCTGATTTAATTAATTGGGAGAATAGTTAATTAATTGGGCTATTTAATTGGTTGATTAAATAAAGCCTGATTAAATTAATTAACTGGGCCATGAATTAATTGGAAGACTTAGTCTTCTAATTAAAAGGGCCATGGCCCATGTAGGAGACTTGGAGTCCTAGTCCTAGGAGAATTAGGTTAATGAGATACCTATAAATAGGGGGACTTTATGTCATATCTCACAGACAACTTACAAGAGCCTAAAAGCCAAGTCAAGAAAAACTCTCCCTCTTCTCTCCCAAGTAGAAATCGACCAAACATCTTCTTCCTTAGGAAGAATTTTTCGATTTCATTCTTCGTTCCAATCTTGTTCCCTAACCTTAGATCTTAATATATCTTGTGTTCTAGCCGATCAGGATATATTATTTTCGTGTAATTGTGGTGTATCAACCCATAGAGGCGCAACACGTGGGGCGCTACTGCAGGACATAGGATCGACCAACTTGAGGGAGAAACTTGACTACATCTGCCAACTAGGATTTGCAAGGAGACAGGTTTAACGTGTAAGCTGTTTATACTGTCGTTTATATAAATATTCATATATATACACCGGGAGTAGTATCCTGGCAAGATTCCGTAAGAGGTCCTAAAAATTATTAAATTCCGATGTGCCTAGGGCTGTTTATCTTACCGAATCCCAACAGTGGTATCAGAGCCAACTCTAGGCTTTGTATATATATGAATTTGCAAATTCTGTGATTTAAATCATATGTTTGATTTATGTATGGCTAGTTCTTTCACTGTATATGTTTTAGGACGCAGATCTATTAACTTAGAGTTAATGTAAAATTTTGATTCAAAATTTTATCGTGTTAATTTTTATTTTGGATTGGGATTTAATTAATTTGATCTGTTTTATTAAATCAAAAGTAATCGAACAAGAAAATTGTATGGGTTTATACTAGGCTTGGAGCCGAGAAGACCTCATGAATTCTTGGAGATCCGCATGGAGGCCCATTACCTTGGAGGACAAGGAGGCCCAATTCATTACATGGAGGCCCAATCAAGCTAGATATTACAAGAAGGCCCATGATGTATGGGTTTGAAAATTGTAATAGTTAGGACATTTAATTTCCACCCTAGACTGACCAATTGATTCATCACAAGGCTCGTGATGAATCGCATAGGATGGGCAATCGATCAATCATATCCTGCTAGGTGATGTATGTTTACTTATATTCTTTGATGTATGTCTTGCATGCTTAGAATAGATCACGTAAACAAGATAAAGCATAATCTGATGAGACCTCGCACAAGAAAACTTAAAACCTCAAAATTCAATTAGAATATTAAATCGAATAACGGGCGCATATGAATAGTCTCTATGGTCCGAGCCTATCCAATTGCTAGGTCTTAGGCATATTGTACGAATATATCTCGATGTCTCACGAGTCGTGGGTCGAGCTATAGGAAGATAATATGTCTATTGCCTCGATGCACGAGCTAGTGCCAAGGGAGGGGATAGCAAGGTTCTAGGCGCTGTCTCACGAGTCCTGGGGCGTCTAGGATTGAACTATTTCTCTTCACGAGTATTGGACATGATTTAACGCGAGTAAGTATGGATGTCTCACGAGTCGTGGGTCCATAACGAAAAACGAGGCTAAATGAACTCAAGGGTTAGCTGGGATGGTTAACCGGCGATGTGATCGCCCACCAAGTGAATCAATTGGTATGGCCAACGAGTCGTGGGTACTGAGCGATTGCATATGGGCCTTGAGCCCATTAGGAAATTTTTATTTCCCGAACCTTATGTGGGGGCATAAGTATTCGACAAAAATAGTGGGAGTAATTTACAAACGGTAAACCATGTTTGTAAATTATGCATTGATATTAATCTGCCGCGTATTTATCGTCATGTTTATGATAGTTTTTCATAAGTTATGTATCCATGAATATTTACCATCATACTTGAATCAAATAAATTGACTGAACCCAAATGAATTTTGAATGACTTCAAAATTTGAGAAATTATTCTCGAGTCCAAGCAATGACTAATCTCCTTACAAAGATTTCATTGTTTTTCCTTTCGAAGTTACACTTCGACTGGAGTGGTGATAGGTTTCACCAAGCTGCCTTTTTCGAAGTTACTCTTCAAATAAGAAAGGTGATAAGTTTCACCAGAGGGTTGAGGATGGTTCTCAAGCCCAAATTTTCTTGAAGGCAAACATGAAATTCTCCCATAAATGGAAGTAACATCTCTTTGAAAAGCTCAAAAGACTTACGAGATGGAAGAAGAGGAATGAATCCTCTCTGAAGGGAAATAACCTTAAAAGGTTTTTCTGTAAGGATGATAAGTTGTAAAGTCAATCAAAATGGTTCTTCCATGGATTGAGATCAAGGAAAAGGAATTGAGCCTACTCGTCCCTTAAGGGATGATTAAATTTTATTGAACTTAACCTTATGGTCAAGAAATGCATAAGGGTGTTGGACGCCCGATGAAGTACTCATTGATGCATTGAATGCATCTAAAGCCATGAATTATTTAGATCATTAGAATTTGCTTATACCATCCCTTGTCTTAGGGGATGCGATAGTTCCATAATGGTTGGAACTGAATGCGCTATAAGATTTATACGCAAAAGGTTTACATAAGCAAATGAGTATGAATACTCATATAATGACTAAATATATTATGCATAGTCAATAAAATATAAATAATCAAGATTCCACACATTTGAGTCGTTGTAAAAATCGAAAGGCGATACACGAGCACTAAAACATATTTTCGAATTAAAGATTCAAAGAATGAGCTCGACTAGGTCGAGCTTGACTGGGATGCTATACATAGTAATGATGGGATAGTGCCCTGCAAGCCATTACATTTAGCTTGTACTGGAACTATCATTATCTTTCTTTAGTATAAATGACTTAGTACGCATGTTTATTTATATGTGTATAAGGATAAACAATGGCCAACTTCATCTCTCGCGAATACATTTAAGCGATTGGATGAAATCCTTAGAATACATTTGACTATGGGATGATTCACTTCAGTACTGAGTGCAATCATGAAACGGTCTCTAAGGTCGTAATCTTAAAACTGTTCCAAGTCATAGATTCAGAACGAGAAGGGGTATCGTAGGAATCGTCAAGACTTGTACGAATATGGATGATTCACATGGAGTGAATTTGTTGCGTTTCATGAGCAAGGCATTTGAGGCCAGTGCATACGAGTAGATGGTTCAATGGAGGATTGAACGCATCGAACGACCCAAACAGAGAAACCCATTGTGGAAGCGCATGACGCATATCGGTGATGGGATGTTTCTCAAGGCTTATAATAGTGTACGATTTAGTCCTTTGACTTGAGGTGCTAGGGCGAATTCGGTGCATGAATGTGCGTACTTAGATCTAGGTATAGATCACTTAGCCTGATCATAACATGCCTAGGTTCGGTGCGTATAGTTATGTACGCGAGTGGTTAGTACCAATATGGAATCTATTGACTCATCGTAATGGATGAGAGAATTTCCTATACGATTCTTAGATAATATATCCGAGGAATCTACGGCCGTAGTCGGTGACGGATTTGGAAAGGGGTTTCCAAATTTAGCAGTCACACTGGAATATTATCCTGAATTAGAAAGTATAGTTATCGAGACAAACTTAGAGGTGCCGATCAATTCACACACCCTAAGTCTTGATCGGGAATATTAGTCGATAGAAGGACAGTATTTACATGGCAGTTATAAGAGAGACGAGGTTCACAAATATCAATTCACCTGAAGTTGGGCTTCATGGGCTTGTGGCTAGACATCGACCATGAAGTATAGGTACTCCTGAATTAATAGAGGATTTGATTCTAGGAGTGGTCAATTAAAGGTTGTTTAATTGACCGGAGCAATTTATTGTTCATAAATTAAATCACGAGGAATTCGTGGGCCTGCTGCCAATTGATGGTGAACCCAGAGGGTCACACACAATATAAT
Organism: Penstemon eatonii; assembly: GCA_038501285.1. Taxonomy (NCBI): domain Eukaryota; kingdom Viridiplantae; phylum Streptophyta; class Magnoliopsida; order Lamiales; family Plantaginaceae; genus Penstemon; species Penstemon eatonii. The sequence goes on along the minus strand of CM076711.1, from coordinate 36,263,671 downwards.
TGGACGGTGACTGTTATAAAGGATAAGAAAGGAATTAATTGATTTAAAGGTAATTAAATCAATTAAATGAATTAAAGTGTTGATTCAAGTGGGAGATTAATTAATTAGTTGATTTGATTAATTAATATAATTAATTGAATTGCTAATTAATTAATTAAAGAAAATAATATGAATTGGATTTTAATTAAAGTAGTTAATTAAATGAAGGCTTGCAAGACATGGGCCTTTAATTAAAAGCCTATAAGAAGTCTTGCAAACTTATGTCAAGTAGAGGCTTATAAATAGAGTTCTATTAGAGCTCAAAGTGAAGAACACCCTAAGCACAAAAACCCTAGCCTCCCTTGCACCTAGCCGCCGCCACAAACCCTAGCGCCGCCGCATATAGCCGCCGCCTCCTTGTAGCCGTGAGCTGCTATACCGCCGCCGCACTTCCTCCCTCGTTCCACCATGTTAGATCTTGATCTTGTTCTGAGCCTAAGATTAGAAGGTGTTACCAGAATCCAGTTGGTGTGGACTAAACTCTGGAGGTGAGACATTTGGATCACTCCTGTGAACCAGAATCAGAATCAGAGTCGGAGGTTGCCACCACCTTGCCTGTGGTGAGGTAAAATCGAAAACCCCCTTGTTTTAATACATTGTGTGTTTTGTTTCATGCTTTTGTATACATAATATGGAGATCTAATATATGGGATCTTGGGTGCTTCGAAAAATTTTAAAATTCCGCACTGTAAGTTGTTCTGACAATCGAGGCAACCCTAAACATACCCAACAGTGGTATCAGAGCCAACTCCATAATTATTATACGAAAAATTAATATATTGGGTAAAACTGCTTTTTCAGATCTGTGGCGAATTTATAGTTTTTGAAAACTTCAGGACTTTTTGGTGCAAAAATCGAGATTAGGGTTTTAAGGGCTGAAAATTCGAAATTTTAGAATCTGGAAATTTCAAAATTTTCTGGACCATTTTGCAAATCTGATCGCACGGTTTTTGGGGTCATTTTGTAATTTCCAAAAGTTTGGGCACTGTTTTGTAATTACCGAAACTTCAATGGTCTGTTTGAAAAATCGAAAATTTTCAGAATTCAAAATATTATTTTCTGGTCTGCTGCCCGAAACTGTTCTGGGGTGTTTTTGTAACTTTTAAAAGTTTTGGGGTCAAAGTGCAATTTTCAAAAGTTGAGGGGCGAAAATGCAATTTTCAAAAGTTGAAAAATAGAATCTGAATTTGAGCAGAAAATTTATTTTTGTTTACCTGAATATTTATTTTTTCATAATTAGTAGTGTCTAAAAGGTAAGAATCATAGGAAGTTAGTTTTAAAAGGTTGTTTTAAAATTAAGATAGAAATAGGTAAAGGATGTTTGCATGTTTCTTGCTCTACGTGAACTGTTTACGTGGTTTTCGATCGAGCCGAGCCTTGACCTTAGGGTAGATGTGATTGGTTTAATTTAATGTTTGGTTTTTAATTGGGCCTGCGAGCCTATTATATTTTTGGGCCACTTTGAGCCTTTGTAATAGAATAGGGCTTTTACTGTTAGAGTAGTGCCCTGCAAGCCAATCGGTTGTCTTGTAAATACTCTTGTAATCAATCTTATTCATGATCAATAAAAGTTCGCATTGGCAATTCTTCATTATTGTGATACATCTAAGCAATTTATGAAGCCCTTAGATCGTTGAAACTATGGAACATGGTGCATCCCTCTATGGAATATGTTCTACTATGGTTTAAGATCTTAAAAGCTTTCCAAGTCGTAGAATACAATTGAGATAGGGCATCATTGTATTCGGTAAGACTTGCACGAGTATGCATTCTCTTTTACATGAGGATGGATAGTTCCATGGACATCGATATGGTAGATATCAATGCATATGAGTGGGCGGCTTGATGAGATCAAGCGCGTCGAAACCCCGCTAGAAAAATCTCATCTTAGGAGTTTATCGGAGATGAAGATTTTTCTACTTACGATAGTGTACGTAAATTGGTCCTTAGACTTGAGATGTTAGAGTGAACTTCATGCGAAGCGTTTATGCTTTGATGTGTTACTCGACTACTAATTAGCGAGTCATCATAGTTTCACGTTGGGTATGGATTGCTTCGTAGTGAGGTTAATGACGTCAATAAAGGATCCATTAACTTCCACCGTGATGTGGTTGGGCGATTTCCTATGCATTCTTTTGTTTGGATTGATTCCGGGAATCTTCGGCCGAAGTGAGTGATGTTAGATTTGGAAAGGAGTTTCCAAATGGGTAATCACTAAAAGGAATCACCATAAAGAATAAAGACGCATAGTTATCAAGGCTAATAGGAATCCGTTGGACTCCATGTCCTAGGCCTCGATCGGGAAATAAGTTATTGGAAGGAGCGTACGTGCATGGTATGCGTAAGAGGATTGATGAGATCAATTCAGAAAGGTTCACACTTTTTATTCATCATTAGTTAGGACTCGTCGACCGTGACTAGACGACTACCTCGAGTGTTGGGTACTCTAGATTTGATGAGATCATATCTAAGAGTGATTGATTAAAAGTAGTTTAATTAATCTTTTTAATTAAATCACAAATGGTTTGTGAGCCCACGGCTAATTGATGGTGAACCCAAGGGGCCACACACAATAGCACAAGATGCAACTTAGTTCAATCTATTAAAGGTCAAATTGAATTTGACTAGAAGTAGTAATTAATTAATGGAGATTAATTAATTAAAGGACTCTATTAATTTAAGTGTTAAATTAATTTAGTCGAAATTAATTAGAAGGGTCTAATTAATTGAGGGAAGAAATAAATGGGTTTCTAATTTTGAATTAGAGATTGGATTTATTAATTGGGAAATAAATGTCCAATTAACCCATGACCAATCTAAATTGGTCTTATGAGATGATCATATATGATATGATATAATGTTAATATATATATGTGATATATATATACAAGAGAGAGAAATAAATATCTTATCAAGAGTTAGTGGTGGCCCCCACCACTAACTTGTATCAAAAGTAGTGTGCTTGGGAAGCTCAAGAAGTGTGCTTGGGAAGCACAATAAAGCTACAAGTCTTATTGGTTGATTTGATCCAACAATAAACTACATTGAATAATGTACACACATAAAAGATAAGATGTTGCCTTCATTCATTAGAGGTAGAAGATGCAAGACAAAAACACACACTACACCTTTTAGTGTGTGTTCGAATTTCTCTCAAACCCTAGAAAGAAAAGTTGTTTTCTTCATCTCTTTCTCTTCCTTTATCAAGTTTCTAACTTGATTCAAGTACTACTTCATTCTAGCTAATAGATTGAGGGTGTATTTGCAAGATCTAGTTCATCTTCTTTACTCCTTAAGTGCTATCACTTGTGTGTGTGGGCTAGCTTTGGAGGATCTACACTTGGAGATCTTGGTGTGGATATTCTTGAGGATCTTGGAGAAAGAAGTTTCAAAGGAGGAGATTCTAGCTTGGAGCTTGGAGGTGTTGAACCCGTGAGCTTGGAGGTTCTTGAAGGTTTCGGGTGTTACTTGCTTGTCCCGATTCTTTGCGGCTCTTCACCTCCCAAGATTGGGAGAGGTATGACTTGATATTTTTCCTTCTAATATGAACTTTGTATGCATGATGATCCTAGGATAGTAATGGTAGAAGGTCTCCAAAGTTTTCTTGCAAAGTAGTTGCATTTTTGGGCCTTTTTGTCCCGTTTAAAAATTTTCGTTATCCGCTGCGTTTTGGTTGACCTTAGGACCGTTACCATCAAGTGGTATCAGAGCCAAATCATGCTATTTCATATTATATTCGTGATTCATAAGTGTTATGAATGTTTCCTTACGTTTTGGTGAAAACGGTTTGTTAAAATTTGAAGTGCATCAACCGATTTGCTTTCGGATTTAGGGGCTGTTTTTGTGGTTGATTATGGTTAGATAATGTTTATGAACACTTTATTGGATATAGGGATGTGTGGAGTAAGGGTGGTTTAAGTTTGAAAATTGGTTTTTGGTGAAAAGACCGTATGTGTCGGGTTGTAGTGGAACAATCGCACCCACCGGTAAAATTGCCTAAATCTTGTTAGTCCTAAGGTTTCCTAAGGTAATGTAGGGCTGTGGGTAAGCCTCTTTACTTATGGATAACTTTAGGATGAGCCGGATTGGTCATAAAACCGAAATTCAAACACCTATCGAGCTCCTACATCAAGTTATCTAAATTTGTGTTCTTTGGTCTCATTAAATTGGGACACCACAATGTACATGCCTTAATCCTTCAGAAATTGGTAGATAATCTTCTTGGTAAATTTGCTTTATCGATGCCCATTTGTGTGATGAATGTATGGGTGGATGATCTAGTGGCCTTGACCTTATGTGATTGGATATTAATCTTGTAATTCATTTGATGATTTGGGTTTGTAATTAAATGGGGCTTGCATGCCTCTTATTTCTTGACTTATGTCAATGTAAAGAGAGTAGGCGTTAGGTTGTGAGGTTTATTCAAGATGAAGGACTTGAAGGACTTGTGAAGGACTTGAAGGACTTGAAGACCTTGAAGGCCATGTATGCATGGTGATGCATATGTAATAGAATAGGATTCTATTTCCATTTGTTTACTTACCCTAGATTGACCAATTGGGACATTCCTTGGCTCGGAATGGACCGCATAGGATCGGCCCATGATCATCCACAACGCGATAGGAGCATGCTAGGGCCGTTTATGCTTTGTTGGTATTTTATCCATTTGATGTATGTGATGCATGTTAGGATAGATCACCTAACAAAGATAAACAACTAAAATTTGGTGAGATCTTGCAACTTCAAATAATTAAAAACCTCCACTCGACCCAATCGAGTTTAATAATTAAGTCATAATGGGCAAGCGAGTTTTCGTAGTCCATGCCTTCCATCAATAGGGCTCGGTCATGAGTTGTATTCGGTTCATCCGTTGTCTCACGAGTCGTGGAACGGGTGTAATTAGAGCAATATGATCGTTTCCTTGATGCATGAGTTAAAGTGCCAAGGGTAGGGCATATTCGGGTCATGGCGTTGTCTCACGAGTCGTGGAACGTCCATGATTGGGGTATGTCTTATCAAGATTGATGGTGTAGACTTAACGTTTAATAATATGGATGTCGCACGAGTCGTGGGTCCATACGAAAAGCGAGGCAAAATATTCTCAAAGGTCGTTTGGTAGAAACGATTGACAATTTGTTGTCTACCTATTGAATTGACCACACGTCTCACGAGTCGTGGGTGTGGAAGATGTCTTTAGGACTTTGAGACCTACTAAGAAATTTGATTTCTCGTTTACCATGTGGGGGCATGGGATTCGATAAAATAGTGGGAGACCTTTATGGTTATAAGTCCAAGATCATAAAGTATATTGAAAAAAATTGAATGAACGCTAAACATAATCTTTTTCGCCTTTGTAGATTTAAAAGTGTTTTAAATGGCAAAGAACCCACTTCATATGATACTTGACTCAAACAAACTCACCGGGCCAAATTACTCCGATTGGCTCCGCAACCTTCGCATTGTTCTCGATTCTGAGAAAAGGAGCTATGTCCTATCCGCCCCACCCCCTGTGGCTTTACCGACTGATTCGTCGGATGAGGAACGGGCCACCTTTGACAAATGGGTCGAAGATGATCTTCAGGCCCGTTGCCTCATGTTGGCCTCAATGTCAAGTGAGCTTCAAAAGCAACATGAGAACATGTCTCATGCTTCGGATATCCACCTTCACTTGTCCGAGTTGTACTCGACTCCGGGTCGGCAAGAACGTTACTTGGCAAGTAAGGAGCTTTTCCAAGCTCGCATGATTGAGGGTTCATCGGTCCGTGAGCATGGGCTTAAAATGATTGGACTCATCGAAAAGCTTGCTCGTCTTAACGTGGTTATGGACAATGAACTCTATATGGATTTGATCCTTCAATCATTGCCCCGCTCATTTGACAACTTTGTGATGAACTTTAACATGCATAACATGGAAGTTGGACTTCATGAACTTGTTAATATGCTTCACACGGCGGAAAGCTCGATAGTGAAGGAGAAACCTGTGATGTTAGCTCCCATTCCTTCCAAGGGCCGAAAGGCAAAGGGAAAGAAAAAGAAGGGGAAAAGTTCCTCTAAGGACAAGAAGCCTCTTAATGCTACTCCTACAGTTGCGAAGGGAAAGGTGCCTAAGGGTATTTGTTTCCACTGTAATAAAGAAGGGCATTGGAAGAGGAATTGTCCTCTTTACCTTAAAACCGTCCCAAATAAGAATCAAGGTATATTTTTCGTTGAAGTTAATATTTCCGTGAATAATCCTAATTGGGTGTTGGACACCGCTTGTGGTTCTCACCTTTGTAATGACAAACAGGTGATGAGAACAACAAGGCCCCATAAACCCGAGGATTGGATTCTCCGCTTGGGCAATGGTGCAAAAGTTGCAGCCGAAGCAATAGGGGACGTAGAACTAGATGTAGGACATTGTAAGCTAGTCCTTAGAGATTGTCTCTATGTACCTACTTTAATCAAGAACTTTATTTCCATTCCTGTTTTGGATCAAGAAGGTTTTTGTTTTACCATTATGAATGGAATTTTTAGCATTTCAAAGAATGGTTCTTTATATGCAAAAGGTACACTAGCTAATGGATTGTATAATCTTGAAACGTCCATAACATCTAACACTATATTGCATGTTCACGATAATATTAAGAAACGAAAGGCAAATAACGATAACTCCGCATATCTATGGCATGCTAGACTTGGACATATTTCCAAGAAGAGGATTCAAAGGTTGGTCTCAAATGGGTCTCTAGAAATAGTGGACTTGGATGAGTTCCCAACTTGCGAATCTTGCTTAAAGGGAAAAATGACCAAATTGCCATTTTCTGGGAAACCGGAACGTGCTTCAAGCACTTTGGATTTGATCCATACGGATATATGTGGACCACTAAGTGTTAGTGCTCGAGGAGGTTATAAGTACTTCATAACCTTTACCGATGATCATTCAGGGTATGGATATGTGTATCTCATAACACATAAGTCCGAAGCTTTTGAAAGGTTCAAAGAGTTTCGAAATGAAGTAGAAAAGCAACTCGGTAAAAGTATTAAGTCACTTCGATCCGATCGAGGTGGAGAATACTTGAGTAGCGAATTCCTCGGTTATTTGAAAGAGAATGGGATTCTCTCAAAGTGGACTCCTCCGGGTACTCCTCAATTGAACGGAATATCGGAGAGAAGGAATAGAACCCTGTTGGACATGGTTCGATCCATGATGAGTTTCACGGATTTACCTAGAAGCTTTTGGGGTTTGGCTCTTCTTACAGCTTCAAAGATACTAAACATAGTACCTTCGAAAACTGTGCCTAAGACACCTCATGAGATGTGGTTCGGCAAAGCACCCTCTTATAAATTCATGAGAATTTGGGGGTCTCCCGCTTATGTCAAGAAGCTAGTGGGAGATAAGTTGGAAGCCAAGTCCACCTTATGCAAATTTATGGGATATCCTAGAGAGTCTATTGGATATCAATTCTATGATCCTAAGGAACAAAATGTGTTTGTTTCTAGGAACGCCATTTTCTTGGAAGAACGTCTTCTTGATAATGAAAAGGTGGAGATAGAATTGGAGGAAATTCGTGAGACGAATGAATCACCACAAGAGATGGAAACAAATGAGAGTAATGAGGAATCCACTAGTACACATCAACTTCGTAGGTCCACTCGTGAACGTAAACAACCCGAACGGTTTGGATTGATACATGAAACGGGGCAATTGGATATTGATCCAAGGACTTATGAAGAAGCTATGTTGGACATAGATTCGGGAAAATGGCGTGAAGCCATGAGAGCCGAATTGGACTCCATGTACTCAAACAAGGTATGGACCTTGGTAGATCCACCAAAGGGAGTAGTACCCGTTGGTTGCAAGTGGATCTATAAGCGAAAGCTTGGAGTAAATGGAGAGGTGTTGACCTACAAGGCAAGGGTAGTAGCGAAGGGATACACTCAAAGGCCGGGCATCGACTTTGAGGAAACCTTCTCGCCGGTGGCCATGCCGAAGTCCATTCGGATCTTGCTTGCCATAGCCGCATGGTATGACTATGAGATATGGCAAATGGATGTGAAAACCGCTTTTCTCAATGGAGACATTGAAGAAGAAATTTATATGGAGCAACCAAAAGGTTTCACACCCAAAGGTAGTGAGCAAAAGGTTTGCAAACTGCAAAGGTCCATTTATGGACTTAAACAAGCATCCCGAAATTGGAACAAGCGTTTTGATGAGACAGTCAAATCGTTTGGCTTCATCAAGAACATCTATGAACCTTGTGTGTACAAGAAGGTTAGTGGGAGCTCGATAGAGTTTATAGTGCTTTATGTCGATGATATTCTTCTCATTGGGAATGAAGTAGGAATATTAGAGAAGACTAAAGCATGGTTATCTACAAAATTCTCCATGAAAGATTTGGGAGAAGCTTCCTTTGTATTGGGAATACGGATCTATAGAGATAGATCTAAAAGGTTGCTAGGGCTATCCCAAATGTTGTACATAGAAAAGATACTAAAGAGGTTTAGTATGGATGATTCGAAGAAAGGGTTTCTTCCAATGCGACATGGAATCCATCTCTCCAAGTCGATGTCTCCCAAGACTGACGATGAAAGAGAAAGGATGTCAAAGATACCTTATGCGTCCGCTATAGGGAGCATAATGTACGCCATGCTATGTACTAGGCCGGATGTGGCACATGCTCTTAGTGTCACAAGCCGCTTTCAATCCGATCCAGGTGAGAGTCACTGGAGTGCCGTAAAAGCAATCCTCAAGTACTTGAGAAGAACTAAGGATTTGTTCTTGGTCTATGGTAATGGAGAATTAAAACTTGAAGGTCACACTGACTCTAGTTTTCAGTGTGATGTAGATGACTTCAAGTCTATGTCAGGATTTGTATTTTGCTTGAACGGAGGTGCAGTAAGTTGGAAGAGTTCCAAACAGGAAACTGTAGCCGATGCTACAACCGAAGCATAATACATAGCTGCATGTGATGCTGCTAAGGAAGGTGTTTGGATGCGAAACTTCATCCAAGAGTTGGGTGTAGTTCCTAGCATTGCCGAACCCGTTGCTATCTTCTGTGATAACAATGGGGCCATTGCGCAAGCAAAGGAGCCAAAATCTCATCAAAGATCCAAGCACGTATTGAGGCGATATCATTTGATACGAGATATCATTGATAGAGGAGACGTGAGAGTGGCGCGCGTTGACTCAAAAGAAAATGTGGCGGACCCACTAACTAAACCATTGCCAATCAAGGCTTTTGAAGGACATCGCCTTAAGATGGGCCTTAAAGTTATGAACGATTGGCTTTAGTGCAAGTGGGAGATTGTTAGAGTAGTGCCCTGCAAGCCAATCGGTTGTCTTGTAAATACTCTTGTAATCAATCTTATTCATGATCAATAAAAGTTCGCATTGGCAATTCTTCATTATTGTGATACATCTAAGCAATTTATGAAGCCCTTAGATCGTTGAAACTATGGAACATGGTGCATCCCTCTATGGAATATGTTCTACTATGGTTTAAGATCTTAAAAGCTTTCCAAGTCGTAGAATACAATTGAGATAGGGCATCATTGTATTCGGTAAGACTTGCACGAGTATGCATTCTCTTTTGCATGAGGATGGATAGTTCCATGGACATCGATATGGTAGATATCAATGCATATGAGTGGGCGGCTTGATGAGATCAAGCGCGTCGAAACCCCGCTAGAAAAATCTCATCTTAGGAGTTTATCGGAGATGAAGATTTTTCTACTTACGATAGTGTACGTAAATTGGTCCTTAGACTTGAGATGTTAGAGTGAACTTCATGCGAAGCGTTTATGCTTTGATGTGTTACTCGACTACTAATTAGCGAGTCATCATAGTTTCACGTTGGGTATGGATTGCTTCGTAGTGAGGTTAATGACGTCAATAAAGGATCCATTAACTCCCACCGTGATGTGGTTGGGCGATTTCCTATGCATTCTTTTGTATGGATTGATTCCGGGAATCTTCGGCCGAAGTGAGTGATGTTAGATTTGGAAAGGAGTTTCCAAATGGGTAATCACTAAAAGGAATCACCATAAAGAATAAAGACGCATAGTTATCAAGGCTAATAGGAATCCGTTGGACTCCATGTCCTAGGCCTCGATCGGGAAATAAGTTATTGGAAGGAGCGTACGTGCATGGTATGCGTAAGAGGATTGATGAGATCAATTCAGAAAGGTTCACACTTTTTATTCATCATTAGTTAGGACTCGTCGACCGTGACTAGACGACTACCTCGAGTGTTGGGTACTCTAGATTTGATGAGATCATATCTAAGAGTGATTGATTAAAAGTAGTTTAATTAATCTTTTTAATTAAATCACAAATGGTTTGTGAGCCCACGGCTAATTGATGGTGAACCCAAGGGGCCACACACAATAGCACAAGATGCAACTTAGTTCAATCTATTAAAGGTCAAATTGAATTTGACTAGAAGTAGTAATTAATTAATGGAGATTAATTAATTAAAGGACTCTATTAATTTAAGTGTTAAATTAATTTAGTCGAAATTAATTAGAAGGGTCTAATTAATTGAGGGAAGAAATAAATGGGTTTCTAATTTTGAATTAGAGATTGGATTTATTAATTGGGAAATAAATGTCCAATTAACCCATGACCAATCTAAATTGGTCTTATGAGATGATCATATATGATATGATATAATGTTAATATATATATGTGATATATATATACAAGAGAGAGAAATAAATAACTTATCAAGAGTTAGTGGTGGCCCCCACCACTAACTTGTATCAAAAGTAGTGTGCTTGGGAAGCTCAAGAAGTGTGCTTGGGAAGCACAATAAAGCTACAAGTCTTATTGGTGGATTTGATCCAACAATAAACTACATTGAATAATGTACACACATAAAAGATAAGATGTTGCCTTCATTCATTAGAGGTAGAAGATGCAAGACAAAAACACACACTACACCTTTTAGTGTGTGTTCGGATTTCTCTCAAACCTGATTTAACCGGATTTCGTCGGGTTAATTGAATTATCAGTGAATTTGTGATATCGGGGGTTTTCGATATTTATATATATTATTTAGGGCTCTGTTACTTTATTCCGGATGGATCGGTTACAAAGAAAAGCAATATTCAAGAACAAGAAGTAAAACCACCAAACAAAGCTATGAAACACACCGATATGAAGGTAAAAAACTTAGTAATAATATTGAATATTATTAAGTTGTGCTGTTGTAAGCAGTGTTAAATCCTGTATTCTCACAATTCAGGAATTTTTCGTCGTCCCTTAATACAATGATTAACTAGGTATTTATATAATGCTAAACCTAGTGTTACAAGGAAACATAGTCCTAATAGGACTCGGCCCACATATCCTTCTTGGGTCCGGAGTACAATCTTCTATCGAAGCGAGCTGCACTTGGCCGGGTCTGCAAGATGATCCCGATCTGTTAGGTTTGGTCGAATCGATCTTATCTGCTTCGTTCGATTCGAATAGTAAGTAGGGTGCGAAATAGCCCCCATCAGTACTCCCTCACTTCTTCGAGCGTATAGATAATAGAAGCTCGTAGAAGTAGATAAATCTTTACGACTGTTTCTTTTCTATGAATGGAGCCTCATTAAAAACCTTACTTAAGAAAAAACCCTGTGGGAAAAATCTTAAATAAGGAAAAGAGTGCTACATATCATAGATAGTCGTTTTCTCTGTCGATTTACGGATCGCCACGCGTCTATTCAGGAGGCTCTTCGTATCCTTCCGTTTTTGGCGGGAATATGAGTAGCTGCAATAAGTTTGAAACGTCTTTTCTCATTTTGTTATAAATAGGTGACTTTCAAGTTCGCCATTTCTCTTTTATACTTCCTTATAACCTGTACCCATTTTCCTGCCTGGTCGTTTATCTCATAAAATTTTCTCTTTTGTCGATCTTCATCTTTGGGAAACCAGAATATATGGCTTTTGTAAGAAAATCCTCTTCTTCTTCTAGAGAGATCGTCGCTCCTGATCACGATGAGGAGTTGCACCCTAATCCTTTGAGCGAGCAATCTACAGTATCTGACTTCGTTGTTCCCGTAGAAGATACTTTCAAAGTACGAATCCTTTCTGATGCAGACGTGGCTGCCCGAGCCAAAAAGGGCAAAGGTACTGTTCCTCAGATTTCTGAACCGATTGAGGACGTAGCTTGCGCATATACAGCGGAAACATTCCCGGATGTTGTGAATAATTACACCAAATATTTTCCGGAAGGTTCTGAGATAATTCTTCCTTCTTCTACTGATAGAGTCACATCTCCCCCGGAGGGATGTCGAGCCTTTTATACGGCTCACTTCAATAGTGGATTGCATCTTCCTTTGTCTCCCCTTTTTCTCGAAGTTTTGAAAACTTTCAGTGTGTGCTTGACACAGCTGGTTCCAAATTCCGTTGCTTTTGTGGTTTGTTTTTCCGTTTTGATGATTGCGAAGGGGTTTAAACCTTCCTTTCGTAATTTTACGCAGCTTTTTCGCTTTAATATTTCTAGTTCTTCAAATCGTGGATATTTCTTTGCTAGTCAGCGGCCTAGTCGAGCAATCTTTGACGCCCCTGTTTCTAGTAATCCTTCGTGGAAATCTCATTTCTTCTTTGTTCGTCCTCCGTCTAATATTTGTTTTCCGGATGGTTCGACCATGCCTTTTTTATGGGATCATGGTTCCAATTGGATTCCTGGAGGTCGCTTACCGACCGGTGAACTTGTTCCTGACGATGTGCAGTTTATCACTGAAATCCCCGAAATGCGTGCAAACAAATATCAAAGCGCTCTTCTGATCGGGGAGGTTTTCCTTCGTAAGGCGGGGTTAAGTGTTCATAACTTTCCCGTCAGTTCATCATCTGATCCTCTTGGTTAGTATTTTATTTTATCTTATTGCTGTAACTATATCTTTTATACGGAGAAACTAACTTTTATTTTGTTTCTTTTTCAGCCCATATGGTAGAAAACTCTCGGCATTCTTCGAAGGGAAAAATGGTGCTGTCGAAATCTTCAAGATCCGTAGAGAACACCCCCATCGAGCAGAGAGCTTCACGAAAAAGGAAACTGGAGTTGGGCCATGAGTCCGAGGATAATAGAGGGAAATCTCCAGATTCTTCTCGTGAGTCCCCCATTCGTCAGGGCACGGGATCTGGTTATCCTCCTCTTCACCTTAGAACATCTTTGGGTATTCGAGGATGTCGTAGCTGGTCGATCCCTCATCCTACTAATAATCCAGTTGATAGAAAGAGGAGTTACTATGGACGTTCTGGTGACGACCTTTCTTTACTCGGAGATAAACATCCAAAACCTACTCTGGTCGAAATGATCGAGGATCATTTAGAGGGAAGGAGGGCCGCTGGTTACTCCGAGAAGGATTCTCTTATTCATGATGATAGTGAGAACGCAGTCGATAAGGCAACCCGCGTTCTCTTGTCTGGTGTTTTCACTCGTGATCTCAATAAGCTTCTTCATAAGGATCCTCTGGAGAAATTCCAGCGAGCTTCTCTTTATGCCGAGAAGGTGACATCTTTTTACTTTAATCATATTAATAGATAATCTTAAAGGTCTTCCTTAATTTATTAATCCATCTCTTTTTCTTGCTCTCTTTGTTCTTCAGACCAAAACTTGTCTTGCATCATACGCCTATGAAAATGCACTTTGGAAACAACAGTGCGAGTTTCTGGAAGAGAAGCATAAAGCTTTACTCCATAAATCCTCCGGTTCAGAGGTTGGTCCCTCAACATCTTCTTCCGTTCCCGTCGTAGAGACTCGTGCTACCGGGACTGAAGATCAAGAAATGATAGACAGGGTGATGGAGATTTCTCGTGCTCAAGAGCAGGCCAATCAAATGGCTAGAAAGTTAGAGGAATTGCAGTTACAGAGCACGACTCGAATTAGTGAGCTTGAATCTCAAGTATTAAACCTTGAAACTTCTTTAGAGGAGTATGAAAAGGATGTCCCACTTAGTGGACTTAGGGATCGATACGGTAGGAATCCTGACGAGAGAGTCGTTCGCGAGTTCCTTAATTCTCCTGTTCATACGGCGTTGGTGTATCGGATGGTCGGTCCTCTTCTTGAGAATACTTTTAAGAAGGCGATTCATCAGCTGGTCGCCTTAGAGATGATCGATGACCGTCGAAAGGAGTATTTTAAGGCGGCGCATATTCGGTTGAATCGCTATGGTAAACTTTATTCTTCTTCCGAGGTTCCAGATGTTGAATATCAAGGTTTTCCACTGGCTCATCTTGTCGAAGAATTTGGGAATCCATTGCCGATTCCTCCTTCTGATGTTAATGATGAGCTCGATGACACTTTTATCGATCAAGAGGATGAAGAAGAAGAAGAAAACGACGTATGCATGACTGAGGACGTCGGTAGCGAACAGAAGATTCCGGATAGCGATCAGGCTTCTTGAAATAGTGATTCATTTTTGAAATAATCTTTGTAATTATTTCCTCGTAGATTTAACTGTAACTTTAGCTTATTTTGTACGTTAAACGCTTCGTATTCTGACAGTCGTGTCTTTTCACTTTTGCCGTAATAATTCAGACAAGTCATTTAATTTGCCGTAATCATTATGTGTGTGTCTTTTCGAATTCCAGCGTTTGCTCCAAGGTCAGTTTTCCTGTTTCGCGCCCTTTCTTTAGGTCTGTCGCGTCCTTTCGTGTAGTATAAATACGAAAGGTAAAAATTGGACTTGTTTTTTACTGCTATACTCCTCTCTTAACAGAATACTCTTTCTTTAGCTAGTCGATAAACTTTCTCGATATTAATTTGTATTTTTCTATAGTCCGATCATGAGTAACCTTTTTGGTAATACTTCGAAGCGACCTTCTCGTGAGGGCGCTAGAGATAATAGATCTAAAAAATCTCGAAGAGATGGGCCGTCGATAGAGCCTCCTCGTTCGTCCCCAACAATTAGGTCGGAGATCGATACTCGTTGTATTGTCTCTGAACCTCTTTCCGTGGTAAACTCGTCGTTTTCAGAACCAATCTTTTCTACTTCCACTCAGGAAGGAAACATGCCTTCCCCTGGTCGATTACCTTTTGGGGATATGTCCAACGAAGAACCGGCTTATAATATAGCTGTTAGTTCCAACACTTCTTCTTTTGAGCACGTTTTCCACGGAGGGGATTTTGCTATTTCCCTTCCTTTGTCTGCTTCTACTGCTCCCACTGTAAGCGGAGGGCAAGCTGGTGATAGCTTTTCTGTCAATCCTTCTACGACACAATCTATTGTGCAGGATTGTCCTGAATTTTTGTTTCATGATACCACTGTAATGACTACATCCTTTGAATCAGGAGGACCTTCCGGAGGTGGGACCGGTTCCAGGTCTGGTCGTCGAACGGTTATTTCTGCCTCGGGCAAGGAGACCTCTGTTAGTCCCGATGGGAGAGAATCTCCTCGTCTATTAGATGATCGATGTATCTTCGAGCAAGTTAAAGATATTATGTTGTCAGAGACACCTCGTTCTGATGGTGTCCCTTCCAATAGTGAATTGCCTGGCTCAGTTGAGCCTGATGCTTTATCTTGGGATCTGGGTATGAGCACAATTTTGCCCGGCGAGTTGTGGAAGCTCGAAGGTACCTCCAACGTTCGCCTTGTTCAATCTCTGGTGAAGATATGTGAGCAGGTAAACATATTCTGAATATTTTTCCTGTTTTTTGTTTTGAATGCCTTGTTGTGTGTCGGTTTCTCTTACTTTTTCTGCTTTTTTTAGGGCAAGTATTTTGCACTCCAGCTGGGTGTGCAAAATGACGAACTGTGGACGAGTAAGCGTGCTTATCAACGTCAGTTAGAGTCGGAAAAAGCTAAAGCTGCAGGGCTGACGCTGGAGCTTCAGATTGCCAGAGATGATCTCCAAAAATTGGAGGCTGATAAAGTTGTTCTTGAAAAAGAGAAAAATGATTTAATACAGGCTGCTGCCCTTGCAGAGGAGTCTCAACGGCGGTCCTATGAGGAAGGGTATGACGTTGGTTATCTGAAGCGTCAAGAGGAGCTGATGGCGTTTGCTGGTAATTTGACTCCTCGGAGGACTGTTTCTAGTAGTCGGCCTACTGACCGTCCTTCCCAGTGATCTTTGTTCGTCCTGGCAGGCCTTGGACTGTCTTCTTTTTTTTTTTTTTTTTTTTTTTTTATCGCCCAACTTTTGTGCACTTGTTTGGGCTGAAAATTTTTTGTAATGGGAGAAGTACTAAATTGGAAATATTAACCTTCAAGCAGATTCTTGCCTATATCTATTTTCATCTCTTTGTCATGCACAATTTGCCTTTATGCATAAATATAATCATCGTAAAATAATCAGTATTGTTTAGCATACTTATCTGAAATTGATCTTTGCCAAGAATGTAGAATAAGGTAGCTTTGATCTCGATGTTTGTTTTGCAAATCCAATCTTTGTCGATCAACCCAGTATAGTCCCTTGGGTTATATTCAAAATCATGTTTGCACATAATCATGCAGATAGTAGGCTTATTCGGATCGATCTGATTTAGGGAACGTTCAACATTTTGGTCGATGTTCGATCCATGCCGTTGTAAAATTGTCCTTTTGTGACACAAACTTTTATATAAGGAGGCTTTTTATACCTTTTGTTGAACTCTTCTTTTCTCATTTTTTAAGACTAAGAGAAAATAACCCTTTCAGTATCCTCCGAATCTTTATGTTTCTCATTATCAACTTGGAAGTACTTGTTCTTCAAGCGATGTTTCGTTTATAGTATATCTTTGATATGGGAGGAATTGGAAAGTGTAGAAGTCTTAGTCAGATCTGAGCTATTCAGACCTCCTTAAGCAATTCTTTGGTATGTTAGGCAGTTACGTCCTTGCTGTTTTGAATAAGGAGGACTATTCTCCTGATTTCTGTATCAGATATCTTGGATTCGAGAGGAGTTCCTGTATGGCTTAGTCAATGGTCATCCATACGATGTATGAGGCAGTGACGTGCCTCGTATGGTGAAGAGTTTGGTCTTTTATCTCTTATCGAGCAACTGTCCTTTTTGCTGCGATTTTAAAGCTTGTATGACTTTGTTTATGGATTCTAGGTCTCTAAACCATCGATCCTGAAGTATGATTGTGCTGGAATATCTAATCCAAAGATTTTTTTTTTTTTTTTTTAGATATGATCATATCGATCTATTGCCTCTTTTGTTATCGACTAGTTGGGGCGATTAGATTGTGCCGTTCCAACTTACTTGCATTTATTGCGGGGAGTCAAGGGGTCGCATCTGTGTCCGTTGATCAAATGCTTTTTCAGCCGTTGGATTGTTTGAGTCTATCCCTATAAATAGGGTGGTGGTTTGCGTTCTTCCTTTACAATTTCCCAAAGAGAATGGAGATCTCAACTTCTTTGGATTTCATTCTGCCCTCAGATCCCATAATATTCAAAAAGTCACATTATCATGATTCACTCTGTAATAACTTGGTGTTCATCTACCTTGTACTGACGGGTCCCATGTCAGCCCTTCCTTGTACTAACGGGTCCCATGAGGCCTCCGCTTTAGTCTTCATCAATTAGAGGTCCGTGATTTCCGTTTGCACATGGGGGGTTCATACTTGCCAGTCACCCTCGCTCTTGGATGTGACTTCCGGAGTGATAGACCGCCGGGGTGGCTGGTAAACTTACCGTTTCACGACGGTCCCGAAGAGATGCTGCTCTAGAGTAAAATGTTTTATAGATAAAGTAAAAGCAGTATCTTCTTACGGATGAGTGAGCATTGCTAGTTATCTGGCTGGTAATGTTCATTTCATCTGGAAGAACATTTGATCTTCAGAGCCTGGCCACCGAACTAAAGAAGTCGACCATCGTGAGCAGCATGCTTCTTAGGTCGCATACTATAATCGATGAGGTACTAGGGAGGAGATTGGTGTTTCCGTGGACATTGTCGTGAAGATAGTCGATCCCATAGAATCAATTTAAGTAGATCATTGTAACGATCTTTAGGTAGCAAGCAGATCTTTGTAACGTAGTATATTTGTATGTAATTGATTTGATGAATAAAATATTACTTTATTTCTTGCATCTTCTTTGTCGTTGGTAATTTTATTTACGAGGAGTATTTTCCGAGCAGATGAATTCACACTTGATTTATCTTTCAAAACTTTAGGATTATCAGCAGATCTTTTTTGGATCGTTAGGAATATATCGAGGAGATTTTATTGAGCGGATCAATGTTTACTTTACTCGTTATATTCAGACTTAGGTTTTAATACCACAAAGTCTTTTTCTCGTTGTAAGTATGGACGAGGACTGTTTATCGAGCGGATCGATGTTTTACTCGACTCGTTTATAATTTTAGACTTAGGTTTTTAGTACCAAAAAGTCTTTTTCTCGTTGTAAATAGTTCGAGGAGTGTTTATCGAGCGGATCGATGTTTTACTCGACTCGTTTATAATTTTAGACTTAGGTTTTTAGTATCAAAAAGTCTTTTTCTCGTTGTAAATGTATCGAGGAGTGTTTATTGAGCGGATCAATGTATACTCGACTCGTTTTTTGAATTTATCGAGGAGTTTTTATCGAGCGGATCGATGTTTACTCGACTCTTTTTAATTAGACTTAGGTTTTTAACCCAAAAAGTCTTTTCGATCGTTGAAGATATATCGAGGAGTGTTTATTGAGTGGATCAATGTATACTCGACTCATTTTTTTTTTTTTGAATTTATCGAGGAGTTTTTATCGAGCGGATCGATGTTTACTCGACTCTTTTTAATTAGACTTAGGTTTTTAACCCAAAAAGTCTTTTCGATCGTTGAAGATATATCGAGGAGTGTTTATTGAGCGGATCAATGTATACTCGACTCGGTTCGTTCTCAATTTTCATTAATATGATAGTGTAATTCCGAGGAGCATTAACCGAAATAATCGATGTATATAGAATGCTAAAACTCTTTACTAATTGAACTTGTAGGCTCAGGCCTTTGTTACAAGGATTAAAACTTGATAAAGTAAAATAAAAGAATGCAGTATAATTTGCTAAAATTTATTTACCATAGTATTTCCTAAGGTTGACCGCATTCCAGGTTCTTGGTAAGGCTGTTCCATCCAAGTGTGCAATTTTGTATGAACCTTT
Source organism: Penstemon eatonii (assembly GCA_038501285.1). NCBI lineage: Eukaryota > Viridiplantae > Streptophyta > Magnoliopsida > Lamiales > Plantaginaceae > Penstemon > Penstemon eatonii. The sequence goes on along the minus strand of CM076711.1, from coordinate 36,244,605 downwards.
CTTTCCTACGCCAATGACGATGTAAGGTCCATCCCAATTTTGTTGTAATTTTCCCACATGCTTGGATACTTCTACCTTTTTCAAGACCAAGTCTCCTTCTTTGAAAGTTCGGATGCGTACTTTTTGATTGTATGCTTTCTCCATATTTGCTTTAGTGACTTGTAGGCGTACAACAGCTTTATCTCTTAAAGCTTCTGTTAAATCAATGTCATTTTCTCTCGCTTTTTCATTTTCTTGATCGTCGAACATCTCTATTCTTGGCGTTGGGATTAGGGTTTCAACAGGAATAACAGCCTCCGACCCATACACCAAGCTGAATGGTGTTTCCCCGGTTGAGCTTCTTACTGTAGTTCGATTAGCCCATAGTACTCCTGGAAGTTCATCGAGGCATCTTCCTTTGGCCGAACCTAATCTTTTTTCCAAAGATTTTATTATTTCTCGGTTTGCTACTTCGGTTTGTCCGTTCGCTCTTGGATGTCCGACCGAAGTGAAATTTTGTTGAATTCCCAGTTTCGAACACCATTCTATTACTTGTTTTCCCGCGAATTGGGTTCCATTATCTGAAATTAGGATCCTTGGGATGCCAAATCGGCAAACTATGAACTTCCATAGGAAGTTGATCACTTGGAATTGAGTTATTCGTGCGAGTGCAATGCATTCTATCCATTTGCTGAAATATTCTACAGCGACCAGGACGTAAGCTTTTTTGGATCTGGCCGCTGGAAAAGGCCCCACAATGTCCATTCCCCATTGATCGAAGGGCCAACATACTGGAATTGGATGCATGTTTTCTGCTGGTTGATGACATATGTTAGCATGGATCTGGCAGTGATGACATTCTTGGACATATAGAGTGGCATCTTTATTGATGGTAGGCCAATAGTAACCAGTCCTGAGACATTTTAAGGCCAATGCCCTTGATCCGCTGTGATTTCCTGCGTCTCCTTCATGTATTTCTCGCAGTATATCGGCGGTTTGTGACTCAGGGATGCATTTCAGGAGAATTCCTGATACCGACCTTCGGTAGAGTTTTCCTTCTACAAGCGTATATTTTGGGGCTCGATATTTTACTTTCCGAGCTGCATTCTGATCAGATGGTAGTTTTCCTTCACGAAGATAGTCTATCATTGGGGTCATCCAATTTTCTTCGACTTCATCTATTTCCATTATATCGACTGCCGGTGTAGAAGATATCAACCAATTGATCACCCGTTCGGTTTTTCCGTCGTGGGCTCCTGTGAATTTAGACAGTTGATCGGCCCATCTGTTTTCCGAACGTGGGATGTTCTGTATGTCGAAATTTTCAAACTTCTCGGCTAATGTTTTTACTTTGGCGAGGTATTTTACCATATTGAATTCCTTAGCTTCGTATAGGCCTCTTATTTGTCTTTGTACTAACTCTGAGTCGGTTAACACTTTAAGCCTTTTAATGTTAGCTTTGATCGCCATTTCCATTCCTGCGATTAACGCTTCATATTCAGCTTCGTTGTTTGTTACAACGAAGTCCAATGTTATCGCGTAATTCAAATCTTCCTTATTTGGTCCGGTGAAGTTGATTCCGGCGCCTCCTCCTTCTCGGCATGAAGCACCATCGACATGCATTAACCAAGTTTGATCTTCTATAATCAAGACATCGTCGTTGAGGCTGCTCGATGATTCAGTAGTCTGTGTTGGTGTTTCTAATATAAAATCGGCTAACACTTGGGCCTTGATGGCAATCCTTGGTTTGTAGTCTACATCGAACTGGCTGAGTTCGATGGCCCATTTGATCAATCTTCCGGAGGCTTCTGGTTTTGCTAGAACTTGCCTTAGCGGCTGATTCGTCAAAACGATGATTTTGTAAGTTAAGAAGTAGGGTCGGAGTTTTCGTGCGGCCACTACTAAGGCCAGCGTGAATTTTTCTATTTCCAAGTAATTCTTCTCCGCCCCTTGTAATAATTTGCTAAGATAATAGACGGGCTTATGCTCGGAGCCCTCTATCTTAATTAGCACTGAACTAATGGCCGTATCAGAGATGGAGATGTAGATGTACAACGGTTCCCCTTCCGTCGGTTTAGCTAACATCGGGGGCGTTGTCAAATATTCTTTGAGTTGTTCGAAGGCTCGTTCACATTCTTCGGTCCAAGCGAATTTTTTCGCTTTTCGAAGTGTTTGGAAAAAGGGCAAGCTTCTGTCCGCAGATTTTGATATGAATCTATTCAATGCTACGATTTTCCCAACTAAGCTTTGTACTTGAGAGATGGTCTTGGGAGGTTTCATTTCAGTTATGGCTCGAATTTTTTCTGGGTTGGCCTCTATACCTCGCTGATGTACCAAGTATCCTAAAAATTTTCCTGACTTAACACCGAAGGTGCATTTTGCAGGGTTCAACTTCATACGGTATTTTCTTAAGATTTGGAAACATCGATCTAGATGTTTTATGTGATCTGCTTCATTCATACTTTTGACTAACATGTCGTCTACATAGACTTCCATTATTTCTCCGATTAATTCCCTGAACATTAAGTTTACTAACCTTTGGTAAGTAGCGCCGGCATTCCTCAATCCGAATGGCATTACAATAAAACAGTATACTCCCTGTTCGGTTATGAACGCGGTCTTCTCTTGATCCCGCTCGTCCATGTATATTTGGTAAAATCCTTGGAAGGCGTCCATCATGCTGAATATCGCGAAGCCAGCAGTCGAGTCGACCAATAAGTCAATCCTTGGGAGATGGTATGGGTCGCGTGGACATAACTTGTTAAGGTCGGTGAAATCATTACATATTCTCCATTTGTTGTCCTTTTTATCCCCTTTTGCTACTAGTACAACATTACATAGCCATTCCGAGAAATGTATTTCTCGGATTTGTTTTGCTTCGAGCAATCTCTCTACTTCGGCTTTGATAATTCTATCTTTTACCGGTCCATGATTTCTTTTCTTCTGTCTGGCGGGTTTCGCCGAAGGGTCGATTTTTAGGGTATGCTTGATTATCCGAGGATCAATTCCTTCAATCTCATTCGCGCTCCAGGCGAAGACGTCAACATTATTTCTTAGGAATTCGATTAACATTATTTCTCCTTCTCTGCTCAATTCTGTACCTATTCTTGTCGTTTTGGACGAGTCGCCTTTTACTAGAATTATATCTTTATGTTCTGGGGGTTTCAAGGATAAGTCTAGCGGTTCTTTCCCCTTTTTATCTAACCGATCAGTAATAGGAATTTCAACCTCATTTCTAATGAGATCGTCTTCGATCTTTCTCTTGCTCGGAGTAGTTGACTTAGGGTGTTCTTTCAAAGTTAATGATGTGCTGTAGCAATTCCACGCCATACAGTGGTCGTTCGTTATTTCTCCGATGCCCATATCGGTCGGAAACTTTATCTTCTGATGATAGGTAGAGACTACAGCTCGGAAAAGGTTAAGGGCTGGTCGCCCTAGTATAGCGTTATAAGCGAAGGGTGTTTCCACTACTAGGAATTTTATCAACTTCACTGTCCTAAGTGGTTTCTTCCCAAGTGACACACTTAAAGATATTGTTCCGCTGGGGATAATCTCGGACCCTCCAAAGCCTACTAACGGCGTAGCTACTTTTTGTAGGTTTATTTGTCCCAAGTTCATTTGGGCTAAAACCTCACGGGAGATGATATTTGCCGAGCTTCCATTATCAATTAGGATTCTTCTTACATTATAATTCGCTATCTCTAATGATACTACCATAGGAAAATCGGGGTTATCTTCTTTTGTGTCCCAAATGATATTTTTAGGTACTTCGCCTTCGTTGAAGCTGATCGGCTGGTGATTTGTCGGCCTGTTTTCCAGAGTCCATATTTCTTTTGGATATTTAGAATTTCGAATTATGGATCGGGCTGTCCTTCGTCGTGCATTACGACTATCTCCACCCGCGGGTCCCCCGGATATTGTATGGATAGTCCCATTGATCTGGTCCTGATTTAACTCCTGAGTAGGTCGACGTTCGGGCGACCTTCGACGAGAACTTCTCCTTCGATTACCGTTCCGAGGGCTTCTACTTCTTTCCCTTTTGCGATTATCTTGGTCTATGTATTTGTCTAGTTTTCCTTGCTCGATCAGTTTTTCGACTTCTCTCTTAAGGTGAAAATAATTTTCCGTTAGATGCCCATGTGCCCTGTGGTACTTACAGTATTGATCATAGTTTCTAGACCCCGGTCTGGGCTGAGCGATTTTCCTTGCCTCGGGAATCCAGTTATTTCTTTCTAGGACTTCCAATATTTCTTCCATTGGAGCATTCAATCTTGGGTGTTCTACTTGATTCACCCTGCTTCTGATTGGTTGCTCAGGGTTTCTTGGTCTTTGGTAGTAATTAGGTTGTCTTTCTTGATCGGCTTTGCTGTATTCCAGTCGCTGGAAAACGTTACCTCTCCTAGAAGATCGCTCATAGTCTAAGGGTCTTTGAATAGGAATCTTATCATGCCGCATGGAGCCTGAAGCTGTGAATTTATTTTTGTTTTTATCCTTAAAGGAATTCATCTCTTCTTGGGTCATATACTTAGACGCCAAGCTCATGATGTCGGCGAACGTTCTTGGTTGTTTTCGACTGAGGGCATTTCCGAACTGCCTGTTTTTAGTGAGATCGAAGAGGATAGAAATTATGTAATCAATATTTGGAGAATCGATTTTGAGTAATTCTACGTTGAATCTGGCCAACCAGTTTCTTAGGGATTCTCCTTCTTGTTGATGTATGGTTCCTAGGTAGCTCATCGGGAGTTTTTGCCTCTTCTGACTGGCAAACTGCTGCGTCAATTTATTGCATAATTCCCGGAAACTGAATATGGAGTTGGCAGGTTGTTTTGCGAACCAATCCAACGCTAGGCCCTCGAATGTGGTCACCATTAACTTGGCGGTGAATTCGGCAGAGTGGGCATATAAATTCATGATGTTAGTGAAGCTAAAAATATAATCATCCGGGTCGGTGGTTCCGTCATATCGGGGTAGTCTACCCGGGACCTGTCCAATGGATTGCGCTTCTTTTATTTCTCTGCAGAAGGGAGAACATGCTGCAAGGCTCTCCTGGAGTTCCGCGGTTCGGGTCCACGGGTTTTGAACAGATCGTAGGCGTTGCTCCAGTCGTTCCTGTACTATTCTCTCGATTTCTCTTTCCGAGAATCGAGTTGCTCGTGGTCGATCTGGGATAGCATCATCTATGTCATCCTCGATTGGGATTATTGTTCGTTCCTTCGATCCGCTGCGATCCGCCTGTGGCCTTCTTCGACCTGGTTTTCTTCGGGGACGGTTATCGGAGGGTTTAGAATTGTCCTGCTGTGGGCTGCGTAACGAGCGTCGCTCACTTGCTGGGTTGTCCGCTTGTTGAGAGGTTTGTTTGTTTGGCCCTGGCATTCCTGGTGCAGGAGTTGTCCTGGGAGTCGCAGCGTTTCGAGGAATTTGGTCTAAAACTAGCAATTCTTCTGGAGAGAGTGATTTGAAGAGCATTGCTATTTGTCTCAGTTTTTCCTGAGCGCCTGGGAGAGGAACTGGTATTTCGGGGACTTCCGGTTCTTCCTGTATTGCACCGGTAAGACCTCCTTGGTGTTCCTGCTGACGAGAACGGGTATCTGGGAGATTTTCATTGGTGTTGGGAATGTTGTTATCGTTGTTGTCTTGTGGATCTTCGGATGTGTTGTGGCCGGTGGTTGTATTACTTCTCGCTCCAATGCGAGCACTTTTCCTTGGGCGAGCCATGTGTCGATCGAATAATTAACCTAGCACCACGGTGGGCGCCAACTGATTTAACCGGATTTCGTCGGGTTAATTGAATTATCAGTGAATTTGTGATATCGGGGGTTTTCGATATTTATATATATTATTTAGGGCTCTGTTACTTTATTCCGGATGGATCGGTTACAAAGAAAAGCAATATTCAAGAACAAGAAGTAAAACCACCAAACAAAGCTATGAAACACACCGATATGAAGGTAAAAAACTTAGTAATAATATTGAATATTATTAAGTTGTGCTGTTGTAAGCAGTGTTAAATCCTGTATTCTCACAATTCAGGAATTTTTCGTCGTCCCTTAATACAATGATTAACTAGGTATTTATATAATGCTAAACCTAGTGTTACAAGGAAACATAGTCCTAATAGGACTCGGCCCACATATCCTTCTTGGGTCCGGAGTACAATCTTCTATCGAAGCGAGCTGCACTTGGCCGGGTCTGCAAGATGATCCCGATCTGTTAGGTTTGGTCGAATCGATCTTATCTGCTTCGTTCGATTCGAATAGTAAGTAGGGTGCGAAATAGCCCCCATCAAAACCCTAGAAAGAAAAGTTGTTTTCTTCATCTCTTTCTCTTCCTTTATCAAGTTTCTAACTTGATTCAAGTACTACTTCATTCTAGCTAATAGATTGAGGGTGTATTTGCAAGATCTAGTTCATCTTCTTTACTCCTTAAGTGCTATCACTTGTGTGTGTGGGCTAGCTTTGGAGGATCTACACTTGGAGATCTTGGTGTGGATATTCTTGAGGATCTTGGAGAAAGAAGTTTCAAAGGAGGAGATTCTAGCTTGGAGCTTGGAGGTGTTGAACCCGTGAGCTTGGAGGTTCTTGAAGGTTTCGGGTGTTACTTGCTTGTCCCGATTCTTTGCGGCTCTTCACCTCCCAAGATTGGGAGAGGTATGACTTGATATTTTTCCTTCTAATATGAACTTTGTATGCATGATGATCCTAGGATAGTAATGGTAGAAGGTCTCCAAAGTTTTCTTGCAAAGTAGTTGCATTTTTGGGCCTTTTTGTCCCGTTTAAAAATTTTCGTTATCCGCTGCGTTTTGGTTGACCTTAGGACCGTTACCATCATTTACTGTTTTATTAGTTTAGAATGGAGGCCCGTTTACAAGCAAGTTGGGAGCCCAAGATGATATGAAGGCCATATATGCTTGGTACACTGTGTAATAGCATAGGCCTGTTTGCAAACCCTTTAGATTGACCAATAGGGCCAACATCATTGGCTCGATGATGGCCTGCATAGGAGGCTCCCGTTCGAAAACATATTGTGGTAGTATGCATGCTAGGTTTGTATGGCTTTTATTTATTTGTCGATTTATATTTAGCATGTATGAGATACGCGCTAGAATCTAGATCGTAATAAAAGCTAAAGCATAACTGAATCGGTGAGATCTCGAGGAGAGTTAGCATAACTTTCAAACCAGAAATTCCCCTCTTCAATTAAATATTAAGTCATATTGGATTAAAATAAAATGAAGTATTTATATAAATCCAAGCCTTCCATCAATAGGGACTAGCGTATGTTGTCTACTTATCGATAGAGGTGATTCAGAGTCTGGCACCCGAGTCGAAGAAAGGGACAATACGCGAAATTCCTTGACTCCTGTTTTTAACTAAACACGACAAGGGTGAGGACTGGTCGGGATGTGAAGATCGACCGATAACTAGTTACGGAGAATTCACGACCGGGCCCGTTGCTCATCATGATTGATGGGTTAGACTTAACGATTAGTAACACTTATGATGTAGCAGTGCTAGGTAAGTGTGAAAACCGAGGCAAAATAGCTTGAAGGTTGTGGAGTGACACAATTGGCAATAAGTATGCCTACCTGGGGAATTGGTTGCATGGCCACGAGTCGTGGGTGCAATTAATTGCCGCTGGGACGTCAAGACCTACTAGGAAATAGAATTTCCCGAACAATTGAAGAGGTAATTGTTTCGATAAAATAGTGGGAGAACTTCTACGATAGAAAGTCCAACCTTCGTAGATTATAAGTATTATTCATTAACTAGTCCACTAAATGTTTGTCTTCTCTTTAGATATTGAGAAATCTGTAATTATCCATTTTACTATTTATCCTCGACTAATAAAATAACTTGATCAAAATATCGACTAAGCAAAAAACTTGAGAATGGTCTTAAATTCCAGAAGTGGGAATGATGTTCTTAAACGACGAGCCTATGCCTTATGCGCTTCTGAGATAAGTCAAAACGAGAAACGAATCACCCGTAGAATATGGGAATATTAATGATCGTTTCCTCCTATAAAGATGAATCTCAAAAATGAAACGAATCACCTATAGAGTATGGGAATCTTAATGATCGTTTCCTCAAATAAGCATCAAGATTGAACGAGCTATGGAAGCAACATGAGGAGCATGTCTGAAGCTTCTGAAACAAATCTCAAAAGGCCTATTTTGAGGACCAGTCTTATGAAACAAACCTCCACCTCAAAGGCTTGTTTTGAGGAGTAGTTTTGAATCGATTTGATTCGAGACTTCTTAGGAATTGTTTCAAAACTCGAGAATAAATGAAGGAACTAGTGTCAAGGATTACTGTCTTTGTTTTATCAATCTAGTTGAAAACTGGATCAATTAAACGTAAGCCTGCAAGTGATCTTAACATTAACTTCCTCCTAAATTCTCCTCCTGCTCATTCAAATGACTTTTGAAATACACTGATCTTATTTGATAAGTTGATCACATTTCATGAATCAACCAAAGTATTGGTTAAAGGCAAATAGGATAAACCTGTCATGATCGTTTACACTTCATGGACTGCAATGTCAAAGAAGAGTAAAATGAAGAAGAATTTATTCTCTTCTAAATTCGACCATAAAGGTAGTCAAAAGAACGCAAGTAGCCTAAAAGCCGAATTATCCCACTGCATCTAACAAAGGCACTGATATGTTTAATTGATTAGATGATCTAATTAATTAAGCAACGTTTCAATTAAAGGGTTAATTGAAAGGGAAAATGAATCAATTAAAGAAGTTAATTGAAAGGAAGTAAATTAATTGAATTAAACCATTGACTCAATTTTATTGAATTAATGTGTGAAGTTCAAATTAATACAAAGATAATAGTCCATAACTTTGGTACGCTAGACTTGGACACATCTCCAAGAGTAGGATTCAAAAGTTGGTTTCACCTAAGCTTCTTGAAAAATAGAACTTGGATGAACTTCCAACCTGCGAATCATGTCTCAAAGGAGATATGACCAGATCTCCCGTCACAGGGAATCCAGATAGAACCAAACAAAATCTGGAATTAATCCATGAATATGGATCACTAAAAGTTACTGTGAGAATAGAATACTCATACTTCGTACTTTTTGCTAATGACCTTGGTCGTTAGTGGAAAATGAATCTAGTGAGATACAAATCCGAAAAACCTTTGAAAATTTTCAAGGTATTTCAATACGAAGTAGAGAATCAACAAAGACATAGTATTATTCGATCTAATCGAGATAGCAAATACTTGTCAAGGATTCCTCAATTATCTCAATGAGAATGGGGTTCTCATACAACAAACTCCTCCTAAGAGGCCTCAACTTATTGAAATGTCTAAAGAGATGGATTCTAACATTGTTTAACATTGTTCGATCCATATTGAGATTTGTTAAGCTTCCTTATGCATTCTAGGGGTTAGTCCTCCTGACTGCATCGAAGATACTGAGCAAAGTACCTTCATAGTTCGTGCCTACAAAGCTTTACCAAGAAAGGTATGGCAAAATACCTCTATACTCTTACTTCTGAGTATGGAGATCTCCTGACGATGGTAGAAACGAGAAAGGAGATAAATTGGCTAGTAGATCCAATTTGTATATAATTGTGGGGTATCCAACGAAATCCATTGGATACCTGTTCCACGACAATGAGAAACAATCATTTCTTCTGAATACCCGTTCCTCTGTTGATGAATTTCTCGTCAAAGGAAATGGAAACGTCATGGAACTTGATGAAGTCCAAGATTTGGACCCATCCCCGCAAACAGTGGGGGTTAATCCAGAATTTACTGAACCTACTAGTACACCTACTCTTCAAAGGTCGGATCGAATTCGTAAGGAGCCAGAGCGATTTGGTTTCATTCACGAAAACGAGAAAGTGGAAAGTGATCCAAGGACCTATCAACAAGCGATGTCAGACATAGATTAGGATGCGTGGCTCGAAGCCATGCAACCCGAAAGGGATCCCATCCATTCCAACAAGGTATAAACCTTGATTGATCCACCCGAGGGATTTATCCCTATAAGTTGGTTATAAGTTGTAAGTGGATCTTCAAACTTGGAATGAATGGAGAGGTGTTGCCTCTAAGAATTGACTAGTGGTAAAAAGGCTATTCACAATGTTTTGGAACAGACTTTGATGAAACCATTTCTCCATTAGCAATGTCTGAATCCATTCAGATTCACATTTGTTCTGATGAGATAGTCAAGACATTTGACTTCATCAAAACGAGTATGAACCACGAGTGTACAAAAGGATTAGTGGGAGCGCGATGAAGCTCATATTTTATATGTCGATAATGTTTTGGTTATCTGGTATGATATCGGAATGTTAGCACAGACGAAAGCATGGTTGTCCATGCAATTCTCCATGAAGGATTTAGGAGAAGCATCTTGCGTATTGGGATACGTATCTATAAAAGTAGATCAGAAAAGATGCTGACACTCTCTAAATCTAAGTACATAGAATCAATACTGAAAATACTCAGTATGAAGAATCCAAGAAAGGATTGCTTCCAGTGAGACATTGTATCCCTTGTTCCAAAATCGATGTGCCCTACATCAAATGAGAATAAAGGAGAATGTCCTAAATACCTTATGTTTCAAACAAAAGGTTGCATGTGGCATGCTTTACTATGTACTAGACCAGACGTAGAACTTGCTCAAGTATCGCGAGCAGTTGCTAGTCAAAATCCAGTGAAGAAGTACTGGACCACCGTAAAAAATATCCTTAAGCTCTTAACAAAGACTAAGGATTTGTTATTGGTCTACGGTGGTAGTGAAAAATTAAAGTTCGAAGGATTTACTGATTCTAATTTTCAGTCTGATGTGGATAAATTAGATACATCCATTTTTGGATACATATCCTGCCTCAATGTGGTAACGGTAAATTTGAAAGGGTTCCAAGCAAATCACCGTAACCATTTAAACCACTGAAGCAAGATATACTGCAGCATTAGATGTAGCATTAAATGCGGCTTAAGAAAGTGTTTGGATATAAAACTTCATCCATCGGTTGGATGTAGTGCCTAGCGTTGCGAAGCTCATGATTATCTTCCATGATAACATTGGAGCTATTGCTAAATCAAAGCATTCGAGATCTCACCAGAAATCTAAACACAATTGAAAGAAAAGTACCATTTGATTAGAGAAATCATTGGTAGAGTTAACGCACATAATGGATCGCGTCGACTCAGAAGACAACTTAGCGGATCCACTAAAAGGAGGCTATATCATGAAATGAGTTCGAAGAACATCTTTAAAAGATGGGCCCTAGAAACGTTTGTGATTGGCTTTAGGGCATGTGGGAGATTGATGGGATAGTGCCCTGCAAGCCAATACATTTAGCTTGTACTGGAACTATCATTATCTTTCTTTAGTATAAATGACTTAGTACGCATGTTTCTTTATATGTGTATAAGGATAAACAATGGCCAACTTCATCTCTCGCGAATACATTTAAGCGATTGGATGAAATCCTTAGATTACATTTGACTATGGGACGATTCACTTCAGTACTGAGTGCAATCATGAAACAGTCTCTAAGGTCGTAATCTTAAAACTGTTCCAAGTCATAGATTCCGAACGAGAAGGGGTATCGTAGGAATCATCAAGACTTGTACGAATATGCATGATTCACATGGAGTGAATTTGTAGCGTTTCATTAGCAGGGCATTTGAGGCCAGTGCATATGAGTAGGTGGTTCAATGGAGGATTGAACGCATCGAACGACCCGAACAGAGAAACCCATTGTGGAAGCGCATGACGCATATCGGTGATGGGATGTTTCTCAAGGCCTATAATAGTGTACGATTTAGTCCTTTGACTTGAGGTGCTAGGGCGAATTCGGTGCATGAATGTGCGTACTTAGATCTAGGTATAGATCACTTAGCCTGATCATAACATGCCTAGGTTCGGTGCGTATAGTTATGTACGCGAGTGGTTAGTACAAATATGGAATCTATTGACTCATCGTAATGGATGAGAGAATTTCCTATACGATTCTTAGATAATATATCCGAGGAATCTACGGCCGTAGTCGGTGACGGATTTGGAAAGGGGTTTCCAAATTTACCAGTCACACTGGAATATTATCCTGAATTAGAAAGTATAGTTATCGAGACATATTTAGAGGTGCCGATCAATTCACACACCCTAAGTCTTGATCGGGAATATTAGTCGATAGAAGGACCGTATGTACATGGCAGTTATAAGAGAGACGATGTTCACAGATATCAATTCACCTGAAGTTGGGCTTCATGGGCTTGTGGCTAGACATCGACCATGAAGTGTAGGTACTCCTGAATTAATAGAGGATTTGATTCTAGGAGTGGTCAATTAAAGGTTGTTTAATTGACCGGAGCAATTTATTGTTCATAAATTAAATCACGAGGAATTCGTGGGCCTGCTGCCAATTGATGGTGAACCCAGAGGGTCAAACACAATACAATTGAACGGTGACTGTTATAAAGGATATGAAAGGAATTAGTTGATTTAAAGGTAATTAAATCAATTAAATGAATTAAAGTGTTGATTCAAGTGGGAGATTAATTAATTAGTTGATTTGATTAATTAATATAATTAATTGAATTGCTAATTAATTAATTAAAGAAAATAATATGAATTGGGTTTTAATTAAAGTAGTTAATTAAATGAAGGCTTGCAAGACATGGGCCTTTAATTAAAAGCACATAAGAAGTCTTGCAAATCTAGGTCAAATAGAGGCTTATAAATAGAGTTCTATTAGAGCTCAAAGTGAAGAACACCCTAAGCACAAAAACCCTAGCCTCCCTTGCACCTAGCCGCCGCCTCCTTGTAGCCGTGAGCTGCTATACCGCTGCCGCACTTCCTCCCTCGTTCCACCGTGTTAGATCTTGACCTGTCAAGTAGATCTACACAATCCTGCAATAACAAATCTTCTAGATCCAGTTCTGAGCCTAAGATTAGAAGGTGTTACCAGAATCCAGTTGTTGTGGACTAAACTCTGGAGGTGAGACATTTGGATCACTCCTGTGAACCAGAATCAGAATCAGAGTCGGAGGTTGCCACCACCTTGCCTGTGGTGAGGTAAAATCGAAAACCCCCTTGTTTTAATACATTGTGTGTTTTGTTTCATGCTTTCGTATACATAATATGGAAATCTAATATATGGGACCTTGGGTGCTTCGAAAAATTTTAAAATTCCGCACTGTAAGTTGTTCTGACAATCGAAGCAACCCTAAACATACCCAACAAGTAACCGACTTTCGAATCTGGCTTAACGGGAATTAAATTTAGTAGTTTGTTGCTAGGCAACCAAAAGTCATAAACAATTGCAATGGATTTAATCCATTTTAAAGTGTGTAGAAATACTAAAGCATTAGTGGGAGATAAGGCGTCTCTAGTACCCTCATGGGTAAAAGTACGTTGTGATGTAAAAATTCAATTTACTTTTGGAATAAAAGAAGAGAGCTTAATCAATGAAAGCATGTAAGAGATTTGGATCGATTCAAAATCAAACATGCATTGGCAGTACGCCATTGATTATTTAATAGAGAATTAGATTCTCGAAATGTAAGACCCGCTCGAAACGTTGTCTGTTGTCAAGCATTTTGGACATGTAAATGTCCATTAAGAAATCTTACATGAAATTCCTTATTCAAACAAATAAAACTTGATCAAGAAAATCGAAAATACTGAGCTAAGTATCTCTGAAGCCAGCTCCAAAACATATCACCAGATATGAGTTTTGGTATTGTACCTTCATATGCATTTATGCGCATATGGGGTCTCCCGCTTATGTGAATAAGATAGTGGGAGATAAGTTGGACGTAAAGTCCATCTTATGCAATTCGTGGGGTATCCAGAAAACTCAATAGGATACGAGTTCTACGATCCTACAAGACAAACTACGTTTGTCTCAAGGAATGCAAACTTCTTGGAGAAGGATTTCTTGGTGGACAAGAAGGAACACAACGTAAAACTAGATGAGGTCACTGAAGCTGAAAAGGCCGAAGAGGTCGATCAAGCTGACCCATCACCACAGGCAGTGGGAGAACAAGAGCATGAAAGTACACCAGAAAGTACACCAATACTTCGTAGGTCAGAAAGACAACGTAAAGAACCCGAAAGGTAGTACGGTCTGCTGCATGAGACTGGACAGTTTCTAACCGGCCTAAGGACTTACGAAGAGGCTATGCTAGACATAGACTCGGGAAAGTGGCACGAAGCCATAGAATCCGAATTGGACTCCATGCACTCAAACAAGGTTTGTGCCTTGGTAGATCCACCAGTGGGAGTAGCTCCCGTGGGTTGCAAGTGGATCTATAAGCGAAAGCTTAGAGTGAACGGAGAGGTAATAACCTACAAGGCATAACTAGTGGCAAAAGGATACACTCAAAGGCCAGGTATCGACTTTGAGGAGACCTTCTCGCCCGTCGCAATGCCTAAATCCATTCGAATCTTGCTGGCCATAGCTGCGTGGTATAACTACGAGATATGGCAGATGGATGTGAAGACTGCCTTTCTCAATGGGGACATTAACAAGGATATCTACATGGAGCAACCAAAAGGATATGCATCCAAAGGAGATGAACACAAGGTGTGCAAACTCCAGAGGTCCATTTATGGACTAAAGCAAGCTTCCCGAAGTTAGAACATTCGTTTCGATGAAACAATCCAAACTTTTGGATTCATCAAAAACGTGTTCGAACCTTGTGTGTACAAGAAAAACAGTGGGAGTACAGTTGAATTTTTGGTGCTTTACGTTGATGACATTCTTCTCATTGGAAACAATGTAAAAGTGTTGTCTGAAACTAAAGCATGGTAATCTATACTATTCTCAATGAAGGATTTGGGAGAAGCATCCTTTATACTGGGTATAAGGATCTACCGAGATAGATCAAAAGGACTGTTAGGCCTCTCCCAATCGCAGTACATATATAAAATCTTGAAGAGATTTAAAATGGAAGAATCCAAGAGAGGAATGCTTCCAATGAGACATGGAATTGCACTCTCTAAGTCTATGGCCCCAAAGACGCCTGAAGAGAGAAGCAATATGTCTCAAGTACCATATGCATCCGCAATAGGAAGCATAATGTATGGTATGTTATGTACGAGACTAGACGTAACATACGCTTTAAGTGTTACAAGTCGCTACCAGTCTGATCCAGGTGAGCAGCACTGGATAGCCGTAAAGGCAATTCTGAAGAACCTGAGAAGGACTAAGGAATTGTTCTTGGTATACGGTGCAGGAGAATTGAAATTGGAAGGCTATACTGATTCTACCTTCCAATGTGATGTAGACGACTTCAAGTCAACATCTGGATACGTGTTCTGCCTCAATAGTGGTGCGGTTAGCTGGAAGAGCTCCAAGCAAGACACTACCGCAAATTCAACCATCGAAGCAGAATATATTGCCGCGTGTGAAGCAGTAAAGGAAGGTGTTTGGATGAAAAACTTCATCCAGGAATTGGATGTGATACCTAGCATTGTCGAGCCATTACTATCTTCTGTGATAATAATGGAGCTATCTCGCTAGCAAAGGAGTCGAGATCTCATCAGAATCCAAGTACATACTAAGACGATACCATTTGATATGTTATATCATTGGTAGAGGAGACATAAAGATGGAACGTGTCACCTCAAAGGATAATACGACGGACCCGCTATCTAAGCCATTGCCTCAAAGGCATCCGAAAAACATCTGTCTAAGATGGGAATCAGAAGTATGAAAAGTTGGCTTTAGTACAAGTGGGAGATTGATAGAATAGTGTCCTGCAAGCCAACTATTTTGGCTGCATTTAATTGAAAAGACCATTCAATTGGATTAATAAATGCATTTTATTATATGGTCATTTTTATCTTATGTAATAATTATCTACGCATAAGGATAGAAGTCCTTAGATCACAGGGCTATGGGACAACCTGTGGACTGATCTCCAAGGCCGTGATCTAGAACATATTCAAGAGTCGCAGAATCCAATCGAGATAGGACATCGTTGGATTCCGATAGACTCTCACTATTGTGTATACTCCGATGAACTGGAGAACGCTGGGGTCCACGAGCGTGACTGGGATAGTCGATACACATAAGTGGGTGGCTTGCTGGGATGGCAAGTGCACTGAATACCACAATTAGGAAATAACTCACCATGGAAGCGGTAGTCGCATATCGGGGTTGAAGTTATTCCAATTTACGATAGTATACGAGGAACGATCCCTAAATACTTGAGGTGATAGGGTTTATCTGGTGCGAGAACGTCTATACTTTGATGTGAGTTCCGACTGACTGGAGATTACCAGAAGGTCTCTGTGGACTCATGTTGGGTATAGAGGAACTCGTATGCAGGTTCATATCATCAACAAAGGATCCATTGACCCGACTTGATAGGTTGGTAAATTCTCCTATAGATTTTTGTGAGAAATTTATTCTGGTAAAATCCTCGGCCGAGGTATCAGACGGCTTTATGTAAGTATCTCATAAAGATTAAGTCAAAGAGAATTATTTCGAGACCAGAATGCATAAGGTCAAGACAAAAGAAAAAGGGAAACCGATGAAAGACCATACCCTTAAGTCTCGACTGGGAGATTGGTTGATGGAGAGATTATGGCGTATATGGTAATTGTAAATGATAAAAGGTTCATTGAATTAATTCACCAGTGATTGGGCTCGATGGGCTTGTGGCCAGACATCGACCGTGGAGTGTGGGAGAATTCCTAAATTGGCAGGGGCGCTAATTTTGGAATGGTCAGTCAACAGAGTGTTCGACTGATTTAGAAAGTATTTAATACTTGAATAATTGAATAAATATTTAATTATAACCCACGGCCAATTATGTGGTGAACCTATGGGGGCATACACAATACACATGAAGCGAAAGCGAAGAAAAAGGAAACAACTGGGTCGACTGGGTCGAAAAAATCGACTGGGTCGATTGGTGACTGGGTCGACTGGGTCGACCCAATAGGAACAAATTGGATCCAATTGGAATTGGATCAAGATTATAAATTAAATTAGAATTTAATTTGTAAGTTAATTTATTAAGTTTGATTTAATTAATTATAGAAAAATTTAATTAAATAGACTTGGAGTCTGATTTAATTAATTGGGAGAATAGTTAATTAATTGGGCTATTTAATTGGGAGATTAAATAAAGCCTGATTAAATTAAGTAACTGGGCCATGAATTAATTGGAAGACTTAGTCTTCTAATTAAAAGGGCCTTGACCCATGTAGCAGACTTGGAGTCCTAGTCCTAGGAGGATTAGGTTAATGAGATACCTATAAATAGGGGACTTGATGTCATATCTCACAGACAACTTACAAGAGCCTAAAAGCCAAGTCAAGAAAAACTCTCCCTCTCCTCTCCCAAGTAGAAATCGACCAAACATCTTCTTCCTTAGGAAGAATTTTTCGATTTCATTCTTCGTTCCAATCTTGTTCCCTAACCTTAGATCTTAATATATCTTGTGTTCTAGCCGATCAGGATATATTATTTTCGTGTAATTGTGGTGTATCAACCCATAGAGGCGCAACACGTGGGGCGCTACTGCAGGGCATAGGATCGACCAACTTGAGGGAGAAACTTGACTACATCTGCCAACTAGGATTTGCAAGGAGACAAGTATAACGTGTAAACTGTTTATACTGTCGTTTATATAAATATTCATATATATACACCTAGAGTAGTATCCTGGCAAGATTCAGTAAGAGGTCCTAAAAATTATTAAATTCTGCTGTGCCTAGGGCTGTTTATCTTACCGAATCCCAACAAGGTTTTCGCTAGAGTTTACTTCAATTGGAACTTGTCTTTCTAGTTCTCTATCAACCTCTTCAAGTAAAGGATTATTGGGCATGACACCTCTAAGAAAGTTATGGATGATACAACAAGCAACTACTATATCTGGTTGACTTCTCCATGGATGCATTGGCTCCTCTCTCAAGATGGCACAACGCCTCTTTAATACTCCAAACGTACGCTCAATTGCATTCCTTAGCGAGAAATGTCTAAGATTAAATAACTCTTTAGGATCACACGGGGTACGACCTTTAAATTCATTCAAATGATATCTTGTAGAACGAAAAGGTGTAACAATATTTTTTTAAAAGAGGAAATCCCGCATCTCCAAGATAATATTTCCCTATAACAAATAATATAGAATTTGTAAATTTATTTTATTGTTATTAAGAATTTTACACACACACACACACACACACATATATATATATATATATATATATATATATATATTAGGTTTAATTACAAAATAATACTACCACTTACCAAAAGGACAAGTAAGTTTGTGACTACTTCGAGTTAAAGCACATTCCAAAATTCTGGAATCAGATGCAGATCCTTCCCACCCAGATAAAACATTATTTATCTTTAGATCAAAAGAACAAGCTGCAGGGATATTTTGGGTTGGTGTTCCTTTTCTACCTCTAAAACAAGCTCTTATATTCTATGGTACATTAGCAAGAACACGTGTTCCATCAATTGCACCAACACAATCCTAAATAATAATTAATAATAGACAATTAATATCTTACTTATTGTAATTTACATTGAGTAATAAAATAAATTACTCATATTTACCTTGAAGTATGACATAAATCTATTATTCTCTCATATCTCTGCTGGTATATCCCCATTTGGTTGTACGACAAAGAGGTCATGTAGTGATATTATAGCATACAAGACCTTATTAAAATAATGGCTAACAGTTTCTCCAAAACGTTTAAAATGAATTTTGAGTGAACGAACTTTCTGATTATGACCGACTCCGTATAAGAAAATCATGAGTTGTTCGTCCACTGTTAGATGAATAGTGTCATGTAGCCTACCAGTTCCTCTAAGAATATATGCTAATCTACTCAATGATTCTGTATCTATCCTCAATAAATCGTGACAATCTTGGTCTGAGCTTAATATTTCTCGTACGAATTTTCTATCTATTAAATATTGATTGCGAGATGGTCTTTTATCTAGATAGGCTAAAACGTATTGTCCAACAATCACTAACAAAGCAGAAGCACAAGCAACAATCATACCCACTACTTCCATCTCGTCATCATAATTATTTGTAGAAGTCATCTAGATTAGTAGCACAAATAAATATTTAAAATTTAATATAAAATTATAACATGCTTACATGATATATTAAAATTAATTTACTTTACTAACAAATGTCATAAGCATATAGATTTACTGTAAATAACATAAAAGTATATGAAAAATAAATGCAAAAGAAAAAACTTCATATCTTACCGAACAAAATATAAGGCTTTGAAAGTGTTCTAATACCTGGTGGGTCTTTGATATTGTCAACAATTCTTGGAATCGAATATCATCGTGTTGTTACATATATAAACTTATATATATAAATATACATGATATTTTATATTAATATAAAAAAAATTGGAAAAAAACAAAGTGCCAAAATTGTGTGTGCCTATATAAGCATTTTGCCTTCGAACATGTTATTCACACATCCATTTTGACATTCTTACAATTCCAAGGAAGAAATATATAATTACCTCTTTTGCATCTTTTCTGTTTTTTATCAGCTCCTCTTTTTGCATCTAAAATTAAACTTGCCAAAGTTCCCCAAAAATGGCAGTTTAAATGCTGTATATTCCCATCATATAGGTCATCTCACGAGTGGATCAAGATTTCAATAAATCTTCGATATTTAAGTCAATCGAAACAAAAAAAATATATAAAATTTTTCTAAAAATTTTCACATGCATGTGTGGTGTTTTACTGGATTCCCATAAACAACCGTCTCCTACAGACATTTGTTGGTGCTGGAATAGAAGTGTAAATTCTCAACCATGAACATGTATGATATTTGTCCACTTAAATTTATAATCAATTGCTTTATGAATGAAGGTAACATCTTTAATGGAAAATTAGTGTCTACCCCGATAGATTTAATTCATTGGGGTGTTGTATAAATGACTTTTGTCCTCTCATATTCATGTGTCGGACATTCAACCTGATGAGGGATAATTTGGATCACCTATTTTTACTAGCTCGATGTGGAACGAACAGCACAAGTTTCCGTCCCCGGAAGTGCCGAACCAGGCAGGGTATGTACTGATCTGTTCCGAGCCAATAAAGAGAATCTGAGGTCGAAGACTACTGTTGGGCCGAGCCCAGGCCCAAGTCAGCGGGCCAAGAAAGTACTCTTACAAATATGTCAGAAAGCCCAATATCACAGTTATAAATACCCCTAGCATTTATGATGAAAACACAACTTCCCAGGTGCTCTTCCTTCGAGACTGCTGCTCGGACTTACTTGGGAATAACAGGATAGGCTAGCTTGTATGTATTTCACCCTCTAGCTTGTACGGCATCCAGTAATGCTCGAATAGGACTCTCGATACTTGTAATTTGTACTCAATCATCTCGAATACAAATATTATTGATCTTTTCCTTCTATTTATTAGCATTTATACCGCATCACATACTGTCTTGATCGAACACACGAAAACGCGTAAGATCAATTGGCGCCCACCGAGGGGCCTTATTCGAGTATTAGATCGAAATATGCCTACTACGAGGAGAAATACGTATATCAGAGGAGAGCCTTCCCATGCAGCAGGAGCACAGAATTCGGTCGATAATGAGCCCGACGATCTGTTGTATGCGAGTCACTAACCAGGGACTCCGCCATTTGTTTTCAGCGACGATCCTCCGACCAGCGGAGCAAAGGTCAAAGATAAGCCCTATGGAACTAATTTCCGACCTTCGAATTGGTGGTTCTATTATGCGATTGTACAATTCATTTACCCCTTCGTTGGATTTATTTTCCACAAATGTTCAGTTCTCTATTTATAAATGAATAAACTTCACGGATATCGTTCTCAACTAGCCAAGACCAAATTAGTCCAATCATCGGTCAACGTCAAAAGGTCATGAAAGTCTATGGGGTTGCAACTTATTAAGGCTCGGAATTTATTTTTCCGATCTTCATATTTAGTGATCTCAGAATAAATTACGCGAATCAATTATTATTTATCGATTATCTGATGATTTTCTTGATCAGTTGGAATAGAAGTAATTACATTCTTTTGCTCGATGACAATTTCTATTGGATCCTGCGATTGAATATCAATAAATGTCCGTACAACGGCAACAAGTCCCCGAAGTCGCAATCGAGGGTGGGTTATAGTTCGATCGCTAAAAAGAAATTTTCGATCCCAAAGGGAAGGGATATATAACTTCATGATAACTATAAGTCCCAACGAGCCTCACTCAAATTCGATCGGAGAAATAGAAAAGACGAAGGAATAAAACAAGAAAATTCGAACAAGAAATAAAGCTTTATTATTGATATTCTTCGAACAAGTTACAAGCGAAGCTTCGGATATAATATTAAAATTCGAGCTCAAGAGATACAGTACAATCACTCCTACCCTACTACAAGTTCTACGAGTAATTCTACCATGATAAATATTCGGTCATCTTTCCCTTTAGATCGCTCCAGATGCAGAACTCAGCAATGATTCTTCATGGCCATCACTCGCCACGTGTCGCACATCCGTCTTCGTACGGGATAGAAGCCGGATCGGAGCTCCACTCCAGGGCTTCTGACCGATCTTAGGTCTTCATCTGTAAATAATGATTGAAATACTCAATCATTATTTACAGGTTAATCCGAACCGGTGCAGCGAATCTCGACGGAGGCGCCCCAAGCGAGCTCGAGGGAACTATACTTCAAGAAAGCCCTCGAGGAAGCTGGTGCTCCAGATTTAAAGAACTCTTCTGAGATTAACCAGCTGCCCGATCAGATGCTACGCCAGAAAACCGGAATTCTAACCCGCACCAGATAAGGTATATCTTGGAAAACAGGTTGCCTGCCGGTATTCTAGGCGCGATTTCCTTTGCCTGTCGATATTCTAAGCGAAAAAGCTTATACCAAAGGAACTAAGATCGGAAAACATGGTTCGAAGTCTAATCTCAAACTCCTTTATCTTGGAGATAGTATGAATCAAATCTAAAACTCGACCCATGGGGATCCGAGGAAGCATAAAGGGAAAAGTGAGGAATGTCGTATAAATAAATGGACCTATTTATAGCGGTGAAGGGTTTTGAACCAACGGCCCAAATAACAGATCGCAAACGGTTAGGATGTACGTAATAAATGAACTGACCGATACGTTTCCCGAGAAATAGGGTCCTGTTTGGTTAGGAGAACGTACGGTCTGGCAATGCGTAAATAGGGGCTCATTTGGAAAAGTCCGTTCGAACAGAATTTTTACTTATTATCCTATTCAAAGGATAGCACAGGGATCGGGAACACTTGTCCAAAATTCTACTCTTGTGCATGTGATATTCTAAATATGAAACTGTTATCTTTACGACCCTAATGATGTTCGGGTTTAAAGAAGCTGTGATCGGTCTACTCAAACAAAACTCTCGAACTGAAAAAATTCGACAACTTTGGAAATTCAGAAATAGCAAGGATCAGTTGCAACGAATTCTTTATTAATTTTAAGTCTGCCGAAATATTTGTCTGTTACTCACTCAAAAAAGCGCGGTTCGGATTATTTCCTTATTAATCTTGGGTATTCGAGATTGGGTTGTTGAAAATAAGAACTTATCTGATTATGCTTTACTTTATTAACAAGGAAAAGAGAAAAGGCATTTATGAATATTATTACAAAGATACAAGAGTTCAAAGGAAAAATATGGGAGATACGTTTCGAGCATAGCACAGGCTAATATATTACATGAGAACCCCTTCATTTCCTACAATCAAATGAAATTTTCGTTCTCCTCTCCTATCGTTTATTCGAAGTAACTTAGCTCCGAGCATGGAATCTCCTTTGGATCTGCAGGCTTTTAACTTTATTTACGATCTTCCAAAGACAAAGGGGCGAACGCACGGTTTATCGGGTAACTGTATTCTGCATCGTTCTCTCCCCAGTATGTCTTCCTAAATGCATTGTAGCAACAGGTCCCTAGTCGAAGACCTGCGCAATGACCTGCAGACAAGAATCTCGCAAAGAATATTCTTATCAAGACAAAGGATTATTTATTAAATCCTATGTTTATTTACTATTTGCTATCTCGCTATGTTTCATCTATTCTCTCGATTACAGAAGATTATTATCAGAGTTAATTTCGAACAACGTTATCTATTCTGCGAAAGTTTCGTTTCGCCAAATTTCCTATTTATTCGTCGTATTCTGATATTCTCGATCTCTACTCATCTATTATCAATCTCAACTTGCCTCCATCTATTATTAAAAAGGGGTGAAAGCTGTTGCTACGACCCTCGAAGATCGACCAAGGGTGAAAGCCGTTGCTACGCCCCTTGGATCGAGAAAATTAAAAATGGGTGACAACCCTCGAGCTAAAAATGCTCTGAAACGACTAAGGGTGAAAGCCGTTGCTACACCCCTTAGATCGATATTATTAAATGGGTGAAAGCTGTTGCTACGACCCTCGGGCTAAAAATGCTCTGAAACGACTAAGGGTGAAAGACGTTGCTACGCCCCTTAGATCGATATTATTAAATGGGTGAAAGTTGTTGCTACGACCCTTGGGCTAAAAATGCTTTGAAACGACTAAGGGTGAAAGCCGTTGCTACGCCCCTTAGATCGATATTATTAAATGGGTGAAAGCTGTCGCTACGACCCTCGGGCTAAAAATGCTCTGAAACGACTAAGGGTGAAAGCCGTTGCTACGCCCCTTAGATCGATATTATTAAATGGGTGAAAGCTGTTGCTACGACCCTCGGGCTAAAAAATGACATGAAATGACTAAGGGGGAGAGTCGTTGCTATGCCTCTTAAGTCCAAAGTGTATTCAAGATCGATCCAATTTCTATCATATTATTTCTCCACGGTTATTTATTCGACTATATATGGAAGTCTTTGCTATGCTCCTTAAATATAAAGTGTATTCAAGATCGATCCAATTTCTATCATATTATTTCTCCACGGTTATTTATTCGACTAAAGGTGAAAGATCCATAATCCGAGAAAAATCTAAAGCTATGGAAAATATATTACGGAAGGTTCAAATAGTGCAGAAATGAAAATTCAAATCTATTATAGTTTGAATTAAAGAGCTCGAAATTAAAAGTATCGACAACAAAATAGAAGAAAACCTTTCATTCATGAAATTTTCTTTGTACTACATTTACGAGTATTTTTCTACAAATACAAGGATGAAGTTCGAACTCAAAAGAGAAAAAGGATTACATTTATCATATCCTACTACAGGCACTACAAAAAAGTTGAAGGTTTTCGAATTTAAGGACCGGAGCATGGCCACGGGCTCTTAACCGATCTTAGATCATCATCAGTAAATAATGACGGCTATAACAATGCTTTGGAGCTCCGCTGATGAAGGACCGGCGCACGGGAGGAGTCCCGGTCAATCTCCATGCGCACTAAACCTGATCGGAATACTGTGAACCAGCTTCGGAAGCATCTTGAAGAAGTTGAGATCAAAACCTCAAGGATCCTTCCACAAGTCGACCCACTATCCGACTGGATGGAGCGACAAGGTACGGAAATTCGAACCGGCCTCAAATGGATGGAATCAGAGAGAGTTGGTCGCCTGCCGGTACCCCAGTCGCAATTCTTTTCGCCTGTCGATACCCTAGTCGAAATAAGTTGCCATTGGAGACAGCCAAAGTTATAAAGGAAGATAGTTCGAACTCGAACCTCGAACCATTTTATCGGGGATAAGAAACAAGACATAATGGTCAAAGGAAGTAAAAGTTGGACCATACGGTTGATGAAAACGATTACAGAAACATAAAAATATGAAGGTAACTACGGAACTATATATAGTAAAAGGTAAGGGCGATCAACGACTCAGATTTATTTAGAGCTAACGGCTGAGATACAAGCAATAAATGCGCCGGCCATTTCGCTTACCGAGAGTTAAGGAACCGTTTGGGTAAATGAAGAAAATGTCAAAATTAGTCCTGCTCGGATTTATTACAATCTCAATTCTGGTCATCGAAGAAAGCCACAAAGAAGAATTCGGGGTATAGCTCGTAAAGAAAGTATCATCAGTAACAAACCTAAGAATGACCAAGATCGATAAAATACTATATCTGAGAACAATCGCAAAGATTAATCAAAAGATTATGATTTCCGAAGTTTGATACATCAAGTAGTTACAAGTTATAAAAATATCAACTCTTATTACATATCAAGCCAATCTTTTGATACTAGCACATGTTACAATCCTACAAACATCGACAAGAACTAATCTCTATATCCGAACATGAGAAGACCTTCATGAGCAGACAATCCTATGAAATTTTCGGCGGACGATAATGTCCTTACTCGAAAGTGAGGAACCCGTCAAGCCAACAGCATTTTATCTTTATTTATGATTCTTCAAAGAGGAGAGGGGTAATGCATCTTTTTCTAGTTGTAACGTGAATATTTTATTGAGGACCTCGATCCTCGAAGCACCACCCCTAACATCTTCAAGAAAGAACCAAACAAACAGCTGCATACCCTCGAAAAACTTGATGCCTGAGCCTCCATAAACCACAAAGGGTCATGGGAGCTACCTGGGTCATGGGTGGTCAGCAATGAGGCTTATTGGCCTCCACGGTCGGGATAGCGTTCGCCTGCAGGTATCCTAGTCGAAGTAAAAGTACTAATCAGCCCACAATCCGCAAAGTAGGTCCTAACTCGAAATTCAAAATGTTGGGCCATACAACAAGATCTTTTAACCAGCATGGTCGAAGGAATATGCTTTCAAATGATTTTATAAGGATACAAAATGAAAGACCACATTTATAGGTGCAATTTTCAAAAATCCAACGGTTAGCAGAAAACAAAAAGAACGATCAGGATCAGATGACTGTTACGCTTCCCGAGAATTTGAGCGGGAAAAGAAGGTGATATGATTTTGGGAGTAAGTGAAGTTATTATACCGAGATCGAAAATCAGGAACCCCGACGGTCGGGACCTCGAATTCGAACGAAGAAAGCAGGCTAGAGTACGAATGAAAAAGAACACATCAAATTATACAAGAGCATGCAATCCGAGAAATAAATAAATTATTACAAACCATAGAAAATAGAAATGTCAGGAATTATTCATGGTTACATGGAAATGAAACAATATAGCCAAACAGCAAGTCTGGGAAAATGAAGGACAACATCTAGAGAAGCTTATTGTCGGAGAAAATCTTCCGAAGCTCAGCATTACGAGCCTCATATCCACGGTCCTAAGCTTCCTTTTCACGGCGCTCGAAGTCTTGTTTCTCCTGCTCGCGAAGACTTTTCAGTTTCTTGAGTTCCTCATTCAGTCTCTTGTGAATTTCTTCTCCCTGATCTTTAGCAAACTTCTCTTTCTCTAAAGCAAACTTCTCCTCAAGGACACGGTCGAATTCTGTTTTCTTCTTCTCCAGCTCTAGGGAGATAGCAGCATGCCGATTTGTTTCCCGCTCGGCAAACATTTTGAGTTCGAGAAAGTCCTGCCCGGCCTGTTAAAGGTTCAGATAAGTTAAAAAAAAAAAAAAAAAAAAAAAAAAAAGGAGAGAGAAAGAAAGATATTGTAACACCTGAAACAGAAAATGCGACCCAGATTGATACAGTTCTTCTAGATTCCTTTCCTTGGACATGTCGGTCACGGAAGTAGTGAGGTCAAGCCGCAACGGGCTATCCACAGGATTCCCGAAAGCAACTTTAGAAATGGACCCGTCCTTCGATTCTTTAGGCGGGGAAGGAGTAACCATCGGAGGAACGAAGTTAACTCGGGGTTCGGAAACGTTATCAGTCCTTAGGGATTCAGCAGAGGTTTCTCCACCAATATCCAACTTAGGTTTTTTGCTCAAACCTCCTGTAGGGGGGACGGCCGAAGAATCATCAGATGACGGCTTGTTACCGATGGCAAGCTTCTGCAAAGCCTCGATGGGTGTGACCCCGTCAGAATAAGGCCTTTTGTTCGAAGAGGGAGCGGGAGTTTTCTGCCCAGATGGTTCCTCACTCGGAGAATCGGCAATTTTCGACAAAGAGCCCTCGAGCTCAGCCTCAAGTTCCTCATCCAAAATGGATTTCCTTGTATTGCCCTTAGTTTGCTTCGATGAAGCGCTTTTATCTTTCTTATTTTCCCCTCCCTTAGGAACTTTGGGAGACGACACAGAGGTTTTAGAGGACGATTTGGAGGGTTTGGCCTCCTTGGCTGATTTTTGCTCTTTAGACGGAGTTTTGTTTTTCGAACCACCCAATAGCAATTTGGGGTCGATGGCCTTGCCCAGTATTTCTTCCATGATAAAAGGGAAATAAGTTAAGAAATTTGAAGAATGCAAAATATAGAGGAAGAGCTCCGATCTCTGAAAATTAAGGTGTGTAAATAATTGAAAAGATCCTCATATTTATAGGCACTACGCCCTATGATTACGGTAGTGGAATCGACGCGACTTTTAAGAAAGATTCTATTTGGAATAAATGGATTTCGAGCATAGAGTACGAAAAGATATCGAGCTACGAAAGGCAGATGATATCTAAATATTTGTAAAATTAGAATTTACAAGTCATGCGAATCAGATCGTAAAGAAAACAAGTCCGGTTACAAAAGCGAGTTACATATACACATTTGATTCCTAACTACAAAGCTATGAATCGCCCCCCCCCCCCCAGTATGCTCGGACCTATCTTTCGGACCACCGTCACCTTTGCTGCTACTGCATAATGGATCGGAACGCTATGAGGCTCGATCATCTTTCTCATCCGATCCATCCTCTATGTTTTTACCTTCATTTTCTCTTAAGGCAGATTGATGATTGTCATCGGACAGCTCGAGCAAGTCTGGGTTAGGCATCGGAGTGCCAAACTCCTCAACTAAAGGAGCAAAACGATGATTTTGCCAGTTCACAGTTATCCGGGGCAACGATGAAGTTTTATAATCTTTTCCTTCGGCATTTTTGTAAGGATTCATATGAGGAAGGTATTCTTCCATCTTGTCCGGGATCTTATCGGCCGAAACCAATTGTTGAACCCCCTTGTAAAAGATGGTTTGAAGGATCCCGCCAATCCTTCTCCGAACTAAAGGGTCGAAAACAGGGGAACTAAGAAATTCTCGTACGGCTGGGATTTCCGCCTCTTCTGCCCCTTGAGAATATGTGTGAGCTGAGTCTTGCTTGGTTTGCTCAAGCTCGATCTTAATTCTTTTAAGCTCATCTTCGAGTGCGCTCTTTTCCGTAACTACTGATAACAATTCATCCTCCACAGAGGAAGAACGTTTCTTATTTATACTCTCCAGCTCTTTCTTCGCTTCAGACAATTCTCGTTGACTCTCTGCCAGTTGAGATCGAAGGGTTTGATTATCAGCGAAAATTTGTGCGTATGCATCGTGAGCATCCTGCGACTCCTGCTCTAGCAATGTGAAGCGATAAGTCTGAAGAGCGAACAAATCCCCGACCTATGAGAAATTTTTGGTTGTCAGTGAATGATTAGAGACTCTAAAGAAAGAAGAAATAGTCAAAAGATAAATTCTTACCTCATGATACGTCCGGGAGAAATCACTCAGAACCTCAAAACTACCTTTAACGGTTTGAAGCAGCATGTCCCGCTTAAACCGACTAGCCATATAAATTCTAGTGGCTTTGTCGAATTCATTCTCACCACCTGAATCTAGATCGGTTTGAATACTCCCGTCCTCAGGGTATCCAGCAGTCCTACTACCGCGAAAATGTTCGTCCATAAAATCCGCCACATCTGGCTCCGACCTACCCTCTCGGCATGGAACCGAGTTAGAACTCACACCAAAGGGCTTTACCCTCCTAGAAGGTCCCGAGTGGTCAGCATTCCTCTTTCGACTAAGGAGTTTCTCGTACTCCTGGACACCCAGAATTCGGTTCCAAGAATGTTGACTATAGCCAACGGACGAAAGAATAGAAGTATCGGGGGAAAATAAAGTTCGGAGAGGTCCAGCAGTGGCAGAATTCAAGGAACTCATAGTACCAAGCCCTCTCAGATCGGGAACTGTAAGTGGTATTTCAATTGAATCTCCGCCTAAATTACTCGCATATGCCCTTCTTTCCGAAGTATGCGGCGACGGCTCGAAGTAGAATGGCATATCTCCAACTGAGCTAGCAGTGGATAGTCGAAACCTCTCAACAATTCGACCTGGAAAGGAAATGCAAGATTTTGTTAAATTAAAGTAAAAGAATCAATCTGCCACGCATTGAGATAAGGAGAAGACTAAAAACATACTCAAAGAAGCAGGCGCACGCGACGAAGCGGCAGAGGAAGACAGGTCATTAAGCGGCTGACGGGATCCTTCGGAAGATTGAGTGGGAAAAGAATATTCGATCATTGGGGCAGGATAGTCACATTTGCACAACCCAGCCAGCCGCAATACACCCTCTTGGACCAGAAGCATGGTCTGATAAGGATTGGACCGTAGCTGCTCGAGAAATTCATCGGACAGACGATGATTGAGTCTCTCCTTAATTCTGTGAGGACCATATGACCAAGAATTCACGCCATCCCACCGATATGGTCTGGTCTTCAAGCTACCGTCAGATACGGGCACATCAGGGCCTTTCACGAAAAAGAACCTCCTCTTTCATCCTTTACTTTTATCCGCTGTTATGTTCGTAAGAATAGGCCGCTTCGACCGTTGAGAGATGGACACGAACCCAATATTCGAGCCCTTACACAGGTCCATTCGAAATATTTGCCAAAAATTACTGAAAGAGGCTTCCTCCCCTTTAGCTTCCATAAGAGCGCTGAACGCTACGATATATGCAATGGAATGCGGGAGAAGCTGAGCGGGGGAAAGCGAAAAGAAAGTCAAAATGCTTCGCAAAAGAGGGCTAAACGGAATGCGCAAGCCGTAAGAAAATTGCTTTTCGTAGAAGGCTTGACACCCGACAGGAGGCTCGGTCGCACGCTCGGTATAAGAAGGGATGACGATCGAAAATCCCTTAGGGAGAAATTTCTCGAACTCTGCCTCGAGATGAACGCGATCCTTCTTAAATAAACCACAGGAAGTTTGATGGGCAGGAAGTTCTGACCTGTTTGAAGTGACTGTATTAGGATGAGGTGTATGTCGAAAAATCCTGACGAAGGTGCCCTCGCCGATACTATGCTTCGCGACCACGTTTTCCTCTAAAGCTTCGGTCTGATCAGCATCCTCATCTTCTGGATGAAATTCTCCATCCTCATAATCGTCGACAAGCTTTAGCAAAGGATCGGACTCTTGGTCCTCTCCGACTTTGTTCTTGCCCTTCAGACCTCTGGAACTAGACATTGTGGAACTAAGAAACGATTATACTAAAGCGGCTGTTTCTTCGACCTGAATACTCCGAGCTCAAGAAAGTATGCGATTTGTGAGTAATTTTTAATAAGTCAACATATATATACGGGGTTAAAAGGGTAAAATTGCAAAACCGGTCCCCAAGTAACCGCGACGGTTGAACTTACTCCGGGAAAAAAGTTAAAGTTATTTTTTGGAGAATTGCATTCTAGATCCCTCACCTTCCGGAATTTGGAAAACGTTCCTTGGAAATTGTTCCTATGATATTTCATCGATACTTGTGTTGCGACCGGAAAATTATGGAAGCATTCGTTATGGAATTGAATGAATCATCACAGTAATTGACGGTAAGGAAATTCTCGATCTAGAGGTCTTACGTAATCAATGGACAACAAGGATAATCTCACGGCACGCCATTATATTGTTTCTAATGTATGCACTCTTTTTTCCTAGCTCGGTTTTTATCCCAAAGGGTTTTTTCGAGTTAGGTTTTTAATGAGGCATGCCCAAAAACGTATTTCAAATGGCTCATGTTGCCCCAGCGTTCAAAATAGCCTATACTTCTTCGAGCTTAAGCTTCACTTTGCGCTCGAGAAGTGGGGGAGTATTGATGAGGGATAATTTGGATCACCTATTTTTACTAGCTCGATGTGGAACGAACAGCAAAAGTTTCCGTCCCCGGAAGTGCCGAACCAGGCAGGGTATGTACTGATCTGTTCCGAGCCAATAAAGAGAATCTGAGGTCGAAGACTACTGTTGGGCCGAGCCCAGGCCCAAGTCAGCGGGCCAGGAAAGTACTCTTACAAATATGTCAGAAAGCCCAATATCACAGTTATAGATACCCCTAGCATTTATGATGAAAACACAACTTCCCAGATGCTCTTCCTTCGAGACTGCTGCTCGGACATACTTGGGAATAACAGGATAGGCTAGCTTGTATGTATTTCACCCTCTAGCTTGTACGGCATCCAGTAATGCTCGAATAGGACTCTCGATACTTGTAATTTGTACTCAATCATCTCGAATACAAATATTATTGATCTTTTCCTTCTATTTATTAACATTTATACCGCATCACATACTGTCTTGATCGAACACACGAAAACGCGTAAGATCACAACCCCAATGAATTAAATTCACCGGGGTAGGATCTAAGTAACTAATCTTTAACTACTCTAATGACCTACATAAGTTAGATGTCGTGTTTGACATTTCATATTTTTTGAAAAGTTTCAAAAGATTTCTATTGTATATTTAACTTATTGAAACATATCATGAGACGGTGTATTTCTTTTTCTAAATTTGACCGTAAAAGAAAATGATGAAGCTCCATTAGTGCTTCACATGTTAAAGTTAATTGGTTTTTATAGAAAATAACAAATAAATGCTCTTTTTTTTTTAATATTTTTATTAATTTATGTAATTAGAATTTCATTTATTAATTTATGTTATTGAATTTTTATTTATTAATTATATTTTAGTTTTATATTTTTTTTAGATAATTGTAGAACTTATCTATATCTATACTATTATAAAAGCATGAATATTTCTTAACATTTTTGTGAAGACTAAAATACCCCTACTTAAATTATAAAGTGATAGTTAATTAAATAATAAATATATAAAATAATAAAAGTAATTGAAGAGGTATATTTAGACATGAAGTCTTATTATATTTATCTCCTACATAAACTCCTAAAATTTATAAATTCTCTTTTACATGAATTTTGTAATTTTTAATCTTAAGAAAACACTATTATATTAAATAGCCCCTAAAATATATATAAAAATTATTATACTTTAGTATCAATATTTATTTAAGTAGGATAATATTAATTTAAAGATTTAGTACAACATAAGTTATACACTCTAAATATAAATACCCCTACTTAAATTATAAAGTGATATTTAATTAAATAATAAATATATAAAAGAATAAAAGTAATTGGAAAGGTATATTTAGACATGAAGTCTTATTATATTTATCTCCTACATAAACTCCTAAAATTTATAAATTCTCTTTCACATGAATTTTGTGATTTTAATCTTAAGAAAACACTATTATATTAAATACCCCCTAAAAATATATATAAAAATTATTATATTTTAGCATCAATATTTATTTAAGTATGAAAATGTTAATTTAAAATTTTAGTACAAAGTCATAAACACTCTAAATATAAATATTTAAAATGAAATTATCTTAAATATCATTATGTTAAAAAAAATTAAAATTGAATTGCTATCTTACTATGAAAGAAGAAAAATTACTTATAACTTAGCTAATTATGTAATTTTACTTTGACTAGAATATAAAATATCAAGAATATTCAATAATTTCAAGACATGCGTAACCTCCATGTAAATAGATAAAATATAATCATTGAAACAAGTGAAATCAACGAAAAATTCTAGTGAAATTGGTGAACTCTGGCGATGTTGATGAAAATTTGGTTGAAAATGATACAAAAAAATACCCTGAAATCGATGAAAATTCGTGAAAAAAATGAAACCGGTGAAACGACAACTATAGTGAAAGGCAGGTGAAATCGGTGAAAAATGAATAAAGTCGGCGAAAACGTGTCAAATCAATGAAAATTCAGGAGATATTGGTGAAAAGAACATGTGAAATCAGTGAAAAATATGTGTAAAATAGGTAAAAATAGGTAATATGACAAAAACGTTTGAATCAATAAAAAAAAGTTTAACAAACAGAATAAGGTGAAACCGGTAGAAAATTAGTTTTAAACGGATAAAACAAGAGGACAAAAAAAATGGGTAAAAAAGAAAAGAAACTAAACCGGTAGAAATGAATTAAATCGGTTAAAAAACAGGTTAAATTGGTGAAAAATGAATTAAACTGATGAATTAAATAGGTGAAAACGGGTAATATACTTTATTTTATGATATAATAAAATTAATTTTACTCTAACTTACAAAACATACCAATGAAATTAACTAGACACGTACGTTGTGCACTTTCCTAGTTTTATTAAAAACATGTAAATAGTTATTAATGTAACACTCCAATCTATTAATAGCATAACAATGTACACCTAGGGGCAGGGGCGGATCCAGGAATTTGGGTCAGGGGGGGCTAAACTTATACATAAAAAAAAAATCAAATAGTTAAACATAAAGTTTATATTATTCACATAAGAACCCAAAATATCTACATATTTACTTTAATAATTGACCATGACGGTTTTTCATATTTTGAAACCGGTCCATGATAGCATCATTTGAAATACTACTAAATATGTCTCTCTCTATAAAGGCAACTAAACTATCATTTAGCCATTGATCGCTCATTCGGTTACGAAGTCGATTCTTTACTATCTTCATAGCCGAAAAAGCTCTCTCCACTGATGCAGTTGCAACGGGTAGAATAAGCGCCAATGTCACAAGTTTGTAAACCATCGAGAATGCAACATGTCTTTTAGTTGCAACCATCTTCTTAGCAAGATCACCAATCCCTTTCAAACTAGAAAAATCATTACTTGATCGAACATCCCTAATATAATTTTCAAGTTGATTGGGAAGAGCCGAGAGCTCAAGAAAAGAAAAGTCATTTGGATAAAATTCGACAAGACGAACAAGTTTTCCTTTGTCAAAAGCTTCAAAGTGATTGGATGGGTTTAAGCATGCAACACAAAGAAGCAACTCCGTGTTTACTTTATTGAAACGGTTGTTCAACTCTTGCAATTGTCTATCTATCACCGAATTGAATCTCTCAACTTTGTAATGATGTTCGATAGTCACTTGTTCAATCCTACGCTTTGGCCTCCCATATGGAACATAAAAATTACTCATTGAAGGAACTTCAATTTCATGTTTAGAACAAAAAGAAGTAACATCCTCCAACAAAGTTTCCCATCCATCATCTCTTGTCTCTTGAAAGTATATATTGATCTTTTCTTTGTAAAGCTTGAGACAAGTCATTAGTGATCCCCAATATCGACGCCATCAAATGTAAATTGAAGACAAAGGAAAATGATTGCAATATTATTGGGGGCTTACAATTGAAAGAGTAAGTTATTGTTAAAGTGGGTATATTAATTGAACTTGAAATTATATTTGGACTATTGAGCTAATATATTAAAGGGTAAATACCACTTTTGGTCCCTCTTATCATTAACTTTTTACAGAGTAGTCCCTTTTATGTTTTTTTTCCCACTTTAGTCCCTACTATGAATTATTTGTTTCACTTTAGTCCCTACTATGAATTATGTGTTTCACTTTAGTCCTTATCAGGTGGTTCCGATAACACGTGACATGCATATGAATACTTTTTAGGGCATTTTCGTCCGTTCACTATTGAGACTATTTGAGATATTGTTTAATTGGTGAGCAATTTTGGTGTTTGGAAAAAAAAATTGAAAAAAACTTTAGTTTGGAACGAAATGTACGATTAAGTTCGATTGGAATGAAACCCTAGTTTGGAAATTTAGTTTTTTATTAAATAATTAGAAAGACGAAAATATTCATGTTAGTTTACTTGAAATGACAAAATTGCCCTCATGAGCATATCACATGTTATGGGAATCGCCTTGGACCACTTGAAAAGGACTAAAATGAAACAAATAATTCATAGTAGGGACTAAAGTGGGAAAAAAAACATAAGAGGGACTACTCTGTAAAAAGTTAATGATAAGAGGGACCAAAAGTGGTGTTTACCCTATATTAAATTTTTTGCTAAAAAAAAATTACAACACATATATATAAAAAAAAAAAAATCCAGGGGGGGCTATAGCCCCCCCTTGCCCCTATGTGGATCCGCCACTGCCTAGGGGTGTAATCGAGTTGAGTAGTATCGAACGACACATTATTCAAGTTTGATTTGAATTTTATCGAGCTTGAAATTTTGTATTTAAGCTTGGTTTGATCGAGCAGAGCTCAAAAGAGCTTTTATCGAATGAGCTCGAGCCAAATACCGAGTAGCTTGATATTTTACATGTAATTTTTTAATTTTTAGCTTATCGAGTTGAACTCGAGCCGAGCTTCAAAGGTTATCAAACTAAAAATGATATTCAAACTTGTTTGATTAGTATAACGAACCGAGCTCAAACGAGCTTTTATCGAATGAACTCAAGTCGAGTATTAAATAGCTTGATTTGATTCTCTAACCCTATTTACACCTTTGTAACCAAGGGACAATTTCAGAAAGCTGTTTAAAAAAATTGATGACGTAAGAAATGTGGCAAAGCGGCTAAACCAGATGGAAAATTCTTGTAATAATCGAAACAGTAAAGGTAGTCTTTATAATTAGGGTTAAAATCTTATCGTACATTATTCAATAATATCTAGGGCTGAAAATCAAATCAAACTACTCGATACTCGACTCGAGCTCGTTCGATAAAAGCTCGCTTGAGCTCGGTTCGCCACACTAATCAAACAAGCTTGAACATCTTTTTTCGTTCGATAACTTTTGAAACTCAGCTCGAGCTCGACTCGATAAACTAAAAATTGAAAAAATACATGTAAAATATCAAACTACTCGATATTCGGCTCGAACTCATTCGATAAAAGCTCGTTTGAGCTCGGCTCGATTGAAAATCAAACCAAGCTCAAACACAAAATTTCAAACTCAATAAAAATCAAACAAAGCTTGAACAGTGTGTCGTTCGATACTACTCGCCTCGATTACAGTCCTAATAATATCACTATATTAGTCACAAGTCACAAACACAGTCTTCATACCTGGCAGATAACGTAATCAATTTAAAGTGAGTATTTTTGTCCAATTTTCTTTTTGTAAAACTTATGATCAATGCAATTAAAAAAGAAACTTATGATCAAAGTTGACAACTCATGGGGGTATATTGGACAAATTATTTAGAAAAATAACTTATAATTTAAAGTAAAGAATGCTTTGAAATTATTGAAACCTCAAAAGATATAACTGTAATTTCATGAAACGTTAGGGACATAGGTATAATTATCATACCCAAAATAAACCGCATCAAATCAACCCAACTCAATCACAAGCCCGGTTGTAGTTAACCCAGTCTGCCATTAACCAACTGGTTCTTTATCAAAGCAAAAACTAGCCTCATATTTTCCCAACTTAAACCTTAAACTCAAACCCAACCCGACAAGTCCAATTGTCACGGAAACAAAGAATTTGAGGCCATCCACCAAACAGCTTGGCATTTAAATACCTCAGGTATGCATGCCAGACAAGAATCTAAGGTGCGTAATGAAAGAAAATGTGCAGCATCTTCTTCAATTTGTGATAAGTACCTGTACGCCTATACAAATCTACAGAAGATATATAGTGAAAGATCATGTTTGCCACGAAGAGAAATAAACACGATGCAATGTGGCTTATCATTGACCAGTTGACTAAAGTTTCCCACTTCAACCCGACTACAAGGTATACCTATTAATATCACCTCAAACCAAGATACAAGGTACATATCACGCTTGTAAAAGAGAAATCATGAAGTGTTGGGTACCAAACGACGGTACAAGACAATGCAAATTAACAAGTCATGTTTTGAGTAGGGCCCATGTTGAGTCTATCTCGCGGATGTGCCATTACAGGGTTCTCAATTCTCATGCATGAAAGAGAGAGAGAATATGAGCAGTCTTACCAATATTAAAAGAATAAAAGTCTTGGCATTCACAAGTACACATATGGTGTAAAACCATTGATATTGCATCGAAAAAAAGTTTTTCAGAAGAAGGTATCACAATTGTATTTCAAATGAAGCTAACAAATCCAAACAATAAAGCTAATTATCAGACATGAGCGCTGGTGTTGTCCTAATTAGCCTACACAGAACAAAAGGAGCTGTCTCACCAAAACCCATAGTCTTATAAGTCACTAGCTAATGTAAAATGTTCCTTGTGAATTATTAAAGAACTATCATAGTTAGTCTGCCCAAAAGGCCAACAAAGAGAAAAGAATCATTGACCAAAAACACTAACCAAATTAACCTAGTTACATGAACATTAATGCTCAAAACTAAGCAACACAAATTTCAAATTTCCATCAGAATGTTCAAAATTCCTCGGCAAGGACCCAATTCATCACTGAACCAACAGAGTAAATATTATAGCACTAGATAGATAAAACATCCAACTTTGTCTTCCAATAATCACATCTTGATTCTACAGTGTTGTGCAATAAATACTTGGGGGAAGAATACCAAAAATATTATAATCACTTCACTAAGAGGTTTTACCAATGCCACTATGTATTCATGGGGAATATTCGTGGCTAGTTTGGGTAGCCACCATATGTCAAGTTAGGTCACTTTTAGGGACATTTTTGCATAAAAAGTGTCCCTATAACCCTCATAACATGGCGGATGGTGGCTACCCCATAGGGTAGCCACGAATATTCCTAATCATGGACTCAAATGAAATATTGAAACTGGTCAGTAGCAGGAAGTTTCTTGTCATACTTCCAATTTTGTCTGTAAAATTATTTGCACAATTAGTTCGTGCATCATAGTTGAGACTGACATCACGCGTAATTTCCAAGAAACAGATAAAAAAAACACATTGTTCTTCTTAGCAATTCAATCAAGCTAAAGGTTTAAGAGCAAAACTACATCTCCAGTCAAAGCAAAAATTACACCCCCAGTATTCATTCCGGAATCACATTAAGTTTTTGGACACAAAACCACTGAACACTGATCAATGAAATCCCAATAACATCTTACAATTTTTGGTTAAGTTTGTATATGAATCAGAAAATGATAAGCAAAGAGAAAAGCATGTAAATCAAGAAACAGGCATACGTGATGAGTCCTCTGTGCTCATCCCCACAATTAGCAAGCTCCACGACCAATCGCGTGCAGACACGTGTCGACCAAATCACAAGCAGCCCCGTCAAGATCATAATCACGACTCCTCCCTGCGGAACGAAAAGAGAAAGCGCTGATAATATGACAATGGGGAGCATGCCATATCCAATCAGACTGAGACAAGTGTACATGTCGAGATTCCCATTCTTTCCAGCTAACATATTGAAGACGACGTAGAGAAACATAGACGCCATGGTCACCCATCCTAAGATGATTCCGAAGTGCAGTTTCCCCGCAAGGAGTTGAAATAATCCAAAGGCCATGAGAAAGAGGAAAGGTCCGGAGAGATCTGCGTCTTCATGAAGGTGATGGTTGATTCGGAAAGGATTGAGGACGGAAATTGTCTTTTGGTAAATTTGCTTGGTGTTGATGCCGAGTTCCTCGAGGAGGGGCGGCTCGTCGTCGAATCCTCCGCCGCCGATGGTGGAGGAGGAGGGGAACTGAGGAGCGGGGGAGAAGGAGGCGGTGGAAGCCGATGAGACGTCGAAGGAAAGGAAGGGGAGGCTAGGGTTTGAGGATCCAGAAGGTTGGAAGGGGGCGGTGGGGAGGCGGCGTTGGTTGGGGTTGGAGGGATTGCCGCCGGAAGGAAAGATTACCGGAGGTACATTGAATTGTTTCGCCATGGATCTGAGTTAGGGCTTTTCTTTAGTTTAATTTGGGGAGAATTAGAGATCTATCTATCCAGGGGTAGGGATGTAAATAACAAGGAAGGGCAGGGCGACTTTAGAAATGAAGGAGAAGGAAGAGGAACGGCAATTATGGTGTGATGTGTAGTGAGGTTCGCATCCCAAAGACGGAAGGAGAGCGTGTTTTGTCTTCCAGATTAAGGCGTTGCCGTTTCTAGAACACAAATTATGCTGTAGTAAATTTTATTTTATCCCCCCAAGTCCAAACCCACAGACATTTCTTCATCAATACTGTATTAGAGGCTTACCAAGGTCGGGTCCGACCCTAAAAATGAAGACATAATTAAAAATAAATAAAAGTGGGTAAAATAATTTGAGAAATTTACATAGGCACCCCCTGACTATTACCCAAATTACAAGAAATTACCCTCCTGTTTGAAATATTACAAAAACACCCCCTCAACCAAAAATTGTATTAAAAAGACACCCCCTTGTTACATAAAATATATTACCAATATATCCCCTAAAATCATTACAAATACACCCCTCGAGGGGGTTTTTTTGTAATATTTCAAACAGGAGGGTAATTTCTTTTAATTAGGGTAATAGTCAGGAGGTGTCTATGTAAATTACCCAAATAATTATAAGTGGGTAAGCTCTAGGGCCAGACTCGGATTTAGGTCCGAACGCAAGCTCAAACCTAGACCCAGATTTGAACCTAGATGTGGACACAGATTCGAATCCATATCTACTCGAGTTTCCGGATCTTTAATCGGACTAAGACCTAGACTCATACTTGGATCCAGGTCCGAATCCGAATCCAAAGTCAGAAAAAAACAAGGTTTAAAAAAGTTCAATTTGAAAAAAACATGGGGTTAGAGTTTGGTTCTAGATGCTGGACATGTCGTTACTTTCAGGGTCAGGGTCGGGTCTCGACCCAAACCTGAACAATACCCTAAATGGGTCTTAACAGGCCTATTGTATTAGTTCTTTATTTTGTTATGAGTTCGTAGTTTTTAAATAATGACTAAAAATATCAACTTTAATTAATCATTTGAATGAGGTTTCATTAATACATTTTGTGTAATTAAAATTGAAATATGTAGAGAATAGTAGAGAATAAGAAGACCCTTCAATGGAGATTTTAGATCTAGATCCAGATTTAGATCTAGATGAGATGTGATCAGAGTGAAAGAAGGGGGCGACGACTAGGTCTAGGAACTAGCATTAGGGTTTTTGGAGTCTATTAGGCTCCTATTTATAACCTCCTCTCTTGCACATCTCTTAAGTTTATTTAATTAACCCTATAATTAAATAAATCTTAATCAATTAGACATTCTAATTAAGGAAACTCTTTTTATTAAAGCCAAGAAATAGAAATTAGAGCTCAAGTATGCCTTGACGGTTGTGCTTGATAACCCAGAGGCTTATAAAAGGTTTGAGGCTGAATTGGAGAGATACAACAACCTGATCATCCGTCCGAGTCTGTTTGTCAAGGAGAAAATCAGATACAATAGATGGAGAGACTACAGACTGACTAAGACTAAGGAGCAGATTGTTGATTGGATGCATTTTCAGTAGAGGGAGCTTGGGTGTTAAGCTGGCTGAAGACTGGATGCCTGAAATAATCTCTTGACTCAGACTTCTTCACGAACATGGTCAGATGGAGATTAAGGAAGATGGCTAAGTCTAAGGCCAAGAAGACAAGAGATTCTGTTCCAGAGGACCCTGGTGAGGGAGAAGACCTGCTGGACAGGGCAGTAAAGTTGGCCATTTCCATCACCCAGGAAATGTGGTCAAAGAAGACGATGTGCCAGAAGGGTCAGCCTAGTTCTATGACTCCCCTGCCCATTCTTCAACAGATTGTTTTTGGACCTGCAGTAAAGACATATGACGAACTGCCGGAGCAGACAACAGCACCGTGATCCCCTGCTTGGGTTTTTACACATAAAACTGTTATCTCTGGTGATGGTTTTGATGTTGGTACCATTGTAGATGAAACCAGAAAGGTCAAAGGACCAACAGCAGAAAAGGAAAATGAGAAGAAAAGCACTCCTAGCCCAGCAAAATATCCCATCAACTTCAACTTCCTCATCTGTTCAGCCATCACTGTTGGAATCCATTCAACAGATGATATCAAATGCTATGAAGGAGATGGAGGACAAAAACAGAGAACACTTGAAAAAGTTTGAGGAGATAGCCTCTGCTCTGATATCTACTGCTGCTGCTGAAAGACAACCCTCTGCTACTGCTCCCAGTCCATAGATAGTTGAAGAGATTGCTGAAATCAAACAAGATATACAAACTATCAAGCTGGATTTGGAAACACTTGGAGCAAGATCACAAAGCAATACAGCTGGATTGATCCTACGTGATTTCGTATATGATCAAAGAAGTGAAGAAAATAGCTAAGGGCACAATTAAATGAAGGAAAGATCAATATTATATATATTCCGATCGTGCGAATACAGATTACAAGCAATGGGGTCCAACTCGAGCATTATAGGATG
Source organism: Penstemon eatonii (assembly GCA_038501285.1). Taxonomy (NCBI): domain Eukaryota; kingdom Viridiplantae; phylum Streptophyta; class Magnoliopsida; order Lamiales; family Plantaginaceae; genus Penstemon; species Penstemon eatonii. The sequence continues at coordinate 36,203,459 of CM076711.1, read as the reverse complement.
CCGTAGAAGCTAGAGGAGTAATACGTAATAAGTGACCTATGCTAACTTTCCAAGATGGCTCTGAGCAGCAGCTTCGAGTAGAGAGCACCTAGGAAAGTGTGTCCACCCCCTTGCTTCATAAATGCTCGTGGTATTTATAGTTGGAGTGGGGGGCTTACATAGTCCATCCGTAGGAATTCATTTCTCGGCCCACAGGCTTGGGCCTGCGATCGGCCCAGCAGTAACCTCCGATCATGAGGCCTCTCTGGTTGATCGGATTGTAAAGGCCATGACTTGGGCTTGATTCTACATTCCCAAGGTCGGGATTCATGTTCTTCGCTCTCGCCTGGGCTTCTCAAAGTAGAGTCCAAAATATCCCTCATCAATACTCCCCCACTTCTCGAGCGCAAAGTGAAGCTTAAGCTCGAAGAAGTTTGCACTATTTTGAATACAGGAATAAGCAAACCATCCATAATGTGTTTTGGATATGCCTCGTTAAAAACCTAACTCGGAAAAACCCATTGGGATAAAAACTGAATCAAGGAAAAAGAGTGCATATCTTGAAAACAATATGATGGCGTTACCGTGATGATTTAAATTTTGATATTAATAATCTTCGTCTGGCTTACCGAATTGAATCATGATCCACGTATTCTTCCACATAGGCTACCGTACTGCCATAATTGACTCGTTTATTTATACTTCCCTATTTTTCCAACCGTAAGATGAAGTAAAGCGTTGGGCGTTAAATATATATATCGAGGAGGTGTAACCTTTTATGTTTTGGTTCTCAATCCCCGATTGTGGAAAGTGTAGGGGTCTAAAATGTAATTACCGGAAAGATAGTTTCGAATTTTTCCTTAGGGAGTTCAACCGTCGTGGTTACTCGGGGATCGGCTTACAATTTACCCTTTTGACCTTATATATATGTGCTGATCGTTGGGGTTCACTTGCACAAGACTCTAAAAAAAAAAAAAAAAAAAACCTAGATCGGAGCAAAGAGATCGATAAGAAAATATGAAAATTCGTTCGACTATCCTTCTCATATTTACAATGTCTAGTCCAATTGACCCAAAAGGCAAAGCCAAAGTAGTGGAAGAACGAGAGAGTGGTCCTGACGAGACGCAGGCCGAGACTACCCGATCGCCAGTGGCAAAAAATTTGGGGAGCCCGAGCTCTGGTTTCGACCCTGAAAGGGAAGAAAGAGAGCTTAATTCTGACTCGGAGGGTGATGAAGACGATAGTTCGAACGGGGCGACTGACGAAGAAACCGCGGAAGACGATGGCCTTATACTGGCGGACAATGAACAGATGAAATACAAAATAGGTGGCCAGGTCGTCGTTACAATTTTCAAGTGGGTAGAACCGTCAACCAGCGTAAGGCTTAATAAAACCGAGCAGTAAGTCGATCAAACTGTTTGTTGTTATAATGAAGAGAATCGAGAATCTTTGGAAACCGAATTTGGTAAGTATCTAGGCGACGGATTTTCGATCGTCATTCCGACTCCCGAGCAGCGTGCCACTGATCCTCCTGAGGGGTGCCAAGCTTTTTATACTAGGCAATTTTTCTACGGTCTACGTATCCCCTTCTTTCCTTTAATTTCTAGTGTTTTAGAGGCATTCCATCCCGCTCCTTCCCAAATCCTCCCGAATTCAATTGGGTATATCGTCGCCTTCAGCGTGCTAATGAAGGCCAAAGGGAAGAAAGCGGCTTTCCAAAATTTCTGGAGAGTCTTCCAAGTGAGTTCGTCCACGTCTTCGAATGCTGGATATGTATATTTTTCACAAATGTCGAACCGATCAATTTTGTCGAGCAATGTCTCGAGCAACCTAAAGGGCTGGAAAGAAGAGTTCCAAAGGGAAGAAAGCGGCTTTCCAAAATTTCTGGAGAGTCTTCCAAGTGAGTTCGTCCACGTCTTCGAATGCTGGATATGTATATTTTTCACAAATGTCGAACCGATCAATTTTGTCGAGCAATGTCTCGAGCAACCTAAAGGGCTGGAAAGAAGAGTTCTTTTTTGTTCGAGGCCCTGATACTCCGTCTTCTGCGGAGAGTCCTGAACCGACGCCTTATGAATGGCCCGGAGAAAGGTCCTGGGTTTATGGTAGGCGGAGCCTTAAAGGAAGGATGAATCACGAGCTCCCGGATGAGTTTTTGCGGACCCTTCGACCTGACCTCTACCAAACTGCTCTAATGACCCAAGAGGGGGTCTTGAGGATGGCTGGGCTCAACAAATGTACTTATCATGCCCCCACGATCACATTTGAACATCTTTCTTCGACGCCGGCCAATATCCAAACCGATCCAGTTGTAAGAACTGATGGGCAGGCTGACGCCCAAGTTGTAAGAATTGATGAGCAGGCTGACGCCTTTGTTGCTCCTCTTACTCTAGGTATGCTTACTTTTTTTTTTTTCGTAATTCAATGGATTTTTCTTTGGTCGGAATTAACATTCTTTAGTTTTTCAGTCAAGGTCGTTGAGAGGTTTCGAACCTCTATAGCCGGCTCAAACGTAGCTTCTTTTTCAAAAGGGACCCAAGGCCAGCCCCGTAAACAAAGGAAATCAAGGGCTACTTCGAAGATCGGAGGAGCGATCCCCGGTACTGATACCACTACGGTTCCGAACTTAGCTGTGAGTTTTCCTCAAATTGCTGCTGAGGGAACTTCACAATCCCGAGCTGCCGGGCCTCTCCCGTCCGTATTCTCGATTGATACATCTGATCCGAAATTAGCTGGATATAGTTATTACACATTCAAGGGAATCCAAGCCCAACAGATAATTGAAACCAGAATGGCTCGAAAAAGAAACAGCGAAGAACCCGAATCTTCAAGAGGGTGAGACCCTTTGGTCGGGAACCAGGCGCGATCCAATCTCGACCCGACCGGACCAAACCAGGTTTTGCAAATTTCATAGAGGATCACCTTCGAGGACCAAGGGCCGTTGGATTTCCCGAGAGTGGGACGATCGAATCTGACTTTGGCCCCAATGGCGAACACACTGTGGATAAGTCATTCAGAATTTTGATGGCCGGAAGATTTAAGGATGATAATACCGAGCTCTTTCATAAAGACGGCTTTCAAATCATGGGTGATTTCGCTTATGCACATCAAAGGGTACATGTTTTCTTCGTACATACTAATTTTTCTCGAAACTCCATCTTATTACTGATATCTGATTCTTCTCCAGACCGGAGATCTATTCGCTCATCAATCTCATCGGTTAGCAATTTTAGAGGAATAATCTCAACAAGCTCATAATGCTCTCTGCGACATCTTGAAGGAAGACGCTGTTATTGCTGGTCAGTTGAGACAGACTACTGCCAAGCTGTCTGAGGTCGAAAAGGAACTCGCAGAGGCTAGGAAAGAGCTTGAAGGGAAAAGGGCCCTTGAGGAGGAGGTCGAGAAATTACGGTCGGATCTTGAGCAAGCAAAGACGGTTTCCGATCAGGCATACGCTCGAGGTCAAGAAGAAGCTAAACTTCCGGCTATAAAGGAATTTTTGGAGTCCCCATTCCTCGATACCTTGGTTCGTCTGCGGTCGGGTCCAATTAACCAGGCCTTCTTCTATGAAGGAGTTCAGCAGCTCATCGTGGCCGGAAAGATTCCAGGCGTTCTTACCGAGTATCTTCCCCATATGGACCCTTATAAAAACATTTTTGGGGAAAACTATAAAGCTTCCTCTCTTCCTCCCAAAATTATTGGTCTTCAAGATCATGAATATGCCCCATTCCTCGCTGAATTCGGGGTTCCTATGCCCAACCCTGATATGCTCGAAGCTGAAAATGCGGTGGAAGAGAGCGAGGAGGTGAATATTGATGGCGATTCTAATGATCGGGAAGAAGAAAACATCTCTTCCCCTAGGCATACTGATGACCAAAGTAGCGATGAAGGTAATGATAGCTCGAGTAGCAGTGATAGCGATAGCTCGGAAGGTGATTCTGACGAAGAAGATGAAAAGACGGAGGGGGGTTGCGATTCTGGTGCTGAAGAACCCGACCATTGATAAATATTTTGTAATAGGACTTCCTTTATTAACTTTTCTTTTGTAGTTTATGAATTCGCTCGTATATACTTTGTTCTTTAACCCATACTGTTGTTATCTTAATGAGAACATTGGTTACTCTATATCGAATTTTTCCTGTGGTTGATGATTCTTCCATTATTGTGATAACAAGATGCTATCCTTGCAATAAATACTAGGGCGATTTCACATCATTTCACCATACCATCGAATACTGAGATCGGAGCTCCTAAATATATATAAGCCTCTGCAAGAACTTCCATGCCTTTAGCAAAGGAATGAAAGAATCATGGGTTCTGATTAAACCTGCTAACTCAAGCAAAAGGATCTCTTCAGGAGAAAATGCCGTTGAGCGCGCATCCTTTTCTATTTTACCAGAGCCTTTCAAGGTCGAAAAACCTTTCGATCCTAATGCCAGTCTTTTCTTATAAAGCCCTCTCTCTAGGAATGGATATATCTTATCTCGATGTAGCAATACTCGAGAAAATCATTCCGAACCTTTTGCAGGTTGACATTTTTATTTCCGAGGTCGACAGGTCGAAAGGAAAAAATTCTTCGTATTATCATCATTAATCCGATTTCTCAGATCTCATTACCCTTAAATTGGTGAAGAATAAGATCGAGCTGGATTGTGCACTTGAGGTCACTAAGTCTTTTGAGGAGAAATTTGCTTTCTCTCCCCCTCTCCCTTTTTTTTTTATTGATACTTTTACATGACTTGGTGTTCATATTTTTGTCAACTGAGGCGATTTCCAATTTCCGAGCTTTGAATGGACTGGCTTAGTGGTTGTCTTCTCCCTAGCAACCTACGTGATTTTTCCACCAAATATTTTCTTATTCCTCGGGAAGCTGAATCGTCATTAAATCTTGATCGCACGACTTGTTACATTTCAACCGTTGCATAAAGTTGAGCCGCGTCTATAAATGGGCTTTTCTTTAGTTTTTTTTAGATAAAAATTCTCTTTCAATTTTTTTTTTATTTTCTTCGATCATGTTGCTCAAATCGTCCTTTGACCCAATATTTCGAAATTCGAGGTAGGACTTGTTTCTCGAGTTCTATAATGTTGATTACCTCGATTTTGACTAGAATATCTGCAGATGAATAACTATTCGATCTTGAAGGCCAACAAGCCTCATTGCTGACCACCCACGGCCCCAACAACTCCCTCGACCTGGCAAAGTGCTGGAAGGGTTCAAGCATAAAAGTTTCAAGGGTGTTTAGCGATGGGTCATTATTCCTCTGGCACGGTTCTCATACTGAGGGACCTATTGCCACAATGTTCCTCGAGGATGTGAAAAGGGTGCGGTGTCAGCGAATGAAGTGGCGTTCGACAGGGGTTGCTCGATCATCGAGCTAAGGCCTTTAATTCCTTATCCCTAATAATCAACCAACACCCAATATTCACTATCCTTGTAAATCTTCCGAGTAAGGACATTATCGTTCGTTTGTGCTTATACTGCTAGTTGTAGTAGGATCGAAATGTAACAGGATCGAAGTAGGCTGTAGCTTTGACAAATTCTGATGTAATAGGATTGAGATATAGCTCTGTATCATTTTGCTTATTCAGAAATTTTTGTGAATAATACTTCATAATATTCTTGCTTTGTTTGATCTAATAATTTCTGCTTGATTGTTGCATATGAATTCCGGACGTTGATGAGTTTGAATGAGCTATCTATCGTGGCCAAACAGTTCCTTATTCATTGGGAATCCCAACGGTCGTTAAATCTTGTCCGTTTAATTAACAACTTATGGCCGTTAGATCTATCCCATCCCCTTCTATAAAAGGCGGTGTTGTATCCTTGAGACTATCCCTCTCATTCTACCAGTTCTTTATTTATCCGATCGTTATGATCAAAACCATTACTCTATCAACTCAACTTTTTGAGTTTAGGCTTCGAACAGTCTTTGTGAGAAACAAGGTTGCATCGAACTCGCTTAGAATATCGACAGGCAAATACATTCTCGATCTGGAAGGCCAATAAGCCGAATCCAGAAAACTCATAAGCTACCGATCCTTGCCCGGGGTCAGGTAATTAAGGATAATACTTTTTTATGGCTGACTACTTCGGGGTCCGGAGAACTGCTCGACCTGCAAAAATGTTGGTGGAGTATGAGCATGAAGTTCTTCAAGGGTAGTTGGTAGCTTTTATCATTCCTCTGGCATGGTTCTCCGCTCGAGGGCCTGTTGCCACAATGCATTTAGGAAGACGTACTAGGGGCTGCGTCGTAGGATAAAGTTATCTAGAAAATTATGCATTAGCCCCTACATCTTCGGAGGACTACAAATAAAGGTAAAAGCCTTCGGGTCTAAAGGAGATTCCACGCTCGGAGCTGAATTATCTCGATCGACTGGTAGGAGAAGAAACCGAAAATTTCATAGGATTGTAGAATGCAATAGGATCGGAATGTAATGTATTAGCTTGTACTATGCTCGAAATGTATCTCCAATATTCTTGCTCTTTTGAACTTTCATACCTTTGTAATAGGATCAAAACTGTACATATTTTCTTTTCCGGAATAATTTTTATAAACCTTTTCATCTCTTCTTTGTTGGTCGATCAAATAATAGTCAGATGAACTCTTATCTTTGATAACCCGATCGAACTTGAATATTTTAAACCGATACGAGAATAATCAAACACCTCTCTTTGAGCGGGCAATGAATATGTAACCTGATATGTAATCAATTAATCTTCCTTTAGAAAATTTCTAAGTATGAGTATTTAACCGATTCTTAGCATAACCGAATTTCTGAAATCGACCAAACTCTTTAATTCGAGAAATTCCAATCGACCATAAACTGTTGGTAATAATACTTGTATTAATCATTCGTGTTTGCATTTCTGATCGAATATAACGGTTGAAGGATAGAAATTGGACGAACATTTTAGCCCAAAAGTCGTTACTTAAACAAATAATAACTTTTGAATCGCTTCTGATGCTTATCTCATTGTAATTGATGGACTGGTGTCGATTGGGTCGATCATAGTTTTTCCAACCCGAACATTGGTTGTAAATTGTCGAAAAATAAATTGATGTTCGAGCGCGATTTCTCGACCATGATAATGCATTGAGTTTTCCAAACCGACATCGTTTTTTGAACATCACGTCCAAAAGATCAAATTTTAGGCAAACATTTTTGTTTCCAGTGTTGCCCTTTAGATTGGTTAACAGGTAAGAACCACGGAACCACGAAACCATCTTTATGTGTCTATAAGATTATTTCTTCTCCCAACCAAACAGGATCCTATTCCTTGGGAAATGTAACATTCAGTACATTTATTGTTTAGATCCAAGCCGTCCGTGACATGTTATCTGGCCCGTCGATTTTAACCCTTCGCTGTTATAAATAGTTCCCATTTTTTCCGTCATACTCTTCACTCATTACCAATGCCTCGTCCGATCACCACAGCTCGAGTTTCAAATTCTTTTAGCAATATGATCCGTAAAACTTCTGAAATAAAGAAGTTTGAAATTAGGATTCGGACCCTATTTTCCGATCCTAGTCCCTTTGGTGTAGCCTCTATCGCTTAGAATATCGACAGGCAAAAGAAATTGCGCCTAGAATACCGGCAGGCAACCTGCTCTCTTGGATCTAATTCATCTGAGTCGGGTTAGAACTCCGATTTTCTGGCGCTGTATCCGACGGACAGTGGGTCAACCTTGGAGGAGTTCTTTAAATCTCGAGCATCGACTTCTTCAATGATTTTCTTGAAGTATAGTTCCTTCGAGATTGCTTGGAGTAATTACGCTGGGGTCACTTCCCACTGTCCTGGATCGGTAATTCGTGTGTAAACAATGATTGCCACAACTATTGGGCATAGCAATCATTGTTCATACATGACGACCTTAGATCGGTCTAAAAGTCCCGGTGATGGACTCCGATCCAGCTTTTATCCCGTTCCACAGAACGCTTGTGGATGTGCGACACGTGGCGAGTGATTGGCATGGAGAATATTTGCTGAGTTCTGTATCTGGTGCAGACGCAGGAATATGGATCGAACGCGCTTAATTTTGCTTGTAGGATTTGTAGTAGGGTAGGAGTGAGTGTATTATTCTTTTTGAGCTAGGATTTCACTATTGTACTCGAGAATTTATTTGTAATTCTTTCAAAGAATAAAGAAAAACTTTGTTTTCTGCTCAATCTTCATTGTATGTTCTCTTGAATCTGTTGGGTGTTTCCTTGACTTCGTTGGTCGAATAATAATACATATACGATACGATGAAACAAAATGAACTTGGATGATTGCAACTTTGCATAATTAACTTGAAGTTATCAAACCCTTTGTTCAGAAACATAGGTTCCTTCGTCAATCGAATGATACTTTCAAAAATAGGTTGCAACTTTAAAGATTTGTATAATCTATTACCATCATATCGATAGATTCACCGGCATTTTGTCGATCGCAGGCTCCACTCCCTTTGAAAAAGCTATCGATTGAGAAGATCGAATTAATTCTGTGTTAGTTGATCGAGTAAAATATTGACAACGCTTTCCTTGTCCATTTACATCGGTCAGTCCATAGCTCTAAATAACTTAATTGGGTAAGTAACATGAATCATCGATGATTATCGGATCAACATCTGGTAAACAAATCCAATAATTTATTGACCCATAAAAGTATAGAGAAATGATTTTCATCTTATTTTCGAGGTTGCTTGATTCAATTATTGATATTCTCTTTTCGCATGTTAGTTTTATGGGTCTTAGCAATAGCTTTCACTCGAGGGTCTTAGCAATAGCTTTCACCCTTTTCATTTTTATCGGTCATAGCAATAGCTTTCACCTGAGGGTCTTAGCAACAACTTTCACCCTTTTCATTTTTATCGGTCATAGCAATAGCTTTCACATGAGGGTCTTATCAACAGCTTTCACCCTTTTCATTTTTATCGGTCATAGTAATAGCTTTCACCTGATGGCCTTAGCAACAGCTTTCACCCTTTTCATTTTTATCGGTCATAGCAATAGCTTTCACCTGAGGGTCTTAGCAACATCTTTCACCCTTTTCATTTTTATCGGTCATAGCAATAGCTCTCACCTGAGGGCCTTAGCAACAACTTTCACCCTTTTCATTTTTATCGGTCATAACAATAGCTCTCACCTGAGGGTCTTAGCAACATCTTTCACCCTTTTCATTTTTATCGGTCATAGCAATAGCTTTCACCTGAGGGTCTTAGCAACAGCTTTCACCCTTTTCATTTTTATCGGTCATAGCAATAGCTTTCACCTGAGGGTCTTAGCAACAACTTTCACCCTTTTCATTTTTATCGGTCATAGCAATAGCTTTCACCTGAGGGTCTTAGCAACATCTTTCACCCTTTTCATTTTTATCGGTCATAGCAATAGCTTTCACCTGAGGGTCTTAGCAACAACTTTCACCCTTTTCATTTTTATCGGTCATAGCAATAGCTTTCACCTGAGATTGGCCACATTCTTAAAGTACTGTCTCGAATGTAATGAAATGATAATATCTTTGACGAAACAAGACTTTCATTGAATATATAATCCTTTACGATCCAAGATTAAAGAGGCAGAACGAGATAATAAGACAGTAGATAGGCTAGAAGCCGGTAAATAATTTTCATCGTTCATAATAACGCACATTTCCGAGCTGTGTGCTCCCTGTCTTATTTGAACTTAGAGAATATAAATACTCGATTTCTTGGGTATCAATACCTTTGTTCGACCGCTCCCAATCGATCGAATTGATGTTTTAATCTGTCACATTCTTGTCGAAAGAAAATATAGAGTTTGGCGGTGATCATGATTCCGCGGCGGAAAATCCCTCGAATAATTACATAAGCTCATCATATTGATAAAACTGTTGATATGTTCATCGGGGTCGATAGTCCCGTTATACCGTAGTAACCTTGTTAGAGCATCATACGATATTATTTCCGATCTCAGATCGGCGACAACCGTACGGTCGGAACTTTGTCCTGGGGAACGATTGGTGGAACTTCTGGTTGTTGAGCCGTTCGAGATACTATCGGGCTCTTTGTCAATTGAGTTTTGTGCTCCGGCTGCGTGAGAAGGCTCTCCTCGAACATATCACCCAAATAAGGCCTCTCGGTGGGCGCCAATTGATCTTACGTGATTTCGTATATGATCAAAGAAGTGAAGAAAATAGCTAAGGGCACAATTAAATGAAGGAAAGATCAATATTATATATATTCCGATCGTGCGAATACATATTACAAGCAATGGGGTCCTACTCGAGCATTATAGGATGCCGTACAAGCTAGAGGAGTAATACATAATAAGTGACCTATGCTAACTTTTCAAGATGGCTCCGAGCAGCAGCATCGAGTAGAGAGCACCTGGGAAAGCGTGTCCACCCCCTTGCTTCATAAATGCTCGTGGTATTTATAGTTGGAGTGGGGGGCTTACATAGTCCATCCGTAGGAATTCATTTCTCGGCCCACGGGCTTGGGCCCGCGATCGGCCCAGCAGTAACCTCCGATCATGAGGCCTCTCTGGTTGATCGGATTGTAAAGGCCGTGACTTGGGCTTGATTCTACATTCCCAAGGTCGGGATTCATGTTCTTTGCTCTCGCCTGGGCTTCTCAAAGTAGAGTCCAAAATATCCCTCATCATGGATGGAATAATGTCAACAGAGTTGTTGTTGAAGCACTGCATGCTCATGAGCAATCTAGCAGAAGTATGCTGAAGACCATCACCACGGCTGCCGAACTGATTTTCGAAACTCAGGGTAAGCTGCTGGATCAAATTGCTCTAACTTTTGGAAAGGTGGAGACTTTTGCTAAAGCACAACAGGGGAAGGAGAGACGTTCACATGGATGCGGTTGAAGAAAACGTCAGGCTTCTTTGTGAGGCAATCGACATCACACCAGTCTTGCCTAAGGAATTGCCTAAGGATTTACTTGTCAACCCTGCTGCTGATTACAAAAAAGGGGAAGATAATGGCCACAAAGGTTGTTGCTGCTGATAAGACTGCTGAAACTGTTGCTGAAAAGCCTGCTGAAATAGTAACTGAAAAACTGGAGGAGTCTGCTGAGAAGACATAAGAAAATAAAAGCAGACCAGTTGATCAAACAACTGCCGAGCATAAGGATAAAGAATAAGAAGCTGATGATTCTGACTCTTCTGACTCTGAACAGTCCAAGGAAACAGCAAAGATAGATAAAGAAATCGCTGCAGCCAAGGACTCAGCAGAAGCGCGACTAAATCCATATACGAAATACAAAAACTTGGAGGAGTTGAAGAAAAGAGTATATGCCTTAAACTCCTCAAGTGATGAAGATGAAGATGATGATCTTGTATTATAAGAAGAAGACAAAGTGGAAAATAAAGAAGACAATGAAGAAAAGAAAGATGAAAAACAAGAAGAGAAGAAGGACTAGACTAGGAAACTAGACTAGGATGCTTATTATCTTGTAATCTCTTGTATTTTATTTTCTGTCTATCTCATCAGATAACTTGTAACTTGTAATGAATTTCAAAATCTATAAAAGTTCAAGTTTTCTTCCAACAAATTATTTCTATCTCAGAAATTCTTGAGGATTAAAACATTAGGTTAGACACATGTACTTAGCTGAAGGTTTTGTCATCATCAAAAAGGGGAAAATTGTTGGATGAAGATAGAGTGCAAGAACTTGAGGGAGGTTTTGATGATTTTCAAAACATCAGAATCAGCTAAGTAAGGAATGCTTAGATCCCTTAGAAGAATTTTGACCAAGTAAGAAGACTATCAGAAGGGTCAAAAGTTCAAGGTCCAGAAGACTACTGATCTTATGCTGAATTCGAAATCAGAAGGGTAGGTTATCAGCTGACTCAAATCAAATTAGTTTAAGTTTTGATCGGCAAAGTATCTATCAGACGGGTCACTTCGATCAGCAGAGTAGAAGAGATCAAGAAGTCTGCCCAACGGTAATAAATGCACTTGGAGTAATAAATGATGCTGGAGAAGGGTATTAATGGCAAATGATTGAAGACATTCTCGGATCAGCAGGGTGTATTTAATGCGACTGACAGGAAAGTACAACATACTATACAGTGCAACAGTTGCAGAGAGTCGTTCCAGGAAATGGGGGACCAGTACTTGTAGTTTTGAAATTTGTCTCATCTTCAACGGATAGATTTCAAAAACATGTATAAATAGAGATGGATTCAAGAGATAGAGACAACACAACAATCTAAGATTTCATACGCGAAGCCGAATTTCTCTAAGTCTCAAAAGCTCAAGAACAGCTCACTCGTCTGCTGAAGTCATTTGTTCATAGAAGCTAAGTTGAAGCAAATAGAAAACCTTTTTTGAGTGAATCAGTATTAAAAGAGTGTTGTGAGAAGTATATATCCATTTGAGTGAGTGATATTATTTCAGAGAGTAGGAGTTTCTTTGTGATTTCCTGCTGTGAACTTATGGCTCATCATGTGTTGTAGAGCATAAGCAGACTGTACTGTAAATTTAGTGTTTATAGTATACCCCAAGATCTTCATGAATTGGAAGAGTGGACTAAAGGATTTTTATCCATATAACCACTATAAAAATTCTTTATGTTTTAACTTGCATTATTTTCTTGCATATTGTTAAACTGCATAAGAACACTTAGAAAATTGTTAGAAAGATTTTCAAAGGAGTTTGCAAAAACTGGGGATAAAATACTTTCTAAGCTGCAAAATTTTACTTGTGAAAAACACTGCTTAAAATCCGTTGCAAGTAATCTGATTGAAAATTGATTTTACTGAAATCAACTAAGTTATCATCAGAAGTGTGGTCAACTCTGCTATTCACCCCACCCCCCAGACCTCAACTGACCACTTGTGACCAACGTTTTCCCTTGGGAAGGAGGGCATTCCGTGGAAGGAAAAGGCAAGAGTTGCAACTATATATAAGGGAAAAATGCTTCAGGAGTTGGGTCAAGAAGAATCTAGACTTCACTTTTTAGCAAAGAGTTTTACTTTGTTTTTCGTCTTAGCATAAGTTTAGTTTTATTTGTTTTTGAGTATTATTTCAAATTTTTTGTACAAGACAATATTGCTTTACCATTATTAATGGAATATTATATAATTAAAGCTTTTTAACTTTGTACAAAGTATTGATGCTTTACTATTATGAATGGAATGTCTTTAAAGCATAGAAATGAAACAATAATAAACAAATGAACTTTGAAAAACTATATGCTAAATCGAGAAAAGTAAAACAATAAGATAATCATCCACATACTTGAAATGTTTAATTTTGGACATTCTTCCAAGAGAAGGATTCAAAAGGAAGTTTTCATCTAAAGCTCTTGAAACATTGAACTTGGATGAACTCGTAATTTACAAATCTTGTCTCGAAGGAATGATGAACGAAATTACGTTTGCAAGGCATTCTAAGCATATCAAACAAAATCGACTTGATCCATAAGGACAAACGTGGAGAACTAAAGGGTTGGTTCAAAAGGACATTACTTCATATATACTTGCGATTTTCAGCCGTCCAAGGATATGTGTACTTTGTGAAGTACAATTCTAAAACTGTTGAAATATTCAAGAGAAGTTTTAGAAATGAAATAATAATGTTGAGACATTTGATCTAATCAAATTGGCCGAAACATAAGCCATAAATTCTTCGATTATCTAAAATGAGAATAGAATTCTCATGCAACAAACTACGTAGGAATCGGACTTTGTTAGACTTAGTTCATTTCACGTTATGATAACAAAGTCTAACAAAATATGACCAATGGATATGAATCCTGCCTCTCGCAATTTGGAAATTGACGAGAAGATCTTTATTCGAATCCAAAGGACAATCTATTACTTTTTCCCAATTTTGGAGCATGCAACTTGATAAGATGATCAAGACTGTTGACTTTGTCAAAAGGCATATGGATTCCAATTGTGCAAAAGGAACAGTGGGAGCATGATAAAATAAAGTTAGTAACGTAACATGACGACGTTTTGTATATCAAGAATGATATCAGAATATCAAGCGCAAACAAAAGTGTGTTTTTCACGCAATTCTCCATGATAAGATTTGGGAATTACATCTCACGTATTGGCAATACGTATCTATAGAGATAGAGCGAAGTCGATGTTGCAATTCTGCAAATCTATGTACATAAACTAAATATTGAATCAATTCAATATGGAAGAATCCAAGAAATGATTGTTTCCAAAGAGGCAAAAAATCTCTTTTTCCAATTCAATGTGCCCTACATATAATAAGTAAAGAAGAGGATGTCTTAAGAAGCCTTATGCTTTGGCATTTGGATTGCATGTAGCATGCAAAGTCTTGTACAAGACCTGACTTAACAAAAGCTCTGATTTTTCACGAGCTGCTGTTAGTCGAACACCAGTAAGGGGCACTGGACTACCGTCAAAGCAATCCTCGAAGATATTTAAGGGAAATATTGTTGGTCTGCGTTAGTAGTGGAGGATTGAAACTCAAATGATTAAGTAATTCGAGGTTTCCAGTCTAATGTGGATGATTTATTCTGTCTCGATGGAGCAGAGGTAAATTGGAAGGAATTCCATTAGTCTACCACTACAAACTCAAGCAGAATATATGTTGCAGCATAGGATGCAACAGAAGAAAGTGTTTAGATGAGAAAGTTCATCCAATAATTGGATGTAGTACCTAGCATGGCAAAAGCCTATCGTTATCTTCACTGATTAAGATAAGGCAATTGCCTAATGAAAGGGAATCAAGATCTCACCAATGATCTGAACACAAAACCATATGATTGGATAAATCATAGGTAGTTAAGATGCGTAGAAGGGTTATGTCATCTCAACAGACAACCTAGCAGATCCACTAGTGAAGCTATTATCGCGAAAGGGTTCAAAGGAACATATTGATAAGATGGGTCATAGAAATGTTGTGATTGGCTTTAGGGCAAGTTGGAGATTGATAGGATAATGCCCAGTAAGTCAATGTTAATTAGCTTATAAGAGGACTATCATCTTATGGTTTAATAATTAATACGCCCGTTTATTTATAGTACGTAAATTAAACAATGGCAAACTTCATCTCACGCGAACTTATATAAGCGACTGGATGAAATCCTAAGGTCACATTCGACTATGGGACGATTCACTTTGGTTTGAGTGCAATCATGAAACAGTCTCTAAGGTCATGATCTATAAACCGTTCCAAGTCCTAGATTCCGAATGGGACGGGGTATCGAAGGAATCGCTAAGACTTGTACAGTTATACATGATTCACATGGAGTGAATTTGTAGAGTTTCATGGACAAGGCATTTGATACTAGTGCATATGACTAGGTGGTTCGATAGGGGATCGAACGCATCGAACGACCCGAACAGAGAAACCATTGTGGAAGCGCGTGTCTCATATCGGTGATGGGATGTTTCTCAAAGCTTATAATAATGTACGATTTAGTACATAGACTTGAGGTGATAGAGCGAATTCGGTGCATGGATGTGGGTACTTAGATTTAGGTACTGGTTACGCAGCCTGACCATAATGTGCCTAAGTTGGGTGTGTACAGTTGTGCATGCGAGTGGTTAGTACTAAGAGGGTTCTATCGACTCATCCTGATAAGGTGGGAGAATTTCCTATGCGTTCTTAGATAATAGATTTCGAGAAACCCACTGCCGTGGTCAGTGATGGATTTGGAAAGAAGTTTCCAAATTTAGCAGTCACACTTGAATTACTATCTAGAATAAAAAATTACAGAATCGAGATAATTAGAGGTGCCGATCAATTCACACACCCTAGGTCTCGGCCAGGAAATTAGTCGTTGGAAGGACCGTATGTACATGGCCATTATAAGAGGTGAGGTTCACAAGATCAATTCACTTGAAGTTAGGCTTCATAAGCTTATGGCTAGACATCGACCATGAAGTGTGGGTACTCCTGAATTAATAAGGAGATTAATTCTGGAGTGGTCAATTAAAAGTGTTTAATTGATCGGAGCAATTATTTGCTCATTTATTAAATCACGAAAGTCGTGGGCCTGCTGCCAATTGATGGTGAACCCAGAGGGTCACACACAATACAGTTGAACAGTGACAGTCATAAAAGCAAATAATTGATTTAAGGAAGTTAAATCAAAGTTAATGAATAAAAGTGTTAATTCAAAGTGAAAAGTTATTAATTAGAATATCTAATTAGATTATTAGAGTGTTTAATTAATTAATTAGATTATCTAATTAATTATAATATTAATTAAAGTAGTTAATTAATAAAGTGGAAGAATTAATCATGCAATATTCGGATTGCATGAATTAGGCAAAGGGGGCGATTTTGGGCTAGTGGGTAAGTTCGAAGACTTAGTTTCTTGTGGGACATGTAACATGGAAGAGATTTGATTAAATCTTGTTTCCTATTGTGATAAGGAAATGATTTACCAAATCTTGATGGGATATCTAATAAGAGAAGGATTCTTCTCTTATATATATAACTCATCACATATCTTCCATAAGCTAATGAAAAACCAAGATAATCAAGAGAGTACAACATAAGAAAGAAAAAGATAGCTGAAAATTGAGAAGAAAAATCGGCCAACCCTTGCCGCCCCAAACCCTGGCCGCACAAACCATTCCTTGCTCTCTCCCATCTGGATCTAGATCTAGATCCACCTCTTCATTCATTGACAATTTCCATGATCTAGTTCGTAGTCTGTGACAAACCATTCCTTGCTCTCTCCCATCTGGATCTAGATCTAGATCCACCTCTTCCTTCATTGACAATTTCCATGATCTAGTTCATAGTCTGTGACATGGAGACGTTGCTACAATCCAATTGGTGTGGATACGTTCTGGAGGTGAGATAATTGGATCACTACAGCGTGAATCAGACAAGAAGACCGGAGATTACCACCACCGGTGGTGAGGTAAATCGCTTTTTAACCCCTCTTTAAGTTTTAATTATTGTTTGATTCAACCTTTTCGCATATGTAATGTGGAGATCGATTTCTTGGGACTGATGGGTGCCTCGGAAAAATTTTAAATTCTGCACTTTCGTTGTTTTGACAACTGAGGTATCCCAACAATATATTTTGAAGTGTTCAGGCCTTTTTCGTATGAACGCAGTGACTTTGGCTCTGATACCACTGTTGGGTTTTTACGTGTATGATTGTCAAACAACAGTGCGGAATATTAAAAAATTTCATACACAAAACCCGAAGCCCAGGATAAGTACATCTAACTCATACGAAAAGGGTTGAATCAAATTCAACAAAACATAAATAAAAGTAGGTAATTTTGAAAATTACCTCACCACAGACAAGGTGGTGGTTTTCTCCGGTCTTCTAATTGTTCACTAGAGCACCCCAAGTGTTGTGCCTCTAAACTAGTCCACACCAGAAGGATGGTAGCAACTCCTTTAAACCACAGGCTGAGAACTAGGAATAAAGGATTGTCAATGGAGGACATGGATCTAGATCCAGATCTAGATGGAGAAGAAGCAAGGAGAGGGACGACCAGGGTTTTGGTTCGGCCAAGGTGGTGGCCGGCTAGGGCTGAAATTTTCAGCTATTTCTTTTTGTTTGCTTTTGTTTGTTGATTAGGTTATTATGTTAGAGATATTATAATATATATATATATATATATATATATATATCTTATTAGAAGACTCCTTCTAATAGATATATAATATATCTTAGCATATCTTTTCTTCTTTCCTTATCTCATAAGGAAACATGATATACTTTAATCTTGCTTCTTTCTTGTCCTACAAGAGTATCTCTTCCAATTTCTTTCCTGGCAAAATCGCCCCCTTTGCTTAATTAATTAATCCGAGATTAATCAATCAACATTCCCAATTAATTAACACATAAATTAATATTCTAATCAATTAATTAATTAGACATTCCAATGAATAACTCTCGACTTTGAATTAACCCTTTAATTCACATATAATTAATTAAACCATCTAATTACTTATTCTTTCCATTGAATTAACATTTTAATTTATTAATTGATTTAACTCCTTTAAATCAAATGTTTCCTTTTATGACTGTCATTGGCCAACTGTATTGTGTGTGAACCTCTAGGTTCACCATGAATTGGCAGCAGGCCCACGACTTTCGTGATTTAATTAATGAGCAATTTATAAGCAATTAATTGCTCCGATTAATTAAATATTTTTTAATTGACCACTCCAGAATTAATCTCCCATTAATCCAGGAGTACCCACACCTCATGGTCGATGTCTAGCCACAAGCCCATGAGGCCCAACTTCAGGTGAATTGATATTCGTGAACCTCACCTCTTATAAGTGCCATGTACATACGATCCTTCTAGCGACTTCGCGATTGAGACCTAGGGTATGTGAATTGATCGGCAGCTATAATTATCTAAATTATGTACTTTCTAATTCTGGATAATAATTACAGGGTGACTGCTAATTTGGAAACGCCTTTCCAAATCCGTCACTGACCATGGCTGTGGGTTTCTCGGTATATATTATCTAAGATCGTACAAGAAATTCTCTCATCTTATCAAGATGAGTCGATAGATCCTTTGTTAGTACTGACCATTCGCATAAACGATCGTACGTACCCAAAGTAGTCGTACAATGATCAGGCTATGTGATCGGGTCCTAAATCAAAATACGTATTCATGTGTACCAAATTCGGCCTAATACTTCAAGTCCGAGGACTAAATCGTACACTATTATTAGTCTTGAGAAACATCCCATTACCGATATGCTTAATGCACTTCCACGATGTGTTTCTCTGTTCGGGTCGTTGGATGTGTTCGATCCCCTATCGAACCACCGATTCATATGCACTAGTATCAAATGCCTTGTTCATGAAACTCTACAAATTCACTCCATGTGAATCATGCATAATCGTACATGTCTTAGCGATTCCTTCAATACCCTGTCTCGGCAAGAATCTATGACTTAGAACAGTTTTAAGATCACATCCTTAGAGACTGTTTCATGATTGCACTCAGTATTGAAGCGAATCGTCCCATAGTCGAATGTGATCTTAGGATTTCATCTAATCGCGTAGATATGTTCGCGAGAGATGAAGATGGTCATTGTTTAATGTACATACTGTAAATAAACGGGCGTATTATCTTTTGAACCATAAGAATGCTATCTAAAGTAGTCCTCTTACAAGCTCGAATTGTTGGCTTGTTGGGCATTATCCTTTCATTAGCTAGATTCAGTATTGAACTACTCAAGGTGGATACTCCACAAATTGAGTACTTATCCTCGCTCATGTTCGAATTAACAAAAAAGACTCAATTCGGAAATGCTCTATGTCGAAAACAACCGAAGTCTTTTGAGCGGATCATGGAAATACCTGAAAAATACATGATCCAAGAGGAAATGAACAAACTAAAAAATGCTCAAAACTCGAGGCCTCTGATTGGAAAGAAGCAGGACAGAGCACCTATTCCTAAGCCAGGTGATTATGGAGGATCCAATAGGGGCTCAGTATGGCAAAGACTTAATGCCTATAAACCACAAGCACCAACCCAAAGATCTAATGTCTATGGTCAGTCTCCTGTTTCCCATCATGCTCTTAGAAGGGAATCAGAAAAATCAATTTCACGAAATTAAATACTTCAGAGGAGGAAATTCTAACTGTCCTCGAGGAAGGGAACATGATCCCTGTGGCTCAAAAAATCACGCAATCGAGGCCTAGAACGTTGAACTATGATAAATATTGCAGATATCATAGAGCTCGGGGTCATAGTACTGAAAATTACTTTCAATTGAAGCAAGAGATTGAGAAGTTAATTGCGCAAGAGAATTTCAAGGAGTTTGTTAAAAGAGGAAACTATAACAATCGTTATAGGTCTAGAAGTCCTCAGAAATTTATCACACTACAGCGTGATGCACGAAATCAATCTGATGAGCAAGTGAATGGTGTGATCAATATGATCACTGGTGGACCTGCAGGCGGAGATAGTAGAAATGCAGGAAAAATAACGATGAGGTCGATAAAGATTGGTGTCTCAACCGGGAAAGAAGTTTTATCATTGGAACTTCCTTCCATAGAAAATCAAGTTATCAGTTTTAGGGATGTTGATAGGCCTTCCAACGTAATTGGGAAGTAAATGAGGACGATCCTGATTTGTCAATGGTCCTAACTCTTAAGATTGCCAATTTCGAGGTCAAAAGATTATTGATCAACAACGAAAGCTCCGCAAACATCATCCATTTAGAGGCTCCTGATCGAATGAACTTACAGTATCCTCAGTTGGATCGAGTTTTGCACCGTTGATCAGTTTTGGTGGTTCAGAGATCGTTCCGCTTGGAACAATTATTTTGAGTACCACTTCCGGGAAGGAGCCAAAAAACGTGACAAGGATGGTGAAATTCTTCGTGGTGAGCACACATTTTGTTTACAACGCCATTTTGGGAAGACCAGCCTTGAATATGTTCAAAACAGTCGTGTCCACTTATCATCAAAAGGTGAAGTTCCCGACCATGGATGGGGTCGGAGAAATGCGAAACGACCAGTACATGGCTTGGGAATGTTATAATTCATCCTTAACTATCAAGCAGAAGATCAAGCCTAAAATTCCTGCGAAAAGAAGATTGGTTGATTTAGAATCGGGATCAGTTTCCCGATTTATCAATCCCGGACTGTGAAAAACGGCAAGGGAAGAAGGGTAAAAATGTGGACATGAGTTTACAAGCCACTGATCATAAGCACGTCGTTTTGGTTCCTGGATCTCCTGAAAAGGTTACCAGGATCGGAACATAGCTAAGCCAAGGGATGGAAACAATGCTTATTGAATTTCTGAGAAAGAATGTAGATGTCTTTGCTTGGAGCTCGAATGACTTTGTGGGAATTGACCCGTGAGTGATTATGCATTCTTTGAACATTGATCCCAAAGCTAAACTAGCAAGACATGAGAAGCTTAACCACGGTCTTGAAAAGGATAAAATCATCAATGCGGAGGTTGATCGATTGTTGGCGGCTAGTCAGATTCGGGAAATAAAATTCACCGAGTGGTTGTTTAACGTAGTTTTGGTAGAAAAAGGAAGCAAGGTCGACAACAAGTGGAGAATGTGTAATGATTTTACTGATCTGAAAAAGTTGTGCCCAAGGGACCCTTACCCGCCATGGATCGATATGCTAGTAGACTCCACCGCTGTTTTAGTCTTTTTCAGCATGATGGATGCTTTCCAGGGTTTCTATCAGATCTTCATGAATGAAAGGATCAAGACAAAACCGCATTCATTACCGAGGGAGGAGTGTATTGTTTTATCATGATGCCGTTCGATTTACGAAATGCAGGAGCAACTTATCAAAGGTTGGTGAACATGATGTTCAAAGAACTGATAGGGAAATTATGGAAGTCTATGTGGATGATATGATCATAAAAATCATGACTGAAGAAGATCACATTAAGCATCTTGATAGATGCTTCGGGATTTTGAGGAAATATGGTATGAAGTTAAATACAACAAAATGCACTTTTGGAGTGAGATCGGGAAAATTCCGGGGTTACCTCGTTCATGAGTGTGGAATCGAAGCAAATCCTAAGAAAATTCGAGATATTAACGAGCCCAAGCCACCAAGGAAGCTCTCAGAAGTTCAAAGTTTAGTGGGAAAAATCATCTCCCTAAACAGATTCATATCCTGATCGACGGATAAGAGCTTGACTTTCCTTAATTTGTTGTGAAAATCGAAAGATTTTGAATGGAATGAAGAGTGTGACAAAGCTTTCGATGAGCTCAAAGCATATCTGGTGTCGCCACCGATGTTAGCAAAACCTTCTCACGGTGGTATCTTTACATAGCGGTTTCGGAAGACGCTATCAGTTTGGTTCTAGTAAAGGTTGAGAAATTCTGAGCATAAGCCAGTATATTACCTGATCAAGTTACTAGAATGCTCATAAAAGAATTACCTGGAGATCGAAAAATTTGCACTTGCTTTAGTAGTTGCTGCTCGAAAACTGAGACCTTATTTTCAATCTTACAAAATTATTGTTTTGACTAATCAACCCTTGAGACAGGTATTATCGAAACTAGAAGCTTCAGGGAGGTTGATAAAATGGGTTGTCGGACTTGGACAATATGAGATCGAATATCAACCTAGAACTGCAGTCAAGGCTCAAGTTTTGGCAGATTTTATTGTGGAATCTGCAGGAGTGGAAAAAGTTGAAGAAAGAATCACTATGAAGTGAATATAGTAGGAAAGATCGAGGATCCAATTTGGCTAATGCATGTGGACGGCTATTCAACCAGAGAAGGTGGTGGGGCAAGAATTCATTTTCAAGGCCCCGAGGGAGAAGATTTGAGTTATGCAATCACCTTGGACTTCGTTGTTACAAACAATGAAACAGAATGCGATGCTCTGATAGTGGGACTGGAGATGGCTTTAAAAGCAAAAATCAGATCAATTACCATATTAACAATTTGATCACATACTTGAACAAAGTAAAGAGTTTAATGTCGAAATTCGATAAGTTCAAAATTCAGCCTATCCCAAGAGAAGAAAATTTGTGGGCTGATTTGTTGTCAAAATTCACGGGAACCACGGACAGAAAGAATGAAAGGGTTATAACTTGGCTATTATCAAACACTCCAAAGCAGGTTGTGGATCGGCAGGATTTACAACCTTCAAGGTCTCCCCTTTTGTTGCCGCCGAAGGCAATGCCCGCGCAGATGCTCCTTCATCAGTGGAAGTTATTTTGGCCTTCTTAATCGGCCCTTCGGCGTAGGAATCCACCTTAGCCTCTAGGCTCCCAAGAGCGTTGGATAGAGGCCTATTATCCGAAGCCGGTAGCTTTACAGTTTCGATCGGAGTCATATCGACAGAACGAGATCTTTTGCTAGAAGAAAAATCAGATACCATCGGCTTGCTCGAATCTCGTTTAGCAGTCTCAGAAGACTTTTTGGGAGGATCACCAGCTTCATGAGCGAATTTATCATTCGATAGAATGGACTTGTTCGGGAAAACCCTTGGGGTTTTCGTTGAAGTGTTTTTCTCTTTCTTATTCTCCGCAGCCTTAGCGGTCTTGGGTGATGATGCAGAAGCCTTAGAAGAGGACTTGGATGATTTTCGATCTTTGGGTGGTTTTTGCTTTTTTTATGGGGCCTTATCTTTTGCAAGGGGAAATAATTGTTTGGTGTCAACTCGATCACCCAACATTTTATCCATGACGATCGGAGAAACTTAATTATAAAGAGTACAAACCTTTTTATCGACCTCAAAGTTCCGAACTTATCGAATTTCGACATTATAAAGAATTTTATGGAAGAATGAAGGGGATGGCCCGTGTATTTATAATGTAAGCAATTTGTTATTTTGCGGAAAATGAACAGTCGCGACTCCCAAGAAAATTCGAGGAAGATTACTAAATCCGATCATATGTTATAATAGATTCAATCAAGAAAAATAAGCCTGATTATATATACAAAACCTAAAAGGTAGAAATTACATGGGGGAAGACAAAAATGTTGGGTTTGCCTCAATTGTCAGAACAACAAAAGTGTGGAATTTAAAATTTTTCGAAGCACCCAAGGTCCCATATATTAGATCTCCATATTATGTATACGAAAGCATGAAACAAAAACACACAATGAATTAAACAAAGGGGTTTTTGCGATTTACCTCACCACAGATAAGGTGGTGGCAACCTCCAACTCTGATTCTGATTTTGGTTCACGGGAGTGATCCAAATGTCTCACCTCCAGAGTTTAGTCCACACCAACTGGATTCTGGTAACACCTCCTAATCGTAGGCTCAGAACTGGATATAGGAGATTTGTTATTGCAGGACTGTGCAGATCTACTTGACAGGGCAAGATCCAGCACGGTGGAACAGGGGAGGATGTGCGGCGGCGTTGCAGCAGCTCACGGCCAGCAAGGTGGCGGCGGCTATTGATGGCGGCGCAGGAGAGGGGGCGGGGGTGCTAGGTCAGAGAAAAGAGGCTAGGGTTTTTGCTAGGGTGTTAGCTTTCTGAGCTCTGGTAGAACTCTATTTATAAGCCTCTACTTGACCTAGGTTTGCAAGACTCCTTATGGGCTTTTAAAAACCCCATGTCTTGCAAGCCTTCTTTTAATTAACTTCTTTAATTAAAATCCAATCCATATTACATCAATATTTCCTTTAATTAATTAATTAGCAATTTAATCAACTAATTAATTAATCTCCCACTTGAATTAATACTTTAATTCATTTAATTGATTTAATTACCTTTAAATCAATTAATTCCTTTCATGTCCTTTTATAACAGTCACCGTCCAATTGTATTGTGTGTGACCCTCTGGGTTCACCATCAATTGGCAGCAGGCCCACGAATTCCTCGTGATTTAATTTATGAACAATAAATTGCTCCGGTCAATTAAACAACCTTTAATTGACCACTCCTAGAATCAAATCCTCTATTAACTCAGGAGTACCCACACTTCATGGTCGATGTCTAGCCACAAGCCCATGAAGCCCAACTTCAGGTGAATTGATATTTGTGAACCTCGTCTCATATAATTACCATGTACATACGTCCTTCTATTGACTAATATTCCCGATCAAGACTTAGGGTGTGTGAATTGATCGGCACCTCAAAATTCGTCTCGATAACTATACTTTCTAATTCAGGATAATATTCCAGTGTGACTGCTAAATTTGGAAACCCCTTTCCAAATCCGTCACTGACTGCGGCCGTAGATTCCTCGGATATATTATCTAAGAATCGTATAGGAAATTCTCTCATCCATTACGATGAGTCAATAGATTCCATATTGGTGCTAACCACCCGCGTACATGTCTATACGGACCCAACCTAGGCATGTTATGATCAAGCTAAGTGACCTATACCTAGATCTAAGTACGCACTTTCATGTACCGAATTCGCCCTAGCACCTCAAGTCAAAGAACTAAATCGTACACTATTATAATCCTTGAGAAACATCCCATCATCGATATGCATCATGCACTTCCACAATGGGTTTCTCTGTTTGGGTCGTTCGATGCGTTCAATCAACTATTGAACCACCTACTCATATGCACTGACCTCAAATGCCTTGCTCATGAAATGCCTACAAATTCACTCCATGTGAATCATGCATACTCGTACAAGTCTTGGTGATTCCTACGATACCCTGTCTCGTTCGGAATCTATGAGTTGGAACAGTTTTAAGATTACGACCTTAGAGACTATTTCATGATTGCACTCAGTACTGAAGTGAATCGTCCCATAGTCAAATGTAAATCTAAGGATTTCATCCAATCGCTTAAATGTATTCGCGAGAGATGAAGTTGGCCATTGTTTATCCTTTATACATATATAAATAAACATGCGTATTATTATAAAATCAAATATTGTCTCATACAGGATAGACCTATTACAAGCTTATTGAATTAGCTTGCTGGGCACTATCCTATAATCTCCCACTTGCCCTAAAGCCATTCACAGATGTTCCTAAGACCCATCTTCTCTAGATGACTATCGAACGCCTTTTGTGAAAGTGGCTTAGTTAGTGGGTCAGCCATGTTGTCTTCTGATTTGACATACTCCATGTGCATGTCTCCTCTACCAATGATCTCCCTGATCACGTGGTATTTCCTCTGTACGTGTTTGGATTGATGCTGTGATCTCGGCTCCTTCGCTTGAGCTATTGCCCCGTTGTTGTCACAGAAGACTACTACAGGTTCAGCAATGCTAGGAACAACATCCAGTTCTTGGATGAAGTTTTTCATCCATACACTTTGATCTTACACTTTTTCGTGGTATGATCGATTTTAAGTATAAATGATGCAAACACAAACAGAACTATATAGAGGGTAGAATAATAACGTATATTGCGATCATAGGTGTATAGATTACAAATAATGGGGGTCCTATTTGAGCATTATAGGATGCCGTACAAGCTAGAGTGTGAAATACATATAAAATGGCCTAAACTATCTTTCCGTGCAGTAGCTTCGAATGGAGTGGACCTGGGAAATCGTGTGTCATTCATTAATGTCTGCAGTATTTATAGCTGAGGAAAATGAGATTCCTGGACTGTCCGTATGCATATATTACAGGGTCCCTAGGCCTGGGCCTATGGTCGGCCCAACAGTAATCGTAGGTCATAAACTCTATTTATAAAAGGTTGGATCGGAATATCAGTGACCCGAGCTTGATTTCACTTCTGAGTGATCGGAGATCGACGACACTCGACCTTACTTTGGTTCCTAAAGGTTGACTCCCAAAATACCCTTCATCAATACTCCCCCACTTCTCGAGCGTAAAGTGAAGCTTAAACTCGAAGAAGTATGCGTTACGTCGGGACGGGCGATTCTTATTATGATGTCTCGGATAAACCTCGTTAAAAACCTAATTCGGAAAAACCCATTGGGATAAAAACCGAACCAGGGAAAAAGAGTGCATATCATGGAAACACCATAATGACTGTAGTGATATATAATTTTTTTCGGATAATGATTGTCAGGCTTTTCAAAAGCATCTCATCGCTTCATAATTCGTGACGCCGTGATTGACTCCTTGTAAATACTGCCTTGTTTTTTCCGGCAAAGCTTCTCCGATCGTATAGTAGTAAACGAACACTGATGTCTAAACGTTGCTTCCCTTTATGTGTTGGATTGCGGCCCATAAATCCTTAGAGTATAGGGGTCTAACGCGCAATTAAAGGGAAAGTAGGTTTGAAATTATCGTGAGGGAGTTCAATCGTCGCGACTATTCGAGGATCGGTTTGCAATTTACCATTTTGACCTTATATATATAGGCTGATCGTCGAAGATTCATTTGCACAAGACTCTCAAAGAACCCTAGATCGGAGCGTATAGATCGATAAGAAAACTCTAATACTTGTCCGATCGTCCTGAGCATATAATGTCTAGTTCAACAGATCCCAAAGGCAAAACCAAGGTAGTGGTAGAACAAGACGGTGGTCCCGATGAGATGCGGGTTGTGGATACTCGATCCTCTGAAGCTGAGATTTCAAGGGTCCCGAGCCCCAGTTCTGGCTCTGATAACGTGGGAGAGGAGTCAAACTCGAGTTCGGAGAGCGGTGAAAGTGATACCTCGAGCGAGGCCACCGACGAAAAGGTCGCGGAGGACGATGATCTTCCCTTAGGAAAGAATGAGCAAGCCAAGTACAGAATAGGTAAAAATGTTGTCGTTACAATTTTTGAGTGGACGGAACCTTCAACCAGTGTACGGCTTAATAAAACCGAGGAGAAGGCCGATCAAATCGTTTGCCGGTATACCGAAGAGTATCGAGAATACTTGGAAACTAATTTTGGTAAGCACTTAGGTGACGGATTTTCGATCGTCGTTCCGACTCCTGAGCAACGTATCACCGATCCTCCTACGGGGGTGCCAAGGTTTTTACACCAGACAATTCTTTTACGGTCTACGCATCCCCTTTATTCCTTTAATTTGTAGCATTTTAGAGGCTTTTCACCTCGCTCCATCCCAAATTCTTCCGAATTCGATCGGGTATATCATCGCCGTCAGCGCGCTGATGAAGGCCAAAGGGAAGAAAGCAGCTTTTCAAAACTTCTGGCGGGTTTTCCAATTGAGTTCCTCGACATCTTCGAACGCTGGGTACGTATATTTCTCGCAGAGGTCGAATCGATCAATACTGTCGAGCAATGTCTCGAGCAACCTAAAAGGTTGGAAAAAGTTCTTTTTTGTCCGAGGCCCCGATACTCCACCTTCTGCAGAGACTCCAGAACCGACCCCTTATGAATGGCCCGGAGAGAGGTCTTTGATTTACGGTAGGCGGAAACTCACAAGACGAACGAATCACGAGCTCCCGGACGAATTTTTGCAGACCCTCCATCCTGATCTCTATCAAACTGCTTTATTGACCCAAGAGAGGGTCTTGAGAATGGCAGGGCTCAACGAATGGTCTTACCCTGCCCCTGCTATCAATTTTGGCGAATCTTCGACCGCGCTTTCGGACGACCCAACTAACCAAGTTGCTAGAACTGATGAGGAGGATGCTGCCGTAATTGCTCCTCCCACCTTAGGTATACTGTTTCTTTTCCTATAATTCAATTGATTTTCCTTGGCTCGAAATTAAATCCATTCTCGATTTTACAGCTGAGATTGTTGAGAAGTTTCGAACCTCCGTAGCCGGTTCGGTCGTTGCTTCATTTTCTACGGAGTCCCAAGGCCAACCTCGCAAGCAGAAGAAATCAAGGGCTACTTTGATGATTAGAGGAACCATTCCCGGAACTGACACTTCTGCAGTTCCGAACATAGCTACAGGTTTTCCTCAGATTGCTGCCGAGGGAACTTCACAACCTCGAGCTTCTGGCCCTCTGCAATCGGTATTCTCAATTGGTACGTCTGATCCGAACGCGGCGGGCTATTGCTATTATACGTTAAAGGGGATCCAATCCCAGGAGATAATTGAAGCTCGAATGGCCCGAAAAAGGAATAGCAAAGATCCCGAGCCCTCAAGAAGAGTAAGGCCTTTTGGTCGGAGTCCAGGCCTGATTCAATGTCGACCAGGTCGCACAGAACCAGATTTGGTAGATTTTATAGAAGATCATCTTTGCGGACCGAGGACCGCAGGGTTTTCGGAGGACGGGACCATCGAATCTGACCTTGGCCCTAATGGTGAACATACGATGGATAAGTCCTTCCGAATTCTAATGGCCGGAAGGTTTAATGATGATAATACCGAGCTTTACCAGAAAGACGATTTTCAGATCATTGGCGATTATGCTTATGCACATCAAAGGGTACATGTTTTCTTCGAATGTATTATTTTTTCAAAATCTCACCTTATTACTGATGTCCTTTTGCAGGCTGGAGATTTATTTACTCATCAATCTCATTGATTAGCCATTTTAGAAGAAGAGTCTCGACAAACTCATAATGCTCTCCACAACATTCTGAAAGAGAAAGCTGTTACGGCCGGTCAATTGAAGGAGACTAGTGCCAAGCTTTCTGAGGTCGAGAAGGAGCTCGTTGAGGCTAGGAAAGAGCTCGAAGGAAAGAGGGCCCTCGAGGAAGAGATAGCAAAATTAAAGTCGGATCTTGAGCAGGCTAGGCATCGTCCGATCAGGCATATGTTCGAGGTCGAGAAGAAAGCAAGCTTCCAGCTATAAGGGAGTTTTTAGAGTCCCCCTTTCTTGATGCCTTGGTTCGGTCGCGATCGGGCCCAATTAATCAAGCCTTCTTTTACAAAGGAGTTCAGCAGCTCATCGTGGCCGGAAGGATTCAAGGCGTTCTCGACGAATATCTCCCTTATATGGACCCTTATAAAAACATTCTTGGGGAAGATTATAAGGCTTCCTCTCTTCCTCCCAAAATTGCTGATCTTCAAGATCATGAATATGCTCCCCTCCTTGCTGAATTCGGGGTCCCTATCCCTAATCCTGATATGCTCGAAGCCAAGAGTTCGGGGGAAGAGGATGAGGATGTGGATATCGAGGGTGAATCCATGGATCGGGGAGGAGAGGACATCAATTCCCCTAGGACAAATAACTCCAGTTCTGATGATCAAAGTAGCGGTGATGGGGACGATAGCTCGAGTAGCACTGCTGATGATAGTTCGGACGGTGATTCTGAGGAAGAGCGCGAAAAAGCGGAGGAGGGTCGCAATTCTAGTGCTGAAGAATCCGATCGCTGATGAATATTATTGATCTTACTGGATTTCGTTAGTTCGATCAAGGGTGGGATGTAATACAATAATAACAATAATAAAGTAAAGCAAAGACCAAAGTAATTGTATTCGAATTGAACGAGTACAAATACAAGTATTCAAGGGTCCTATTCGAGCATTATTGGATGCCGTACAAGCTAGAGGGCGAAATACATATGATCCTAAGCCTATGCTCCTAAACGGTTCCGAGCAATAGCTTCGAGGAGGGAGCACCTGGAAAGTCGTGTCCGGTATCATAAATGCATGGGGTATTTATAGCTGAAATCGGGGTCCAGGTGGTCTACCCGCAGTCATGCAGTTCTTCGGCCCATGAGTTTGGATCAGTGTTCGGCCCAACAGTAACTTTGGATCCTGGGCTATCTTGTACTTACGGTATTCGGGCATTGGGGTCGAACTCAATCTTCCGAGATAAGTACTGCTCGATCTCATATGATTGTGAAGAAAAGTACAGCCCAAGATCTCCCTCATCAATACTCCCCCACTTCTCGAGCGTAAAGTGGAGCTTAAGCTCGAAGAAGTATGTATAGCCAAGGACAAAGAGGTAGGATGAATCGACCTCGGCTTAACGTTTCGGGTATGCCTCATTAAAAACCTGGCTCGGAAAAACCCTTCTGGGATAAAAACCGGGTCAGGGAAAAAGAGTGCATACCTAAGAAACTTCATAATAGCGCCGTTTTTGACATCGTCCTTGTCGTTTGTTGTATGGATCTTCAATTTAGGAATTCCAGAAAGTACGGGGGCTGTAGGTGCAATTTCTGGAAATATGACTTTGAACACACCTCAAGGGAGTTTAACCGTCGCGGTTACTCGGGGACCGATTTGCAATTTCCCATTTTGTCCCTGTATATATAGTTATACGGAGGGTCGCTGTTCCTCAAAAATTCAGAGGAAAGAACTTTTGATCGGAGCAGTCAGGTCGATAAGTGAGTTCTAGCAGCCCATTTTGAACAGTTTTCATATATATTCATTATGTCGAGTTCAGTAGACTTAAAGGGAAAATCTCCTTTAGAGGAAAAAGAGGTCGGTAATCAGAAAGGGAAAGAGGTTGTAGAAACTCGATCGTCCGAGATCGAGAATCCGCAAAGCTCGAGTTCTGCCTCGGACTCCAGCGGGGAGGAACGGGATTCAAATTCTGAAACGGAAAATAGCGAAGACGGAAATTCGGGCAAAGCAATAATTTCTGATGAGGAAAACGTAGAGGATGAGGAGCTTCCTTTGGGGAAGAATGAGCAGAAGAAATATAGACTGAACCGTAATGTGGTGATCACGATCTTTAACTGGGAAGAGCCCTCGACTAGTGCAGGTCTAAACATGACTGAGGAGAGGGCAGACGAGATCATCTGTTCTTATAAGGAAACCGATTTTGAACAGTTGCAAGCAGAATTCGGTCAGTATCTAGGCGCCGGTTTTTCGATTGTGCTTCCTACTCCTGATCAACGGGTTACCGACCCCCCAGCGGGTTGTCAAGCCTTTTATTCCAAACATTTCCATTACGGTTTATGCATCCCTTCCCTCCTTTGATAGAGAACCTTCTGGATGCATTCGAGTTGACTCCTTGCCAGATCTTGCCGAATTCGATCGGTTTAATTATAGCCTTTTGTGTGCTGATGAAGGCCAAAGGGAAAAAGGTGGCCTTTCAGAACTTTTGGCGGATATTCCAGATGAGTGCTTCCACTTCTTCAAACGCAGGCTATGTATACTTTTCTCAGAGGCCAAAGATTTCGATCTTATCGGCCAACGTTAGCAGCAATTTGAAAGGGTGGAAGCGAGAGTTCTTCTTTATTCGAGGACCGGAGTCTCCGCCTTCTGAAGATAATCCCGAGCCTACTCCCTTCGATTGGCCTGGAGCAAAGGCGTGGATATACGGTAAACGCCGTCTTGTGGGAAGTATGAAAAATGAGATAACAGATAAATTTCTGCAATCTCTTCGTGCTGACCCTTATCAGACCGCGTTGATGACTCAGGAAGCGGTCTTGCGGTTGGCCGAGCTCAGTACTAGCACTTTTCCTGCCGATCCGATCGATTATGGGAAGGCTCAGATCGATCCCGCTAACCCCCTTTCCACGTTAGCTGATATTGTCGATAAATTCCGTACCTCGATAGCTGGTCCACATGTTGCTTCCTTTTCGAAAGGTAATAAGGGTCGGCCTCGTCCTCAAACGTCAACAACTTTTCGGAAGGCGAAAAAATTCAAGGCCCAAGTTGGGATCACGTCAACCTCGAACGCCTTGGTGGTTATTCCCCCGATTTCCGAAGTAGGAACCTCTCGGTCTCGGGCCGAGGCGGAGGGGATCTCCAACTCTCAAAGTCCCGGTATTCTTCGATCTGTTTTTTCGACCGTATCTACTAATCCGAGTGATGAGGGGTACAGTAGCTATACTCTCCTGGAGAATCGCGCCAGAGATATATTGCAGGCCAGGATGGCTCGCAAGAGAAGTAGCGATGTTCCTGAGTCCTCTAGGAGAGTCAAACCCTTCGGTCGAGAACCGAACTCTCTATCATGTCGGGCTGGCCATTCCGAGCCGGATTTGGCTGATTTCATCGAGGATCATCTACAAAGACCTAGGGCGGCTGGATATCCAGACTGTGGGACTGTTGAATCTGATTTAGGCCCCGAGGGTGAGCACACGGTGGATAAATCTCTTCGGATGTTCCTGGCCGGAAGATTCAAGGATGACACTATCCAATCTTTTGTTAAGAAAGATTTCGAGATACTAGGCGATTATTCCCATGCTCATCAAAGAGTACTGTCTTATTCTGAAAGTTTCTAGCTTTTCCTTGTGATTCTTATCTTGTGTTTTTATATATCTTCTTCTTTGTAGGCCGGAGACCTGTTTACTCAAACTGCTCTCCGACTGGCCGTATTGAGTGAAGAATCTCAGGCAGCACAGAAAGCCCTATACAATATTCTGAAGGATGAGGCTACGAAGGCCAGTCAGTTAGAGGATGCCAAGATTAAGTTGTCTGAGGTTGAAACAGAACTCGAGAAGACTAATAAGGAGTTGGAAGCGAAGAGGGCCTTAGAGGGTGAAGTGGAGAAATTAAAGCTGGAGCTTGAGCAAGCCAAAGTGTCCGCCGAACAACTTTATGAGCGAGGTCGAGTCGAGGCCAGGCTTCCCGCCATAAGGGAGTTCCTGAACTCTCCGATCCTTGATGCCTTAGTTCGCGTGCGGTCGGGCGAAATTAATCAAGCCTTCTACTATAAGGGAGCTCAGCACCTCCTTACAGCTGCCAAGATCGAAGGCGCCCTCGACGACTATCTTCCCAATATGAACCCTTATAAGAATATCTTCGGCAAAGATTATAAAGCATCTTCCCTTCCTCCCAAGCTCGAGGATTTGGCCGCTCACGAGTTTGCTCCTTTTCTTGAGGAATTTGGAGTGCCGATGCCAAATCCTGATGCGCTCGAAGCCCAATCGGAGAGTGAAGATGTGGATATCGAAGGGGATTCCCGTGATCAGGAGGAACAAGGTACTCCTTCTTCTGGTTCGAGTAAATCTGCGGCTGGTGTGCAAAGTAATGATGGAGAAGGCAGTAGCTCGAATACAGGTGATTCTGGTGGCTCGGAAAATGGTTCTAGCGAAACAGAGGAAGAAGATAGATCGGACCATGGTTCGGGCGTGAAATAATCTAATCAGTAACGATTGCCATGTAATAGGACTGACTTAGCGCACCAATGTACTTGTATACCTATGATCTTTTGCTTTGGCCTCTTTAGTGTATGCTTGAATTTGAATTTCTTTCCTTTATGCTATTTCTTAGGCTATTGCCTGTTTGAACTTTCTGTTTGAATATTATAACGTCATTCTTGCGTACTCAGCATCGTCATTGAATCTTTCTTGGGAGTAGTGATTTATCAATTATTGCAATTTGTATGATGCCGTTTCTCTTATAAATAGCAAGGCCTCCTTATGATGCTTTTGCACTGATATTGCTCACAGTGTTCGAAGCTTCCTAAAAATTATTCTGGTTTGAACCTTTACCCGAAAATCAAGAGATGAATAAGAATTCGAACGCTCTCGTGGTATCTTCCACGCCTTTCTCCAGGCCAAGTGTCGATAGGAAATCAAGGAAAAGAAATCGACCGTCAATTACATCCGTTAGTTCAGGTCAGCAAAACTTCCATGCGGGAAATGAACATTCAACCGTTTCCCTTTCTTCATGCTTGAAAACTGGGGGGTCCCACAAGAGGATAAAAAAGGTTACTTTTGCGGAGGATGTAATTGAGCGCGTTCCTTTCCAATCCGTACCTTCGTTGGTTAGAGGATCTTCGTTTAAAAGGGACACAGTTCCTTTTGATAAAGTGTCACATGAGAAATCTGATCTGACACTTCTTCGGGCCGATGTTTCTGTTTCCGAAGCGGTTTTTTCGACTGGAGAATATTCCTCGTTCCTGTTTTACTCTGGGTTGGAATCCCTTGCCCAAGTAATTCTTTCTAACTTCTTTATCATGATTCTCTAACTTTTTTGTTTCTGCCATAACTTACTTTCTTATAAGTTCAGGCTGGTAAAGTCTTCTCTAGGCTTTATGCGTTAGCCAAGCATGAGATCGAACAACGAGCTTCTATTTCGCTCGAGCTGATCGGGAAAAAGATTGAGCTGGAACGTGCACTGAAAGCTAATAGATTTTTCAAGGAGAGATTGTCTCAGGATAAGTTAGTTTCGGAATTAGAGAGACTCAAAGATATCTACGAACATGAGAAGAGAAGCTCTGAGCTTCGTGAGAAAGAAGCTTACATCCGCGGGTATACTGATCGTAGTGCTGAAGTTCGAAAAATCCTTTTCGAAAATAATTTCGTTCAGTAATACTGTGGTTTTCCTTTGTATTATGAGCTTGCTCAGATTTTTCTTTGTTGTAACACTGTCTTTGTTGTAACGATTTTCCTTTCTTGTTGTAGTATAACCTTTGTTGTAATGATAATATAACATTTGCTGGAATGATATTTCTATGTCTCTCTCTCTCTCTCTCTTTTTTTTTTTTTAGTCCCTTATTTCTTGGGAAGTGAAACGGTCAGAGCTTTTAATGCTCGTATGCCATTCAGCCCAAGAGATCTATACCGTTGATGCCGAATCCTTTCCCCTATATATAGTTCTAGATTTACTCTCATTTTTTACTTGTCTGTAAATGTCTCGTTCGATCGATATGGTTGTGTTTTTACTTTCGTCGATCAATTCCATACTCCATTCAATGTCAGTGATTATAGCATTCGAGATTTTTATTCGAACCTTCTTTTCCAAACTCTTCGGAGTTCCCCTATGATAAATTTTCGGCTAGGGTATCGACAGGCGAAAATAACCACGACTAGGGTACCGGCAGGCGACCTGCTCTCTCTGATTCCAAATCTTTGAGTCGGTCTCGACCTCCTGTACCCTGTCCTCTATCCAATTGGGATAGTGGGTCTACTGCTAGAGGGGTTTTCCTGCTCTCGATCTCCACGTCTTCGAGACGACTTCTTGAAAGGTGTGGCCTTCGAGTTTACTAGAAGCGCCTCCAACTGGAGTTGCTTCCCTGTTTTTCGATTTGGTCCTTCATGGGCTTGGTTGCAAGGAAGCACTGGATGAAGGGTAGAAGTGTACCAGCCTCACTTTCCTCCTTCGGGTATCCATAGGGAATAACCATTTGTAGTAGGGTTGGACTAGATGTAAAATATTCCGATTAGCTCAATTTCTTGAATGTAACAAGAGTTTACATGTAATTTGTCTGAAAATTTATGAATGAACATCTTCTTTTATATTGTTGTTGATCTCTGAATTCGTTCTCAGTAATTTGCAATTTTCACGAGATAGTCATTGAGATTCATAATTAATTTGAAGTTCGATCTTTCAACTCTTGAATCTTTCGCGAGATATTTCTCATAATTTAGGTCCTTTTTCGGCGCCATAGTCGTCGTGGAGAAATTATATAATAGAATTTAGATCAATCTTCAATAGAATGTTTGTTTCGATCTAAGGGGCATAGCAGAGGCTTTCACCCTTGGTCGTTTTCGGAGCATCTTCAGCTCGAGGGTCCTAGCAGAGGCTTTCACCCTTTTTGATAATTTCGATCTAAGGGGCATAGCAGAGGCTTTCACCCTTAGTCGTTTTCAGAGCATTTTTAGCCCTAGGGTTATAGCAGAGGCTTTCACCCTTTTAATAATTTCGATCTAAGGTGCATAGCAGAGGCTTTCACCCTTAGTCGTTTTCAGAGCATTTTTAGCCCTAGGGTCATAGCAGAGGCTTTCACCCTTAGTCGTTTTCAGAGCATTTTTAGCCCTAGGGTCATAGCAGAGGCTTTCACCCTTTTAATAATTTCGATCTAAGGGTCATAGCAGAGGCTTTCACCCTTTTAATAGTTGATGGAGAAAAATATAGATCGATACTAGATGAATATAGATCGAGAATATCCAGAATATGACGAATAAACAAGAATTTAGGCGAAATAAACTTTCATCGAACAAATACTCAGTCTGAATAAACACTCCTTGAATAACTCAATCGAAATAAATCTTCATTGAATACGTAATTCACTAAATCACTAGAGACAAAGAAAATAGAACAAGATAACTAAAAAGTAGAAGCCTTAAACGTAACTATCTTCCATAATATCTTCTTAAATTAACCGCATTCCATGCTCGAGGTAGAATCTCTCCGTTTGGGTGAGCAATCTTGTAAGAGCCCTTTCTTCCAACTTCCACGATCACAAAGGGGCCCTCCCAATTGGGTTGTAGTTTACCGACGTGTTTTGATACTTCCACTTTCTTGAGCACCAGATCTCCCACCTTGAAAGACCGAATCCTCACACTTCGATTGTAAGACTTTTCCATGCTGGCCTTGGCGGCTTGAATTTTCAATTTCGCGCGGTCTCTTCGACCATCTGCGTGATCAACTTCCATTTGCCTCAGCGATTGGTTTTCTTTAGGATCATAAAATTCGACCCTGGGAGAAGGAATAAGATTCTCTACTGGGATAACAGCCTCTGACCCATAAACCAAACTAAATGGAGTTTCTCCAGTTGCCGCTTTGACTGTTGTCCTGTTGGCCCATAATACTCCTGGTAGTTCATCCAGCCATTTTCCCTTCGCCTCCGACAGGCGCTTCTCCAGAGATCGAACAATTTCCCGATTTACCACTTCGGTTTGTCCATTAGCCTGAGGATGGCCAACAGACGCGAAATTTTGTTGTATTCCGAACTTTTCACAGCAATCCGTGATCCTTTTTCCTGCAAACTGCGTTCCATTATCTGATATCAGAACCCTGGGGATTCCGAACCTGCAGACTATATTTTTCCATAGAAAATTAATAACTTGAAACTGGGTGATCTTTGTCAAGGCAACACATTCGACCCACTTGCTGAAATATTCCACAGCCACTAGTACGTAATTTTTTCTGGCTCGTGCTGTTGGGAAAGGTCCCACAATATCAATGCCCCATTTGTCGAAAGGCCAACAAATAGGAATCGAATGCATATGCTCGGCCGGTTGGTGTATCAAGTTCGAATGAATTTGACAGTGACGGCATTTTTTCACATAATCGACAGAATCGGAAAAAAGTGTAGGCCAATAATATCCAGATCTTGAGCATTTAAGAGCTAACGCTCGAGCGCCACAATGATTTCCCGCTTCCCCTTCATGAACTTCTCTTAATATGGTATTGTAGTGTGATTCGTGGATACACTTCAATAGGATTCCCGAAGAGGACCGCTTATAGAGTTGATTGTCCATCAAAGTAAATGATGGCGCTCTATATTTGATTCTCCGAGCCTCATTTGCATCTTCCGGCAGTTTTCCATCCTTAAGGTAGGCGATAAGAGGGTCGCTCCATGACCTACTTGGCTCTTCAATTTCCATAACATCAATTGTAGGGGCTGCGTCTAACTCGATAGCAGACATATTCGATAGGAGCCAAGTGATCGTCCTCTCCGTTTTTCCGTCAGCCAGTCCTGTAAACTTCGATAATATGTCGGCCCAAAGATTCTCCTCTCTTGGTATAGGCTGAATGTCAAACTTATCGAACTCTGAGATTAACTTCTTTGCTTTGTTCAGATATTTTATCATGTTGAACTCTCTAGCTTCGTAAGTGCCTTTCACCTGTCTGTGAACAAGTTCCGAATCTGTTAGCACGATAATCAATTTTACCTTTGCCTTAATGGCCATCTCTAGTCCAGCTATCAACGCTTCATATTCGGCCTCATTGTTGGTGACGACAAAGTCCAAGGTTATCGCGTAGCTCAGATCCTCAGCATTGGGCCCTTGGAAGTGAATCCCGGCTCCACCTCCCTCTTTGGTCGAAGATCCATCCACATGCATCAGCCATATTTGATTGTTTACTTCTTCCACCATACCTAATTCCGAGGTCGTTCCTTCTTTCACATTTGATAGGTTGGTTGATTCAAGCACAAAGTCGGCTAGCACCTGTGCTTTCACAGCAACCCGCGGTCGGTATTCGATTTCGAATTGGCTGAGCTCGACCGCCCATTTTATTAACCTGCCTGAAGCTTCTGGCTTGGACAGAACCTGTCTTAAAGGTTGGTTAGTTAAAACAATGATTTTGTACGTTTGGAAATACGGCCTTAATCTCCGGGCAGCCACAATTAGGGCAAGTGCGAATTTTTCAATCTCCATGTAGTTCTTCTCGGCACCCTGCAACAATTTACTTAAATAGTAAACTGGTTTATGCTCAGCTTTATCAAGTTTAACCAGAACCGAGCTAATGGCTTCTTCTGACACAGCTATGTACAAATATAGGGGTTCCCCTTCAGATGGTTTTGCTAGCATTGGTGTTGAGGTCAAGTACGCTTTCAGCTCTTCGAAGGCCTTATCGCATTCAGCGTTCCACTCGAAGTTCTTAGATTTACGCAAGAGTTTGAAGAAAGGTAAGCTCTTGTCAGCAGATCTGGAGATGAATCTATTCAATGAAATAATTTTCCCGATCAAACTTTGAACGTCTGAGAGTTTCCTCGGTGGATTGAGATCAGTGATTGCTCGGATTTTTTCGAGATTTGCTTCGATCCCCCTCTCATGAACTAAATACCCAAGGAACTTCCCTGATCGCACCCCAAATGTGCACTTTGTTGGATTTAACTTCATCCCATACTTTCTCAGAATTTGGAAACACCTGTCTAGATGGTTAATATGATCCTCTTCGGACATGCTTTTTACGAGCATGTCATCTACGTATACTTCCATGATTTCTCCTATCAACTCTTTGAACATCATGTTGACTAACCTCTGATATGTTGCACCGGCGTTCCTTAAACCGAAAGGCATAACGATGAAGCAGTACACCCCTCGCTCGGTGATAAACGCCGTTTTGTCCTGATCTTTTTCATTCATGAAGATCTGATAAAATCCTTGAAAAGCATCCATCATGCTAAATAACACAAATCCCGCAGTGGAATCTACGAACATGTCAATTC
Organism: Penstemon eatonii; assembly: GCA_038501285.1. NCBI lineage: Eukaryota > Viridiplantae > Streptophyta > Magnoliopsida > Lamiales > Plantaginaceae > Penstemon > Penstemon eatonii. The sequence continues at coordinate 36,164,538 of CM076711.1, read as the reverse complement.
GAGGCAAGGGATAAGGGTCCCTCGGGCATAATTTGTTTAAGTCGGTAAAATCGTTGCACATTCTCCATTTGTTCTCGACCTTCTCTCCCTTGGAGACTAGGACCACATTACATAGCCATTCCGTGATTTTTTCTCCTTGATTTGTCCCGCTGCTAGAAATCTATCGACCTCCGCGTTAATTATCTTGTCTTTTTCTCGTCCGTGATTACGCTTCTTCTGTCTCACTGGTCTGGCCTTCGGGTCAATATTTAAGGAATGCGTTATCACACATGGGTCGATTCCCACTATGTCGTCCGAGCTCCAGGTGAAAACATCCACATTTTCCTGCAAGAATCCGACGAGCTTTGCTTCCAGGTCGTTACTCAATTCGGTTCCTATTTTTGTGAATTTTTCTGGGGATCCAGGGACCAAATTCACTTTTTTGTGGTCAGGTGCTTGCACACTCATGTCAAGAATTCTTCCTTTCTTTCCTTCTAGTCTTTCATAATCGGGAACTGGAGTTCCGGAGTTGGAGACCAACTCACTTATCTTTCTTTTGCCAGGGAGCTCGGGCTCCACTTTCTCCTTGATAGTTAAGGACGAACTATAGCATTCCCAAGCCATGTATTGGTCGTTCCTCATTTCTCCTACTCCTCCCTCAGTTGGGAACTTTATCTTTTGATGGTAGGTAGATACGATAGCTTTAAAAGTATTCAGAGCAGGTCTACCTAAGATGGCGTTGTAAGCAAACGGCGTATCCACTACTAGGAACTTGATCATTCTTGTGACATTCTTTGGTTTGATCCCTAGAGTGGTACTCAACAGTATGGTCCCGATCGGAATGATTTCCGATCCCCCGAAACCGATAAGAGGGGTGGTTACCTTATCCAAATGTGGATGACAGAGATTCATTCTTGTAAGAGCTTCCGACGAAATTATGTTTGCCGAGCTCCCATTATCGACCAGCACTCTTTTGACATCGAAATTTGCAATTTTTAGTGTCAACACCATGGAAAAGTCTGGATCGTCTTCATTCGTATCCCAACTAACATCCGCGGGTCGATCTGCCTCGCTAAAGCTAATGACTTGATTCTCCATCGATGGAAACTCCAATGATAGGACTTCCTTTTTTGTAGATACTCCTGCCCTGATTGACCTCAAGGTCCTCTTTCTGGCATTCCTACTATCTCCACCCGCCGGTCCGCCTGCAATCATATTTATCACTCCGTTCGATTGTTCTTCTGCCTGACTTCGAAGTTGCTTTTGCCTAGTGTTAAATTTTCTCGGACTACGGGATCTATAACGATTGTTATAGTTGCCATTTTTAACAAATTCTTTGAGTTTTCCTTGGTTGATTAATTTTTCGATCTCGACCTTCAACTGATAACAATTTTCCGTACTATGACCTCTAGCTCGATGATATCGACAGTACTGGTCATATCCAGGCGCACCCGGCCTCGCCTGTGTGATCCTTTGGGCTTCCGGAATTAAATTCCCTTCTTCCAGTACGGTCAGCACTTCTTCTTTTGAACTGTTCAGCTCAGTAAACTGAATTTTACCCGTTCTCGGAGCTCGATTTCGATCATAAGGAGGTCCGTATGAGTTCGGACCTTGGGGTGGCATATGCGGCTTAAAAGTGTTGATTCGATGCCAAACGGATCCTTTATTCGACCCTCCGTAATCACCTGGTTTTGGGATCGGAGTCCGATCTTTTTTTTTGTTGATATGAGACTTATCTGAATGTGAGTTCTTCAATTTGTTCATCTCCTCCTGTATCATATATTTCTCAGCAATTTCCATTATCCGTTCAAAGGATTTTGGTTGCTTTCTACATAATGCATTCCCGAACTGGGTGCTCCTAGTTAGCTCAAACATCAATGAGGACAGATATTCAATCTGCGGGGTATCTACTTTTAAGAGCTCAATACTAAATCTTGCTAGCCATTGCCTCAACGTCTCTCCTTCCATTTGTTTCACAGTGCCCAGATGATTTGCTGGCAGTCTTGGCTTCCTTTGGCTAGCAAACTGATGCTTCAGCTTATCGCAAAATTCTTCAAAAGAAAATATGGAGTTCGGAGGTAATTTCCCGAACCAATCGAGAGCAATCCCTTCAAAAGTGGTGACCATAATCTTGCAACAGAAATTTTCCGAGTGTCCGTACAAGTTCATCACATTAACGAAGCTGTTAATGTGTTCTCCGGGGTCGGTAGTCCCGTTATACCGAGGGAGCCTGGTTGGCACTGTTTCTGTGTTTCGAGCCTCGCGTATCTCTCGACAAAAGGGTGAACAGCGCATGATATTATTCGAAACCTCCCTCTCTCTTGGGTTTCCTCTAGTCAGGGTGTTCCCCGCTTGCCTGGCAGCTTGATTAGTGAAGGGAATCTCTATCATAGTATCCTGCTCTTCCAATTTTTTAGCCACCCTTTCCTGTACTATTATCTCCAATTCAGATTCAGTGATTCTCTTGTAAATTGGTTTGTTTCTTCTCACAGCGCCGGCGGTGTGACTTTCCCCCACAACAGAATCCTCCAGATCGTGCACTTGTGCAGGTGGGTTTTCAGATCGGGCATTGGCTTTCGAGGGTGCAGCTCGACGTGGATGTGTCGATGGGGCATGCGACATATCCTTTTCCTTCTGCAAGTTCGATGAAGGTATCTCTGGTCTTCCCTGAATCCCTGGTTGGTCGACAGGTGACTGATCTGCCCTTCCGCTGTTCATGAATTCCCTGCACATTGTGCCTATTATAGATCTTAAGTCACCAATGGTCGTGTGTATTGGAATGTTATCTTGTGGAACCGCCGGTGGCGCCTCCGGTTGTTGTTGTGCGGCGCGCGATAGATTATCAGGTTCATTGTTGACAGAATTTTGTGCTCCCACTGCATGGGAAGGCTCTCCTCTAACATACGTATTCCTCCTCGTAGTAGGCATATTTCGATCTAATACTCGAACAGAAGCCCCACGGTGGGCGCCAATTGATCTTACTGGATTTCGTTAGTTCGATCAAGGGTGGGATGTAATACAATAATAACAATAATAAAGTAAAGCAAAGACCAAAGTAATTGTATTCGAATTGAATGAGTACAAATACAAGTATTCAAGGGTCCTATTCGAGCATTATTGGATGCCGTACAAGCTAGAGGGCGAAATACATATGATCCTAAGCCTATGCTCCTAAACGGTTCCGAGCAATAGCTTCGAGGAGGGAGCACCTGGAAAGTCGTGTCCGGTATCATAAATGCATGGGGTATTTATAGCTGAAATCGGGGTCCAGGTGGTCTACCCGCAGTCATGCAGTTCTTCGGCCCATGAGTTTGGATCAGTGTTCGGCCCAACAGTAACTTTGGATCCTGGGCTATCTTGTACTTACGGTATTCGGGCATTGGGGTCGAACTCGATCTTCCGAGATAAGTACTGCTCGATCTCATATGATTGTGAAGAAAAGTACAGCCCAAGATCTCCCTCATCAATTATGTAATAGGACTTTATTGACTCTTATTTTTGTAGTTTATAGATCCATGTATTTCTCGCTTTCTCAATTGTACGTACATTTTTATCCTTGCATTCCTTAAATCAAATTACCTTATATCGAATCTTTCCTGTGGGCGACGACCATTTTATTATTGTGCTAACAGGATGCCTTCTTTGCTATAAATACTAGGGCCATCCCACTACATTTCATCACACTAATGAATACTGGGATCGAAGGTCCTCAATTATATAAAATTTGAACTTCTGACTTTTTCTTTTGAATTTTTCATGGATCAAATCTTGGGTAACCCACTCGACCCCATATTGCTATTAGATGGTGCCACAAATAAGACTCGAGCAAAAGGTCAAAAAACGGATAAAGGGAATAGAAACTCCAAGTCTTTGAAAAAGGCAAGATGGGCGGAAAAACGAGCTTTGGTTAAATCCGCTACCTCTGGCAAGTTGAACTCTTCCGGTGGGGGTCCCAGCAAAAAGGCTAAATTGACCTCTTCAGGTGAAGGTATCGTTAGGCGTGAATAATCTCTCATACAATTAGAACCATCTGAGGTCGAAAAACCTTTTGATCCAACCTCTGCCTCTTCATCTGAGGCCCTTTCTGTTAAGATCGGGAAACCTGCTACGAAGCTTCTGCGTGCTGGTATCTCTATTTTTGAGACTGTCATGTTGAAAAGGAAAAGTCCTTTGTACCTGTTACAGTCGGGGTCGAATTTTCTTGCTCAGGTTATTTTCTTAAACCTTTCTTTTCTCTCTCTCTCTCCCTCCTCTCTTTTTTTTTTTTTTTTTAATCTCTTACATCTTAGGCCAGTCAGGACTTTCTTGAGCTCAAGATGCTTGCAGAGCGTGGGATCGAACACCAAGCTGCTATATCCCTCGCGTTGGCAAAGAATAAGATCGAGCTTGGTCGCCTGCTTGAAGCCAATAGATCCCTTGAGGATAGGCTAGTTCTGGGGAAAGATAAGACTGCCCGTAATCGAGGAGAGGAGATCTTGGAGAAGCTGAGCGAAGAGCTAGAGGGGCTCAGGGGTATTTACGAACGGGAAAGGAAGGATTCCAAGCTTCGTGAGCAAAAAGCCTACGTTCGTGGGTATCATGATCATAGCATTGAGCTTCGAAAATTTTTCTCCGAGCAAAAACTTCTGTAGGTGTAATTTGATTTATTCTGTTGTAATGTAATCTTGACCGATAGTGTTTTTACTTTTCTGCCCTATGCCTTGCGATATACCTTGATTAATAAGTTGCTCTCAATATGCAACCAAATCTCTATTGGTATTGCTATGGGTTTTGATGTTCGAATACTTTGTTGATCGAAACGATTTTCGAATTTTCGAGCGTATAAAGGGCTGATTTAGCAATTTCCTTTTCTTCATTGTGGTTTTCATGATTTTTTCACAAAATACTACCTTATTACTCAGGAAACTGATCGGTCATTAAATCCTGACCGCATAAATCGTTACATCTCATCCGTTGGATCACATTAAGCTGCTCATATAAATGGGCCTTTTTCTATCTTCTTAAACGGATATTCTTCCCTTTAGTGGAGTTTTCTTCGACCATGTTGATCAAGGAATACCCTTTTGCATCCCAATACTTCGAAATTCGAGCTAGAACGTATTTCGCGAATCATAAAGTATTGAGTATTTTAATATCGATTAGGATATCTGCAGACGAAGAAATATTCGCATTTGAAGGTCAACGTGGTGCATTGCTGACCACCCACGGCCCTAATAACCCTGTCGGCCCTGCGAAGAGTTGGAGGGGTCCGAGCATGAAGTCTTCAAGGGTGTTAAGGGATAGGTCATTATCCCTCTGGCACGGTTCTCATAATGAGGCACCTATTGCCACAATACCCATCAAGGGTGTGGAAGGGTGCGGACTTAATGAATGGAGTGGCGTTCGAATGAGTTACTCGATCATAGGCATCGAATTAGCTCTTCAATTTTTCCCTTCCTAATATCAACCAACACCCAATATTCACTATCCTTGTAAATCTTTTGAGTAAGGGCACTGTCGTTCATTTAGACTTATACCGCGAATTTCCCCTTTTTTCTTTAAAATGACTGATCGATCAAAGAGGCCAGTAGCTCCCACTAGTCAAGCCTAAAGAAGAGTCTATTCGATCTCTTGGCCCGGGAGGTAGGACCAGCTGGATATTTTACTGGAATCACGAGATGTAATTGAGATGGATTGCGCCTGGTTTGTAATAGGATCTGCGTTTTCTTCTTGTAGCTTGTAATAAGATCGAAACTTTTTTCTTGTAGCTTGTAATAGGATCGAAAAGTAGTTTTGTATCATTTCACTTATTCAGAAATCTCTGTGAATAACACTTCATGATATCCTTGCTTTGTTTGATCTAATGTTCTCTGTTCAATGGTTGCGTATGTGTTCCGGAGGTTGGTAAGTTTGAATGAACTCCCTACTGTAGCCAAACAGTTCTTTATTCACCGGGAATCCCAACGGTTGTTAAATCTTACCCGTTCATCTAACAAATTATCCGCCGTCGGATCCATCTCAACCCTTACTATAAAAGACGGTGTCATATCTTTGAGACTATCTCTTTCATCCTACTGGCTCTTTTATTTGTCCGATCATGATGATCAAGATCATTATTCAATTAACTCAACTTTTTGAGTTCAGACTTCGAACAATCTTTGAGAAGAACAAAATTGTTTTGAGCTCGCTTAGAATATCGTCAGGCAAATATATTCTCCATCTGGGAGGCCAATAAGCCAAATCCAGAAAATTCGTAAGTTACCGATCATCACCTGGGGTTAGTCAATTAAGGAATGTATTTTGTTACGGCTGACTACTCCGGGGTTCGGAAGACTGCTCGATCTGCAAAAGTGCTGGTGGAATACGAGCATCAAATTCTTCAAGGATGATCGATAGCTTTATCATTTCCTTGGCATGGGTCTGCGCTCGGGGGCCTGTTGGCACAATGCATTTAGGAAGACGTACTGGGGGTTGCGCCGGAAGATGAAATTACCCGATAAACTGTGTGTTCGCCCCTACGTCTTCGGAGGACCGCAAATAAAGTTAAAAGCCTGTAGGTCCAAAGAAGATTCCACGCTCGGAGCTGAGTTAGCTCGATCGATTGATAGGAGATAAAACCGAAAATTTCATAGGATTGTAGAATGCAATAGGATCGGAATATAATATACTAGCTTGTATCGTACTCGAAATGTAATCTTCTTGCTCTTTCGAATTTTTAGATCTTTGTAATAGGATCACCATTGTACATATTCTCTTTCTGGAAATGATTTTATAAAGTTTTTTGTCTTCTTCTTTGTTGTTCGATCGAATAACAGTCAGATGTACTCTTATCTTTGATAGCCAGATCGAACTTGGATACTTTAAATTGATACTTAGAATAATCAAACACCCCTTTTTGGGTGAGTAAATAGCGAGTAATCCAATAAGTAATCAAATAATCTTCCTTTGAAAATTTTTTAAGTACGAGCTTTTAACCGATCCTCCACATAATCTAAATTTCTGAAGTTGACCAAATTCTTTAATTCGAAAAGCTTATCGGAGATATATCGTCGATAATAATACTTGTATTAATCATTCGGGTTTTTATCGTCGATCGAATATGATGATTCAAGGGCGGATATTTTGATCCGATAACCGCTGTTCAAACAAATACATACTTTTGAATTGTTTATAATGCCCATCTCTCTGTAAGTGATGGACTGGTGCCGAATAGGCAGACCAAAATTTTGCCAACCTGGTGTTCGAACGCGACTTCTCGATCATAGTAATGCCTTGAATTTTCTAAACCAGTATTGTATTTTGAATAGTACGTCCAAAAGGACGAATTTTTAAACAAACATTTTTTATTCCGGTGCTGGCCTTTAGATTGGTTAGTAAACAAGGACCAGTGAACCATCCTTATGCGTTTATAAGATTACTTCTTCTCTCAACCAAACAGGACCCTATTCCTTGGGAAATGTAACAGTCAGTACATTTATTGTTTTAGATCTTAACCGGCCGTGACACGTGATCTGGTCCGTCGGTTCCTACCCTTCGTTGTTATAAATAGTTCAAACTTTTTCCAACACATTCTTCACTCATTATCAATGCCTCATCCGAGTGCCACAGCTCGAGTTTTGAATTTTTGCAAAATGATCCGTAACCCTTCTAAAATAAAAGAGTTTGAAATTAGGACTAGGATCCTATTCTTCGATCCTAATTCCTTTGGTGTAGCCTCTTTCGCTTAGAATATCGACAGGCAAAAGAAATTGCGCCTAGAATACCGGCAGGCAGCCTACTCTCTTGGATTTAATTCATCTGAGACGGGTTAGAATTCCGGTCTTCTGGCGCTACCTCCGGTCGAGCAGTGGGTTAACCTTGGAGGAGTTCCTTAAATCTCGAGCATAGGCTTCTTCAAGGATTTTCTTGAAGTATAGTTCCTTCGAGATTGCTTGGAGTAATTCCGTCGGGGTAACTTCCCGCTGTTCTGGATCGGATCAGGATGTGATAATGATTGTGCACAACAATCATTATTTACAGATGAAGATCTAAGATCGGTTAAAAGCCCTGGAGGTAGGCTCCGACCCAGCTTTATCCCGCTCTGCAGAACGCTCGAAGATGTGCGACACGCGGTGAGTGATTGTCATGAAGAATCTTTGCTGAGTTCTGCATCTGGAGCCAACGCTTGTGGATCGAGCATGCTTGGTCTAGTTCGTAGGATTTGTAGTAGGGTAGGAGCGATTGTACTATTCTTTTCGAGCTCGAGTTTCACTATTGTACTTGAGACTTCATTTGTATTATGCTCGAAGAATTGAAATAAAACTTTGTCTCCTTGTTATTTTTACTGCGTATCTTTTTCGAACTTTGTTGAATGCTTTCTTGCTCTCATTGGTCGAAAAGTATATAAACTATGTGATCGAACAAAAATGAACTGGGATGATTGTAAATAACTTATATAACCATTTCGAAGTTGTCGAACCCGACCCTCGGAAAAATAAATTCCAATTGTGAGTGATTCGTGTAATTATTCCGAAATTATTACACCTGATATTCGGAAGAAGAAATTCCGATCATGAATAGGCTGCAACCTTAAAGATTTGCATAATCTATTGTCATTACTCCAATAGATCGACCAATATTTTCCTTTAGAATAGCTATCGATTAAGTTGATTGGATTAACTCTGTAATGGTTGATCGAGAAAAATATCTGAGAAACTTTTTCTGTTGATATCTATATATTGATCGCTCCTCGGCTTGAAATGCCTCAATTAGATAAATAATGCGAACCTTCGACGAATAACGAATCAACTATTTGGAAAATAAATCCAATAATTTTTCGATCGATAAGGTATAGAAGAATGATTTTTCTTAGATCCTTTGATTCAACTGCTGATATTCTCTTCTCGAAAGTTCACTCTACGGGTCTTAGCAACATCTTTCACCCTTTTCATTAATTTCGATCTAAGGGGCATAGCAACGCTTTCACCCTTAGTCGTTTTGATCGGTCATAGCAACAGCTTTCACCTGAGGGTCTTAGCAATAGCTTTCACCCTTTTCATTTATTTCGATCTAAGGGGCATAACAACGGCTTTCACCCTTAGTCGTTTTGATCGGTCATAGCAACAGCTTTCACCTGAGGGTCTTAGCAACAGCTTTCACCCTTTTCATTTATTTCGATCTAAGGGGCATAGCAACGACTTTCACCCTTAGTCATTTTGATCGGTCATAGCAATAGCTTTCACCTGAGGGTCTTAGCAACAGCTTTCACCCTTTTCATTTATTTCGATCTAAGGGGCATACCAACGGCTTTCACCCTTAGTCGTTTTGATTGGTCATAGCAATAGCTTTCACCTGAGGGTCTTAGCAACATCTTTCACCCTTTTCATTTATTTCGATCTAAGGGGCATAGCAACGACTTTCACCCTTAGTCGATATTTGAATAATATACATAGAGATCGGTCATAATAACTTCTCGAAAATGATGAATTGATAATATCTCTGGCGAATAAGACTTTCATTGGATAGATGATCCTTTACAACATAAGATAAACATAGACCGGACGAGATAATAAGATAGTAGGTATGCTAGAAATCGGTGAATAGTCTTCATTGACCATAATAACGCATTTCCGAATCATGCTCCTTGTTAAATTGAGTCTAAGAGAAGATAAGATAGAGTTCGGTGGCAGTTTTTCAAATCGATCAAGAGCAATTTTCCCGAAGGCGGTGACTATAATTTTACAGTAGGAATCCCTCAGAATGATCACATAAATTCATTATAATGATAATACCGTTGATATCTTCCCCGACGTCAGTAGTTCCGTTATACGGCGGTAACCTAGTTGGAGCATCGAACGACGCTATTTTCGACCTCAGATCGGCGAGGGCCGTGTGGGTCGGAGCATTGTCCTGGTGAAGGATCTGCGGAAGAAGGTTCTCCCCGAATATATATATTCCTCCTCGTAGTAGGTATTTTTCGATCTAACACCCAAATAAGGCCCCTCGGTGGGCGCCAATTGATCTTACGCTTTTTCGTGGTATGATTGATTTTAAGTATAAACGATGCAAACACAAACATAACTAAATAGAGGGTAGATCAATAACGTATATTGCGATCATGGGTGTATAGATTACAAATAATGGGGGTCCTATTTGAGCATTATAGGATGCCGTACAAGCTAGAGTGCGAAATACATGTAAAATGGCCTAAACTATCTTTCCGAGCAGTAGCTTCGAATGGAGTGCACCTGGGAAAGCGTGTGTCATTCATTAATGTCTGCAGTATTTATAGCTGAGGAAAATGAGCTTCCTGGACTGTCCGTATGCATATATTACAGGGTTCCTAGGCCTGGGCCTATGGTCGGCCCAACAGTAATCGTAGGTCATAAACTCTATTTATAAAAGGTTGGATCGGAATATCAGTGACCCAAGCTTGATTTCAATTCTGAGTGATCGAAGATCGACGACACTCGACCTTACTTTGGTTCCTAAAGGTTGACTCCCAAAATACCCTTCATCACACTTTCCTTTGCTGCATCTGATGCTGCGATATATTCTGCTTCTGTGGTTGAGTCGACAGTGTTAGACTGTTTACAGCTTTTCCAACTGACTGCTCCACCATTGATGCGGAATATGTATCCAGAGTTGGATTTGAAGTCATCCACGTCAGACTGGAAACTCGAATCAGTGAATCCTTCAAGTTTCAGTTCTCCACTACCATCGTAGACCAAAAACATATCCTTAGTCCTTCGCAGGTACTTTAGGATTGCTTTTATGGTAGTCCAGTGCTCTTCGCCTGGATTTGACAGATAGCGGCTCGTTACACTTAGAGCGTGTGCTATGTCTGGTCGAGTACACAACATTGCATACATAATGCTCCCTATAGCAGAGGCATAAGGTATGAGAGACATTCTCGTCATTTCTTCGTCGGTTGTAGGGCACGTTGACTTAGTAAGAGAGATACCATGTCTCATTGGAAGCAATCCTCTCTTGGATTCTTCCATTTTGAATCTCTTCAAAATTGTGTTGATGTACTGAGATTAGGAGAGTCCTATCATCTTCTTAGATCTATCCCTTAAGATACGTATTCCCAATACGTAAAATGCGTCTCCCATATCTTTCATGGAGAACTGCGCGGATAACCACGCTTTAGTCTGCGTTAACATCTTGATATCGTCTCCGATTAACAAAATGTCATCGACGTACAAAACAATGAATTGTATCGAACTCCCACTATTCTTCTTCTACACACAAGGTTCATATACATTTTTGATGAAGCCAAATGTTTTGACTGTCTCATCAAATCGTATGTTCCAGGTTCGGGATGCCTGTCTGAGGCCATAAATTGACCTTTGAAGTTTACACAGTTTGTGCTCACTTCCTTTGGACGCAAAACCTTCAGGTTGTTGCATAAAGATCTCCTTGTCAATGTCTCCATTGAGAAAGGTGGTCTTTACGTCCATTTGCCATATTTCATAGTTATGCCACGCGGCTATGGCAAGCAGGATCCGAATGGATTTTGACATCGCCATGGGAGAGAAGGTTTCCTCATAGTCTATTCCAGGCCTTTGAGAATACCCTTTCGCCACTAAGCGAGCTTTATGAGTTAATACCTCTCCATTCATTCCAAGCTTGCGCTTGAAGATCCATTTGCATCCTACAAGGATAGTTCCCTCAGGTGGATCGACCAAGGTCCAAACCTTGTTGGAATGCATGGAATCCATTTTGGATTGCATGGCTTCGAGCCACGCACCCGAGCCTATGTCTGACATCGCTTCTTGATAGGTCCTTGGATCACTTTCCACTTTCTCGTTTTCGTGAATGAAACCAAATCTCTCTGGCTCCTTACGAATTCGATCAGACCTTCGAAGAGTAGGTGTACTAGTAGGTTCAGTAAATTCTGGTTTAGCTCCCACTGTTTGTGGGGATGGGTCCGATTCCTGGACTTCATCAAGTTCTACGATTGTCCCATTTCGATTGGTGAGGAAATCCTCTTCCAGGTAGTGGGCGTTCCTAGATACGAATGTATTACGTTCTTTAGGATCGAAGAACATGTATTCAATAGATTCCTTTGGATACCCAACAAATTTGCACAAACTAGATCTACTATCTAGCTTATCTCCCATCTTGTTCTTTACATACGCTGGAGATCCCCATACTCGTAGATACGAATACACGGGTGCTTTACCATACCATACTTGGTGCGGTGTTGTTGGCACTGACTTCGAAGGTACTATGTTTAGTATCTTCGAGGCAGTTAATAGGTCTAAGCCCCAAAACGAAAAGGGGAGATCAGCGAAGCTCATCATGGAACGAACCATGTCTAACAAAGTTCGGTTCCTCCGCTCAGACACTCCATTGATTTGGGGCGTCCTAGGGGGAGTTCGCTGTGCGAGAATTCCATTCTCTTTCAGATAATCAAGGAATTCTTGGCTTAAGTACTCACCACCTCTGTCAGATCGAAGTGCTTTAATACTATGTCTAAGTTGGTTCTCAACTTCCATTCGAAACTCTTTGAATTTCTCAAAAGTTTCAGATTTGTGTTTCATAAGATACAATATCCATAACGACTAAAATCATCGGTGAATGTTACGAAGTAAGAGAATCCTCCTCTCGCATTGACACTCAATGGTCCACAAACGTCAGTATGGATTAAATCCAATGTTTGCTTGGTTCGCTCGGGATTCCCTGTGAAGGGTGATTTGGTCATCTTTCCTTTGAGACAAGATTCGCAAGTTGGGAGTTCATCCAAGTTCTTTATTTCAAGAGCCTTAGAGGAAACCAGCTTTTGAATCCTACTCTTGGAAATATGTCCAAGTCTAGCGTGCCAAAGTTGTGGAGTTTGATTATCATATTTCCTTTTTCTAGATTGAATGTGCATGACGTTGGAATTTATAGGTTCTAGGGAATACAGACCATCTATCAAAGTACCACGAGCATACATTAAACAACCTTTAAATATGCAAAAAGCTCCATTTTGAATGGAAAAATTAAAACCATCAATGTCTAACATCGGAATAGAAATGATGTTCTTAATTATTGTCGGTACGTACAAACTGTCTCTTAGAACTAAAGTAAAATCACCTAAAACTAATTCCACGTCTCCTATAGGCTCAGCGGCAATCCTAGCTCCGTTTCCAAAGCGCAGGATTCTATCCCCAAGCTTCAGGAATCTTACTGCTCCCATCACCTGCAAATCATTGCAGATATGAGAACCTGCTGCGTTGTCTAACACCCACGATGCACAGTTAATAGAAATATTAACTTCAACCAAGAAAATACCTTTGGCTACCAGTTTCATCTTTAGGTAGTCTCGGCAGATCCTTTTCCAGTGCCCTGCTTTCTTGCAGTGGAAGCATTCGTCTTCTGGGCTTTTGCGCTTCTTTTCAACCACCTTTGTGACTGCCTTCGAAGAAACACCTTCTTCTTCTTCTTCTTCTTACCTCTCTTGGGCTTTGCATCCTTCGATTGGTGTGCAATCATTACCGGCTTCTCTTTCTTGAGAGTCGATTCTGCCGTTACCAACAAATTGGTCAGTTCATGAAGAGCGAGGGTTCTATCCTCCATGTTGAAATTCAATTCGAACTGGTCAAAAGAACGGGGCATCGTATGGAGGAGGAGGTCAGTGCTAAGATCAGCGTGCAAGTCCACGTCCAATCACCCTAGTTTTTCAACCAGGTTGATGAAACGCAGACAGTGACCCTTGACACTGCTTCCCTCAGCCATCTTGAGATAACACAGCTCCTTAGTGGTCGCGAACCTTTCGGTGCGAGACCTCTCTCCAAACATCTGCTGGAGATGGAGAAGTATATCTCTAGCAAGCAGTATTTCAGCGTGCTGTTTCTGCAGTTCATTTGACATTGAGGCTAGCATGAGGCAGCGAACCTGAAGATCATCATCAACCCTTTTAGCATGGGCGGTTCGTTGTTCCTCACTAGCTCGTGCTGCGGGTGCAGCAGGCATGGGTGTGTCGAGCACATAGCTTCGTCGCTCGGAGTCGAGGACAATTCTGAGATTTCTCAGCCAGTCGACAAAGTTTGAACCATTCAACTTGTTTGCGTCGAGGATAACAGATAATGGATTCTTAGACATTGTACTTAATATCTACAAATGGAAAGAAGACAACGTTTAGCTAACTGATCTTATGTCTAATACTTATAATTATCGAATTTTGGTCTTGTTTTCGAAAAAGTTCTCCCACTATTTTATCGAAACAATCACCCATTTGATTGCTCGGGAAATTCAATTCCTAGTAGGTCTTGACGTCCCAGCAGCAATTAATTGCACCCACGACTCGTGGCCATATAATTAATTCTCCAGGTAGGTATACTTTTACCAATTGTGGCACCTCACAACCTTCAAGCTATTTTGCCTCGGTTTTCACATTTATCTAGCACTGCTACATCATAAATGCTACTAATAGTTAAGTAGAACCCATCATTCATGATGAGCAACGAGTTTTCAAATTATCACGTCATGAAGTTTTCAAAAACCCTAGTATGCGATTTCTTTGCATAAAGGTCATGAAGTTTTCAAAAACTATAAATTCGCCACAGATCTAAAAAAGCAGTTTTACCCAATCATAGATCCAGTCATAACAAGCAAGAATCAATTTACAAAACATAATTATCACGTGTTTGCATATACATAATTAAACATATACGGTGAACACATATTATGTTCAGGCTTTTCGTATAATAAGTATGGAGTTGGCTCTGATACCACTGTTGGGTTTGCCTCAAGGTCCCATATATTAGATCTCCATATTATGTATACGAAAGCATGAAACAAAAACACACAATGAATTAAACAAAGGTGTTTTTGCGATTTACCTCACCACAGGCAAGGTGGTGGCAACCTCCAACTCTGATTCTGATTCTGATTCTGGTTCACGGGAGTGATCCAAATGTCTCACCTCCAGAGTTTAGTCCACACCAACTGGATTCTGGTAACACCTCCTAATCATAGGCTCAGAACTGGATATAGGAGATTAGTTATTGCAGGACTGTTGTTGGTCCCAAGTGGTCAGATGAGGTCTAGAGGGGGGGGTGAATAGACCTCTGAAAATTTTGAACTTAAAACTTTTCAGTGTTCTGTCAACAGACTAAGCTGATGAAGAACAGTAAGATTACTTCGCTGATCAAGAACGAGTCTAGAACAGCAGAGTGACCACTCTTCTTATATATACTTAGCTGTTTTTCAACAAAACAGTTTTCCAAAGAGTATACTTGCAGCGGATTGTTTGAAAGTGTTTTTCACAAGTAAACTAAGTTCTTAAAAGATTTTATCCCCAGTTTTGAAACTCCTTATAAAATCTTTCAGTAATTCAAAGTGTTTAAATATGCAAACTTTAAAATATGCAATAAGGCTTAAATGCAAGATAACACAAAGAATTTTTATAGTGGTTATATGGATAAAAATCCTTTAGTCCACTCTTCCAGATCACTCAGATTCTGGGTTATACTATAATCACACAGATTACAATATTTCTCCACTTACACCTAAACAACAAATGCAAAGGCTATAAGCTCACAATAGGAAATCACTCAGAGATCCTATCCTCTAAAGTAGAATCACTCACAAAGATGGATTCTCACTTCGCACAACACTCAGCTATTACAAAATCACTCAGATAATGTTTTTTTGTTTTCTTCAACTTGGTTTCTGTCAACAGATGACTTCCACCAGACGAGTGAGCTGTTCGAGCTTTTGAGACTTAGAAAAATTCTGCTTCAAAATCGCAATCTCTAATTGTTGTTGTGTGTCTCTCTCTTCGAAATTAGCTCTATTTATACATGGAGATGAAAATATGGCCGTTGAAGGCAAATCAAATCTTCAAATCCATCCTTCAGCTCTTTTGAAACGGCTCCCTGCAGCAATCCGTACAGTGTACAGTACTTTCTGTCCATCACATTTAATGCTGCATTAAATGCACTCTGCTGATACGAGGATATCTTCAATCATTTGCCATTACTACCCTTCTCTTTCAGCATTTATTACACCAAGTGCATTTATTACGGTTGAACTGATCTCATGATCTCTTCCACTCTGCTGATCGAAGCAACCCTTCTGATAGGTACTCTGCTGATCAAATACTGAACTAATCTGATTTGACCCGGCTGATGACCTACCCTTCTGTTTGCTGTTTCAGCAAGAGATCACTTAGTCTTCTGGTCTTTGAACTCTTCTGATATCTTCTTTACTTGTTCAAAGATTCTTTCAAGGGAACTAAGCTTTCCATATTTAGCTGATTATGATGTTTTGGAAATCATCAAAACCTTCCCTTAAATTCTGACTTCTTTCTTCTTCATCTTCATCCAACAATTTCCCCCTTTTTGATGATGACAAAACTTCAGCTAAGTACCTGTACCTAAACTAAAGTTTTGATCCTCAAAAATTTCTGAGATAGAAATAGTATGTTGGATTCAAACTTGCAATTTTATAGATGATTAAATTGATTACAGATTACAAGTTTTGAAGAATGAAAAGTGCAAAGTACTTTTAAAATGATTACAAGGATTTTAAAAATAAAAGGAAATTTAGCCTAAACTAGTCTTCTTCCTTCTTCTCTTCTTCAGCTTCCTTGTTCTCTTTTTCAGATTCTTCATCAGATGACTTAGAAGTCTCAGCTTCCAGCTCTTTAAAGAACCTTTTTCTTAGCAGCTCTATCTTTTTATATTTTACATCAGGGTCAAGTTGTTCTTCAGCTGAATCTTTGGCAGCAGCTAGTTCCTTGTCAGACTTGGCTTTTGCTTCAGATTCTTCAGATTCAGCTTGCTCTTCTTCTGTAATTCTCTCATCTGTTGGTCTGCTTGATTCTCCCATATTTCTTTCAGTGTCACCAGCAGATTCTTCCAACACTTCAGTTGCTTCAGCTTGGTTATCTTCTTCCTTTTCAAGAGAAGGACCAACTTTCTTCTGTCCAAATACCCTTTCTTCCCCCTTTTTGTCATCATCAGCAGGGTTGATTGGATATTGTGGCACAACTGGTGTAATTAGAAGTGAATCACAGAGAAGCTTGATGTTCTCTTCCATAGCATTGATCTGAGCTTGCTGTTTGATTTGATTGGCCTTAACAGTTTTGACTTCCTTGAGCAAATCTTCTCCTTGATCACCCAATTGAATTTGAGTTCCCAAAATCCAATTTGATGAAGCAGTGAAGTCTTTCATCATATTTCCCATGACTTCATCTTCTGCTTGGAGAGCCATTTCAACTGTTTGTTCAATCTGTTTCCAACCTTCAGTAGTTCTCTGAGTCCGTCTTCTAAGTATATCCATATCTTGACAGATGGATTTAACATTCTGAGCAGTGTCTTCTATCAGATCGGTTGGGACAGCAGTAGCTTTCTGAGTAGGTTGTTTGACAGCAGCTAACACTTCTGCAGCTAACTCTTCCTTCATATCCTTCAAAGATTTGGTGATCATTTGTTGGATGGAGTCCAACAGATTTGTCTGAGCACTTTGAGAAGTTGAAGGCATAGGAAGTGTTTCTTTGATAGGTTGCTCTGTTGGTTGAGTTGTTAATGCAAGAGACTGATCTGCTGGACTACCAGCATGGCTTGGAGTGCTTTCCTTCTCCTTAGCTTGATCATCTCCTTCAGCAGCAACTTCTTTGTCCTTGATCTGATCTGCTGGAATTGCTTCTTCTTTCTTTGAATCATCAGCAGCGTCAGACTTATCACCCTGTGCTTTGTTCTGATCAGATGGGTCTGATGTACCCTCCTTTTGCTCTGGTTGATCAGAAGACTCTGCTTTTTCTTTATCAGCAGGGGATATAATCTTCTTGACAGTCTCAACTGTCCTCATCAATCCTTCATTGTCCACAGCTGACCTGTTAGAAATCCAAGTAAAATTATCAAGAGGAATAAAGTAGATGTAGGTTCCTCAGGCAGCTCTTCATAAGGTTTGATGTTTGGCCCGTAGACAATGTGTTTGATGTTAGGAAGAGGGACCATTGAGCTTGGTTGTCCCTTTAACTTCCTTGATTTCTTTGCCCAAAGCTCCATTGCTTGAGCAATAGCCAACTTTATAGATCTTTCTTTGAGGTCTTCAGATTCCTCATAGTCTTCAGGTATTGATTTGAAGATCTTCTTGGCTTCAGCTTTTACAAAGTGACTTATCTTTAGCCTTAACTTGTCCAGAAAGAATTCTGAATCAAGTGCTTGAATTAGAGAACCTGTCTCCAGCCACTTCAGTACCCATGCTTCTTCAACAGCAAAGGCTTTCCATTTGGTCATTTCAGCTGGACTCTTTGTCAGTCTGAATTCCCTCCACCTGTTGTATCTGATCTTTTCATTAGTGAACTGTGTCAGGCGGTTGACTCTTTCATTTTCAGCATCAAGCCTCTTCAGGAATTCTTCAAAGATGGCAGGATCATCCCTGACAATCTCCAAAGACAATCTGATTTCTTCTCTCCTCTTTGGCTTTATCTTAGGTGCAGGCATAGCTGGTATTGGTTTGTTTGGATCCCTTTGTTCACCAATAACTATCCCACCACTATGCTGACGACCATGAGCATCTTTGGTGCTTGCTTCAATGGCAGCAGCCAACTCCGCTGCTTCAACAGCATCCCTCTGCTCTTGAGTCATTTTGCTGGCCTCTTCCTCCAGCCTCTTAAGCTCTAAGCTTTTCTGCCTTTCTTCTTCTGCTTTCTCAGCAACCATCCTCTGCTTTTCAGCAGCATCTTGTCTTTTCTTTTCTGCAGCAGTTAAGTAAGTGGCTATCTTGCCAGTCCTCTTTCTTCTGGATTCAGGACTCTCAACTGCTTGAATGGGGGTTGCAGCAACTGGAGTAGGATGCAGCAACAGTGTAGCTCCTTCTTGTGTTGTACTAGTCTGCTGTGCTTCTCTAACTTCAACAGATAGTGCAGCAGAAGAGTCTTCTGTTGACATACCAACTTCAGAAACAACTTCAGCTTCAGCAGTATCACTCTTAGCAGCTTGGACAGCAGGTTCTTCAATCATTACAGGTCTTTCTGCTTCTGCTGTTGTTTCTCTAACAGTTGCAACAGGCTCTTCAGAGAAGGTGACCTTTCTCTTAGCCTTTGACTTTGCAATCCTTTTGGCAGGGGGGTTGGCAGTAGGAGGTCCCCTTGCCTCACTCTTTGTTCTCATCCTCTTCAACCTTTGAAGAGGAATTTCTTCCTCAGACTCTGTCCTTTCAGGAGATGAGTCAGTCCTCATCTGCTCAATCTCCCTAGTAAAATCTTCAATTTCTTTTTCTGGAACTTCATCCTCAGAAAGTGCTGAATCAGTCTTAACAGCAGACTGTGCTGTTGGCTCAGCAACTTGGCTTGTCTGTCCCTTTTTTTTGCTTTTCTTAGAGGGGCCCTTCTTGGATTTGGCAGGGGCTTTTCTCTTAGGTTCTTCCACTATTTTTCTCACTGGTTCATAGAGTTTGAACTCTTTGCTACCATGAGTATTCTTCCCTGGTCCTAAGGGGCATTGCAGAGATGCAAACAGATTACTGAGTAAAATGGCATGAGAAAGCCTCTTATCACTCAGTAGCTCATAAACATGAGCAGCCCAGTTAACCTTTAAACCGTAGTAGATACACACCATTGTGTAGTATCTTCTCCTTGGTAGCCCATCCAAAGAACTTGTGCTGCAGTCCAGCACCTTGGCTATAATATCAGCAAATCTCTGATATTCATCCTTCAGCTGGGTCTTCATCAAAGTCCCAGTCATCTTTTCTCCTTTCTTAGCACAAACAGCCCAGAACTCCTCTTCCTTTTCAGACCCAAGGTCTGTCACATCCCCTCCTTTGTTCGTAAGTTTATAAATTTCACTCAACACAGCAGCAGAGACAGCAACTTTCTTACCACCGATAACAGCAGTCATAACAGTCTTTCCAGTGTTGAACTTCCTGGTCGTGTAGAAGTGATAAACATCTTCTAAGTAAACCCTTTCTTCATGTGCTTCCAGAACTGGAACCAACGATGCCTCTTTAATTTTCTCCATCAGTGAGCGCATCAGATCAGTACCCGAAAAGTGAAATTTGCTGTAGTTTAGGTATCTTCCATCCATAATCTTGTCCATTTCTGAGATTAGTGAGTAGAATCTACAAAAACAGTAAGCTTTCGAAACAAAAGATTTTGAGAATTAGAGAGTTTGAGAGTATTTTGAGTGCGTAAGACGACTATACTGTTTTAGATCGGATTTTATAGGTTTCCTTTTGGTTAGGTTTTCGTGATTTATCAGAACCGTTGATCTAATCTGACAGTTTTTAATCATGTGGATAGGAGAGATGGATTTCAATTTTATTATTTTAATGTCAGATGGGCGGGAAGCTCTATCGACACTAATCTGTTACTTATAAAAGCGCGTTTCTAATAATACGTTTTATGACCATGCTTATATAAGGTATCAGATGAGTAGAATTAAACTTATCTGACAGACGAGTGATCTGTTATCTGATATTACTAGAGAATGCCAATAGCTAGTAATCTTCCTCTGCTGTTTGTCAATCCATCAAGGTAAAGTAATCTTCAATCTTCAAGAATTAAGAACACATCTTCAAGATAACTTAACTTCAACTAACTGTCATTAACAGATTTCATCTTTTAGAACAGAAGTACCGCTAGTCTTACACGTTCCCCCTGACTTTAAGAATTCATAAGTTAACTAGTCTGTTGAAGGTTAATCCTTGAATAAAATAACTGATGACTAAGCTGTTGAACTCTAGTCTTCTGAAGAGTTCCCCCTCAGCTTATGCATCCAAATTTAGTAGTCCTAACTCAGCTCTTAGAGTTGAGAACCTTGCTTCACTTAAAGGTTTAGTGAAAATATCAGCAATCTGATTGTCAGTATGAACATACTCAATCATAACATTGCCTTTTTCCACATGATCTCTAATGAAATGATGCTTGATCTCTATATGTTTAGTCCTTGAATGACTTGTAGTGTTCTGAGTAAGAGAGATTGCACTTGTATTATCACAGTAGATTGGAATTCCACTGATCTTGATGTTGTAGTCTTCCAGTTGATGTTTCAACCAAAGTATCTGTGCACAACAAGCTCCAGCAGCTATATATTCAGCTTCAGCAGTAGATATAGAAACTGAAGTCTGTTTCTTACTCATCCATGAGATCAGACGACTACCTAAGAACTGACAGGCACCTGTTGTGCTCTTTCTGTCAATCTTGCAGCCAGCAAGGTCTGAATCTGAATAACCAATAAGCTCAAATCCAGATTCTCTAGGATACCACAATCCCAATTCTTGAGTGCCTTTAACATATTTCAATATCCTCTTGGCAGCTAAGAGATGAGATTCTTTGGGGTTTGATTGAAATCTTGCACAGACTCCAACTGAGTACATTATGTCAGGTCTGCTTGCTGTTAGATACAACAATGAACCAATAATGCTTCTATATTTGGTTATGTCCACTGATTTGCCATCTTCATCTTTATCCAAACGAAGACTTGTAGACATAGGAATTGTAGCAGTAGAGCTAGTTTCCATACCAAATTTCTTAAATAGATCTCTTGTGTATTTTGCTTGGCTGATGAATATTCCATCAGGCAACTGTCTAACTTGCAATCCAAGAAAATAATTAAGTTCACCCGTCATGCTCATTTCAAACTTATTCTGCATCAGCTTGGAGAACTTATCACACATCTGTTGGTTAGTTGAACCAAAAATGATATCGTCCACATATATTTGCACAAGTAATATATGATTTTCCCATTCAATTGTGAACAAGGTTTTATCTACCTTACCTTTTCGAAATCCTTTAATTAAAAGAAAATCAGATAGGGTATCATACCATGCTCTTGGAGCCTGTTTCAGTCCATATAAGGCTTTCTTCAGACGATATACTTTGTCCTCTTCTTGATAGACTTCAAATCCAGGAGGTTGCTCAACATACACTTCTTCTTGCAGTTCTCCATTGAGAAAAGCAGACTTCACATCCATCTGATAGACAGTGAAGTTCTTATAAGCAGCATAGGCAAGAAACAGTCTGATTGCTTCAAGTCTTGCTACTGGTGCAAATGTCTCATCGAAGTCAATTCCTTCTTCTTGACAATAGCCTTTGGCCACTAGTCTTGCTTTGTTTCTGGTGACAACACCATCTTCATTCATCTTATTTCTGAAAACCCACTTAGTGCCAATTACTCTTTGATGACTTGGTCTAGGAACTAAGTACCAGACTTCATTCCTTTCAAATTGATTCAACTCTTCTTGCATAGCTTCTATCCAGAAGGAATCATTTAGAGCTTCTTCAATTTGCTTAGGCTCTATTTGAGATAGAAATGTGACAAACATAGCATCTTGTGCAGCAGCTCTTCTTGTTTTCACTCTATCTAATGGATCACCAATCACTAATTCAGGTGGGTGATTTCTGAGCCATCTAAGATCAGGTTGCAGGTCTGAATGTTGTCCTCTGTTGTGATCTTGCAACACTACTGTTGGAGTTTCAGTAGTAGTCTGTTGAACATTTGCAGTCTGTTGAACAGTCTCTGGTCTGTCAGCTGTTTGCAACTCGTCTGTTAGACAATTAGTACTGTGATTTCGAACAGCACTTGTGTTGGCAGCTGAATCAAGATTAGGTAGTATGATGGGAACATATTCTTCATTTCTTCCAATGTCTAACTTCTGTAAATCAGTAGACAGATCTTGATTAACACTCTGATTCTTTTCAGAAGATTGACTTGGCTCATCAAATACTACATGGATAGATTCTTCTATTAGTAATGTTCTTTTGTTAAATACTCTGTAAGCTTTACTAACAGATGAGTATCCTACAAAGACAGCTTCATCAGCCTTTTCTGCAAATGCAGTAAGGTGATTTTTCCCATTATTCAATACAAAACATTTACAACCAAAAATCTTAAAGTAATGAATGTTTGGTTTTCTGTTGTTCCAAACTTCATATGGAGTCTTGTTCTGATTTTTGTTGATCATACATCTGTTTTGGGTAAAGCATGCTGTGTTTGTTGCTTCTGCCCAAAATCTTTGAGGCAGTTTAGCTTCAGCTATCATGGTTCTGACAGCTTCCTTTAGTGTTCTGTTTCTCCTTTCAGCAACACCATTCTGTTGAGGGGTTCTAGCAGCTGAATACTCATGATGTATTCCTTTGATATTGCAGTACTCTTCAACAGTAGAGTTTGTAAACTCTGTCCCTCTATCTGATCTGATCTTCAATATTTTGATGCTCTTCTCATTTTGGATCAGTTCCATCAGATTTGTAAGATGTTCCTTGGTTTCACTTTTCTTCTTCATGAAAATCACCCAAGTATATCTTGAATAGTCATCCACAACAGCTAGGCAGTATTTCTTTCCACCATTGCTGACTGGATCAATGGGTCCAAATAAGTCCATATGTCGTAGCTCCAATATTCTTTCGGAAGATTGATGCTTTTAGCTTTTGAAGGATGACTTGATTTGTTTACCCTTCTGACATGCGTCACAGAGCTTATCTTTGCTCATGACTGCTTTTGAATCCCTTCTACCAAATCATTCTTGATTAATCTGTTTATGGTCTTGAAGTTTAAGTGATTCATTCTCTTGTGCCATAGCCAACTCACTTCACTTGGTGCAGATGCCACCAAACAAACACTTGAATTCTTGTCAACAGAATCCCAGTCGACTATGTAGATATTTCCTTGTCTTCTTCCAGATAAAATTACCTTCTTTGTACCAATCTGTTCAACGTAGCACTTATCTGTTGAGAAGATGACTGAATATCCTTTGTCACAAAATTGACTTATGCTCAGCAGATTATACTTTAGGCCTTTAACATATGAGACGTCAGATATCTCTATGTTTCCCTTGATTAATCTTCCTTTAGCTTTAATCTTGCCTTCTTTGTTGTCTCCAAATGTAACACTTGGACCATCCACAGCAACTGCATCAGTCAACTCATGTATGTTTCCACACATGTGCCTTGAACATCCACTGTCCAAGTACCAAATCTTCTCTACTTTACTCCTACTCCTAATCCTAACCTACAAAACAAAAAAATTGTTTTAGGTACCCTTATTGAGAGGGTCCTGAAGGATTAGTTTCACCTTTGACAACCCAAGATGTTGATGTCTTAGGCTTCTTAGGCTTCTGAGTTTTGACAGGAGCATGAACAGTTTCATTTCTATCATAATTAGCAGATAAGTCATGTTGATGATCAGTATGATAAGAATAGTGTTCATAAGCAGGGTAAGGTGCATGATAAGCAGGGTATGCATGCATTGGATGAGCAGGATAAGGTGCTGATAGGATAGTGCCCTGCAAGCCAGTTCAATTAGCTTGTGATAGATCTATCTTGTATATAACAATCTTTGATTTTATAATAATACGCATGTTTATTTATATATGTATAAGGATAAACAATGGCCAAACTTCATCTCTCGCGAATACATTTAAGCGATTGGTTGAAACCCTGAGATCACTCATGACTATGGGACTATACACTTCAGTACTGAGTGCACTTATCATGAAACAGTCTCAAAGGTCGTGATCTCGAAAATGTTCCAAGTCATAGATTCATATCGAGACGGGGTATCGAGTGAATCGTCAAGACTTGTACGATTATGCATGATTCACACGGAGTGAATTTGTTGTAGTTTCATGAACAAGGCATTTGAGGCCAGTGCATATGACTAGGTGATTCGATGGAGGATCGAATGCATCGAACGACCCGAACAGAGAAACCCATTGTGGAAGCGCATGACGCATATCGGTGATGGGATGTTTCTCAAAGGATTATAATAGTGTACGATTTAGTCCTATGACTTGAGGTGCTAGGGCGAATTCGGTGCATGAAAGTGCGTACTTAGATCTAGGTATAGGCCACTTAGCTTGGTCATAAAAATGCCTAGGTTGGGTGCGTATGGACATGTACGCGAGTGGTTAGTACCAAGATGGAATCTGTTGACTCATCGTAATGGATGAGAATATTTCCTATACGATTCTTAGATAATGTTTCCAATGAATCTACGGCCGTAGTCGGTGACGGATTTGGAAAGGGGTTTCCAAATTAGGCAGTCACACTGGAACATTATCCTGAATTAGAAAGTATAGTTATCGAGACAAATTTAGAGGTGCCGATCAATTCACACACCCTAAGTCTTGATCGGGAAATTGGTCGACAGAAGGACCGTATGTACATGGTAATTATATGAGGTGAGGTTCACTAAATATCAATTCACCTGATGTTGGGCTTCATGGGCTTGTGGCTAGACATCGACCATGAAGTGTGGGTACTCCTGAATTAATAGAGGAATTGATTCTAGGAGTGGTCAATTAAAGGTAGTTTAATTGATCGGAGCAATTTATTGTTCATAAATTAAATCACGAGGTTTCGTGAGCCTGCTGCCAATTGATGGTGAACCCAGAGGGTCACACACAATACAATTGGACGGTGACTGTTCTGTAGGAATATAAAAGGAATTAATTGATTTAAAAGTAATTAAATCAATTAAGTGAATTAAAGTGTTAATTCAAATGGGAGATAAATTAATTAATTGATTTAATTGATTTAAATGACAATTGATTAATTAAACTAAATATTAATTAAGTAATTAATTAATATGGGCTGGATATTTAATTAAGTAATTAAATTAAGGTGGGCTTGCAAGAAATGGACTCCTAAGCCCATTAGGAATCTTGTAACCCTAGGACTTGAGGAGTGCTTATAAATAGAGTTCTAACAGAACTCAGAGAGAGAATATCTAAGCAAAAACCCTAGTCTTCTCTTGCCCTAGGAAATCCGCCCCACCCTGCGCCGCCCAAGCCCTAGCGCCGCCGCCGTGTGCTGCCATAACACCGCCGCACCGCCGCCGTGAAAGCACTAGCGCCGCCGCCGCCGCAGATCTTCTCCCTCATTCCTTTTGTGCAGAATTTTGATCTGTCAAATAGATCTGCACAATCCTTCATCAACAAACCTCTTAGATCTAGTTCTGAGCCTAAGACTAAGAGGTGTCATCATAATCCAGTTGGTGTGGACTTTTCTCTGGAGGTGAGACGCTTGGATCACTCCAGTGAACCAGAACCTTAATCAGAGTTCAGAATCAGAGTTGGAGGTTTCCACCACCTTGCCTGTGGTGAGGTAAAAATCGAAAACCCCCTTTTGTTAGATTATTTCTGTGCTTTGTTTTGTGTCTTTCGTATATATAACTTGGAGATATTATTATGGGACCTGTGGGTGTGCCTTGAAAAATTTTAATTTCCGCACTTTGTTGTATTGACAATCGAGGCATATCCCAACAGGTGCATAGTAACCTGGAAATTGAGGTGCATGATACATAGGATGATATGCAGCAGGTTGCACATAATATGACTCATTTCCATACCAAGCATTTTGATTTTTCTTATTTTTATGCTTCTTTGGCTTACTAGATGCTTGCTCAGTTTGTTTTGACTTAGTTTTACCAACAGATTGATTCAATTTAGCTTTATCAGCAGACTTCTTAGGACACTGCTGTTTGGTCTTACTAGTCTGTTTTCCTACACTAGGCTCTTTGCTCTTTTTAGCCTTAGGAGATTTCTTCTCCTTTACCACTTTCTCAGATGAGGTAGGTTTAGAAGTTTGAACATACAGAATGACCTTACTATTGTCAGCAGAAATGAATTTTTCAGTATGATTCAATTCTAGTTTATCCTTTTCTAAAGGTGTCTCCTGTTTACTAGATGTATGCATGGATGCAACAGTTGACTTATCATGAGACTCAATAATTTTCTCAAGTTCCATGATTTTTCCTTTATAGACCTCACATTCAGCTTTCAGAGACTCATGCTCTTGCTCAAGCTGTTTATAATCAGCTGATTCCTTTGGCTTTTCAGCTAAAAGTTTCAGTGAATTATTTTGCTCTTTCAGCAATATCATCTCTTCCTTAAGCTTAACAAATTCTCCAGCAATAGTAGTATTATTCAACATCATTTGCTCTAGAGAATTAAATAGTTCATTATCTTGAGGAGTTACCTCATCCTCAGAGTCATCAGATTCCTTAGCCATCAGGCAGAGGAGAGCAGGTTTCTCTTCATCAGAAGATTCTTCATCAGACGTGTCTGAATCTGAATCAGATGAGTAGACAGCAGCAAGCTTTTCTGCTTCAGCTACCATTGCTTTCCCTTTTTGATGCTTTCTTTCCTTTCTGATTCTCTTCTCTTCCTCAGTGTATTTTTCTGCCTTTGGATATGGACAGTCTCTGATGAAATGTCCTAATTTCCTGCAGTTATAACACATTAGTTTTGCTTTATAATCATCTTTTTCTTGAGAAGAAGAGTTAGGTTTAGAAGTAGAAGCAGCATGATTGTATTTGTTTTTCATCTTTCTCTTGTAAAACTTCTTGAAGTTGTTCATCAATAATGCTACATCTCCAGCAGTGTACTCCTTTTTGTTGAGTAGTGATGCTTCATCAGATGAGTCCACATCTTGGCTTCTATTTGCTGGTCTCCTAGTGTTTTCAGCAGCAACTAAGGCAGCTGTGGGTCCTGAAGTTGAGGTTTCTTCAATTCCCATTCTAGGCAGTTTATACTCGAATGCCTTGAGTACAGAAAATAGCTCAGTAAGAGAAATTTTTCCCAAATCTCTTGATTCTTCCATTGCTGTCACTTTCATGTTGAACTTTGGGGGTAGGGCCTTTAGTACTCTGACAGTGATCTCTTTGTCAGTGAAGGTCTTTCCCAACTTTAAAACTTCATTCAGAGTTCTGGTGAATCTGGTATCCATCTGATCAATGGTTTCTCCAGACTTCATCTTGAAATTGTCAAGTTTCTCCAAGGCAACAATGAGCTGATGCTCCTTTATTGCATCATTGCCTTCGCTCATATCTCTGACTTTGTCCCACATCTCCTTTGCAGTTTTGCAATGTTTGACCTTGTCAAACCTATCATTATCCAGGGCTTTAGTCATGATGAATCTCCCAACTTTGTCTAGATTGAAAAGCTTTATTTCCTCTGGAGTCATCTCATGAAGGTCTTTTTCCACAACCGTATCTACTTCATTTATTTTTATGGTCTTTGTGAATCTGAATGGACCTTTAATGATACATGTGTACATGTTGTCATTATAAGCAGCAAGGAAAATCTCCATTCTGATTTTCCAGTCCTCAAAGGACATACCAGCAATGTGGGGAACATGGCTGATACAATCCATTTTTCAAAAAGTTTTGATTTTTCAAAAAGATGCTCTTTTGAAAAGTTTTGAAAACCTTTGAAAAACACTTGGATCAATCTCGTTGATCAGGCAGCTGATTCAAATGAACCACCTGCTCGGATACCACTTGTTGGTCCCAAGTGGTCAGATGAGGTCTAGAGAGGGGGGGTGAATAGACCTCTGAAAATTTTGAACTTAAAACTTTTCAGTGTTCTGTCAACAGACTAAGCTGATGAAGAACAGTAAGATTACTTCGCTGATCAAGAACGAGTCTAGAACAGCAGAGTGACCACTCTTCTTATATATACTTAGCTGTTTTTCAACAAAACAGTTTTCCAAAGAGTATACTTGCAGCGGATTGTTTGAAAGTGTTTTTCACAAGTAAACTAAGTTCTTAAAAGATTTTATCCCCAGTTTTGAAACTCCTTATAAAATCTTTCAGTAATTCAAAGTGTTTAAATATGCAAACTTTAAAATATGCAATAAGGCTTAAATGCAAGATAACACAAAGAATTTTTATAGTGGTTATATGGATAAAAATCCTTTAGTCCACTCTTCCAGATCACTCAGATTCTGGGTTATACTATAATCACACAGATTACAATATTTCTCCACTTACACCTAAACAACAAATGTAAAGGCTATAAGCTCACAATAGGAAATCACTCAGAGATCCTATCCTCTAAAGTAGAATCACTCACAAAGATGGATTCTCACTTCGCACAACACTCAGCTATTACAAAATCACTCAGATAATGTTTTTCTGTTTTCTTCAACTTGGTTTCTGTCAACAGATGACTTCCACCAGACGAGTGAGCTGTTAGAGCTTTTGAGACTTAGAAAAATTCTGCTTCAAAATCGCAATCTCTAATTGTTGTTGTGTGTCTCTCTCTTCGAACTTAGCTCTATTTATACATGGAGATGAAAATATGACCGTTGAAGGCAAATCAAATCTTCAAATCCATCCTTCAGCTCTTTTGAAACGGCTCCCTGCAGCAATCCGTACAGTGTACAGTACTTTCTGTCCATCACATTTAATGCTGCATTAAATGCACTCTGCTGATACGAGGATATCTTCAATCATTTGCCATTACTACCCTTCTCTTTCAGCATTTATTACACCAAGTGCATTTATTACCGTTGAACTGATCTCATGATCTCTTCCACTCTGCTGATCGAAGCAACCCTTCTGATAGGTACTCTGCTGATCAAATACTGAACTAATCTGATTTGACCCGGCTGATGACCTACCCTTCTGTTTGCTGTTTCAGCAAGAGATCACTTAGTCTTCTGGTCTTTGAACTCTTCTGATATCTTCTTTACTTGTTCAAAGATTCTTTCAAGGGAACTAAGCTTTCCATACTTAGCTGATTATGATGTTTTGGAAATCATCAAAACCTTCCCTTAAATTCTGACTTCTTTCTTCTTCATCTTCATCCAACAACTGTGCATATCTACTT
The DNA here is from genome assembly GCA_038501285.1 of Penstemon eatonii. Taxonomy (NCBI): domain Eukaryota; kingdom Viridiplantae; phylum Streptophyta; class Magnoliopsida; order Lamiales; family Plantaginaceae; genus Penstemon; species Penstemon eatonii. The sequence goes on along the minus strand of CM076711.1, from coordinate 36,135,051 downwards.
GACAGGGCAAGATCCAGCACGGTGGAACAGGGGAGGATGTGCGGCGGCGTTGCAGCAGCTCACAGCCAGCAAGGTGGAGGCGGCTATTGATGGCGGCGCAGGAGAGGGGGCGGCGGTGCTAGTTCAGAGAAAAGAGGCTAGGGTTTTTGCTAGGGTGTTAGCTTTCTGAGCTCTGGTAGAACTCTATTTATAAGCCTTTACTTGACCTAGGTTTGCAAGACTCCTTTTGGGCTTTTAAAAAGCCCATGTCTTGCAAGCCTTCTTTTAATAAGCTTCTTTAATTAAAACCCAATCCATTTAATAAATCAATATTTCCTTTAATTAATTAATTAGCAATTTAATTAACTAATTAATTAATCTCCCACTTGAATTAATACTTTAATTCATTTAATTGATTTAATTACCTTTAAATCAATTAATTCCTTTCATATCCTTTTATAACAGTCACCGTCCAATTGTATTGTGTGTGACCCTCTGGGTTCACCATCAATTGGCAGCAGGCCCACGAATTCCTCGTGATTTAATTTATGAACAATAAATTACTCCGGTCAATTAAACAACCTTTAATTGACCACTCCTAGAATCAAATACTCTATTAACTCAGGAGTACCCACACTTCATGGTCGATGTCTAGCCACAAGCCCATGAAGCCCAACTTCAGGTGAATTGATATTTGTGAACCTCGTCTCATATAATTACCATGTACATACGGTCCTTCTATCGACTAATATTCCCGATCAAGACTTAGGGTGTGTGAATTGATCGGCACCTCTAAATTCGTCTCGATAACTATACTTTCTAATTCAGGATAATATTCCAGTGTGACTGCTAAATTTGGAAACCCCTTTCCAAATCCGTCACCGACTGCGGCCGCAGATTCCTCGGATATATTATCTAAGAATCGTATAGGAAATTCTCTCATCCATTACGATGAGTCAATAGATTCCATATTGGTGCTAACCACCCGCGTACATGTCTATACGGACCCAACCTAGGCATGTTATGATCAAGCTAAGTGACCTATACCTAGATCTAAGTACGCACTTTCATGTACCGAATTCGCCCTAGCACCTCAAGTCAAATGACTAAATAGTACACTATTATAATCCTTGAGAAACATCCCATCACCGATATGCGTCATGCACTTCCACAACGGGTTTCTCTGTTCGGGTCGTTCGATGCGTTCAATCAACCATTGAACCACCTACTCATATGCACTGGCCTCAAATGCCTTGCTCATGAAACGCTACAAATTCACTCCATGTGAATCATGCATATTCATACAAGTCTTGGCGATTCCTACGATACCCTGTCTCATTCGGAATCTATGACTTGGAACAGTTTTAAGATTATGACCTTAGAGACTGTTTCATGATTGCACTCAGTACCGATGTAAATCGTCCCATAGTCAAATGTAATCTAAGGATTTCATCCAATCGCTTAAATGTATTCGCGAGAGATGAAGTTGGCCATTGTTTATCCTTTATACATATATAAATAAACATGCATATTATTATAAAATCAAAGATTGTCTCATACAGGATAGACCTATTACAAGCTTATTGAATTGGCTGGCTGGGCACTATCCTATCAAAAAATACAAGGAAAATCCTACTACAGAAGAATATCCTAACTGTCAGAGTTTCCTTGGTCATTTTCGCCCTCGACATCGGAATTGATGTTCCCTTCCTCTTCTCCTTCATCATCCTCGGCATCCGAGCTATTATCATCTTCATCAGAGCTATCATCTTCGTCTTTGGAGCTATCATCTCCTTCATCACCATTTTGTTCATCGCCACTAGAATTGTCTGCCTGGTCTTCAGAATGAGCCTCTTGTTCTTCGTGGTCCTCGGATTCCTCGTCGATATTCTCGTCTTCATCTTTTTCAACATCATCCTCTTCCGAAGGATGACTAGTTTTGGCGTGGTCAACTCGAGTATGTCAGGATTTGGCATGGGAACCCCAAATTCTTGGAGAAAGGGGGCAAACTCATGGCTCAGCAAGTTTCCAGTATCTGGCGGCAAGGACGAAGCCTTATAATCCTCCCCTAAGGAATTTTTGAAGGGGTCCATGTATAGAAGATAATTGTCCAGATTGTTCGGAATCCTTCCCGCAGCGATCAACTGTTGAACCCCTTTGTAGAAGATGGTTTGCATCATCCCTCCCGATCTTTGTCGAACAAGTTGATCGAGAATGGGAGACTCCGAAAATTCCCTTATTGCTGAAAACCTGGCCTCTTGAGCATATGCTCGTTCGAAATCAGCTTTGGCCTGTTCAAGTTCGATCTTCAGTCGTTTAACCTCTTCTTCGAGAGCACTTTTCTCTCCCACCGTCGCAATGAGATTCTTCTCTGCCGTAAGAGTATATTTTCCACTCTTGGCCTCCTCGAGCTTCTTCTTCGTATCGAAAAGCTCCTTTTGGCTCCCGGACAATTTCCTAGTAACATCCTCTAGTTGGGCGTGAAGAACCTCATCCTCCTTCAAAGTTCGTTTGAGGGCATTGTGGGCTTGCTGGGATTTTTCTTCCAAGATATCCAGTCGGTACGATTGATGCGTAAAGTAGTCTCCGACCTAGAAAGAAAAAGAACATCGTTAATTTATACTTAGATAAATCAAAACGGAACTACAGAGATCTTTACTTTATTACCTCCTGGTATGCTCGGGAAAAGTTGCCCATGACTTCAAAGTCACTCATTACGAAGTGCTCGGACATATCCCTCCTGAATCGCCCTGCCAAGAGGATCCTGGACGACTTATCCACTTCATTCTCCCCATTGGGACCGAAATCACTGAATATGGTCCAGTCATCCGGGAACCCCGCGGCTCTTGGACCTCTGAGTTGATCGTCTATGAAATCAGCTAAGTTCGGTTCCGTTATTACAGCCCGGCAAGGAACTTTCCCTGGATTCCGACCAAAGGGTATTACTCTTCTCAAAGACTCAGGAATATCACTATTCCATTTTCGAGCCATTCGTGCTTATAATAATTGTTGTCCTTGAATCTGCTTGAACGTATACTAGCTATATCCAGCAGCGGTTGGGTCGAAAGTATTGATTGAGAACACTCTGCGTAAACACCCAGCGTCCTCGACATTGGACGTCCCTTCAGCTTTGTTCTGCTGCAAAGTCGAAACCATGGTTGGAATCATGGTGGTAATCACATTTGGACCGGCCGTCTCAGTAACTCGACTTGCTTTGGATTTCTTCTATTTTCGTGGCTTGCCTTGGGCTTTCTTAGAGGAAGAAGCCACGGTCGAACGAGCCACGGATGTTCGGAACTTCTCGACGATCTCACCTGTTAAGGAAAAACTTATATGAGTGAAAGACAATTTGAAGACAAAGTAAAAATAAAGCCAAGAAATAAAGTAACATTTAGAATGAGAGGTACTTTGGCGAGAGTGGCCTCTCCTGGCGCATTCTCGGTAGGCTAACCGGGTTTTGCTGCATTTTGGCTTTTCGAAGATTGGCCCAGTTTGATCTCTGGAATGAGGTAATGGCATTTGCTGAGGCCAGCAAGAAGTGCGGTTTGGTAGGGGTCGGACCGTAGAGGTTTCAGAAACTCTTCCTTGAGCTGGTGCCTAATCTTCTCCTTGATTCAACGTCGGTCGTATATCCAGGGCCCAGCTCCATCCCATTTATATGGCTTTGTTTTTGAGCTCCCTTCGGAGGTAGGAGCATCCGGACCTTTGATAAAGAAGAATTTTCTTTTCCAGTCCTTGTTATTGCTCGTTGTCATGGTCGAAAGAATCGATTGATTCGACCTCTGCTATATGAACCCATCATTCGAATCCGTCGAGGTACTCACTCGAAATATTTGCCTGAAGTTTCGAAAAAAAGCTTCTTCCCCCTTGGCTTTCATAAGAGATGTCTGATCTGCGGAGTACACAATGGAGTTCGGAAGAATTTGAGCAGGGGAGAGCGAAAAAAACTTGCAAGAGATGTCTGATCTGCGGGATAAAAGGGATGCGCAGCCCATAGGAGAATTGTCTATCGTAAAATGCTTGACATCCCCCCGGAGGATCTGTAATCCGTTGTTTGCGGGTAGGAATGACAATCGAAAAACCCTCCGAAAGATATTTCCCGTACTCCTCCTCTAGATAAGCGCGACTATCCTTATTAAAGGCGATGGAAGTCTGATCAGCCCTAAGCTCGGTTCTATGGTGATTGGCGCTGTTCGAAGTTTCTTCCGGTTTGTATATTCTGACATAAGCCCTACCGCCGATGTTGTACTTGTAGGTTTCATTCTCCGCCAACTCTACATGTTCGGCGCTCTTCATCTTCATTCTCGGATTGAGCCTCATGCTTGTCCGAAGATTCTCCGTGGAGTTCTCCTTCCTCAGTATTAGAGTCGGAGGTGTCGTTCGAGCTGCTGGAGTTTTCTTCATCAGAAGCTTTATACTCATCAACAATTTGCATAACGGGATCGGATTCCGATCCTTCCACAACTTTGGCTTTGCCCTTTAAATCTCTTTAGCTAGACATTATGGATATGTAAACTATTGGAGATCAAGTTTCAGGGTTATTCATAAATTAGATCACTAAGCTCCGATCAAGGGTTTAGGATTCTTTCGTGAATGAAGCTTCAATGGTCAACGATATATATGGGGTTAAAAAGGTAAATTGCAAATTGGACCCTGAGTAACCACGACTGTTGAACTCCCTCATAGTAAATTCAAATTTATCTTCCGAATAATTGCACTTTGGGTTCCTATACTCTACAAAATTTGGTCATAGCCTGTTTAGCGAGAAAAACATGTCTCTTCAGCTTCGGAATATGTCTACTTCTCCGAGCTTCAGCTTCCCTTAGGCTCGAGACGTGAGGGAGTATTGAGGGGGAATCAACTATAGCAAATAAACTGATCAGATCAAAATTCAAGCAGGTACAATTATTAATTCAAGCAAGGACAATTATTTTGGCATCGCAGCTATTAATCATTTTGAGGTTTCCAAGATATACACTATTTTCCCTGGTTCAGATTTTATCCCATTGGGTTTTCCCGAATCAGGTTTTTAATGAGGCATATCCGAAACACATGATAATGATGCACGCCGACCCTAAGGCAATTTCTACTTCTCTGAGCTTCAGCTTCACTTACGCTCGAGAAATGGGGGAGTATTGATAAGGGGCACTTTGGATTCTCTTTATTTTGGGAGCCACGTCTGATCAAAGACCAGAGAATCCGACCTCGAATGCATAATTCCGATCCCAACGTCATGATCTCCAATCAGCCTAGTTCGATCACCAGTAAAAGGGCTCACGCTCGGATCGGCTGTTGGTCCGACCCCAGGCCCAGGCCTTTGGGCCAAGGATTATATCTCTGTGGATGGTTCACCTAGCACACCGCCTCAAGTATAAATACCACTCGCATTTATGACACCAGATACGCCTTCCCAAGTGCTCTTAGGTCGAAGCTATTGCGCGGAATATCCTCCGAAATTAGATTAGATCATTTTGTAATGTATTTAGTCTCTAGATTATACGGCATCCTGTAATGCTCAGATAGGCCCCCATATTGTAATCTTTACATTTGTGTATTGCCCATACCTTTGTCTTTACTTTCCTTTATTGATCTCGTATGAAACCACGTAAGATCACTCATCAATAAAAAATTTAATGTTCTATTAATAGTTCTTTGTAGATTCTTTCAACTCTTCATAATGCGCGAATTATTGTCCGAAAACCAAAACATCGAACTGATTGAACTCCGACATTTAAGCTTGAATAAATTGATCGAAAAAGAACCATAACTTGTAATATAGATGTAATGTGTTTCCACGAATAAATCAGATCGGATATGTTTAGCAGAGAAAAACATCGAGCGAATCAAAGATAGATTCATTTAGAAGAATTTACAGCACTTGAAATGATGGCCAGAATTTTTAGCATAACTTAGCTAGAAATGGCGAGTCATAAATTGAATTTTCACAAGTTTTCTTTCGAGCCCAAATCCGTAGTGCGAACTTTACTTTAGATCGAAATCGGAGAATTTCTTTGTAAGCCTTTTCGATCTAAGAGTCGTAGCAACAACTTTCATTCTTAATCTGGACATTATTTGCAAGTCTTTTTCGATCTAAGAGTCGTAGCAACGGCTTTCACTCTTAGTCTAGACATTTTCTGTTTATAGCAATGGCTTTCACTCTTGGTATTTACGTGTCTTTTTTTTTCGATCTAAGAGTCGTAGCAACGGCTTTCACTCTTAGTCTAGATGTTTTCTGCTTACACAAGAGGCATAGCAACGACTTTCACTCTTGGTATTTACGTGTTCTTTTTTCGATCTAAGAGTCGTAGCAACAATTTTCACTCTTAGTCTAGACATTTTATGTTTACACAAAAGGCATAGCAACGACATTCACTCTTGGTATTTATGTGTCCTTCTTTCGATCTTAGAGTCGTAGCAATGGCTTTCACTCTTATTCTGGACACAATTTCGCAAGTCTTTTTCGATCTAAGAGTCGTAGCAAAGGTTTTCACTCTTAGTCTAGACATTTTTTGTTTACACAAGAGGCATAGCAACGGCTTTCACTCTTGGTATTTAGGTGTCCTTTTTTCAATCTAAGAGTCGTAGCAACGGCTTTCATTCTATCTTACCTAAATTCTTACATGATTAAAATAGAAAAGTAATACGAAAATACAAAGAGTAATGTGTAGATCAATCCATGTCATGTAAATTACGGTCAGAGTACATAAATTTCAATGGGGCTATTTAAGAGTTACATGATGCCGTATAACAATCGTACAATAAGCAAGCTAATCTAAAGTCCAAGGATAGGCCGAGCTGAGAGGCCGAGCTATGAGCACCTGGGAATGCGTGTCTGATGTCATAAATGCGAATGGCATTTATAGCTGTCGCGGCGTGCTAGGTGGACTTTCCACAAGGATATATTTCCTACCCTAAAGGCCTGGCCCCGGAATCGGCCCAACAATGATTTCTACAATGAGTTGTATCCTGCCCAGAGTCTTCAAGTTGTAAGGTTGCTTTGATTGGAGATCATGGTTTGGAGGTCGGAATTACTGCTTTAAGGTCAGAATTCCTGGTCTCCGATCAAAGGTTGATCCTGAAATAGAAAGTCCAAAGTACCCCTCATCAGATACGGCGATACGACTATGGCGATATGGATTTTTAAATTTAAAGCATACGATACGGCTAAAATATGTGTGTATATATTTAAAGTTACATTATAATAAGAAACCATCCCGAGTTTGGGATCGCCTGACCCGGGATAACCCATCAGAGTTGCTGGAAATTTTTTTTTTTAAAACACGACGATATAAATAAAGCATGCGATAAATCCGAATTTAAAATTCAAAAGGCCCACTAGCTCCATTATATACGGAGAAAGGGGAAATATACGGTCATACGGGTAACCCCGCAAGCCTACAAAAAATATAAATACAATGTTCAAAATACATATTTCATCCTTATAACAAGGTGAAAACAAAAGTAGTAGAGTTGTGAAAGAAAGTAATACGAAAGGGAGGATAATCCCTCAACAACCGACTGGATCCCGAAAACTGACTCAACCATCATAACCCGAGACTCCTGCATCTCAAAAGAATGATAAAGGAACACATAAGTTGATCGTCCAACTTAGTGAGACTGTGGTGCATTGTGCGTGTGTCACGTGGATGCAACATAACATATAACGTGAGCATATAAATGAATTAAACATATATCACATATATAAAATCAGAGCATAGAGTTCAATTAACCAAGAGTTGTTGATGCCGTTCTCCACTTACCCTCCATCCTCATTCTGATGTCCATCCAAACTCACCAAGTAAGGAGCGACCTTACTATCTGAAATGCATCGACATGTCTTTGCCGGAGTTCGTCCTTACTCCCCAAGTGTTCCTCCCCACTTGGGTTGTAAGGCCAGGTCTACGGGTAGCCGTGACAATCCTGTCGGGCCTTCCCGGCCAAGTTGTCATCGGGTCCATATACTAAACAAATAGGGCCCACACAAAATCGGAAACAAACAGAAACTTTACAAATCAAGAAGATATAACATATTTCTACATTTGACAATTCATCGATTATCATGATAGCTAAGTGAAATGTATTTGCAACTAAGTAGATTTTTATATAGCATTTATTATGACAATCATGTTTTTATGCTAAGTGATTCATACAAGCCAACCTATTTGCAATACTTACTAGGTGAGTATCATAGCACATGTTCGGATCATTCATAGCTCAGGTACATGCTTAGGCTCGACCTACTAGCATATTAGACTGACACACAAATGAACACACAACGCTCACCTGTGCTGCTTACGGTTCTTGAAAGTTTCTCGGTAGAACGATGATTTCGGACCCTGTACATGTTTACATAACATTTAAGAATCTAAACACGAACAAAAACTTATGATCAACTAAAGAAACACTTTAGTCACAATTATAGTCGTGTCATGGACGAAACGAGACCATGATCCAACTTAGACTAATTAACCCGGTTTAGGGGTTTGTAGAGCTAGGTGGTATGGAAAGCCACAAATAAGGATTCATAAAAACCCGAGAATGTTCTTAAATGCATTCATTTAATTTCAGTAAATCAAAATTTATTTTAAAATTATTTATTTTTCTAATTTTGAAAACTTTCTTTATTTACTAATTTTATTTTCGGATTAATTAAATTCATAAAAATATTTAATCAAAAATATTTTATTTTATTTTCCCAAATTATGAATTATTTTTAATTAAGAATCAAAGTTTGTTTGAAATTATTTTCTTATTGAAAATTATTACTTTTCATGATCTTATAAGAAAAATAATTTGTTTTTATTTTAAAATTAATTAGATTTCGGAATATTCCTTTATTTTATTTAAACCTCTTTTCTTTTCGAAATTATCTAAGTAATATATTTATTGTTAAAATTATAGAAATATATTTTTTTTCAAGAAAAAAGGGGTTTATTATATATTTTTCATAAAATAATTATTTAAAATTATATTCTCAAAATTGTTTATTATTTTTCTTTTCAGAATTTAAGGTTAATGATTTTTTTATATATTTATCAATTAAAAGTATTATTTTCAGAATTCATTCATTAACTTCAAAATTATTTTATTTATCGAAAAATGGATTTATTATTTATTTTCCAGAAATTAATTATTTAAAATTATTTAGTATTATTTTCAAAATTATTTATTATTTAAATTTAATAAATATTTCACTTTTGGGAAAATTAGTTTATAATTTATTATTTATAATTCAGAAAATAATTATTTAAAATGATTTAACTTTATTTTTGAAATTTTTATCATGTATTATCAATATTTTTTTTTAAATTTAATGTTTGATCATCATTAAATAATTACAAATTTTATTTGCAGAATCCATTTATAAACTTCAAAATTATTTTTAGATTTATTTAATTTTTATTTTCTCAAATTTATTATATTTTATTTTTCAAATTTAGTATTTAAAGATATGTTTCAAACTATTTTATGTTATGCAAATAATTATTCTATTTCTGAAAAAAATATTTAATATTTTCAGAACATATACTTAGTTTTCATATTTATTTTATAATTTATTATGCATTTTACTTTTATATTTTCAGAAATATTTTATTTAATTATTAAAATTCCTTTTTTTAAGATATGGGCTGGCTCTTTGGGCCAGCCCACATAAGGGCCCCGACAGCAACCTAGCCGCTGCACAGCGGCCGTAGTTTGATGCCGGAGGTGGGGTGGCTCCGGCCACCTCACCAAATATGCACAAAATATCCCCTAATTTCCAGATTTACATAAATAGCCCCAAATATTTAGTAAAACTTTTTAACACCCAAAAATTTCACAAATTTCAATTCTTTCATAATAATTTTATTAATCTATAATATGTAATATTCTTTTGTAATGTTACACATGTAATTTATGAGAATAATATACTTTTTATTTTCAAAATATCCAAAAATATTATTTCATGGAGAAAACATAGATCTATAAAAATCTCAACCAAATCAACTATCAAATTTCATATACATATAAAACTATTTTTAAACCCAAATAACAATCATCAATAAATCTGAAAGTTAAAGTAATGTTATAAATTTAAATTTTATAAAATGTTTCAAAATCATTTTCATAACATAGGACTTAGGGTTTTCTAACAAAAATAAAACTACACTTATAAGAGAGTTTTGATGTTACCCACTCCTTGAAAGAGGTTCCGGTGGCGGGTGGATGGCGGTCCAGTGGTGGTGGTATGGCAGCGACGGTGGGGTACGGTGGTTGTGCTACGGCAGTGGTGGTGAGGTCCGGTGGTGGTGGTGGTGGTGGTTTCTCCTTCCACTTCCTTCACTATCTCACACTAACTTTCACTTTTCCTCACACACTCTCTTTCTATCATTAAATCTAAATTAACTATGAGCTCTAAGGTGTAAAATGAGTGGAGAGAAATCTGAAAATGAAGAGAAAGGTGTTTAAATACACGTTGGGAAGATGGGGGATATAATTTCTTCCCATGAAACAAGCCAATGCATGTTCATCTTGGATAGAGAAATCTCTCTAACCAAGTGGCATGCTTGGCCACTCCCTATGGCATGCTAGGAGAGCTATAAAGGCTCTCTTATTAGCTGCAATCAAGTATTGGACAGAATTTACACTTTGCCCCCTGAAGTTTCGTTAAAGTGAATTTTTGCCCCAAAAATTACTTATTTTGCACAATTAAGTCCAATTTTTTTTTTCAAAAGATGTATACTATTAGTTTAAAGTATTTTTATGTTTCCAAATCATTTCAATGTTAATAAAGACATAGGAGAAAATTAAATTGTACATTTTACCCCAAGGTATCACTTAATTTTTGAAATAAGATATAACACATGAAATTGGATTAAAAATCTAATAAAATACGATTAAAAAGATCTGAAATTTACGGGGCGTTAAATTAAGAATGTATAAGAAAAGTTATGTAATATTATATATTTAGTTCACTTTTTATTTCATTTTAAAATAAACAATATTATATTTCTCTCATATAAGTGTTCAAGTAAAACCGTAATATTAATATCATATACAAAGTATTTGTCCCTTTGAAAAATTTCGAGTGTTTCATGAAGATCACTTTGTTAATATACGTAATCTAGATATTTTTTTTTAAGAAATACATGGTAATAAGTATCTTGTGTGTTTTTGAAATGCCTTCTGGTGTATCTTATATGATAACATTTTTATTTTTTATTTTTTTATTATTCAAAACGCCTTATTGACATATCTAACGAATGAGTATTCGAGTATTCGATATTGCATGAGTATAAGTTCAACTTAAAAGAAAATGTTAAATAAATCGTGTCAAAAGTTGTAAAACGCATATTAATAACAGTTGTATATTATAGGATTTATAATTTCTTTTATAGATTTAAGTTTCACGAAGTTCATGTAGAAGTTGTACATGTCGATTATTGTTAGATGTAAATCGAATACATAATCATAATGATCATTATTCTGATTCGATTTAATACCGAAAACCTTATTGCCTAACCATGTCGATTGTCAAGAGATTAAAAGTAGATCTGAAACTTTAATGCAGCGGAAACTTACCTTGATTCATGCCAGCAATCTTGATGTTATTGATGATTTAGTGATGATGGGTTTTATGATCTTTCACTTGATACACACCTTAGAACCTTAATACTCACGCAGAAAGGGATTGCAGAGAATATGAGTTATGTACCTCTATATTTTGTTGTTGTGTTGTGTACAAGTGGGGATCATAACCCCTTATATATAATAACCTAGTAGGGTTAGTATATGTTTCATTATTTTCAATTTGGCCCTTCATCAAATTGAAAATCACAAACTGGTATCTACACTTTTATTTCATGATAAACTTAATACTCATAGTCCAAAAGATAACATAATTAGACCACATAATTATGGACTTTACTTTATAATAGCAATACACACTAAATTAACATATTAGGCCCACATAACCATTGGAATTTCCCAACAATCTCCCACTTGGGCCACATATGTTATCAGATAAATATGTATATCCTTATGAGCTCAAAAATTTGCTATTATTTCCTTAGGTATTCCAAACAATCTCGTGCATTGATTTAGTCGGCAAAGGACTAAAGGAGCTTTCGTCACAAATAGCGTAACTAAACCCATCAGTAATCACATATACCAACAAAATCAAATGACATAGATCTATCATGGAGCGTAGCATGAAAATTACATGTAATGTGATCTTAAACATGCCTATTTTCAACTGATCCTCCTTAATCTTTATTGAGATCAAACTTAACATAATCGTACAGAGTGCAAAAACTGAAAACTTTATTTCTGTAGAAATATCCAAATATAAAAATTTATTCAAAATTAAAATGTATAAAGCAACTAAGCTACAAACTCCAACTAGAACATGAAATCCTTACAGAATATTACACCCATGTTAGCAGTATGCTCATGAAAGATTTTGGGTGGTAATCCCTTAGTAACCGAATCCGCAATCATGGAGTTTGTCCTAATATGCTCTATAGAAATATGTCCATTTTGTACCCTTTCCTTCACAACTAGGAACTTAATGTCAATGTGTTTTGACTTAGTTGAACTCCCATTGTAATTAGAATATTGAACTGCCGAATTATTGTCACAATATAATTTTAGTGGTCTTTCAACTCCAATCACAATGCGCAGCCCAATGACAAAATTCCTCAGCCACACTCCTTGATTAGATGCCTCATAACAAGCTACAAATTCTGCCGCCATGGTGAAAGGAGTCACTAGTGTCTGTTTGACACTTTTCCAGGAGATAGCTCCACCGGCAAGTAGATAAATGTAGTCTGATGTGGATCTTTTAGTGTCTTGGCATCCAGCAAAATCAGAATCAGAATACCCAATGATCTCCAATAGATCTGATCTTCTGTATGTGAGCATGTAGTCTCTCGTTCTATGCAAGTACCATAAAACCCTCTTGGTTGCTTTCCAATGATCCATCCCAGGGTTACTTAAGTATCTACCAAGCATCTTAACAATAAATGCTATGTCGGGACGTGTACAAACTTGAGCATACATCAGACTTCCAACTACTGAAGCGTGGGGGATCTTTTGCATTTCTTTAACTTCAAGCTCATTTTTAGGGCACTGATCGAGACTAAATTTGTCTTCTCTAGCAACAGGGGTGACTCCTGGTTTACAATTCAACATGCCATACCTTAAAAGCACTTTTTCAATATAGTTCTTTTGTGATAATCCAAGAATACCTCGAGTGCGGTCTCGATGTATCTGAATTCCTAATACAAAAGAAGCTTCCCCAAGATCTTTCATCTCAAATTTCTTTGATAGAAATTTCTTGGTTTCATGCAACATATTTATATCATTTGTAGCAAGTAGTATGTCATCAACATATAAAACCAAAAATACAAATTTACTCCCACTGAACTTTTGGTAAACACAATCTTCAACAGTGTTTGTTTCGAAAGCAAATGAGACAATTACTTGATGAAATTTGCAGTACCATAGACGGGAAGCCTGCTTAAGTCCATAGATGGATTTTCTTAATTTGCAAACCATCTTCTCTAGGTCTCCAGACACAAAGTTTTTCGGTTGCACCATATAGATCGTTTCATCAATGTCACCATTTAGAAACGCCGTCTTAACATCCATCAGATGTAACTCAAGATTCAAATGCGTAACAACAGCCATGATCGTCCTAAAAGAGTCTTTCGAAGATATCGGAGAGAAAGTTTCTTTATAGTCGATGCCTTCCTTTTGAGTAAAGCCTTTAGCTACAAGACGAGCTTTATATCTTTCCACATTACCTTGTGAATCATTCTTGGTTTTAAATATCCATTTGCAACCAATTGGTTTCTTTCCTTCAGGTAGTGGGACAAGATCCCAAACTTGATTGTCTTGCATAGACTTGTACTCCTCGTTCATGGCTTCAATCCATTTGAGAGAATTAATATCTTGCATGGCTTGACGGAAGTTGATTGGATCATTTTCCGTCGATCCATTATGTTCCTCATTTTCTTGGAGAAACACTATATAATCATCTGGTATAGGATTTTTCCTCTCTCTCGTGGATCTCCTTAAGGGTGGTTCTTCTTGAGGTTGTTGAGGTTGAACTTGAGGTTGTTGAGGTTGAACTTCAGGATCAATCATCTCAACTTCAGTTGGGTTCGATAAACATTGTCTTGTTGAGGATTCAAATCTGCTTCTCGACTAAATGCAGGAATGAAAATCTGAACAGTATCAGAAGTAGTAGGAGGAGTCATAATTGATTCCTCCTCCGTAATTGATTCTTCTTCAAAGACAATGTCTCTAACCTTATTTCTCCCCCCAAACTCAACATCCTCAAAAAATATTGCGTTTCCCGTTTAAAAAATTGACCATAGTGTGGGGTTGTAAAACTTAAAGCCCCTAGATCGTTCAGAGTATCCAATAAAGTAGCTGCTCACTGTTTTGGAGTCCAATTTTCCTTCTTTAGGCCTATAAGGCCTAGCTTCAGCAGGACACCAAATGTGAAAATGCTTTAGACTAAGTTTGTGGCCTGTCCAAAGCTCATAAGGTATTTTGGCGGCTGCTTTAGTTGGTACTCTATTCAGAATGTAAGCTTCTGTCTTTAGTGCTTCTCCCCAGAGTGATTCTGGCAAGGTAGAATAACTGATCATACTCCTTACCATGTCCTTAAGTGTTCTGTTTCGTCTTTCAGCTACACCATTCATGCTAGGTGACCCCGGCATGGTGTACTGTGGGACGATTCCACATTCCTCTAGGAATCTAGCAAATGGTCCTGCACGTTGTTCACCTGAACCGTCGTATCTGCCATAGTACTCACCACCACGATCATACTTGACGGACTTAATTCTTTTGTTGAGTTGCTTCTCAACCTCAGCTTTAAAAGCTTTGAACATGTCCAGAGACTCTGATTTTTCATGAATGAGATACAGAAACGTGAGTAATCGTCTATGAATGATATGAAATATCGTTGGCCATTCCAAGAAGCCGAAGGGAATGGTCCACAAATATCTGTATGAATCAACTCTAAGACGTCTGAAGATCTATTGGCACCTAATCTTCATTGTTTGGTCTGTTTTCCTTTGATACACCCGACACAAATATCGAAGTTCAAAAAATCGAGTGAATCTAGAATATTTTCTGACACAAGTCTCTCAATTCTAGACTTTGAGATATGACCTAAACGCTTGTGCCATAATTTTGAAGAATTTTCTTTATTTAATTTGCGTTTAGTACCACGTGATTCCACATGCAGGGTTTCATCATAAGAAGTAATAGTATCAAGTAAGTATAGGTTATCATACATGCTTAATGAACCAGTTCCAATAATATTGGAATTTAAAGAAAGACTGAACTTACTGTTTTCAAAAGAACAATGATAACCAAATTTGTCCAATAAAGAAACAGAAACCAAGTTTCGTCTAAAAGACGGCACGACAAAAGTGTTTTTCAAATCCAAATAATGACCAGTTCCTAACAATAACCTAAAATGACCTATTGCTTCTACTTCTACCGATTTTCCATCGCCCACAAAGATGCGTCTTTCAACATCATTTAGCTTTCGGTAGCTTAGGCAACCATGCATAGAAACACTTCTGTTGGTAGTAGCACCAGAATCTAACCACCAAGTGTTTATTAGTACTGAAGCTAAATTAACTTCAGAACAGACCAAATTAAAGAAAGAACCCTTAGCAGCATTATTTTCTGATTTTATTTTATTGCCCAAGTTATTCCCATTGAGCATGGAAATGCGATCATTATTCTCAAATAGTGAATTGGTGGATACAGTAATAACAGACATTATAGCTGTTACAAAGAACGAATTTTAAGTTAGGCACATGTTCACAAATTGAATAATTATAGAATAATTATTTACTTTATGAAAGACATTAATTCAAATAATTATTAAATACATAGCAAGATACCTAGCACAACATTAATATCAAGTCTTTGGACGGTAATATTAATTGTAAGTGATACTCTTGTTGTAGTGATCGAATGTTGAAAATAAATCCTGTCAAATAAAGAGTCTATCTTTGGATCGACTAATTACCCACATGGACACCTAATAATAATCACACATTCATCACCATAGGTGTATATGCATATCGGCCAAATATTATCCTTCCTTTGGGCCGGTTTAATATTTGCATGAATTTGCATACACTAATTCATCTTAACATTCTCAATAAGCCAATCTACACAAGAGAGGTCACTTTGGCGTCATGTTGCTTCAATTGGTTATGTTGAATGTCAGACTGACTGATAAAGTCGCTATTATGTATCAAAAGTATTCGAATGTTATTGCCAAACCAGGCAATTTCCTTAATTTTTTTTTGCCAAACAGGCCCTTAGAAACAGTAATTTCGGATTTTCAGGAAGCCAAACAGCCCCTGACAAAACCTGCCCAGATTTAGTCTGGATAAAAATTAAATTCAGCCAGATCCGATAAAAAAATGAGTCAAAACTGACCCAAACTGAATACAAGATTAACGGGTAACCCGACCCGTTAGCTGACCCATCTAAATATTCTGGATATCCCGACCCGAAAGATCCGAAAACAACCCGAGAATTCATCTTCTTCGCCCGTTTTTTTTTTTTTTTTGAATTCGCCGCAAAACCATGGAAACTTGAAATCAATCGATATGGGCTGTAATAGAAGCTTACTAGTGCAGCGAAGTACGATTTTTTGCAATTCACATAAAAAAATTGAAAATCGAATAAAACGATTCAATCCACCGAGTCAAATCGAACTTCTGACTAATGAATCCTTACGCGAGCTTGAAACGGCATGGGGTTGCCTTTCGAGTTCAGCCGTGGAAGTGCAATCCGTCGCAAAGGTGGCAGAGGAGGTTTGGCGGCGGAAGTGGGGAAGAAGACCCGTACACCCAATTCCTTCTTTTGCTTATATATATTTTATATATTTTACTCCTTAATTTTGTTAATTAATTATGTTCCTCAATAATTAACAAGAGATCTAAACTGTAGTTCATTAATCTAGTCAAGAAAGCGTTTCTACTAGATCTAACTTAAGATATCACGTGAAAGGATAATAACTTTAATTGCATAAATATAAGACATGAATCATAATTTTTTAATTCAAGATCAAGAAAGCAATAGACCTTAATTTGTATAATCAAGATCTATAAAAATAGGAAATTTAATTTTCACAAACAGATCAAGATAGCATAAAATCCTAATATGCATAATCTAGATCTTTTAAACTTAAGAACCAAAATCAGATTTTCATATTTCATAAACATAAGTTTTTGAAAATCTCAAGTAATCGAACATGGGTGGTTCTGATACCACTTGTTGGATCTAAATCGAATACATAAACATAATGATCATTATATCTAATTCGATTTAATACCGAAAACCTTATTGCCTAACCATGTCGATTATCAAGAGATTAAAAGTTGATCTGAAACTTTAATGCAGCGGAAACTTACCTTGATTCATGCCAGCAATCTTGATGTTATTGATGATTTAGTGATGATGGGTTTTATGATCTTCCACTTGATACACACCTTAGAACCTTAATACTCATGCAGAAAGGGATTGCAGAGAATATGAGTTATGTAACTCTATATTTATTGTTGTGTAGTGTACAAGTGGGGATCATAACCCCTTATATATAATAACCTAGTAGGGTTAGTATATGTTTCATTATTTTCAATTTGGCCCTTCATCAAATTGAAAATCACAAACTGGTATCTACACTTTTATTCCATGATAAACTTAATACGCATAGTCCAAAAGATAACATAATTAGACCACATAATTATGAACTTTACTTTATAATAGCAATACACACTAAATTAACATATTAGGCCCACATAACTATTGGAATTTCCCAACAATTATTTCTTAGAATAATGATAAGACGTGTCGATTCACCAAGTCTTGTAGTCTTACATGATCTGCAATAATCTTTGAAAAATTTGTAACGCGTTTATAAGACTGACATTTTTTCTTGGTCACCATGTCCATAGTGTCAAATGAACTGTAACAATTATTTTTTTTTTTAAATGGCAAGAAAAAGCCATATAAGACTGACATTTATTCTTGGCCACCATAGTGTGAAATTATCTGGAAACTGCACCCCGTTAGAAATATTACAAACTCTTCTCTTTTTTTTTTTTCCGGAAATGTTACTATTCGCTCCATTGTTTTAGGGTGTATATTTCCACTCCGTTATAACTAAATGTAATTTTCATAAAGACCCGTAATTATTTTGAAGTATCGTTTTAGGGGAAACTCTTACTAGATTTCACATGGATTGTGGTTCATTTATGTCATATGACTTGAGCCTAATTCGTGTAAAAAATTGGCTCAAAAGTTATGAATTGTCCAAGACCTTATAAGGTGATCTTAATATTTTTATTTTTTTTATTCATGTGGGACGTTTTATCTTAAAATTCTGGAATTTTAAGCGTGGGTTGACTGAACGTATGGGTGAAGCAACCATATCATGTGAAATTATTAGGGCTGTCAACCGAGCCTTGTGAGCCGAGCATTAATTGACTCAAACTCAAATATCATTAGACTTCATGGCTACGGGTTCAAACTCGTATACCATCGGACTTTTAAAGTTATAGATCGGCTCATGTAACTTTTCGGGTCTTCAGTTCATATATTAGGCTTGCTCATACTAATTACAAATATTATTTGACAAATAAAAACTACGTGTTGTTGAATCGCATGTAAATAGACTAATCTTACTTAATGCACAAGAATATATAAATTTCTTACTCGTAATCCATATTATAAAACATTAAATAAAATTTCTAAAGTTCCGAGACTCGAAATCTATTAAATTTAATTTCATATAAATAGTAAAATAGACTAATCTTATTAATGTACATATTCTAATTTCATGCAAATTTAATTTCAAATATATTTATTTGTTTATGCAGTAACAAAAAACTCCATTATTATATTAATTTGTTCAATTTTATAGCAAGTTGTCGTAATATTTAATATTGCAATCAATAAGATGTTTAGGTTTTCCTTCCTAACAAAAGTCTTTTGACACAAATGCGCAGTGTCCCCCGAATTATTGAAAAAATGGAGTTAAACAAGTTAACGTGTCAAACAAGTCCAAGAATTTTTTCTTTTAAGGTAAAAGAGTCCAAGGTTAAACCAATGTTTTAAAAACCGGATCGGATATCGAACCGGTAGCCTTATTGGTTACTGGTTGTATCGGTTTAACCGTTTTAACCATTGGTTCAACCGGTGTGACGTCATTACAATATAATATTTTAATTTAAGTTTTAATGTATGTAACTATTTTAAAAGTATATTGTGACGGCCCGACTCCGCGGGTCCGTCGGATAACAGTCGAGAAGTTATTATTATTTTAAAAAGAGTTAAAATTATCGAAACATTTTAAAAGAAACGATAAATTAAAATCGAGAATGAAAGGTTTTAAGCGGAAGCGGTTTAAAATAAAATAAGAACAATTTAAATTACTAAGTTTTTTTTTTTATGAACAAATAAAATCAATTTTTCGTAGTAGACGTTTCAAGCGGAAGCATTAATCATAACATATCAAAATATTTGAACAAAATCAACCGAGAGAGATAAATAAGTAATTTATGAAAATCTTGTATCGTTTACGAAAATATAAATCAACTTTAACGATTCAAATATTCGGAGCAAGGTTTTAAACAAAATCGAAAAGAACATAATTCTACAATAAAATATAACTACTTTCCCAAATACTAGGGTGGAACCGCAACCGTGATGACCTAACCGCAACCCGACTATTAATTCCAGAATACCTGAAACTGAAAAGAATGAAACACGGAATGCCTAAGTTGATCGTCCAACTTAGTGAGGCTATAGTGCACATGTGCGTGGATGCAACATAATATACATGAGCATATACAACAGTACAGAAATGAACATATGCTATAACAATTTAAGCACGTTAAACAAGTAACCAACATTTGTTGATGTCGTCCTCCTCTTACCCTCCAATCCACAGTCAGGAATACCACCACCGAACACTCCAAGTAAGGTGCGACCTTACATAACAGTGCGCATTGACGTCAAATGCCAGGAGTTTGACATTCACTCCCCAAGTGTAACCTCCACACTTGGCTCGTGAAGCAGGTCTACGGTGGATCGAGGTAACCCTCCGGCCCTTACCTTCCGGGTTAACCACGATTCCGCACACCAAAATAGGGGCCCACACAGTAACAGTAAAAAGTACAGTACAGTAACAATAACAGTAGCAGTTTATTAACAGGAAATCGGTAAACAACTCAATAACAGTTCAACATATAATATCAATGACTCATAAGCACATAGACATAAACAATAATTCAATGTGTAACTTGTCCTAGCAGCCGAGTTCTTTATGTTATCATACATCACATGCTTGTGCGTTTAGGAACTAAGTTACAGTTATGACTCGACCTACTAGCACATTCGGACTTACACACAAGTAACACATAGCACTCACCTGAAAAGCTTATTACGGCGATCAAAATTCCACAATGATGTGTATCCGAAACCTGAGCAAGTACGTATACGACTTAGAATGTATTTAACAACCTTACTTAAACATTACCGATGAAAATCCTACACAAGGATTTCCTAAACTAACACATCGCACACAAGAACTTAGAACTTTCGACATCAAACTCCAACTAAAAGTTATTATTTTCAAAACTCGAAATTCTAATTACAAAAACAGCGCCAACATAGCAAAATTTTCCCTTCATTTTCCAGATTTACAAAACAGCCCCTAAACTTTTAAAAAATCCATTTTTTCGAAAATTTGCAACAAACTTTAAATCAAAAGATTTTTAACTAAACTCATATCGAAAATCAAATAAAAGTATTAAGTATCTTGTTACTTCAAAAACCAAATCTTTAAAATTCCCACAAGTTTAAAACTTTTCGAAAATACCCTCATAGTTTTGAAAACATAGAAAAATCAACTTTCTTGAAAAAAATAATTCAAGATTCAAGCATTTAAGCAATAATTTAAAAATAATCAAGCATAATTTCAATATAAAACTAAGATTAACAATAAGTTTTAATAATTTTTTTTTTCACAAACTAACATTGAGAAACAAAAAGTTCTTTAATTATAAACTTTCTTCGGAAAAATTTACAAATTTTCAATCTTATAACTAAAATGAATAAAACACTACTTCAAATCAATTAATCAAGAGTTTATAAAAGAACCATGTAAAAACAGCAACTTTAACCCCTTATTTTCAGATTTACAAAAATAACCCCAAATTTTTCAAAAACTCCCATTTTTGCAAAATATCGGAACAAACTTTAAAACAAATGCTTTTCAAGTAAACCTAACCAAATATCAAACAAAAACTTATATTTTCAGTCCCTTTTTAATCCCAACAAGAATCGCAACCTAAGCCCTTCAACTTTTAAAACCTTTCAAAAATACCCCCCAAAGTTTCGGAAATTAAAACCAATAACTTTCTCACAAAAATAAATCAAGATCCAAACATATAATCAATATTTAACAAAACTAAAGTCACATTAAATATCTAATATTAAATATAAACTCAACAACTTATCACAAAAGCTATAAGGATGAACTAAACTTCTTAATATATACTATGAAGAAAAGAATGTAAAGTCACAAATATTAAAGAACACATGCATAGACGGATTTTTACCCAAAGCAACGAAGGTGGTGAAACTCTCTTCATTTCCAGACCTCCGAGGGTGGTGGTTGTAGCTCCGGTGGCAGTGGTGGCGGCTCCGGTGGTGGTTCATAAAAAGGCCCTCAAATCCTTACTTTTCACCATTTTCCAATGGCTGTCGATTCACTTTGGGAGATCAAAACGACGATCCGAACGGTCAATATGTTGATCCATGTGTGTAGAACCTTCACGGAAAATTTGGGCATGATCCAACGGTGGACGAAGACGGAATGGTCGAAAAATCGAGGCTGTGCTGAGTATACCCGAAAACTATCTTTCTAAATGTGTAACGACTGGAGATTCACTTTGGGAGATCCGAACGACGATCCGAACGGTCAATATGTAGCCCCATGTGTGTAGGACCTTCAGGAAAAATTTGGGCACAATCCAACGGTGGACGAAGGCGGAATGGTCGAAAAACCGAGACTGTGCTGAGTATACCCGAAAATTTTCTTTGTGTTGCCTCTTCTATCTCTCTCTCTCTTATTTTCTTTAAGAAGACAAATGGTGAAGGGGAGACATAAAATCTGATTTTGGTGGATAAAAAGAGTGGTGAAGTGTTTGAATGGGAAAGGGGTGGAGTGTTTGATTGGAGATAGGGGTATGGTGTCAATGGAGAAGGGGTATGGGCATGATTATACATAATAGGGTCTATTCCATGTCTCCAAGGGTTGATTTTTGAACTACAAGTAGGAGAAATCATGGCATGATCAGCCAAGGAAGGAAAATCGGCGGTTTTTGCACTTTTGATCCCCAAAATTTTGAAAAGTGCAAAATAACCCCTAAATCAAAATTTTTTCGCACACTTTGGTCCAACCTAATAACAAAATGACCCCAATATTTTTAAAATGCAATAGACATGTTTTCCAAATTATTTCTAAGTCCAATATTTCATAAGAAATAATTAATGCACACAAAGCACAAAATAGAGTTCAATTTTTTTTGTGCTCGAAAATTTTAATTGTACGTTTAGGTTTAAAGAAATACTATGTTTATTAAAAATAAAATACGCCACACAAAATCGGGTTATTAATTCAATAACTTTATTTTAAAATATTTTAAATTTACGGGGTGTTACATATATTATTCATTTTTTCAAGTTTATTTTCATAAAATAAATGTTTATCTCATGATCAATTTTTTTTCCTATAAATTTTGAGTTGATAATGAATTATAGCAACAAGATTACAAGTATGATAACATGATATCAACGCAATAATTCAAATTATAATAAACACCATATCAAAAACTATAATTTTATTACAATTCACCTATAAAAAAAGAAATCATTGATGAATTTTGTCATTGAATCATATAAAAAAAATGAAAATACTTGAAGTTTGAGAAAAAATGATTTTTCTAATGAAATTGATGCTCAAATATATTTATATAACTTATTATATAATTTTTTTTTGTTTCTTTTTGATTTTGTTTAATTCAAAGTTAAAAATAGAAGAAGAGATGTGAGAGTATTGTTGAAGTTTAAAGGTCGCGAAAGAGAAATAAAAAACCGTAACGTAAATTTTTTATTTTTATAAGTGAACCAGTGGTTCAATCGGTTCACTGGTTCATTGGTTTTACCGGTTTTTTACCGGTTTCTTCCTGTTCGAATTGGTCAGGAACAAAGATGGTTTTGGAGGGTTAACCGGACCGGATTGACAGCCGGTTACCGACTAAACCGATCGAACCGGCCGGTCCGGTCCGATTTTTAAAACACTGGGTTAAACTCATTACATTGGAAATGAATCATAAAATTCAACAAGTAAATTTACATTAATTCCACAAAGTTACCAATTCATTTGAAATGCAAAAATACTCTTCAATTCGACTGAAATGCAAAAATACTCTTTGTTATATTTTTAATTAGCAAAAAATCTCTTAAATTATTATTGTTAACAAAAAAAACTCTTTATGTTAACATTTTATTAAAAAAATATTCATATTATACCAGTTTATTAGTTCATTACACCCATTAAATATGAGTTGAGCATACAAGGGTTTTTGTCAATTTTTAAAATTTACGATGGGTTCATAGCCAATTTTTTTCGTAAAAAATAGTTTTCTCACATTTTATATTACGAATAAATAATATTTGGGATATCTTGCCACTTTCCCTACAAATCACGAAAAACAATAGTCATTAAGAGCGAGTAACCTTGAAAATGAGTAAATGCATATTTTGGTACCATTGGATACGCTGACTTGCCACTTAACTGGTACCATTGGATACGCTGACTTGCCACTTAACACAACACTAACCTTGAAAATGAGTAACTGTCTTAAAATGGGAAAATTGTTTTTTTGGTACCATAGGATAGGCTGACTTGCACTTTTGGTACCATTGGATACGAAAATGCAAATTTGGTACCATAGGATATATTTTCATTGCAATTTTGGTACCAAACCCAATTTTTCTACAAAGTTAATGGCAATTTACCCCATATCATGAAATGCATAATGTTCAATTTATCCCTCTATAATTTGAAAAAAATCAATTTACCCCCTGTAAAATTTTAATCAAGCAATTTACCCCCTTCAGCCGGAGATTGTAACTCGCTTGCCGAAATTGAGAGTATGCATGTAAACTATTTTATTTAACATAGGGGGATAAATTGCCACATTTATCATAACACAATGGGTAAAAAATCACATTATCATAATAAAAGTGGATTAAGTGCCGCCTATAAAAATATCAGGGAGGCGATGTGAAATTTTTACAAAATTTTAAGGGGTAAAATGCTCTTTTTAAATCACGAGGGGTTAAATTGAACATTATGCATTTAGTAGGGGTAAATTGCCATTAACTTTGTAGAAATATTAGGTTTGATACCAAAATTGCAATGAGAACATATCCTATGATACCAAATTTGCATTTTCATATCCAATAGTACCAAAGTAAATCAGTCTATCCTATGGTATCAAAAAAACAATTTTCCCGTCTTAAAATATAGAAATATTATACTAATAAGATATTTCCGCCAAAAATAATACAGGTGTGTATTGACATTTCACTCAGCCTACTAGATATACAAATTTACGGTGCAATATTGGAGAAATATCACCCAAATAACAAATCCACACCAAACCCAGTAAGTAAGAGTATTATATATTAGATGAACTTAATACGATGAATACAAAAATTAGATGAACTTAATACGATGAATACAAAAATTGTTCACCTTTGTCTGCAATCCCTTCCGTTTGTTATAATTTCCCTTGTTCCTTTACTCTGTTTTTGCTTAGACACAGACACTTTAACCTCAAATATAACCTTCAGAGACTCCGACACCATTATTTCCGGCAGGCATGTTTTCAAATTGGGATTCTTCTCCCCGGCAAACAACACTAATCGTTACTTGGCTGTATTTTACAACGTGTCTGAAGAAACCGCAGTATGGATAGCTAACAGAGACAGACCGCTGAACGATTCTTCCGGTACCATAACTTTTTCCAGGAACGGCAACCTCGTTCTCACCAACGGAAGAAATGAAACTCTTTGGTCAACGAACGCGACAGGTAATGTAGGAATTTTATTTGTACGAAATTTTTCGGCATGCTCTGTTCTGGTGATTAATTAAGAAAGTGTATTTTTTTATCCTTTTATATTTTTGCTATCGGCTGAAATGTAATTGTGTCAAATTATTATTTTACGTTTGAATAAGTATTATTGAGAATTTTTTTTTTTTATGAAATTGAAGTCTTACTCTATGACTTTCGCAAAAACGAAATAGCAATAAGAAATTAAGAACAGATCGGTTGTAGTATTTTGTGTCCATTGAGACTGTCTATGTTTTGTTTTACTAAACATTTGGTGGATTTAGAGTTGCTCAATACACTTCAATTTATAAATACTTAAAGAAAGATAATTGCATTAATTTAGATGTATATAAACATTAATTCTAAGTGAATTATTTCAAATTAATGTATAATTAATATATATATTATCTTCATCAGGTACTTCTCCGAGGAACACAAGTGCTCAAATTCAAGACAATGGTAATCTTGTTCTTTGGGACACGTCTATGGAGAGCATAATATGGGAAAGTTTTGCATATCCTTCAGATGTTTTCCTACCAACGATGAGGTTGACAGACAACATATACACGAGGCAAAAGGTGGTTATAACTGCGCGGACAAATGGGTCGGACCCTGAACAGGGAAGATGGACATCATGACTTGAAGCTCTTAAAGTCCACCAAATTTTCATCTGGAATAATGGTCGACCTCACTGGAGAAGCGGCCCATGGAACGGAATGATTCTTAGCGGAGTTCCGGATATGTATTCTCCTTATCTCGCTGCATTCAGCCTCTCGAATGATACCACAGGTAAGCCTAAAAGTTAAATCAGTTTATTCAATATTCAACTCAAATTAGTTTGATAAAAGCTCATTTGAACTAGGTTTATTATATTATTTTCTTTCGATAACTTCGGATACTCGATTTGAGCTTGACTTGATAAGTTAAATATATATATATATATATATATATATTTAAAGTAACAAGCTATTAATATTGAGCTTAATGAAAAACATACCCATGTTCTTTGCCTAATTTACACAACTCAACTCATTTCTACCATGCAGACACTTTCTACTTCACACCGCATGAAACAACGTTCCTGATGAGAATTACCCTGAATACTACAGGAAATTTAGTGCAGACAATGTGGAACATTCAGCAGAGGGACTGGGACATCACGTTTGTCGCTGTTGAAAACGAATGTGACTTTTATTAAACGTGCGGACCGTTTGGGAGCTGTGATATACAAGATTCGCCTATTTGCTCGTGTATTAGAGGATTTGAACCCGTTAACAGGGAAGAATGGGAGAGCGGGAATTGGACTAGTGGGTGTGCGAGGATGAGGCAATTGCAGTGTAATCTTAGCAATAATACAAGTGGAACGGAGATGGGTTCTTGAGGCTTCCGTTTACAAAGTTACCAGACTTTGCAGAACAATTTCCATCGAGAGAGCCTAATGTTTGTAGGACTAGATGCATAAGTAATTGTTCCTACATAGCTTATGCACATGATCCGTATATTGGTTGTATGTCTTGGAGCGAACCGTTGGTCGATTTTCAGAGGTTCAACGGTGTTGGAATTGATCTTTTCCTTCGCATGGAAGCTTCGGAATTAGGTACTTTTGCTTTCTGACAAATTTTGAATTCTAAACTTACAGTATTACTTATAAATTGAATTTGAGTACTCTTTTTTTTTTCTTTCAGATAACCATAATGATAGACTGCTTGTTGTCATAATTCCATTAGTAGTGGGTTTTGCTGCAATATCCTTTGTCATAATCATTGCTTGATTCTGGAATAAAAGGAAAGGTAAAAAATTTGCCCCGAAAACTATTGCAAAAGACATCAAATTTTTAGAAGCAGAGAGTGCAATAGTATTCAAAGATGAAACAGAGAAAGTTAATGTTGAAGAGTTGCCGTTGTTTTCTTTTGAGACGCTTTCAAACGCCACCTATCGATTTCATGAAAATTATCTACTTGGCAGGGGTGGTTTTGGCCTTGTTTATAAAGTAAAATTCTTCATACTTTTCCATACACACTTCCTTTTCTTTCTTTTTCTTTTTCTTTTTTAACACTTTAGAATAGAAAATGTTAAATTATAATGTGTAGGGATATTTGGAAAACAGGAAAGTAATTGCCGTGAAGAGGCTTTCAGCTACTTCAGGACAAGGCAATGAAGAATTTCTGAATGAAATGGCTGTGATTTCTAAACTCCAACATCGGAATCTTGTTAGATTAATTGGTTGTTTTGTGGAGGGAGAAGAGAGAATGTTGATATATGAATACATGCCTAATAAAAGTCTGGATGGCTATCTCTTTGGTCAGTTCATATTCGAAAAAATTATCATTGTTCTGTTGGGTTGAACATGAAATTCTTACCTTTTCTTTTATGTTCCATTTTTCTCAGATCCAAACCATCCATCACAAAAGATTCTTGATTGGAAGAAACGATTCAATATTATCGAAAGTATAGGAAGAGGTCTTTTGTATCTTCACAGGGACTCTAGATTGAAAATAATTCATCGAGATCTCAAGCCAAGCAATGTGTTGCTTGACGAAGACTGGAACCCGAAAATATCAGATTTTGGAATGGCAAGAATATTTGGAGGAAATGATGGTTTTGGTAACACTTCTGAACAAAGTGATTTTAGACCTTCTTTTTCCGTAAAATAATATCCTAGTAAGATGATTTTGCAGTGGATATATGGCACCAGAATATGCAATGGACGGAAGATTTTCTAAAAAGTCGGATGTGTATAGCTTCGGAGTGCTCATGTTGGAGATTACAAGTGGGATTAAGAACACAAATTATTACAATCATGAGTTATCTTTGAGCCTTCTAGGATGCGTAAACTCTTTCTCCTTCGTTCCCACATTAATTTCCTAGTAAACATCGAATTGATTATTGTTGTTATCTAAAAATATTTCAGGCATGGAAATTGTGGAATGAAGAGTGGTTTGGATTTTGTGGATCAAACAATTGATGATTCAAATTTTGAGGGGCAGATTGTGAGATGCGTTCACATTGCATTGTTGTGTGTTCAAGAATTTCCTAATGATAGGCCTTCAATTCAAACCGCTCTTTCAATGCTTAGTCGTGAAATCATAGACCTGCCAATACCTAAGCAACCGGTCTTTGCCGAGAAATGGAACCTTTCTCATGTTGGGACCAGAACGACTCAACGGTCGAGCCAAATTGGATATCCATATTCCAATGACCTTACAATCACTGTGCTTGATGGAAGATAATATGTCAATTTTGAAATACTTAAAAGATAATTTCCTCTTTTATAGAAGACAAAGTTAAATAAATCTTGTCAAAAGTTGTTAGAACGCATTTTAATAACCATTGGTACTAAAAATTATATTTAAGTATTTATAATTTCTTTATAGCCTTAAGTTTCATTGAGTATATGGAGAAGTTGTACGTTTCGATTATTTCTTAGAATAATAACAAAATGGATGTTGGAAGTAAATCCAATATATATAGTTAGGTTACAATAATAAAACCAATAAACAAATATTTGCTTGAGCCATCGCATGAGTTTTTTTTGGGTTTGTGAAAGAGATCGAGGTACTATTCGCACTTGGTTCCGTCTCATATTCAATTAGAAATTCTTCACAAGGTGCATAATTATCATATTTGTTCGTGGTTTTATTCTCTGTTATTCAAGTTAGTAATTTGAGGATTTTCACCTTGTTAGTGATGTTGTTGTTGTAGTTTTATGTTATTCGTTTTCCGAGAGATGTTCTCTTGATGAATTGGTGATCCCCTAGTGGTTCTAGGGATGATGATTTTGTAAATCCACTATTATTATAGTGGATGAGTTGGATCGGATTTCAATCTCGTGATTTTTTCCGATTTTGGTTTTCTACGTAAAAATAATTGTGTGCTATTTACTTTCTCAAACATTAATCTAACTTGAATCCGTCAATAGTATATGGTTCATACCTAATCGTGTTAATCCCATTTTTAATTTGTTATTTGCAGGAAAGAAAAAACTCATTCTGCTATTATAATTATTGTTACTAATTTGGTATTTTTTCGTGTTGGCTGCTCTCAAATCTCAATGGGAAAAAAATCTTTAATGTAGTCTATGGAGATTGGAGAGGACCTAATTATATATATATTAAGATATTTTATTGGGTCCTCTCATAACGGGTTTCAACAAAACTATAAACCTATACTTATTATTGAGTGAATCACACTCTTTCGTCCTCTTATGGATTGACTTTTGTATATTCGTCTCTCAATTTTCTTTTTGTAATAGATGCATTCCTCTTATTAATGTATTGTTTAACCGATTCATTTTTCGGTTATTACCCGTCAGAGATGCTCTACTATATTTGAGCAGGATATCTTGAATGCTTATCAGGATATTGGGTCCACATAAAGCCCTCCTATCATTAGTGGTCAGGTCGTGGAGGGAAACACAACACCTCTCCTCAATCCCCAAAACAAGCAGTCTAATCCTCCGGTTGAGCCTGCTTCAATCGATACTAATCCTCATTCCGAGGTTAACTTGAAAGCTTCAGAAGATACATCGGATCTTTCTGCTACTGTGTGCTCATCTCAGACTGTTGTGGGTGATTTTGCGCCGCAAATAAATCAAGCTGTTCAATCTCCTCCGAGGATTGCCCAACAGATTATTGATATTGGGACATGTATTCAAGTTCAAAGGGCTTTTTTCAAATGCCCTTGATGATCCTTCCTTACTGGATGAATGTGCTCTTAGCATTCAAGTCGAGGAAATTGGGAGTCTTGGAACTGAGCGGTCTGGGGGAGTCTCACATAGTGCATTGATCCCTGCATCCAATGAGCAAGACGGAGTATCTTGGAACCTAGGGCTAGGTACAATCTTGCCTGGTGAGATCGAAAAATTGAAAGACCTTTCTCCTTAGCAACTTGTCCAGTCGAGTTTTATACATCTGGAACTGGTAATTTTTAAACATCCTATTAAATTATTCCTATTTTACTTCTTCTCAAGTTTTAAATGCTTCAATCTTACTTCTCATGCCAAGCATCAAATTGCTCAGCTCGGGATTCAGAACGAAGACGCTTACTTCGCCCAGTCTAGTACTAACACTAAACTGGATAATATTGCTACTGCTCATCGAGCTCTAATAGTAGATTCCCTTCGAGCAGAAATGAGAAGCTGGTAAAGTTGAATGCCGAAAACTGCTGAGAAGGAAAATATTCTCAAAGAGAAAAATTATCTTAGCCAGCTGAATAAAAATTTGAAGGATGCCTTACAGACGCAGATCGAGAAGGCGAAGAAGTCTCAATTCGATGCAAGTTTTGCCTTTGGATATAAACAGAGGATCAAGGAAATGCTCACTTACCTTGGTCATGCTACTTCTCCCGATCATTGTTGGATTTATCAACATACATGCTTCAAATTCACATAATCGAAGCAAATAAAGTAAAAAAGGATCTTACTTAGCAATTTGAACCGGCAATTGAATCACGAACTCTGATTTCTGATTTCTGGTAGTTTTCCAACACTCTGGTCGGTCTCCAATCACGGACGGAAAGTAGACACGAATCACAGCCTAAGAACCCTGCACTCCGATGTTCTTGATTGATCAAATTAATTCTCCCCAAAAGTATTTTTCTCTCTGTTTTGTTTTTTCTCTCTTTGTTTTTTTTTTTTCTCAGATTTTCAATTGTAATTCGACTGACTTAGAGAAAAATTAAACGTCTACTAACATAAACTGACTTGTTAGAGAGAGAGGGGGGAAGATGTAGCATAAAAGTAGGAGTGGAGAGTTAATTAAAACTCCCCTTGATCAACTGGATCCGGATCCGGTTCGGGTCAGCCCACATGGGCGAACCCGATCCGACCCGGCCCAATTGGATCAGTCCAACATCTCCCACTCGCACGTGCGGGCTGACCCCGTGCTTTCAGTGATCAATTCAATTTACATCCGAAGTTCCGTATGGGAAAATAGGCCGTGTGACCCGGCGAGTATATGAGCACGTTGCTATATACCTGTTAGGGTGATATAGCTGCTCAAGGAAACAAATTCCAGAAAGAGGACTATTCTCGCTATTCCCTAGATATCTTTCGTACTACACCAGTCGACGTATCCTTTATCCCTCCAACCTTGGTTATAGGGCATACTTGACTCTTTGGCCAATACTACTCTGTATTCACAATTACATCTCAAAACAATTAAGTTTAATGTAATTAGCTAGCTGGTGAATGCAAGTAGGGTGTAAGTCGAAGATAATCTTCCTTTCCTACAAGGATCTTCTGATTTCACTTTAACAGCTTTCCTAGACACGCACCGCATCGCCGTATGATTCATGGCTATTAGTAACGTGCTAAAGTAGCAACACCAATGAGAAACCATAAGAAACTGTCAAAAGTCTTAAGGGCATTAATTTGAGATTCCCTTGAACCTCAAGGTCTCACATAATGAGAAAGCAGGGATGCATTTGCTCATTAACCTTTGTGGTCACCTTGCACACGTGGTACGAAAACACGTGTTACGATACTTTTCTTCCCGAGCAGAAGCGTATGTCATTTACAAAGGGATTTGTAAATCTGTATCGTACAGATCTCAGTTTAAGTATTCCTCGATACCCAAACCCGAGTTTTCTTCTTTCGTCGTCCTCGGCTCAACTCCCAAGAAAACTCATATCTGGCTTAAGATAAGTACAATGGATAGTGGGGAACCCATTTCGATTACTTTACATATATAATAACCTCATCTCTGCATATTCCAAAATATCAGAGGCGATATCTCATGTGAACGAGCCAATTTCATCTGATTGAGAAAATCTCATCTCTGCACACTCCCAGTGTCAGAGGCGATTGCTCATGTGAGAGAGGCAATCTCTACTTATCCGACATACCTTTTAGTGAAGACATTTTAAAATAGATCTCAAAATATGTGTATATACATAAAAACATTAGTACATCAATGTTAGTGGCAATAACATTCTTAACAAAATCTAGTACATTAAATTCTACGCAGTCCTAAAGACTTGGTATGACCTATGAAAGCCTCTTTAGCTATAGGTTTAGTGAAAGGATCAGCAACCATCTGATGCGTAGATATGTACTTGACAGTCACCTCTTTCTTCTCAATGATATCTCTTACAAAGTTATATCTCGTGTCAATGTGTTTGGTCAGTCCATGATATTTGGGATCTCTAGTGTAAGCCATAGCTGCTTGACTATCACAATAAATAGTCACAGCTCCTTCAGAGTTACTTACTATCCCCAAATGCACGAGAAATCTTCGCAACCAAACAGCTTCCTGTACTGCAGCTGAACATGCCACGAATTCCGATTCCATGGTTGATAGTGCTACACACTTTTGTTTCTTGCTGCTCCATGATATGGCGCCATCATTCAGTAAGAAAACATATCCGGAAGTGGACTTATGACGATCTAAGTCTCCACCCCAGTCAGCATCAGTGTAGCCTTTCAGCGATAATCCCTTTCCTTGAAAACAAAGGAAATAGTCTGCAGTACCCTTTAGGTATCTGAAAATCCTCTTTACAGCAACCCAGTGTCTTCTTCCGGGATTGGATTGATACCTACTGACCAGACCTACGGCATAGCAAATGTCGGGGCGAGTACACATCATAGCATACATCAAGCTCCCTACAGCACTGGAATATGGTACTTTTGACATTTCTTGTTTCTCTGCTAGATTCGTTGGACACATCTCCTGACTCAGGCTGTCGCCTTTCATCACAGGAGTATCTATTGGCTTGCAATCGTTCATCCTAAATCTTTCTATGATCTTCCTTATATAAGATTCTTGAGAAAGAGCAAGGAGTTTCTTTGAACGATCTCTGTGGATCTTAACGCCTAGTATGAAATTTGCTTCACCCATATCTTTCATCTCGAAGTTAGACGATAACCATTCCTTGATGGTGTTTAAGAATCCTTTGTCATTTCCGGCTAACAAAATGTCGTCAACATAAAGAGATAGTATTACAAAAAATTTGTTTGAACGTTTGACATAGACACAGTGGTCTTCATCCATCATGACGAAGTTATAAGAGATTACAGCCCGGTGAAATCTCAAATACCACTGCTTTGATGACTTCTTAAGACCGTAGATTGATCTTTTCAATTTACACACTTTGTGTTCTTGGCCTTTGAGAATAAATCCTACTGGTTGATCCATGTAGATTTCTTCTTCTAATTCTCCATTAAGAAAAGCAGTCTTAACGTCCATTTGATGTAATTCCAAATCTAAGTTAGCTACAATGGACAAAAGGAGGCGAATAGAGGAAAATCTCACTACAGGCGAGAAGGTTTCTTCGTAATCAATACCCTCAAGTTGAGTATATCCTTTAGCTACTAAACGAGCTTTATATCTATCAATGGTTCCATCTGCCTTCTGCTTAATCTTGAGAATCCATTTATTCCCGATAGATTTTCTGCCAGAAGGAAGATCGACCAATTCCCAGACTTGGTTCGATTTCATGGAATCTATTTCTTCTTCCATCGCTTTCTTCCATTCGTCCTTCTGAGGACATGACAGAGCTTCATCAAAAGATTTGGGCTCTTCATCTTCTATAGAGGAAATATTAAAAATATGTCCTTCTACGTCGTAATGACGTCTAGGAATATTTCCTCTAGAACTTTTCCTAAGTTGTGATTCAGCAATATCGTTCTGGGGTAAATTACTCCCACTTGGATCAAGTGGTCCAGTCGTATCATTTTCCACCAACGATTCGTCTAGCTCAATGCCATTCGCTGAATCAGTTAATTCGAATAGAGGTTCTCGACTTTTGATCTCACCTCTTTTAGGAAATTCGTTCTCTAAGAATGTCGCATCTCGTGAGTCGATTTCAGTGGTGCTACCCTCTTCATTTTCTCCTATGAACACGTAACCCTTAGAGTGTTGAGCATATCTTATGAAGATACATTTCTTTCCTCTGGGGCCAATCTTGCCATATTTGTTCGACGAGTCGAGCACGTAGGCAGCTGATCCCCAAGGTCTAAGGTTACTCAGATCAGGTTTCCTACCTGTCCAAAGTTCATATGGAGTGGTAGCCACTGATTTTGATGGCACTTTGTTCAGTATATATGCAGCAGTTAACAAAGCATCTCCCCAAAAGGAAATCGGTAAGTTAGCTTGCGCCATCATGGACCTAGTCATTTCTAGCAATGTTCTATTCCTCCTCTCAGCAACTCCGTTCTGCTGAGGTGTGTCAGGATTAGTTAATTGCCTAGTTATCCCATTTTCTTTACAAAAGTCCTTAAATTGACCTGATAGATATTCCCCGCCTCGATCAGTTCTCAAGGATTTGATCGTTCTGTCTAATTGATTTTCTACCTCATTAAGGTAACGTCTAAAACACTCCAGTGCTTCAGACTTATGCGAAATCAAATAGACGTACCCAAAGCGAGTGAAGTCATCTATGAAAGTAATGAAATAGGAGGCTCCATGTCTTGCCATAACACTAATCGGACCACAGATGTCTGAATGGACTAATTGCAATGGAAATTCAGCTCTAATAGCCTTTCCAAAAGGTTTACGAATAGATTTTCCAGCAAGACAATTTTGACAAGTAGGTAAATCGATTTTAGATATCGAACCCAATAGGCCTTCTCTAGCGAGACGATTCATTCTATCTTTTCCTATGTGACCTAATCTAGCATGCCAAGTATTAACATTCACAATAGAATTTCTGGAGGAACAAGCATTCAAAACAGAACTACTATTAACATAAAAGTTAAAATTATGTCTGTTACAATCAAAAACCATAAAACCATCTCTAAGATGTCCAGAACCATAATAAACATTGTCTTGATAAACATGAACAGAATTATGACAGAAGTTCAAATTAAATCCTAATCTTAGAAGAGCAACAACTGAAACTAAATTCCGTCGAATTTCTGGAGCGAATAAGACATCTTGTAGGATCAGGGTTCGTCCACCATGCAAATCCAGTTTGCAAGTACCAATCCCTTTAACCTCCACTCTGGCTTTATTTCCTACATATATCCATCTTGTTCCAACAGGGACTCGACGAAACTCTACCAACGATTCACGGTCTCTAGTCACATGGTCTGTTGCACCTGAGTCAACAATCCACACAGGATATGATTCAGTTAATAAAACAGTACTAGATACATGAACAAAAGACAAAGACGAGTCATGGTGTGCTACCTTATCCTTCTTAGGATTGGTGCACTCTCGAGCAAAGTGCCCGAGTGCTCCACAGTTGAAGCACTTCATCTTGTTCTTGTCTTTCTTCTTCTTAGCAAAACGCTTACGTTTACCG
Organism: Penstemon eatonii; assembly: GCA_038501285.1. Classification (NCBI taxonomy): domain Eukaryota; kingdom Viridiplantae; phylum Streptophyta; class Magnoliopsida; order Lamiales; family Plantaginaceae; genus Penstemon; species Penstemon eatonii. Next base: position 36,099,616 of record CM076711.1, on the reverse strand, counting down.
CCATGGTTGGGGTTGTTGTTCTTCTCACCAGTCTGCTTCCCAGGGTTGCCTTTCTTCCAGTTCCTCTTACGTTTGAAGCCCGAAGCTTTCTTGGAACTAGTCTCAGCAATGTAAGCACTTGACATGGATTTTGCAACTCCAAGTCGCTCATCCTCAAGTTCAACGTGGCGAGCAGCATCAGCAAAAGTTTTGATGCTATCATTATGAGTCAGATTGATTTTCAGATGCTCCCACTTGTCAGGAAGTGACCGGATTAAGGCTTGAACTTGCTGCTCATCAGAGAGGATATGGCCAGCTGACACAAGCTCCCTAATCATATTAGACATCACCCTAATGTGTTGCTTAATGTTATGATTGGGCAATTTCTTATAAGTGTCAAATTTGATTGTCAGCTGCCTCAGACGAGTGATTGTCGTACCCCCATATTTCTCCCTGAGAAACACCCATATGTCATGAGCGGTAGGGTGCTGCTCACACTCGTAAATCAAATCATCAATCACAGAGCTAACCAGGATTGCACGAGCAGTGGAATTTTTCTTTTTCCACGCCTGGTAAGCCTCTTGATCCCTTCTCTGTTGGACACTATTTCCAACACCTGGGTCATCCAAGATTCGGTTGATGCCATCCAAAGCATCTTGCTCATCGAGCACATACCAAATCTTATGACGCCAGATGTCATAGTTGTCACCGTTCAGTTTGTCACCTTTGTTAAGGTCAGCAATTATTGATTTAGATGCCATAGTCTGTTATGTAAGAGGTGATTAGATGTTAAAAACCCTTATACACATATTTTATTTTATACTAAGTCAATTAAGCTCCATTAAGACTCGACACAAGCAATGGATTCGAAAGTTCACGCAATGTTCCCAATCATCATCCATTTACAAGTATCTCATAATTATGGACTTAATATCAAAAGTATAAAAAACTAAAGTTCTTGGTGATAGTCATTCTAAAACCTAAGAACTCCCACTGGAAAAGATGCTCAAACATGCTAAAGCATAACAATACATATACGATCATAAATATGTAAGCAAACAAAGCATGCGTTTTGAATCAAAACAACTAAGATCCAAATAAACAATTATCAAATTCAGTCTCATGTCGAAAACAAACAAACAACATAGAATATCTTTAAATGGAAATGAAATTACAGAAATCATTCAAATCGGAAAAATCGACCCTCTGGTTCGATTGATTGCCAAGACTGAACAAAAGCTTCATTGGCAATGGCTTGAGACAGCCTGTCACAAGGTACTTGCTTCAAGGACCGATGAGTTGATTTCTTCCTCATGCCGGACCTCAAGTTGCGGAGGTGATGAGGGGTAATTTGGATCCCCTGTTCTCACAAGCTCGGTGTGGATCGAGTAACGCCAATCCTTGCCCCCATGAACGACGAGCCGAGCCAGGCCCCTAAGTGTTGTTCCGAGCTTACAAAGGGAATCCGAGAATTGAAGGATACTGTTGGGCCGAGCCCAGGCCCAAGCCCATCAGCACAGCTATAAATACCCCATGCATTTATGAAGACGACACAACTTCCCAGGTGCTCTTCCTTCGAGACTGCTGCTCGGACTCACTTGGGAACAATAGAATAGTTTCGCTTATATGTATTTCGCCCTCTTGCATGTACGGCATCCAATAATGCTCGAGTAGGACCCTAAATACTTGTAGTTTGTACTCAGTTAATTCGAATACAATTACTATTGATCTTTACTTTCCATTTAATATTGTTATTATCGCATTGCAATCCATCCTTGATCGAACAAACGAAAACACGTAAGATCAATTGGCGCCCACCGTGGGGCCTTATTCGAGTATTAGATCGAAATATGCCTACTACGAGGAGAAATACGTATATCAGAGGAGAGCCTTCCCATGCAGTGGGAGCGCAAAATTCAGTGAACAACGAACACAACAATCAGTCGCGTGCGAATCATTAATTAGTAACTCAGTAATCTATTTTCCAGGATGCCTTCCGATCAGCAACACGATCGTCAGATAAAGGTCAAAGATAAAATGGGTTGAATTTCCGACCTTTAGATTGGTAATTCTACTCTGTGATAGTTTAGTTCGTTATTTCCTTCTTCGGATTTATTTTCCACTAATGATCAGTTCTCTATTCTTAACCGAGTTAGATATTTCAAAGATATCATTCTAAATACAATTAGCTTGATCATCAATTTACGACAAAAGCTTATGGGAATCTATGGAATTGCAATCTATGGATACTTGGAATTTATTTTTCCGACCATCATAATTAATGATTTCAGAATGTGTTATTTCTCAATTAATCCGTATTCATCGACTATCTGATGCTAGTCTCGATCAGTGGGAATAGATTTGTTTAGTTTCCTTTGCTCGATAAAAGTTTCTAAGGGAATCTTGCAAGTAGATATCAATGAACGCCTGTAAAAACGACGGGAACAGGCTATATGAGTCCTCGAAGTCGCAATCGAGGATGGAGTATAGCTCGATCGCTAAATAGGGATTCATGATCTCGAAGGTTGGGGATAAATAATTTCGCAATTGAAGTACAAGTTCCAATGAGTCTTGCTCATGTTCGATCGAAGAAGTGGAGGAGATAATAAAATAAAGAAATTTGATCTGAAAACAAAGTTCTGTTAATGATATTCTTTAATGAAGTTACAAGAGAAGCCTCGGGTAATATTAAAACTCGAGCTCAATAGATACATTACAATTGCTCCTACCCTATTACAAATTCTATGAGTAATTTTATCTTGGTACGTACTTGGTCTTCGTTCCCTAAGATCGCTCCAGATGCAGAACTCAGCAGGGGCTCTTCTTGGCAATCACTCGCCATGTGTCGCACATCCATCTTCATACGGGATAGAAGCCGGATCGGAGCTTCCCTTCTGATTCCCGAACCGATCTTAGGTCTTCGTCAGTAAACAATGATTGATAAACTCAATCATTGTCTACAGCTCGATCTGAACCGGAGCAGCAAAGGTTTATTTCAACGGAGTCACTCTGAGCAAGCTCGAAGGAACTTTACTGCAAGAAAGCCCTCGAGGAAGCTGATGCTTCAGATTTAAGGAACTCCTCCCAGGTTAACCAGCTGCCCGATCAGATGCTACGCCAGAAAATTGGAATCCCAACCTGCACCAGATAGGATATGTATGGGAAAACAGGTTGCCTGCCGGTATTCTAGGCGCCTTTTCTTTTGCCTGTCGATATTCTAAGCGAAAAGGATTGTACCAAAAGAGCTAAGATCGAAAAACAGGGTTCGAAGTCTAATCTCAAATTCCTTGATCTGGGAGAAAATATGAATCAAATTTAAATCTCGACCCATAGTGATCGGAGGAAGCATAAAGGAGAAAATGAGGAGTGTCGTATACATGAAGGGACCTATTTATAGTGGCAAGGGATTTTAAATCAACGGCTCAGATAATAGATTATAAGCGGCTAAGATGTCCGTATTAAATGGACTGACCGATACGTTTCCCAAGAAATAGGGTCCTATTTGGTTAGGAGGACACATGGTTTAACAGGGCGTATAGGAAAATTCTGACATTCTGAATACCAGTTCGGTATGACATACTCATAGCGTTATTGTTGAACATTGATAATTTAAACACAAGTTCAATCTATTCAAATATTTTTACAGTCAATTAATGCTATTCGACTTGGAAGAACCATAATCGGTCTATTCGAACAGATCTCTCGACTTGAAAAGTTATGCGACTATATAAATTTGACACTACCAAAGATCAATTGCAACATATTCCTTATTAATTTTAGGTCCACTAAAATATGTATCTATTACTCGATCAAGCAAGTGGTATTTGATTATTTCTTTATCTATATTAGAAGATCGAAATGGAGTTATTGGAGATGAAAATTTATCTAACTATGTTTTATGTTATCAACAAAACGAAGACGAAGTGTATTTATATTATATTGTCTCGGAAAATACAAGATATGGGAAATACATATCGAGCATAGCTCAAGCCTATATATTACATAAGAACGCTATTACTTTCTACAATCCTATGAAATTTTCGGTCTTTTCTCCTATCGCGTATTCGGAATAACTTATCCCCGAGCAAAGGAATCTCCTTTGGAGACGCAGGCTTTTAACCTTATTTATGGTTTTCTGAAGATGAAGGGTTGGGTGCACGGTCTGTCGGGTAGTTACGGTCTTCGTCATCTTCTTCCTCAATATGCGTTCCTAAATGCATTGTAGTAACAGGTCCCTAATCGAAGACCTGTGCTATAACCTGCAGACTCCATGAATCTGGCATATTGGCTTTCAAGATGGAAGTGGTATTTGCCTGTCGATATTCTAAGCGAGGTCGAGATAGTTTTCCTTCTAAATGAAGGATGTTCGGCTCAAAGAATATTCGAAGTTTGAGCTTGAATAGTTGGACTAAAAGAATAATGATCCCGATCACCATGGTCGAAGGAATAAGACGCCAGTTCTACCATTGAAACTATTTCAAGGGAGTAACTACCTTTTATAGTGGAAATTGAAGAGAATCCAACGGCAAATAATTAGTAAAACGAATGGTTAAGATCTGCAGACCGTTGCAATCCCCAATAAATGAGGAACCATTTGGGAAGGATGAAACTTATAAAAAATTGGCAATACATACAAAGGGCTTAGGTCGGACATAACAAGAACCTCGCAAGAAATATTCTTATTAAGACAAAGGTATTATAGGGTTATTTACTATTGGCTATCTCGCTATCTCGCTATGTTTCGTCTATTCTCCCGATTCCAGAAGACAATTTTTTCCTCGCAATTTATTCCGATCAGAGTTATATCCAGTGAAAATTCGTTTCGCCAACGATGATATTTACTCGTCGTATTTTATTATTGATCTCTACTCGTCTATTATTCCGATATTCTTGATCTATATTCATCAATTATCAATCTCTATCTATCTCCGTCTATTATTAAGGGTGAAAGCTGTTGCTAAGACCCTCGAAGATCGACCAAGGGTGAAAGTCGTTGCTATGCCCCTTGGATCGAAGAAATTATAAAATGGGTGAAAGCCGTTGCTACGACCCTTGGGCTAAAAATGCTCTGAAACGACTAAGGGTGAAAGCCGTTGCTATGCCCTTTAGATCGATATTATCAAATGGGTGAAAGCCGTTGCTACGACCCTCGGGCTAAAAATGCTCTGAAACGACTAAGGGTGAAAGCCGTTGCTATGCCCCTTAGATCGAAATTATCAAATGGGTGAAAGTCGTTGCTACAACCCTTGGGCTAAAAATGCTCTGAAACGACTAAGGGTGAAAGCCGTTGCTATGCCCCTTAGATCGAAATTATCAAATGGGTGAAAGCCGTTGCTACGACCCTCGGGCTAAAAATGCTCTGAAACGACTAAGGGTGAAAGCCGTTGCTATGCCCCTTAGATCGAAATTATCAAATGGGTGAAAGCCGTTGCTACGACCCTCGGGCTAAAAATGCTCTGAAACGACTAAGGGTGAAAGCCGTTGCTATGCCCCTTAGATCGAAATTATCAAATGGGTGAAAGCCGTTGCTAGGACCCTTGGGCTCAAAATGCTCTGAAACGACTAAGGGTGAAAGTCGTTGCTATGCCCCTTAGATCGAAATTATCAAATGGGTGAAAGCCGTTGCTACGACCCTCGGGCTAAAAATGCTCTGAAACGACTAAGGGTGAAAGTCGTTGCTATGCCCCTTAGATCGAAATTATCGAATGGGTGAAAGCTGTTGCTAAGACCCTAACTGCAAGTTATTGATGATGCCAAAAATTCCAACAATATCCTATTTCGGACTACAGCAATCGAGATCTGCTAAGACCGCCTATTATTATCCGAGTATTATTAAACTTTCGATTACTCTATCAACAAATGAAGTCGGCAAAGAACGCCAATTATCATTTATATCTGAATATCAAAGGTCGAAGAATGTCGATTGTTGTTTATTATCTAAATACTTATCAGAGTCGCTGGGGAATAGCATTTGTTGTTCATATGCTTGAGGCGAAGAAATTGATGCTCGGTAACAATATACGGAAGCAGTTTTGCAGATTAACAAATAAGGATGATAAAGGAAATAAATATTTCATTCATGACCCTTCAAACAGTTACAAGAGAATTCGTGATTACAATAATAAGGAAAATCGAGCAAAGCTAAGACTTTACATTTAAATGTAACCCTATTACAAGTTAACCCTACGCTAGAATGTTTTCGTAATCAAAAAAGGAAGGCGGGGCTAGAATAACACTTCTACCCTTCATCCATCGCTTCCTCAATGATTGCTCCACACAGCACCAGATCGAGAGACAGGGAGGCAATTCCTAGAGAAATTATTCCACGCAATCTCGAAGGCAACATTCTTCAAGTAAAATCTTGAAAAAATGGAGATCGAGTGCAGGAAAACTCCTCCAGCAGTTGACCCACTATCCGACCGGGTGGAGCGACAGGATACAGGAGTTCGAACCAGTCTCAAATGGTTGGAATCAGAGAGAGCTGGTCGCCTGCCGGTACCCCAGTCGCAATTATTTTCGCCTGTCGATACCCTAGTCGAAATAAGTTGCCATTGGAGACAGCCAAAATTATAAAGGAAGATAGTTCGAACTCGAACCTCGAACCGTTTTATCGGGGATAACAAACGAAACATGATGGCCAGAGGAAGTAAAAACTCAATCATAGAGCCGATCAGAACAATTACTGAAATGTAAAAATATGAAGGTAACTACGGAACTATATATAGTGGAAGGAAAAGGCAATCGACGACTCAGATTTGATAATACTAACGGCTGAGATACAAGCAATAAATGCGCCGACCGTTACGGTTCCCGAGAATACAGAAACTGTTTGGGGTAAGTGAAGAAAATGTCAAAATTATTCCCGCTCTAGTTCGTCCTGTTCGAATTCGTTATAATCTCAGTTCCAGTCATCGAAAGAGAATCATGAAGAAAAATTCGGAGTGTAGCTTATAAAGAAAGCGTTATCAGTAATTAGTCCGAGGATGACTGAGACCAATGAAGTACAATATTTGAATAAAGCGGTCGTAAGGATCAATAAAAAAGACTATTAATTTCCGAGCTTAACATATCAAGTAGTTACAAGTTACAAGAAATCAACTCCTATAACATATCAATTAGTTACAAGTTACAAGAAATCAACTCCTATTACATATCAAGTAGTTACAAGTTACAGCGTTGTATCCTTTTTTATAGTTTTCGAAGAGAAGAGGGATGATACATCTTTTTCTAGGTGTAATGTGAATACTTTTTGAGGACCTCGATCCTCGAAGCATCGCCTCCTCACATCTTCCAGAAGAACCAAACAAACTGTCGAACATCCTCGCGAAAAATTTAATGTTTAAGTCTCACCTCGGCCATAGAAGGTCGAGGGAGCTACTGGGGTCGTGGATGGTCAGCAATAAAGCTTATTGGCCTTCAGGGTCGAAATAGTGTTCGCCTGCAGATACCCTAGTCGAGGATGAAATACAAATTTGACTATGGTATGCAAAATAAGTCCTAACTCGAAATTCGAAATATTGAATCATACAACAAAATCTTTCAGTCAGCATGGTCGAAGGAATCTATTTTTGAAAAATCTTATAAGGATGCAAAACGAAGAGCCCCATTTATAGGTACCATTCTCAAAATCCAACGGCTAGCAGAAAGCAAAAGGAACGGTCAAGATCGAAAGACTGTTGCGCTTCCTAAGAATTTCAGCGAAGAGAGAAGTGATTTATTTTTGAAAATTAAGCAGAATTAATACACAAAGATCGAAGATCGAGAATCGCGAGCACAAGGTCAAACGAAGAAAGCAAACTAAAGCATGGAAAGAAAAGAATACATCAAATTATAGAAGAACATGCAATCAGAGAAGTAGATAGATTATTACAAACCATAGGGGATAAAATGTTTGAAATTATTCATGATCGCACAAGAGTAAAAACGATATAGCCATACAGCAAGTCCGGCAAAATAAAAGACAACATCTAGAGAAGCTTATTGTCGGAGAAAATCTTCCGAAGCTCGGCATTACGAGCCTCACATCCAGCTTCATATCCACGGTCGTAAGCCTCCTTTTCTCGACGCGTGAAGTCTTGCCTCTCCTGCTCGTGAAGACTTTTCAGTTTTCCGAGCTCCTCATTCAGCCGCTTGTGGATCTCCTCTCCGTCTTCTTTGACAGATTTCTCCTTCTCTAGAACAAGCTTCTCCGCGAAGACACGATCGAATTCGGCTTTCTTCTCCTCCAGCTCGAGGGAAATAGCAGCACGCTGATTGGTTTCCCGCTCAGCAAACGTTTTAAGCTCAATAAAATCTTGTCCGGCATCGGCAGCTTAAAAAAAAAAAAAAAAAAAAAAAAAAAGAGAGAGAGGAATAAATAGATATACCTGAAACAGGAAGTGCGTCCCAGACTCAAACAGCTCTTCTATGTTTCTCTCCTTGGACATGTTGGGTTCGGAAGAAGTAAAGTTAGCTTGCAACAAACTATCCATGGGATCAGCCTTAGAAGGAGACCCATCTTTCGACTCCTCGGGCAGGGAAGGAGTAACCTTTGGAGGATTATCAATTTTCAAAGCTTCAGCAGAAGCCCCTCCACCAATTTCTAACTTGAGTTTTTTGCTGAGACCTCCTGCGGGAGGAACGGTTGAAGCATCAGAGGATGATTTGCTACCAATAGCAAGATTTTGCAAAGCCTCAATGGGAGTGACCCCATCGGAATAAGGCCTTTTGTTCAAATTAGGAACAGGAGTCTTTTCTCTGACAGGATCTTCACTCGATGAACCGACAACTTTCGGGGAAGAACCCCCGAATGCAGCCTCAAGCTCTTCGTCCAAAATAGACTTGCTGGAACTGCCCTTGTTTTGCTTCGAGGAAGTGCTTTTCTCTTTCTTATTTTCCCCCCCTTTAGGAGCTTTCGGGGAAGACACAGAGGTCTTAGAAGAAGATTTGGAGGGTTTGGCCTCCTTGGCAGTTTTCTGCTCTTTGCTCGGATTCTTATTCTTCAAGCCACCAAACAGCTGTTTGGGGTCGATTGCTTTGCCTAGTACGTTTTCCATAATAAACAGGGAGAGAGTTAAGAAATTAAAAGAATACAAAATATAGAGGAAGAGCTCCGATCTCTAAGAATATTTTCTGACAAAGTCTGAAGAGGTCCTGATATTTATAGGCGCTAGACCCTATAATTGTTAATAGTGGAATCGACGCGACTATCAAGAAAGATTCTATATGGAATAAATAGATATCGAGCATAGATCACGAGAAAATATCGAACTACGAAAGGCAAATAATGTCTAAACATTGTCGAGATTGGAATTTACAAATTACACGAATTAAACCAAAAGGAAAACAAATCCGATTACAAAAGTGAGTTACATACATGTATACATTCGATCCCTAACTACGAAACTATAGATCGCCCCCTCCGGCGTGATCGAACTTAGCATTCGGACCGACGCCATCTTCACTGCCGCTGCTTAACGGATTAGTCTGGTCAACGGATCGATCATTTTCCTTATCCAATTCGTCCTCTATGTTAACATCTTCTTTTTTCCCCGAAGCAGAAGGGTAGTCGTCGTTAGAGCACTCAAGCAAGTCAGGGTTAGGCATCGGAATGCCATACTCCTCTACTAAAGAGGCAAAGCGATGATCCTGCCATCTTATATCCGTCTTGGGTAAAGAGGAAGCTTTGTAATCCTTCCCTTCAGCATTTTTAAAAGGGTTCATGTGCTGATAATATTCGTCCATATTATCTGGAATTCTCCCGGCCGAAACCAATTGTTGAACCCCTTTGTAGAAGATCGTTTGGAGAATCCCTCCCATTCTCCTTTGGACTAAGGGATCTAAGACGGGAGATTCCAAGAATTCTCGTATGGCCGGAATCACAGCCTCATCCCGGCCTTGGGCATATGCACGCTCGGAATCTTGCTTTGCTAGCTCAAGTTCGATCTTTACCTTCTTCAGCTCTTCATCGAGGGCACTTCTCTCTTTAACAGATGCCAGCAAATCCTCTTCTACAGAGGAGGAGCGTTTCGTAGTCGCTTCTTTGAGCTCCTTCTTTATTTGAGATAATTCTTGTTGACTTTCTGCTAATTGAGATCGAAGAGTTTGATTATCGATGAAAATTTGCGCATACGCATCATGAGCATCCTGCGACTCCTGCTCCAGCAATGCTAAACGATAGGTTTGAATAGCAAACAAATCCCCGACCTATGAGATAATATATGATATCAGCAAACGTAGGGGACTCTAAAGAAAGAAGAGAGAGTTAAAAGACAGATTATCACCTCATGATATGTTCGAGAAAAATCACTCAAAACCTCGAAGTCACCATTTACGGTATGAAGCAGCATATCCCGCTTGAATCGACTAGCCATAAAAACTCTAGCGGCTTTGTCAAATTCATTCTCACCACTCGAGTCCAGGTCAGTTAGAACGCTACCATCTTCAGGGTATCCAGCAGCCCTGCTACCGCGGAGATGCTCGTCCATAAAGTCCGCCACGTCGGGCTCCGACCTACCTTCTCGACATGGAACCGAGTCAGAATTCACACCAAAAGGTTTTACCCTCCTCGAGGGCCCCGGGTGCTCAGCATTCCTCTTTCGACTCAGAAGCTTCTCATACTCCTGAATACCCTGAATCCTGTTCCAGGAATGTTGACTATAGCCAACGGATGAAAGAGCAGAAGTATCGGGGGAAAACAAAGTTCGAAGAGGTCCAGCAGAGGCGGAGTTTAAGGAACTCATAGTACCAACGCCTCTCAGATCGGGAATTGCGACTGGAATAGTAACTGAGTTTCCGCCCAAGTTACTTGTACCCGCTCTATTTTCGGAAGTATGTGCCAACGGATCGAAATAAAATGGTTTATCTTCAACCGGACCTGCTGCAGATAGTCGGAACTTCTCAACGATTTGACCTGCAAAGGAAATACGAGGGGCGCATGAATGTAAATTAATGATCCATCACGCCTCAAGATAGGAACAAGCCAAAAAAAAAAAAAAACATACCCAAAGAAAGAGAGGCGAGAGGCAGAGCGGCAGAAGCTGATGAGTCACCAAATTGGGGAAACGACCCTTCTAAGGATTGATCGGATACAAGACGAGAATATTTGAGTGTTGGAGCAGGATAATCACAGCGGCTCAACCTAGCCAACCGCAAAACACCTTCCTGAATAAGGAGCTCGGTTTGGTAAGGATTAGACCGCAACTGCTCGAGAAATTCGTCGGAAAGGCGGTGGTTGAGTTTCTCTTTAATCTTGCGAGGACCATATGACCAAGAGTTGACTCCATCCCACCGATAGGGTCTCATCTTCGAGCTACTTTCTGATATAGGGACATCAGGGCCCTTCACAAAAAAGAATCTCCTCTTCCAACCTATACTCTTTTCCGTTGTTATTCTCGTAAGAAAGGGCCGCTTCGACCGCTGGCGGATGGACACAAACCCCATATTTGAGCCCTTGCACAGGTCCATTCGGAATATTTGCCAGAAATTACTAAAGGAGGCCTCTTCCCCCTTTGCCTCCATAAGAGCGCTAAACACTGCTATATACGCAACAAAGTGCGGGAGAAGCTGAGCGGGAGAAAGTGAAAAGAAAGTCAGGATATTTCTGACAAGGGGAATGAACGGGATACGCAAACCATAAGGAAATTGATCCTCGTAGAAGGCTTGACAGCTAGCCGGAGGATCGGTAGCACGTTCAGTATAAGAAGGAATGACGATCGAAAACCCTTTGGGAAGAAATTTCCCGAACTCCGCCTCAACATAAACACGATCATTCTTCGAGAAATAACAGGAAGTTTCACTAGCAGGAAGTTCTAACCTATTCAAGGTCACAGCCTTAGAGGCATGCGTATGTTTGAAAATCCTGACAAAAGCACCCTCGCCGATGCTGCGTTTCTCGACCTCGTTTTCTTCGGGATCCTCATCCTCGTCTCCTTGACGAAATTCACCATCTTCGTAATCATCTACAAGCTTTAATAAAGGATCGGACTCTTGGTTTTCTCCGACCTTATTCTTGCCCCTTGCACTTCTAGAGCTCAACATTATGGATTGAGAAACAAGTATACAAAAGCAAATGCTGTTTCGAACTCAAACGCTTCGAGCACAAGAGAGAATGTAATATGTAAATAATTTTCCAACGAATCAACATATATATACGGGGTTAAAAAGGTAAAATTGCAAACAGGTCCCCGAGTAACCGCGACGGTTGAACTTACTATGGGTAAAAACTTAGGGTTATCCCTCAGAGAATTGCACTTTTGATCCTTCATTTTCCAAGTTGCGGGATATGTTCCTTGCAAATTATCCTTGGGAGTCTCATGGGTCCTTTACGTTATGATCGAAAAATAAAGGAAGCATTCGCTAAGGAAATGAAGAAAGCATCGCGGTATTTCACAACGAGGAACATACCAATTGGGAGATCATACGTAAACAAAGAAGGACAAGGTTATTATCTCGACATGCCGATATATGTTGTTTCTATATGCACTCTTTTTCCCTTGCTCGGTTTTTATCCCAATGGGTTTTTCCGGGTTAGGTTTTTAACGAGGCATATCCGAAGCATGTTCCGAACGGCACATCTCATACCAGCGGGCAATATAACTTGTACTTCTTCGAGCGCAAGCTTCTCTTTACGCTCGAGAAGTGGGGGAGTATTGATGAGGGATAATTTGGATCCCCTGTTCTCACAAGCTCGGTGTGGATCGAGTAACGCCAATCCTTGCCCCCAGGAACGACGAGCCGAGCCAGGCCCCTAAGTGTTGTTCCGAGCTTACAAAGGGAATCCGAGAATCGAAGGATACTGTTGGGCCGAGCCCAGGCCCAAGCCCATCAGCACAGCTATAAATACCCCATGCATTTATGACGACAACACAACTTCCCAGGTGCTCTTCCTTCGAGACTGCATCCAATAATGTATTTCGCTTATATGTATTTCGCCCTCTTGCATGTACGGCATCCAATAATGCTCGAGTAGGACCCTAAATACTTGTAGTTTGTACTCAGTTAATTCGAATACAATTACTATTGATCTTTACTTTCCATTTAATATTGTTATTATCGCATTGCAATCCATCCTTGATCGAACAAACGAAAACACGTAAGATCAGGAGGTTAGAGTTCAGACTAAGAAACAAAGTCTTTTCAGCCTTTTTCTTGAGGTATAATTTCCATCCATTATGCATGTTGTGAATAAAGTTTTCTATAGAGTTATCTCTTCCAATATAGTTTCTCGCCTCTTCCCATACTTTATGAAGTTCAACCGGAAGAGATTGCTTGAAGACATCACACCGTTTTTCAAACGGATGAATGTCAGTACCATAATAGTGAACGCGGCGGTGTAACTTTCTCATTACCCTCCAATGCTCTTCCAAAGAGTGTTTGGGATCCATTCGGTACGACACCAAATTTTCTTTGACCCCCGGTAGCTCATGGATACGTCGCTAAAGGTCTTCTCCCCGAAGTACCCTATATCTGCTATAGATCAAAGGCATACCTGAAGGATAAGGGTAAATATTAAATGTTTGCGGAATTTTAATATTTTCAGTGATTGAAATACATTTTGATACTTTCAAGAATATTTTTCTTTGCCAAATTTCAAATAAAAAATACGCGAAAAACAAATGCTCAAGCGAGAATAAAAGAGCTTAATTTTTCTAAAGTATCAAAAAATCAATCTTAGTAGCCACCCATGAAGGACAATTTAATTTAAATTTTCTGGAAAAATTTTGGAATTTTCTGATGAAGAATTTATTTTCTGTGAAGTTCTAAAGATTTAAAAGACAATAAATTAAAATAAATTTTAAACATTGTTCAAAAAATTATTTTAATTCACAGATAAATCACAAATAAAATTTGGAGTTTACAGAAAAAAAAAATCCGATCGAAACCGGCCGCAGGAAGCCACCTCACGCACCGACACGCGCTGGCGGTGGGTGCAAATTTTATTTATTTATTTTTTTAAACAAGCCTCTGCCACGTGGCAGTTCCTGAATATAACACGTGGCAAGGAACAGTGACGTGGTCGCCCACGTCAGATGGCCACGTCATAGACACGTGGATGTACACGTGGCAGTGCCGTGGCAAAACAGTTCGAGAATCCTACGTGGCGCTGACGTGGCAGACACGTGTGTCTGACGTGGGTGCCACGTGGATGTACGCGTCTGCTTGAGTAGTTACAACTGTTCATGTCGTGCTCCACTCGCGGTGGTGGCGCGTGTACAACACGCGCCGCCTTCTTCTCGTTTTCCGGCGATGTCCTTCTGGCTACCCCCCCATTTTCGTGCCTTCCGAATCCATTGGTGCAATCAGTTTTACATTTTGAGCCCTCGACGTTGGAGTGTGCGTTACAACCGCTTAGGAAGAGAGTGGCGAGTGTTTTTTAATTATGTGTTATTAATTTATTTCCAGATTATTAAGATAAGTAGGCAGAGACTTAAAACTCAATTTTCGTACGAAATCTTTAGCCAAAAATTAATCTGGGCACAGATACAGAAAGCTTATTTTGAGACGAACGTAGGCATATATGGTAGATCGCATAATTCCAAGTAACACATCGGGAAAACGCATAATACGATTTTAAGAAAACAATTTTTCCAGAACAGAATATACATCAAAAGATTCTGAAAAAATTCAGATAATTACTACATCATATAAGCATGCTTCAATAAAAGTTTCATCATAATCCGACAAATATAGCATGCCTCGAAAATTAAAACAGTATAACCATAATTCCACAAATTCGAAAAATCATCAACAAAAACAATTTGACAGGAATTATAAGGCACATACAGCATGATTTTCGAATATAATCAAAAATTTAAAGAATTTCGAACTCAATCGCAACAATGGCTCTGATACCAATGTTGGATTTATCAACATACATGCTTCAAATTCACATAATCGAAGCAAATAAAGTAAAAAATGATCTTACTTAGCAATTTGAACCGGCAATTGAATCACGAACTCTGATTTCTGATTTCTGGTAGTTTTCCAACACTCTGGTCGGTCTCCAATCACGGACGGAAAGTAGACACGAATCACAGCCTAAGAACCCTGCACTCCGATGTTCTTGATTGATCAAATTAATTCTCCCCAAAAGTATTTTTCTCTCTGTTTTGTTTTTTCTCTCTTTGTTTTTTTTTTCTCAGATTTTCAATTGTAATTCAACTGACTTAGAGAAAATTAAACGTCTACTAAAATAAACTGACTTGTTAGAGAGAGGGGGGGGAAGATGTAGCATAAAAGTAGGAGTGGGGAGTTAATTAAAACTCCCCTTAACCAACTGGATCCGGATTCGGTTCGAGTCAGCCCACATGGGCGAACCCGATCCAACCCGGCTCAATTGGATCAGTCCAACAATCATAATCTCAAGTTGTGATATTTGTAGCTTTTTTAGTTTCTATCTTCTGTATATGAATCTGAACAATTTGATTATGCTATCGAGAAGTAGTATTTTGATTACTGCGTCTTGCAATATTACTTCTTCTCCCCCTTTTTTAATTTTTTTTTAATTTTTAGATACAAAACTCCATTTATAACAAGAAAGTTTCATCAAACTTATCTTTGATCATCAATATTTGCTGGTCAACGTTAGCTGATTGTTTCGTTGGATAGAATCGTCGGGTAACTTCGTAATTATTGATTATATCTAGCGTAGTTTTGGAAAGTGGAAATGTTGCTCTACTTAATATGAAAAAAATATCAGTCGTTGAGCTGTTCGTCTTCTATCCGTTGGATACGGATCCATCTATTATAAATAATAACTTATAGTAGTAGTTATCCCAAAAAATTTCTACACAAAAGTAATGAATTCGCGTACATTATATTTAAATTATTCTTTATATCGAATATATTTCTTCGATATTCATCTTCGCACTACAAGAAAAACGGGATTTTCCGACGGACATAAATCCGTCGGAAATTTTCGACGAAAATATTTCCGTGGGAAATTTCCGACAGATTTTCCTATGAACAAAATCCGTGGGAAATTTCCGACGGATTTTTCGATGATCCAAATTCCGTGGAAAATTTCCGACGGATTTTCCGATATAATTAAATTTTCGTCGGAAAATACATTAAAAAGTTAATAGGAAATGGGGAAAAAAATTTCCGACGGATTAGTAATTGAAAAAATAATAATTGCAATTTAATTTTCGACGGATTTATATCCGTTGGAAAGGTTAAGAAATAATTTTTTTATTTATTTCCGACGGAAATAATTTGTCGGAAATTAATTAATAATAAATGTAATTTCATTTCCGACGGAATTAATCCGTCGGAAAATAACTAAATTTTTTTTTATTTAAATAAATAAAAATATATATTTAATTTAACTCGTTTCACTAATTGCATACTTAAATTAATATTTATTGATTTAACTTGTTTTCCATTATTTGTTTTTCTAATTTAAACAATTTTTGCAATCATTTGATTAATTCAAATCTTTTCGGATCGATTTAACTCGTATGTACATAACCATATGCTCAACAATTTTAAATTAGCGACTAATTAATTTCGAGCCAAGCTAATATCGATTTTATTATGAATAACTTCATTGTACCTAACCCTAATGTCAACAATGTTGGTTATTGTCAATTAATTTTACAAGTTGAGAGTCGATCGATTTGATTTCGAATAATCTCAATGACATAACCGGTTATATAATCAACAATTTTGAATTACTGAGAAATTAATAATTTCGAGCCAAGCTAATATCGATTTGATTTCGAATAACCTCAAATGTACGATATAACATAAGGTCGACGATTTGGTCAATTAACATTGCATATCGAGAACCGATCGATCTGATTGTGAATAGCCCCAATGTACATAACAATATAGTCAATAATTTGGGATTAGTGACTGATTAAGTAATTCCGAGTCACATATCGATTTGATTTCGAATAACCTTAATGTAAATAACCATAAGGTCAATAATGTTTACTTTGGTCAATTAACGTTACAAATGGAGAATCGATCGATCTGATTGTGGATCGATAACCTTAATGTAAATAACCATATAGTCAACAATTTTGAACTAGAAACTAATTAATTAATTCCGAGTCAATTATCGATTTGATTTCGAATAAACTTAATGTACATAACCCTATTAAGATTAACAATTGGTCAATTAACTTTACAAATCGAGAATCGATCGATCTAATTGCGAAAAACCTCAATACATATAAACATAAGTTCAACAATTTGAATTAGTTATTAATTAATTTATAATCAAGTATCGATTTGATTTCGAATAACTTCAATATACATAATCATAAGGTCAACAACGTTGACTATGGCAATTAACGTTGAAAATCGAGAATCGATCAATCTGATTGCGAATAATATCAATGTAAGTAACTATATGTTCAAAAATTTTGAATTAACGAATATTTAATTAATTTCGAGCCAATGTACAAAAATAGTAAATAATTTGAATTATGACTAATTAACTAATTATGAACCAAATATCAATTTAATTTCAAATGACCTCTATTAACTCATCTTCCACCAAATTGATTCCATTTAGATTGATTTAACTCTTTTAATTTCATAAATTTTCAATAATTTAATTAATTAATTTTAAAAAAAATTAATAATAATGTATGTTTAAGATAAAAAGACATAAAAAATGCACTTAACTACTTATGGGTGTAGATCCTCTGTACCACTTTTGGTGTACCACTTAAGTGTATCATCATTAATTAATTGACACTTGCACATATAATAATTATAATAATTCTCACATATGCATGTGTCAATGAATTAGTGGTGATACACTTAAATGGTACACCAAAAGTGATACAGAGAATTTTGAGCGCTACTTAAGGCATAAAGCCCTAATTTCATCTACCTCATTCTCAAAAAAAATCTTCCTCAATCTCACACGCCGCTCTTCCTTCCCCTCTCTCCCACACCGCCACTCTTCCTCCATCTCTCTCTCCACCGGCCGACACTCTTTCCCCTGCTCCTGCCCGAACTCACGCCGCCCAAACCAGCCCAGCCCGCCCAGCTTCTTTCTTATTTCTTATTACTGTGAGATCTACTCCGAGACTTGGTAAAATCTCGATCCGATTGTTACTTTAGGTTTTGAGTTTTATAATGCTAATACGCACAGACCCTCACATTATTTAGAGAAGCTCTCGGGGTTTATTATAGTATGATACGGAGATGAAGCCATTAGGGTTTGTTTAAAAATGTGATCTTTTTGTATCTATACCAAAAATGTTGATAATTTTGTTTCTTTTATTGTGATCTTCATAATTATGCTTCTTTTATTGTGATATGTGCTGTCCTATTAGAGATGAATGATAATCCTTAGTCAAATGTTATCTGGTGTTATAATTGTTTAACATAGTGGTAGGATTTGTTGATTGTACATTTTTGTTTCGATGACCTTTTGATTTCGAAATTGCAACTGTGAACATAGGGGTAACATTTCTTTATATCCGCGTTAAATTTCCCAAGGGAGTATTCTTATAAATTTTGAATTTTAAAAAAGTGCCATCAGTTGTTATTTAGACGAGGTTCGACCTAGATGTATAAATGCCTGAAGCATGTAAGCATGGGCTACACTAATCTGATTCAGCACTTTTGGGCTCCAAATTACATTTACACATATTATATTTTCATTCTGCATTTTTGCTGAAGATTAAGCACTGGGAATGTAGATGGAAGTATTTTCAGTTTATTTTTGATGTCACTCTTTTCTATTTTGTATGTTAAATAGTTCAATTGAGATTATGTTCTTACTTTAAAAATATCAGGTTTCTGTTAGGAATGGCCACGCAAGCTGCTAGTCCTCCTCCAGCTCCCAGTGCGCAAGTGGTTGGAAATGCTTTTGTTGAGCAATATTACCATATTCTCCATCACTCTCCTGAGTTGGTCCACCGATTTTATCAGGATACAAGTGTCCTTAGTCACTATTCTTCAAGAAAGGCTGAGGGTAACAGACTGTTTCCATGTTAATATACTTGTAATATAGTTACTTTATTCGGTAATATAAGCTTTTGAATGAAAAGTTCTAGGCAGCATTTGAATTGCGACATTCGTCTGGGTATAGAAAATACAGATTTTGAGTCATACTTTAGAAGGGGAAAGGAATATTTAGAATGCCACATATGAAGTAAAGTGAAGGCCTTTTAGCTGTTTTGAAACTAATCAGTTTCACATTCTATCTTCACCAGTGTACTTAACAAATGCAATTAGCTTAAAAAGAAAAAGAAGGCAAAATAAATAAAAAAATTAAGTTAGTGGTCCAGCCCGCCTACAAGAGAAGCATCGTGACTAGCATGACTACAGATCTGAGTAGGGGTTTGTACCTTTTTGCTACAAATTAGTATGTGCTAAGCTAAAGATTGGTTTTTTAGCTGGAAAATGTGGTGGTTATTTGGTTCTTTTTTGCATTAGATTTAGGGGGTGTTTGTTTGGTGGATAAGTTTAAGAGAGCTGATGAAGATTAAACCTTTGGCACTTTCTTTGTGAATACAGGCTCTGGTTGAAGGGTATTTTTGACAGGGAGATTTAAGGGGAAGAGAGTGTCACACCTGGGACTTAAAGCAGCTCACTTCAGGATTGCTTCTTGTCACTGGTTTGTTACCTATTCTTGACATCTATTTTGTTAATTGATAATTGCTTGCTTATTTTGAAGAATGTGTCAAATTGTAGTGATGCATAAAGTTGAAATGTTGTATGTTGTAGATATTTCTATTAGCCTTTTGCAAATATAATTTCAATCCATGTGTGTGTACTTATAAATGGTGATTAGATTTATAATTTCAGTTTAGGGGAAGGGAGGAAAAGCTAAAGGGTGAAAAAGAGTTTTTGATTTACATAGTAAGTTGTTTGGCAAAAGGTAGTATTCCTGCCAATGTTTATATAATGTTGAACGCCTGCTCATTATATTCCTCTTCTTTTTATACTGGGATGGATACTCATATATCATTGCTGGGGTTTGAATTTTGATTCTTGACAGGATGGAGGGCTAATTTTTAGTTTGTTTATTAATTGTCAATGTTATACACTTGGCCAAGTCATGTCAACATAACAGAAGTATTAATGGCAACACGTGTTAGTTTAATGTAGTGATCACATGTCTATTTTTTAATCTTAATTAATACTAGAAAGATATGCATTTCCATTATGTTTTAGTCATGTTTTACCTATTTTTTTTGTTTCTCCAGGAAGTCTAGCTACCATAGCTACAAGTTAATGGAAAGAGATAACTATCAAGCACATACATATTTGAATTTCATGATGACGAGGACGAGGACGAGGACGATGATGAGGAATTGTCGAATTGAGACTTGGTGAATGTTGTAATGTTTTCCTACAATATTTGAATAATTAGTGATTTCATGTTTTGAGACTTATTAATTCTAACTATGATTAGAGCATATTTAATTTTGGGATGATGATTGAGTTGTAAAATATTATATGATTCTCAATAAATTAAGAATTTTTATTAATTCTGGTTAATTTTGTGATTTTGTGATTTTTTTATTTTTTTTAAATTTTTTCCGACGGATTTTTTCCATCGGAAAATAAAAATATTTACATTTTTCGACGGAAAAATTCCGTCGGAAAGTTTAAAAAACCATTATTTTTGAAGTTTTCTCCGATGAAATAATTCAGTCGGAAAATCCGTCGGAATATGGCTGCCCGTAAATTTCCGACAGAATTTCCGATCCGACGGATTTTGCTCGAAATCCGTCGGAAAATCCTATTTTTCTTGTAGTGTCGGATCCTTAAGGCGAGATCATATAGACATGAAAGTCTTTGTCAACTCGGTGTAGGAGGAATTGGGAACTTGGTCTTTCTCGAACGCGAGGAAGTCCAAACTACTGCCACCAAGCTTTGTGAAAAGCTGGTCAGTTAATTAAAAATAATTTATTATAGAGATCAGGGGTCCTCTTCGACCCAGGAGGATACTTTGTAAAGGTCTGGTGAAGTATATTCACCGACTTCATCAAGTGGAGCTCGAGAGGATCCCCGTAGCTGTGTCATGGGTTCCGTGCCCAGAAGTTGAATTCCAAATCAGCTCTTGTACCCGAAGATCAGCCATCGACCTTAGTCCCAAATATTCGATCAAGTCTTCGAGTCGAGTAGTTTCCTAGGATTAGTGCTAGGGTTATTTTTCCTTAATGAAATTAAAGAATCATATGTGATTCTCTCTAGTAACCACACTTGTAAATGTGATTATTTTATATTAATAAATAATGTAAATTCTTACTAGTTTTTCAACGAGTATTACTGATTATTTTCCTAATATGAATTTACATGTAGTTTTTACCATTTTGATCTTCAATCCGAGAATATGCCGAGCATGCCCGTTATTGTAACTGAACCCTGAAGAAAGGGTATTATTACATATAATAAATGCGGTTGGTTGAACAATATTTTGTAACTGACATTTTTAGATAGGGGTACCATACCAATCTAAACAGTCGATAAAGATGCAATCACAATCGTTAATCCTTGACTAGTAGTCTATAAAAGGGGTACTTACCTCTTTCCTATTTCATCAAAGAAATATGTTTGTACCCAAAAATCACCCTCGATTAATCGAGGAATGACGACTCGATGATCGCCAAAAATGGCAATAGGGCCGAACCTAATTACTCCAAACGGGTCGGATCAAATTGGACCAGATTTGGTCCGGAAATGGAACCGACCGAAATTAAAAATGGGTGACGAACCCAATTTAAAACCCAACCCAACTTTTCCCAATTAATTAATTCTTGGTCAAATATAAATTAACTAATTGATAAATTAATTAATTTATGGGTCAAAGTCAAATTAATTAATAAAGCCAAGTTAGGTTAAACACAAACGAGCCCAATCAACCCATTAGTTAATCTCTGCTATTAAAGATTAATTAGCTAATTAAGTTAATTAATTAGTTGGGCCAAGTCTAAATGATAGGCTCACATGATAAATAAGGCCATTAAGTAATTAATTGATTAATTAATTACAATTAGCATATAAAATCAAGATGGCCCAATCAACCTAGCCACTCGACCCAAGACTAACCATGGTCCGATCAGCCCAGGCCGACCACGGCCCAGTCACAAATCGGCCAGTCCTACTTTTCGGCCCAATGTAGATTTAACCAATGGTGGAGATAATTAATTAAAGAGATAAAGATGAAAGTTGAGTAGTTGGTTTAAACAACAAACTCCTTAATTATCTCCTAGTTGGTTACTAAATTAAAACTGAAATTCAAAATTGGCAAAAGACACGTTTTCTTCTCCTACAACTGCCATTAACATTAATTTTCAGCATACAAGAGGGAGAAAACCACCTTCAAGTAGCGGGAAAGTGGAGGAATTCACAAGTAATGGAGGAGGGGAAAGTGGCCATCAAGGGAGCAGTTTTCGGCCATCAGCTCTTGATTTCCATCTTATAAATACGAACAGACCGCTATACGCGCAGGAGATACACAACTCAATCAACAAAATCAGTCTACACTGAATCGGCTCTACGCCTCACCGAAAGTCCAGCGCACCGCTGCTTCTCTCGTCAGCAAACACGTGCCAATCCCTTGATATCAACCGTCCCTCCTCAGCCACCAGCGAGTCCTGACCGCCTGAAGTCCAGCGCCGCCGCTCAAAGTAAGCCGCACAGCTGCTTCCGCCGTCAGCAACGCTGTCTCGAGCGAATCCCCTTGATAGCAAGCAGATAGCACGCTGTTTCGGTCAAGTTATAAGTCTGCCAACTTCTTGATATCAGTCTGTCCCTCCTCAGCCACCAGCAGGACGTGACCGCCTGAAGTCCAGCGCCGCCGCTCAAAGTAAGCCGCACAGATGCTTCCGCCGTCTGCAACGCTGTCTCGAGCGAAACCACTCGTTATCAACCAAGTAGCAAGCTGTTAACCGTCATGTAAGTACCCACGTATTTATATGACAAACTCATCGAGTAGCCATCTGCTTGATGAGCTCGTCGTCAAGTAGCCATCTGCTTGACGGCTATCGGTTGAGTAGCCATCTGCTCCGTCGATGCCCTTTTCAGTGGCCACCCGCTGATCAGGAGCCCGATTGGTGGTCATCCATCAAGGTTGGGCGAACCATTGACAGTGGTCTTCCGTTGTCAATGTTACTTTCTGTCAACAAGCTGTACCATCATATATTATCAGCTCATCGGCGGGTTTACCTACCGATCAAGGAGTCAATTTCTAGAACTTATTAGACTTATCAACTCATTTGGCAGATCATGCCAAAACAGGAGACCTTTATCGTTTTGCATATTTTTGTAACATTTGTACATCGGGGAACTTACTGATTTTCTTTTATTGTTAATGGATGTACTTTGGTTTGTATCTCTTGATTCTTTTACAAAAGTATGCTTTACGTCAACGAATTTTCATTGATATTTCGTTTTTGTCAAGTGTATGTCTTCTGTCAGAGTGAATGTTTAAACTGATTGATCGTCAACTCGTTTGCTGATTTACAAATTCGTTGATATGTTGAGCAGGCCATCGATTGGTCACAAAACTTTGACATTTAGGAGAGATTTTCATAAATTATTTAAGTCCTGCGGCCAGGCTCTGTCACAATCGTTTAGAAGTCAGCCTTATTAGGACAACTTATCTCGATATCAATATGTCTTTATCAGGACACTTATATTATTATTACACTGATATCAACATGTCCGTTTTTAAATCGTTATGTTTGCACGCACATACATTGGCACACCCGCATTCATTTTACATCATATCGAGGCATTTCACATCGAGCCATTGGCTCGTCGAGGTATTTGCAGCCAGATTTACAACAGACAATATTTTGGCACGCCTCGATGCCAAGCATCCTCGATGTCGACTGTATCGTAGACAATATTTTGGCATATCTCGATGCCAAGTGTTCCTCGATGACAGTTGTCCCTCGATGTCAATTTTACCGCACACAATATTTTAGCACGCCCAGTGGGACATGAAAGTCTCTTTGTCAAAAACTTACCAGCCACACAATACTTTGGCTCGATGGGACATGAAAGTTTTTCTATGATTTATTTGCCAAAAAACGATCATCAGCCAAGTAACAATTTGGCTAGCTGACGCTTGATAATCTCTTTGCCAAAAAGTCAATCAGTTGATACTAAGTGGTATTCTTTTGTTGTTATCAGATGATACCACAGATACCGAAAAAGACTCGATCAACTTTGACGAGGACACGATCTGACCTGACACATACTCTGGAAAATCTATCAACGGTCCCGCTAACCATGGAGGGGACCTACAGAATCAAGGAACTAACAGCGGAGGTCCGCAAATTCACCAAGGACCTTGAGACCAAACAGGAGGAATGGTCCAATGTTGTCAGCAAGTTCGAAGATATGCTAGGCTCGGCCATTGCTGCTAGTCAGGCCAATACGGAAGCCAGCAACATTGTAATTAATTCCTTGATGAACTTAGAGGCGAAGATGACATCATTGACCGAGAGCATTAACACTCTTGCCAACGGCATACAAGCGCAGGCCTGGACTGGGCCCTATAGAACTGCCGTCGACAAAGGAAAAGGCCCCGCGATCCAGATCGAGGGAAGTTCATCGAGGGATGAAATGCCTTACAAACAAGGCAACGGACAATCTAATGTCTAGGACAGGAGAGGAAGTACCTCCAAAGCCAGAAACAACCGTCCAGACTCGGGGGGCAGGTCCAAAGAGGACGGATCAGAGGCCCACAGATACGGCCAGGAAGGGCATCAGGCCAATTCATTGGCCTATGACAGGGCCCATCGAGCTGCAGAGGGACCAGAGGACCTCTTGACGATAAAACAAGCTGAGGAAATGTTCGTCAGGAGACAGGGAAACCGAGCATCGAGGTATAATAAACCCCACCCCGAATATATATCGATCAGGTGCCATTTCCTATGAACTACAGGCCGCCGAACTTTACATTGTTTTCGGGTGAGGGATCACAGTCTGCCACAGAGCATCTTGCTCGATTCTCGTTAGAATGTGGCAATATGAGCAACGAGTTGAAGTTGAAACTGTTCCCCAACTCCCTGACAGGAATGGCGTTCCACTGGTACGCCAATTTGAAGCGTGGATCGGTCCCTGATTGGCCATCCATAGAGAAGGTTTTCGTAATGAACCATTATCAGGCCCCGCTCGAAGTTTCTGTCATCGAGCTATCAAACATGAGACAACTGACAGGACAGACTGTTGAGGAGTATATGAAGAAATTCATCAGGGCCAGAGGTTTCTGCACCATCCCGTTACCGGAGAAAGAATGCATCAAGATTGCCATCCATGGCATGCATTTGGAATTGAGAAAGATCATGATGGCGCAGTACCATGAAGACATGTTCGAGTTGACCAATCATGCGGTCCGATATGAACGAGTACTGAGAGATGAGAACAACCGACAGCCCAGGGGAATTTACTATCAAGTGGGTATGGCTGATTCCAGCGAGGAACAGGTTAGTGGACCGATTGAACAGCAAGGTATTGAGATCGGATTGGCCGAAGTGGTCTGCCCCAGGAACACTGTCTGTCCAGCCCTCGCCAAACCGAAAGAACCTCAGCCTACAATCAAGGTGCCAAACAACTAGGTACGATGAGATGCTGAGTACAAAACCGACAGGGAAAGACGTCATTCATTTGATGTCTCAAAAATAGAGGCCATTTCTGATCAATTATTGGCCGACAAGATCCTAAGACTCAAAGGGGACCATGTGATACCATCGCTGATGAAGATATCAGGTAAAACTTACTGTAAATATAATGACGTGTGGACTCACTCGACAAATGAATGTCTAGTGTTCAGGTGGATGGTGCAGGATCACCTCGATAAGGGCATCTTGAGATTTGCCCCGGATTGGAAAATCACAACGCCGATGACGGTTGATACCAATCCCTTCCAACAAAATGAGGTAGGAATAAATGTGATAATGGTCACGGATCCGTCAACTGGTGAGAAATTATACGTTGACGACGAGCTATATTACTCGATGACAAATAAGGAAATGGGTTTATGTGCGAGATGCCAAACTGAGCTGGCAACAGTGCCGCTGTTCATCAACCCAACAATATATGGCCTGTACATGCCTTGGCCAAGTGCAATGTCGTCAGGGTATCCGTATCAAATGATGCCGCAACCGCATGCAACACCCCAAACAGCGCCGCCGCCACATGCGATACCACCACCTCGATCGATGGGACCATGTTCAATCCCAGCTCCGATTGAATACACAGAATACGTAACATTAACGGCGGAACAACGCCGAGAACAGGCTGAGACCAGAATGCCTCGACGACATCAGGAAGGCACTAGCCGTAGCAGCAGAATCAGGGAGAGATCCCCTGATAAAACACCAACCAGGCAGGTCCGATCGACCGCCAGTCGCAGAGACAGGATGCATGGTCCGTCGCCGAAAACTACACCGCCAGGCCAATCAAGGCCACGCACTGTTCATACTCCAACCGATACACAGGTGGATCGATGGGTACCTGTTAGACATCCGAAGTTCCCTGGCGATCGAAGGGTCGATCAGATGACCCGAACATAGTATAGGCGTTACTTACGCCAACGAAAAGAATTGGAAATTGCCAAGGGGAAAGCCCCGTGAAAGAATCAGCGAAGAAACCACCGTCGATGGAACTAAAACCAAAACAGGGAACGAGTGAGGCCAAGGGCTCGACACAAATGGACACTTCCAAATGGACCCCGGGGAAAGCCAAATTTGGCACGATCGATCTGGAAAAGGCGATGGAAGAAGATGACTTATTGGCTGACGAGGAAGACGAAAACGATCTCAAGGCAAAATTTGCTGAGATTTTCGACGACAGAGGCAATAAGGAAAACGAGGCCAAACCTGGCCAAGCTGTTGAGGCCAAATCTGGCCAGGAAATTGAGAAACAGGAGGTTGAAAAACAATCCATCGAGAAAGAAAGAAATGAAGTGGAAACAAAAGAAGTGGAAGATGCTGCCACCAGTCAGCCGACAAACGGCTCGACAGTGATGGAATGCAATGCCATCGATTCTGAACTTGTTGAGTTCGTCAACGAGGAATTGGAGTATTCCACTGATGGCTTTTGGGACGAGGGAATGCCAGTGTACAAATGACAGAAGACTTAGAGCTATTATCGGTCGATGACGAGAAATATACCGATTGGGACAGGAAAGTTGAAAGTATATTCCAGAAGGCACCATCTGTCATGGCCAGACACATCAGGCCATTATACGTATCAGGGCACCTCGACGAAAAACCCATCGACAGAATGCTGGTCGACAATGGGGCAGCCGTCAACGTAATGCCAACGTCGACGATGTACAAGCTGGGCAAGGCCAGCGAGGACCTGATGGAGACGAAAGTGATAGTTAGTAATTTCACAGGGGGAAAGGCTAACACATTAGGAATCTTACCTGTCGAGGTAAAGATTGGAAAGACCAGCCTGAAGATCGCTTTCTTCGTGGTAGATGCTGCCACATCCTACAATGCCTTACTGGGGAGGGACTGGATTCATTCAGCCCTATGTGTACCGTCCTCCCTGCATCAGTGCTTATTAATTTGGGGAGACGCCCCTGAACCCGAGATCATAATGGCTAGCAACAGGCCATTCACTGCAAAGATCAATGCCGTCGAGGTGGCGTACTATCGAGACGATGTAGGACCTTACAGATTCATCGAGAAGGATAAATACGGACGACCGAAAGAAGTCACTTCGAGCAAGAAGTTGACGCAACTTGAAATGGCTTGCTTAGCCAAAGAATTAAGTCGGCCTTGCAACGTCAAGGAAGAAGGGCCGCATGAACAAAACTGTCAATCCTGATGAACTGTTCTGATGACGAAGGACCATCGGCATATAAGGCTGACAAACTAGAAATCGATGAGATCGTTGTTATCGGGCCAGAGCAAGAAGCATGTGCCGATTTGATTCGAAAGTTTCGAGCCTACGTGGCCGAATGTTATACAGGAGATCTCATTTTCGAGGAAGAAATGCCAATATCAGATGGCGAGGAAATTCAGTTGGATGAACTAGCGACGGCGCCAGCCAAGCTCGATGATATCAAAATCCAAGTACAGGACCCTGTCATCGAGATTGAGTTAGGTATCGAAGATGATCACATGCCAACTTACATCAGTGCATTGCTCGATGATGGCCAGAAGGATCGATTGATCCAAGTATTAAAGGAATACAAGGACTGTTTTGCCTGGAATTACGACGAGATGCCAGGATTGAGCAGGAAATTGGTAGAACACCGTATTCCATTACTTGAAGGGTACTTGCCCCAGAAACAGCCCCTGAGAAGGATGTCCGTCGAGGTGTGCAAACTAATCAGGGAGGGGATTGAAAAATTGTTGAAGGCCCGTTTCATCGAGGTGGCCCGATATCCGGAGTCGGTAGCAAATGTAGTTCCCGTGATGAAGAAGAACGGGAAGATCAGGATATGCATAGATTTCAGGGACCTGAATCTTGCATCACTAAAGAAGAATATCCGATGCCAATGGCGGACATGTTAATCGATGCTGCCGCTGGCAATATGTTCTTGACAGCCGTCGACGGAAGTGCAGGTTATAATCAGATTTTTGTGGCTGTTGACGACGTACCAAAGTTGGCTTTTCAATGTCTTGGGGGAATAGGCACCTTCCAATGGAAAGTGATGCCATTCGGACTCAAAAACGCTGGAGCCACTTATCAACGAGCCATGAACTACATTTTCAGTGAGTACATCGATGACTTCGTTAAAATTTACATCGATGATATCATTATCAAATCGGCTAGTTACGATGAGCATCTAACACATTTGGCGAAGTCATTTGCCAAAATGAGGAAACATAAATTAAAGATTAACCCCTTGAAGTGTGTTTTTGCAGTGGCGTCAGCCAATTTTCTTGGCTTTTTAGTGCATCGCAAGGGGATTGAGATTGACAAAAATAAGTCCAAAGCTATCCTGACAGCCAGACCTCCATCGACGAAGAAGGAATTACAAAAATTCCTTTGCAAGGTCAACTTTTTACGGAGGTTCATTTCCAACTTGGCTGGAAAAACGAAGGTCTTCTCGCCTTTGCTAAAGCTGAAGGACAAAGAGGAATTTTGCTGGCAAACGGAGCATGAGCAGGCGTTTTGGGAGATCAAAGATAAGCTGACAACGCCGCCTGTGATGATGCCGCCTGTCAAGGGAAAACCCTTGAAATTATACATATCTGCCACCGAGGACACCGTCGACGGATTTCTGGCACAAGACGACGAGGACGGATTTGAACGAGCAATCTATTACTTGAGCAGGCACTTGACAGAAACAGAGCAGAGGTACTCGCCAATAGAAAAGGTATGCCTTGCGTTGTTTTTCTCTTGCAAAAAATTACGTCATTATATGTTGCCTGTGAACGTGTTAGTTATTTCTGGTATTAATGTGATAAAGTATATGATAGCTAAGCCTGTGATGAGGGGACGGATCGGTCGATGGGCCATCCAGTTGATGGAATATCAGTTGCAATACGTACCGCAAAAAGCAGTCAAAGGCCAAGTATTGGCTGATTTTCTGGTTGACCATCCATGTATCGCTATTGATCAGACCGTTCTTAAGGAACTGGACTCGATGACAGTGGAGATCAAGCCATGGACATTGGCTTTCGATGGGTCTAGAACTGATAGACTATGCGGAGAATGTATCGTTTTGATTTCCCCATCAAATGTAAAGATTAAGTTATCGATTCAATTTGACTATGAGTGTACAAATAATTAGGCCGAATACGAAGCCTTGATAATCGGACTAGAAATGCTTAGGGAGCTCGACAGCAAGTATGTTGTCATCGTCAAGGACTCGCAGTTGGTCATCAGGCAGATCCAAGGTACTTATAAATGCCGAAACCCAACACTTGATAAATATTATCTAACTGCGATGTCTTTGCTGTCGGAGTTTGTTGATGATGTCACATGTTATCATGTGACGAGAGGAAATAACAGCGAGGCCAACAGTTTGGCCCAATTGGCGACTGGTATCGATCTACCTGATGACGTCTTGGAATCTCATCACGTTGTCAGGAGACGACACTGTCCGTCATTTATGTATCGAGACAACGTCCTGACTGTTTTGAGTGTGTTTCAGGATCCTGATGACTGGAGAGAGCCGATCAGAAAATATTTGGCTAATCCGTCTGATAAGACATCTCGACAGACGAGGCTCAGGGCTGTCAATTATGTCTTGATAGGAGATCAGTTGTTCAGAATAAACCACGACGGTGTACTCCTGTTATGCGTCGATCAACAGGAAGCCATGATAATTATGATGGAAGCTCATGAAGGAATTTGTGGGGCCCATCAGAAATGGCCATAAGTTGGCATGGCTGCTGCGCCGATATGGTTATTACTGGACAAAGATGGTGGGAGATTGTGTACAGTTGGCAAAAGGTTGTGAGAAGTGCCAACGGTTTGGGGTAATTCAAAGGATTCCCATCGAGGAGATGAATGTGATAATTAAGCCATGGCCTTTCCGATGCTGGGCCATCGATATAATCGGGGAGATTCACCCATCGTCTTCTAAACACCATCGATACATTATTGTGGCCACGGATTATTTTACTAAGTGGGTAGAGGCCAAACCACTCAAACAGGCCAATCAGGCCGAAGTGATGAAGTTCATCAAAGACTTAATCATTCATAGGTTTGGCCTGCCAAAAACCATTGTCACTGACAGGGGACTGATGTTTGTCGGTAAGGAGATCAAGGAGTTTGCCAGATCGATGGGTTTTGTGTTGGTCCATTCAACACCATATTATGCACATGGAATGGCTAGCAGAAGCTTATAATCGAGTCCTTAAGGACATTATTTCGAAAATGATCGAGGAAAACCCAAGAGCTTGGCACTTGATGCTGTCAGAGGCATTGTGGGCTTATCGGACCAGCAAACGGACAAGTACTGGCACCACTCCATACAATCTAACTTATGGACAGGATGCCGTTCTACCGATGGAAATCAACGTCCGATCGCTTCGGGTGATGCATCAAAATGAGTTGACGCCCGAAGAGTACACTGAAAGTATGCTCCAGCAGCTCGATGAGCTCGATGAAGTTAGGGCTGCCGCGTTAGATAAAATCGAGGCACAAAAGAGGTTAGTCGCCCGATGCTACGATAAAAAGATACGCAGGAAACAGTTTGACGTCGGGGACATGGTCTGGAGAACTGTTTTGCCACTTCATCAGCGCGAGAAAGAGTATGGCAAATGGAGCGCGACGTGGCAAGGACCATATGAAGTCTTCTCGATAACTCGAAGAGGGGGCTACATTTTGAAAAAGCTAGATGGGAATCTCTATCGAGACCCCATCAATGGAAGATACTTGAAAAAGTTCAGACCAACCCTCTGGGAATCAATGTGTCTAGAACATCAACGAGCTTTGGAGCTGAAAATCGAGCGGCGTCAAGAGTACTTCAATGCGCCGATCCCTCTGTAAATATAAGTTAGATTTATTTTAAGTCTTGTTTTTTATTTCCCTTTCCGTTTGTTTAGACTATGTTTTTAAATTAATGTTAGTAGTTGCATTTACTTTCAATTTTTGTCCAATTACTTCCATTTTAATTTAAATTGTTGTTTCCCCGATTTTTCAAATTTTTACATCAAGCCATTTCGGTTAAGCTTTTCGGAGTTGATTCGATTTTAGTCCAAGTTTTATTGACGAGAAAGTTTTTTTTTTACTTGCAAAATGGTTTGTCGAGTTGCTAAATTAATGATTTGGAGATTCGGGTACCTAGTTTATTTTGGCTTGGATTTGTAGAAAAACATAATATAAAGCCAAAAAAGAAATTCTACTAAGGAAAGAAAAATAGTCTGTGGCTGTGAAGCCATTACATCGACAGAAAAGAAAAGAGGTATGTGGCCATCAGGCCATTACATAAACAAACGATAAAATAAACTAAGTTCCTTGATGTGAAAAGTCCTAACGCTGCTTGGCACATGCGCCGACGTCAATGGCTCGCAGGCCAGAAATCAATGTAGAAAGTCTTGAGTGAACCGTCTGAGGAATCCTTTGAGGGCTGTCTCGATCCTAGCTTGATCGGCCGCAGCAGCGGCTGCCTGGGCAATCACTTGATCCTCAATAGTCTTCGCCTCGTTTATCAGCTCATCAATGTTGGACAGCTGCTCAGTAATCGACTCAGCCTCCACCACATCATCCTTCATCTTGCCCTGAACCATGTCCAGCTACCCCTGCAATTTGGCTATGGCCGCGACTAAATCAGCCTCGGAATCTTTGAGATGTTTAAGTGAGTCGCTAAGGCTGGAGCCCTGGGCATACAGCTCATTAAACCGCGCGAGAAGAGCCTCGACAGGGGACGCAAATGAAGCCTTTGCCTTGATGGCCCAATCATTGTTTTTGAATTCACTCCTCATGTGGCCGAACCATTGCGCAAAGTCAGAATAGAAGGCCACTTTGTCGGTCGGAAGGGTGGCAGAGGACAGTTTGCTCATCAAGTCGTCAAGGGATGGCCCCATGTTGATCATCAAAACATCCAGGGGCTGACTTTGATAGTTCGACAACAGCTCCTTGAAATGAGCAACCTCGACAGGAGTGAAGGGTACATGGCTCGATTGCTCGGACACTGTCGATGGAGACTGAGAAGACGAGCTCATCGATAAAGCTCGAGTGTTAGCAAATCGAGCCAAGACCTGGGCGAGCCGTTGAGAACTGGCCATAACTTGGCTCGACAAGGGAATCTGAAAAATTAGGATAAAACGAGGTTAGTGCTAAGTAAACGAGGAAATTTGAAACGGCTTGATAATGAAAATTACCTCTTGCGAAGGAGGAGGAGCCGAAACAGGAGTTTCCTTGACAGGAATAGCCTGATGAATTGAAATCTCAGGCTGTCGAGCAGCCATACCTCCTGATCCGTCGTCAACAGTGGTGTCGACGAGAGGGCCCTCAGAACTGACTGGAGGAGATCGACGGGGTGGAATATCCACCCGTTCAAACTGTTGCTCATCACCCTCGCTGTCCGTCGAACTGTCGACCATCATCCTGACTTTCTTCCGAGGCAGGAGATTATCCTTGACAGCTCGACGCTTTCCCATAGAACTCACCTCCTGACAGAAAAGTAAAGCATCAAGTGGTAGCAGCCGACTGTTCAAGAAAAGGTCCGTCTGTAGAGATAACCTCTGGGTGATTAGGCACCGAGACTTGGCTGCGGCGGCATGAAACGTATCCCGACGAGTGAGGGCAATGTAACCATACCACCACTTGACGAAGTCAGGAGAGCCAACGGGGTTGGGAACGAAGACCCGAAAGACAAAGGCATCGCGCGCCGTGCGCCAACAGCGCCGCAATTCATCAAAACTATCCATATCGGCCACTTCCATGAGTTTCTCGTTCCGTTCAGCCAAAGAGATACCGTATCGAGGGACCATTTGTACCAATCATAATTGACGGGCCACATAATGCGTAGGGTAAAAACAGGCTGAACATTTGAAAGGATTCCTCCTCGTCGGATCCTTAGCCCCTGTGACCTTCAAGCCTGACGGGATATCCCTCGACGTCAGGAAGCTAGCCCACAACTTTTGATAATCTCTAAAATCGTCAGCTGACATCGAGGGACTATAAGCCGACAGTATCGATGGATAGAAGGCTGAAAAATGTGGTTCAGGGCCCCTGATGGTGTTGTAAAACCTGCTGAAAAAATAATAGAAATTGCAGGGTGGCAATTTCCTGCAATTTCTGTCGAGCCACAAACAGAGCATATATTTCTTCACCAACGGGACCACCCTAAAAAACACGGAAATCTGGAAAATATGCAAGTAACCAAATTTGCAGTAACCAAATCAGCCCCTGCAAGAAGCTGCAACCCGAGGCCAAAAACCCCTCGACACCAGTACAGAAAGTCAAAAAAACAACAGGACTCAACGCTACTCTCTCACCCCCGGCAAGGGATATCGCAATAGCATTATACTCTTTAGTCACTGACAAGGCAGAACTGCAAAAAATATACCTTGATAACCATAAGGCTAGAAAGTGCACGTGTTCCGTATGCGATACCTTGACAGCCGCAGGGAGGTCCTTGTATCGGCCGATTACTGGTCCATAGGATACGGCACTATCACCAGTGCCTAAAGTCGTGGGAAAGTGGAATGCATTATCACCCGCAGACGGCAATGGATCAACATAACGTCCTGTTGGACCGAGGCCATTGATGGCCAGAATATCGAGGAGAGTAGGGGTCATCGGGCCATGAGCGAAGTGAAATGTGTTGTCCTCCTTGCACCAAAATTGGACAGCTGCTCGAATAAGAGGGAGGTTGAGGGACATCCATACTTTGCAAAATTGGATGGCATCAAATATGCCACAATCCCGCCAGATCGGAGCAAAGACTTTCTCGACTCTAGTACACCAAGTAAGCCATTCGGAATGTGTCGTGGAGCCCGCCCACGGCCAACCACGTGTGGTGGACGAAAATTCCTTCACTCACGTAGCAAATGGAAGCGATTCTTGTGAACAAATAATTGGGTGCTTATCCGCCGGAGGTAAATCGGCCACGGTGTGAAAGGGGCCAATAGTGGTACCAAATGGAGTATCTTGAAGGAATTGGGTCTCAATATGCACAACCTTTCGACTAATTCTAACTCCGGCCATGTTATCTTCATGAAAATGGCTCGATTTCGTGATGGGTATGAAGGATTTTGAAGCTATAGAGTTCGGCTATGGTGAAAATTTTTTAGTGATGGGTTTTCAGTTTTGGTGGGTTTTTGGGGATTTAATTTCGGTTTTTTGGGTTCTTTGAGAGAGAGAGATTTCGATTTATTGAAGAAGAAGAAGAAGAAGAATGGGGTTGTAGGGTAGATTTGGAGAAGAAGCTTTTTGGTTATGGGGTTTTTGAAGAATTTGAATCGGCCGTAGAGTAGAGAGAGGGAGAAGATGAATAGTGTAAAAGTGATGTGGGGCCCCAGGAGATGTGTAAGAGTTGTGTTGAAAAAGGGAAAAGTAAGTTCTTGGGAAGAGTGAAGTGAGTAGATTTCTAATAAAATTGGGGGCTAGAGAGTGATAGGCTTTAATTGTAACAATTACACCCGGGAAGTTGGGAGATAAAGTGGGGAGTTGACATCTGGAATGGGAATTAACAGATCAGGAAATACCTGAGAGTCCCAAAAATGCTGATGTATTTTAATTGGCTAATCATGGCCAACTTTGATTATTACAGCATGATTAAATTAAATGCCAATCGAGCCATATTAAAGGGGGAATTTTTTAAACTAAGTCTATCCGATAAAATTTTATCATCAGATAAAATTTGTCAGATACGACTTACGGGGGGCATTGTTTGTACCCAAAAAATCACCCTCGATTAATCGAGGAATGACAACTCAATGATCGCCAAAAATGGCAATAGGGCCGATCCCAATTATTCCAAACGGTCGGATCAAATTGGACCAGATTTGGTCCGAAAATGGAACCGACCGAAATTAAAAATGGGTAACGAACCCAATTTAAAACCCAACCCAACTTTTCACAATTAATTAATTCTTGGTCAAATATAAATTAACTAATTGATAAATTAATTAATTTATGGGCCAAAGTCAAATTAATTAATAAAGCCAAGTTAATTAAACACAAACGGGCCCAATCAACCTGATGGGGGCTATTTCGCACCCCTTATAATGTTCGGATCGACTAAGGGATAGAAGATCGGTTCGACCAGACGAGTCAGTTCGGGATCATCTTATCGACCCGGTAGAATACGACTCTCCTCAACAAGCAGACTACAATCCGGACTCAAGAAGGACGATTGGGCCGAGTCCTATTAGGATTATGTTTCCTTGTAAAGCTAGGTTTAATGTGATATAAATACCTAGTTAATCATTGTATTACACACGCTTTACATACTCAACTTACGCCTGCATACAGAAAGAATAAGAAGATTATTGAATAGAAAGGCTTCTGATATACTATTATATTCATGATTGTCTTTGTTACCAATTGTTCAATCTAATTGTTCTTCCTTGAGATTGATCCATCCGGAATAAAGTAATAGAGCCCTTTAAATCATATTGATTGTGAATCCCTAATATCACCTACTTACTGATATAATCTTGCCCGGCGAAATTCGGTTATATCAGTTGGCGCCCACCGAGGGGCTAGGTTAATTATTCGATCGACATATGGTTCGCCCAAGGAAGAGCGCTCGTAATGGGGCAAAAAGTAACACAAGCAATCTTCATAACACATCTGAAGATCCACAGGGCAATACTGATAATAACGCCCCTGAGAACAACGACAATTTGCAAGGACCTCTTCAGCACCAGCAGGAACACCAAGGGATTCCTACCGGTACAATACCGGAAGAACCTGTAGCTCCAGCGATCCCTGTTCCCCTATCAGACGCTCAGGAGAAGTTACGACAGATTGCTATGCTCCTTAAATCACTTTCTCCAGAGGAATTACTTATACTCGAACAAGTTCCTCGAAACCCTAGAACTACTAAGGCAAATCCCGCTCAGAGGACGCCAAGGCAGATTGATCAAATCTCTAAACAAGCTGATAGCCCGGTAAGTGAGCAGCGTTCATTACACAGTCCGCAAGGGGGAAACTCAAAACCCTCCGATAACAATCTCCGGAGAAAACCGGGTCAAAGAAGACCGCAGCCGGGACGCTGCGGGTCCAAGGAACATACGATAATCCCCATCGAGGATGATGTGGGCAATGCAATCCCTGATCGACCACGAACTATGCGGTTCTCGAAAAGAGAAATCGGAAAGATGGTACAGGAACGACTTGAGCAACGCTTACGATCTGTTCAAAACTCGTGGGCCAGAACCACGGAACTCCAGGAGAGCTTACCGGCCTGCTCTCCCTTCTGCAGAGAAATAAAATAGGCACAGTCAACTGGACAGGTACCGGGTAGACTACCCAGATACGATGGAACCACTGATCCAGATGATTATATCTTTAGCTTCACAAACATAATGAACTTGTATGCTCACTCGGCGGAATTCACCGCTAAGTTGATGGTGACCACGTTAGAAGGACTAGCTTTGGACTGGTTCGCCAAGCAACCAGCCAACTCCATATTCAGTTTTCGGGAATTATGCAACAAGCTGACACAGCAG
Organism: Penstemon eatonii; assembly: GCA_038501285.1. Lineage (NCBI taxonomy): Eukaryota > Viridiplantae > Streptophyta > Magnoliopsida > Lamiales > Plantaginaceae > Penstemon > Penstemon eatonii. The sequence continues at coordinate 36,062,630 of CM076711.1, read as the reverse complement.
TTCGCCAATCAAAAGAGGCAAAAACTGCCAATGAGCTATTTAGGAATCATTTATCAACAAGAGGGCGAATCCCTAAGGAACTGGTTGGCAAGATTTAATGTGGAATTGCTCAAAATTGATTCCCCCAATATCGACTACATAATTTCCATTCTCTTCGACCTCACGAAGAATAGACAATTCGGAAATGCCCTCAGTCGGAAGCAACCGAGAACATTAGCTGAAATCATGAGTTTGGCATCTAAATATATGACCCAGGAGGAGATGAATTCCTTTAAAGATAAGAACAAAAATAAAGCTACGGCCTTAGGCTCCAAACGGCAAGATAGAATTCCTGCCCAAAGATCCATGGACTACGAACGATCTTTTAGAAAAGGCAACGTCTTCCAGCGATTAGAATACAATAAAAACGACCAGGACAGACGACCTAACACCTACCAAAGACCTAAAACTGCCGAGCCGGCATTCCGGAGCAGGATTAATCAAGTAGAACACCCAAGGCTAACTGTTCCGATAGAAGAAAAATCTTGGCAGTACTGGAAAGGAATAATTGGATCCAGGAAGCAAAGAGGATCGCTCAGCCCAGACCGGGTGGACGAAACTATGAGTTGTACTGCAAGTATCACCGGGCACATGGGCATCGCCCTGAAGATTGTTTTCACCTCAAAAGAGAAATCGAAAAACTAATAGAACAAGGAAAACTAGATGACTATCTAGAGCGGAATAACCGCAAGAGAGGAAGAAGTAGGAGTCCTCGGAATAATAGTCAAAAAAGGAACTCCCGTCGAAGGACCCCTAAAGATGGTCCCCCACAGGAGTTGAACAACGACCAGATTAACGGTACCATCCATACGATTTCAGGAGGACCCGCCGGCGGGGACAGTCGTAATGCTCGACGAAGGACCGCCAGATCCATAATCGGAGGCTTAAAATACCCAAAAGAAGTATGGACTCTAGAAAGCAAATCGACAAACAACCAGCTGATCAGTTTTAATGAAGGCGAGGGACCCAAAAACCTTGTTTGGGACACAAAAGAGGATAGCCCCGACTTCCCGATGGTGGTATCGCTAGAAATAGTGAATTACAACGTCAAAAGAATCCTTATCGATAATGGAAGCTCGGCGAATATCATCTCTAAAGAGGTCCTAGCCCAGATGAACATGGGACAAATAACATTCCAAAAAGTAGCCACGCCTTCAGTAGGATTCGGGGGATCCGAGATTGTCCCTAGTGGAGAAATAGTGAACGATCATTGCATGGCATGGGACTGCTACAACACATCACTAACCTTGGGAAATCGTCCAAGATCGATTACCCCAAGCAAAAGAAAGCTTGAAGACAACGATGATAGAATTGGAGATGAAATCCCTATCACCGACCGAATAGATAAGAAGGGAAAGGAACCACTGGATTTAACTTTAAAACCACCGGAACATAAAGATATCCTATTAGTACAAGGGGACCCAACAAAAACAACAAGAATAGGAACCGAATTAAGCAAAGAAGGGGAAGTAATGTTAATCGACTTTCTCAAAAATAATGTAGACATCTTCGCTTGGAACGCGAACGACATTGAAGGGATTGGCCCCCGAGTAATCAGTCATTCGCTAAAAATCGACCCCTTGGCAAAACCTGCTAGACAAAAGAAGAGGAATCATGGGCCAATAAAGGATAAAATAATTATGGCAGAAGTAGAAAGGCTACTCAAGGCAAAACAAATTCGAGAAATACACTTCTCAGAATGGCTATGTAACGTTGTGCTAGTAGCAAAGGGAGACAAAAAGGATAACAAATGGAGGATGTGCAACGATTTCTCCGACCTTAATAAATTATGCCCGCGCGATCCATATCCTCTCCCAAGGATCGACTTATTAGTCGACTCAACTGCTGGCTTTGCAATTTTCAGTATGATGGATGCTTTCCAAGGTTTCTATCAAGTATACATGGATGAGCGAGACCAAGAGAAAACCGCGTTCATAACCGGGTAGGGAGTATATTGCTTTATAGTAATGCCATTTGGCTTGAAGAACGCCGGGGCCACTTACCAAAGGTTAGTTAACCTAATGTTTAAAGAATTAATTGGAGAAATAATGGAAGTATACGTAGACGATATGCTGGTCAAAAGCATGAATGAAATAGATCATGTGAAGCACCTCGATCGATGCTTCCAAATATTGAGAAAGTATCGAATGAAGCTAAACCCTGCAAAATGCACTTTCGGGGTTAAATCTGGAAAATTTTTGGGATATCTGGTACATCAATGAGGAATCGAGGCCAACCCAGAAAAAATTCGAGCCATAACCGAAATGAAGCCTCCAAAAACGATCTCCCAAGTACAGAGCTTGGTAGGCAAAATCGTGGCATTAAATAGATTCATATCCAAGTCGGCTGACAGAAGTTTGCCGTTCTTCCAAACCCTTGGAAAAGCGAAAACATTGCTTGGACCGAAGAATACGACCATGCCTTTGAACGGTTAAAAGAATACCTAACGACAACCCCGTTATTGGCCAAACCAACCGAAGGAGAACCATTATATTTATACATATCGATTTCAGAAGCGGCCGTTAGTTCGGTATTTGTTAAAGTGGATGATTTAGAACATAAACCTGTATATTACTTAAGCAAATTACTGCAAGGGGCCGAGAAAAACTACATTGAAATAGAAAAATTCGCTTTGGCCTTAGTAGTGGCAGCAAGAAAACTACGACCTTATTTTCTAACCTATAAAATGGTGGTATTGACCAACCAACCATTAAGACAGGTCTTGGCAAAGCCAGAAGCCTCCGGAAGATTGATCAAATGGGCAATCGAACTCGGTCAGTTCGATATCGAGTACAAACCAAGAATTGCGATTAAAGCCCAAGACTTAGCTGATTTTCTATTAGAAACCCCGGGCCAGGCAATTGAACATCCTGAATCAACCGGCCTTGCCAATGATATCTTGATCGTTGAAAACCAAACCTGGTTAATGCACGTCGACGACGCTTCATGTAGAGAAGAAGGAGGTGCTGGAATCAACTTTACCGGACCTAATGAGGAGGATATAAATTACGCGATAACTTTGGACTTCGTCGTAACAAACAACGAAGCAGAATATGAAGCACTGATCGCAGGAATGAAAATGGTGATTAAGGCCAAGATACAAAACCTTAAAGTATTAACCGATTCAGAGTTAGTACAGAGACAGATAGAAGGTCTTTATGAGGCTAAGAAATTTAATATGGTAAAATACCTTGCCAAAGTAAAAAAATTGGCTGAAAAATTCGAGAGTTTCGGTATACAGAACATTCCACGCGAGGAAAATAAATGGGCAGATCAACTGTCTAGGTTCACAGGTTCCCAGGACGGAAAAACCGAAAGGGTGATCCACTGGCTAATCTCCAATATGCTAGCAATCGATATCGATGAGACACCGGTCGCCGAAATGATGGAAATCGAAGAAGTTGAAGAAAACTGGATGACTCCAATGATAGACTATCTTCGAGAAGGAAAATTGCCGTCTGACCAAAATGAAGCTCGGAAAATAAAATATCGGGCTCCCAGATATACATTGATAGAAGGAAAACTTTACCGAAGATCAGTATCAGGAATTCTCCTGAAATGCGTCTCCGAATCTCAAACCAACGATATCCTCCGGGAGGTACATGAGGGAGATGCAGGGAATCACAGCGGAGCAAGGGCCTTTGCTTTAAAATGCCTTCGAACAGGTTATTATTGGCCTACCATCGACAATGATGCCGTCCAATATGTCCAAAAATGTCATCATTGCCAAGTCCATGCTAATATATGTCATCAACCAGCCGAAAACATGCACCCAATACCAGTATGTTGGCCGTTCGATCAATGGGGAATGGACATCGTGGGACCTTTCCCAGCGGCTAGATCCAAGAAAGCGTATGATTTGGTCGCCGTTGAATACTTCAGCAAATGGATAGAATGCATCGCCCTCGCCCGAATAACTCAATTCCAAGTGATCAATTTCTTATGGAAATTCATAGTATGTCGATTTGGCATCCCGAGAATTCTGATCTCAGATAACGGAACCCAATTTACGGGAAAACAGGTAATGGAATGGTGTGCAAAGCTAGGAATTCAGCAAAATTTCACTTCAGTCGGGCATCCTAGAGCGAACGGACAGACTGAGGTAGCGAACCGAGAAATAATAAAATCTCTGGAGAAAAGATTAGGGGCAGCCAAACGAAAAATGGCTAGATGAACTCCCAGGGGTAATATGGGCTAATCGAACCACGGTCAGAACCTCGACCGGGGAGACCCCATTCAGTCTAGTATACGGCTCGAAAACTGTTATTCCCGTCGAAACGCTAATTCCAACACCAAGAATTGAAATGTATGACGACCAGGAAAATGGGAAGACAAGAGAAAATGATATTGATTTATCAGAAGCTTTAAGAGAAAAAGCGGCCGTACGTTTGCAAGTCACTAAATCAAATATGGAAAGGGCCTACAATAAAAAGGTACGCGTCCGAACCTTCAAAGAAGGAGACCTAGTATTGAAAAAGGTAGAGGTATCCAAGCATGTGGGCAAGTTACAACAGAATTGGGATGGACCATGCATTGTCATCGGTGTAGGAAAGAAAGGTTCATACAAGATTGCACACTTGGACGGAACAGCCCTACCAAGAACATGGAATGCAGTCAACCTTAGAAAATACTATGGTAAATAAATCGCGATAGATTATGCTGCTTTATTTTCTTTTTAGTAAGTTTTATTCCTTGTAATAAAGGCCTTGGCCTGTGGTTTGATTTTTAAAGATTTTAGCAATTTTAAATATCAATGCAAAGCTCGATTAGAGAAAAATATTATAAATCGATTGATTCGGTAAACGCTCCTCGAAATTCTACGATCATCTTGGTGAAAATCCAATAAAGATATGACGAGTTGAGTATAAATTGATCCGCTCAATAAACGCTCCTCGATCTAACAATACAAAGAGTTGAGTATAAATTGATCCGCTCAATAAACGCTCCTCGACCTACATCCAAAGGCTTTGGTATAAAAAAACCTAAGTCTAAATGAAAAGAGTTGAGTATAAATTGATCCGCTCAATAAACGCTCCTCGATCTATATTTATCGATCAAAAATATTTGGGAAAAAAATACCTAAGTCTAAAGACGAGTCGAGTATAAATTGATCCGCTCAATAAACGCTCCTCGATCTATATTTATCGATCAAAAAGATTTGGGAAAAAATACCTAAATATAAAAACGAGTCGAGTATAAATTGATCCACTCAATAAACGCTCCTCGATCTATATTTATCGATCAAAAAGATTTGGGAAAAAATACCTAAGTCTAAAAACGAGTCGAGTATAAATTGATCCGCTCAATAAACGCTCCTCGATCTATATTTATCGATCAAAGAGATTTGGGAAAAAATACCTAAGTCTAAAAACGAGTCGAGTATAAATTGATCCGCTCAATAAACGCTCCTCGATCTATTTTTAACGATTAAAAGGGTTTTTGTATAAAACCTAAGTCTAAAAGAAAACAAGTTGAGTATAAATTGATTCGCTCAATAAACGCTCCCCGATCTATCTTAAACAAAGAAAATGGTTTTTGATATAAAACCTAGATATTAAAAAGAGTTGAGTATAAATTAATCCGCTCAAATAAAGGCTCCTCGATCTATGCAATAAAAGTAAGTTACAATTAGAGAGAAATCAACAACAAGGAATATGAGAATGATAAAATTAAAAGTGTTATTCATCTGAAGTTCTGAGAACATATCTCAAGTTACATACGAAGAATACAAATAACTTTGTTCGATCTACATATCATCACAACTGTTTAGAAAAAATAATCCTATTCTATAGATCTGCGGTCTCCACGACAATGTCCACAGAAACACCGATCTCCTCCCTAGTACCTCGAAGATTATAACTAACCACCTAAGAAGCATGCTGCTCAGGATGGTCGACTTCTTTGGTTTGATGGCCAGGCTCTGAAGATCAAATGTTCTTCTAGACAAAATGAGCATTACCAGCCAGACAACCGGCAATACTCATTCACCCACAACAAGATACTGCTTTCACATTAAGGTTTGACATTTTACTCTGTAGCAGCATCTCTTCGGGGCGGTCGTGAACGTTAGTGTTTACCAGCACACCCCGGTCGTCTATCAACCCGGAGGTCACATCCAAAAGTGGCGGTGCCTGGTAAACATGAACCATCCATGTGCAAACCGGAAACTACGGACCTCAAACCCGTAAATACAAGGTTCGAGGCCTCGTGGGACCCGTCAGTACGAGGTAGGGCTGCCATGGGACCCGTCAGTACAAGACAGAAGAAATTTAAGTTATTATGATATGAATCACGATAATGTGATTTTTTGAATATTATGGGATCAGAAGGCAAGATGAAGTTCAAGGACACTGAGATCTCCATCTTTTCTGAGAAAACATAAACAAGATATGGAAACTGCCTACTTATTTATAGGCACTTGTGCAAATGATCCTACGGCTGGATAGAGATTTGATCATGGGACAGAAATGCGACCTTTTGACTTCCCGTAGTTAATGCGAGTAAGTTGGAACGGCACCTCTCTGATCGGCTCAAAGGATCGATGACGAAAGAGAAAAAAGATCGAAGCGATCAATACACGATAAAAGCAGATCTAAAAGAGGTCCAGACCAGAAAATTTTACACACTCACATATGCTAGTCGCTTGCTAAAAGCAAGAAACCCCCGACGTTGCGACAAGGTATTAGCTCGACTAGAGGAATGAGGGTTTCATACTCTAACCAATGTGGTCGTAATTTCCTCATATGTCGCATGGAAAAACTATTAGCTAACCATACTTAGACCATTGTTGGAATCCAAGAAATCTGACATAAAAATCAGGAGAATGGTCGTCGTTATGCCAGATTACAAAAAAGTCACCGCCTAACATTCCAGAGAATTGCTAAAGGAGGTCTGAGTAGGCTAGATCTAACAAATGATTCTACATTTTCCAATTCCTCCCATATCAAAGAATTGATATATTATGGATATCTCCGGTTGCTTTATTTGAGGAACCTGGAACTCACAATCATTACAGAATTACATGGATTTCAAAGAAGATACCTAGAACGATATCTTTTCACAAGGTTCAGCGAACTTAAACTTATGATAAAAGCAGAGCTCAATAGTAGAAATGACAGCGTCCTTAAAGAAGATATCTTTGGCAAAATGACAAATTTACAAGGGACTGGTCGAACAGCGACGACAACGCTGAGCGTTCCTTAACAAGTATTCAATCAACTATCTACATGGATGGCCTGCTGTCCACATTTTTATGTCTAACACGACTTCTGGACAATCATAAAGGATCATGCTTGGTTGATCATCATTCTTATACTTGATTTAAAAAGTTTGATTTGCAGAACAAACGTTATATCATTCAGTTACTTAAATAACTGATCGAGCAAGACTAAGCTACTTTTTTTCGAAAACCGGATATCCTCCCATAAGACCAATATCAGATAAGTAAGCTAATCTCTCCTGATTATTTCGAGAAGTTATACTTATTCACAAACAGCAAAATGTGCATAACAAAAGTTATCTACTAGCTATGAATTGATCAAGATGTGGATCTAGTCATATAAGATTATCATTTTCATTAATTCATTCTCCCCGTACAAAAATTTAGCCCAAAAAGCAACACAGAAGGTTGGGCACTACAAAAAAAAAAAAAAAAAAAAAAGAAAGAAAGAAAGAGAAATTCCAGATAAAAACCAGGTCGAAAACAGATCATTGAGAAGGATTGCTATCACCAGGCCGCCTAGCAGAAGCACTCCTCAGAGGAGTCAAGTTACCTGCAAACGCCATCAATTCCTCCTGACGCTTTAGATAACCGGCTTCATAACCTTCTTCATAGGCCTTCCGTCTAGACTCCTCTGCAAGGGTAGCAGCCTGAACCAAATCACTCTTCTCCCTCTCCAAGACAGATTTATCTTCTTGTAATTTTTTGAGATCATCATTAGCAAGCTGCAGTTGGAGGGTCTGCCCTGCGACCTTCGCCGTCTCTGACTCCAAACGACGTTGATAGGCATCCTTACCGATCCACAAATCATCATTTTGCACACCCAGTTGGAGTGCAAAATATTTAGCCTGGAAAATAAAAGAAAAGGAAAGCCCTTACATAACAAGGCAATCAAAATAAAAGTGGGAAAAATAATCAAAAATATATTTACCTGCTCACATATCTTCACCAGCGACTGAACAAGGCGAATATTGGAGGTACCCTCGAGCTTCCTCAACTCGCCAGGCAAAATAGTGCTCGTGCCTAGATCCCAGGACAAAGCATCAGGCTCAACAGAGCCAGGCAGTTCACTACCAAAAGGAACACCATCAGGACGTGGAGTCACCGACTGCATAATATCCTTAACTTGCTCGAGAATGCAGCGGTCATCTAACATCCGAGGGGATGGTCTCTCGTTAGGACTCACTGAGGTTTCCTTACCCGAAGCTGAGATAACGGTCCGCCGACCGGACCTTGATCCGGTCCGACCTCCAGAAGGCCCGCCAAATTCAAAAGAAGTAGTCATCACAGTAGTATCATTAAACAAGTATTCAGGGAAATCTTGAGAAATAGGTTGTGTTGCGGAGGGATTTACAAAGGAACCCTGATTAATCACCTCCGAGACAACACCAACTTGGCCTCCGCTGACAACCGGGGCAACAAAAGTAGAAAAAGGAAGAGAATTAACAGGAACATGTTCATATGTGCCATGATCGAAAGAAGAAGTGCCTGAAGAAAAGGGTACGTTAAAAGCTTGCTCCATAAATGACGAATCGCCAAAGGCCACCCGACCAGGGAAGGCCTCCTTCCTGCCTCAACAGAAGAGGAAAAGTTTTGTTGTGTGAAAGACGAACTGACTACGGAAAAAGGTTAAGAAGGGATGACAGGAGTATCGGTCGCCGACCTACTAACGGAAGACGAACGAGGAGGTTCCATCGAGGGCCCCTCTGTTCGAGACTTCTTCAGTCTGATATTTTTAGCGTTCTCACGGGAAGGACGCTTCGATGTGTTACCAAAATGATTACTCATGATCGGAATTCAAAAAGTAAAATTAAAATATCGAGAAAGCTTGTCGACCTGCTGAAGAAAGAAGTATTCTGTTAAGAAATGAGTAAAGCGGTAAATAGCGAGTCAAGTTTTTACCTTTTATATTTATACTATACGAAAAGACGCGATGGACCCAAAGAAAGGGCGCGAAATACAGAAACTGGCCTAGAAAGCTTATCGACCTGCTGAAGAAAGAAGTATTCTGTTAAGAAATGAGTAAAGCGGTAAATAGCGAGTCAAGTTTTTACCTTTTATATTTATACTATACGAAAAGACGCGATGGACCCAAAGAAAGGGCGCGAAATACAGAAACTGGAGTAAAGCGGTAAATAGCGAGTCAAGTTTTTACCTTTTATATTTATACTATACGAATAGACGCGATGGACCCAAAGAAAGGTCGCGAAATATAGAAACTGGCCTTGGAATAAACACTAGAATTTGAAAAGACATACGCATAATGATTACGGCAAAGTTAATGACTTGTCTGAATTATTACAAAGAAGACAAAAGGACGTGACTGTCAGAATATGAAACGTTTATCTTACAAAGGGATAAAAAAGTAATATTACAATTAAACCTACGGTAAATAGTTACAAAGGTTATTTCAGAGATCAATGTATCACACAGCTTGGTCGTCGTCCAGAATCTTCTGTTCGCCAGCGACGTCCATATCAGAAAGAATTTGTACCTTAAAGGTATCCTCAGCAGGAACAATGAATTCTGAAACTCCAATTTGCTCGCTCGAAGGATTAGAATGCAACACCTCCTCGATAATGAGAATAACATTCTCCCTAAAGGAGGAAGAATATTTTCTTATAGAAGTCATTTTTATTGGATCCTCGGAGGATATAAGTCGATAAAAGGAAAACTTTAGATGATGAACGATTGAGCAAGAAAATGACTGCGAAGTGAAAGGAAGTATAAAGTAAAAATGACAAACTTAATGGTCACCTATTTATACTGAGAAGTGAAAAGACGTTTCGAACTCCTACAACTAATCACGTTCCCGCCGAAAATGAAAAAAGATGAAGGGCCTCCCCAAAGGGACGTGTAGCGGTTCATAATTGGAAAGAGAAAACGACTATCTATGATGCGTAGCACTCTTTTCCTTACTTAGGATTTTTTCCCACAGGGTTTTTTCTTAAGTAAGGTTTTTAACGAGGCACGACTCATAGAAAATAACAGTCGTAAGAAACCATCTACTTCTACGAGCTTTTACTACATATACGCTCGAAGAAGTGAGGGAGTACTGATGGGGGCTATTTCGCACCCCTTATTCGGATCGACTAAGTGATAAAAGATCGGTTCGACCAGACGAGTCAGTTCGGGATCATCTTATCAACCCGGTAGAATACGACTCTCCTCAACAAGCAGACTACAATCCGGACTCAAGAAGGACGATTGGGCCGAGTCCTATTAGGATTATGTTTCCTTGTAAAGCTAGGTTTAATGTGATATAAATTCCTAGTTAATCATTGTATTACACACGCTTTACATACTCAACTTACGCCTACATACAGAAAGAATAAGAAGATTATTGAATAGAAAGGCTTCCGATATACTATTATATTCATTGATTGTCTTTGTTACCAATTGTTCTATCTAATTGTTCTGCCTTGAGATTGATCCATCCGGAATAAAGTAACAGAGCCCTTTAAATCATATTGATTGTGAATCCCTAATATCACCTATTTACGGATATAATCTTGCCGGACGAAATTCGGTTAAATCACAACCCATTAGTTAATTTCGGCTATTAAAGATTAATTAGCTAATTAAGTTAATTAATTAGTTGGGCCAAGTTTAAATGATAGGCCCACATGATAAATAAGGCCATTAAGTAATTAATTGATTAATTAATTACAATTAGCATATAAAATCAAGATGGCCCAATCAACCTAGCCACTCGACCCAAGACTAACCATGGTCCAATCATCCCAGGCCGACCACGCCCCAGTCACAAATCGGCCAGTCCTACTTTTCGGCCCAATGTAGATTTAATCAATGGTGGAGATAATTAGTTAAAGAGATAAAGACGAAAGTTGAGTAGTTGGTTTAAACAACAAACTCCTTAATTATCTCCTAGTTGGTTACTAAATTAAAACTGAAATTCAAAATTGGCAAAAGACACGTTTTCTTCTCCTACAACTGCCATTAACATTAATTTTCAGCATACAAGAGGGAGAAAACCACCTTCAAGTAGTGGGAAAGTGGAGGAATTCACCAGTAGTGGAGAAAGTGGGGAAATTGGCCATCAAGGGAGCAGTTTTCGGCCATCAGCTCTTGATTTCCATCCTATAATATGAACAGGCCGCCATACACGCAAGAGAAACACAAATCAATCAATAAAATTAGTCTACACTGAATCGGCTATACGCCTCACCGGAAGTCCAGCGCACCGCTGCTTCTCTCGTCAGCAAACACCTACCAATCCGTTGATATCAACCGTCCATCATCAGCCACCAGCAAGTCCTGACCGCCTGAAGTCTAGCGCCGCCCTCAAAGTAAGCCGCACAGCTGCTTCCGCCGTCAGCAACGCTGTCTCGAGCGAAACCCCTTGATAGCAAGCAGATAGGACGCTGTTTCTGTCAAGTTATCAGTCTGCCAACTCTTTGATATCAGTATGTCCCTCCTCAGCCACCAGTAGGACGTGACCGCCTGAAGTTCAACATCGCCGCTCAAAGTAAGCCGCCCAACTGCTTCCGCCGTCAGCAACGCTGTCTCGAGCGAAACCACTCGATATCAACCAAGTAGCAAGATGTTAACCGTCATGTAAGTACCCACGTATTTATATGACAAACTCATCGAGTAGCCATCTGCTTGATGAGCTCGTCGTGAAGTAGCCATCTTCTTGACAGCTATCGGTTGAGTAGCCATCTGCTCCGTCGATGCCCTTTTCAGTGGCCACCCGCTGATCAGGAGTCCGATTGGTGGTCATCCATCAAGGTTGGGCGAACCATTAACGGTGGTCTTCCGTTGTCAATGTTACTTTCTGTCAACAAGCTGTACCATCATATATTATCAGCTCATCGGTGGGTTTACCTACCGATCAAGGAGTCAATTTCTAGAACTTATTAGACTTATCAACTCATTTGGCAGATCATGCCAAAACAGGAGACCTTTATCGTTTTGCATATTTTTGTACATCGGGGAACTTGCTGATTTTATTTTATTATTAATGGAAGTACTTTGGTTCGTATCTCTTGATTCTTTTACTAAAGTATGCTTTACGTCAACGGATTTTCATTGATATGTCATTTTTTTCAAGTGTATGTCTTCTGTCAAGGTGAATGTTTAAACTGATTGATCTTCAACTCGTTTGCTGATTTACAAATTCGTTAATATGTTGAGCAGGCCATCGATTGGTCACAAAACTTTGGCATTTAGGAGAGATTTTCATAAATTATTTAAGTCCTGCGGCCAGGCAGGCATAGAAAAGAACTAAGGGTAGTGTTTGCCTACTCTGTCACAATCGTTTAGAAGTCAGCCTTATCAGGACAACTTATCTCGATATCAATATGTCTTTATCAGGGCACTTATATTATTATTACACTGATATCAACATGTCCGTTTTTAAATCGTTATGTTTTCACGCACAAACATTGGCACGCCCGCATTCATTTTACATCATATCGAGGCATTTCACATCGAGCCATTGGCTCGTCGAGGTATTTGCTGCCAGATTTACAACAAACAATATTTTGGCAAGCCTCGATGCCAAGCATCCCTCGATCTTGACTGTATCGTAGACAATATTTTGGCACATCTCGATGCCAAGTGTTCCTCGATGCCAGTTGTCCCTCGATGTCAATTTTACCGCAAACAAAATCATTTTTCATTATGGAGTTGTTCATTTCTTATTGTGGTCGTCCACCTAGCATAAACTTCTCCACCATTAGCATGTATTTCGACCTTGGTGTGGGTGGAATTGGAAATTTGAGACCACTTATCTTGCTATAAAGTCTTTGATCCTCGAACAATGGGATATGTTGGAATATTAGGTAGTGATGGGTCTACATCCTTAATCGGGTAAACATCCTGAGGTTAGTGAAAAGTTGGATTCTATTGTGGCTGAGAAAAACTTACGTAGATCGGGAATCCAGAACCTGCAAAGGGTTGTTTACGAGTGCTTGGGGGGTGATTTTGACCTTATGCAGCTCTGTTGTAGTATGAGCATCAGATTTTTCAAGGTGGTTGAAATTTCAGATCTAAAACTGTTGGTTGTCCTCGTCCCTAGAGGCCTCAAAAATTGGTCCAACCTATGTTTGCTTATCTGTTCAGCTTGGGAAATTACATGATAAACATAAACAATCTTCTCTTGACCGAGCTTCCAAGATCGAGCTGCATAGTGTAGAACTCTTGTAGATTTTTCTTTTTATTACTTCTTGTATTTGAAGCAATTCGGCTAGGTTTATGCTTGTACAGTACTTTCGATCATTGTACTGAATTCCATTTCTCTGTAATATATTTGAACCTTTCAATAAGAAGTATGATGGGATAGTGCCCTGCAAGCCAATATATTTAGCTTGTATAGCTTGTATTAGAACTATCTTAATCTTTCTCTAGTATAAATGAATTAATACGCTTGTCAGTTTATAGTATGTAAATCAAACTATGGCCAACTTCATCTCTCGCGAATCACTAAAGCGATTGGATGAAATCCTTAGACCACAATAGACTATGGGACGATTCACTTCAGTTTGAGTGCAATCATGAAACAGTCTCTAAAGTCGTGATCTTAAAATGTTCCAAGTCATAGATTCCGAACGAGACGGGATATCGAAGGAATCGCAAAGACTTGTAGAAATATGCATGATTCACATGAAGTGAATTTGTAGCGTTTCTGATTGGATAGTGCCCAAGAAGCCAACACAAAAGCTTGTAATAGGACTACTCTATTTTAAAACAAATCATTGATTTATTAATTAATACGCATTGTTTATTTATCTTTGCATATAAGATAAACTAATGGCCAACTTCATCTTTCGCGGACACATTTAAGCGACTGGTTGAAACCCTGAGATCACTTATGACTATGGGACGATTCACTTCTGTACTGAGTGCAATCATGAAACAGTCTCTAAGGTCGTGATCTAAAAAATGTTCCAAGTCATAGATTCCTATCGAGACGGGATATCGAATGAATCGTCAAGACTTGTAGGATTATGCATGATTCACATGGAGTGAATTTGTAGAGTTTCATGAACAAGACATTTGATGTCAGTGCATATGACTAGGTGGTTCGATAGGGGATCGAACGCATCGAACGACCAGAACAAAGAAACCCATTGTGGAAGTGCGTAAAGCATATCGGTGATGGGATGTTTCTCAGGACGTATAATAGTGTGCGATTTAGTCCTTAGACTTGAGGTGCTAGGGCGAATTCGGTATGCGGGTGTACGTACTTTGATTTAGGAGCCGGTCACGTAACCTGACCATTGTGCGACTACGATGGGTGGGAGAATTTCCTGTACATGGAGCCGGTCACGTAACCTATAGGATGGTTAGCATCAAAATAGGATCTACCACCTCATCGTAATGGATGAGAGAATTTCCTGTACATTCTTAGATAATACATTCCGAGAAACCCATGGCCATGTTCGGTGACGGATTTGGAAAGGGGTTTCCAAATTTAGCAGTCACATTGGAAGTATTATCCAGAATTAGAAAGTACAGAATCGAGATAATTAAAGGTGCCGACCAATTCACACACCCTAGGTCTCGATCGGGAAATTAGTTGTTGGAGGGACCTTATGTACATGGCACTTATAAGAGGTGAGGTTCACTATTATCAATTCACCTGAAGTTGGGCCTCATGGGCTTGTGGCTAGACATCGACCATGAGGTGTGGGTACTCCTGAATTAATGGGAGATTAATTCTGGAGTGGTCAATTAAAGAAAGTTTATTGATCACAGCAATTAATTAAATATTAATTGCTTATTAATTAAATCACGGAAAACGTGAGCCTGCGGCCAATTGATGGTGAACCTAGAGGGTCACACACAATACAGATGGACTGTAACAGTCAATTGAAGAAATATTTGATTAAAAGAATTAAATCAAAGTTAAAAGAATTAAAGGGTTAATTCTGAGAGAGAGAAAATTAATTAGATAGTCTAATTAATTAAATTGTCAATTAAAGAGTTAATTAGAGTGTTAAATCTTTAATTAGATTAAATGGGTTATTTAATTAAAGCATTAATTAAATAAGTGCAAGACATGGGCCAATTTAATTAATGGCCCATTAGTTAGTCTTGCACTAGGAGAAGGCCTTTTAGTGTTTATTATAAAAGGGGAGTCTTGGAGACAAACCCTAAGCAACTAACAATGCAAGAAAAGCAAACACACTAAAAAGCCTAGCCACCCTCCTACCCACCCCAACCCTAGCAGCACAACCGCCGTCGCCGTGGGCTAGATCGGATGCCCCTCTCTCTCTCTCTCCTTTCTTCTACTACATCTAGAATTGGATCTTGATCCAATTCTTGATATTTGTCATCCTTCCCTCCTAGTTCTGAGCCTGAGGACCGAAAGAGTTACAAATTCATATGGTGTGGACTTTTCTCTAGAAGCACAACATTTGGGGTGCTCTATTGACCTAAAAGAAGACTGGAGAAACCACCACCTTGCCTGTGGTGAGGTAAATTTCGGATTTACCCCCTTTGTTAATTTAGTAATTTATTTGCTGAATTTGCTATCAACCTTTTCGTGTGTGCTAATAAATGCATCCTTGGGATTATGGTATGAAATTTTTTAATTCCGCAACGTTATTTTTGACAATCATATCCATAAAAACCCAACAGTGGTATAAAAGCCAATTTTATTATGCACATATGAAAAAGGCCTGAATGCATCAAAATATATGATTTTATATGTTTGTTGTGTTCTGATTTTTTATTCTTGCTGATTATGATGAATTGAATGTTCGGATCTATGCACTATTCAGTTTTGGGCCAAAAATGTAATTTCTGAAAATTTGAGGGCTTTTGTTTAAATTGCGATTTTTATAAAATCTGGACAGAAAGTAAAATTTTCATTTTCTGCAATTTTGGATGATGGGGGCTATTTCGCACCCTACTTACTATTCGAATCGAACGAAGCAGATAAGATCGATTCGACCAAACCTAACAGATCGGGATCATCTTGCAGACCCGGCCAAGTGCAGCTCGCTTCGATAGAAGATTGTACTCCGGACCCAAGAAGGATATGTGGGCCGAGTCCTATTAGGACTATGTTTCCTTGTAACACTAGGTTTAGCATTATATAAATACCTAGTTAATCATTGTATTAAGGGACGACGAAAAATTCCTGAATTGTGAGAATACAGGATTTAACACTGCTTACAACAGCACAACTTAATAATATTCAATATTATTACTAAGTTTTTTACCTTCATATCGGTGTGTTTCATAGCTTTGTTTGGTGGTTTTACTTCTTGTTCTTGAATATTGCTTTTCTTTGTAACCGATCCATCCGGAATAAAGTAACAGAGCCCTAAATAATATATATAAATATCGAAAACCCCCGATATCACAAATTCACTGATAATTCAATTAACCCGACGAAATCCGGTTAAATCAGTTGGCGCCCACCGAGGGGCTAGGTTAATTATTCGATCGACACATGGCTCGCCCAAGGAAAAGTGCTCGCATTGGAGCGAGAAGTAATACAACCACCGGCCACAACACATCCGAAGATCCACAAGACAACAACGATAACAACATTCCCAACACCAATGAAAATCTCCCAGATACCCGTTCTCGTCAGCAGGAACACCAAGGAGGTCTTACCGGTGCAATACAGGAAGAACCGGAAGTCCCCGAAATACCAGTTCCTCTCCCAGGCGCTCAGGAAAAACTGAGACAAATAGCAATGCTCTTCAAATCACTCTCTCCAGAAGAATTGCTAGTTTTAGACCAAATTCCTCGAAACGCTGCGACTCCCAGGACAACTCCTGCACCAGGAATGCCAGGGCCAAACAAACAAACCTCTCAACAAGCGGACAGCCCAGCAAGTGAGCGACGCTCGTTACGCAGCCCACAGCAGGACAATTCTAAACCCTCCGATAACCGTCCCCGAAGAAAACCAGGTCGAAGAAGGCCACAGGCGGATCGCAGCGGATCGAAGGAACGAACAATAATCCCAATCGAGGATGACATAGATGATGCTATCCCAGATCGACCACGAGCAACTCGATTCTCGGAAAGAGAAATCGAGAGAATAGTACAGGAACGACTGGAGCAACGCCTACGATCTGTTCAAAACCCGTGGACCCGAACCGCGGAACTCCAGGAGAGCCTTGCAGCATGTTCTCCATTCTGCAGAGAAATAAAAGAAGCGCAATCCATTGGACAGGTCCCGGGTAGACTACCCCGATATGACGGAACCACCGACCCGGATGATTATATTTTTAGCTTCACTAACATCATGAATTTATATGCCCACTCTACCGAATTCACCGCCAAGTTAATGGTGACCACATTCGAGGGCCTAGCGTTGGATTGGTTCGCAAAACAACCTGCCAACTCCATATTCAGTTTCCGGGAATTATGCAATAAATTGACGCAGCAGTTTGCCATTCAGAAGAGGCAAAAACTCCCGATGAGCTACCTAGGAACCATACATCAACAAGAAGGAGAATCCCTAAGAAACTGGTTGGCCAGATTCAACGTAGAATTACTCAAAATCGATTCTCCAAATATTGATTACATAATTTCTATCCTCTTCGATCTCACTAAAAATAGGCAGTTCGGAAATGCCCTCAGTCGAAAACAACCCAAGAACGTTCGTCTAAGGATAAAAACAAAAATAAATTCACAGCTTCAGGCTCCAAGCGGCATGATAAGATTCCTATTCAAAGACCCTTAGACTATGAGCGATCTTCCAGGAGAGGTAACGTTTTCCAGCGACTGGAATACAGCAAAGCCGATCAAGAAAGACAACCTAATTACTACCAAAGACCAAGAAACCCTGAGCAACCAATCAGAAGCAGGGTGAATCAAGTAGAACACCCAAGATTGAATGCTCCAATGGAAGAAATATTGGAAGTCCTAGAAAGAAATAACTGGATTCCCGAGGCAAGGAAAATCGCTCAGCCCAGACCGGGGTCTAGAAACTATGATCAATACTGTAAGTACCACAGGGCACATGGGCATCTAACGGAAAATTGTTTTCACCTTAAGAGAGAAGTCGAAAAACTGATCGAGCAAGGAAAACTAGACGAATACATAGACCAAGATAATCGCAAAAGGGAAAGAAGTAGAAGCCCTCGGAACGGTAATCGAAGGAGAAGTTCTCGTCGAAGGTCGCCCGAACGTCGACCTACTCAGGAGTTAAATCAGGACCAGATCAATGGGACTATCCATACAATATCCGGGGGACCCGCGGGTGGAGATAGTCGTAATGCACGACGAAGGACAGCCCGATCCATAATTCGAAATTCTAAATATCCAAAAGAAATATGGACTCTGGAAAACAGGCCGACAAATCACCAGCCGATCAGCTTCAACGAAGGCGAAGTACCTAAAAATATCATTTGGGACACAAAAGAAGATAACCCCGATTTTCCTATGGTAGTATCATTAGAGATAGCGAATTATAATGTAAGAAGAATCCTAATTGATAATGGAAGCTCGGCAAATATCATCTCCCGGGAGGTTTTAGCCCAAATGAACTTGGGACAAATAAACCTACAAAAAGTAGCTACGCCGTTAGTAGGCTTTGGAGGGTCCGAGATTATCCCCAGCGGAACAATATCTTTAAGTGTGTCACTTGGGAAGAAACAACTTAGGACAGTGAAGTTGATAAAATTCCTAGTAGTGGAAACACCCTTCGCTTATAACGCTATACTTCCTTAACCTTTTCCGAGCTGTAGTCTCTACCTATCATCAGAAGATAAAGTTTCCGACCGATATGGGCATCGGAGAAATAACGAACGACCACTGTATGGCGTGGAATTGCTACAGCACATCATTAACTTTGAAAGAACACCCTAAGTCAACTACTCCGAGCAAGAGAAAGATCGAAGACGATCTCATTAGAAATGAGGTTGAAATTCCTATTACCGATCGGTTAGATAAAAAGGGGAAAGAACCGCTAGACTTATCCTTGAAACCCCCAGAACATAAAGATATAATTCTAGTAAAAGGCGACTCGTCCAAAACGACAAGAATAGGTACAGAATTGAGCAGAGAAGGAGAAATAATGTTAATCGAATTCCTAAGAAATAATGTTGACGTCTTCGCCTGGAGCGCGAATGAGATTGAAGGAATTGATCCTCGGATAATCAAGCATACCCTAAAAATCGACCCTTCGGCGAAACCCGCCAGACAGAAGAAAAGAAATCATGGACCGGTAAAAGATAGAATTATCAAAGCCGAAGTAGAGAGATTGCTCGAAGCAAAACAAATCCGAGAAATACATTTCTCGGAATGGCTATGTAATGTTGTACTAGTAGCAAAAGGGGATAAAAAGGACAACAAATGGAGAATGTGTAATGATTTCACCGACCTTAACAAGTTATGTCCACGCGACCCATACCCTCTCCCAAGGATTGACTTATTGGTCGACTCGACTGCTGGCTTCGCGATATTCAGCATGATGGACGCCTTCCAAGGATTTTACCAAATATACATGGACGAGCGGGATCAAGAGAAGACCGCGTTCATAACCGAACAGGGAGTATACTGTTTTATTGTAATGCCATTCGGATTGAGGAATGCCGGCGCTACTTACCAAAGGTTAGTAAACTTAATGTTCAGGGAATTAATCGGAGAAATAATGGAAGTCTATGTAGACGACATGTTAGTCAAAAGTATGAATGAAGCAGATCACATAAAACATCTAGATCGATGTTTCCAAATCTTAAGAAAATACCGTATGAAGTTGAACCCTGCAAAATGCACCTTCGGTGTTAAGTCAGGAAAATTTTTAGGATACTTGGTACATCAGCGAGGTATAGAGGCCAACCCAGAAAAAATTCGAGCCATAACTGAAATGAAACCTCCCAAGACCATCTCTCAAGTACAAAGCTTAGTTGGGAAAATCGTAGCATTGAATAGATTCATATCAAAATCTGCGGACAGAAGCTTGCCCTTTTTCCAAACACTTCGAAAAGCGAAAAAATTCGCTTGGACCGAAGAATGTGAACGAGC
Organism: Penstemon eatonii; assembly: GCA_038501285.1. Classification (NCBI taxonomy): domain Eukaryota; kingdom Viridiplantae; phylum Streptophyta; class Magnoliopsida; order Lamiales; family Plantaginaceae; genus Penstemon; species Penstemon eatonii. The sequence continues at coordinate 36,042,415 of CM076711.1, read as the reverse complement.
CTTCGAACAACTCAAAGAATATTTGACAACGCCCCCGATGTTAGCTAAACCGACGGAAGGGGAACCGTTGTACATCTACATCTCCATCTCTGATACGGCCATTAGTTCAGTGCTAATTAAGATAGAGGGCTCCGAGCATAAGCCCGTCTATTATCTTAGCAAATTATTACAAGGGGCGGAGAAGAATTACTTGGAAATAGAAAAATTCACGCTGGCCTTAGTAGTGGCCGCACGAAAACTCCGACCCTACTTCTTAACTTACAAAATCATCGTTTTGACGAATCAGCCGCTAAGGCAAGTTCTAGCAAAACCAGAAGCCTCGGATGATTGATCAAATGGGCCATCGAACTCAGCCAGTTCGATGTAGACTACAAACCAAGGATTGCCATCAAGGCCCAAGTGTTAGCCGATTTTATATTAGAAACACCAACACAGACTACTGAATCATCGATGGTGCTTCATGCCGAGAAGGAGGAGGCGCCGGAATCAACTTCACCGGACCAAATAAGGAAGATTTGAATTACGCGATAACATTGGACTTCGTTGTAACAAACAACGAAGCTGAATATGAAGCGTTAATCGCAGGAATGGAAATGGCGATCAAAGCTAACATTAAAAGGCTTAAAGTGTTAACCGACTCAGAGTTAGTACAAAGACAAATAAGAGGCCTATACGAAGCTAAGGAATTCAATATGGTAAAATACCTCGCCAAAGTAAAAACATTAGCCGAGAAGTTTGAAAATTTCGACATACAGAACATCCCACGTTCGGAAAACAGATGGGCCGATCAACTGTCTAAATTCACAGGAGCCCACGACGGAAAAACCGAACGGGTGATCAATTGGTTGATATCTTCTACACCGGCAGTCGATATAATGGAAATAGATGAAGTCGAAGAAAATTGGATGACCCCAATGATAGACTATCTTCGTGAAGGAAAACTACCATCTGATCAGAATGCAGCTCGGAAAGTAAAATATCGAGCCCCAAAATATACGCTTGTAGAAGGAAAACTCTACCGAAGGTCGGTATCAGGAATTCTCCTGAAATGCATCCCTGAGTCACAAACCGCCGATATACTGCGAGAAATACATGAAGGAGACGCAGGAAATCACAGCGGATCAAGGGCATTGGCCTTAAAATGTCTCAGGACTGGTTACTATTGGCCTACCATCAATAAAGATGCCACTCTATATGTCCAAGAATGTCATCACTGCCAGATCCATGCTAACATATGTCATCAACCAGCAGAAAACATGCATCCAATTCCAGTATGTTGGCCCTTCGATCAATGGGGAATGGACATTGTGGAGCCTTTTCCAGCGGCCAGATCCAAAAAAGCTTACGTCCTGGTCGCTGTAGAATATTTCAGCAAATGGATAGAATGCATTGCACTCGCACGAATAACTCAATTCCAAGTGATCAACTTCCTATGGAAGTTCATAGTTTGCCGATTTGGCATCCCAAGGATCCTAATTTCAGATAATGGAACCCAATTCGCGGGAAAACAAGTAATAGAATGGTGTTCGAAACTGGGAATTCAACAAAATTTCACTTCGGTCGGACATCCAAGAGCGAACGGACAAACCGAAGTAGCAAACCGAGAAATAATAAAATCTTTGGAAAAAAGATTAGGTTCGGCCAAAGGAAGATGGCTCGATGAACTTCCAGGAGTACTATGGGCTAATCGAACTACAGTAAGAAGCTCAACCGGGGAAACACCATTCAGCTTGGTGTATGGGTCGGAGGCTGTTATTCCTGTTGAAACCCTAATCCCAACGCCAAGAATAGAGATGTTCGACGATCAAGAAAATGAAAAAGCGAGAGAAAATGACATTGATTTAACAGAAGCTTTAAGAGATAAAGCTGATGTACGCCTACAAGTCACTAAAGCAAATATGGAGAAAGCATACAATCAAAAAGTACGCATCCGAACTTTCAAAGAAGGAGACTTGGTCTTGAAAAAGGTAGAAGTATCCAAGCATGTGGGAAAATTACAACAAAATTGGGATGGACCTTACATCGTCATTGGCGTAGGAAAGAAAGGTTCATACAAAATTGCACACTTGGATGGAACAGCCTTACCAAGAACCTGGAATGCGGTCAACCTTAGGAAATACTATGGTAAATAAATTTTAGCAAATTATACTGCATTCTTTTATTTTACTTTATCAAGTTTTAATCCTTGTAACAAAGGCCTGAGCCTACAAGTTCAATTAGTAAAGAGTTTTAGCATTCTATATACATCGATTATTTCGGTTAATGCTCCTCGGAATTACACTATCATATTAATAAAAATTGAGAACGAACCGAGTCGAGTATACATTGATCCGCTCAATAAACACTCCTCGATATATCTTCAACGATCGAAAAGACTTTTTGGGTTAAAAACCTAAGTCTAATTAAAAAGAGTCGAGTAAACATCGATCCGCTCGATAAAAACTCCTCGATAAATTCAAAAAAAATAAAATAAAATAAAAACGAGTCGAGTATACATTGATCCGCTCAATAAACACTCCTCGATATATCTTCAACGATCGAAAAGACTTTTTGGGTTAAAAACCTAAGTCTAATTAAAAAGAGTCGAGTAAACATCGATCCGCTCGATAAAAACTCCTCGATAAATTCAAAAAAAAAAAAAACGAGTCGAGTATACATTGATCCGCTCAATAAACACTCCTCGATATATCTTCAACGATCGAAAAGACTTTTTGGGTTAAAAACCTAAGTCTAATTAAAAAGAGTCGAGTAAACATCGATCCGCTCGATAAAAACTCCTCGATAAATTCAAAAAACGAGTCGAGTATACATTGATCCGCTCAATAAACACTCATCGACACATTTACAACGAGAAAAAGACTTTTTGGTACTAAAAACCTAAGTCTAAAATTATAAACGAGTCGAGTAAAACATCGATCCGCTCGATAAACACTCCTCGAACTATTTACAACGAGAAAAAGACTTTTTGGTACTAAAAACCTAAGTCTAAAATTATAAACGAGTCGAGTAAAACATCGATCCGCTCGATAAACACTCCTCGCCCATACTTACAACGAGAAAAAGACTTTGTGGTATTAAAACCTAAGTCTGAATAAAACGAGTAAAGTAAACATTGATCCGCTCAATAAAATCTCCTCGATATATTCCTAACGATCTAAAAAAGATCTGCTGATAATCCTAAAGTTTTGAAAGATAAATCAAGTGTGAATTCATCTGCTCGGAAAATACTCCTCGTAAATAAAATTACCAACGACAAAGAAGATGCAAGAAATAAAGTAATATTTTATTCATCAAATCAATTACATACAAATATACTACGTTACAAAGATCTGCTTGCTACCTAAAGATCGTTACAATGATCTACTTAAATTGATCCTATGGGATCGACTATCTTCACGACAATGTCCACGGAAACACCAATCTCCTCCCTAGTACCTCATCGATTATAGTATGCGACCTAAGAAGCATGCTGCTCACGATGGTCGACTTCTTTAGTTCGGTGGCCAGGCTCTGAAGATCAAATGTTCTTCCAGATGAAATGAACATTACCAGCCAGATAACTAGCAATGCTCACTCATCCGTAAGAAGATACTGCTTTTACTTTATCTATAAAACATTTTACTCTAGAGCAGCATCTCTTCGGGACCGTCGTGAAACGGTAAGTTTACCAGCCACCCCGGCGGTCTATCACTCCGGAAGTCACATCCAAGAGCGAGGGTGACTGGCAAGTATGAACCCCCCATGTGCAAACGGAAACCACGGACCTCTAATTGATGAAGACTAAAGCGGAGGCCTCATGGGACCCGTTAGTACAAGGAAGGGCTGACATGGGACCCGTCAGTACAAGGTAGATGAACACCAAGTTATTACAGAGTGAATCATGATAATGTGACTTTTTGAATATTATGGGATCTGAGGGCAGAATGAAATCCAAAGAAGTTGAGATCTCCATTCTCTTTGGGAAATTGTAAAGGAAGAACGCAAACCACCACCCTATTTATAGGGATAGACTCAAACAATCCAACGGCTGAAAAAGCATTTGATCAACGGACACAGATGCGACCCCTTGACTCCCCGCAATAAATGCAAGTAAGTTGGAACGGCACAATCTAATCGCCCCAACTAGTCGATAACAAAAGAGGCAATAGATCGATATGATCATATCTAAAAAAAAAAAAAAAAGCTTTGGATTAGATATTCCAGCACAATCATACTTCAGGATCGATGGTTTAGAGACCTAGAATCCATAAACAAAGTCATACAAGCTTTAAAATCGCAGCAAAAAGGACAGTTGCTCGATAAGAGATAAAAGACCAAACTCTTCACCATACGAGGCACGTCACTGCCTCATACATCGTATGGATGACCATTGACTAAGCCATACAGGAACTCCTCTCGAATCCAAGATATCTGATACAGAAATCAGGAGAATAGTCCTCCTTATTCAAAACAGCAAGGACGTAACTGCCTAACATACCAAAGAATTGCTTAAGGAGGTCTGAATAGCTCAGATCTGACTAAGACTTCTACACTTTCCAATTCCTCCCATATCAAAGATATGCTATAAACGAAACATCGCTTGAAGAACAAGTACTTCCAAGTTGATAATGAGAAACATAAAGATTCGGAGGATACTGAAAGGGTTATTTTCTCTTAGTCTTAAAAAATGAGAAAAGAAGAGTTCAACAAAAGGTATAAAAAGCCTCCTTATATAAAAGTTTGTGTCACAAAAGGACAATTTTACAACGGCATGGATCGAACATCGACCAAAATGTTGAACGTTCCCTAAATCAGATCGATCCGAATAAGCCTACTATCTGCATGATTATGTGCAAACATGATTTTGAATATAACCCAAGGGACTATACTGGGTTGATCGACAAAGATTGGATTTGCAAAACAAACATCGAGATCAAAGCTACCTTATTCTACATTCTTGGCAAAGATCAATTTCAGATAAGTATGCTAAACAATACTGATTATTTTACGATGATTATATTTATGCATAAAGGCAAATTGTGCATGACAAAGAGAAGAAAATAGATATAGGCAAGAATCTGCTTGAAGGTTAATATTTCCAATTTAGTACTTCTCCCATTACAAAAAATTTTCAGCCCAAACAAGTGCACAAAAGTTGGGCGATAAAAAAAAAAAAAAAAAAAAAAAAAAAAAAAAAAAAAGAAGACAGTCCAAGGCCTGCCAGGACGAACAAAGATCACTGGGAAGGACGGTCAGTAGGCCGACTACTAGAAACAGTCCTCCGATGAGTCAAATTACCAGCAAACGCCATCAGCTCCTCTTGACGCTTCAGATAACCAGCGTCATACCCTTCCTCATAGGACCGCCGTTGAGACTCCTCTGCAAGGGCAGCAGCCTGTATTAAATCATTTTTCTCTTTTTCAAGAACAACTTTATCAGCCTCCAATTTTTGGAGATCATCTCTGGCAATCTGAAGCTCCAGCGTCAGCCCTGCAGCTTTAGCTTTTTTCGACTCTAACTGACGTTGATAAACACGCTTACTCGTCCACAGTTCGTCATTTTGCACACCCAGCTGGAGTGCAAAATACTTGCCCTAAAAAAAGCAGAAAAAGTAAGAGAAACCGACACACAACAAGGCATTCAAAACAAAAAACAGGAAAAATATTCAGAATATGTTTACCTGCTCACATATCTTCACCAGAGATTGAACAAGGCGAACGTTGGAGGTACCTTCGAGCTTCCTCAACTCGCCGGGCAAAATTGTGCTCATACCCAGATCCCAAGATAAAGCATCAGGCTCAACTGAGCCAGGCAATTCACTATTGGAAGGGACACCATCAGAACGAGGTGTCTCTGACAACATAATATCTTTAACTTGCTCGAAGATACATCGATCATCTAATAGACGAGGAGATTCTCTCCCATCGGGACTAACAGAGGTCTCCTTGCCCGAGGCAGAAATAACCGTTCGACGACCAGACCTGGAACCGGTCCCACCTCCGGAAGGTCCTCCTGATTCAAAGGAAGTAGTCATTACAGTGGTATCATGAAACAAAAATTCAGGACAATCCTGCACAATAGATTGTGTCGTAGAAGGATTGACAGAAAAGCTATCACCAGCTTGCCCTCCGCTTACAGTGGGAGCAGTAGAAGCAGACAAAGGAAGGGAAATAGCAAAATCCCCTCCGTGGAAAACGTGCTCAAAAGAAGAAGTGTTGGAACTAACAGCTATATTATAAGCCGGTTCTTCGTTGGACATATCCCCAAAAGGTAATCGACCAGGGGAAGGCATGTTTCCTTCCTGAGTGGAAGTAGAAAAGATTGGTTCTGAAAACGACGAGTTTACCACGGAAAGAGGTTCAGAGACAATACAACGAGTATCGATCTCCGACCTAATTGTTGGGGACGAACGAGGAGGCTCTATCGACGGCCCATCTCTTCGAGATTTTTTAGATCTATTATCTCTAGCGCCCTCACGAGAAGGTCGCTTCGAAGTATTACCAAAAAGGTTACTCATGATCGGACTATAGAAAAATACAAATTAATATCGAAAAAGTTTATCGACTAGCTAAAGAAAGAGTATTCTGTTAAGAGAGGAGTATAGCAGTAAAAAACAAGTCCAATTTTTACCTTTCGTATTTATACTACACGAAAGGACGCGACAGACCTAAAGAAAGGGCGCGAAACAGGAAAACTGACCTTGGAGCAAACGCTGGAATTCGAAAAGACACACACATAATGATTACGGAAAATTAAATGACTTGTCTGAATTATTACGGCAAAAGTGAAAAGACACGACTGTCAGAATACGAAGCGTTTAACGTACAAAATAAGCTAAAGTTACAGTTAAATCTACGAGGAAATAATTACAAAGATTATTTCAAAAATGAATCACTATTTCAAGAAGCCTGATCGCTATCCGGAATCTTCTGTTCGCTACCGACGTCCTCAGTCATGCATACGTCGTTTTCTTCTTCTTCTTCATCCTCTGGATCGATAAAAGTGTCATCGAGCTCATCATTAACATCAGAAGGAGGAATCGACAATGGATTCCCAAATTCTTCGACAAGATGAGCCAGTGGAAAACCTTGATATTCAACATCTGGAACCTCGGAAGAAGAATAAAGTTTACCATAGCGATTCAACCGAATATGCGCCGCCTTAAAATACTCCTTTCGACGGTCATCGATCATCTCTAAGGCGACCAGCTGATGAATCGCCTTCTTAAAAGTATTCTCAAGAAGAGGACCGACCATCCGATACACCAACGCCGTATGAACAGGAGAATTAAGGAACTCGCGAACGACTCTCTCGTCAGGATTCCTACCGTATCGATCCCTAAGTCCACTAAGTGGGACATCCTTTTCATACTCCTCTAAAGAAGTTTCAAGGTTTAATACTTGAGATTCAAGCTCACTAATTCGAGTCGTGCTCTGTAACTGCAATTCCTCTAACTTTCTAGCCATTTGATTGGCCTGCTCTTGAGCACGAGAAATCTCCATCACCCTGTCTATCATTTCTTGATCTTCAGTCCCGGTAGCACGAGTCTCTACGACGGGAACGGAAGAAGATGTTGAGGGACCAACCTCTGAACCGGAGGATTTATGGAGTAAAGCTTTATGCTTCTCTTCCAGAAACTCGCACTGTTGTTTCCAAAGTGCATTTTCATAGGCGTATGATGCAAGACAAGTTTTGGTCTGAAGAACAAAGAGAGCAAGAAAAAGAGATGGATTAATAAATTAAGGAAGACCTTTAAGATTATCTATTAATATGATTAAAGTAAAAAGATGTCACCTTCTCGGCATAAAGAGAAGCTCGCTGGAATTTCTCCAGAGGATCCTTATGAAGAAGCTTATTGAGATCACGAGTGAAAACACCAGACAAGAGAACGCGGGTTGCCTTATCGACTGCGTTCTCACTATCATCATGAATAAGAGAATCCTTCTCGGAGTAACCAGCGGCCCTCCTTCCCTCTAAATGATCCTCGATCATTTCGACCAGAGTAGGTTTTGGATGTTTATCTCCGAGTAAAGAAAGGTCGTCACCAGAACGTCCATAGTAACTCCTCTTTCTATCAACTGGATTATTAGTAGGATGAGGCATCGACCAGCTACGACATCCTCGAATACCCAAAGATGTTCTAAGGTGAAGAGGAGGATAACCAGATCCCGTGCCCTGACGAATGGGGGACTCACGAGAAGAATCTGGAGATTCCCCTCTATTATCCTCGGACTCATGGCCCAACTCCAGTTTCCTTTTTCGTGAAGCTCTCTGCTCGATGGGGGTGTTCTCTACGGATCTTGAAGATTTCGACAGCACCATTTTTCCCTTCGAAGAATGCCGAGAGTTTTCTACCATATGGGCTGAAAAAGAAACAAAATAAAAGTTAGTTTCTCCGTATAAAAGATATAGTTACAGCAATAAGATAAAATAAAATACTAACCAAGAGGATCAGATGATGAACTGACGGGAAAGTTATGAACACTTAACCCCGCCTTACGAAGGAAAACCTCCCCGATCAGAAGAGCGCTTTGATATTTGTTTGCACGCATTTCGGGGATTTCAGTGATAAACTGCACATCGTCAGGAACAAGTTCACCGGTCGGTAAGCGACCTCCAGGAATCCAATTGGAACCATGATCCCATAAAAAAGGCATGGTCGAACCATCCGGAAAACAAATATTAGACGGAGGACGAACAAAGAAGAAATGAGATTTCCACGAAGGATTACTAGAAACAGGGGCGTCAAAGATTGCTCGACTAGGCCGCTGACTAGCAAAGAAATATCCACGATTTGAAGAACTAGAAATATTAAGCGAAAAAGCTGCGTAAAATTACGAAAGGAAGGTTTAAACCCCTTCGCAATCATCAAAACGGAAAAACAAACCACAAAAGCAACGGAATTTGGAACCAGCTGTGTCAAGCACACACTGAAAGTTTTCAAAACTTCGAGAAAAAGGGGAGACAAAGGAAGACGCAATCCACTATTGAAGTGAGCCGTATAAAAGGCTCGACATCCCTCCGGGGGAGATGTGACTCTATCAGTAGAAGAAGGAAGAATTATCTCAGAACCTTCCGGAAAATATTTGGCGTAATTATTCACAACATCCGGGAATGTTTCCGCTGTATATGCGCAAGCTACGTCCTCAATCGGTTCAGAAATCTGAGGAACAGTACCTTTGCCCTTTTTGGCTCGGGCAGCCACGTCTGCATCAGAAAGGATTCGTACTTTGAAAGTATCTTCTACGGGAACAACGAAGTCAGATACTGTAGATTGCTCGCTCAAAGGATTAGGGTGCAACTCCTCATCGTGATCAGGAGCGACGATCTCTCTAGAAGAAGAAGAGGATTTTCTTACAAAAGCCATATATTCTGGTTTCCCAAAGATGAAGATCGACAAAAGAGAAAATTTTATGAGATAAACGACCAGGCAGGAAAATGGGTACAGGTTATAAGGAAGTATAAAAGAGAAATGGCGAACTTGAAAGTCACCTATTTATAACAAAATGAGAAAAGACGTTTCAAACTTATTGCAGCTACTCATATTCCCGCCAAAAACGGAAGGATACGAAGAGCCTCCTGAATAGACGCGTGGCGATCCGTAAATCGACAGAGAAAACGACTATCTATGATATGTAGCACTCTTTTCCTTATTTAAGATTTTTTCCCACAGGGTTTTTTCTTAAGTAAGGTTTTTAATGAGGCTCCATTCATAGAAAAGAAACAGTCGTAAAGATTTATCTACTTCTACGAGCTTCTATTATCTATACGCTCGAAGAAGTGAGGGAGTACTGATGGGGGCTATTTCGCACCCTACTTACTATTCGAATCGAACGAAGCAGATAAGATCGATTCGACCAAACCTAACAGATCGGGATCATCTTGCAGACCCGGCCAAGTGCAGCTCGCTTCGATAGAAGATTGTACTCCGGACCCAAGAAGGATATGTGGGCCGAGTCCTATTAGGACTATGTTTCCTTGTAACACTAGGTTTAGCATTATATAAATACCTAGTTAATCATTGTATTAAGGGACGACGAAAAATTCCTGAATTGTGAGAATACAGGATTTAACACTGCTTACAACAGCACAACTTAATAATATTCAATATTATTACTAAGTGTTTTACCTTCATATCGGTGTGTTTCATAGCTTTGTTTGGTGGTTTTACTTCTTGTTCTTGAATATTGCTTTTCTTTGTAACCGATCCATCCGGAATAAAGTAACAGAGCCCTAAATAATATATATAAATATCGAAAACCCCCGATATCACAAATTCACTGATAATTCAATTAACCCGACGAAATCCGGTTAAATCATTGGACCAAATTGTAATTTCGGGAATTTTTTCAAAATCTGGACTGTTTTGCAATTTACGAAAGGTTAGGGGCTGTTTTTACTATTTGCGTAAATCTGGGGTCTGTTTTGCATTAAACAAAAGTTTCTGGAAATTTTGTTAATTTTCTGCTTTCTGGTCCAATTTGCATGTTATGGAAATTTTGGGGCTAATTTGTAATTTCCGAAAGTTGAGGGGTCAAAATGTAATTTTAAAAAATTCAGGGGCCGAACTGCAATTTTTCAAAGTTGAAAAAAAAACTGTTTTGTGCACTAAAAGAGTTTAGTAAATCCGGAAAGTTAATTTTATCATAATTAGTAGGACTAAAGTGAGAATCAAAGGGTTGTTTTAAAAGGGGTTTTAAAATAATGTTTGGAGATTGTTTTAAAAGGGGTTTTGAAACTAGAATCTTTGGGTAATTTTAAAAGGTAGTTTTAAAATAGGATAAGAAATAAGAAAATAGATTTTCCTTGTTTCTTGCTCTACGTGAACTGTTTACGTGGTTTTCGATCGCGTCGAGCCTTGACCCTTAGGGTAGATGTGATTTGTTATTTTAATCTTGTTGGTTTTATTGGGCCAACGAGCCTTAATTTTTTTGGGCCACTTTGAGCCTTTGTAATAGATAGGGCTTTATTGTTATAATAGTTTAATATGGAGGCCCGTTACAAGCAAGGTGGGAGCCCAAGAAGACTGAAGGCCATGTATGCATGGTAATTGTGTAATAGAATATGTCTCTTTGAAACCCAATTAGATTGACCAATAGGACCATCGTCTTTGGCTCGATGATGGTCAGACGATGGTCCGCATAAGAGGCTCCCGATCGAAAACATATTGTGGTAGCATGCATGCTAGGTGTGTATGTTTTTATTTACGTATTTATATTTTAGCTTGTATGATGATACGTGCTAGTTATATTTAGATCGTAAATAAAAGATAATGCATAACTGGAATGGTGAGATCTCGAGGAGAGTTACCTCAAACTCTTAAACCCGAAAACCCCCTCTTAAAATAATATTAAGTCGTATTGGGTACATTAAAATGAAGTTTTAAAGATCCAAACCTTCCATCAATAGGGACTAGTGTAGTTTGTCTACTTATCGTTGAAGGTGATCCAGAGTCTGGCACCCGAGGCGAAGAAAGGGACAATATATGAAATTCCTTGATTCCTGTTTTTAACTAAACTTGACAAGGGTAAGGATTGGTCGGGATGTAAATATCGATCATAACCAAGTTATGGGGATTTCATGACCGGGCCCGTTGCTCATCATGATTAATGGGTTAGACTTAACGAGTAGTACCACACATGATGTAGCAGTGCTAGATGAGTACGAAAAACGAGGAAAAATAGCTTGAAGGATGTGTAGGGACACAATTGGTAAAAGTATACCTACCTGGGTAATTAATTGTATGGCCGCGAGTCGTGGATGCAATTTATGTCTACTGGGACGTCAAGACCTGCTAGGAGATTAGATATCCCGAACAATTGAAGGGGTAATTGTTTCGAGAAAATAGTGGGAGAACTTTTTCGATAACAAGTCCAATAATCGTTAATTATAAGTATTAATTTTTTATCAATCAGCTGGACGTTATCATTTATTTTTGTAGATTCATTCTGCAAAATGTCTAAAAATCCATTAGCTATCATCCTTGACACTAACAAATTGAACGGATCAAATTTCATTGACTGGATTAGAAATCTGAGGATAGTCCTCGACTCCGATAGCCGGAGCTACGTTCTCGATGCACCTATGCCTGGTGCACTTTGGGAAGGGGTTTCGGAAGAGGAATGAGCCACCCATCAGAAATGGGTCGATGATGATATTCAGGTTCGTTGCCTCATGCTGGCATCTATGACCAATGAGCTACAGAAACAGCATGCAAGGATGGTGCATGCTCCTGACATAACTCTTCATCTCCGAGAGCTATTTGGAGAAAAGTCTAGGACCAAAAGTTTCAAGACAACAAAAGAATTGTTCAATTTGAGAATGGCTGAGGGTTCAAGTGTGAAAGATCACTGTCTGATGGGATAGTGCCCTGCAAGCCAATACATTTAGCTTGTATTGGAACTATCTTAATCTTTCTTTAGTATAAATGACTTAATACGCCTGTTTGTTTATAGTATGTAAATCAAACAATGGCCAACTTCATCTCTCGCGAATCACTTAAGCGATTGGATGAAATCCTTAGATCACAATAGACTATGTGACGATTCACTTCAGTACTGAGTGCAATCATGAAACAGTCTCTAAGGTCGTGATCTTAAAACCGTTCCAAGTCATAGATTCCGAACGAGACGGGGTATCGTAGGAATCGCAAAGACTTGTACGAATATGCATGATTCACATGGAGTGAATTTGTAGCGTTTCCTGAGCAAGGCATTTGAGTCCAGTGCATATGAGTAGGTGGTTCGATAGAGGATCGAACGCATAGAACGACCCGAACAGAGAAACCCATTGTGGAAGCGCATGACGCATATCGGTGATGGGATGTTTCTCAAGCTTATAACAGTGTACGATTTAGTCCTTAGACTTGAGGTGCTAGGGCGAATTCGGTGCATGGGCGTACGTACTTAGATTTAGGTACCGGTCACGTAGCTTGATCATTGTGTGCCTAAGTTGGGTTCGTATAGTCGTGTACGCGAATGGTTAGCATCAATATGGGATCTACCGACTCAACGTAGTGTGTTGAGAGAATTTCCTATACGTTCTTAGATAATAGATTCCGAGAAACCTGTGGCCACAGTTGGTGACGCATTTGGAAAGGGGTTTCCAAATTTGGCAGTCATAATGGAATCATTATCCGAAATTAGAAAGTATAGTTATCGAGACAATTTAGAGGTGCCGATCAATTCACACACCCTAAGTCTTGATTGGGAAATTAGTCGATAGAAGGACCGTATGTACATGGTTCTTATAAGAGGTGAGGTTCACTGAGATCAATTCACCTGAAGTTGGGCCTCATGGGCTTGTGGCTAGACATCGACCAGGAGGTGTGGGTACTCATTAATTAATAAAGAAATTAATTATTGAGTGGTTAATTGAAGGGGTTCAATTAATCAGAGCAATTAATAAGCTCGCAAATTAAATCACGAAAGTCGTGGGCCCGCGGCCAATTGATGGTGAACCTAGAGGGTCACACACAATACAATTAGACTGCAACAAATCATATAAGGAAAGTTTGATTTAAAGGGTTAAATCAAAACTTAAGAATTAAAGTATTAATTCTAGAAGAACGAAACTAATTAATTAAAGTGTTAATTGACTAGAGTGGAATTAATTTAATTAATTAATTATATTAATTAATTAAATGGGCTGAATTAATTTAATGGGTTTAATTAATTAAAAGGGGATCTAAGTCCATTAGGAGACAAATAAAGGCCATAAGTAAATGGGCTTTAAGTTTCCTAGTTGGACTGGATCACATTAGGTCAAGACTCCTAATCTACAAATAAGGAGTAGGAGACCTAAAACCCTAACCCTAAATATATATGTTAGCCGCCGCCTACATATATATATATAAGTGGTGTAGTAGACTCCAAAGTGATGAAGGAATAGGATGATTATAAAATTATACTCCTACCCTAATCACAAGCCGCCGCCCACATATAAGATATATGATATACAAGTATAGGGATGATTATTTTAATAATATAACCCCAAAACATATACTTCCTCTCTAAGATCAAAACAGGCCGCCCCCATTTTACACAAACTAGGATCGGCCGAACCCTGTGTAATTGCACAGGGTTCATGAAAAATTGTTTTCCTCTTCTTCCTTGCTTGATAACTTTTGGATCCTAGTTCTGAGCCTAAGGATCCAAGAGAGTTGCTTCAATCCAGTTGGTGTGGATACCGCTAGAGGCACGACGTTTGGAGTGCTTCTCTCGAACCAAATCCATCAGACATGAAAGAAGACCGGAGAAAAACCACCACCGTTTCTGTGGTGAGGTAAATTCTAAAACCCCCTATGGTTGGTTTTATTTTTGCATGAAAAATCCTTTCGTATGACTAGATGAGTAAAGATCTTGATTGGGTTATTTTAAAAATTTAAAATTCCGCTGCTTTTAACGTCCTGACGTTACTAATAACCCAACAGTGGTATCAGAGCCTAACTCATTACTCTCATACGAAAAGGTCTGAATATAATTTGATTGCTTTATTTGTTTTGCATATTATATTCGTGCTACTGATTCTTACTTGTTATGGGTAGATCTAATTTTGGATAAAATTGCATAAAAACGTTTTGGGCCAATTTTGTATTTTACGGAAATTAGAGGGCTGTTTTTGCGATTAGCGATTTTTGGAAAACTGGACTGAAATTGATATTTTACAAATCTGGACAGAAAGTAATTTTCTGGAAAATTTTCAATTTGGGGCTGTTTTGTAAAAACTGAAAGTTTTGGGGCTGTTTTTATAAATATCAAAAACTGCAGGGACTGAATTGCAAATTCGAAATTTTTCTGGAAATAAAATTTTTATTTTCGGTCCTCTGCCCAATTTCAAATTTGGGGTTAATTTGTAATTTCCAAAACTTTAGGGGTCAAATCGCAATTTCAAAAAGTTGGAGGGCCGAATTGCAATTTTCAAAAGTTGAAAATTTTTATTCTGTTTTTTATGCATAAAATTATTTTGTTTATCCAAATATAGATTATCATAATTAGTAGACACTTAAGTAAGAATCTAGAGAAATATTTTAAAGGCGTTTAAAATAATTGATGTAAGATAGGAAACTAGTAAATGTGTTTGCTTGTTTCTTTGCTCAACGTGAATTGTTTACGTGGTTTTCGATCGAGCCGAGCCTTGACCTTAGATGTGATTGGTTTATTTTTCTTTTGGATTTTTGTTGGGCCTGCGAGCCTTTATTTGGGCCTTTTTGTGCCAATGTAATAAATTAGGGATTTACATTAAATAGTTTAGGGTGGAGGCCCATTACATACAACAGGGAAGCCCAGTGGTAAATGAAGGCCAAGTATGCTTGGTTATTTATGTAATAGCCTAGGCCCATTAAGAACCCATTAGATAGATCAATTGGGCCAACATTATTGGCTCAATGATGGCCCAAACATAGGTGGCTGCCGATCGAAAACATATTGTGGTAGTATGCATGCTAGGCTTGTATGACATTTATTTATTTGTTGATTTATATTTGGCTTGTATGTGATGCGCGCTAGAATCTAGATCGTAATAAAAGATAAAGCATAATTAACACGGTGAGATCTCGAGGAGAGTTAGTATAACTTTCAAACCAGTAAATCCCCTCTTGAATTAAATATTAAGTCATATTGGATTAAAATAAAATGAAGTATTTATATAAATCCAAGCCTTCCATCAATAGGGACTAGCTTATGTTTTCTACTTATCGATAGAGGTGATCCAGAGTCTGGCACCCGAGTCGAAGAAAGGGACAATACGTGAAATTCCTTGAATCCTGTTTTTAACTAAACACGACAAGGGTGAGGACTGGTCGGGATGTGAATATCGACCGATAACCAGTTACGGGGAGTTCACGACCGGGCCCATTGCTCATCATGATTGATGGGTTAGACTTAACGATTAGTAACACTTATGATGTAGCAGTGCTAGATAAGTGCGAAAACCGAGGCAAAATAGCTTGAAGGTTGTGTAGTGACACAATTGGCAATAAATATACCTACTTGGGGAATTGGTTGTATGGCCACGAGTCGTGGGTGTAATTAATTGCCGCTGGGACGTCAAGACCTACTAGGAAATAGAATTTCCCGAACAATTGAAGGGGTAATTGTTTCGATAAAATAGTGGGAGAACTTTTACGATAGAAAGTCCAACCTTCGTAGATTATAAGTATTATTCATTAACTAGTCCACTGATTGTTTGTCTTCTCTTTAAATAATACTGAGATATCTATGGTTATCCATTTTACAATTTATCCTCGACTAATAAAATAACTGGATTAAAATATCGACTAGGCAAGAAACTTGAGAATTGTCTTGAATTCCAAAAGTGGGAATGATGTTCTTAAACGACGAGCCTATGCCTTATGCGCTTCTGAGATAAGTCCAAATAGGGAAACGAATCACCCGTAGAGTATGGGAATATTAATGATCGTTTCCTCATATAAGGATGAATCTCAAAAGTGAAACGAATCACCTATACAGTATGGGAATCTTAATGATCGTTTCCTCAAATAAGCATCAAGATTGAACGAGCTATGGAAGCAACATGAGGAGCATGTCTGAAGCTTCTGAAACAAACCTCCACCTCAAAAGGCTTGTTTTGAGGAGTAGTTTTGAATCGATTTGATTCAAGACTTCTAAGGAATTATTTCAAAACTCGAGAATAAATGAAGGAACTAGTGTCAATGATCACTGTCCTTGTTTCATCAATCTGGTTGAAAACTGGATCGATTAAACGTAGGCCTGCAAGTGATCTTAACATTAAATTCCTCCTAAATTCTCCCCCCGCTCATTCAAATGATTTTGTGAAATACTCTGATCTTATTTGATAAGTTGATCACATTTCATGAATCAACCAAAGTAATGGTAAAAGGCAAATAGGATAAACCTGTCATGATCGTTTACACTTCATGGACTGCAAAGTCAAAGAAGAGTAAAATGAAGAAGAATTTATTCTCTTCCAAATTCGACCATAAAGGTAGTCGAAAGAACGCAAGTAGCCTACAAGTCGAATTATCCCACTGCATCTAAGAAAGGCACTGATATGTTTAATTGATTAGATGATCTAATTAATTAAGCAACGTTTCAATTAAAGGGTTAATTGAAAAGGAAAAGGAATCAATTAAAGAAGTTAATTGAAAGGAAGTAAATTAATTGAATTAAACCATTAACTCAATTTTATTGAATTAATGTGTGAAATTCAAATTAATACAAAGATAATAATCCATAACTTTGGCACGCTGGACTTGGGCACATCTCCAAGAGTAAGATTCAAAAGTTGGTCTCGCCTAAGCTTCTTGAAAAATAGAACTTAGATGAACTTTCAACCTGCGAATCATGTCTCAAAGGAGAGATGACCAGATCTCCCGTCACAGGGAATCCAGAGCGAACCAAACGAAATCTGGATTTAATCCATATGGACCACTAAAAGTTAGTGTGAGAGGAGATTACTCATACTTCGTACATTTTTGCTAATGGCTTTGGTCGTTAGTGAAAAATGTATCTAGTGAAATACAAATCCGAAAAACCTTTCAAGGTATTTCAATACGAAGTAGAGAATCAACAAAGACATAGTATTACGACCATTTGATCTAATCGAGATAGCAAATACTTGTCAAGGATTCCTCAATTATCTCAATGAGAATGTGGTTCTCATACAACAAACTCCTCCTAAGACGCCTCAACTTATTGAAGTATCTAAAGAGATGGAATCAAACATTGTTAGACAATGTTCGATCCATATTGAGTTTGTTAACTTCCTTATGCATTCTAGAGGTTGGTCCTCCCGACTGCATCGAAGATACTGAGCAAACTACCTTCAAAGTTCGTGCCTACAGAGCTTTACCAAGAAAGGTATGGCAAAATAACTCTATGCTCTTACTTCTGAGTATGGAGATCTCCTGCCGATGGTAGAAACGAGAAAGGAGATAAATTGGCTAGTAGATCCAATTTGTATATAATTGTGGGGTATCCAACGAAATCTATTGGATACCTGTTCCACGACAATGAGAACAATCGTTTCTCCTAAATACCCGTTCCTCTGTTGATGAATTTCTCGTCAAAGGAAATGGAAACGTCATGGAACTTGATGAAGTCCAAGATTTGGACCCATCCCCGCAAACAGTCGGAGTTAATCCAGAAACTATTGAACCATCAAGTAAACCAATACTTCGTAGATCTGATCAAGTTCATAAAAGAGCTTGAAAGATATGGTTTCACCATATACGAAGAAGCTACATTTGGATGTAGACGCACTTGCATGACTGGAATTCATGCAAACCGAAATGGATCCCATCCATTCCAACAAGGTATGACCTTGATTGATCCACCCGAGAGATTTGTCCCTATAAGATGGCTATAAGTTGTATGTGGATCTTCAAACATGGAATGAATGGAGAGGTGTTGCCTCTAAGAATCGTCTAGTGGTAAAAAGGCTATTCACAATGTTCTGGAACAGACTTTGATGAAACCTTTTCTCCATTAGCAATGTCTGAATCCATTTAGATTCATATTTGTTTCGATGAGACAGTCAAGACATTTGACTTCATCAAAATGAGTATGAACCTTGAGTGTACGAAAGGATTAGTGGGAGCGCGATGAAGCTCATATTTTATGTGTCGATAATGTTCTGGTTATCTGGGATGATATCGGAATGTTTGCACAGACGAAAGCATGGTTGTCCCTGCAATTCTCCATGAAAGATTTGGGAGAAGCATCTTGCGTATGGGGATACATATCTATAGAAATAGATCGGAAAAGATGCTGACACTCTCTAAATCTAAGTACATAGAATCAATACTGAAAATATTCAGTATGAAAAATCCAAGAAAGGATTGCTTCAAATGAGACACTGAATCCCTTGTTCCAAAATCGATGTGCCCTACATCAAATGAGAATAAAGGAGAATGTCTCAAATACCTTATGTTTCAAACAAAAGGTTGCATGTAGCATGCTTTACTATGTACTAGACCAGACGTAGAACTTGCTCAAGTGTCACGAGCAGTTGCTAGTCAAACTACAGTGAAGAGTACTGGACCACCACAAAAGATATCCTTGTGCTCTTGACAAAGACTAAGGATTTGTTCTTGGTCTACGGTGGTAGTGGAGAATTAAAATTCGAAGGATTTACTGATTCGAATTTTCAGTCTGATGTGGATGAATTAAATATATCCATTTTTGGATACATATCCTGCCTCAATGGGTAACGGTGAATTCGAAAGGGTTCCGAGAAAAACACCGTAACCATCTAAACCACTGAAGCAAGATATATTGCAGCATTAAATGCGGCTTAAGAAAGTGTTTGGATATAAAACTTCATCCTATGGTTGGATGTAGTGCCTAGCATTGCGAAGCTCATAGTTATCTTCTAAGATAACAATGGAGCTATTGCTGAAGCAAAGCATTCGAGATCTCACCAGAAATCTAAAAACAATTGAGAGAAAAGTACAATTTGACGCACATAATGGATCGCGTCGATTCAGAAGACAACTTAACGGATCCACTAAAAGAGGCTATATCATGAAATGAGTTCGAAGAACATCATTAAAAGATGGGTCCTAGAAACGTTTATGATTGGCTTTAGGGCAAGTGGGAGATTGATGGGATAGTGCCCTGCAAGCCAATACATTGAGCTTGTATTGGAACTATCTTAATCTTTCTTTAGTATAAATGACTTAATACGCCTGTTTGTTTATAGTATGTAAATCAAACAATGGCCAAATTCATCTCTCGCGAATCACTTAAGCGATTGGATGAAATCCTTAGATCACAATAGACTATGTGACGATTCACTTCAGTACTGAGTGCAATCATGAAACAGTCTCTAAGGTCATGATCTTAAAACCGTTCCAAGTCATAGATTCTGAACGAGACGGGGTATCGTAGGAATCGCAAAGACTTGTACGAATATGCATGATTCACATGGAGTGAATTTGTAGCGTTTCATGGGCAAGGCATTTGAGGCCAGTGCATATGAGTAGGTGGTTCGATAGAGGATCGAACGCATCGAACTACCCGAACAGAGAAACCCATGTGGAAGCGCATGACGCATATCGGTGATGGGATGTTTCTCAAGCTTATAACAGTGTACGATTTAGTCCTTAGACTTGAGGTGCTAGGGCAAATTCGGTGCATGGGCGTACGTACTTAGATTTAGGTACCGGTCACGTAGCTTGATCATTGTGTGCCTAAGTTGGGTTCGTATAGTCGTGTACGCGAATGGTTAGCATCAATATGGGATCTACCGACTCAACGTAGTGTGTTGAGAGAATTTCCTATACGTTCTTAGATAATAGATTACGAGAAACCTGTGGCCACAGTTGGTGATGCATTTGGAAAGGGGTTTCCAAATTTGGCAGTCACAATGGAATTATTATCCGGAATTAGAAAGTATAGTTATCGAGACAATTTAGAGGTGCCGATCAATTCACACACCCTAAGTCTTGATCGGGAAATTAGTCGATAGAAGGACCGTATGTACATGGTACTTATAAGAGGTGAGGTTCACTGAGATCAATTCACCTGAATTTGGGCCTCATGGGCTTGTGGCTAGACATCGACCATGAGGTTTGGGTACTCATTAATTAATAAGGAAATTAATTATTGAGTGGTTAATTGAAGGGGTTCAACTTAAGAATTAAAGTATTAATTCTAGAAGAAGGAAACTAATTAATTAAAGTGTTAATTGACTAGAGTGGAATTAATTTAATTAATTAATTACATGGGCTGAATTAATTAAATGGGTTTAATTAATTAAAAGGGGATCTAAGTCCATTAGTAGACAAATAAAGGCCATAAGTAAATGGGCTTTAAGTTTCCTAGTTGGACTGGATCACATTAGGTCAAGACTCCTATTCTACAAATAAGGAGTTGGAGACCTAAAACCCTAACCCTAAATATATATGTTAGCCGCCGCCTACATATATATATAAGTGGAGTAGTAGACTCCAAAGTGATGAAGGAATAGGATGATTATAAAATTATGCTCCTACCCTAATCACAAGCCGCCGCCCACATATAAGATATATGATATACAAGTATAGGGATGATTATTTTAATAATATAACCCCAAAACATATACTTCCTCTCTAAGATCAAAACAGGCCGCCCCCATTTTACACAAACTAGGATCGGCCGAACCCTATGTAATTGCACAGGGTTCATGAAAAATTGTTTTCCTCTTCTTCCTTGCTTGATAACTTTTGGATCCTAGTTCTGAGCCTAAGTATCCAAGAGAGTTGCTTCAATCCAGTTGGTGTGGATACCGCTAGAGGCACGACGTTTGGAGTGCTTCTCTCAAACCAAATCCATCAAACATGAAAGAAGACCGGAGAAAAACCACCACCGTTCCTGTGGTGAGGTAAATTCTAAAACCCCCTATGGTTGGTTTTATTTTTGCATGAAAATCCTTTCGTATGACTAGATGAGTAAAGATCTTGATTGGGTTATTTTAAAAATTTAAATTCCGCTGCTTTTAACGTCCTGACGTTACTAATAACCCAACACTGTCTTCGTTTCATCAATCTAGTTGAAAAACTGGAGAACTTGGACGTAGACCTACACGCTGATATTCGTAATGACCTCCTCCTCCATACTCTGCCGCACTCGTTTGACCAGTTCGTGTTGAATTTCAACATGGAGCATAGAGGACTCGCCTTACACGAACTGACCAACTTATTGGTCACGGCAGAAGCTACCCTGAAGAAGGAGAAATCTGTCATGATTGCTGAGCAACCAAAGGCTCCAAAGCCTAAGAAGGGCAAGAAGAAGAAGAAAGTATTCTCTTCTAAAACAACCAAGAAGGTTGTCGAGAAAAAGAGAAAGAGCCCAGAAGACGAATGTTTCCACTGCAAGAAAGCAGGGCACTGGAAAAGGAACTGCCCTGACTACCTGAAAACGGTAGCCAAAGGTATTTTCTTTATTGAAGTTAATATTTCGATTAATTGTGCATCATGGGCGGTTCTCATATCTGCAATGATTTGTAGGTGATGGGAGCGGTATGGCCTCTTAAACATGGAAATAGAATCCTGCGCTTTGGAAACGGAGCTAGGGTTATATGTTGAATTAGATCGGCCGCCCCTCTCTCTCTCTCCTTTCTTCTACTACATCTAGAATTGGATCTTGATCCAATTCTTGATATTTGTCATCCTTCCCTCCTAGTTCTGAGCCTGAGGATCGAAGGAGTTACAAATTCATCTGGTGTGGACTTTTTGATGCAGGCCGAAACCCGCTACATAAAGGAAATGAAAGGATAGATGATCGGGAATCACTCAACCGGCGGTAGCGAACATACTCAACGCTACTAATCGCGGAATCACTCGACGCGACCAAGTCACTCACTTGTAAAAGAGGAATCATTCACTCTTAATGCAAGAACACTTGCAAACAAATATAATTTTTATACTTAAACTCATCTATTATTTATTCATTTGGAAGGTGTTTTGTTGGAGTTTTGGAACATCCCTCCAAAACATAGGAAATAACAATTTGAATGACTTCACATATTCCTATTCTAGAAAATACATAATATTGACTTTGACTCATAAAATTATTAAACATGACTTTAATATCTTATAACAATTATAATAATTCGAAAATAAGTTAATAAACCAAGTAAAAGTACTCTTAGAAATACCAAAAGACATAAATAATGTTGTTTCCCTAGTGCAATCTGGCAGCCTTTTGTAAAATGAATATAGCTTTCTCCATAGACCTTCGTTTCATAAACCGTTTATTGCTATGGAAACTAGACTTCTTTGGATTTCCAACCATGTATCACACTCCTCAAAATTCAGTGTAAATCAGAAATTATTATTGTTCAAAGTCACCCATTGTGCTGGAACATATTCTGAAATTGCTCCTGCATCATTCTCCTCGGCTTGAAAACTGAACTCGTCGTCGAGTTCGTGTTGACATCGAAACACAATGAGACATGGATGGTTTTTAGCTCTTCTCTTGAGTTCCCTGCATTTTTAGGCTCCCTTATGTGTGCAACCTTTGTGACTGATGAGAGGAACTTTGGATTCTCTACATTTAGAGGCTCAGGCAAGATCGAAATACGAATCACGCAAGATCGAAGATCATGAATCCGACCTTGAAGACATAGAATCGAGCTCAAGCCCCAGTTTATCCAGTCCGATCTATTAGAAAGAGCACAAGGTCGAAGGTTACATATGTTCATTTGTTAGATCGAAAAATGCCTACTACGAGGAGAAATACATATATTTGAGGAGAGCCTTCCCATGCAGCCGGAGCACAGAACTCAGTTAACAATGAGCCCGATAATCTATCTCGAGCGGCTCAACAACCAGAAGCTCCACCGGTCGTTCCCCAGGACAATGCTCTGATCCGCACGACTATCGCTGATCTGAGGTCCATCATAGGCACTTTGTGCAAGGAGTTTCTGAATAGTGGAAGGGCCGACCAGTCACCGGTAGATCAGCCAGCAGTGCATGGGAGACCAGATTTTCCCTCTTCGAACATCCAGAAGGAGAAAAGCGTACCACGATCCATATTGAATGCACCAGCACCAAACCTTCCCCGAGCAGCTCCGTCGAAGACTAACGTTCGATCAGGAATTCCTCCGAAGACGGTACATGATTTGGAGGATTCGGTAGTAGGGGAGAGTCAACCTATAGATATGGTGAAAAGCAAGAAACCAACCTACAAGAGAATTACAGAATCCGAGCTGGAACGAATGGTGCAAGAACGAGTTGCCAAGAAACTAGATGGGGACGACACGGTGATGGAAGTTCGCCACGCCACTGCAGCCGCTAGGCGCACTGAGATGATTCAAAACAGAGAAACTATCCGGGATAGGGAGATCGGAAATAGTATCATGCGATGCTCGCCATTCTGTCGAGGAATACGTGAAGCTAGGAATACAGAAACGGTACCAACAAGGTTACCACTGTATAACGGGACTACCGACCCCGGGGAACATATCAATAGTTTTATCAATGTGACGAATTTATATGGACATTCGGAGGACTTTTGCTGCAAAATCATGGTCACCACCTTCGAGGGGATTGCCCTTGATTGGTTCGGAAAACTGCCACCAAATTCTATATTTTCTTTCGATGAATTTTGTGACAAGTTGAAACACCAATTTGCAAGCCAGAGAAAACCTAGGTTGCCAGCGAATCATTTGGGAACGGTCAAGAAATTGGATGGAGAAACTTTGAGGCAATGGCTGGCAAAATTCAGTATTGAACTTCTAAAAGTCGATACCCCGCAAATCGAGTATTTGTCTTCTTTAATGTTCGAATTGACGAGGAACACACAGTTCGGAAATGCGTTATGTAGAAAGCAACCAAAGTCTTTCGAGCGGATAATGGAAATTGCTGAGAAGTATATGATTCAGGAAGAGATGAATAAACTAAAAAATGCGCACAACACTCTCAATAAAAAGTAAGATCGAGCTCCTATTCCAAAACCAGGCGATTATGGAGGATCGAATAGAGGATCAGTATGGCAACGACTCAACACCTACAAACCGCAGGTGCCGACCCAAAGAACAAATGCCTATGGTCCTTCTCTCGATCAAAATCAGCCTCCACGACCTGGAAAAATTCATTTTACCGAGTTGAACACCTCAAAGGAGGAAATTTTGACTGTATTAGAGGAAGGTAGTTTAATTCCCGAGGCACAAAGAATTACTCAGGCAAGACCAGGAACGATGGGTTATGAAAAATATTGCCGATATCATAGAGCTCGGGGACATAGCACTGAAAATTGTTACCAACTGAAGGTTGAGATCGAAAAATTAATCGTGCAAGGAAAACTTAAGGAGTTTGTTAAAAGAGGTAACTATAACAATCGCTATAGATCCAGGAGTCCTCAAAAATTTATCAGTCAACGAAAGGAGGCTCGAAATCAGGCGGATGAGCAATTGAACGGAGTAATAAACATGATTGCCGGTGGACCGGCGGGAAGAGACATAAAAAATGCAAGAAAGAGGACGATGAGGTCGATAAAGACAGCTGTTTCGACCAAAAAGAAAGTATTCTCTTTGGAATTCCCATCCATTGAAAACCAGGTTATAAGCTTCAATGATGCAGATCGACCCTCAGACGTTACTTGGGATGTAAGTGAAGATGATCCAGATTTTTTCATGGTACTAACTCTGAAAATTGCTAATTATGAGGTCAAAAGAGTTTTGGTTGACAATAGAAGTTCGGCGAACATTATCTTCTCCGAAGCTCTTACACGAATGAACCTTCAACATCCTTATCTGGATCGAGTAGCCACTCCTCTGGTCGGATTCGGGGGTTCGGAGATTGTTCCACTAGGAACCATTCTATTGAGCACGACTCTCGGAAAAAAGCCGAAGAGTGTAACAAGAACGGTAAAATTTCTGGTGGTGGAAACACCTTTCGCTTACAATGCCAAACTGGGAAGACCGGCTTTGAATGCCTTCAAGGCAGTTGTTTCTACCTATCATCAAAAGGTAAAATTTCAAACTTATGGAGGGGTTGGGGAGATGCGAAACGATCAATACATGGCATGGGAGTGTTATAACTTGTCTTTGAGTATAAAGAAAAAAGTTGAACCTGAAATCCCAACGAAAAGAAAAATGATTGATTTGGAATCCGGATCAATTTCAAATTTACCAGTTCCCGATTGTGAGAAGCTACAAGGAAAGAAAGGAAAGAACGTAGACATGAGAATGCAAGCGCCCGATCATAAGAAGGTGATTCTGGTTCCAGGATCCCCTGAGAAATTTACCAGGATCAGAACAGAGTTAAGTGAAGGTATGGAAACCATGCTCATCGACTTTTTACGAAAGAATGTAGATGTTTTCGCTTGGAGTTCGGATGATATTGTGGGGATCAACCCACGTGTGATAACCCACTCTTTAAACATTGATCCGAAAGCCAAGCCGGTAAGGCAGAAGAAGCGTAATCATGGGCACGAGAAAGATAAAATCATCAATGCTGAGGTCGATAGGTTGTTGGCTGCCGGTCAAATCAGAGAAATTAAATTTACCGAATGGTTATGTAATGTGGTTTTGGTCTCTAAAGGTGAGAAGATCGATAATAAATGGAGAATGTGTAATGATTTTACCGATCTAAACAAGCTATGCCCAAGAGACCCTTACCCGTTGCCACGGATCAATATGTTGGTAGACTCCACCGCGGGTTTTGTGTTTTTTAGCATGATGGATGCTTTCCAGGGATTCTATCAAATTTTTATGAACGAAAGGGATCAGGATAAAACCGCGTTCATTACCGAACGAGGAGTCTACTGTTTCATTGTTATGCCGTTTGGTTTAAGAAATGCGGGTGCAACTTATCAAGGATTAGTCAATATGATGTTTAAAGAATTGATAGGAGAAATCATGGAGGTTTATGTGGACGACATGCTCGTAAAGAGATGACGGAGGAAGACCACATCAAGCATCTCGATAGATGCTTCGGAATTTTGAGAAAATACGGAATGAAATTGATTCCAGCAAAATGCACTTTTTACGATCGGGAAAGTTCCTCGGCTATCTCATCCATGAACGAGGGATCGAAGCTAACCCAGAAAAAATTCGAGCCATTACCGATCTTCAACCACTAAGAAAACTTCAGACGTTCAGAGTTTGATAGGGAAGATTATCTCCTTAAACAGGTTCATCTCTCGATCCGCTGATAAGAGCTTGCCGTTCTTCAAATTATTGCGGAGGTCAAAGGATTTTGAATGGAGCGATGAATGTGACAAGGCTTTTGAAGATCTAAAATCATATTTAACCTCGCCACCGATGTTGGCCAAGACTTCCGATGGAGAACCTTTATACCTCTACATTGCCGTTTCGGAGGAGGCTATTAGTTTGGTACTGGTAAAATTAGAGAAGTCCGAGCATAAACCAGTCTACTACTTGAGCAAACTGTTGCAGGGTGCCGAAAAGAATTATATGGAGATCGAAAAGTTCGCGCTCGCCTTAGTTGTGGCTGCTCGGAGATTGAGGCCCTATTTTCAAACTTATAAGATTATTGTTTTAACCAACCAACCCTTGAGACAGGTCTTATCAAAGCCAGAAGCGTCCGGCATATTAATAAAATGGGCAGTCGAGCTGGGACAGTTCAAAATTGAATACCTACCCTGGACTGTAGTGAAAGCTCAGGTGCTAGCTGACTTCCTAGTTGAATCCACTAGTTTGAAGAGCTTAGAAAACGAAGCAGCTTCTGAAGTAAATGTGGTCAAGAAGGTCGATGATCCAATTTGGCTGATGCACATGGATGGCTCTTCGACCAAGGAAGGAGGCGGAGCAGGAATTCACTTTCAAGGACCAAATGGTGAAGATTTGAGTTACGCCATTACCTTGGACTTTGTTGTTACGAACAATGAAGCAGAGTACGAAGCTCTAATTGCGGGATTAGAAATGGCCTTGAAAGCAAAGGTAAAGTCAATTACTGTGTCAACTGATTCTGAACTTGTTCATAGGCAGGTAAAAGGCATTTATGAGGCCAAAGAATTCAATATGATCAAATATTTGAACAAAGAAAAGAATCTGATCTCAAAATTCGAAAAATTTGAAATTCAGCCTGTTCCAAGAGAAGAAAATCTATGGGCAGATTTGCTATCAAAGTTCACAGGTATCACAGATGGAAAGAATGAAAGGGTAATTACGTGGCTATTGTCAAACGCATCTGCCATCGATCTAGATGTCACTCCTTGCGTCGATGTCATGGAAATCGATGAGCAAAAGATCTCATGGATCGATCCTTTCATCAGTTATTTGAAGGAAGGGAAATTACTTGAAAATACTAATGAAGCCCGAAGAATCAAGTACCGAGCCCAGTCATTTACCTTAATCGATGATCAACTCTACACATGATCTTCCTCTGGAGTCTTATTGAAATGTATTTTCGAAGACCAGTATAATATAATTCTGAAGGAGGTTCACGAGGGTGAAGCAGGAAGTCACTGTGGCGCTCGAGCATTAGCTCTAAAGTGCTCGAGGGCGGGATATTATTGGCCCACTCTTATTTCTGACTTAGTTGATTATGTGAAGAAATGTCACCATTGTCAAATTCATTCGAATTTGATCCATCAGCCGGCCGAACAAATGCACTTTATTCCGATCTGTTGGCCTTTTGACAAATGGAGCATTGACATTGTCGGTCCTTTCCCGACTGCCAGGGCTAAAAAGAACTATGTGTTGGTCGCTGTAGAATATTTCAGTAAATGGGTCGAATGCGTTGCTCTAACTAAGATCACTCAGTTTCAAGTCATAAATTTCCTATGGAAGAACATTGTCTGCAGGTTCGGAATTCCTAGAGTTTTGATCTACGACAACGGAACACAATTCGCCGGCAAAAAAGTCATGGAATGGTGTGAGAGGTTCGGAATACAACAGAATTTTGCATCAGTAGGGCACCCGCAGGCTAATGGGCAAACAAAAGTTGTGAATAGAGAGATTGTTCGATCATTGGAAAAGCGCTTATCTGATGCAAAAGGCAAATGGCTCGATGAACTTCCAGGAGTTTTATGGGCTAATAGGACAACTGTGAAAGCTGCCACGGGAGAAACTCCTTTCAGCTTGGTTTACGGTTCGGAAGCAGTTATTCCCGTTGAAACTTTTATAGCTTCTCCCAGGGTCGAATTCTATGATTCCAGAGAAAATCAATCGTTGAGGGAAATGGAGGTTGATCATGCCGACAGCAGAAGGGATCGTGCCAGATTGAAAATTCGAACTACAAAGTCCAACATGTAGAAGGCCTATAATCAAAAAGTTAGAATCCGAACCTTTAAGGTTGGAGATCTAGTGCTAAAAAAGGTAGAAGTCTCAAAGCATGTTGACAAACTTCAGCCTAATTGGGATGGACCTTACGTAGTTGTCTAGGTCGGGAAGAAAGGCTCATACAAGATTGCCTATCCGAATGGAGAAGTCCTGCCTCGAGCTTGAAACGCCATTAATTTGAGAAAATATTATGGAAAATGAAGACTATTTTGCGATTTCTAGCTTATCTACTGTTTTGGTATCCTTTCTGTTTCTTTTTTATCTTGTGTTATTTGATTTAACTTGATTTCGTCGGGTTAATTATATTAGTGAATATGGGATATTGGGGGTTCTCAATATTAATGATTTAAAGGGCTCTGTTACTTTATTCAGGATGGATCAATCTCAAAGAAGAACAATTTTGAGGGAACAACAAGTAATTATGACAACCAACGTAAAATTAGTATGAATATCAAGAGAAAGCTCCTTTATTATTGAATAATCCTTAGATTATGTAGTACTTTTTGGGCGTAAGCTCCGTATCATGAATTGAATAATACCATGATTTAACTAGGTATTTATATCACAAATAACCAAGCTTTACAAAGAAACATAATTCTGGTAGGACTCGGCCCATTTGTCCTTCTTGAGTCCGGATTTGTAGTCTCCTCGCTGAGGAAGGTCGTATCCCACTGGGTCGACGGATGCTTCTGAATGGGTTTGTATGGTTGAACCGATCTGATATCCCCTAGTCGATCCAAGTATTATAAGGACTACGAAATAGCCCCCATCAGTACTCCCTCACTTCTTCGAGCGAATATGTGATAGAAGCTCGTAGAAGTAGAAAGTCAATTTCGACTGTAATTTCTATGAATTGTGCCTCGTTTAAAACCTTACTTTAGAAAAAACTCGATGGGAAAAAATCTTAACAAAGGAAAAGAGTACTACGCCTCATAGATAGTCGTTTTCTTGTTCCAATTATGAACCGCTACGTGTCCCTTTGGGAAGCGTTTCACTTTTTCCCATCTGGCGGGAATACGATCAGCCGTGAGAAGTTCGAAACGTCTTTTCTCCTTTCCCTATAAATAGGTGGCTGTTATATTAGTCATTTTTTACTTTATGCTTCCTTTAATCTTGCAGTCATTCTCTTGATTGGTCGTTTGTCTTTCCGTAATTCTTTCTATCGATTCATATCTTCTGAGAATCCCAAGAATGGCTTCTATGAGAAAATATTTCTCGTCTTTAAGTGAGAGAGTCGCTCCTACTATCGAGGAGGTGCTACATTCTAATCCTTTAAGCGAGCAGGTAGGGGTATCTGAATTCATTGTTCCTACTGAGGATACTTTTAAGCCTCAAATTCTGTCTGATACAGATGTCGCAGCCAGAACTAAAAAAGGCAAAGGTACAGCTCCTCAAATTTCTGAACCGATTGAGGATCTTGCTTGCGCTTATACTATGGATACTTTCTCTGAGTTCGTGAGCAATTATACTAAATACTTTCCGGAAGGTTCCAAGATAGTCCTCCCTTCTACTACAGATAGGGTTACATCTCCGCCGGAGGGATGTCGAGCCTTCTACACAGCCCATTTTAATAGCGGTCTGCGTTTTCCATTGTTTGCTCTCTTTCTCGATATTTTGAAAAAATTCAGTGTCTCCCTGACTCAATTAATCCCAAATTCCGTGGCATTCGTAGTATGTTTTTCTGTTTTGATGATAGCGAAAGGATTCCAACCCTCCTTTCTTAATTTCACGCAATTATTTCGTTTTAACATTTCTAGTTCCTCCAATCGTGGATATTTCTTCGCTAGTCAGAAACCTAGTAGCGCAATTTTTGACTCCCTAGTTTCTAGAAACCCTTCCTGGAAGTCTCATTTTTTCTTTGTTCGTCCACCATCTGATCTTCGTTTGGCAGATGGTTCGACTACGCCTTTTTCGTGGGATCATGACTCCAAATGGGTTTTGATGAGGGATATTTTGGGGCTCAGCTTTTCTTTACAACCATGCGAAATCGAACAGTACTCAGCTCGGGAGATCAAGTTCGATCCCGATACCCGAGCATCACAAATACAATTGGCGCTGGATCCAAAGTTACTGTTGGGCCAAGCTCTGATCCAAACTTATGGGCCGAGAATTGTATGTCTGTGGATAGATCACCTAGACCCCGATTTCAGCTATAAATACCCCATGCATTTATGACACCAGACACGATTTTCCAGGTGCTCCCTCCTCGAAGCTACTGCTCGGAACAACTTGGGAAGATCAGCCTAGCATCACTTGTATTTCGCCCTCTAGCTTGTACGGCATCTAATAGGGCTCGGATAGGACTCCATACAATTGTACTCATATAGCATTGTACTCGAATTATGTGAATATAATATAGTTGATCTCTATATCGTTGTTGAGTACTTATTTAATTATTACACATATCGATCACGCATACGAAAACACGTAAGATCAATTGGCGCCCACCGAGGGGCCTTATTCGAGTCTTAGAGTGAAATATGCCTACTACGAGGAGAAATACGTACGTAAGAGGAGAGCCTTCCCAAGCAGTGGGAGCACAAAATTCTGTCAACAATGAACCTGATAATTTATCACGCGCCGCTCAACAACCAGAGGTGCCGCCAGCGATTCCACAGGATAACATTCCAATACACACGACCATTGGTGATTTAAGATCTATAATAGGCACAATGTGCAGGGAATTCATGAATAGCGGAAGGGCAGATGAATCACCTGTCGACCAACCAGGAGTTCACGGAAGACCAGTGATACCTTCATCGAACTTACAGAAGGAAAACGATATGTCGCATGCCCCATCGACGCATCCACGTCGGGCTGCACCCTCGAAAGTCAATGACCGATCTGAAAACCCACCTGCACGAGTGCACGATCTGGAAGATTCAGTTATAGGGGAAAGTCACACCGCCGGCGACATGATAAGAAACAAACCAACATACAAGAGAATTACCGAGTCAGAATTGGAGAAAATAGTACAGGAAAGGGTGACTAAAAAATTGGAAGAGCAAGATACTATGATAGAAATTCCCTTCACTAATCAGGCTGCCAGGCAAGCGGGGAATGCTCTGATTAGAGGAAACCTACGAGAGAGGGAGGTCTCGAATAATATCATGCGCTGCTCACCATTTTGTCGAGAAATACGCGAAGCTCGAAACACAGAGACGGTGCCAACTAGGCTCCCACGGTATAACGGGACTACCGACCCCGGAGAACACATTAACAGCTTTGTCAATGTGATGAACTTGTACGGACACTCGGAAGATTTCTGTTGCAAGATTATGGTCACCACTTTTGAAGGGATTGCTCTTGATTGGTTCGGGAAGTTACCTCCGAACTCCATATTTTCTTTTGAAGAATTCTGCGATAAGCTGAAACATCAATTCGCTAGCCAAAGGAAGCCAAGATTGCCGGTGAATCACCTGGGCACGGTGAAACAATTGGAAGGAGAGACGTTGAGGCAATGGCTGGCAAGATTTAGTATCGAGCTCTTGAAGGTGGATACTCCGCAGATCGAGTACCTGTCCTCCCTAATGTTTGAGCTGACTAGGAGCACCCAATTTGGAAATGCATTATGTAGAAAGCAACCAAAATCCTTCGAACGGATAATGGAAATTGCTGAAAAGTATATGATACAAGAAGAGATGAACAAGTTAAAAAGCTCGCACGTAGATAAATTTCATCTCAACAAGAAACAAGATCGGTCACCGATCCCTAAACCAGGTGACTATGGAGGATCGAACAAAGGATCCGTTTGGCAGCGAATCAACACTTTTAAGCCGTATATGCCGCCCCAAGGTCCGAATTCATACGGAGCTCCTTATGATCGAAATCGAGCCCCGAGATCGGGTAAAATTCAATTTACAGAGCTTAACAGTTCAAAAGAAGAAGTGCTGACCGTGTTGGAAGAAGGGAATTTAATTCCGGAAGCCCAGAGGATCACGCAGGCAAGGCCGGGTGCGCCTGGGTATGACCAGTACTGTCGATATCATCGAGCTCGAGGACATAGTACGGAAAATTGTTACCAATTGAAGGTCGAGATAGAAAAATTACTCACCCAAGGGAAACTCAAGGAATTTGTTAAAAATGGCAACTATAACAATCGTTACAGATCCCGTAGTCCGAAAAAATTTAACGATCGGCAAAGGCAAATCCGAAGCCAGGTAGAAGAACAGTCGAACGGCGTGAGGAGATAGTAGGAATGCCAGAAAGAGGACTTTAAGGTCAATCAGGGCAGGAGTATCCACAAAAAAGGAAGTTCTATCTTTGGAGTTTCCATCGATAGAAAACCAAGTCATCAGCTTTAGTGAGGCAGATCGACCCGCGGACGTTAGTTGGGATACGAATGAAGATAATCCAGACTTTTCCATGGTATTGACTCTAAAAATTTCTAATTTCGAGGTCAAAAGAGTGCTGATTGATAATGGGAGCTCGGCAAACATAATTTCGTCGGAAGCTCTTACAAGAATGAACCTCTGTCATCCACGTTTGGATAAGGTAACCACCCCTTTGGTCGGTTTCGGGGGGTCGGAAATCATTCCGCTCGGGACCATACTCTTGAGTACCACCCTAGGGATCAAACCAAAGAATGTCACGAGAATGATCAAGTTCCTAGTGGTGGATACGCCGTTTGCTTACAATGCCATTTTGGGAAGACCTGCTCTGAATACTTTTAAGGCTGTCGTATCTACCTACCATCAAAAGGTAAAGTTCCCAACTGAAATACATGGCCTGGGAGTGTTACAGTTCGTCTTTAACTATCAAGGAGAAAGTGGAGCCTGAGCTCCCCGGAAAAAGAAAGATAAGTGAATTGGTCTCTAACTCCGAAACTCCAATTCCCAATTATGAAAGACTAGATGGAAAGAAAGGAATAATTGTTGACATGAGTGTGCAAGCACCTGACCACAAAAAGGTGAATTTGGTCCCGGGATCTCCAGAGAAATTTACGAGAATAGGAACGGAACTGAGTAACGGCATGGAAGCAAAGCTCATCGGGTTTTTGCAGGAAAATGTGGATGTTTTCGCCTGGAGTTCGGACGATATAGTGGGGATCGACCCGCGTGTGATAACGCATTCCTTAAATATTGACCCAAAGGCCAGACCAGTAAGACAGAAGAAGCGCAATCATGGTCGCGAAAAAGACAAGATAATTAACGCAGAGGTCGATAGATTGCTAGCAGCAGGGCAAATCAAGGAGATAAAATTCACGGAATGGCTATGCAATGTGGTCTTGGTCTCCAAAGGCGAAAAGATTGAGAACAAATGGAGGATGTGTAATGATTTTACCGATTTGAACAAGTTATGCCCAAGGGACCCTTACCCCTTACCTCGAATCGACATGCTCGTAGATTCCACTGCGGGATTTGTGTTATTTAGCATAATGGATGCCTTTCAAGGATTTTATCAGATTTTCATGAATGAAAAAGATCAGGACAAAACGGCGTTTATCACCGAGCGGGGGGTGTACTGCTTCATCGTTATGCCCTTCGGTTTAAGGAACGCCGGCGCAACATATCAGAGATTGGTCAACATGATGTTCAAAGAGTTGATAGGAGAAATCATGGAAGTATACGTAGATGACATGCTCGTAAAAAGTATGTCCGAAGAGGATCATATTGACCATCTTGATAGGTGTTTCAAAATTCTGAGGAAGTATGGGATGAAGTTAAATCCAGCAAAGTGCACATTTGGGGTCCGATCGGGAAAATTCCTCGGGTATTTAGTCCATGAGAGGGGAATCGAAGCAAACCCTGAAAAAATCCGAGCAATCACCGATCTCCATCCACCAAGGAAACTCTCGGACGTTCAAAGTTTGATCGGGAAAATTATTTCGTTAAATAGATTTATCTCTAGATCTGCTGACAAGAGCTTACCTTTCTTCAAACTCTTACGTAAATCTAAGAACTTTGAGTGGAATGCTGAATGCGATAAGGCTTTCGAAGAACTGAAAGCATACTTGACCTCAACACTAATGCTAGCAAAACCATCTGAAGTGGAACCTCTATATTTGTACATAGCCGTGTCAGAGGAAGCCATTAGCTCGGTCCTGGTAAAACTTGATAAAGCTGAGCATAAGCCAGTTTACTATTTGAGTAAATTGTTGCAGGGTGCCGAGAAGAACTATATGGAGATTGAAAAATTCGCACTTGCCTTAATTGTTGCTGCCCGGAGGTTAAGGCCCTACTTTCAAACATACAAGATTATTGTCTTGACTAATCAACCGTTAAGACAGGTTCTATCCAAGCCAGAAGCTTCGGGCAGGTTAATAAAGTGGGCGATCGAGCTCAGCCAGTTCGAAATCGAATACCAACCACGTGTCGCCATAAAAGCACAGGTGCTAGCTGACTTTGTGCTCGAATCCACCAACATATCAAACGGGAAAGAAGGAACGACCTCAGAATTGGGCATGGTGGAAGAAGCAAAAAATCAAATCTGGCTGATGCATGTGGATGGATCTTCGACCAAAGAAGGAGGTGGAGCTGGGATTCACTTCCAAGGGCCCAATGCCGAAGACCTTAGTTATGCGATAACTTTGGATTTTGTCGTCACCAACAATGAGGCCGAATATGAAGCGTTGATAGCTGGATTAGAGATGGCCATTAAGGCAAAGGTAAAATCGATTGTTGTACTAACAGATTCAGAACTTGTTCACAGGCAGGTAAAAGGCACTTACGAAGCCAGAGAATTCAACATGATTAAATATCTGAACAAAACGAAGAGGTTAATCTCAGAGTTCGATAAGTTTGACATTCAACCCATACCAAGAGAGGAGAATCTCTGGGCAGACATATTATCAAAGTTCACAGGACTGGCTGACGGAAAAACTGAGAGGACGATCACTTGGCTGCTATCAAATATGTCAGCCATCGAGTTAGATGCAGCCCCCGCAATCGATGTTATGGAGATTGAAGAGCCAGGCAAGTCGTGGGGAGACCCTCTTATCGCCTATCTTAAGGATGGAAAACTTCCGGAGAATGCAAATGAGGCTCGGAGAATCAAATATAGAGCGCCGCCATTTACTTTGATGGACAATCAACTCTATAAGCGGTCTTCTTCGGGAATTCTATTGAAATGTATCCACGAATCATGCTACAATGCCATCTTAAGAGAAGTTCATGAAGGGGAAGCGGGAAATCATTGTGGCGCTCGAGCATTAGCTCTTAAATGCTCGAGGTTTGGATATTATTGGCCTACTCTTTTTTCTGATTCTGTCAATTACGTGAAAAAATGCCATCACTGTCAAATTCATTCAAACTTGATTCACCAACCGGCCGAGCATATGCATTCAATTCCTATTTGTTGGCCCTTTGACAAATGGGGCATTGATATTGTTGGGCCTTTCCCAACCGCACGAGCCAGAAAAAATTATGTACTAGTGGCGGTGGAATATTTCAGCAAATGGGTCGAATGTGTTGCTCTGACCAAAATCACCTAGTTTCAAGTTATCAATTTCCTATGGAAAAATATAGTCTGCAGGTTCGGAATCCCCAGGGTTCTGATATCAGATAACGGAACACAGTTTGCAGGAAAAAAGATCGCGGATTGGTGTGAAAAGTTCGGAATACAACAGAATTTCGCGTCTGTTGGCCACCCTCAGGCCAATGGACAAACTGAAGTAGTAAATCGGGAGATTGTTCGATCTCTGGAGAAGCTCTTATCGGAGGCAAAGGGAAAGTGGCTGGATGAACTGCCCGGAGTATTATGGGCCAATAGGACAACAGTTAAAGCGGCAACCGGAGAAACTCCATTCAGTTTGGTTTATGGATCGGAGGCTGTTATCCCAGTAGAAAATCTTATACCATCTCCCAGGATCGAATTTTATGATCCTGAAGAAAACCAATCTCTGAGGCAAATAGATGTTGATCATGCGGATAGTCGAAGGGACCGCGCAAAATTGAAAATCAAAGCCGCCAAGGCCAACATGGAAAAGTCCTATAATCGAAATGTCAGGATTCGATCTTTCAAGGTGGGAGATTTGGTACTCAAAAAGGTGGAAGTATCAAAGCACGTCGGAAAATTACAGCCCAATTGGGAGGGCCTCTTTGTGATCGTGGAAGTTGGAAGAAAAGGTTCTTACAAGATTGCTCATCCTAATGGGGAGATACTGCCTCGAGCATGGAATGCGGTTAATTTGAGAAGATATTATGGAAGATAGTTACATTCGAGGGTTCTACCTTATAGTTATCTAGTTCTATTTTCTTTGTCTCTAGCAATTTAGTAAATTACATGTTCAATGAAGATTCATTTCGATTGAGTTATTCGACGAATGTTTATTCAGACTGAGTATTTATTCGATGAAAGTTTATTTCGCCTAAATTCTTATTTATTCGTCATATTCTGGATATTCTCGATCTTTATTCATCTACTATCGATCTTTATTTTTCTTCAACTATTAACGGATGAATGCTGTTGCTACGACCGTCGAAAATCGACCAAGGGTGAAAGCCGTTGCTATGCCCCTTGGATCGAAAATAATAAAATGGGTGACGACCCTCGAGCTAAAAATGCTCAGAAAACGACTAAGGGTGAAAGCCTCTGCTATGCCCCTTAGATCGAAATTATTAAAAGGGTGAAAGCCTCTGCTAGGACCCTCGAACTAAAAATGCTCTGAAAACGACTAAGGGTGAAAGCCTCTGCTATGCCCCTTAGATCGAAATTATTAAAAGGGTGAAAGCCTCTGCTAGGACCCTCGAGCTAAAAATGCTCTGAAAACGACTAAGGGTGAAAGCCTCTGCTATGCCCCTTAGATCGAAATTATTAAAAGGGTGAAAGCCTCTGCTAGGACCCTCGAGCTAAAAATGCTCTGAAAACGACTAAGGGTGAAAGCCTCTGCTATGCCCCTTAGATCGAAATTATTAAAAGGGTGAAAGCCTCTGCTAGGACCCTCGAGCTGAGGATGCTCTAAAAACAACTAAGGGTGAAAGCCTCTGCTATGCCCCTTAGGTCGAAACAAACATTCTATTGAAGATTGATCTAAATTCTATTATATAATTTCTTCAAATTAATTATGAGTCTCAATGACTATCTCGTGAAACTTGCAAATTACGAAGAACGAATTCAGAGATCAACAACAATATAAAAAGAAGATATTCGTTCATAAATTTTCAGATAAATTACATGTGAACTCTTGTTACATTCAAGAAATTGAGCTAATCGGAATATTGTACATCTAGTCCAACCCTACTACAAATGGTTATTCCCTGTGGATACACGAAGGAAGAAAGTGAGGCTGGTACACTTCTACCCTTCATCCAGTGCTTCCTTGCAAACAAGCCCATGAAGGACCAAATCGAAAAACAGGGAAGCAACTCCAGTTGGAGGCGCTTCTAATAAACTCGAAGGCCACACCTTTCAAGAAGTCGCCTCGAAGACGTGGAGATCAAGAGCAGGAAAACCCCTCCAGCAGTAGACCCACTATCCCAACGGGATAGAGGACAGGGTACAGGAGGTCGAGACCGACTCAAAGATTGGGAATCAGAGAGAGAAGGTCGCCTGCCGGTACCCTAGTCGTGATTCTTTTCGCCTGTCGATACCTTAGCCGAAAATTTATCATAGGGGAACTCCGAAGAGTTCGGAAAAGAAGGTTCGAATAAAAATCTCGAATGCTATAATCACTGAAATTGAATGGAGTATGGAATTGGTCGATGAAAGTAAAAACACAACCATATCGATCGAACGAGACATTTATAGACAAGTAAAAATGAGAGTAAATCTAGAACTATATATAGGGGAAAGGATTCGGCATCAACAGTATAGATCTCTTGGGCTGAATGGCCACGATACGAGCATTAAAAGCTCTGACCGTTTCACTTCCCGAGAAATAAGGGACTAAAAAAAAAAAAAAGAGAGAGAGAGAGACAGAGAATATCATTCCAGCAAATATTATATTATCATTACAACAAGGGTTATACTACAACAAGAAAGGAAAATCGTTACAACAAAGACGGTGTTACAACAAAG
The DNA here is from genome assembly GCA_038501285.1 of Penstemon eatonii. Classification (NCBI taxonomy): domain Eukaryota; kingdom Viridiplantae; phylum Streptophyta; class Magnoliopsida; order Lamiales; family Plantaginaceae; genus Penstemon; species Penstemon eatonii. The sequence goes on along the minus strand of CM076711.1, from coordinate 36,003,766 downwards.
AAAAATCTGAGCAAGCTCATAATACAAAGGAAAACCACAGTATTACTGAACGAAATTATTTTCGAAAAGGATCTTTTGAACTTCAGCACTACGATAAGTATACCCGCGGATGTAAGCTTCTTTCTCACGAAGCTCAGAGCTTCTCTTCTCACGTTCATAGATATCTTTGAGTCTCTCTAATTCCGAAACTAACTTATCCTGAGACAATCTCTCCTTGAAGAATCTATTAGCTTCCAGTGCACGTTCCAGCTCAATCTTTTTCCCGATCAGCTCGAACGAAATAGAAGCTCGTTGTTCGATCTCATGCTTGGCTAACGCATAAAGCCTAGAAAAGACTTTACCAGCCTGAACTTATAAGAAAGTAAGTTATGGCAGAAATAAAAAAAAAAAATTAGAGAATCATGATAAAGAAGTTAGAATTACTTGGGCAAGGGATTCCAACCCAGAACAGAACAAGAACGAGGAATATTCTCCAATCGAGAAGACCGCCTCGGAGGTAGAAACGTCGGCCCGAAGAAGGGTCAGGTCAGATTTCTCGAGCGACATTTTATCAAAAGGAGCTATGTACCTTTCAGACAAAGATCTTCCAACTAACGAAGGTTCGGATTGAAAAGGAACGCGCCCAATTACATCCTCCGCAAAAGAAACCTTTTTTCTCTTATTGGAGCCCCTAGTTTTCAAACATGAAGAAAGGGCAGCGGTCGAATCTTTATTTCCCTCATGAAAGTTTTGCAGATCAGGACTAATGGATGTAATTAATGATGATCGATTCCTTTTCCTTAATTTTCTACCGACGCTTGGCTTGGAGAAAGGCGCGGAAGAAATCACGACAGCGTTCGAATTTTTATTCATCTCTTGATTTTCGGGTAAAGGTCCAAGCGAAATAATTTTTTAGGAAGCTCCGAACACTGTGAGCAACATCAGTGCGAAAGCAAGATAAAGTGGCTTTGCTATTTATAAGAGAAACGGCATCATGCAAATTGCAATAATTGGTAAATCACTACTCCCAAGAAAGATTCAATGACGCAGCTGAATACGCAAGAGTGACGTTATAAAATTCAACAGAAAGTCCAAACAGGCAATAGCCTAAAAATAGCATAAAGGAAAGAAATTCAAATTCAAGCATCCACTAAATGGGCAAGAGCAAAAGATTATAAGTATACAAGTACATTGGTTCGCTAAGTCAGTCCTATTACGTAGCAATCATTATGGGTTAGATTCCTTCACGCCCGAACCATGGTCCGATCTGTCTTGTTCCTCTGATTCGCTAGAATCGTTTTCCGAGCCGTCATAATCACCTTTACTCGAGCTGCTGCCTTCTCCATCATGACTTTGCGCATCAGACGCAGATTTACTCGAACCAGAAGAAGGAGTGCCTTGTTCCCTCTGATCGCGGGAATCCCCTTCGATATCCACATCTTCGCTTTCGGATTGGATTTCGAGCGCATCAGGATTTGGCATCGGCGCACGAAATTCCTCAAGAAAAGGAGCGAACTCATGAGCGGCAAGATCCTCGAGCTTAGGAGGAAGGGAAGACGCTTTATAATCTTTACCGAAGATATTCTTATAAGGGTTCATGTTAGGAAGATAGTCGTCAAGGGCGCCTTCAATCTTAGCGGCTGTAAGGAGGTGCTGAGCTCCTTTATAGTAGAAGGCTTGGTTAACTTCACCTGACCGCAAACGAACTAAGGCATCGAGGATCGGAGACTCTAGGAACTCCCTTATGGCGGGAAGCCTGGCTTCGGCTCGACCTCGCTCATAAAACTGTTCGGCAGACATTTTGGCTTGCTCGAGCTCCAGCTTTAATTTTTCCACTTCACCCTCTAGGATTCTCTTCGCCTCCAACTCTTTCTTAGTCTTCTCGAGTTCTATCTCGACCTCAGACAACTTAATTCTGGCATCCTCTAGCTGACTGGTTTTCGTGGCTTCATCCTTCAGAACATTGCATAGGGCTTTCTGTACCGCCTGAGATTCTTCGCTCAAAACGGCCAGTCGGAGAGCGGTGTGAGTAAACAGGTCTCCGGCCTGCAAAGAAGAAGATATGTAAAAACACAAAATAAGAATCATAAGGAAAAAGCTAGAAACTTTCAGAATAAGACAGTACCCTTTGATGAGCATGGGCATAATCGCCTAGTATCTCAAAATCTTTCTTAACAAAAGATTGGATAGTGTCATCCTTGAATCTTCCGGCCAGGAACATTCGAAGAGATTTATCCACCGTATGCTCACCCTCGGGGCCCAAATCAGATTCAACAGTCCCACAGTCCGGGTATCCAGCCGCCCTAGGTCCTTGCAGATGATCCTCGATGAAGTCAGCCAAATCTGGCTCGGAATGGCCAGCCCGACATGATATAGGATTCGGTCCTCGACCAAAGGGTTTGACTCTCCTGGAGGACTCAGGAACATCGTTACTTCTTTTGCGAGCCATCCTGGCCTGCAAAATCTCTCTGGCACGATTCTCCAAGAGAGTATAGCTACTGTACCCCTCATCGCTCGGATTAGAGGATACAGTCGGAAAAACAGACCGAAGGATACCGGGACCCTGGGAGTTGGAGATCCCCTCCACCTCGACCCGGGGGTGAGAGATTCCTACTTCGGTAACTGGAGGAATAATCACTAAAGCATTTGAGGTTGGAGTGATCCCAACCTGGGTCTTGGACTTTTTCGCTTTCCGAGAAGTTGTTAGTGTCTGAGTGATAGGATAGTGCCCTGCAAGCCAGTTCTGTTAGCTTGTAATAGATCTATCCTGTATGAAACGATCTTTCATTTTATAATAATACGCATGTTTATTATATATGTATAAGGATAAACAATGGCCAACTTCATCTTTCGCGAATACATTTAAGCGATTGGTTGAAACCCTTAGATTACATTTGACTATGGGACGATTCACTTCAGTACTGAGTGCAATCATGAAACAGTCTAAAAGGTCGTAATCTTAAATCTGTTCCAAGTCATAGATTCCGAACGAGACGGGGTATCGTAGGAATCGCCAAGACTTGTACAAGTATGCATGATTCACATGGAGTGAATTTGTAGTGTTTCATGAGCAAGGAATTTGAGTCCAGTGCATACGAGTAGGTGGTTCAATGGAGGATTGAACGCATCGAACGACCCGAACAGAGAAACCCATTGTGGAAGCGCATGACGCATATCGGTGATGGGATGTTTCTCAAGGAATATAATAGTGTACGATTTAGTCCTTTGACTTGAGGTACTAGGGCGAATTCGGTGCATGAAAGTGCGTACTTAGATCTAGGTATAGGCCACGTAGCTTGGTCATAACATGCCTAGGTTGGGTGCGTATGGACATGTACGCGAGTGGTTAGTACCGATATGGAATCTGTTGACTCACCGTAATGGGTGAGAGAATTTCCTATACGATTCTTAGATAATATATCCAAGGATTCTGCGGCCGCAGTCGGTGACGGATTTGGAAAGGGGTTTCCAAATTTAGAAGGTCACAAAGGTATATTATCCTGAATTAGAAAGTATAGCTATCGAGACAAATTTAGAGGTGCCGATCAATTCACACACCCTAAGTCTTGATCGGGAATATTAGTCGATAGAAGGACCGTATGTACATGGCAATTATATGAGACGAGGTTCACAAATATCAATTCACCTGAAATTGGGCTTCATGGGCTTGTGGCTAGACATCGACCATGAAGTGTGGGTACTCCTGAATTAATAGAGGATTTAATTCTAGGAGTGGTTAATTAAAGGTTGTTTAATTAACCGGAACAATTTATTGTTCATAAATTAAATCACGAGGGATTCGTGGGCCTGCTGCCAGTTGATGGTGAACCCAGAGGGTCACACACAATACAATTGGACGGTGACTGTTATAAAAGGACATGAAAGGAATTAATTGATTTAAAGGTAATTAAATCAATTAAATGAATTAAAAGTATTTAATTCAAGTGGGAGATTAATTAATTGGCTAATTTAATTAATAATTGAGTTGCTAGTTAATTAAAAGAAATATTGATTTAATTGGACTGGGCATTTAATTAAAGTAGTTAATTAAATGGAGGATCGCAAGACATGGGCTTCTATTAATTAAAGCCCATAAGGAGTCTTGCAAACCCTAGGTCAGAAGGAGTCTATAAAAGGGGAACTACATGAGCTTAAAAGCTAACACCTAAGAAAGAAAAACCCTAGCCTCCCTCTGCCCTAAAAGCGCCGCCCCCTCTCCAAGCAAACCCTAGCCGCCGCCGCCACCACTGTGCTGCCGTGAGCTCCTTGGTGCCGCCGCCGCCGAGATCTCCTCCTCCATTGTATTAGATCTTGATTTGTCAAGAGATCTCATACAATCCTTCAATAACAAATCTCCTGCATCGAGTTCTGAGCCTAAGATCTTGAGGTGTTGCCAGAATCCAATTGGTGTGGACTATCCCTGGAGGTGAGACACTTGGATCACTTCTGTGAACCGGATCAGAATCAGAATCGAAGACCGGAGGTTTCCACCACCTTGCCTGTGGTGAGGTATATCGCAAAAACCCCCTTTGTTAATTCATTGTGTGCGTTTTTGTTCTTGCTTTTGTATACATAATATGGAGACATCTTTTATGGGACCATTGGATACCTCGAAAAGTTTTAAATTCCGCACTTTGTTGTCTGACAAATCGAGCTATATCCCAACAGTGGTATCAGAGCCAACTCCATTATTGTTATACAAAAGCCTGAACATAATTGTGTTCACCGTATATGTTTAATTATATGTATGAGAACACATGATAATTATGTTCTGTAAGTTGATTCTTGTTTGTTATGACTAGATCTATCATTGGGTAAAACTGCTTTTCAAGATCTGTGACGTTTTTATAGTTTTTGAAAACTTCAGGACTTTTGGGGTAGAAATCGCAAATCAGGGTTTTTGAGGGCTGAAAATTCGAAATTTTTGAGATCTGAAAATTTGAAAAATCTGGACTGTTTTTGCAATTCTGGTCGCACGGTTTTTGGGGTCGTTTTGCAATTTCTGAAAACTTAGGGGCTGTTTTGCAATTACCGAAACTTGAGGGGTCAATTTGAAAAATCAAAAATTTTCAAAATTCAAAATTTTATTTTCTGGAATCTGCCCAAATCTGCCCAGGGGTGTTTTTGTAACTTTTTAAAAGTTTTGGGGTCAAAGTGCAATTTTCGAAAGTTGAGGGGCCGAAAATGCAATTTTCAAAAGTTGAAAAACAGATTCTGAAATTGAGCAGAAAATTAATTTTTGTTTACCCGGATATTTATTTTGTCATAATTAGTAGTGACTAAAAAGCAAGAATCATAGGAAGTTAGTTTTAAAAGGATGTTTTAAAATTAAGTTAGAAGAAAGTAAAAGATGTTTACATGTTTCTTGCTCTACGTGAACTGTTTACGTGGTTTTTCGATCGAGACGAGCCTTGACCTTAGGGTAGATGTGATTGGTTTAATTTATTGCTTGGTTTTTATTGGGCCTGCGAGCCTATTATTGTTTTTGGGCCACTTTGAGCCTTTGTAATAGAATAGGGCTTTACTGCTTTCCTAGTTTAGGATGGAGCCCCATTTACAAGCAAGGTGGGAGCCCAAGAAGATAAGAAGGCCATGTATGCATGGTACAATGTGTAATAGCGTAGGGCCTATTTGAGAACCCTTTAGATTGACCAATTGGGCCAACATCATTGGCTCGATGATGGCCCACATAGGAGGCTCCCGATCGAAAACATATTGTGGTAGTATGCATGCTAGGCTTGTATGGCTTTTATTTATTTGTCGATTTATATTTAGCTGCGCGCTAGAATCTAGATCGTAATAAAAGATAAAGCATAACTGAATCGGTGAGATCTCGAGGAGAGTTAGCATAACTTTCAAAACCAGAAAACCCCCTCTCGAATTAAATATTAAGTCATATTGGATTAAAATAAAATGAAGTATTTATATAAATCCAAGCCTTCCATCAATAGGGACTAACGTATGTTGTCTACTTATCGATAGAGGTGATCCAGAGTCTGGCACCCGAGTCGAAGAAAGGGACAATACGTGAAATTCCTTGACTCCTGTTTTTAACTAAACATGACAAGGGTGAGGACTGGTCGGGATGTGAGGATCGACCGATAACTAGTTACGGAGAACTCACGACCGGGCCCGTTGCTTATCACGATTGATGGGTTAGACTTAACGATTAGTAACACTTATGATGTAGCAGTGCTAGATAAGTGCGAAAGCCGAGGCAAAATAAGCTTGAAGGTTGTGGAGTAACACAATTGGTAAAAAGTATACCTACCTGGAGAATTGGTTGTATGGCCACGAGTCGTGGGTGCAATTAATTGCTGCTGGGACGTCAAGACCTACTAGGAATTAAATTTCCCGAGCAATCAAAGGGGTGATTGTTTCGATATAATAGTGGGAGAACTTTTTCGAAAACAAGTCCAAATTCGTTAATTATAAGTATTAGACATAAGATCAGTTAGCTAAATGTTGTCTTCTTTCCAATTGTAGATATTAAGTACAATGTCTAAGAATCCATTATCTGTTATCCTCGACGCAAACAAATTGAATGGCTCAAACTTTGTTGACTGGCTGAGAAATCTCAGAATCGTCCTCGACTCCGAGCGACGTAGCTATGTGCTCGACACACCCATGCCTGCTGCACCCGCAGCACGAGCTAGTGAGGAACAACGAACCGCCCATGCTAAAAGGGTTGATGATGATCTTCAGGTTCGATGTCTCATGCTAGCCTCGATGTCGAATGAACTGCAGAAACAGCATGCTGCTATGCCGCTTGCTAGAGAAATACTTCTCCACCTCCAGCAGATGTTTGGAGAGAGGTCTCGTACCGAAAGGTTCGCGACCACTAAGGAGTTGTTTCATCTCAAGATGGCTGAGGGAAGCAGTGTCAAGGATCACTGTCTGCGTTTCATCAACCTGGTTGAAAAACTAGGGCGACTGGACGTGGACTTGCACGCTGATCTTAGCACTGACCTCCTTCTCCATACGCTGCCCCGTTCTTTTGACCAGTTCGTGTTGAACTTCAACATGGAGGATAGAACCCTCGCTCTTCACGAACTGTCCATTTTGTTGGTAACGGCAGAATCGACTCTCAAGAAAGAGAAGCCGGTGATGATTGCACACCAATCGAAGGCTGCAAAGCCCAAGAGAGGTAGGAAGAAGAAGAAGGTTGTTTCTTCGAAGGCAATCACCAAGGTGGTTGAAAAGAAGCGCAAAAGCCCAGAAGACGAATGTTTCCACTGCAAGAAAGCAGGGCACTGGAAAAGGAACTGCCCAGACTACCTAAAGATGAAATTGGTAGCCAAAGGTATTTTCTTGGTTGAAGTTAATATTTCTATTAACTGTGCATCATGGGTGTTAGACACCGCAGCAGGTTCTCATATCTGCAATGATTTGCAGGTGATGGGAGCAGTAAGATACCTGAAGCCCGGGGATAGAATCCTGCGTTTTGGAAACGGAGCTAGGATCGCCGCTGAGGCTATTGGGGACGTCGAATTGGTTTTAGGAAATTTTACTTTGGTTTTAAGGGATTGTCTGTACGTACCAACGATAATTAAGAACATCATTTCTATACCAATGCTAGACATTGATGGTTTTAATTTTTCCATTGAAAATGGAGTTTTTAGCATATTTAAAGGTGGTTTAATGTATGCTTGTGGTACTTTGATAGATGGTCTTTATTCCCTAGAACCTGTTAAATCCGACGTCATGCACATGCAATCTAGAAAAAGAAAATATGATAATCAAACTCCACAACTTTGGCACGCTAGACTTGGACATATTTCCAAGAGTAGGATTCAAAAGTTGGTTTCCTCTAAGGTTCTTGAAATAAAGAACTTGGATGAACTCCCAACTTGCGAATCTTGTCTCAAAGGAAAGATGACCAAATCACCCTTCACAGGGAATCCCGAGCGAACCAAGCAAACATTGGATTTAATCCATACTGACGTTTGTGGACCATTGAGTGTCAATGCGAGAGGAGGATTCTCTTACTTCGTAACATTCACCGACGATTTTAGTCGTTATGGATATGTGTATCTTATGAAACACAAATCCGAAACTTTTGAGAAATTCAAAGAGTTTCGAATGGAAGTTGAGAATCAACTTGGACATAGTATTAAAGCACTTCGTTCTGATAGAGGTGGAGAGTACTTAAGCCAAGAATTCCTTGATTATCTAAAAGAGAATGGAATTCTCGCCCAGCGAACTCCCCCTAGGACGCCCCAACTCAATGGAGTGTCCGAGCGGAGGAACCGAACTTTGTTAGACATGGTTCGTTCCATGATGAGCTTTGCTGACCTTCCCTTTTCGTTTTGGGGCTTGGCCCTATTAACTGCATCGAAGATACTGAACATAGTACCTTCGAAGTCAGTGCCGACAACACCGCACCAAGTATGGTATGGTAAGGCACCCGTGTATTCGTATCTGCGAGTATGGGGATCTCCTGCGTATGTAAAGAACAAGAAGGGAGATAAGCTAGATAGTAGATCTAGTTTGTGCAAATTTGTGGGGTATCCAAAGGAATCCATTGGATACCTGTTCTTCGATCCTAAAGAACGTAATACGTTCGTATCTAGGAACGCCCACTTCTTGGAAGAGGATTTCCTCTCCAACCGAAATGGGACAATCGTAGAACTTGATGAAGTCCAGGAATCGGACCCATCCTCACAAACAGTGGGAGCTGAACCAGAATTTACTGAACCTACTAGTACACCTACTCTTCGAAGGTCTGATCGAATTCGTAAGGAGCCAGAGCGATTTGGTTTCATTCACGAAAACGAAAGAGGTGATAATGATCCAAGGACCTATCAAGAAGCGATGTCAGACATAGACTCGGGTGCATGGCTCGAAGCCATGCAATCCGAAATGGATTCCATGCATTACAACAAGGTTTGGACCTTGGTCGATCCACCTGAGGGAACTATCCCTGTAGGATGCAAATGGATCTTCAAGCGTAAGCTTGGAATGAATGGAGAGGTTTTAACTCACAAGGCACGCTTAGTGGCGAAGGGGTATTCTCAAAGGCCTGGAATAGACTATGAGGAAACCTTCTCTCCCGTAGCGATGTCCAAATCCATTCGGATATTGCTTGCCATTGCCGCATGGCATGATTATGAGATATGGCAAATGGACGTAAAGACCGCCTTCCTCAATGGAGACATTGACAAGGAGATCTTTATGCAACAACCTGAAGGTTTTGCGTCCAAAGGAAGTGAACACAAATTATGTAAACTTCAAAGGTCAATATATGGCCTCAAACAGGCATCCCGAACCTGGAACATACGATTTGATGAGACAGTCAAGGCATTTGGCTTCATCAAAAATGTATATGAACCTTGTGTGTACAAGAAGAATAGTGGGAGCGCAGTACAATTCATTGTTTTGTACGTCGATGACATTTTGTTGATCGGAGACGATATCAAGATGTTAGCGCAGACTAAAGCGTGGTTATCCGCGCAGTTCTCTATGAAAGATATGGGAGACGCATCTTACGTATTGGGAATACGTATCTATAGGGATAGATCGAAGAAGATGATAGGACTCTCCCAATCTCAGTACATTAACACAATCTTGAAAAGATTCAAGATGGAAGAATCCAAGAGAGGATTGCTTCCAATGAGACATGGTATCTCTCTTTCTAAGTCTATGTGCCCTACAACTGACGAAGAAAAGACGAGAATGTCTCTCATACCTTATGCCTCTGCTATAGGGAGTATAATGTATGCGATGTTATGTACTCGACCAGACATAGCACACGCTCTAAGTGTAACGAGCCGCTATCAGTCAAATCCAGGCGAAGAGCACTGGACTGCCGTAAAAGCAATCCTAAAGTACCTGCGAAGGACTAAGGATATGTTTTTGGTCTACGGTGGTAGTGGAGAACTGAAACTTGAAGGATTCACTGATGCAAGTTTCCAGTCTGATGTGGATGACTTCAAATCCAACTCTGGATACATATTCCGCATCAATGGTGGAGCAGTTAGTTGGAAGAGCTGTAAACAGTCTACCACTGCTGACTCAACCACAGAAGCAGAATATATTGCAGCATCAGATGCAGCAAAAGAAAGTGTATGGATGAAAAACTTCATCCAAGAACTGGATGTTGTTCCTAGCATTGCTGAACCTGTAGTCGTCTTCTGTGACAACAACGGGGCGATAGCTCAAGCGAAGGAGCCGAGATCACACCATCAATCCAAACACGTACAGAGGAAATACCACGTGATCAGGGAGATCATGGGTAGAGGTGACATGCACATGGAGTATGTCAAATCGGAAGACAACGTAGCTGACCAACTTCATCTTTCGCGAATACATTTAAGCGATTGGTTGAAACCCTTAGATTACATTTGACTATGGGACGATTCACTTCAGTACTGAGTGCAATCATGAAACAGTCTCAAAGGTCGTAATCTTAAATCTGTTCCAAGTCATAGATTCCGAACGAGACGGGGTATCGTAGGAATCGCCAAGACTTGTACAAGTATGCATGATTCACATGGAGTGAATTTGTAGTGTTTCATGAGCAAGGAATTTGAGTCCAGTGCATACGAGTAGGTGGTTCAATGGAGGATTGAACGCATCGAACGACCCGAACAGAGAAACCCATTGTGGAAGCGCATGACGCATATCGGTGATGGGATGTTTCTCAAGGAATATAATAGTGTACGATTTAGTCCTTTGACTTGAGGTACTAGGGCGAATTCGGTGCATGAAAGTGTGTACTTAGATCTAGGTATAGGCCACGTAGCTTGGTCATAACATGCCTAGGTTGGGTGCGTATGGACATGTACGCGAGTGGTTAGTACCGATATGGAATCTGTTGACTCACCGTAATGGGTGAGAGAATTTCCTATACGATTCTTAGATAATATATCCAAGGATTCTGCGGCCGCAGTCGGTGACGGATTTGGAAAGGGGTTTCCAAATTTAGAAGGTCACAAAGGTATATTATCCTGAATTAGAAAGTATAGCTATCGAGACAAATTTAGAGGTGCCGATCAATTCACACACCCTAAGTCTTGATCGGGAATATTAGTCGATAGAAGGACCGTATGTACATGGCAATTATATGAGACGAGGTTCACAAATATCAATTCACCTGAAATTGGGCTTCATGGGCTTGTGGCTAGACATCGACCATGAAGTGTGGGTACTCTTGAATTAATAGAGGATTTAATTCTAGGAGTGGTTAATTAAAGGTTGTTTAATTAACCGGAACAATTTATTGTTCATAAATTAAATCACGAGGGATTCGTGGGCCTGCTGCCAGTTGATGGTGAACCCAGAGGGTCACACACAATACAATTGGACGGTGACTGTTATAAAAGGACATGAAAGGAATTAATTGATTTAAAGGTAATTAAATCAATTAAATGAATTAAAAGTATTTAATTCAAGTGGGAGATTAATTAATTGGCTAACTTAATTAATAATTGAGTTGCTAGTTAATTAAAAGAAATATTGATTTAATTGGACTGGGCATTTAATTAAAGTAGTTAATTAAATGGTGGATTGCAAGACATGGGCTTCTATTAATTAAAGCCCATAAGGAGTCTTGCAAACCCTAGGTCAGAAGGAGTCTATAAAAGGGGAACTACATGAGCTTAAAAGCTAACACCTAAGAAAGAAAAACCCTAGCCTCCCTCTGCCCTAAAAGCGCCGCCCCCTCTCCAAGCAAACCCTAGCCGCCGCCGCCACCACTAGCCGCCGCCACTGTGCTGCCGTGAGCTCCTTGGTGCCGCCGCCGCCGAGATCTCCTCCTCCATTGTATTAGATCTTGATTTGTCAAGAGATCTCATACAATCCTTCAATAACAAATCTCCTGCATCGAGTTCTGAGCCTAAGATCTTGAGGTGTTGCCAGAATCCAATTGGTGTGGACTATCCCTGGAGGTGAGACACTTGGATCACTTCTGTGAACCGGATCAGAATCAGAATCGAAGACCGGAGGTTTCCACCACCTTGCCTGTGGTGAGGTAGATCGCAAAAACCCCCTTTGTTAATTCATTGTGTGCGTTTTTGTTCTTGCTTTTGTATACATAATATGGAGACATCTTTTATGGGACCATTGGATACCTCGAAAAATTTTAAATTCCGCACTTTGTTGTCTGACAAATCGAGCTATATCCCAACACTGAGGACGAGGCCGACCTTTATTGCCCTTTGAAAAAGAAGCAACATGTTGACCAGCTATGGATGTACGAAATTTATCAACAATATCAGCCAACGTGGAAGGGGGATTAGCGGGGTCGATCCGAGCCTTCCCATATTCGATCGGATCGGCAGGAAAGGTGCAACTACTGAGTTCGGCCAATCGCAAGACCGCTTCCTGAGTCATCAACGCGGTCTGATGAGGGTCAGCTCGAAGAGATTGCAGAAATTTATCTGTTATCTCATTTTTCATGCTTCCCACGAGACGGCGTTTACCGTATATCCATGTCATTGCTCCAGGCCAATCGAATGGAGTAGGCTCGGGGTTATCTTCAGATGGCGGAGACTCTGGTCCTCGAACAAAAAAGAACTCATGCTTCCATCCTTTCAAATTACTGCTGACGTTGGCTGATAAGATCGAAATTTTTGGCCTCTGAGAAAAATATACATAACCCGCGTTCGAAGACGTGGATGTACTCATCTGGAATATCCGCCAAAAGTTCTGAAAAACCGCCTTTTTCCCTTTGGCTTTCATCAGCACGCAAAAGGCTATGATTAGACCGATCGAGTTCGGTAGAATCTGGCAAGGAGCCAGCTCGAAAGCATCCAGGAGGTTTTCTATCAGAGGAGGGAAGGGGATGCGTAAGCCATAATGAAAATGTTTAGAATAAAAGGCTTGACAACCCGCGGGAGGGTCGGTAACCCTTTGGTCAGAAAAAGGAAGCACGATCGAGAAACCGGCGCCTAGATATCGACTGAACTCTTCTTGCAATTGACTCAAATCTTTTTCCTTATAAGAACAGACGATCTCATCTGCCCTCTCCTCAGTCTTGTTTAGACCGGCGCTGGTCGAAGGTTCTTCCCAGTCAAAGATTGTAACCACAACGTTACGATTCAATCTATATTTCTTTTGCTCGTTCTTCCCCAGGGGAAGATCCCCATCCTCTACATCTTCCTTATCAGAGACTGTCGCTTCGCTCGGATTTTCATCTTCGCTATTTTCCGTCTCAGAATTCGATTCCCGCCCCTCCCCGCTGGAATCGGAGGCGGAACTCGAGCTTTGTGAATTCTCGACCTCAGATGATCGAGCTCCTACAATCTCTCTCACTTCTTGATTATCGGCCTCGTTTTCCTCTAAAGGAGATTTTCCTTTCAAATCTACTGAACTCGACATAATGAGTAGATAAGATTGCTCGAAAAATATTGTTAGAACTTACTTATCGATCTGTCTGCTCCGATCTAAAGTTCTCTCCTCAGAATCTCTGATAAACAGCGACCCTCCGTCCAACTATAAATACAGGGACAAAATGGGAAATTGCAAACCGGTCCCCGAGTAACCGCGACGATTGGGCTCCCTCTAGGAAAACTTGTGATCAAATTTTCAGAAAATTGCGCCTGCAACCCCCATACTTTTCGGAATTCCTAATTTGAAGACCTGCATAACGAGCTATGCATTAGAGGGATATTATCTCCACATTTTCACACCAGCCCTCGGAATAAGGAGATCAAATAGAATGGCAATGGAATAATCAAATCACAAACTTCTTTTCCAACCATGAACGAGGACGATGTCAGATACGGCATCATTACATGGTTTCTTAAATATGCACTCTTTTTCCCTGACCCGTTTTTTTATCCCAAAAGGGTTTTTTCGAGTCAGGTTTTTGATGAGGCATACCAGAAGCCTATGCCAAGTTCGGTTCACCCCCTAATCGCCCTGAACTATGTATACTTCTTCGAGCATAAGCTTCACCTTACGCTCGAGAAGTGGGGGAGTATTGATGAGGGATATTTTGGGGCTCAGCTTTTCTTTACAACCATGCGAAATCGAACAGTACTCAGCTCGGGAGATCAAGTTCGATCCCGATACCCGAGCATCACAAATACAATTGGCGCTGGATCCAAAGTTACTGTTGGGCCAAGCTCTGATCCAAACTTATGGGCCGAGAATTGTATGTCTGTGGATAGATCACCTAGACCCCGATTTCAGCTATAAATACCCCATGCATTTATGACACCAGACACGATTTTCCAGGTGCTCCCTCCTCGAAGCTACTGCTCGGAACAACTTGGGAATATCAGCCTAGCATCACTTGTATTTCGCCCTCTAGCTTGTACGGCATCCAATAGGGCTCGGATAGGACTCCATACAATTGTACTCATATAGCATTGTACTCGAATTATTTGAATATAATATAGTTGATCTCTATATCGTTGTTGAGTACTTATTTAATTATTACACATATCGATCATGCATACGAAAACACGTAAGATCAGGTTTACGGAGGTCGCCTGCCGACTGGTGAACTTATTCCCGAGGATCCTCAGTTTATTGGTGAGATCCAGGCTATGCGTGCCAACAAATATCAGAGTGCTCTTCTTATAGGAGAAGTTTTTCTTCGAAAAGCGGGATTGAGTGCTCATATTTTTCCAATCCCTTCGTCATCTGATTCACTTGGTAAGTTTTTCTTTCAGCATAGTGTTACGATGATCCCTTTTTTGCAGAAAATCTGACTTTGGTCGTGTTTCTTTTTCAGTTCATATGGTAGAAAATTCCCGACATTCTTCAAAAGGAAAAATGGTGTTGTCTAAATCTACCAAAACAATAGAAAACATTCCAATCAAGCAGAGAGCTTCTCGGAAGAGAAAATTGGAGTTGAGTCATGAATCTGAGGAGAATGGAAAGGAATCTCCAGATTCTTCTCAAAAATCCCCTGTTCATCAGGGAACCGGATCTGGTTATCCCCCTCTCCAGCTTAGGACATCTTTGGGTATACGCGGATGTCGCAGTTGGTCGATGCCTCATCCCAATGACAACCCGGTGGATAGGAAAATGAGTTACTATGGTCGTTCTGGTAACGATCTTTCTCTACTTGGCAATAATCATCCAAAGCCTACTTTGGTCGAAATGATCGAGGATCATTTAGAGGGAAAAAGAGCTGCTGGCTATCCTGAGAATGATTCTTTGATACATGATGAGAGTGAAAACGCAGTGGATAAGGCCACTCGTGTTCTTTTGTCCGGTGTTTTTACTCGTGACATGAATAAGCTTCTTCGGAAGGATCCCTTGGAGAAATTTCAGCGAGCTTCTCTTTATGCTGAAAATGTGATATCTTTTTTTGATTGTGCTAATAATGTAATTTTCATTGAGGATTATAATTTGCTAAACCATTTCTTTCTACTCCTTTTGTTCTTTCAGACTAAGACTTGTTTGGCATCATATGCTTATGAGACTGCTCTCTGGAAACAACAGTGTGAATTTCTGGAAGAGAACTACAAAGCTTTTCTTCATAAGTCCTCTGATTCGGAGGTTGGTCCCTCAACGACTTCTTCTATTCCAGTCGTAGAGACTCGGGTTACATGGATTAATGACCAGGAGATTATAGACAGAGTTCTGGAGACTTCCCGTGCTCAAGAACAAGCCAATCAATTGGCTAAAAAGTTAGAGGAGTTCCAATTTCAGAGTACTGCTCGGATTAGCGAGTTGGAATCTCAAGTATCAAATCTTCAAGCTTCTTTAGAGGAGTATGAGAAAGACACTCCTCTTAGTGGACTCAAGGATCGTTATGGTCGTAATCCCGATGAAAAGGTGGTTCGTGAGTTCCTCAGCTCTCCTGTTCATACAGCGCTGGTATACCAAATGGTTGGTCCGCTTTTAGAGAATACGTTCAAGAAGGCGATTCATCAGTTGGTCGCTTTAGAAATGATAGATGATCGTCGAAAGGAATATTTTAAAGCAGCGCACATTCGGCTGAAACGTTATGGCGAAGTATATCCCCCTTCCGAGCTTCCGGACGTCGTTTATCAAAATTTTCCTATGGCTCACCTCGTTAAAGAGTTTGGAAAACCATTGCCAATTCCTCCCTCCGATATTAATGATGAGGTCGATAACAATTTTATCGATCGAGAGGAAGAAGAAGAATATATTGTCATAGCAGAAGAAAGAGACGTCGGTAGTGAACAGAAAATTCTGGATAACGACCAAGCTGTGTAATATTTTGATTTCTGAAATAACCTTTGTAATTATTTACTGTAGGTTTAATTGTAATATTACCTTTTCACCCCTTTGTTAAATAAAACGTTTTGTATTCTGACCGTCACGTCCTTTTGTGTTCTCTGTAATAATTCTGACAAGTTAATAACTTCGCCGTAATCATTATGCCTATGTCGTTTCAAATTCTAGTGTTTATTTGAAAGCTGATTTCTGTATTTCGCGCCCTTTCTTTGGGTCTATCGCGTCTTTTCGTATAGTATAAATATAAAAGGTAAAAAACTTGACTCGCTATTTACCGCTATGCTTATCTCTCAACAGAATACTCCTTCTTTATTAGGTCGATAAGCTTCTTCGATAGTTTAAATTTACTTCTTGAATTCCGATCATGACTAATCTTTTTGGTAATACCTCAAAGCGTCCTTCCCGTGAGAGCGCTAGGAATACTAGACCTAAAAAGTCTCGAACGGAGGGGCCCTCGATAGAACCTCCTCGTTCGTTTTCTAATGCTAGGTCGGTGGTCGACACTCATGTCATCCCTTCTAAACCTTTTTCTGTAATTAGTTCATCTTTTGCACAACCAAATTTTTTTTCTTCCACTGAAATAGGAAGTAGGCCTTCCCCTGGTCGGGTGGCTTTTGGCGATTCATCCAATGTGGAGCACACTTTTGATATACCTGTTTCTTCAGGTGTTTCTTCTTTTGAGCAAGGTTTTCATGGAGGGGACTTTGTTAACTCCCTTCCTTTTTCTACCTCTGTTGCCTCGGTCGTCAGCGGAGGGCAAGTTGATGAGGGTTCCTTTGTCAATCCCTCCGTAACACAACCTATTTCTCAAGATTTTCCTGATTACTTGTTTAATGATACTACCGTGATGACTACTTCTTTTGAATCTGGTGGGCCTTCTGGAGGTCGGATTGGGTCGAGTTCCGGTCGTCAAACCGTTATTTCTGCTTCGGGTAAGGAGAGATCGGTTAGTCCCAATGAGAGGGAATCTCCTCGTCCGTTAGATGATCGTTGTATCCTTGAGCAGGTTAAGGATATCATGCAGTCAGCGACTCCCCGTCCTGACAATGTCCCTCTTGTTAGTGAACTGTCGGACTTTGTTGAGCCCGACGCTTTGTCCTGGGATCTAGGCCAGA
This sequence comes from Penstemon eatonii, assembly GCA_038501285.1. NCBI lineage: Eukaryota > Viridiplantae > Streptophyta > Magnoliopsida > Lamiales > Plantaginaceae > Penstemon > Penstemon eatonii. Next base: position 35,986,511 of record CM076711.1, on the reverse strand, counting down.
GCACTATTTTGCCCGGTGAGTTGAGGAAGCTTGAGGGTACTTCCAACGTACGCCTTGTTCAGTCGCTAGTGAAGTTGTGCGAGCAGGTAGACCTATCCTTCATTATTTTTCCCGCTTTTATTTTGATTGCCTTGTTATATAAGGACTGTTTTCTTTTTCCAGGCTAAGTATTTTGCACTCCAGCTGGGTGTGCAAAACGACGATCTGTGGATAAGTAAAGATGCTTATCAACGTCGTTTGGAATCAGAGTCGGCGAAGGTCACATGGCAGAGCCTCCAATTGCAGCTTGCCAATGATGATCTGAAAAAATTACAAGAGGAGAAATCTGTCTGGGAGAATACTCTTAATGCAAGAATACTTGCAAACAAATGTAATTTTTATACTTAAACTCATCTATTATTTATTCATTTGGAAGGTGTTTAAATAGGAGTTTTGGAACATCCCTCCAAAACATAGGAAATAACAATTTGAATGACTTCACATATTCCTATTCTAGAAAATACATAATATTTACTTTGACTCATAAAATTATTAAACATGACCTTAATATCTTATAACAATTATAATATTTCGAAAATAGGTTAATAAACCAAGTAAAAGTACTCTTAGAAATACCAAAATACATAAATGATATTGTTTCCCGAGTGCAATCTGGCAGCCTTTAGTAAATGAATATAACTTTCTCCATAGACCTTCGTTTTGTAAACCGTTTATTGCTATGGAAACTAGACTTCTTTGGCTTTCCAACCATGTATCACACTCCTGAAAATTCAGTGTAAATCAGAAATTATTATTGTTCAAAGTCACCCTTTGTGCTGGAACGTATTCTGAAATTGCTCCTGCATCACTTTTTTCTAGAGGCACCAAAATTGGGGTGCTCTAGTGACCCAAAAGAAGATCGGAGAAACACCACCTTGCTTGTGGTGAGGTCAATTTCAAATTTACCCCCTTTGTTAATTTAGTAATTTATTTTCTGAATTTGCTATCAACCTTTTTGTGTGTGATAATAAATGCATCCTTGGGATTATGGTATAAATTTTTTTAATTCCGCAACGTTGTTTTTGACGGATATGAAAGGGGTTTCCAAATTAGCAGTCACACTGGAATCATTATCCGGAATTAGAAAGTATAGTTATCGAGATAATTAGAGGTGCCAATCAATTCACACACCCTAGGTCTCGATCGGGAAATTAAGTCGATAGAAGGACCGTATGTACATGGTAATTATAAGAGGTGAGGTTCACTGAGATCAATTCACATGAAGTTGGGCCTCACGGGCTTGTGACTAGACATCAACCATGAGGAGTGGGTACTCATGAATTAATAAGGAGATTAATTCTTGAGTGGTTAATTGAAGGGGTTCAGTTAATCAGAGCAATTAATAAGTTCGCAAATTAAATAACGAATGTCGTGGGCCCGCGGCCAATTGATGGTGAACCTAGAGGGTCATACACAATACAATTGGACTGCAACAAATTATATAAGCAAAGTTTGATTTAAAGAGTTAAATCAAAACTGAAGAATTAAAGTGTTAATTCTTGAAGAAGAAATACTAATTAATTAAAGTGTTAATTAATAAGAGAGGAATTAATTTAATTGATTAATTGGATTAATTAATTAAATGGGTTGAATTAATTAAAGGGGTTTAATTAATTAAAGGTAGTCTAGGTCCATTAGGAAACAAATAAAGGCCATAAGTAAGTGGGCTTTAAATTTCCTACTTGGATTAGAACAAATCTAGATCAAAACTCCTTATTATATAAGGAGTTCAAGACCACAAATACCCTAGCCCCCAAGAGACAAAAAATTTCGTGCCCCCCTCTCTCCCTAGGTCTCACTTGCGCCGCCCCCTGTCTTACAAAGTTAGGTTCGGCCGAACTCTGTGTAATTGCACAAGGTTCAGCAGATCTCTTTTCTCCTTCTTCCTTGCTTGATAATTTTTGGATCCTAGTTCTGAGCCTAAGGATTCAAGAGAGTTGCTACAATCCAGTTGGTGAGGACACCGCTAGAGGCACAACGCTTGGGGTGCTTCTCTCGAACCAAATCCTTTCAGATCTGAAAGAAGACCGGAGAAAAACCACCACTATTCCTGTCGTGAGGTAAAATCACTAAACACCTTATGGATGTTTTGATTTGTGTAAAAATCCTTTTCGTATGAATAGATGAGTAAAGATCCTGATTGGGTTATTTTAAAATTTTAAAATTCTGCTGTTTTTAACGTCCTAATGTTACCAATAATAACCCAACAAAGTAATTATCAATTAACTCCTTTATCTATTCATATATAATCCACATTATCTAATAATGATCGAGTCTCCCGAGATTATTGTCCTTTAGTCGACCAGAAATATCATTTCGTTAAAATATTTCGTGAATCAAAAGAATATAACTAGGAAATTCCCCGATCTGTAAGTCATTAATTGAAGTGGTTACTTTATAACTGTCCACATAAATACGAGTAGTTGAAAACGCGGGCACGTTTTTCTTTGTTTAATCTTCATCGTTGATCCAACACGTTTTTCTTTGTTTAATCTTCATCGTTGATCCAACATTTCTTGGGCGTTGGATCTTTACCATCGCTACTATAAAAGGACTTCCTACCCATCGTATTTAGTAACATTGCAAAAATGGAAATTACATTATTTCAAAATGGCGGTCGGCCACCCAACTCTATTTATTCATTGATACCATATAATCTAGACATGGAATGAGGGGTACTGGTAAATTAGGGTATACCAAGTATTGAGAAGTCTCCGCTGTTCTTCGCCTTAGTGGTCGAGGAGATGGGGTTCTGTCTTTCCTTCCGGTAGCAGTTATGTCAAAAAATAATCGACTTGCTTCTACGTGTGGGAGGATAGAATCCATCATTAAATGGATGCCTCAATATGCCTTGCTAGCTTCTACTTCGAGGTTATTGTCCTCGGAGTTGGAACGATGGAGGTGGCAGGTATGATCGAATGATTCGCGTCAATCCGAGCGGAGTTTTTCCTTTGGTCGAATAATCGCTACAAGATATCTGGTTTGTCAGTTATTGCTCGGAAGGAGATCTGACTTTCACAATCATGATCTGACGAGGGATACTTTGGATTCTCTATTTTGGGAAGACTGGCCTGGTCGAAAAACCATGAAATTCGACCTCTATGACGAGATGCCGATCCCAGCCCAATCAGATCGCTGACAAGGAGAGTGAGGATCGAATTTACTGTTGGGCCGAGAAGTATATCCCTACGGATGGTTCACCTAGCACATCGCCTCAATTATAAAAACCACAAGCATTTATGACACCAGACACGCTTCCCCAGGTGCTCCCTACTCGAACATACTGCTCGGAGAATCCTCGGGAAGTTAGATTAGGTCACTTTATTTTGTACTTAGTCTCTAGCTTGTACGACATCCAGTAACGCTCAAATAGGACCCCCAATTTGTATTCTTTGTACACACGATCGGAAATATTCATATTTGACCCCGCATTATCTCTTATATTTATCTGTATTCTCTATTATTGATCTCATACGAAACCAGGCAGATCAATTGGCACCCACCGTGGGCCTTATTTGGGTGTTAGATCGAAATATGCCTACTACGAGACGATATATGTAAAATTGAGCAGAACCATCTCACGCAGCTGGAGCACAGAACTCTATTAATAATGAGCCCGACGATCTTTCTCGAGCAGCTCGACAGCAAGAAGCCCCACCTATTGTTCCGCAGGAGGATATGCCTATCCGAACAACAGTGGGAGATTTAAGATCAATCATCGGTACCATATGTAGGGAATATTTGAACCCCGAAAGAGCTGACCCGTCCCATGTCGATCAGCCTGCAAGTCAAGCTCGACCGGAAATTCCAAGTTCTAACCTCTAGAAGGAAAAGAGTATACTAAGATCGATAGCTGGGGCCCCCACGGCTAATCATTCTTGAGCACATACTAAGTCCAACGTCCGGTCTAAGCAACCACCCAGAGTAGTGCATAACTTAGAGGATTCCGTGGTCGGATAAAGCCAACCTAAAGGAGCAGACAAGATAAAGAAACCTGGTTACCGTAGGGTCACGGGGGCATAATTGGAGAAAATAGTACAAGAAAGAGTGGCTAAGAAACTGGACAGGGAGGAAACGGTAGTAGAAGTTCGACATGCAGCCACTACGGCTCGACGTACGGAAATGATACCAAATAGGGAAAATATCCGGGATCGAGAGGTCAGATATAGCATCATGCGATGCTCGCCATTCTGTCGAGAGATTCGAGAGGCTAGGAATACCAAAACTGTGCCTACTAGGCTGCCTCGATGTAATGGAACAACCGATCCCGAGAGCATATTAGCAGTTTCATTAACGTCATGAACCTAGACGGACACTCAGAAGATTTATGTTGCAAAATCATGGTCACTACGCTCAAGGGAATTTCTCTTGACTGGTTTGGCAAGTTGCCACCGAACTCTATTTTCTCTTTTGACCAGTTATGTGATAAGTTGAAGCACCAATTCGCTAGCCAAAGGAAACCGCGACTGCCGGCGAACCATCTTGGTAATGTAAAACAGATGGAGGGTGAAACTTTGAGGCAATGGTTAGCAAGGTTCAGTATCAAACTCCTCAAAGTCGATACCCCGCAGATTGAATATCTGTCCTCTTTGATGTTCGAATTAACAAAGAATACGCAGTTCGGAAATGCGTTATGCAGGAAGCTGCATAAATCTTTTGAGCGGATCATGGAGATAGCTGAGAAATATATGATCCAAGAGGAAATGAACAAGCTAAAAAATGCTCAAAACCCGAAGCTTCCCCTTGGCAAGAAACAGGATAGAGCTCCTATCCCAAAACCTGGCGATTACGGAGGATCTAATAGAGGGTCAGTATGGCAAAGACTCTATGCCTACAAGCCCCAGCCGTTGACCCAAAGATCTAATGTCTATGTTCCACATGCCGACCCCAATCAACCTCCATGATCAGGAAAACTGCATTTCACAAAATTAAATGCTTCTAAAGAAGAAATTTTAACACTATTAGAAGAAGGGAATTTAATAGCCGAGGCTCAAGGATTACTCAGGCAAGACCCGACACGTTAAATTATGACAAATATTGTCGGTACCATAGAGCCCGTGGACACAGTACTGAAATTGTTATCAACTGAAGGTGGAAAACGAGAAATTGATCACGCTACGGAAACTCAAGGAGTTTGTCAAAAGAGCAAATTACGACAACGGGTATAGATCCAGAAGTCCAAGAAAATTGTTCATACAACAATGTGAAGCCCGAAATGTAGCTGATGAGCAAGTAAATGGTGTAATCAACATGATTGCTGGTGGACCAGTGGGTGGTTTTGTAAATGGCTGATGAGCAAGTAAATGCTAGGAAGAGAACTGTGAGGTCGATAAAATCAGTTCTCTCGACAAAGAGGGAGGTTTTCTCATTGGAACCCCCTTCCATAGAAAATCAAGTTATAAGCTTCGGAAAATCGCGAATTATGAGGTAAAGAGAGTCTTAATTGATAATGGTAGCTCCACAAATATTATCTCTTCCGAAGCTCTTGCTCGAATGAACCTCCAACATCCACATCTTGATCGGGTATCTACTCCACTGATCGGATTTGGTGTTTCTGAACCCATCTGTTAAGCACAACCCTTGGGAAGAAACCAAAGAGCATAACCCGAATGGTGAAATTTTTGGTAGTGGATACACCGTTCGCTTATAATGCCATGTTGGGAAGACCGGCTTTAAATGCGTTCAAGGCAGACTTAACATCAAAAATTGAAGTTCCCAACCGAAGGTGGGGTTGGCGAAATGAGAAACGACCAATATATGGCATGGGAATGTTATAATTCATCATTGGCCATCAAACAGAAGGTTGAACCCAAGATGCCTCTGAAGAGAAAGATTATCGAGTCAGAATCGGCTCTCGCGCTCAGATTTGTCGATCCCTGACAGTGACAAGTTGCAAGGGAAGAAGGGTAAAAATGTGGACATGAGTGTACAGGCCACCAATCACAAAAAAGTCGTTCTAGTACCCGGATCACCAGAGAAGGTTACCAGGATCGGTACTGAGCTGAGCGAAGGGATGGAGACTATGCTTATTGACTTTTTGCGCAAAAATGTAGGCGTCTTCACTTGGAGCTCAGATGATATTGTGGGAATCAACCCACGCGTGATTACACGCTCATTGAAAATAGACCCAAAGGCAAAACCGATAAGGGAAAAAACGAAATCATGGCCGAGATAAGGACAAGATCATCAATGCTGAGGTTGATCGATTGCTGGCAGCCGGTCAGACAAAGGAGATCAAATTTACTGAGTTGTTGTGTAATGTAGTCTTGGTTTCCAAAGGAGAAAAGGTCAAAAATAAGTGGAGAATGTGCAACGACTTCACTGATTTGAATAAGTTGTGCCCAAGAAACCCTTACCCATTGCCTCGGATCGATATGTTAGTAGATTCCACTGCTGGGTTAGTGTTCTTCAGCATGATGGATGCTTTTCAGGGATTCTATCAGATATTTATGAATGAAAGGGATCAAGATAAGACTACGTTCATTACCGAGCGTGGAGTTTATTGCTTCATTGTCATGCCGTTTGGGTTGAGGAACGCCAAAGCAACTTATCAGAGGTTAGTGAACATGATGTTCAAAGAATTGATAAGAGAGATCATGGAAGTTTACGTGGATGACATGCTCGTAAAAAGCAGGACGAAAGAAGACCACATCAAGCACCTCGATAGATGCTTTGGAATTTTGAGGAGGTTCGGTATGAAATTGAACCCGGCAAAGTGTACCTTCGGGTTATCTTGTTCACGAACGAGGAATTAAAGCTAATCCGAAGAAAATCTGAGCTATCACCGAGCTCAAACCACCAAGAAGGCTTTCGGACGTCCAAAGCTTGGTAGGAAAAATCATCTCCTTGAACAGATTCATCTCCCGGTCAGCGGACAAAAGTTTGCGTTTCATTAAGCTATTGCGAAAGTCAAAGGATTTCGAATGGACCGCTAAATGTGACAAAACCATTGAGGACCCCAAGGCTTATTTAACTTCACCACCGATGATGGCCAAACCCTCCAATGACGAACCTTTATATCTTTACATAGCAGTTTCGGAGGAGGCTATTAGTTCGGTTCTTGTAAAAGTAGAGAAGTCCGAGCACAAACCAGTATACTATTTGAGCAAGTTATTACAAGGCGCGGAAAAGAACAACATGGAGATTGAAAAGTTCGCACTTGCTTTAGTAGTGGCTGCTCGAAGATTGAGACCCTATTTCCAAACTTACAAAATTATTGTTTTGACTAACCAACCCTTGAGGTAGGTCTTATCTAAACTTGAAGCTTCGGGAAGATTAATAAAGTGGGCGGTGGAGCTCGGGCAATTTGAAATCGAATATCAACAAAGAACGGCAGTCAAGGCTCAAGTCTTAGCGGATTTTATCGTTGAAACAATAGAAGCAGAAATTCCAAACGAAGTAAGCTCTTTGGAGATGAATTCGATCGACAAAATCAAGGAACCAGTACGGTTAATGCATGTGGATGGATATGAGGTGGAGCAGGAATTCATTTCCAGGGTCCTAACGGGGAAGATTTGAGCTATGCCATCACCTTGGACTTCGTTATCACAAACAATGAAGCAGAATACGAAGATCTAATTGCGGGACTGGAAATGGCCTTGAAAGCGAAAGTAAAATCACTTACTTTACTTACAGATTCTGAACTTGTGCATAAACAGGTGAAAGGTATTTATGAAGCAAAGGAGTTCAATATGATAAAATACCTGAGCAAAGTGAAAGATCTGATCTCTAAATTTGAAAAATTCGAGATCCAACCAATCCCAAGGGAAGAAAATCTATGGGCTGATCTTTTGTCGAAATTTACGGGGACAGTTGATGGGAAGAAGGAAAGAGTCATTACATGGCTACTTTCTAACACACCGGCCATTGAACTAGACCTTACTCACAATGTCGACATTATGGAAATCGACGAACATAAACCCTCTTGTGTTGATCCTTTTCTCAAATATCTGAAGGAAGAAAAGCTTCCCGATGACGTGAATGAAGCCCGAAAGCTTAAATATCGAGCTCCATTGTTCGCCCTAGTGGACGATCAACTTTACAGGAGATCCTCCTCAGGAAATCTGTTGAATGTATTTCGGAATATCAATATAATATTAATCTGAAGAAGGTCCACGAGGGAGAAGCTGGGAATCATTGTGGAGCTCGGGCGTTAGCTCTTAAATGTTCAAGGGCCGGATATTATTGGCCTACTCTTATTTCAGATTCGATCTATTATGTAAAGAGATGTTACCATTGTCAAATTCACTGAAATTTGATCCATCAGCCAGCCGAAGAAATGCATTCTATCCCTATTTGGATCGATATCGTCGGTCCTTTCCCGACCGCCAAGGCAAGTAAGAATTATGTATTGGTTCGTTGTAGAATATTTCAGCAAATGGGTACTAACGAAGATTACCCAGTTTCAAGTTATAAATTTCCTATGGAAGAATATTTTCTGCAGGTTCAGAATTCCTAGAGTTTTGATCTCCGACAATGGAACCCAGTTTGCGGGAAAGAGATTCTTGGAGTGGTGTGAGAAGTTAGGAATACAACAGAACTTCCCCTCTGTCGGACATCCACAAGCAAATGAGCAAACAGAGGTCGTAAACAGAGAAATCGTCCGATCTCTAGAGAACCGCTTAGGTGATGCCAAAGAAAATTGGCTCGACGAACATCCAGGAGTCGTTTGGGCAAATAGAACGACCGTGAAAGCTGCAACAGGAGAAACCCCATTTAGTTTGGTTTACGGGTCGGAAGCTGTTATCCCGATTGAAACTTTTATACCGTCTCCAAGAGTCGAGTTTTATAATCCTGAAGACAATCAGCCATTGAGGGAAATGGAGGTTGATCATGCAGATGGTAACAGGGATCAAAGAAAATTGAAAATTCAGGCCGCCAAGTCCAACATGGAAAAGGCGTACAACCAGAGGGTTCAAATCCGAACTTTCAAGGTTGGATATCTAGTCCTCAAGAAAGTGGATGTCTCAAAACATGTTGGAAAACTTCAACCTAATTGGGATGGCCCATATGTTGTTGTGGAGGTCCGGAAAAAGGGCTCGTATAAAATTGCTCACCTCGATGGTGAAGTTTTGCCTCGATCCTGGAATGCTGTGAATCTCAGGAAGTATTATGGAAAATGAAGTTTCACCGGAAGAGTTCAATGTTGTTATTGCTGTTTTCTTGTAATCCGTTTATCCTCCTATGATCGAAGAATTTTCAGTTCAATTCAATGAAATTTTGCTATTCTGGATGATATATATTCAACGCATTTGCAATCTTATGCTACTGTTGTCTGCTCATGATCAACTTCATCCAAAAAAAATGGGTGAAAGCTGTTGCTACGACCCTCGAAATAAAAAATTGACTAAGGGTGAAAGCCGTTGCTACGCCCCTTAGATAAAAAAATGGGTGAAAGCTGTTGCTACGACCCTCGAAATGAAAAAATTGACTAAGGGTGAAAGTCGTTGTTACGCCCCTTAGATCAAAAAAATGAGTGAAAGTTGTTCCTACGACCCTCGAAATGAAAAAATTGACTAAGGGTGAAAGCCATTGCTACGCCCCTTAGATCAAAAAATGAGTGAAAGTTGTTGCTACGACCCTCGAATGAAAATTTTTACTGAGGGTGAAAGTCGTTGCTACGCACCTTAGATCAAAAAATGGGAGAAAGTTGTTGCTACGACCCTCGAAATGAATAAATTGACAAAGGGTGAAAGCCGTTGCTACGCCCCTTAGATAAAAAAAATGGGTGAAAATTGTTGCTAGGACCCTCGAAATAAAAAAAACTAACTAAGGGTGAAAGCCGTTGCTACGCCCCTTAGATCAAAAAATGGGTGAGAGCTGTTGCTACGACCCTCGAAAGAAAAAATTGACTAAAGGTGAAAGTCGTTGCTACGCCCCTCAGATCAAAAAATGGGTGAAAGCTGTTGCTATGATCCTCAAAATGAAAAAACTGACTAAGGGTGAAAGCCGTTGCTACACCCCTTAGATAAAAAAATGGGTGAAAGTTGTTGCTATGACCCTCGAAATGAAAAAACTAAGGGTGAAAGTCGTTGCTACGCCCCTTAGATAAAAAATGGGTGAAGGTTGTTGCTATGACCCTCGAAATGAAAAAATTGACTAAGGGTGAAAGCCGTTGCTACGCCCCTTAGATCAAAAAAATGGGTGAAAGCTGTTGCTACGATCCTCGAAATGAAAAAATTGACTAAGGTTGAAAGCCGTTGCTACGCCCCTTAGATCAAAAAATGGGTGAAAGCCGTTCCTATGACCCTTAGATCGAAATTACACAGAGCCCTTACATGATCGATCACAGAATTTCGATCTACAATATGGAGCAAAATTTACGAACACGAGCTCATAAGAATATGAGTTATTCTACCAACAAAAGATCAGTATTCATGTTCGAATTATTACAAGTATATAATGATCTTTTAGTTCGATTTCTTATCTGATCTATTATTCGGAATCGATTAGGGGCATTTCCCCAAACAAAGGTCAATGTTCAAGATCAAATTATCAATGTTATATGATGATTGGCTTCGCTCTCGATTTTTAGTCCAAATTCTTGTTTGATGAAATAGTTCAAGCTCCAATTTGATTGATACATAATTAAAGACATGGAAGGTAGATTGCAAGCTACATAAGGTCGAACAAAAAAGTTTTATTCATAAAACTTTATAAGGAATTACAAGTAACTATTGCAACTGTGGGTTCGAACTCGAAGGGAAAATTACATTTTGAGGATCAACCTACTACAATTTCTGGGACCTCTGCTGAGGATCTCTGAGCGACCAGCGGAGCTGAGGAGAGCAAGTTCGAGGCCTATCTCCAGGTCCTTTAACTGATCTTAGGTCTTCATATATGAGATTCAGGCTCGATCTAGTCTTCGGTTCAGCAGGAGTCCAGCTTTGAAGTAAGGCAGTATATGCAACCCCTACCTTACATAGACATCCTGCTGGTTTTTTCACACCCTTTCTCCGATCCAGAAAGCCGGGGATCAACTCCCGCTCATTACTCCTAGCAATCTCGGGGGCACCATTCTTCAAGAAGGACCTTGAATAAGTTGATGCTCGAGGGCGGAGCTACTGTGGGAGTAGTTGACCCACCATCTGACCGGTTGGAGGGCAGAGTACAGGAATTCGAACCCGTCTCAGATACGGGGTATCCAAGAAAATAGGTCATCTGTCGGTATTCTAAGCGCAGGGTTTTTCGTCTGTCGATATTCTAAGCGAATAAAGTCTTCTCCGGAGAAAATGAGAGATCGAAAAAAAGAGTACGAGTCCTAATCTCGAACATTTTTATTTAGGATATAAAATTAATCATTTTAATCGGAGGAGGTATAAATTCAATCATAAAGATCGGATGGAACATTTATGGAGAAATAAAAAATGTAATGGTAATTCAAGAACTATTTATAGGCGGATGAAATTATTTTCAACGGTTCAGATCACATGGCATGAACGGTCAAGATATGGGCGGTAAATGCGCTTAGTGTTACGCTTCCTGAAAAATAGGGGATCGATTGGATTGGTGGGGAAATCCTCTCACCCCCAGAACGAAAATCTCCGCGAGACAATCGAATTCTAAAATGATCGAATATGCGTACCACCCAACGGTCTGTTGATTAAGAGTAATATGAGACGCACGTTCAAAAATTTCAAGGTCGAAAATTGCTTGGAGAAAAACTATTGCTTGACATCGATTTGAGTAGCGATCGGACTCTATGATTGAACAATAGACAATGAGTTGTTAATATTCTTTAAGTATTACAAAGAGATGGAACTACTGGGTGATGGTCACACGACCAAAGATCTCGTTCGGATCTTATTAAGCAATTAATCATTTAGGTTCGATCGTACAAGTTTAGAAATATTTCAGCTAAGTAAATTGAAGATTAATGCCGTCAATTTTCTAATCTAGTTCGAGCATACACGGTGTGATTCAATAAGTAAATCAATGAGAAGCAATCATAAAGCAATCAAGTAAATTGTTTTAACGGATGGATATCGTTATTTCAAACAAAAAAGAGGTACGACAAAATATAAGGAAAGTACGTTATTGAGTTTTATTCCGAACAAGATAGAATTTACAAGCTTCTCAAATGACAAAGTACAAGAGAACATTTCGATCCTTTTACAATCTAACCTATCGTATTTCGATCATATTACATTCTACAATCCTACGAAATTTTTGGCCTGATCTTCTTCTCCCAACGACCACCAGATGTGGCTCTTCCTCGAACCCGAATGAACGGAGCCCCAGGCTTTTGAGTTTATTTAGCCTTATTTCGAAGACGGAGGAATTGATGCATCCTTTTCTAGGTGTACTGTGAATACTTTGTTACGGACCCAGATTTTCGACGCTTCTCGTATCACATCTTCGAAAATAATTATGGCAATTGGTCCCCCACTAGGAGGACCGTGCCAGTGGAATGACAAAAAGCCACCGACCATCCTAGAAGAACTAGTACTCGTGCTCCACCAACACTTTTGCGAGTTTAGTAGTTCTTAGGATCCCAGGTGATCAGCAATACCAAGGTATTATCCTCGATTGGCGACCTCAGGCAAGGATCGGTAGCTTATTGGCTTCCCAGATAGGGCCTGTTGGCCTTCTGGGTCGGAAAGCCATTCGTTTGCAGATATTCTAAGCGAAGCGGAACTATCCAAAGAAATATTTTTCCAAAGAAAGTTCGGAGTCGAAATTCAAACTTTTGGGCCGAAAGCAGGAGTTTTCCGATCATCGTCATAGGAGCGAAAAATCTCTCAGAAATCAAAAATCAACAAAAATATGAAAGGTAAGGGAAGCCCCATTTTATAGTAACAACCCGGCCTGATCTGACGGCTCTCATGAAACGAGGATGAGCGCACGAGATTAAGTTACTTTTCCGTTTCCCGAGGAATACGGGTTGTTTGGCGGAAGAATTCTCGGAGATGTTAGTTTCCTTCAACAGAACAAATATTGATTACACGGTGCATAAATGGAGCTTCGAATATGTAGTTTATCAATTCCGATCTCGAATCCTCAAGAGACCAAAGAGCAACAATTTAAACAAGATATTATTGAACATAAAATTGAAAACATTCAAAGAAGCTAAGGAAGAAAAATTCGAACATTACGTTCGGGATTATATCCAAGACCCACATTATTCGAGATCACGCACAAAACATTAAAACCATAAATTACAACAAGCCGAATAAATAAATTACAATGTTTAGACAAGTTTATTATTGGAGAATATCTTGCAAAGCTCAGCACTGCGATCGTCGTAACCACAAGTGTAGGCTTCTTTCTCGCGAAACTCAGAATTTTTCTTCTCCTGCTCGTACACCTCCTTCTGATCTGACGTGGTTTCGTCGGGGGATCAATAAGGAAATATAAAGACTGTGATCTTTTATTTCTCTGCAGAAGGGGGAGCACGCTGCTAGGCTCTCCTGGAGGTCTGTGGTTCTGGTCCACGGGTTTTGAACGGATCGTAAGCGTTGCTCGAGTCGTTCTTGTGCCATTTTTTAGATTTCTGTTTCCGAGAATCACATTGTTCTTGGTCGATTCGGGATTGCCTCGCCAGTGTCATCCTCGATGGGGATTATGGATTGTTCCTTTGATTCGTTGCGTTGTGGTCTCCTTCGATCCACTTTTCTTCGGACGTTTTCATCGGAGGGTTTTGAATTCCCCTGCTGCGGACTGTGTAGCGAGCGACGCTCGCTCGCCGGGCTATCAGCTTGTTGGGAGATTTGATCGTTTTGCCTGGGCGTTCTTTGAGCAGGATTTGCCCTAGCAGTTCTAACGTTTTGAGGAACTTGTTCGAGTACGAGTAATTCCTTTGGGGAGAGTGATTTAAGGAGCATAGCGATCTGTCGAAATTTCTCCTGAGCATCTGACAGGGGGATCGGGATCGTTGGAGCCGCGTGTTCTTCCGGTACTGTGCCAGTAGGGATCCCTTGTGGTTCCACCCGATTCTGATTATGCTCATTCTGTTGTTGATTATCGTTGGATACATGGGCGTTATTATCGGTATTACCCCGCGGATCCTCAGATGCATCCTGTTGGTTGGTCGTGTTACTTCTTGCTCCGTTACGAGCGCTCTTCCTTGGTCAAGCCATATGTCGATCGAATAATTAACCTAGCCCCTCGGTGGGCGCCAACTGATTTAACCCGATTTCGTCGGGTTAATTATATCAGTGAATATGGGATATTGGGGGTTCTCAATATTAAGGATTTAAAGGGCTCTGTTACTTTATTCAGGATGGATCAATCTCAAAGAAGAACAATTTTGAGGGAACAACAAGTAATTACGACAACCAACGTAAAATTAGTATGAATATCAAGAGAAAGCTCTTTTATTATTGAATAATCCTTAGATTATGTAGTACATTTTGGGCGTAAGCTCCGTATCATGAATTGAATATTACCATGATTTAACTAGGTATTTATATCACAAATAACCTTGCTTTACAAAGAAACATAATTCTAGTAGGACTCGGCCAATTTGTCCTTCTTGAGTCCGGATTTGTTGTCTCCTTGCTGAGGAAGGTCGTATCCCACTGGGTCGACGGATGCTTCTGAATGGTTTTATATGGTTGAACCGATCAGATATCCCCTAGTCGATCCAAGTATTTTGCGATTTCTAGCTTATCTACTGTTTTGGTATCCTGTTCTGTTTCTTTTTTATCTCGTGTTATCAAAGATTATCTATTCAATGAAAAAGTCTTATTCGCCAGAGATATTATCAATTCATTATGCGATCGAGAAAATATTATATGGCTATGACCAATCTCTATACATGTCAATCTAATATCGAACAAGGGTGAAAGTTGTTGCTAAGACCCTCGAAGAAAAATTGACCAAGGGTGAAAGCTGTTGCTATGCCCCTTGGATCAGCGAAATGGGTGACGACCCTCGAAATCGACTAAGGGTGAAAGCCATTGCTATGCACCTTAGATCGAAATAATAAAAATGGGTGAAAGTTGTTGCTAAGACCCTCGAAATCGACTAAGGGTGAAAGCCGTTGCTATGCCCCTTAGATCGAAATAATAAAAATGGGTTAAAGCTGTTGCTAAGACCCTCGAAATCGACTAAGGGTGAAAGCCGTTGCTATGCCCCTTAGATCGAAATAATACAAATGGGTGAAAGTTGTTGCTAAGACCCTCGAAATCGACTAAGGGTGAAAGCCGTTGCTATGCCCCTTAGATCGAAATAATAAAAACGGGTGAAAGCTGTTGCTAAGACCCTCGAAATCGACAAAGGGTGAAAGTCGTTGCTATGCCCCTTAGATCGAAATAATAAAGATGGGTGAAAGTTGTTGCTAAGACCCTCGAAATCAACTAAGGGTGAAAGCCGTTGCTATGCCCCTTAGATCGAAATAATAAAAATGGGTGAAGCTGTTGCTAAGACCCTCGAAATCGACTAAGGGTGAAAGCCGTTGTTATGCCCCTTAGATCGAAAAATTTCCAATCTTGCCAATGATCAATTTGCACTTTGCAATGATCGAAATATGCGGAAAATATCAAAGTAATATCGATTATTGATTATTCTTATTAAGCAGCAAGACAAGTTCAATTATTAGTGGATGATTTGTTTATCAAATTGTCAAAAGCTGGGGTTCGATTATTCTACCAAAAAATCGATTTCATAAATATACGAACAAGAAAAGTAAAGAAAAATATAAGGACAATAATATAAAGATAAGTCATTCATTCATAAGCTTTTCAAACAATTACAAGAGATTTCTCGATTACAATAATGAAATTCGAGCTAAAATGGAAAATTACATTCAGTGCTATCCTATTACAAATGATAAGTCCTATGCTAAGGATCTTCGGGAAATCAGCAGGGCTGAGTAAAGCTAGTTCCGCGTCTACCCTTCATCCAAGAATGCAAGGGTCGGATGTGCCCCCGGTTAAGCCAATTCCTTACTCTAAATATGAATTATAGAAGTAAGCTCCCGGAAGCTTGATAGTGCATTTTCCAGCATTCTGGCTACCACTTCCCTGCTGATTAGTTCGCACATTTATCCAAGTCAAAGCAGCGGGAAGCAACCCCTAAGAAATTACTCCAAGAAATATCGAAGGCAACATTCTTCAAGAAACATCTTGAAGAAGTTGAGATCGAGATCGGAAGAACTCATCCGGGAGTTGAACCACTGTCCGACTGGATGGAGCGATAGGATACAGAAATCCGAACCTGTCTCGGATACGTGATATCCAAGAAATCAGGTCGTCTGCCGATATCCTAGTCGCAATGCAATTCGTCTGTCGATATTCTAGTCGAAGTGAAATTTTCTTTGGAAGCAGAGGAAGGATAAAAAAAAGAGTCCGAATTTGAATCTCGAACATTATTATTGGGGATAAAGAACTAGTCATGTTGATCAAAGAAGGTAAAAAGTCGAGCATATGGATCGAACAAAATATTTACAGAAAAGTAAAATATATTGGCGACTTGAGAACTATTCGGAACTATTTATTGGAGAAGGAAATAAACATCAACGGTTCAGATTTCATGGAATGAATGGTCGCGATACGAGCGATAAATGCGCCGACCGTTCCGCTTCCCGATGAATAGGGGGCCGATTGGCTAAAGGAGATAAATCATTTTGACTCGAGATCGGAAATATCTTTCGAATCAAAGATAACAATTAAACTAACTTAATATATAAGTTATCAATCACACGAATTTGCTGGCAACGTGGGAATAAGTCGAGATTAGAAATTACTTTGAATAATTGCCATTCAACAGTCTATTCAACGACTAAGTGTTATGACTGAGAAATTATTGCAATTAACCTATCTATAAATCATTGATCGAGAGAAAATATCCGAGCGTTTGCACTAGTACGTTTGCATCCGATCTACAAGGATTGAATAATATTTGCAATGATTAAAGTTGGTTATTATAAAAGTAAGCGCGGTCGTCCTTATGAAAGCGCAGGAAGTTTGATCGGCACGAAGCTCGGCCCTATGATGACCAATTGTACTCGAAGGTCCTTCAGACTTATATATCCTTACAAAGGCATTATCGCCAATGCTATGTTTCTCAACTACATTCTCCTCAAGATCTTCAACTTGATCAGCATCTTCATTCTCGGGATGAAATTCCCCTTCTTCAAATTCAGGGTCGGATCATATCCTCGAAGAACTTAGGTTCTCCTTTGAGAAAAACATAAAATTATCAATAAGCCTCATGTCAGGATTGGATTCTTGATCTTCTCCAACTCTGCCTTTGCCCATCAAGTTTCTCGAACTAGACATTATAACGAAAGCAAATACGCAAAAATGACGGCTCGTTCGATCTCTGTGCTCCGATCTAGGGTTCTTTGAGAATCTTGTGCAAGTAAACCTCCAACGATTAGCATATATATATAAGGTCAAAATGGTAAATTGCAAATCGGACCACGAATAACCGCGATGGTTGAACTCCCTCAGGGTAAATTCAAAATTATCTTCCCCAAAAAATTGCATTTTAGGCCCCTATACTCTGGAATTATGGCCATAGAACGACACTGGAAAAGACGTGCCTCTTTGGTCTCGCAATTTATTTACTTCTCCGATCCTTTGCTTCACTCTACGCTCAGAGAAGTGGGGAGTATTAATAAGGAATTAATTACGGCAACTAATACAGAGGGACACTTTGACCAAGATCAACTCAAAATCCAGACAAAGATTGTTAACATCAAGACTTATATCATCACAACATAATCATTGTATTGTTTCCAAGATATGCACTCTTTTTCCCAGATTCGGTTTTTATCCCAATGGGTTTTTCCAAATTAGGTTTTTAACGAGGCATATCCAAAACACATTATAAATGGTTCGTTCATCTCACCGTTCGAAGCAACATTTACTTCTTCGAGCTTCAACTCCACTTTGCGCTCTAGAAGTGGGGGACTATTGACGAGGGGTACTTTGGATTCTCTACATTTAGGATCTCAGGCAAGATCGAAATACGAATCACACAAGATCGAAGATCATGAATCCGACCTTGAAGACATAGAATCGAGCCCAAGCCCCAGTTTATCCAGTCTGATCTATTAGAAAGAGCACAAGGTTTAAGGTTACTGTTGGGCCGACCTCAGGCCCAGGCCTTTGGGCCGAGAAATATACCCCTGCGGATGGTTCAGCTAGCTCACCGTTGCAACTATAAATACCACAAGCATTTTGATGGTGGGTATTTAGGGAGTCTATCTCTGGGAATCTAAATAAGGTCGAATATTGGTGATCTCCGACCATTCAGAAGCGATATCAAACTCGGACCGGGTGATGTTACGATCGAACTTTTATAAATAGAGTTTTATGACCTACGATTACTGTTGGGCCGATCATAGGCCTAGGCCTTGGAACCTCGTGATATAAGCGTACGGACAGTCCAGCAAGCTCATTTTCCTCAGCTATAAATACCGCAGACATTAATGAAGGGAACACGCTTTCCCAGGTGCACTCAATTCGAAGCTGCTGTTCGGAAGGATTGTTTAGGCCATTTTATGTGTATTTCGCACTCTAGCTTGTACGGCATCCTATAATGCTCGAATATGACCCCCAATATTTGTAATCTACACTTACGATTGCAATATACTCTAATTGATCTACTCTACGTTTAATTCTATTGTGTTTACATTCTTTATACTTTAGTATCGATCATACCACGAAATCGTGCAAGATCGATTGGCGCCCACCGTGGGGCCTTATTTGGGTGTTAGATCGAAAAATGCCTACTACGAGGAAGAATACATATAACCGAGGAGAACCTTCCCATGCTGCTGGGGTTCAGAATTCAGTTAACAATGAGCCCGATAATCTATCTAGAGCGACTCAACAAACAGAAGTTCTGCAGACCCTTCCCTAGGACATTGCTCCGACCCACACGGCCCTTGCCGATCTGTGGTCGAAAATGGAATCGTATAATGCTCCAGCTTATTATTTATAATGAATTTATGTGATCATTCCAAGGGATTCCTACTGAAAAAGTATAATCACCGTCGGACTCTATTCTATCTTCTATAAGATTCAAATTAATGAGCATGGTTCGGAAACGCATTATAATGGACGACGAAGATCATTCATCGATATCTAGCTTATCTACTGTCTTATTATCTTATCCTATCCTCGTTTATCTCATGTAGTGAAGGATTATCTATCTAATGAAAGACTTATTCGCCAGAGATGTTATCTATTCGTAGTATTCGAGAAGTTATTATGGCCTATCGTGATGTCTATTAATGTCAAACAAGGGTGAAAGCCGTTGCTATGCCCCTTAGATCGAAATAAATGAAAAGGGTGAAAGCTATTGCTAAGACCCTCAGGTGAAAGCTGTTGCTATGACCTATCAAAACGACTAAGGGTGAAAGCCGTTGCTATGCCCCTTAGATTGAAATAAATGAAAAGGGTGAAAGTCGTTGCTATGCCCCTTTGATCGAAATAAATGAAAAGGGTGAAAGCTGTTGCTAAGACCCTCAGGTGAAAGCTATTGCTATGACCGATCAAAACGACTAAGGGTGAAAGCCGTTGCTATGCCCCTTAGATCGAAATAAATGAAAAGGGTGAAAGCTGTTGCTAAGACCCTCAGGTGAAAGCTGTTGCTATGACCGATCAAAACGACTAAGGGTGAAAGCCGTTGCTATGCCCCTTAGATCGAAATAAATGAAAAGGGTGAAAGCTGTTGCTAAGACCCTCAGGTGAAAGCTATTGCTATGACCGATCAAAACGACTAAGGGTGAAAGCCGTTGCTATGCCCCTTAGATCGGAATAAAATGAAAAGGGTGAAAGCTGTTGCTAAGACCCGTAGAGTGAACTTTTGAAGAAAGAATACCAGCAGTTGAATCGAGGGGTCTAAAAAAGATCATCCTTCTATACCTTATCGATCTAAATTATTGGATTTATTTTCCAATTAGTTGATTCGTTATTCGTTGAAGGTTCCCATTATTTATCTAATCAAGGCATTTGCAATCCATTCATAATCGGAATTTCTTCTTCCAAACAATCCGGCTTATTAAATTCGGAGTATTTACATGAATCACTCACAATTGGAATTTATTTTTCCAAGAATTGAGTTAGAAAACTTCGAAATAATTATATGAGTTATCTACAATCGTCCCAGTTAATTTTTTTCAGAGTTTATATACTATTCAACCAATGAGATCAAGAAAGCATTCAACAAAGTTCAAAAAAGATACGCGATAAAAATAACGAGGACCATTTTATTTCATTTCTTCGAGCATAATACAAATGAAGTCTCAAGTACAATAGTGAAATTCGAGCTCAAAATGAATAGTACAATTGCTCCTATACTACAAATCCTATTAACTAGACTAAGCATGCTCGATCCACGAGTGTCAACACCAGATGCAGAACTCAGCAAAGATTCTTCATGACAATCACTCACCGCGTGTCGCACATCTTCGAGGGTTCTGCAGATCGGGATAAAGCTTGATCGGAGTCCACCTCCAGGGCTTTCAACCGATCTTAGATCTTCATCTGTAAATAATGATTGTAGTGCACAGTCATTATTTACACCCTGATCCGATCAAGAACAGCGGGAAGTTATCCCGACGGAATTACTCCAAGTAATCTCGAAGGAACTATACATCAAGAAAATCCTTGAAGAAGCCTATGTTCGAGATTTAACGAACTCCTCCGAGGTTAACCCACTGCTCGACCGGAGGTAGCGCAAGAAGACCGGAATTCTAACCCGTCTCAGATGAATTAAATACAAGAGAGTAGATTGCCTGCCGGTATTCTAGGCGCAATTTCTATTGCCTGTCGATATTCTAAGCGAAAGAGGCTACATCAAAGGGATTAGGATCGAAAAACAGGGTCCTAGTCCTAATTTCGAACTCTTTTATTTCAGAAGGGTTACGGATTATTTTGCAAGAATTGAAAACTCGACCTGTGAGGATCGAACGAGGCATTAAGTGATGAGTGAAGAATGTGATGGAAAAAATTGGAGCTATTTATAACAACGAAGGGTTAAAACCAACGGTCCTGATAACGGATCACGGACGGTCATGATCTAAACAATAAATGTACTGACTGTTACATTTCCCGAGAAATAGGATCCTGTTTGGTTGGGAGAAGAAATAATCGTTCAAGAAGTCCTTACATGCTAATCAATCTAAAGACCAGCGCCGAAATAAAAAACGTTTGTTTAAATACTTCGACCCTTTTGACGTACTATTCAAAAAAATTCAATAATGGTTGGAGAAAACTCAAGGCATTACTATAGTCGAGGAGTCGCGTTCGAACACCAGGTTGGCAAAATCATGCTCGGCCTATTCGGCACCAGTCCGTCACTTGCACAGAAATGGGTATTATAAACAATTCAAAGGTATATGATTGTTGGAACAGCGGTTGTCGGATCTAAATATCCACCCTCGAATAATCATCATAGTTCGACGTTAAAAAACCCGAATGATTAATACAATTATTGTTATCGACGATATATCCTCGATAAGATTCGTTCGAATTAAAGAATTCGGTCAACTTCAAAAATTTGTTTTGCTGAAGATCGGTATTTTTAATTATTCATTGGATTACTCACTACTTATTCACCCAAGAAGGGATGTTTGATTATTCTAAGTATCAATTTAAAGTACCCAAATTCGATCTGATTATCGAAGTTAAGAATACATCTATCTGTTATTTGATCAACCAACAAAGAAGAAGACAAAAACTTTATAAAGCCATTTCGAGAAAGAGAATGCGTATATTACAAAGATCTGAAAATTCGAAAGAGCAAGAAGATTACATTTCGAGAACGATACAAGCTAATATATTACATTCCGATCCTATTGGATTCTATAATCCTATGAATTTTCGGTTTCATTTCCTATCAATCGATCGAGCTAACTCAGCTCCGAGTATGGAATCTCCTTTGGACCTGCAGGCTTTCAACTTTATTTGCGGTCCTCCGAAGACGTAGGGGCGAACACGCAGTTTATCGGGCAACTTTATCTTCCGTCGCACCCCCCCACTACGTTTTCCTAAATGCATTGTGGCAATAGGCCCCTGAACGGAGACCCATGCGGTAACTTGCAAATTCTCTGGATTTGGCTTATTGGCCTTCCAGATGGAGAATATATTTGCCTGGCAATATTCTAAGCGAGCTCAAAGCAGGTTTATTCCTCTCGAAGATTGTTCGATGTCTGAGCTCAAAAAGTTTAGTTAATTGAATAATGATCTTGATCACCATGATAGGACAAAAAAGAGCCACTAGAGTGAGAGTGGTAGTTTCAGAAATATGACGCCGGCTTTATAGTAATGGTTGAGATGGATCCAACGGCGGATAACTTGTTAGATGAACGATTAAGATTTAACAACCGTTGGGATTCCCGATGAATAAGGAACTGTTTGGGCTACAGTAGGTGGTTCATTCGAACTTACCATTGATTAAAGAACATTAGATCGAACAAAGCAAGGACATCATAAGGTATTATTCATGGAAATTTCTGAATACGTTAAATGATACAAAAATTGCTTTTCGATCCTATTACAAGCCACAAGAAAAAAGTTTCGATCCTATTACAAGCTACAAGAAGAAAACGCGGATCCTATTACAGAACAGGCACAATTCATCTCAAGTACATCTCGTGATTCCAGTAAGATGTCCAGTTGGTCCGACCTCCCGGGCCAAGAGATCAAATAGGCTCTTCTTTAGGCTTGATAAGGTGGAACTACTGGCCTCTTTGATCGATAATGCCCTTACTCGAAAGATTTACAAGGATAGTGAATATTGGGTGTTGGTTGATATTAGGAAGGGAAGGAAATTGCTAAATCAGCCCATTATACGCTTGAAAATTCGGAAAATGTTTCGATCAACAAAGTATTCGGATGACAAAACACTTAGCTCGACCTTATACTTTGCCAACTCAAAGGATATAACGGTCTGGTATTCGATCCCACGCTCTGCAGGCGTCTCGAGTTTTTAAAAAAAAAAAAAAAAGAGAGAGAGAGAAAATAAAGGTTCAAGATTAGTAAACTGAGCAAGAAAATTCAACACGACAGTCAAGAAAATAAGAGATATCAGCACGAAGAAGGTTTGGAACAGATTTCCCAATCTCAACAGAAAGGGCCTCAGACGGAGAGGCAAAAGTTGGATCGAAAGCAAGAAATTTGACCCCGACACCGGAAGAGTTCAACTTGCCAGTCTTATTGGTGGCACCATCTAATAGCAATATTGGATCGAAGGAGTTACCCAAGAATTGGTCCATGAAAAGTTCAAAAGAAAAAGCCAAAAGTTCTAATTTATATATATTTGAGAGAACTCCGATCCCAGTATTGGATATTACGATAAAGTGAAGGCATCCTGTTAGAATAATAATAAAACGGTCATCGCCCGCAGGAAAGATTTGATATAAGGTGATTTAATTTAAGGAATACAAGAATTAAATTGTACGTACGATTGAGAAAGCAAGAATTACAAGGATCTATAAACTACAAAATAAAAGTCAATAAAGTCCTATTATATAATGTTCATCGGTGATCGGATTCTTCAGCGAAAGGGTTGCAACCCTACTCCGCCTTCTCGTCCTCTTCCTCGGAATCACCTTCCGAACTATCGTCAGAAGAGCTACTCGAGCTATCGTCCTCCTCTCCGCTACTTTGATCATCAGAACTGGAGTTATTTGTCTTAGGGGTATTGATACTTTCTCCTCCCCGATCATCGGATTCACCCTCGATATCCACATCCTCATCTTTTTCCTCTGAACTTTCAACTTCGAGCATATCGGTATTAGGCATAGGAACCCCGAATTCAGCAAGGAACGGAGCGAACTCATGGCCATCTAGACCCTCAATTTTGGGAGGAAGAGAGGAAGCCTTATAATCTTCCCTAAGAATGTTTTTATAAGGATCCATATAAGGAAGATATTCATCGATAGTGCCTTGAACCTTTCCGGCCACAATGAGCTGTTGGACTCCTTTATAAAAGAAGGCTTGATTGATCGGGCCCGAACGCGACCGAACCAAGGCATCAAGAAAGGGCGACTCTAAAAACTCCCTTATAGCTGGAAGCTTGACTTCTTCTCGACCTCCAGCGTATGCCTGATCGGACGATGCCTTTGCCTGCTCGAGATCCGACTTTAATTTTGCTACCTCTTCCTGAAGGGCCCTCTTTTCTTCGAGCTCTTTCCTAGCCTCCACGAGCTCCTTCTCGATCTCAGAAAGCTTGGCATTGGTCTCCTTCAATTGACCGGTCGTAACAGCTTCCTCTTTCAGAATGTTGTGGAGAGCATTATGAGTTTGTCGAGACTCTTCTTCTAAAATGGCTAGTCGATAAGATTGATGAGTAAATAAATCTCCAGCCTGCAAAAGAACATCAGTAATAAGGCAAGATTTCGAGAAAATTTAATACGTTCGAAGAAAGCATGTACCCTCTGATGTGCGGAAGCAAAATCGCCCACTATCTGAAAACCGTCTTTCTGGAATAGCTCGGTATTGTCATCCTTAAATCTTCCAGCCATCAGAATTCAAAAGGACTTGTCAACCGTATGTTCACCATTAGGTCCATGATCGGACTCGATGGTCCTATCCTCCGAAAACCCAGCGGCCCTCGGTCCCCGAAGGTGATCCTCTATAAAATCTACCAAATCTGGTTCCAAACATCCTGGTCGACATTGGATCAGGCCTGGACTCCGACCAAATGGCCTTACTCTTCTAGAGGACTCGGGATCTTCGCTATTCCTTTTCCGGGCCGCTCGAGCTTCAATTATTTCTTGGGATTGGATCCCCTTTAACGTATAGTAACTATAGCCCGCCGCGGTCGGATCAGACGTACCAGTTGAGAATACAGATTGCAACGGACCAGAAGCTTGAGGTTGTGAAGTTCCCTCGGCAGTAATTTGAAGAAAACCTGTAGCTACGTTCGGAATTGCAGGATTGTCAGTTCTAGCATTGGCTCCTCCAATCATCAAAGTAGCCCTTGATTTCTTCTGCTAACGAGGCAGGCCTTGAGACTCTGTAGAGAATGAAGCAACGACCGAACCGGCTACGGAGGTGCGAAACTTCTCAACAACCTCAACTGTAAAATCTGATAGGATAGTGCCCAGCAAGCCAACAAATATAAGCTTGTTTAAGGAACTTCCTTTAGAAGCAATCTTATGATTTATATGATAATACGCCCGTTTATTCATAGTACGTGAATTAAACAATGGCCACCTTCATCTCTCGCGAACTTATCTAAGCGATTGGTTGAAACCCTGAGATCACTCATGACTACGGGATTATTCACTTCAGTATTGGGTGCGATTAATCATGAAACAGTCTCAAAGGTCGTGATCTCAAAAATGTTCCAAGTCATAGATTCATATCGAGACGGGGTATCGAATGAATCGTTAAGACTTGTAGGATTATGCATGATTCACATGAAGTGAATTTGTTGTCGTTTCATGAACAAGGCATTGAATGCTAGTGCATATGACTAGGTGGTTCGATAGGGGATCGAACGCATCGAACGACCCGAACAGAGAGACCCATCGTGGAAGTGCGTTAAGCATATCGGTAATGGAATGTCTCTCAAGACTTATAATAGTGTACGATTTAGTCCTTTGACTTGAGGTACTAGGGCGGATTCGGTACACGGGAATACGTACTTTGATTTAGGAGCCGATCACATAGCTTGGTCATTGTGCGACTACTTTGGGTACGTATGAACGTGTGCGCGGATAGTTAGTACTAATAAAGGATCTATCGACTCATCTTGATAAGATGAGAGAATTTCCTGTACGTTCTTAGATAATAAAACCGAGGAATCTACAGCCGTAGTGGGTGACGGATTTGGAAAGGGGTTTCCAAATTTAGCAGTCACACTGGAATTATTATCCTGAATTAGAAAGTACAGCATTGTGATAATTAGAGGTACCGACCAATTCACACACCCTAGGTCTCAATCGGGAAATTAGTTGATAGAAGGACCGTATGTACATGGCATTTATAAGAGGTGAAGGTTCACGAAATCAATTCACCTGAAGTTGGGCCTCATGGGCTTGTGGCTAGACATCGACCATGAGGTGTGGGTACTCCTGAATTAATAAGGAAATTAATTCTGGAGTGGTCAATTAAAGTGGTTAATTGATCGGAGCAATTAATTACATATTAATTGCTCACTAATTAAATCACGAAAGTCGTGGGCCTGCTGCCAATTGATGGTGAACCTAGAGGGTCACACACAATACAGTTGGACAGTGACAGTCTGAAAGGAATCAATTGATTTAAGGAATTAAATCAATATATGAATTAAAGTATTAATTCATGAAGAAGAATAATTAATTAGAAGTAACTAATTAATTAATCAAGAATTAAAGTATTAATTCAAAATGGAGAATCATTAATTAGGAGTAACTAATTAATGAATCAATTGAAATTTCTGATTGATTAAATCCTCAATTAAAGTGTTAATTGGAAAATGATTAATTAATTAATAGTGGATTAATTAATTAAAACACATGGGCCGATCCATATGAAAGTTAATTGATCTTTGATTAATTAATTTAAGCATATGGGCCAATTATTGTAAAGATAAATTAGTCTGAGATTAATTAATCTTGCATGGGCCGATTTTGGGAACAATGATCAAATTAATTTGGGATTAAATAAAAAGCATATGGGCCGATTTCATTTAAATGAGGTGGCCGATTTTTTGCTTGGGAAATAAGTCTTGAATTGATAAATGATCATGTTTGATTATGATAAGGATTAGGAGAGATTGTGTTATCTTGTGTAACTAGGAAAGAGATTGTGACAAATCTTGTTTCCTAAGATGAAAAGGATCTTGTGTATCTTGTTTCTTGATAAGGAGAGATCCTTTCAAGATTAGATACCTATTAGGAGAAGGAGTCTTCTAATTAGATATCTATAAATACTAGATACACATAATCTTTTCAGAGAGAGAGTTGAAAAACCTAAGAGATTTATTCTAAGCAATAAAGAAAATCAAAACACAAGAAAACAAGAGATGCCGAAAATTTCAGCCCCCTTCTCGCCCCTTGCATAACCGAACCCTGTCAAGAAAAATCGCCCCTCCCTGTGTAGGATTTTTCTCCAAGTTTTCTTCCCGGATCTGAATCCAATTCCTGACGAGACAATTCCTTAATCCTAGTTCTGAGCCTGGGGATTTCGCGAAGTCACTCAAATCCATCTGGTGTGGACTTTCTCTAGAGGCACAACACTTGGGGTGCTCTAGTGAACAATTGAAGACCGGAGGAAAACCACCACCTTGCCTGTGGTGAGGTAAAATAGCTTTTACCTTCTCATTTAATTTTAGTATATGCTTGCTGAAATTAATTTCAACCTTTTTCATATGTGCTAATAAGTGTTCCCTTGGATTTGGTGTATAAATAAAAATTTTAAATTCCGCACTATTGTAGTTGACAATTATACCCATAAAATCCCAACAGTGGTATCAGAGCCAGGTTATTATGCACATATGAAAAATGCCTGAACACTTCGAATTTTCGTGAATATGTTTATTTGTCGTGTTCTATGCATGGATCTTGCTGATTATGATTAATTATGTGTTCGGGTAAATAGCATAATTCTTATTTGGGCCAGATCTGTAATTTACGAATTTTATAGGACTAAAACTGCAATTTGCGATTTTTATAAAATCTGGACAGAATCTGAAATTTTATTTTTCTGGAAATTTTGGGCTGAAATTGAAAATCTGTTTTTCTTAGCGATAGGGGTCTGTTTTGCAATTTCCGTAAGTTGTGGGGCTGTTTTGCAATTTACGAAAACTTCAGGGGCTGTTTTGCGATTAACAAAAGTTTCTGGAATGAAATATTAATTTCTGTTTTCTGGGCCAATTTGCAAGTTCTGGAATTTTTGGGGCTGATTTGTTATTTTCGAAAGTTTTGGGGTCAAAAAGTAATTTTCGAAAATTGAAGGACGAAACTGTAATTTTCAAAATTTGAAATTTCCAGAACCTGAATTATGATTAAAAGGTGTTTTATTATCCGAAGGATTAATTTTTCATAATTAGTAGTGGACTAAAGTAAGATCCATGAGATATTTTAAAAGGGGTTTTAAAATAGAAATAGTGATTTAATTTTAAAAGGGGTTTTAAAATAAAATCAAAGGGTCATTTTAAAAGGGGGTTTTAGAATGATAATTAAGAGATTGTTTTAGAAAGGGGTTTTTAAAACTAGAATCTAAAGTTATTTTGAAAGGTAGTTTTAAAATAATATAAGAAATAAGAAAATTATATTTTTGCTTGTTTCTTGCTCAACGTGAAATTGTTTACGTGATTTTCGATCGCGCTGAGCCTTGACCTTTAGGTTAGATGTGATTGGTTGATTTTAATCTTATTGGTCTTATTGGGCCTGCGAGCCTTAAGTTTTTGGGCCACTTTGAGCCATTGTAATAGATAGGGCTTTACTGTTTTATTAGTTTAGGATGGACGCCCGTTACAAGCAAGGTGGGAGCCCAAGAAGACTAAAGTCCATGTATGCATGGTAAAATGTGTAATAGAGTAGGTCTCTGTGAAACCCAATAGATTGACCAATAGGACCATCGTCTTTGGCTCGATGGTGGTCCGCATAGGAGGCTCCCGATCGAAAACATACTGTGGTAGCATGCATGCTAGGTGTGAATGTTTTATTTTATTTGTTGATTTATTTTAGGCTTGCGCGCTAGAATTTAGATCACTAAATAAATAATATAGCATAATTAATGCGGTGAGATCTCGAGGAGAGTTACCTCAAACTTCCTAACACCGAAAATCCCCTCTCGAATTAAAATATTAAGTCATATTGGGTAAACTGTAAAATGAAGTTTTATAGATCCAAGCCTTCCATCAATAGGGACTAGTGTATGTTGTCTACTTATCGATAGAGGTGATCCAGAGTCTGGCACCCGAGTCGAAGAAAGGGACAATACACGAAATTCCTTGATTCTTGTTTTTTAACTAAACTCGACAAGGGTGGGGACTTGTCGGGATGTGAAAATCGACCGATAACCAGTTACGGGGATTTCATGACCGGGCCTGTTGCTCATCAAGATTGACTGGGTTAGACTTAAACGAGTAGTAACATTTATGATGTAGCAGTGCTAGATAAATGCGAAAATCGAGGCAAAATAGCTTGAAGGTTGTGGAGTAACACAATTGGTAAAAGTATACCTACCTAGGGAGTTAATTGTATGGCCGCGAGTCATGGGTGCAATTAATGTCTGCCGGGACGTCAAGACCTACTAGGAAATAGAATTTCCCGAACAATGCAAGGGGTTATTGTTTCGATAAAATAGTGGGAGAACTTTTTCGATAGAAAGACCAATCTTCGTTAATTATAAGTTTTATCTTAAATCTGTCTGCTTATTGTTGTCTATTATTTATATTTAGCCATGCCAATATTCACTGTCAATTGCGAACAAACGATATTGCAAATCTGGATATCATCACTCCACGATGAAGGCATGACTGGGTTCAAAAATATTAGTGAATATTGCACTTACCTGATCAAGAGGCTAAATCGAATCAATGAGCTTGGAGCTAAATTGACTCTTGATGATAAAATGGTAATCATCACAAATGGCTTGCCTGAATCATTCTCTCATTTTATCGATCATTGTGAAGTTCCAAGTAAAGGAATTGAGACCAATGATTTGCATAAGTTGTTAGACAAATATGAGAAAACCCTCGAAAGAGGACAAGGATTGATCGAAGGAAAGAATTGTCCCTTATGTAAGAAAGATGAGGAACTGAGGAACATGACTGATGAGGAATTCCGAAACATACTTGACCAAGGTATAACCTAAGTTATTTCCTTTGATGAAAAACATCTTAAGATTTTCTTTTGATGTAAAACATCTAACATTTCTGGTTTCTGTAAAAGTGTTTACAGAGGATGACTGGAACGTGCTGCATGTAACCAAGTTCGGGTTTCGACTGCACATGAGGGAAACATACTTCAGGGAATGGGTCAAGGAGCATCTGGATTTTTCTTATTAGCATATGTTTTTCTTTAATTCTAAATTTAAGCATTAGTTAGAGTTTTTCTATTTATTTCGAACTCTGTACGAAACTTCTTAGCTTTACCATTATGAATGGAGTTATTTTAATTAAAGCTTTTAATTCGTACACAATTGCTTTACTGTTGTAAATAAAGCAAAGAAATAAGCATTGATAAAACTTAAACAATTATGCTAAATCAAGAAAAGAAAAACAAATTAGATAATAATCCACATTCGATCATAATTCCTAAAAGAAGGAATCAATGAATTGTTTTCAATCATGGCTCTTGAAAAATAGAAGATTGATGAAATCAAAAACATGTGAATCCTATCTGAATAAGAAATCAATCGATTAAAGGTATTTTGAAATACCAAGTGTTTAATGGATGAAAAACCATTTATACATATGTGGATCACTAAATCATTAGTGCGAGTAATTAATTGCTTCATAAAATATCCTAATGGCATTTAGGATATGTGTACTTTGGAGGTACAAGTTTTTGGAAAGGTTGAAGGGTTCAAAGTGTTTCATAAAGGCACTAAGTAAAGTGCAAATATGAAAATGTTGAAAGGATTCAAAGGATTCCAAAACCGAAGCAATTAAGGGCATTAAAGTATGATCATTCGATGTAATCGAAATGGTTAATACATAAGCCCTAAATTACTCAAAATTATCTAAATCAAGAAAAGAATTCTTGAATAGCGAGTTAAATAAAAGGAATCGAACTATGAAAGACTAGATTCATTCCTTAAACTAGTATTGCTAAAACTCCTCAATCAATTCTGGGGTTCGACTCCATGACTCTGGAAGGATACTTAGACTTCTAACCTTCTTAAGTCAATTCCTACGAAAAACCGTACTAACCCTAGTATGGTATATCATCCATGAATGATAAAATTGGATAGTGGTTTCAATTGAGAAAATTTGTAGGGTATTCAACGAAATCCATTGGATACTTGTTCCATGATCCTATAGAACGAAAGGAGTCCGTTGCTAAGGATACCCAGTTCTTAGAGGGTGGTTCCCTCGCTAATAGAAATGGGATTTTACCATGGAACTTGATGAAGTCCTAGACTTGGACACATCCCTACAAATAGTGGGAGTGTATTTTAAAACCTACTGAACCAAAATTTTGTACACCAAATTTCGAAGATTCGATCGAATTCGAAAAGAACTAGTACGTTCACGAATATGATCGATTGGGTAGTGATCCAAGGACTTTCGAAATATCTATATATAACATAGATTCGGGCACATAGCTTAAACACCATGTGATCTAAATGGATTGTAAATAATCCGTTTGGAAACAACGAATTATAGAAGCTTCGTATGACTACGAAGCATATCCATTGGATTTAAATCCAAAGGTGAATCTATAATTCTAGACCAGTATCCCGAAGCTGGAACATGCAACTAGATGAGACAGTCAAGGCGGTTGACTTTATCAAAATTGCATGTAAATCTCAATGTACAAAAGAATCAGTGGGAGTTTTTGCATTGTTCATAATATAAACACTAAAGTTGACATAGATGTTGTAAGAGTGTTAAAAGCAGACGAAAGCGTGTTCATTCACGAAATTCTTCGTTAAAAGATTTAAGGGATACATCTCACGTATTGGCAGTATGTATCTATTGTGATAGATTAGAGAGATGTTTGAAATCCCAAACCTTAGTACATGGACAAAAACTGAATGAAATCAGTATGGAAAGTCATAGAGAGGACAGTTTCCATGGAGATATAAAATCTCTCTCAAAGTCAATGAGCCCTACATTTGATGAGTAAAGAGGATAATATCTCTGTACACCTTCAAACTAAAAGGTGGCATAGTATATGCAATGTCATGTACAAGACCAGACTAAACACATGCTATGAGTATCATAAGCTGATGTTAGTCGAACACCAGTAAGAAGTACTGGATCACCGAAAATAGTATTCCTTAAACAACTCTGGGAGTTCTGAGGATACATTGCTGGTCAACGGTAATAATGAAGAAATGGAACTCAAAGGATTTAGTGATTCGAGTTTCCCGTCTGAAGTGAATATAATATTCTGGTTTTATGGGGCAACGATGATTTGAAAGAAGTTCAAAAGACAATCGATGCTGGGTTAACCAATAAAACAGAATATTTCGCAGTATTAAATACAGCGAAGGAAAGTGTTTGGACGAAAAACTTCTTCCAATAAATTGGAAGTAGTACCTAGCATTGCGAGGCCTATAGTTATCTTCAATGATAACTTAAGGCAATTGCTTTAGCAAAGGAATCGAGATCTCACCCATGATCTAAACACAAATATATCATATGATCTGGAAAATCATAGGTAGAATAAGACGTGGGGGCACGTCAAGAGACAACATAGCAGATCCACTAATTAAGTCATAATCACAAAAGGGTTCGACGGACATCTGGAGTGAGATGGGCCTTAGAAACGTATGTGGTTGGCTTTAGGGCAAGTGGGAGATTGATAGGATAGTGCCCAGAAAGCCAACAAATATAAGCTTGTTAAGGAACTTCCTTTAGAAGCAATCTTATGATTTATAAGATAATACGCCCGTTTATTCATAGTACGTGAATTAAACAATGGCCACCTTCATCTCTCGTGAACTTATCTAAGCGATTGGTTGAAACCCTGAGATCACTCATGACTACGGGATTATTCACTTCAGTATTGGGTGCGATTAATCATGAAACAGTCTCAAAGGTCGTGATCTCAAAAATGTTCCAAGTCATAGATTCATATCGAGACGGGGTATCGAATGAATCGTCAAGACTTGTAGGATTATGCATGATTCACATGAAGTGAATTTGTTGTCGTTTCATGAACAAGGCATTGAATGCTAGTGCATATGCCTAGGTGGTTCGATAGGGGATCGAACGCATCGAACGACCCGAACAGAGAGACCCATCGTGGAAGTGCGTTAAGCATATCGGTAATGGGATGTCTCTCAAGACTTATAATAGTGTACGATTTAGTCCTTTGACTTGAGGTACTAGGGCGGATTCGGTACACGGGAATACGTACTTTGATTTAGGAGCCGATCACATAGCTTGGTCATTGTGCGACTACTTTGGGTACGTATGAACGTGTGCGCGGATAGTTAGTACTAATAAAGGATCTATCGACTCATCTTGATAAGATGAGAGAATTTCCTGTACGTTCTTAGATAATAAAACCGAGGAATCTACGGCCGTAGTCGATGACGGATTTGGAAAGGGGTTTCCAAATTTAGTAGTCACACTGGAATTATTATCCTGAATTAGAAAGTACAGCATTGAGATAATTAGAGGTGCCGACCAATTCACACACCCTAGGTCTCAATCGGGAAATTAGTTGATAGAAGGACCGTATGTACATGGTATTTATAAGAGGTGAAGGTTCACGAAATCAATTCACCTGAAGTTGGGCCTCATGGGCTTGTGGCTAGACATCGACCATGAGGTGTGGGTACTCCTGAATTAATAAGGAAATTAATTCTGGAGTGGTCAATTAAAGTGGTTAATTGATCGGAGCAATTAATTACATATTAGTTGCTCACTAATTAAATCACGAAAGTCGTGGGCCTGCTGCCAATTGATGGTGAACCTAGAGGGTCACACACAATACAGTTGGACAGTGACAGTCTGAAAGGAATCAATTGATTTAAGGAATTAAATCAATATATGAATTAAAGTATTAATTCATGAAGAAGAATAATTAATTAGAAGTAAATAATTAATTAATCAAGAATTAAAGTATTAATTCAAAATGGAGAATCATTAATTAGGAGTAACTAATTAATGAATCAATTGGAATTTCTGATTGATTAAATCCTCAATTAAAGTGTTAATTGGAAAATGATTAATTAATTAATAGTGGATTAATTAATTAAAACACATGGGCCGATCCATATGAAAGTTAATTGATCTTTGATTAATTAATTTAAGCATATGGGCCAATTATTGTAAAGATAAATTAGTCTGGGATTAATTAATCTTGCATGGGCCGATTTTGGGAACAATGATCAAATTAATTTGGGATTAATTAAAAAGCATATGGGCCGATTTCATTTAAATGAGGTGGCCGATTTTTTGCTTGGGAAATAAGTCTTGAATTAATAAATGATCATGTTTGATTATGATAAGGATTAGGAGAGATTGTGTTATCTTGTGTAACTAGGAAAGAGATTGTGACAAATCTTGTTTCCTAAGATGAAAAGGATCTTGTGTATCTTGTTTCTTGATAAGGAGAGATCCTTTCAAGATTAGATACCTATTAGGAGAAGGAGTCTTCTAATTAGATATCTATAAATACTAGATACACATAATCTTTTCAGAGAGAGAGTTGAAAAACCTAAAAGATTTATTCTAAGCAAGAAAGAAAATCAAAACACAAGAAAACAAGAGAGGCCGAAAATTTCAGCCCCCTTCTCGCCCCTTGCATAACCGAACCCTGTCAAGAAAAATCGCCCCTCCCTGTGTAGGATTTTTCTCCAAGTTTTCTTCCCGGATCTGAATCCAATTCCTGACGAGACAATTCCTTAATCCTAGTTCTGAGCCTGGGGATTTCGCGAAGTCACTCAAATCCATCTGGTGTGGACTTTCTCTAGAGGCACAACACTTGGAGTGCTCTAGTGAACAATTGAAGACCAGAGGAAAACCACCACCTTGCCTGTGGTGAGGTAAAATAGCTTTTACTTTCTCATTTAATTTTAGTATATGCTTGCTGAAATTAATTTCAACCTTTTTCATATGTGCTAATAAGTGTTCCCTGGGATTTGGTGTATAAATAAAAATTTTAAATTCCGCACTGTTGTAGTTGACAATTATACCCATAAAATCCCAACATCGAGAATGGATTTAATTTCGATCCAAGGAAAAATCAACCGAATTATAGGAAAGGAAATAGTATACCTAAGGTGGGAGGAGCAATTACAGCGGGGTCCTCCTCATCGGTCCGAGCAACTTGGTTAGCTGAATCGTCAGAAGGCACGGTCGAAGATTTGCCAAAATTGATAGGAGGGGCAGGATAGGAACATTCGTTGAGCCCTGCCATCCTTAAGACCCTCTCTTGGGTCAATAAAGCGGTTTGATAAAGATCAGGGTGGAGGGTCTGCAAAAATGAATCCGGGAGCTCGTGATTCATCCGTCCTACGAGTTTTCGCCTACCATAAATCCAAGACCTCTCTCCAGGCCATTCATAAGGGGTCGGTTCAGGAGTCTCCGCGGAAGGTGGAGTATCAGGGCCTCGAACGAAAAATAACTCCTTTTTCCAACCTTTCAGGTTGCTCGATACGTTGCTCGGCCATATTGATCGATTCGACCTCTGCGAGAAATATACGTACCCAGCATTCGAAGATGTTGAGGAGCTCACTTGGAAAACCCGCCAGAAGTTTTGGAAAGTTGCTTTCTTCCCTTTGGGCTTCATTAGCGCGCTGAAGGCATCAATATACCCGGTCGAGTTCGGGAGAATTTGTGATGGAGCAAGGTGAAAAGCCTCTAAAATGCTACGAATTAAAGGAATAAAGGGGATGCGTAGGCCGTAAAAGAATTGCCTAGTGTAAAAAGCTTGACACCCCGTCGGAGGATTAGTGACACGCTCCTCGGAAGTTGGAACGACGATCGATAATCCATCACCTAAGTACTTACCGAAGTTGGCCTCCAAGTATCCTCGATGTTCTTCAGTATAACGGCAAATGGTTTGATCGGCCCTTTCCTCGGTTTTATTAAGCCGTACGCTGGTCGAAGGTTCAGTCCATTCAAAAATCGTAACAACAACGCTTCTACCTATTCTGTACTTGGCTTGTTCATTCTTTCCTAAGGGAAGATCATCGTCCTCCGCGGCCTCTTCGTCGGTGGTCTCGCTTAAAGTATCATTTTCACTGCTCTCCGAGCCCGAGTTCGACTCCTCTCTCATCTTGTCGGAACTAGAACTAGGGCTCGGGACCCTTGAAATCTCAGCTTCGGAAAAGTAAGTATCCACAATCCGCATCTCATAGGAACCACCGTCTTGTTCTTCCACTACCTTGGCTTTGCCTTTGGGGTCCGTTGAACTTGACATTTTATGCTCAGGACGATCGGACAAATATTAGGGTTTTCTAATCGATCTATACGCTCCGATCTTGGGTTCTTTGAGAGTCATGTGCAAATGAATCTCCGATGATCAACTTATATATAAAAGGTCAAAACGATAAATTGCAAAGCGGTCCTCGAAAAGTCGCGACGATTGAACTCCTGCAGGATAATTTCAAACCTACTTTCTCTTTAATTGCACGTTAAACCCCTATACTCTATGGATTTATGGGCCGCAGCCCAACACATGGAGAAAGACAACGTTTAGACTTCAGTGGTCGACTACCGCTATGCGATCGGAGAAGTTAGGTCGAAAAAATTAAGGCGGTTTTAACAAGCAGTCGATCACGGAGTCACGGATTGTGAAGCGGTGAAATGCCTGATAACCATTATCAACGAGAAATTTATATATCATAAGAGTCATTATGGTGTTTTCATGATATATATTATTTTTTCCTGGTTCGGTTTTTATCCCAATGGGTTTTTCCGAATTAGGTTTTTAACGAGGTTTATCCGAGATAACATAATAAGACTCGCTCACCCCGGCGTGTCACGTACTTCTCCGAGCTTAAGCTTCACATTGCGCTCGAGAAGTGGGGGAGTATTGATGGTGGGTATTTAGGGAGTCTATCTCTAGGAATCCAAATAAGGTCGAATATTGGTGATCTCCGACCATTCAGAGGCGATATCAAACTCGGACCGGGTGATGTTACGATCGAACTTTTATAAATGGAGTTTTGTGACCTACGATTATTGTTGGGCCGATCATAGGCCCAGGCCTTGGAACCTCGTGATATAAGCGTACGGACAGTCCAGCAAGCTCATTTTCCTCAGCTATAAATACGACAGACATTAATGAAGGGAACACGCTTTCCCAGGTGCACCAGTTCGACGCTGCTGCTCGGAAGGATTGTTTAGGCCATTTTATGTGTATTTCGCACTCTAGCTTGTAAGGCATCCTATAATGCTCGAATAGGACCCCCAATATTTGTAATCTACACTTACGATTGCAATATACTCTTATTGATCTACTATACGTTTAATTCTATTGTGTTTACATTGTTTATACTTTAGGATCGATCATACCACGAAATCGTGCAAGATCACATTTATGGCGCCAGACACGTTTTCCCAGGTGCTCCCATCTCGAACCTCCTGCTCGGACCGACCTTGGGAAGTTAGTTAAGTTATTTTATATGTATCTATCCTCTAGCTTGTACGGCATCCTATAATGCTCATATAAAACCCTCATTATTTGTAATATGTACACCCATGTTCGGAATATATATTATTGTTCTTCTCCTCATACAATTGTGTTTTAGCTATTTACTTTCCTAACTTGGTCACCCTACGAATTAGCGTAAGATCAGTGACCTTAGTGTCACACCAACAACTATTTGTTTTGTTAGGACGTACCATCCAATAGCCACATAATTTCAATGTCATTATTCCTTTGTTCGAAAAAATTCTCCCACGGACCTTAATCAAGATTTTCATCAATAAAAATATGAGTTTCAAGAATGAAATAAAATTATTTGAACTTTGACATGTTAATATCGAAGGCTCGATATACTCCACCCATTTAACGTGACAATTTAGCGATTCAAGTTGAGTTCCATGAGAGTGAAAGGAATCGAATATAAAATCAAGGTAGGTTGAGAACTTGTCATTGTAGAGAAGTCATCAAGAATATCATCTTCCACCAAATCGTGAATATTTGATGTGTACTTAATGTCGTATAATAATTTATTGCACACCAAATAATCACTTTCAACATGTGTCTCATTCATAACGTGACTACCCAAGTGTATATCACGATTTTTAAAAATGGTATATCCTTCTCCTTCTTCTTGTTCACCATCAGATTCGTCATAAATAGGATATCTCTCGTAAAGTCCTTCGTCAAAGCTTTCTGCATCTTCCTCCTCAATCTCTTCATGAAAGAGTGAGCAAAGATCTTTTAATTCTTCATCAAATCGGGGACTATCTTCATATTCAACGACTTGTTTCGTCTTGGCAATATGAATTTTGATTGTTTCCTTCGCACATTGTTTATCAACTTCATGTTCTTAAACTTGATAATTATTCTCTCTACTTCGAGACATAGAGGTTGGTCTTCTGGCAAGAAGTTGAAATATCAATTTTCGAAGTTCTCCAATCTCGGCATAGATATCAAGATCTCGCACATATTGTATACCATGAGGTGACATGTTGTTTAATCAAAGTACAAGCAAGAACGGCATGAACCGCTCTGATACCACTTGATGCAGGCCGAAACCCGCTACGTAAAGGAAATGAAAGGATAGATGACCGGGAATCACTCAACCGGCGGTAGCGGACTCACTCGACGCTACTAATCGCGGAATCACTCAACGCGACCAAGTCACTCACTTGTAAAAGAGGAATCACTCACTCTTAATGCAAGAATACTTGCAAACAAATATAATTTTTATACTTAAACTCATCTATTATTTATTCATTTGGAAGGTGTTTAAATAGGAGTTTTGGAACATCCCTCCAAAACATAGGAAATAACAATTTGAATGACTTCACATATTCCTATTCTAGAAAATACATAATATTTACTTTGAATCATAAAATTATTAAACATGACCTTAATATCTTATAACAATTATAATATTTCGAAAATAGGTTAATAAACCAAGTAAAAGTACTCTTAGAAATACCAAAATACATAAATGATGTTGTTTCCCGAGTGCAATCTGGCAGCCTTTAGTAAATGAATATAACTTTCTCCATAGACCTTCGTTTTGTAAACCGTTTATTGCTATGGAAACTAGACTTCTTTGGCTTTCCAACCATGTATCACACTCCTGAAAATTCTGTGTAAATCAGAAATTATTATTGTTCAAAGTCACCCTTTGTGCTGGAACGCATTCTGAAATTGCTCCTGCATCACTTTTTTCTAGAGGCACCAAAATTGGGGTGCTCTAGTGACCCAAAGAAGATCGGAGAAACACCACCTTGCTTGTGGTGAGGTAAATTTCAAATTTACCCCCTTTGTTAATTTAGTAATTTATTTTCTGAATTTGCTATCAACCTTTTTGTGTGTGATAATAAATGCATCCTTGGGATTATGGTATAAATTTTTTTAATTCCACAACGTTGTTTTTGACGGATATGGAAAGGGGTTTCCAAATTAGCAGTCACACTGGAATCATTATCCGGAATTAGAAAGTATAGTTATCGAGATAATTAGAGGTGCCAATCAATTCACACACCCTAGGTCTCGATCGGGAAATTAAGTCGATAGAAGGACCGTATGTACATGGTACTTATAAGAGGTGAGGTTCACTGAGATCAATTCACCTGAAGTTGGGCCTCACGGGCTTGTGACTAGACATCAACCATGAGGAGTGGGTACTCATGAATTAATAGGGAGATTAATTCTTGAGTGGTTAATTGAAGGGGTTCAGTTAATCAGAGCAATTAATAAGTTCGCAAATTAAATAACGAATGTCGTGGGCCCGCGGCCAATTGATGGTGAACCTAGAGGATCATACACAATACAATTGGACTGCAACAAATTATATAAGAAAAGTTTGATTTAAAGAGTTAAATCAAAACTGAAGAATTAAAGTGTTAATTCTTGAAGAAGAAATACTAATTAATTAAAGTGTTAATTAATAAGAGAGGAATTAATTTAATTGATTAATTGGATTAATTAATTAAATGGGTTGAATTAATTAAAGGGGTTTAATTAATTAAAGGTAGTCTAGGTCCATTAGGAAACAAATAAAGGCCATAAGTTAGTGGGCTTTAAATTTCCTACTTGGATTAGAACAAATCTAGGTCAAAACTCCTTATTATATAAGGAGTTCAAGACCACAAAAACCCTAGCCCCCAAGAGACACAAAATTTCGTGCCCCCCTCTCTCCCTAGGTCTCACTTGCGCCGCCCCCTCTCTTACAGAGTTAGGTTCGGCCGAACTCTGTGTAATTGCACAGGGTTCATGCGATCTCTTTTCTCCTTCTTCCTTGCTTGATAATTTTTGGATCCTAGTTCTGAGCCTAAGGATTCAAGAGAGTTGCTACAATCCAGTTGGTGAGGACACAACTAGAGGCACAACGCTTGGGGTGCTTCTCTCGAACCAAATCCTTTCAGATCTGAAAGAAGACCGGAGAAAAACCACCACTATTCCTGTCGTGAGGTAAAATCACTAAACACCTTATGGATGTTTTGATTTGTGTAAAAATCCTTTTCGTATGACTATGATGGGGGCTATTTCGCACCCTACATACTACTCGGATCGAATGAAGAAGATAAGATCGATTCGACCAATTCAAACAGATCGGAATTATCTTACTGACCCGGCCAAGTGCAGCTCGCTTCGATAGAAGATTATACTCCGGACTCAAGAAGGATATTTGGGCCGAGTCCTATTAGGACTATGTTTCTTTGTAACGCTAGGTTTAAAATTATATAAATACCTAGTTAATCATTGTATTGGACAACTACGAAATTCCTGAACTCTAAGAATACAGGATTTAACACTGCTTACAACAGCACAACTCAATAATATTCAATATTATTACAGAGCCTTTTACCATCATATCGGTGTGTTCTTAGCTTTGTTTTGTGGTTTTACTTCTTGTTCTTGAATACTGCTTTTCTTTGTAACCGATCCATCCGGAATAAAGTAACAGAGCCCTATATAACATATATATAAATATCGAAAACCCCCCGATATCACAAATTTACTGATATTCAATTAACCCGACGAAATCCGGCTAAATCAGTTGGCGCCCACCGTGGGGCTACGTTAATTATTCGATCGACACATGGCTCGCCCAAGGAAAAGCGCTCGCATTGGAGCAAGAAGTAATACGACCACCGGCCACAACACATCCGAAGATCCACAAGACAACAACGATAACAACATTCCCAACACCAATGAAAATCTCCCAGATACCCGTTCCCGTCAGCAGGAACACCAAGGAGGTCTTACCGGTGCAATACAGGAAGAACCGGAACTCCCCGAAATACCCGTTCCTCTCCCAGGCGCTCAGGAAAAACTGAGACAAATAGCAATGCTCTTCAAATCACTCTCTCCAGAAGAATTGCTAGTTTTAGACCAAATACCTCGAAACGTTACGGCTCCCAGGACAACTCCTGCACCAGGAATGTCAAGGCCAAACGAACAAACCTCTCATCAAGCGGACAGCCCAGCAAGTGAGCGACGCTCGCTACACAGCCCACAGCAGGGCAATTCTAAACCCTCCGATAACCATCTCCGAAGAAAACCAGGTCGAAGAAGGCCACAGGCGGGTCGCAGCGGATCGAAGGAACGAACAATAATCCCTATCGTGGATGACATAGATGATGCTATCCCAGATCGACCACGAGCGACTCGATTCTCGAAAAGAGAAATCGAGAGAATAGTACAGGAACGACTGGAGCAACGCCTACGATCTGTTCAAAACCCGTGGACCCGAACCGCGGAACTCCAGGAGAGCCTTGCAGCATGTTCTCCCTTCTGCAGAGAAATAAAAGAAGCGCAATCCATTGGACAGGTCCCGGGTAGACTACCCCGATATGACGGAACCACCGACCCGGATGATTATATTTTTAGCTTCACTAATATAATGAATTTATATGCCCACTCTGCCGAATTCACCGCCAAGTTAATGGTGACCACATTCGAGGGCCTATCGTTGGATTGGTTCGCAAAACAACCTGCCAACTCCATATTCAGTTTCCGGGAATTATGCAATAAATTGACGCAGCAGTTTGCCAGTCAGAAGAGGCAAAAACTCCCGATGAGCTACCTAGGAACCATACATCAACAAGAAGGGGAATCCCTGAGGAACTGGTTGGCAAGATTTAATGTAGAACTACTCAAGATCGATTCTCCGAATATCGATTACATAATTTCTATTCTCTTTGACCTCACAAAAAACAGGCAGTTCGGAAACGCTCTTAGTAGAAAGCAACCAAGAACGTTTGCCGACATCATGAGCTTGGCGTCTAAATATATGACCCAAGAGGAGATGAATTCCTTTAAAGACAAAAACAAAAATAAAGCCACAGCTTCGGGCTCTAAACGACATGACAGGATTCCTGACCAAAGGTCCGTGGATTATGAGCGATCTATCAGAAAAGGTAACGTCTTCCAACGATTGGAATACAGCAAAACCGATCGAGAAAGGCAACCTAATTTCTATCAAAAACCAAGAAACCCTGAACAACCAATCAGAAGCAGGGTGAATCAAGTGGACCACCCAAGGTTAAATGCTCCAATGGAAGAAATATTGGAAGTTCTAGAAATAAATAACTGGATTCCCGAGGCGAGGAAAATCGCTCAGCCAAGACCAGGGTCTCGAAACTACGATCAATACTGTAAGTACCATAGGGCACATGGACACCGAACGGAGAATTGTTTTCACCTTAAGAGAGAAGTTGAAAAACTGATCGAACAAGGAAAATTAGACGAATACATAGAGCGAGATAATCGCAAAAGGGAAAGAAGTAGAAGCCCTCGGAACGGTAATCAAAGGAGAAGTTCTCATCAAAGGTCGCGTGAACGTCGACCTACTCAGGAGTTGAATCACGACCAGATCAATGGGACTATCCATACGATATCCGGGGGACCCGCGGGTGGAGATAGTCGTAACGCACGACGAAGGACAGCCCGATCCATAATTGGAAATTCTAAATATCCAAAAGAAATATGGACTCTGGAAAACAGGTCAACAAATCACCAGCCGATCAGCTTTAACGAAGGCGAAGTACCTAAAAACATCATTTGGGACACAAAAGAGGATAACCCCGATTTTCCTATGGTAGTATCGTTAGAGATAGCGAATTATAATGTAAGAAGAATCCTAATCGATAATGGAAGCTCAGCAAATATCATCTCCCGGGAGGTTTTAGCCCAAATGAACTTGGGACAAATGAACCTACAAAAAGTAGCTACGCCGTTAGTAGGCTTTGGAGGGTCCGAGATCATCCCGAGCGGAACAATATCTTTAAGTGTGTCACTTGGAAAGAAACCACTTCGGACAATGAAGTTAGTAAAATTCCTAGTGGTAGAAACACCCTTCGCTTATAACGCTATATTAGGGCGACCAGCCCTTAACCTTTTCCGAGTTGTAGTCTCTACCTATCATCAGAAGATAAAGTTTCCGACCGATATGGGCATCGGACAAATAACGAACGACCACTGTATGGCATGGGATTGCTACAGCACATCGTTAACTTTGAAAGAACACCCTAAGTCTATTACTCCGAGCAAGAGAAAGATCGAAGACGATCTCATTAGAAATGAGGTTGAAATTCCTACTACTGATCGATTAGATAAAAAGGGAAAAGAACCACTAGACTTATCCTTGAAACCCCCAGAACATAAAGATATAATCCTAGTAGAAGGCGACTCGTCGAAGGGGAAATAATGTTAATCGACTTCCTCAGAGACAATGCCGACGTCTTC
Organism: Penstemon eatonii; assembly: GCA_038501285.1. NCBI lineage: Eukaryota > Viridiplantae > Streptophyta > Magnoliopsida > Lamiales > Plantaginaceae > Penstemon > Penstemon eatonii. The sequence continues at coordinate 35,943,067 of CM076711.1, read as the reverse complement.
GCCTGGAGCGCGAATGACATTGAAGGAATCGATCCTCGGGTAATCAAGCATACCCTAAAAATTGACCCTTCAGCAAAACCCGCCAGACAGAAGAAGAGAAATCATGGACCAGTAAAAGATAAAATTATCAAAGCCGAGGTAGAAAGACTGCTTGAAGCAAAACAAATCCGAGAAATACATTTCTCGGAATGGCTATGTAATGTTGTACTAGTAGCAAAAGGGGATAAAAAGGACAACAAATGGAGAATGTGTAATGATTTCACCGACCTTAACAAGTTATGTCCACGCGACCCATACCCCCTCCCAAGGATTGACTTATTGGTCGACTCGACCGCTGGCTTCGCGATATTCAGCATGATGGACGCCTTCCAAGGGTTTTACCAAATATACATGGACGAGCGGGATCAAGAGAAGACCGCGTTCATAACCGAGCAGGGAGTATACTGCTTTATTGTAATGCCATTCGGATTGAGGAATGCCGGGGCTACTTACCAAAGGTTAGTAAACCTAATGTTCAGAGAATTAATCGAAGAAATAATGGAAGTCTATGTAGATGACATGTTAGTCAAAAGTATGAATGAAGCGGATCACGTAAAACATCTAGATCGATGTTTCCAAATCCTAAGAAAATACCGTATGAAGTTGAACCCTGCGAAATGCACCTTCGGTGTTAAGTCAGGAAAATTTTTGGGATATTTGGTACACCAGCGAGGAATAGAAGCCAACCCAGAGAAAATTCGAGCCATAACTGAAATGAAACCTCCCAAAACCATCTCTCAAGTACAAAGCTTGGTTGGGAAAATCGTAGCATTGAATAGATTCATATCAAAATCTGCGGACAGAAGCTTGCCCTTTTTCCAAACGCTTCGAAAAGCAAAAAAATTCGCTTGGACCGAAGAATGCGAACGAGCCTTCGAACAACTCAAAGAATATTTGACGACACCACCGATGTTAGCCAAACCAACGGAAGGGGAACCGTTGTATATCTACATCTCCATCTCCGATACGGCCATTAGTTCAGTACTAATTAAGATAGAGGGCTCAGAGCATAAGCCTGTCTATTATCTCAGCAAGTTATTGCAAGGGGCGGAGAAGAATTACTTGGAAATAGAAAAATTCACGCTGGCCTTAGTAGTGGCTGCACGAAAACTTCGACCTTACTTTTTAACTTACAAAATAGTGGTTTTGACAAATCAACCGCTAAGACAAGTCTTAGCAAAACCAGAAGCCTCAGGAAGACTAATTAAATGGGCGATCGAACTAGGCCAGTTCGAAATCGATTACAAACCAAGAATCGCAATTAAGGCACGAGTGTTGGCTGACTTTATATTAGAAACACCGACACAGGCAACTGAATCATCGAGCAGCCTCAACGACGATGTCTTGATCATAGAAGATCAAACTTGGTTAATGCATGTCGACGGTGCTTCATGCCGAGAAGGGGGAGGCGCCGGAATCAACTTCACCAGACCGAATAAGGAAGATTTGAATTACGCGATAACATTGAACTTCGTTGTAACAAACAATGAAGCTGAATATGAAGCATTGATTGCGGGAATGGAAATGGCGATCAAAGCCAACATAAAAAGTCTTAAAGTATTAACTGATTCAGAGTTAGTGCAAAGACAAATTGAAGGCCTATACGAGGTTAAAGAATTCAATATGGTCAAATACCTCGCCAAAGTGAAAACACTAGCTCAAAAATTTGAAAGCTTCGGTATTCAGAACATTCCGCGTTCGGAAAATAAATGGGCCGACCAGCTATCAAAGTTCACAGGATCCCATGACGGAAAGACCGAACGGGTAATCAACTGGTTGATCTCTAATACGCCGGCAATCGATATCGATGAAACACCGGTAGTCGATATAATGGAAATCGAAGAAGTCGAAGAAAACTGGATGACCCCGATGATAGACTATCTTCGAGAAGGAAAATTACCACCTGACCAAAATGAAGCTTGGAAAATAAGATATCGAGCTCCAAAATATACACTTGTAGAAGGAAAACTCTACCGAAGATCAGTATCAGGTATTCTTCTGAAATGCGTCTCTGAATCACAAACCATTGATATACTACGAGAAATACACGAAGGAGATGCAGGAAATCACAGCGGATCAAGGGCATTGGCCTTAAAATGTCTCAGGACAGGTTACTATTGGCCTACCATCAATAAAGATGCCGCTCGATATGTCCAAGAATGTCATCACTGCCAGATCCATGCTAACATATGTAATCGACCAGCAGAAAACATGCATCCAATTCCAGTATGTTGGCCTTTCGATCAATGGGGGATGGACATCGTGGGGCCGTTCCCGGCGGCCAGATCCAAAAAAGCTTACGTCCTGGTCGCTGTAGAATATTTCAGCAAATGGATAGAATGCATCGCCCTCGCATGAATAACTCAATTCCAAGTGATCAACTTCCTATGGAAGTTCATAGTTTCTCGATTTGGCATCCCGAGGATCCTAATTTCCGATAATGGAACCCAATTCACGGGAAAACAAGTAATAGAATGGTGTTCGAAACTGGGAATTCAACAAAATTTCACTTCGGTCGGGCATCCAAGAGCGAACGGACAAACCGAAGTAGCAAACCGAGAAATAATAAAATCTTTGGAAAAAAGATTAGGATCGGCCAAAGGAAAATGGCTTGATGAACTCCCAGGAGTACTATGGGCTAATCGAACCACAGTAAGGAGCTCAACCGGGGAAACCCCATTTAGCTTGGTATATGGGTCGGAGGCTGTTATTCCTGTTGAAACCTTAATCCCAACGCCAAGGATAGAGATGTTCGATGATCAAGAAAATGAAAAGGCGAGAGAAAATGACATTGATTTAACAGAAGCTTTAAGAGATAAAGCTGCCGTACGCCTACAAGCCACTAAAGCAAATATGGAGAAAGCATACAATCAAAAAGTACGCATCCGAACTTTCAAAGAAGGAGACTTGGTCTTGAAAAAGGTAGAAGTATCCAAGCATGTGGGAAAGTTACAACAAAATTGGGATGGACCTTACATCGTGATTGGCGTAGGAAAGAAAGGTTCATACAAAATTGCACACTTGGATGGAACAGCCTTACCAAGAACCTGGAATGCGGTCAACCTTAGGAAATACTATGGTAAATAAATTTTAGCAGATTATACTGCATTGTTTTATTTTACTTTATCAAGTTTTAATCCTTGTAACAAAGGCCTTAGCCTACAGTTCAATTAGTAAAGATTTTTAGCATTTTCTATACATCGATTATTTCGGTTAACGCTCCTTGGAATTACACTATCATATTGATAAAAATTAGAACGAAACGAGTCGAGTATACATTGATCCGCTCAATAAACACTCCTCGATTTATATCAACGACAAAAAGGACTTTTTGGTGATGAACCTAAGTCTAAATTACAGATGAGTTGAGTAAACATCGATCCGCTCGATAAAAACTCCTCGATATATTCAAAAGCGAGTCGAGTATACATTGATCCGCTCAATACAAACTCCTCGCCCATATTTCAACGATTAAAAGGCTTTTGGTACAAAAAACCTAAGTCTAAATTATAACGAGTCGAGTATACATCGATCCGCTCGATAAAAACTCCTCGATATATTTCAACGATTAAAAGGCTTTTGGTACAAAAAACCTAAGTCTAAATTATAACGAGTCGAGTATACATCGATCCGCTCGATAAAAACTCCTCGATATATTTCAACGATTAAAAGGCTTTTGGTACAAAAAACCTAAGTCTAATCAAAACGAGTTGAGTAAACATCGATCCGCTCGATAAAAACTCCTCGATATATCTTCAACGATCAAAAAGACTTTTTGGGTTAAAAACCTAAGTCTAATCAAAAAGAGTCGAGTAAACATCGATCCGCTCGATAAAAACTCCTCGATACGTATCCAACATCCTAAAAAGACTTTTGGGTTAAAAACCTAAGTCTAATCAAAAAGAGTCGAGTATACATTGATCCGCTCAATAAAAACTCCTCGGTATATTTACAACGATCAGAAAAATTTCAGCTGATAAAAACCTAAGTCTAAATTGTAACAAATTGAATAAACATTGATCAGCTCAATAAACACTCCTCGATCTATTCCTAACAATCTAAAAGATCTGCTGATACTCCTAAAGTTTTGAAGATGAATCAAGTATGACTCCACCTGCTCGGAAATTGCTCCTCGTAAATAAAAAATATGACTGAATCAACGACAAAGAAGATGCAAGGGATAAAAGTAATATTTTATTCATCAAATCAGTTACATACAAAAGTCCTACGTTACAAAGGTCTACATACTACTTAAAGATCATTACAATGATTTAGATGAAATGATCCTATAGGATCGGCTATCTTCACGACAATGTCCACGGAAACACCAATCTCTTCCCTAGTACCTCGTCGATTATAATAAACCACCTAAGAAGCACGCTGCTCAGGATGGTCGACTTCTTTGGTTCGATGGCCAGGCTCTGAAGATCAAATGTTCTTCCAGATGAAATGAACATTACCAGCCAGATAACTAGCAATGCTCACTCACCCGCAAGAAGATACTGCTTTTACATTATCTATAAAACATTTTATCCTAAAGCAGCATCTCTTCGGGACCGTCGTGAAACGGTGAGTTTACCAGCCACCCCGGTGGTCTATCACTCCGGAGGTAACATCGAAGAGCGGAGGTGGCTGGCAAGTATGAACCCTCCATGTGCAAACGGAAACCACGGACCTCTAATTGATGAAGACAAAAGCTGAGGCCTCATGGGACCCGTTAGTACAATGAAGGGCTGACATGGGACCCGTCAGTACAAGGTAGATGAACATCGAGTATTTACAGAGTGAATCACGATAATGTGACTTTTTGAATATTATTGGATCTGAAGGCAGAATGAAATCCAAAGAAGTTGAGATCTCCATTCTCTTTGGGAAATTGCAAAGGAAGAATGCAAACCACCACCCTATTTATAGGGATAGACTCAAACAATCCAACGGCTGAAAAAGCATTTGATCAACGGACACAGATGCGACCCCTTGACTCCCCGCAATAAATGCTAGTAAGTTGGAACGGCACTATCTAATCGCCTCAACTAGTCGATAACAAAAGAGGCCATAGATCGAAATGATCAAACCTAAAAAAGCTTTGGATTAGACATACCGGCACAATCATACTTCATGGTCGATGGCTTAAAACCCTAGAATCCACAAACGAAGTCATACAAGCTTTAAAATCGCAGCGAAAAGGACAGTTGCTCGATAAAAGATAAAAGACCAAACCCTTCACCATACGAGGGACGTCACTGCCTCATACATCATATGGATGACCATTGACTAAGCCATACAGGAACTCCTCTGGAATCCAAGATATCTGATATAGAAATCAGGAGAATAGTCCTCCTTATTCAAAACAGCAAGGACGTAACTGCCTAACATACCAAGAGAATTGCTTAAGGAGGTCTGAACAGGTCAGATCTGACTAAGACTTCTACAATTTCCAATTCCTCCCATATCAAAGATATGCTATAAACGAAACATTGGTTGAAGAACAAGTAGTTCGAAGTTGATAATGAGAAACATAAAGCTTTGGAGGATACTGAAAGCGTTATTTTCTCTTAGTCTTATGAAAAGAAAAGAAGAGTTCAACAAAAGGTATAAAAAGCCTCCTTATATAAAAGTATGTGTCACAAAAGGACAATTTTACAAGGCATGGATTGAACATCGACCAAAATGCTGAACGTTCCCTAACAGCAATTCAATCGACTATCCAATACGAATAAACCTACTATCTGCATGATTATGCGCAAACATGATTTTGAATATAACCCAAGGGACTATACTGGGTTGATCAACAAAGATTTGATTTGCAGAGCAAACATCAAGATCAAGCTAGCTTTTCTCTATCCTAAATATTCTCCGCAAAGATCAATTTCAGATACGTGTGCTAAACAATTCTGATTATTTCATGATGACAGTCCAAGGCCTGCCAGGTCGAACAAAGATCACTGAGAAGAACGGTCAGTAGGTCGACTACTAGAAACAGTCCTCCGAGGAGTCAAGTTGCCAGCAAACGCCATCAACTCCTCTTGACGCTTTAGATAACCGGCGTCATATCCTTCCTCATAGGACCGCCGTTGAGACTCCTCTGCAAGGGCAGCAGCCCGAACCAAGTCGTTTTTCTCCTTCTCCCAGATAGACTTCTCCTCCTGCAATTTTTTCAAATCATCATTGACGAGCTGCAGCTGGAGAGTCTGCCCTGCGACCTTCGCCGACTCCGACGCCAACCGTTTTCGGTAAGAATCCTTACTATTCCACAGTTCATCGTTTTGCACACCCAGCTGGAGTGCAAAGTACTTAGCCTGGAAAAAGAAAACAGCCTTTATGTAACAAGGCAGTCAAAATAAAAACAAATAAAACAATGAAAGATTCATCCACCTGTTCGCATATCTTCACTAGCAATTGAACAAGGCGTACGTTTGAAGTACCCTCAAGTTTCTTCAACTCTCCGGGCAGAATGGTGCTCAAACCCAGATCCCAAGACAAAGTATCAGGCTCAACTGAGCCAGGCAATTCACTATTAGAAGCGACACCATCAGGGCGTGGAGTCTCTGACAGCATAATATCCTTAACTTGTTCAAGGATGCATCGATCGTCTAACGGACGGGGAGAGTCTCTCTCGTTGGGGCTAACGGAGGTCTCCTTGCCCGAAGCAGAAATAACGGTTCGATGACCAGACCTCGACCCAAACCGACCCCCAGAAGGTCCCCCAGATTCAAGAGAAGCAGTCGTTACAGTGGTATCATGAAACAAATATACAGGACAATCTTGCAAAATAGATTGCGTTACGGAAGGATTAACAGAAAAACCATCGCCAACTTGCCCTTCACTGGCAATCAGGGCAGTAGAAGCAGACAAAGGAAGGGAAATTGCAAAATCCCCTCCATGAAGAACGTGCTCAAAGGAAGAAGCATTTGAACTAACAGCTATATTATAAACCGATTCCTCGTTGGACATATCGCCAAAAGCAACTCGACCAGGGGAAGGCATGCTTCCTACTTGAGTGGAAGCAGAAAAGATTGGTTCTGAAAATGACGAGTTTACCACGGAGAGAGGTTCAGAAGAAATAACACGAGTATCGATCTCCGACCTAATTGTTTGGGACGAACGAGGAGGCTCCATCGACGGCCCATCTCTTCGAGATCTTTTGGATCTATTATCCCGAGCGCCCTCACGGGATGGTCGCTTCGAAGTATTACCAAAAAGGTTACTCATGATCGGATTATGGAAAAATACAAATTAATATCGAGAAAGTTTATCGACTAGCTAAAGAAAGAGTATTCTGTTAAGAGAGGAGTATAGCAGTAAAAAAAAAAGTCAAGTTTTTAACTTTCGTATTTATACTACACGAAAGGACGCGACAGACCTAAAGAAAGGGCGCGAAACGGGAAAACTGACCTTGGAGCAAACGCTAGAATTTGAAAAGACACACACATAATGATTACGGCAAATTAAATGACTTGTCTGAATTATTACGGTGAATGTGAAAAGACACGACTGTCAGAGTACGAAACGTTTAGCGTACAAAGTAAGGTAAGCTAAAGTTACAATTAAAACCTACGAATGAATAATTACAAAGATTATTTCAAAAATAAATCACTATTTCAAGAAGCCTGGCCGCTATCTGGAATCTTCTGTTCGCTACCGACGTCCTCAATCATGCATATATCGTTTTCTTCTTCTTCGTCTTCTGGATCAATAAAAGTATTATCGAGCTCATCGTTAACATCAGAAGGAGGAATCGGCAATGGATTTCCAAATTCTTCGACAAGGTGAGCCAGAGGAAAACCTTGATATACGACATCTGGAACCTCGGAAGAAGAATAAAGTTTGCCATAGCGATTCAACCGAATGTGCGCCGCCTTAAAATACTCCTTTCGACGGTCGTCGATCATCTCTAAAGCGACCAGCTGATGAATCGCCTTCTTAAAAGTATTCTCAAGAAGAGGACCGACCATCCGATACACCAACGCCGTATGAACAGGAGAATTAAGGAATTCACGAACAACTCTTTCATTAGGATTCCTACCATATCGATCCCTAAGCCCACTAAGTGGGACATCCTTTTCGTACTCCTCTAAAGAAGTTTCAAGGTTTGATACCTGAGATTCAAGCTCACTAATTCGAGTCGTGCTCTGTAACTGCAATTCCTCTAACTTTCTAGCCATTTGATTGGCCTGGTCTTGAGCACGAGAAACCTCCATCACCCTGTCCATCATTTCTTGATCTTCGGTCCCGGTAGCACGAGTCTCTACGATGGGAACGGAAGAAGATGTTGAGGGACCAACCTCTGAACCGGAGGATTTATGAAGTAAAGCTTTATACTTCTCTTCCAGGAACTCGCACTGTTGTTTCCAAAGTGCATTTTCATAGGCGTATGACGCGAGACAAGTTTTAGTCTGGAAGAACAAAGAGAGTAAGAAAAAGAGATGGATTAGTAAATTAAGGAAAACCCTTAAAATTATCTGTCAATATGATTGAAGGAAAAAGATATCACCTTCTCAGCATAAAGAGAAGCTCGCTGGAATTTCTCCAGAGGATCCTTATGAAGAAGCTTATTGAGATCGCGAGTAAAAACGCCAGACAAAAGAACACGGGTCGCCTTATCGACCGCGTTCTCACTATCATCATGAACAAGAGAATCCTTCTCGGAATAACCAGCGGCCCTCCTTCCCTCTAAATGATCCTCGATCATTTCGACCAGAGTAGGTTTTGGATGTTTATCTCCGAGTAAAGAAAGGTCGTCACCAGAACGTCCATAGTAACTCCTTTTTCTACCCACTGGATTATTAGTAGGATGAGGCATTGACCAGCTGCGACATCCTCGAATACCCAAAGAGGATCTAAGATGAAGAGGAGGATAACCAGATCCCGTGCCCTGACGAATAGGGGACTCACGAGAAGAATCTGGAGATTCCTCTCTATTCTCCTCAGATTCATGACCCAACTCCAGCTTCCTTTTTCGCGACGCTCTCTGCTCGATAGGGGCGTTCTCTACGGATTTGGAAGATTTCGACAGCACCATTTTTCCCTTCGAAGAATGTCGAGAGTTTTCTACCATATGGGCTGAAAAAGAAGCAAAATAAAAGTTAGTTTCTTCGTATAAAAGTTGTAGTTACAGCACTAAGATAAAATAAAGTACTAACCAAGAGGTTCAGATGATGAACTGATGGGAAAGTTATGAACACTTAACCCCGCCTTACGAAGGAAAGCCTCCCCGATCAGAAGAGCGCTTTGATATTTGTTTGCACGCATTTCGGGGATCTCAGTGATAAATTGTACATCGTCAGGAACAAGTCCACCAGTAGGTAAGCGACCTCCAGGAATCCAACTGGAACCATGATCCCATGAAAAAGGCATGGTCGAACCATCCGCCAAACAAACATTAGACGGAGGACGAACAAAGAAGAAATGAGATTTCCATGAAGGATTACTAGAAACAGGGGCGTCAAAGATTGCTCGACTAGGCCGCTGACTAGCGAAGAAATATCCACGATTTGAAGAGCTAGAAATATTGAAGCGGAAAAGTTGCGTAAAATTACGAAAAGAAGGTTTAAACCCCTTTGCGATCATCAAAACGGAAAAACAAACCACAAAAGCAACGGAATTTGGAACCAGCTGTGTCAAACACACACTGAAAGTTTTCAAAACTTCGAGAAAGAGGGGAGACAAAGGAAGACGCAGTCCGCTATTGAAGTGAGCCGTATAAAAGGCTCGACATCCCTCCGGTGGAGACGTGACCCTATCAGTAGGGGAAGGAAGAATTATCTCAGAACCTTCCGGAAAATATTTGGTATAATTATTCACAACCTCCGGGAATGTTTCCACCGTATAGGCACAAGCTACGTCCTCAATTGGTTCGGAAATCTTAGGAACAGTACCTTTGCCCTTTTTGGCTCGGGCAGCCACATCTGCATCAGAAAGGATTCGTACCCTGAAAGTATCTTCTACAGGGACGACGAAGTCAGATACTGTAGTTTGTTCGCCCAAAGGATTAGAATGCAACTCCTCCTCGTTATCGGGGGCGACGATCTCTCTAGAAGAAGAAGAAGATCTTCTTACAAAAGCCATATATTCTGGTTCTCGGAAGATGAAGGTCGATAAAAGGAAAAATTTTATGAGATGAACGACAAATCAGGAAAATGATTACGAGTTGTAAGGAAGTATAAAAGAGAAATGGTGAACTCAAAAGTCACCTATTTATAATAAGATGAGACAAGACGTTTCGAACTCATCGTAGCTACTCATATTCCCACCAAAAACGGAAGGATACGAAAAGCCTCTTGAATAGACGCGTGGCGATTCGTAATCGGACAGAGAAAACGACTATCTATGATATGTAGCACTCTTTTCCTTACTTAAGATTTTTTTCCCACAGGGTTTTTTCTTAAGAAAGATTTTTAACGAGGTTCCATTCATAGAAAACAAACAGTCGTAAAAATTTATCTACTTCTACGAGCTTCTATTATCTATACGCTCGAAGAAGTGAGGGAGTACTGATGGGGGCTATTTCGCACCCTACATACTACTCGGATCGAATGAAGAAGATAAGATCGATTCGACCAATTCAAACATATCGGAATTATCTTACTGACCCGGCCAAGTGCAGCTCGCTTCGATAGAAGATTATACTCCGGACTCAAGAAGGATATTTGGGCCGAGTCCTATTAGGACTATGTTTCCTTGTAACGCTAGGTTTAAAATTATATAAATACCTAGTTAATCATTGTATTGGACAACTACGAAATTCCTGAACTCTAAGAATACAGGATTTAACACTGCTTACAACAGCACAACTCAATAATATTCAATATTATTACAGAGCCTTTTACCATCATATCGGTGTGTTCTTAGCTTTGTTTTGTGGTTTTACTTCTTGTTCTTGAATACTGCTTTTCTTTGTAACCGATCCATCCGGAATAAAGTAACAGAGCCCTATATAACATATATATAAATATCGAAAACCCCCCGATATCACAAATTTACTGATATTCAATTAACCCGACGAAATCCGGCTAAATCAGACTAGATGAGTAAAGATCCTGATTGGGTTATTTTAAAAATTTAAAATTCTGCAGTCTTTAACGTCCTGATGTTACCAATAATAACCCAACAAAGTAATTATCAATTAACTCCTTTATCTATTATTATATAATCCACATTATCTAGTAATGATCGAGTCTCCCGAGATTATTGTCCTTTAGTCGACCAGAAATATCATTTCGTTAAAATATTTCGTGAATCAAAAGAATATAACTAGGAAATTCCTCGATCTGTAAGTCATTAATTGAAGTGGTTACTTTATAACTGTCCACATAAATACGAGTAGTTGAAAACACGGGCACGTTTTTCTTTGTTTAATCTTCATCGTTGATCCAACATTTCTTGGGCGTTGGATCTTTACCATCGCTACTATAAAAGGACTTACTACCCATCGTATTTAGTAACATTGCAAAAATGGAAATTTCATTATTTCAAAATGGCGGTCGGCCACCCAACTCTATTTATTCATTGATACCATATAATCTAGACATGGAATGAGGGGTACTGGTAAATCAGGGTATACCAAGTATTGAGAAGTCTCCGCTGTTCTTCGCCTTAGTGGTCGAGGAAATGGGGTTCTGTCTTTCCTTCCGGTAGCAGTTATGTCAAAAAATAATCGACTTGCTTCTTCGTGTGGGAGGATAGAATCCATCATTAAATGGATGCCTCAATATGCCTTGCTAGCTTCTACTTCGAGGTTATTGTCCTCGGAGTTGGAACGATGGAGGTGGCAGGTATGATCGAATGATTCGCATCAATCCGAGCGGAGATTTTCCTTTGGTCGAATAATCGCTACAAGATATCTGGTTTGTCAGTTATTGCTCGGAAGGAGATCTGACTTTCACAATCATGATCTGACGAGGGATACTTTGGATTCTCTATTTTGGGAAGACTGGCCTGGTCGAAAAAGCATGAAATTCGACCTCTATGACGAGATGCCGATCCCAGCCCAATCAGATCGCTAACAAGGAGAGTCAGGATCGAATTTACTGTTGGGCCGAGAAGTATATCCCTACGGATGGTTCACCTAGCACATCGCCTCAATTATAAATACCACAAGCATTTATGACACCAGACACGCTTCCCCAGGTGCTCCCTACTTGAACATACTGCTCGGAGAATCCTCGGGAAGTTAGATTAGGTCACTTTATTTTGTACTTAGTCTCTAGCTTGTACGACATCCCGTAACGCTCAAATAGGACCCCCAATTTGTATTCTTTGTACACACGATCGGAAATATTCATATTTGACCCCGCATTATCTCTGATATTTATCTGTATTCTCTATTATTGATCTCATACGAAACCAGGCAGATCAATTGGCACCCACCGTGGGCCTTATTTGGGTGTTAGATCGAAATATGCCTACTACGAGACGATATATGTAAAATTGAGCAGAACCATCTCACGCAGCTGGAGCACAGAACTCTATTAATAATGAGCCCGACGATCTTTCTCGAGCAGCTCGACAGCAAGAAGCCCCACCTATTGTTCCGCAGGAGGATATGCCTATCCGAACAACAGTGGGAGATTTAAGATCAATCATCGGTACCATATGTAGGGAATATTTGAACCCCGAAAGAGCTGACCCGTCCCCTGTCGATCAGCCTGCAAGTCAAGCTCGACCGGAAATTCCAAGTTCTAACCTCCAGAAGGAAAAGAGTATACTAAGATCGATAGCTGGGGCCCCCACGGCTAATCATTCTTGAGCACAGACTAAGTCCAACGTCCGGTCTAAGCAACCACCCAGAGTAGTGCATGACTTAGAGGATTCCGTGGTCGGAGAAAGCCAACCTAAAGGAGAAGACAAGATAAAGAAACCTGGTTACCGTAGGATCACGGAGGCATAATTGGAGAAAATAGTACAAGAAAGAGTGGCTAAGAAACTGGACAGGGAGGAAACGGTAGTAGAAGTTCGACATGCAGCCACTACGGCTCGACGTACGGAAATGATACCAAATAGGGAAAATATCCGGGATCGAGAGGTCAGATATAGCATCATGCGATGCTCGCCATTCTGTCGAGAGATTCGATAGGCTAGGAATACCAAAACTGTGCCTACTAGGCTGCCTCGATGTAATGGAACAACCGATCCCGAGAGCATATTAGCAGTTTCATTAACGTCATGAACCTAGACGGACATTCAGAAGATTTATGTTGCAAAATCATGGTCACTACGCTCAAGGGAATTGCTCTTGATTGGTTTGGCAAGTTGCCACCGAACTCTATTTTTTCTTTTGACCAGTTATGTGATAAGTTGAAGCACCAATTCGCTAGCCAAAGGAAACCCCGACTGCCGGCGAACCATCTTGGTAATGTAAAACAGATGGAGGGTGAAACTTTGAGGCAATGGTTAGCAAGGTTCAGTATCAAACTCCTCAAAGTTGATACCCCACAGATTGAATATCTGTCCTCTTTGATGTTCGAATTAACAAAGAATACGCAGTTCGGAAATGCGTTATGCAGGAAGCAGCATAAATCTTTTGAGCGGATCATGGAGATAGCTGAGAAATATATGATCCAAGAGGAAATGAACAAGCTAAAAAATGCTCAAAACCCGAAGCTTCCCCTTGGCAAGAAACAGGATAGAGCTCCTATCCCAAAACCTGGCGATTACGGAGGATCTAATAGAGGGTTAGTATGGCAAAGACTCTATGCCTACAAGCCCCAGCCGTTGACCCAAAGATCTAATGTCTATGTTCCACTTTCCGACCCCAATCAACCTCCATGATCAGGAAAACTGCATTTCACAAAATTAAATGCTTCTAAAGAAGAAATTTTAACAGTATTAGAAGAAGGGAATTTAATAGCCGAGGCTCAAGGATTACTCAGGCAAGACCCGACACGTTAAATTATTACAAATATTGTCGGTACCATAGAGCCCGTGGACACAGTACTGAAATTGTTATCAACTGAAGGTGGAAATCGAGAAATTGATCACGCTACGGAAACTCAAGGAGTTTGTCAAAAAAGCAAATTACGACAACCGGTATAGATCCAGAAGTCCAAGAAAATTGTTCATACAACACTGTGAAGCCCGAAATGTAGCTGATGAGCAAATAAATGGTGTAATCAACATGATTGCTGGTGGACCAGTGGGTGGTTTTGTAAATGGCTGATGAGCAAGTAAATGCTAGGAAGAGAACTGTGAGGTCGATAAAATCAGTTGTCTCGACAAAGAGGGAGGTTTCCTCATTGGAACCCCCTTCCATAGAAAATCAAGTTATAAGCTTCAGAAAATCGCGAATTATGAGGTAAAGAGAGTCTTAATTGATAATGGTAGCTCCACAAATATTATCTCTTCCGAAGCTCTTGCTCGAATGAACCTCCAACATCCACATCTTGATCGGGTATCTACTCCATTGATCGGATTTGGTGTTTCTGAGATCGTTCCTCTCTGAACCCATCTGTTAAGCACAACCCTTGGGAAGAAACCAAAGAGCATAACCCGAATGGTGAAATTTTTGGTAGTGGATACACCGTTCGCTTATAATGTCATGTTGGGAAGACCGGCTTTAAATGCGTTGAAGACAGACTTACCATCAAAAAGTGAAGTTCCCAACCGAAGGTGGGGTTGGCGAAATGAGAAACGACCAATATATGGCATGGGAATGTTATAATTCATCATTGGCCATCAAGCAGAAGGTTGAACCCAAGATGCCTCTAAAGAGAAAGATTATCGAGTCAGAATCGGCTCTCGCGCTCAGATTTGTCAATCCCTGACAGTGACAAGTTGCAAGGAAAGAAGGGTAAAAATGTGGACATGAGTGTACGGGCCACCAATCACAAAAAAGTCGTTCTAGTACCCGGATCACCAGAGAAGGTTACCAGGATCGGTACTGAGCTGAGCGAAGGGATGGAGACTATGCTTATTAACTTTTTGCGCAAAAATGTAGGCGTCTTCACTTGGAGCTCAGATGATATTGTGGGAATCAACCCACGCGTGATTACACACTCATTGAAAATAGACCTAAAGGCAAAACCGATAAGGGAAAAGAAACGAAATCATGGCCGAGAAAAGGACAAGATCATCAATGCTGAGGTTGATCGATTGCTGGCAGCCGGTCAGACAAAGGAGATCAAATTTACTGAGTGGTTGTGTAATGTAGTCTTGGTTTCCAAAGGAGAAAAGGTCGAAAATAAGTGGAGAATGTGCAACGACTTCACTGATTTGAATAAGTTGTGCCCAAGAAACCCTTACCCATTGCCTCGAATCGATATGTTAGTAGATTCCACTGCTGGGTTAGTGTTCTTCAGCATGATGGATGCTTTCCAGGGATTCTATCAGATATTTATGAATGAAAGGGATCAAGATAAGACTACGTTCATTACCGAGCGTGGAGTTTATTGCTTCATTGTCATGCCGTTTGGGTTGAGGAACGCCAAAGTAACTTATCAGAGGTTAGTGAACATGATGTTCAAAGAATTGATAGGAGAGATCATGGAAGTTTACGTGGATGACATGCTCGTAAAAAGCATGACGAAAGAAGACCACATCAAGCACCTCGATAGATGCTTTGGAATTTTGAGGAGGTTCGGTATGAAATTGAACCCGGCAAAGTGTACCTTCGGGTTATCTTGTTCACGAACGAGGAATTAAACCTAATCCGAAGAAAATCCGAGCTATCACCGAGCTCAAACCACCAAGAAGGCTTTCGGACGTCCAAAGCTTGGTAGGAAAAATCATCTCCTTGAACAGATTCATCTCCCGGTCAGCGGACAAAAGTTTGCGTTTCATTAAGCTATTGCGAAAGTCAAAGGATTTCGAATGGACCGCTGAATGTGACAAAACCATTGAGGACCCCAAGGCTTATTTAACTTCACCACCAATGATAGCCAAACCCTCCAATGACGAACCTTTATATCTTTACATAGCAGTTTCGGAGGAGGCTATTAGTTCGGTTCTTGTAAAAGTAGAGAAGTCCGAGCACAAACCAGTATACTATTTGAGCAAGTTATTACAAGGCACGGAAAAGAACTACATGGAGATTGAGAAGTTCGCACTTGCTTTAGTAGTGGCTGCTCGAAGATTGAGACCCTATTTCCGAACTTATAAAATTATTGTTTTGACTAACCAACCCTTGAGGTAGGTCTTATCTAAACTTGAAGCTTCGGGAAGATTAATAAAGTGGGCGGTGGAGCTCGGGCAATTTGAAATCAAATATCAACAAAGAACGGCAGTCAAGGCTCAAGTCTTAGCGGATTTTATCGTTGAAACAATAGAAGCAGAAATTCCAAACGAAGCAAGCTCTTCGGAGATGAATTCGATCGACAAAATCAAGGAACCAGTATGGTTAATGCATGTGGATGGATATGAGGTGGAGCAGGAATTCATTTCCAGGGTCCTAACTGGGAAGATTTGAGCTATGCCATCACCTTGGACTTCGTTATCACAAACAACGAAGCAGAATACGAAGATCTAATTGCGGGACTGGAAATGGCCTTGAAAGCGAAAGTAAAATCACTTACTTTACTTACAGATTCTGAACTTGTGCATAAACAGGTGAAAGGTATTTATGAAGCAAAGGAGTTCAATATGTTAAAATACCTGAGCAAAGTGAAAGATCTGATCTCTAAATTTGAAAAATTCGAGATCCAACCAATCCCAAGGGAAGAAAATCTATGGGCTGATCTTTTGTCGAAATTTACGGGGACAGTTGATGGGAAGAAGGAAAGAGTCATTACATGGCTACTTTCTAACACACCGGCCATTGAACTAGACCTTACTCACAATGTCGACATTATGGAAATCGACGAACATAAACCCTCTTGGGTTGATCCTTTTCTCAAATATCTGAAGGAAGAAAAGCTTCCTGATGACGTGAATGAAGCCCGAAAGCTTAAATATCGAGCTCCATTGTTCGCCCTAGTGGACGATCAACTTTACAGGAGATCCTCTTCAAGAATTCTGTTGAAGGAGGTCCACGAGGGAGAAGCTGGGAATCATTGTGGAGCTCGGGCGTTAGCTCTTAAATGTTCAAGGGCCGGATATTATTGGCCTACTCTTATTTCATATTCGGTCTATTATGTAAAGAGATGTCACCATTGTCAAATTCACTCAAATTTGATCCATCAGCCAGCCGAAGAAATGCATTCTATCCCTATTTGTTGGCCCTTCAATAAATGGGGGATCGATATCGTCGGTCCTTTCCCGACTGCCAAGGCAAGTAAGAATTATGTATTGGTTCGTTGTAGAATATTTCAGCAAATGGGTCGAATGTACTGCACTAACGAAGATTACCCAGTTTCATGTTATAAATTTCCTATGGAAGAATATTTTCTGCAGGTTCAGAATTCCTAGAGTTTTGATCTCCGACAATGGAACTCAGTTTGCGGGAAAGAGATTCTTGGAGTGGTGTGAGAAGTTAGGAATACAGCAGAACTTCCCCTCTGTCGGACATCCACAAGCAAATGGCCAAACAGAGGTCGTAAATAGAGAAATCGTCCGATCTCTAGAGAACCGCTTAGGGGATGCCAAAGAAAATTGGCTCGACAAACATCCAGGAGTCGTTTGGGCAAATAGAACGACCGTGAAATCTGCAAAAGGAGAAACCCCATTTAGTTTGGTTTATGGTCGGAAGCTGTTATCCCGATTGAAACTTTTATACCGTCTCCAAGAGTCGAGTTTTATAATCCTGAAGACAATCAGCCATTGAGGGAAATGGAGGTTTATCATGCAGATGGTAACAGGGATCAAAGAAAATTGAAAATTCAGGCCGCCAAGTCCAACATGGAAAAGGCGTACAACCAGAGGGTTCGAATCCGAACTTTCAAGGTTGGATATCTAGTCCTCAAGAAAGTGGAAGTCTCAAAACATGTTGGAAAACTTCAACCTAATTGGGATGGCCCATATGTTGTTGTGGAGGTCGGAAAAAAGGGCTCGTATAAAATTGCTCACCTCGATGGTGAAGTTTTGCCTCGATCCTGGAATGCTGTGAATCTCAGGAAGTATTATGGAAAATGAAGTTTCACCGGAAGAGTTCAATGTTGTTATTGCTGTTTTCTTGTAATCCGTTTATCCTCTTATGATCGAAGAATTTTCAGTTCAATTCAATGAAATTTTGCTATTCTTGATGATATATATTCAACGCATTTGCAATCTTATGCTACTGTTGTCTGCTCATGATCAACTTCATCCAAAAAAAATGGGTGAAAGCTGTTGCTACGACCCTCGAAATAAAAAATTGACTAAGGGTGAAAGCCGTTGCTACGCCCCTTAGATAAAAAAAATGGGTGAAAGCTGTTGCTACGACCCTCGAAATGAAAAAATTGACTAAGGGTGAAAGCCGTTGTTACGCCCCTTAGATCAAAAAAATGAGTGAAAGTTGTTCCTACGACCCTCGAAATGAAAAAATTGACTAAGGGTGAAAGCCATTGCTACGCCCCTTAGATCAAAAAATGAGTGAAAGTTGTTGCTACGACCCTCGAATGAAAAATTTTACTAAGGGTGAAAGCCGTTGCTACGCACCTTAGATCAAAAAATGGGAGAAAGTTGTTGCTACAACCCTCGAAATGAAAAAATTGACTAAGGGTGAAAGCCGTTGCTACGCCCCTTAGATAAAAAAAATGGGTGAAAGTTGTTGCTAGGACCCTCGAAATAAAAAAAACTGACTGAGGGTGAAAGCCGTTGCTACGCCCCTTAGATCAAAAAATGGGTGAGAGCTGTTACTACGACCCTCGAAATGAAAAAATTGACTAAAGGTGAAAGTCGTTGCTACACCCCTTAGATCAAAAAATGGGTGAAAGCTGTTGCTATGATCCTCAAAATGAAAAAACTGAGTAAGGGTGAAAGCCGTTGCTACGCCCCTTGGATAAAAAAATGGGTGAAAGTTGTTGCTATGACCCTCGAAATGAAAAAACTAAGGGTGAAAGCCGTTGCTACGCCCCTTAGATAAAAAATGGGTGAAGGTTGTTGCTACGACCCTCGAAATGAAAAAATTGACTAAGGGTGAAAGCCGTTGCTACGCCCCTTAGATCAAAAAAATGGGTGAAAGATGTTGCTACGATCCTCGAAATGAAAAAATTGACTAAGGTTGAAAGCCGTTGCTACGCCCCTTAGATCAAAAAATGGGTGAAAGCCGTTCCTATGACCCTTAGATCGAAATTTCACAGAGCCCTTACATGATCGATCACAGAATTTCGATCTACAATATGGAGCAAAATTTACGAACACGAGCTCATAAGAATATGAGTTATTCTACCAACAAAAGATCAGTATTCATGTTCGAATTATTACAAGTATATAATGATCTTTTAGTTAGATTTCTTATCTGATCTATTATTCGGAATCGATTAGGGGCATTTCCCCAAACAAAGGTCAATGTTCAAGATCAAATTATCAATGTTATATGATGATTGGCTTCGCTCTCGATTTTTAGTCCAAATTCTTGTTTGATGAAATAGTTCAAGCTCCAATTTGATTGATACATAATTAAAGACATGGAAGGTAGATTGCAAGCTACATAAGGTCGAACAAAAAAGTTTTATTCATAAAACTTTATAAGGAATTACAAGTAACTATTGCAACTGTGGGTTCGAACTCGAAGGGAAAATTACATTTTGAGGATCAACCTACTACAATTTCTAGGACCTCTGCTGAGGATCTCTGAGCGACCAGCGGAGCTGAGGAGAGCAAGTTCGAGGCCTATCTCCAGGTCCTTTAACTGATCTTAGGTCTTCATATATGAGATTCAGGCTCGATCTAGTCTTCGGTTCAGCAGGAGTCCGGCTTTGAAGTAAGGCAGTATATGCAACCCCTACCTTACATGGACATCCTGCTGGTTTTTTCACACCCTTTCTCCGATCCAGAAAGCCGGGGATCAACTCCCGCTCATTACTCCTAGCAATCTCGGGGGCACCATTCTTCAAGAAGGACCTTGAAAAGTTGATGCTCGAGGGCGGAGCTACTGTGGGAGTAGTTGACCCACCATCTGACCGGTTGGAGGGCAGAGTACAGGAATTCGAACCCGTCTCAGATACGGGGTATCCAAGAAAACAGGTCATCTGCCGGTATTCTAAGCACAGGGTTTTTCGTCTGTTGATATTCTAAGCGAATAAAGTCTTCTCCGGAGAAAATGAGAGATCGAAAAAAAGAGTACGAGTCCTAATCTCGAACATTTTTATTTAGGATATAAAATTAATCATTTTAATCGGAGGAGGTATAAATTCAATCGTAAAGATCGGATGGAACATTTACGGAGAAATAAAAAATGTAATGGTAATTCAAGAACTATTTATAGGCGGATGAAATTATTTTCAACGGTTCAGATCACATGGCATGAACGGTCAAGATATGGGCGGTAAATGCGCTTATTGTTACGCTTCCTGAAAAATAGGGGATCGATTGGATTGGTGGGGAAATCCTCTCACCCCCAGAACGAAAATCTCCACGAGACAATCAAATTCTAAAATGATCGAATATGCATACCACCCAACGGTCTGTTGATTAAGAGTAATATGAGACGCACGTTCAAAGATTTCAAGGTCGAAAATTGCTTGGAGAAAAACTATTGCTTGACATCGATTTGAGTAGCGATCGGACTCTACGATTGAACAATAGACAATGAGTTGTTAATATTCTTTAAGTATTACAAAGAGATGGAACTACTGGGTGATGGTCACACGACCAAAGATCTCGTTCGGATCTTATTAAGCAATTAATCATTTAGGTTCGATCATACAAGTTTAGAAATATTTCAGCTAAGTAATTTGAAGATTAATGCCGTCAATTTTCTAATCTAGTTCGAGCATACACGGTGTGATTCAATAAGTAAATCAATGAGAAGCAATCATAAAGCAATCAAGTAAATTGTTGTAACGGATGGATATCGTTATTTCAAACAAAAAAGAGGTACGACAAAATATAAGGAAAGTACGTTATTGAGTTTTATTCCGAACAAGATAGAATTTACAAGCTTCTCAAATGACAAAGTACATGAGAACATTTCGATCCTATTACAATCTAACCTATCGTATTTCGATCATATTACATTCTACAATCCTACGAAATTTTCGGCCTGATCTTCTTCTCCCAACGACCACCAGATGTGGCTCTTCCTCGAACCCGAATGAACGGAGCCCCAGGCTTTTGAGTTTATTTAGCCTTATTTCGAAGACGGAGGAATTGATGCATCTTTTTCTAGGTGTACTGTGAATACTTTGTTACGGACCCAGATTTTCGACGCTTCTCGTATCACATCTTCGAAAATAATTGTGGCAATTGGTCCCCCACTAGGAGGACCGTGCCAGTGGAATGACAAAAAGCCACCGACCATCCTAGAAGAACTAGTACTCGTGCTCCACCAACACTTTTGCGAGTTTAGTAGTTCTTAGGATCCCAGATGGTCAGCAATACCAAGGTATTATCCTCGATTGGCGACCTCAGGCAAGGATCGGTAGCTTATTGGCTTCCCAGATAGGGCCTGTTGGCCTTCTGGGTCGGAAAGCCATTCGTTTGCAGATATTCTAAGCGAAGCGGAACTATCCAAAGATCTATTTTTCCAAAGAAAGTTCGGAGTCGAAATTCAAACTTTTGGGCCGAAAGCAGGAGTTTTCCGATCATCGTCATAGGAGCGAAAAATCTCTCAGAAATCAAAAATCAACAAAAATATGAAAGGTAAGGGAAGCCCCATTTTATAGTAACAACCCGGCCTGATCTGACGGCTGTCATGAAACGAGGATGAGCGCACGAGATTAAGTTACTTTTCCGTTTCCTGAGGAATACGGGTTGTTTGGCGGAAGAATTCTCGGAGATGTTAGTTTCCTTCAACAGAACAAGTATTGATTACACGGTGCATAAATGGAGCTTCGAATATGTAGTTTATCAATTCCGATCTCGAATCCTCAAGAGACCAAAGAGCAACAATTTAAACAAGATATTATTGAACATAAAATTGAAAACATTCAAAGAAGCTAAGGAAGAAAAATTCGAACATTACGTTCGGGATTAGGTCCAAGACCCACGTTATTCGAGATCACGCACAAAACATTAAAACCATAAATTACAACAAGCCGAATAAATAAATTACAATGTTTAGACAAGTTTATTATTGGAGAATATCTTGCAAAGCTCAGCACTGCGATCGTCGTAACCACAAGTGTAGGCTTCTTTCTCGCGAAACTCAGAATTTTTCTTCTCCTGCTCGTACACCTCCTTCTGATCTGACGTGGTTTCGTCGGGGGATCAATAAGGAAATATAAAGACTGTGAAGGAGTGAAAATGCCAATGAGGGGGGGGGGTCAAATAAGTATATTTCCGAACGTGATTACAATATATTTCGAGGTCCTACTTGGGCATTATTGGATGACGTACAAGCTTGAGATTAATACATACAAGATGATCAAAAATATAATCTAGAGGATGCCTCGAGCACTATGTACGAGCTGGGAGCACCTGGGGAATTGTGACGTTGTTGGCGTCATAAATGCTTGCGGTATTTATAGTAGAATCGGCGTGCCAGCTGAACCATCCGCAGAGGTGTATTTCTCAGCCCACAGGCCTGGGCCTGGGGTCGGTCCAACTGTAGAATTTGAGCATGAGCCCCTTGGCCTGTGGTAGGAGCATGATGTACTGCATTTGAGGTCGGCCGATAAGTCTTCGGGGTTGGATATTGCTAATTCCGATCGTGGAGTGCATTCCTAAACAGAATATCCAAAGAACCCCTCATCAATACTTCTGCACTTCTCGAGCGTAAGTGATGCTGAAGCTTGGAGAAGTAAATATCGTCGTATGACTGGGATGAATCATTACTTAGTGTTTCGGATATGACTCGTTGAAAACCTAGCTCGGAAAAACCCATTGGGATAAAAACCGAACCAGGAAAAAAGAGTGCACATCTTGGAAACTCTGAAATGACTATTCGTCGTGAAGTAAATTGTCTTGAAACTCTTGCTTTGAACTGTTCTCTGTAGTAATGGTTGATGTTTGTTGAAAATTTTGAAATTTGAGTTGATGCAACTTTCTATCTTGTATTCTTTCAGTTGATAGTCGTCCTGCCTGAAACCGGTTTGATTCCTCATTAATACTTCCCCACTACTTCGAGCGTAGGTGAAGCTAGGCTCGAAGAAGTAAGCTCAATCCGTCAATGAAAAGATATGTCTTGTCAATCGGCCATGTAGTAGTCTAAATTCATTGAGTATAGGGGCCGAAAGTGCGATTTCCCGAAAATCTTGTTTTGAAAATTAATGCTTGGGGAGCTCAACCTTCACGGTTACTCGGGGTCCGATTTGCAATTTTACTTTTTTAACCCCGTATATATATTCGTTGACCGTAGAAGATTCATTTACAAAAGATTCCCACATCCTTGATCGGAGCATTTTGTTCGAGGGTTGTAGAATAGTCCCGAAATTTGAAGCATCAGGAAATACAAATAGCCTTCTATTTAATGTATGTCTACTTCATGAGATCAAAAGGGGAAAACTAAGGTTGGAGGAAGATCAGATAGTGATCCCTTCGAGCTCGTAGATCAATATAAGGCCTCCGAGGATGAAAAGGCCAAAAACTCTGGCGACGCATCGAACTCCGAGACAGAGGAGGGAGAAGTTCATCGGGGCTCGAGCGATGACGAAGTTGGCATAGGAGAAGAGGTTTCTGAGGATGAAGCGGTCGGGGGCGAACTCTCACCCCTTCGTGAGGACGAAGTTGCCAAATATCTGGTTGGTGGACGAGTGGTCGTCACCATTAAGAAGTGGGTGGAACCGACGAGCAGTTCTAACCAACTTCGGACAAAGCATAGAGCCGACCAGACTTCTACCATTTATAACACCGCGGAGTGTAGGGCGGAGTTGGAGCTTGAGTTCGGCAAATACCTTCCTGAAGGTTTTACCATCGTTGTGCCTACTTCCAAGTAACGAGTAGCAAAACCTCCCAAGGGTTGCCAAGCTTTCTACAGCAGGCAATTTCTCTTTGGGTTGCGAATTCCTTTAATCCCATTGCTCAGGGATATTCTGGGAGTTTTTTCACTTGCGCCTGCTCAAATTCTTCCGAACTCAATTGCATACATCGTTGCATTTAGTGCTTTGATGCAAGCTAAGGGGAAGGAGGCGTCCTTCCAGAATTTCTGGCTGATTTTCCAGATGAGTCTTTCTACTTCTTCGAACGCTGGCTTTGTGTACTTTTCCCATAGGTTGAACAGATCAATTCTTTCGACCATGACTTCGACCAACACCAAAGGATGGAAAAAGGGAGTTCTTCTTTGTGCGAGGTCCCGACATTCCCATTTTGGAAGGTTCTTCCGAGCTGAAACCGTACGAGTGGGAGGGGGAAATGACTTGGTCGTATGGCAAACAGTCCCTTAAAGGGAAACTTCCTCCTTTGTTGTCCTCGAAATTTTTGAAGGACCTGGTATCCGATCCGTATCAAACGGTGTTACTGACGCAAGAGGCGGTATTACGGCTAGCTGGGCTCAGCAACTGTACTTATCCTGCCCTGCCCTTACATATGGAAATACTCCTGATGTCGAAAACCGTCCAGAAGGCGGCCAACCTGCTGAAACCGCTCCTGGGGAGGTTCAAGCCATTGTTGCTACCCTTCCGTTTGGTAACTTTCTTAAGTATTTATATTTATCCTCGATTTTCTTTTTACTCTTTATATTATCCACAATTTTTTTTGTCTGTGCAACTGAGCTCGTTGAACAATTTTGAACCTCTGTAGCGGGCTCTACTGTGGCGTCCTCTTTGAAAAAGACCCAAGGCTAGCCACGAAAGCAGAAAAAATCAAAGGCTGGTAAAAAGATCGTGACGGCCGATGCCAGCACTTCTGCTGCAGTGGTTCCAACTTTGGCCCTAAATAATGGTAGGGTCGACGTCGAAGGCGCGTCAACAACGGAAAATATTAGTCGTTTGCGGACAATCTTTTCAATCAACAATGCCGACCCTAACGCAGTTGGATATAGCCATTACTCTTTTAAGCATATCCAATCCAAACAGTTGATCGAGGAGCGTATGGCTCGAAAGAGATACAGCGACGTTCCTGAGTCGTCGAGGAGAGTGAGGCCTTTTGGTCAAAATCCAGGACCTGTTGAATGTCGACCTAGAAGGACTGATCCGGACATAGCGGATTACATTGAAGATCACTTTCAAGGTCCAAGGGCTGCCGGGTATCCCGAGGATAGGAGAATTCAATCAGATTTAGGGCCTGAACGAGAACATTCGGTAGACAAATCGATCCGGATTCTCATGTCTGGACGATTCAAAGAGGATAACACTGAGTTGTTCTTCAAAGATGGCTTCCAGATTCTCGGAGATTTCGCTCGATCTTATAAAGAGGTACGAGTTATCTTTCGCTTCATACTTTCTGATCTCTATTCAATGCGAAACCTTTATAAGTAATTCACCTCTTTTATAGGTCGGTGATTTAACCGGATTTCGTCGGGTTAATTATATCAGTGAATATGGGATATTGGGGGTTCTCAATATTAATGATTTAAATGGCTCTGTTACTTTATTCAGGATGGATCAATCTCAAAGAAGAACAATTTTGAGGGAACAACAAGTAATTATGATAACCAACGTAAAATTAGTATGAATATCAAGAGAAAGCTCTATTATTCTTGAATAATCCTTAGATTATGTAGTACTTTTTGGGCGTAAGCTCCGTATCATGAATTGTTTAATACAATGATTTAACTAGGTATTTATATCACAAATAACCTAGCTTTACAAAGAAACATAATTCCAGTAGGACTCGGCCCATTTGTCCTTCTTGAGTCCGGATTTGTAGTCTCCTCGCTGAGGAAGGTCGTATCCCACTGGGTCGACGGATGCTTCTGAATGGGTTTGTATGGTCGAACCGATCTGATATCCCCTAGTCGATCCAAGTATCATAATGACTACGAAATAGCCCCCATCAGTACTCCCTCACTTCTTCGAGCGTATATGTGATAGAAGCTCGTAGAAGTAGAAAGTCAATTTCGACTGTAATTTCTATGAATTGTGCCTCGTTAAAAACCTTACTTAAGAAAAAACCCGATGGGAAAAAATCTTAAGTAAGGAAAAGAGTACTACGCCTCATAGATAGTCGTTTTCTTGTTCGAATTATGAACCGCTACGTGTCCCTTTGGGAAGCGTTTCACTTTTTCCCATTTGGCGGGAATACGATTAGCCGTGAGAAGTTCGAAACGTCTTTTCTCCTTTCCCTATAAATAGGTGGCTGTTATATTAGTCATTTTTTACTTTATGCTTCCTTTAATCTTGCAGTCATTCTCTTGATTGGTCGTTTGTCTTTCCGTAATTCTTTCTATCGATTCATATCTTCGGAGAATCTCAATTTGCTTCGGCCTCTTCGATTTCCATTACTTCAGTGATCGGTATTTCATCGATATCGATTGCTGGTGTATTAGACATTAGCCAGGTGATCACTCTTTCAGTCTTTCCGTCGTTGGATGCTGTAAATCTAGAGAGTTGATCGGCCCATTTATTTTCCGATCTTGGAATGTTTTTATCCCAAATTCTTCAAATTTTTCAGCCAGTTGTTTCACTTTGGACAGATATTTGATCATGTTAAATTCCTTTGCATCATATAGGCCCTCTATTTGTCTTTGTATTAGCTCTGAATCGGTTAATACTTTAAGATTCATTATGTCTGCTTTGATTGCCATTTCCATTCCTGCGATCAATGCTTCATATTCTGCTTCGTTGTTTGTCACGATGAAGTCTAATGTTATCACGTAATTGATATCCTCCTTATTTTGCCCGGTAAAGTTGATTCCAGCACCTCCTCCTTCTCGGCATGAAGCGTCGTCGACGTGCATTAACCAGGTTTGATTTTCTACGATCACGATATCATGTGCATGGTTGGTTGATTCAGGATTTTCAACTTCCTGGCTCGGAGTCTCTAATAGGAAATCGGCTAGGACTTGTGCTTAAATTGCAATTCTTGGTTTGTACTCGATGTCGAACTGACCGAGTTCGATCGCCCATTTGATCAATCTTCCAGTGGCTTCTGGCTTTGCTAAGACCTGTCTTAATGGTTGATTGGTTAATACCACAACTTTATAGGTCAGAAAATAGGGTCGGAGTTTTCTTGCTGCCACTACTAAGGTCAAGGCAAATTTCTCTATTTTCAAGTAGTTTTTCTCGGCCCCCTGCAATAGTTTGCTTAAGTAATAAACAGGCTTATGTTCTACGCCGTCCACTTTAACTAGTACCGAACTAATGGCCACTTCAGAGATTGATATGTATAAATATAATGGTTCCCCTTCGGTTGGTTTGGCCAATAGTGGGGGCGTCGTTAGGTATTCTTTTAATCGTTCAAAGGCCTGGTCGCATTCATCAGTCCAAGCAAAGTTTTTCACTTTTCGAAGCGTTTGGAAAAAAGGCTTGCTTCTGTCAGCTGACTTGGATATAAATCTGTTTAGCGCCACAATTTTGCCTACCAAGCACTGTACTTGGGAGATCGTTTTCGGAGGCTTCATTTCAGTTATCGCTCGAATTTTTTCTGGGTTGGCCTCAATTCCACGTTGATGTACCAGATATCCCAAAAACTTTTCGGATTTAACCCCGAAAGTGCATTTGGCAGGGTTTAGCTTCATTCGATACTTTCTCAATATTTGGAAGCATCGATCGAGGTGTTTTACGTGATCAGCTTCATTCATGCTCTTGACCAACATATCATCCACGTATACTTCCATTATTTCTCCAATTAATTCTTTAAACATCAGGTTCACTAACCTTTAGTAGGTGGCCCCGGCATTCCTCAAGCCGAACGGCATTACTATAAAGCAATACACTCCTTGCTCGGTTACGAACGCAGTTTTCTCTTGGTCCCGCTTGTCCATGTATATTTGATAGAAGCCTTGGAAAGCATCCATCATACTGAAAATTGCAAAACCAGCGGTGGAGTCGACTAATAAGTCGATCCTTGGGAGAGGATATGGATCCCGCGGGCATAACTTGTTGAGGTCGGTGAAATCGTTGCACATCCTCCATTTGTTATCCTTTTTGTCTTCTTTTGCTACTAGAACAACATTACATAGCCATTCTGAGAAGTGTATTTCTCGAATTTGTTTTGCTTTTAGTAGCCTTTCTACTTCTGCTTTGATGATTTTATCTAGGGTCGATTTTTAGCGAGTGGTTGATTACTCGAGGATCAATCCCTTCAATGTCGTTCGCACTCCAAGCGAAGACGTCCACATTATTTCTGAGAAAGTTGATCAACAATACTTCCCCTTCCTTGCTTAACTCCGTACCTATTCTTGTTGTTTTTGATGAGTCCCCCTGCACTAGTATGACATCCTTATGTTCTGGTGGTTTTAAGGTTAAATCCACCGGCTCCATTCCCTTTTTATCTATTCGGTCAGTGCTAGGGATTTCAACCTCGTTTCTTCCAACATCGTCTTCGAGCTTTCTTTTGCTCGGGGTAATCGCTTTAGGGGGGTTTTTCAAAGTTAACGATGTGCTGTAGCAATCCCATGCCATACAATGGTCATTCACTATTTCCCCGATACCTGTGTCGGTTGGGAATTTTATTTTTTGATGGTAAGTTGAGACGACAGCTCGGAACAGGTTGAGGGCAGGTCGCCCTAAAATTTCATTGTAGGCGAACGGAGTTTTTACTACTAAAAATTTTACCAGCTTCACTGTTCGATATGGTTTCTTTCCGAGTGAAACACTCAAAGTAATTGTTCCACTGGGGACAATTTCGGATCCTCCGAATCCCACCAATGGCGTAGCTACCTTTTGGAATGTTATTTGCCCCAGGTTCATCTGGGCTAGTACCTCTTTAGAGATGATATTTGCAGAGCTTCAATTATCAATCAGGATTCTTTTGACGTTGTAATTTGCTATTTCTAGGGATACCACCATTGGGAAATCGGGGCTGTCCTCTTTCGTGTCCCAAACAAGGTTTTTGGGTACTTCGCCTTCGTTAAAGCTAATTAGCTGGTGTGTCGTTGCTTTGTTTTCTAAGGTCATTATTTCTTTCGGAAATTTTAGGCTTCCGACTATGGATCTAGCAGTCCTTCGACGAGCATTACGACTATCTCCCCCTGCGGGTCCCCCCGAGATCGTGTGTATGGTTCCGTTGATCTGATCATTATTTAGTTCTTGTGGGGGTCCTTCATTAGGGAACCTTCTGCGTGAATTTCTTCTTGGGTGGTTATATCGAGGACTCCCGCTTCTTTCTCGCTTGCGGTTATCCCGCTCCAACTAGTCAGTTAATTTTCCTTGTTCTATCAGCTTTTCGATCTCTCTTTTAAGGTGAAAACAATCTTTAGTGCGGTGCCCGTGTGCCCGGTGATACTTGCAGTATAAGTCATAGTTTCTTCCACCTGGTCTGGGCTGAGCGATTTTCATTGCTTCTGGGATCCAATTATTCCTTTCTAGTACAGCCAAGATTTCTTCTATTGGAACGGTTAGTCTTGGGTGATCTACTTGATTGACCCTGCTCCGGATTGCCGGTTCACTGGTTCTAGGTCTTTGATAGATGTTAGGTTGTCTATCCCGGTCGTTTTTACTGTATTCTAATCGCTGGAAGACGTTGCCTTTTCTAAAAGATCGTTCATAGTCCATGGATCTTTGGGCAGGAATTCTATCTTGCTTTTTGGGGCCCGATCCTGTAGCTTTGTTTTTGTTCTTATCTTTAAAATAATTCATTTCTTCCTGGGTCATATACTTAGACGCCAGGCTCATGATGTCCGTGAACGTTTTTGGTTGTTTTCGGCTGAGGGCGTTTCCAAACTGCCTATTCTTTGTGAGGTTGAAGAGAATCGAGATTATGTAATCAATATTGGGGGAATCGATTTTGAGTAATTCGACATTAAATCTTGCCAACCAGTTCCTTAAAGATTCACCTTCTTGTTGATAAATGGTTCCTAAATAGCTCATTGGCAATTTTTGTCTTTTTTGACTGGCGAATTGCTGTGTTAGTTTGTTGCATAATTCTCGAAAACTGAATATGGAGTTGGCTGGTTGTTTGGCGAACCAGTCCAAAGCTAATCCTTCTAACGTGGTCACCATCAGCTTAGCGGTGAACTCCACCGAGTGAGAATACAAGTCCATTATGTTTGTGAAACTAAAGATATAGTCATCTGGATCAGTGGTTCCGTCGTATCTGGGTAGTCTACCCGGAACCTGTCCGATTGACTGTGTCTCTTTTATTTCTCTGCAGAAGGGGGAGCACGCTGCTAGGCTCTCCTGGAGTTATGTGGTTCCGGCCCACTGGTTTTGAACGGATCGTAAGCGTTGCTCGAGTCGTTCTTGTACCATTTTTTCGATTTCTATTTTCGAGAATCGCATTGTTCTTGGTCGATTCGGGATTGCCTCGCCTGCGTCATCCTCGATGGGGATTATGGTGTGTTCCTTTGATTCGTTGCATTGTGGTCTCCTTCGATCCGCTTTTCTTCGGACGTTGTCATCGGAGGGTTTTGAATTCCCCTGCTGCGGACTGTGTAGCGAGCGTCGCTCGCTCGCCGGGCTATCAGCTTGTTGGGAGATTTGATCGTTTTGCCTTGGCTTTCTTCGAGCGGGATTTGCCCTAGCAGTTCTAACGTTTTGAGGAACTTGTTCGAGTACGAGTAATTCCTCTGGGGAGTGTGATTTAAGGAGCATAGTGATCTGTCGAAATTTCTCCTGAGCATCTGACAGGGGGATCGGGATCGTTGGAGCCGCGTGTTCTTCTGGTACTGTGCCAGTAGGGATCTCTTGTGGTTCCACCCGATTCTAATGATGCTCATTCTGTTGCCGATTATCGTTGGATACAGGGGCGTTATTATCGGTATTGCCCCGCGGATCCTCAGACGCATCCTGTTGGTTGGTCGTGTTACTTCTTGCTCCGTTACGAGCACTCTTCCTTGGGCGAGCCATATGTCGATCGAATAATTAACCGAGCCATAAGGACTACGAAATAGCCCCTATCAGTCGGACATAAATTCGTTCATCAGACCCACCGACTCGCCATATTAGAAGAAGAGTTCGACCAAGCCCACCGGGCTTTGAGATGGATTTTAAGGGAAGATGCGCAAACGGTGGCTCGGCTGACTGAGTCCGAAGCTAAGGTGTCTGAAATGGAGAAAGAGCTTGCCAATACCAGAAAGGAGCTTGAAGAGGCCAAGAGTGGAAAATTCACAACGGCGATCGAAGAGGATCTTGGAGGGGCGGTCGGAGAAAAGAGTGCACTCAAACTTGAGGTCAAGAATCTAAAGGCTGAATTGGCGCAAGTAAAGGCGGATTCCGAGCGCTCATACGCTCAAGGTCGTGAAGACGCCAGACTTCCTGCGATAAAGGAGTTTCTGAGCTCTCCATTTCTCGGTGCTCTTGTTCGACTACGATCGGGTCTGATCAACCAATCTTTTTTCTTAAAAAGTGTTTAGCATTTGGTGTTGGCTGGAAGGATTCCAGGTCAACTATCAGACTATCTTCCTTACATGGATCCTCGTAAAAATATATTTGGTGAAGATTATAAGCCTTCTTCTCTCCCAGCGGATCTTGGAGATTTACGAAATCATGAGTTTACTCCTCTTCTTGACGAGTTCAGAGGCCCTTATGCCCAACCCGGACATGCTCGAAGCTTCTACTTTTGCAGAAACGAAGAATGAGCCTGAAGTAGAAGAAGAGGTCGATATTGAGAATGATTCCGACGAACATGAAGAACGACCTCCCTCTCCTGCTGAAGTCGTTGATAACGTCGGTGAAGACAGCAGCGAAGATAGTGATAGCTTGAGCCGTGATGAACAATTCCGATGATAGTGACTCCGACGACAAAGGATGAAGAAGAAAAGAAGAAGAAGTAGAATAACTCTTGATATTTTGCTAAGTTTTTTTGTAATGGACTTATATGAACATGACTTCCTTTTGCGTATTTATTCAACACTTGATAATATTTTAAGTATCACATGGTTTTTCTGTTTATGATCGAAACTATTTTTCGACGACTTCCTTATATAAGTGTGCTCGAATTTTCTCGGGAGTTGTGACTATTCAATTCCAAACTAAAAGACGTGTCACCCCTGCTATAAATATGAGGGCCATTTCAAACCATTCTTCAATCAAACTAACTCAAAGGGATTAGAGCTATTAGATCAACAAGTAATATCCGAACCAAACTTATTTCGTTAACTTGAGGACATGGATAAAATACTGGGTTCCTCGATCGACCTTGCTTCTAGGCGGTGCCAAAAATAAGGGTCCTTCTAAGGACTCAAAATCGAACAAGGAGAAGAAAACTTCGAAGAGCTCTCCTAAATCCCCCAAAACCTCTAAGGGTGGGGATAGCAAGAAAGAAAAACATACCTCCTCTAAATAAAATCGAACCTTTTCCACCAAATTTGTGTCATCAAAAGAAGAATTCGATCCCGAACCTGAAAGTTCTCCTGTCAAACCCTTGGATAATTCCAAGCGGTCTCAAATCAGGCAGAAAGCGTCTGAGTCTTCGAGCAAAAGACCTTTATCTGAAGTCATCATTCCGACCGAGACCCTTCAAAAACTCATGAATGAAAATAAACCATTGACTGGTGCTACTGTGACCAATCCTGAGGGTGGAGGTCCGAGCAAAAAGGCCAAAACAATCGCTATAAAGAGAAGTGCACTTAAGGCTGATATCGCTTTGGGCCTAGGTTCTACAGTTGCCCCTGAGGTCGAAATCCCTTCTGATCGATCACCCATTTCTTCGGTTTTGAAGGATATCTCCTCTACTCCCGAAGGTTCTAAAGAAGATCCTCATTTTGAGGAGAAGCTTGATAAAGTTGTTCCGAGCCTTCTGCAGGCTCAAATTTCGGTTTCTGACGTAGGTCCTTCAATGGAGAAAAATCCCCTACAACTGTTCCAGCTGGGGTCGAACTTCCTTGCCCATGTTGGAGAAAAATTTTGATGTTATTTTTCAGTTCTCTTCCTCCCTCTCTCTATTTTCTTTATTTTTTATTTATTTCACATATATTGATACCCTCGTTTGTTCGATTTTCTTGTCAACAGGCTGAGAAAGAGTTCCTCGAACTCCGACGGTTGGCCGAACAGAAAGCCATGCAACGGGCTGCCCTCATTTTGAAGTTGGAGAAGAAGGAAGCCGAGCTGAAGCTTGCCCTGGAGGCTACTACGGTGCTCGGGGAGAAGATAGATTTGGAGAAAGAAAATGATGCAAAAAACAAGGGTGAAGAAATCCATCAACAGTTGGGGAAGGAGCTCGAGGATCTTAAACGTCTTTTCGAGCAGGAGAAGAAGGACTGGGAGCGCCGCGAGAAGGAAGCTTATCAGCAAGGTTACGATGCTCGTAGCGATGAAGTTCGAAAGATATTTTTCGATAATAAATTTCTTTAGATTTCCAATCATTTTTTCTAGCCTGTTGTAATTTGAGAATGACTGAAGTGTTTGATTTTTTTGCCTGTAATAATCTTGGATAATTTACTTTATCGTTTTTCGTTGAACCTGTACTATGATCGGCCTTCGCGCCATTTATTATATTATCTTTTTCCGAAGTTGTGATATATCCCTCTGCATAGTCATTTATTCCTGCTACTATGCGCATTTTTCGATCGCAGAATGTAACCTTGATAATGCTTGAAAACAACTCCGTTGAATATTTCGTTCTTCTATATTGCATCTCCCCGATCATTGAATCTTTGATCGTATAAAAACCAAACCATAAATTTCGAACCCGTGGGAGACTGCAAACCAAATTAATAATTGCTCCGTGAATAAATCAATAATCGTATAACTCTTTTCGCCAAACATTTGCTAAATCATTGGGAAATGGGACAGTCACTGAATCTCGTTCGTCCATCATAACGAATCCTGGCCGTTGGATCGAGTGGGACTGTTACTATAAAAAGGGCCTTTCTTGACATTCCTAAGTTT
This sequence comes from Penstemon eatonii, assembly GCA_038501285.1. Lineage (NCBI taxonomy): Eukaryota > Viridiplantae > Streptophyta > Magnoliopsida > Lamiales > Plantaginaceae > Penstemon > Penstemon eatonii. The sequence continues at coordinate 35,909,207 of CM076711.1, read as the reverse complement.
GTCCATTTTCCAGGGTTTTAAAATAGAAATTGTGATTTATTTTTAAAAGGGGTTTTATAATAGAAGTTAAAGATTGTTTTAAAAGGGGTTTTAAAATTGGAATCTTGGGTTATTTTAAAAGGGAGTTTTGAAATAATATTAGAAATAAGAAAAATGTGTTTTTGCTTGTTTCTTGCTCAACGTGAACGTTTACGTGGTTTTCAATCGCGCCGAGCACTGACCTTAGGGTAGATGTGATTGGTTTGATTTAATTATGTTGGTTTTTTGTTGGTCCTGCGTGTAACGCCCCCAAAATTTCGAACGCTTTCGATTGGATTTTAATCCAAATTTAAGTGCTACATTTTATTTTCAAAGTTAAGCATTAATTTGTATTAAAATATACAAATTAATTAAATCTTCTGATTTTTAGAAGCTTTGAAATAATTAAAAATATAAAAGTTACTTTAATATGAGATCAAGACCTTCTTGAAAATTTCGGGCTTGGATGCACAAAAATCTTGTTTTTGGGGACAAAAATGTAAGATTTCAAAACTTCGGGGGGCAAAGTGTAAATTTGCCCCAAGTTCCAGATTTTTTGTAGGAGAGTAATCATTTTCTCTCCTTGTACACTCCAAGGGCTGCTAAGGCATGCCCTTGGATAGAGTAAACTCCTCTACCAATGTTTACATGCATTGGTGGATAAAATAATAAGTAAGCTTTATGTCTCCCTCTATTCCCAATGTGTATATAATTATTATACACACTTAACATCAGATTTTTATCCTCTCCATAACCTCATTTACATACATATTATAGAGAATAAGAGAGAGAGAGAGAGAGAGAGAGAGAGAGAGAGAGAAGAGAGAACACACTAGAAAGAGAATTATTTTCGGATTCTCACTACACAGCCTCGGTTTTCCGATCATTCCGCCTTCGTCCACCGTTGGATCATGCCCAAATTTTGTATGGAGGTCCTACACACATGGGGCTACGTATTGACCGTTCGGATCGTCGATTGGATGTCCCAAAGAGAGAGAGAGATGCAAGAGGAAACACATTTAGAAAGATAGTTTTCGGGTATACTCAACCCAGCCTCGGATTTTCGATCGTTCCGCCTTCGTCCACCGTTGGATCATGCCCAAATTTTGCGTGGAGGTTCTACACACATGGATCTATATATTGACCGTTCGGATCGTCGTTTGGAACTCCCAAAGTGAATCGACAGCCATTGGAAAATGGTGAAAAGTAAGGATTTGAGGGCCTTTTTTATGAACCACCACCGGAGCCGCCACCACTGCCACCGGAGCTGCCACCACCACCTTCGGAGTTCTGGAAATGAAGAGATTTCCACCCCTTTCGTTGATTTGGGTAAAAAGACATCTATGCATGTGTTCTTTAGTCTTTGTGATATTACTTTATTCTCTTTAAAATATATGTTGAAGAAGTTAGTTTGTCCTTGTGATAAGTTGTTGAGTTCATATGTTATATTTAGTGTGACTTGCTTTGGTTTTGTTTAAATATTACTTATATGTTTGGATCTTGATTTATTTTCGTAAAAAAGTTATTGTTCATAATTTCCGAAACTTTGGGGGGTATTTTTGAAAGGTTTTAAAAGTTGAAGGGCTTAGGTTGCGATTCTTGTTGGGATTAAAAAGGGACTGAAAATATAAGTTTTTGTTTGATATTTGGTTAGGTTTACTTGAAAAGCATTTGTTTTAAATTTGTTCCGATATTTTGCAAAAATGAGAGTTTTTAAAACATTTGGGGTTACTTTTGTAAATCTGAAAATAAGGGGTTAAAGTTGCTGTTTTGTTGCTGTTTTTACATGGTTCTTTTATAAACTCTTGATTAATTGATTTGAAGTAGTGTTTTATTCATTTTAGTTATAAGATTGAAAATTTGTAAATTTTTCCGAAGAAAATTTATAATTAAAGAACTTTTGTTTCTCATTATTATTTTGTGAAAATTTATTAAAACTTATTGTTAATTTCTGTTTTATATTGAAATTATGCTTGAATTTTTTTTAAATATTGCTTAAATGCTTGAATCTTGAATTATTTTTTTTAAGAAAGTTGATTTTTCTATGTTTTCAAAACTATGAGGGTATTTTCGAAAAGTTTTAAACTTGTGGGAATTTTAAATATTTGGTTTTTGAAGTAACAAGATACTTAATACTTTTGTTTGATTTTCAATATGAGTTTAGTTAAAAAAAATCTTTTGATTAAAAGTTTGTTGCAAATTTTCGAAAAAATGGATGTTCTTCAAAGTTTAGGGGCTGTTTTGTAAATCTGGAAAATGAAGGGAAAATTTTGCTATTTTGGCGCTGTTTTTGTAATTAGAATTTCGAGTTTTGAAAATAATAACTTTTAGTTGGAGTTTGATGTCGAAAGTTCTAAGTTCTTTTGTGCGATGTGTTAGTTTAGGAAATCCTTGTGTAGGATTTTCATCGGTTATGTTTAAGTAAGGTTGTTAAATACATTCTAAGTCGTATACGTACTTGTTCAGGTTTCGGATACACATCATTGTGGAATTTTGATCGCCGTAATAAGCTTTTCAGGTGAGTGCTATGTGTTACTTGTGTGTAAGTCTAATGTGCTAGTAGGTCGAGTCATAACTGTAAGTTAGTTACTAAACGAACAAGCATGTGATGTATGATAACATAAAGAACTCGGCTGCTAGGACAAGTTACACATCGAATTATTGTTTATGTCTATGTGCTTATGAGTCATTGATATTGTATGTTGAACTGCTATTGAGTTGTTTACCGATTTCCTGCTACTGAACTGTTACTGTTACTGTACTGTACTGTTTACTGTTACTGTGTGGGCCCCTATTTTGGTGTGCGGAATCGTGGTTAACCCGGAAGGTAAGGGCCGGAGGGTTACCTCGATCCACCGTAGACCCGCTTCACGAACCAAGTGTGGAGGTTACACTTGGGGAGTGAATGTCAAACTCCTGGCATTTGACGTCAATGCGCACTGAAATGTAAGGTCGCACCTTACTTGGAGTGTTCGGTGGTGGTTTTCCTGACTGTGGATTGGAGGGTAAGAGGAGGACGGCATCAACAAATGTTGGTTACTTGTTTAACGTGCTTAAATTGTTATAGCATATGTTCATTACTGTACTGTTGTATATGCTCATGTATATTATGTTGCATCCACGCACATGTGCACTATAGCCTCACTAAGTTGGACGATCAACTTATGCATTCCATGTTTCAATCTTTTCAGCTACAGGTGTTTGGGGTAAACGATAGTTCATGTTGCGGTTAGGTCATCCCGGTTGCGATCCCACCCTAGTTCCAGAGAGTGATTGAACTTTTGTTTAAATTCTTATTTGATTTTAAGATTTTCGTTTGAACTCATATTTTAAATCTCCTATAATGTCTAAGTTGATTTTTTTTTATATCTTGCTAAATGTTTTGGTATTTTAGTTAATTTTGTAAAATGTGAATGTCTAGCGAAAATGATTTTAAATTTTATCAAATATTAATCTTAATCTTCTTGTATTCCTTTTGGGTCCCACAAGTTGTTTCATCACGTCATGTCATCCGTTAAAATTTGTTTTAATTACTTCCGCTTTAAACTTAGTAATCAAAATTGTTCTTATATCGTTTTAAACCGCTTCCGCTGAAAATCTTTAATTCTCGATTTTAATTTATCGTCCTTTTTAAAGGTTTCGATATTCTAACTCTTTTTCAAAATAATAATAACTTTTCGACCGTTATCCGACGGACCCGCGTAGTCGGGCCGTTACAGATGGTATCAGAGCTTCGGCTCAAGGTCAGGATAGGGTCCTCGGATATTGTACTGAGGTGATAGTAAGGTGGGACTCGCCGTCATGACTTTAGGGTGTCTACCCACATTGGGTAGTTCACTTTTAGGACAAGACCGCAACCGAAACCATACGTCTAGTACGTGTCCTTGGGGCTAATGGTTATTTTTGCTTGATTCTGTGTTTTCTTGATTAACTATTTTGTTGGTGGTATCACGAATACCATAACGTTATTCAAACCTTATTGTTGATATTATTGTCTGGCTATGATTGTATATGTGTGCACTCCGTGATTTTCGTAAATTGAAATATTTGAATCAGTGACCTTTCCAGAAACACATGTAGAATGACTAAAATAGCCCTAATCCTTTTTAAATTTCAGTATTGAGTTTACACTACTCCGAACTCATACTTCTGATTTTAAAAGTACTCATCTCCAAATGGATCTCTCGACTTTAGTAAGCTCTTTTGAGCCTATTTTCGCTATAATTACTTGTTTCGCCCTTATTCTAATGTTTGTACTTATTCATTTTTGAGCTTGTGATCCCTTGATGTCTTTTCTCCATCATTTTGATGAATACAATTGTTATGTATGTAATCTCTATTTCAATAGACAAAATATCATTCAAATTTCATTGACATCATCTTGAGTTTTAACTTGTTTATTACTCGTTCCTTGCATTCAACTATGAATTTTTATCGATAGCGAGTAACTTCATTTTGAATTCTAAAACTACCCTAAGTTCATATCTAATCTTCTCATTCTCGCTCTTGCTTTTCTGAAGTTTCTAAATGCCATTGTCCGATTGTATCTTTTCCTTCATGTTGTGTAGTTTACTGTAAAATATTCTTCAATCATTTTAGCCTCATTCTTGATATGGCTTCTTCAAGCCGTGCCCTTAATTACCTTTAATCTGACTCTTTGACTGTTTTCCTTCAGAGCTTATCGACACTCTCAATTAACATGTCTTTGTCTATTGGGGATTGACATCTTGTATCCTAGCAAGCTTTTATATTGATCCCTTATCTTTTTACTTGTTCAGAGTTTACCCTCCCTATTTCATGAGATACTTTCTCGTATCGACTTCGTAAACCAAAATTATTTATTTTTCTTGGATTCTGTTATTGTTATTGTTCATTGTCCCTTTTTTTCCCGAGCCTATTTATTCCGTTATAATCATTTTGAAATTATCCATATGATTTCATGTTACTCTTTTTCGTTGTATTCGATTATTCAATCTTCTAAATTTCCTGAAGGAATTGAATTGTCTCAGTTTCTTTTTTTAACTTCATGTTTTCATTTGCCCATTCATAAATTGTTATTCCTTTGTCTATTTCATTCATTTTTGTGAGCCGCAAAATCAGATGATTTATTCTCAATTCCTTTTGAACTTCGGACTTACCTTCTATTTGTTTTGAACTTATTTTTAATTCCCGTCTCGTTCAATTTGATCGTTTCGATGTTCTCATATTTCACTATCGAGTTTTAATTGTTTTCTACTGCAGCTTGTTGTAATCATTATTGAAATGATCTTCGAATCTCGCCATTTATCTTGACTTGCTTTTCAAATGACCAAACACACTTTAATGTTTTTGGTTATTATTGTCATGATACATGTTTCGACTTTCTATTATCCTTACCGATATCCTTGCTTTGATCTTCTTTTTACTTGCACCGTTTGAAATGGTGAGGCTCATCCCTTTCGTTATTCTTATCTGTGCACCTTAATTGTTTGCCTTGTCACTTATATCGAACTATTCATTTGGTTATCTTTATTATCGATATTTCAGTCCTTTTCCAATCTTTGTTGATTCTTCTTTATGTTGCCATTGCTAATTCTTATCTTGTCATCTTGAGCATCTTGATTCGATCATCTTTTCTAATTCTTATCGTGTCTCTTCATTTGACTCATTTTGTTCCTTGCGAGAATCCCAAGTCAAATGTCATTCAGTACCTTTTGAATTCTCTGGGCCAAACTGAACTATATATTGTTATGTGAGTAGTTTTTCATTTGAGAAGAATCTATCCGCGACATAGGAGTTGGAATTGTCGTCGTATCCCATTCTACCGCGTCATGATTATGCGTAATGTATATGAAGTACTACATCGATCATCCTTGTGAACCTGACTGCATATCTTAAGATCTTCAGAAATATCTAACGTACAAACGAAGACCACGTTTGCATACTCATCTAGATGAAGAAACAAGTGAATTCCATTATGGCGCGGCCAGAGTATAAAAAAAACGACTTGGGAGTTAGAGAAAAAGATACGTCAGAGTTTTGAAAACGCCAAACGTACTAGATAACATTTTCACACACTCGTTTTAATCAAGAAGGCTCCAGATTCTACAAGAAAATATTTTATGACGCACACAGAGTAAGGAAAAACGTTTTGAGAGCAAGAAAAGAAGATACGTCGGCGTTAACAGTACCACGCGAATCTCAAGAACGAATTTGGGGACCAAATTCTTTTAAGGGGGGAGGATTGTAACGCCCCCAAAATTTCGAACGCTTTCGATTGGATTTTAATCCAAATTTAAGTGCTACATTTTATTTTCAAAGTTAAGCATTAATTTGTATTAAAATATACAAATTAATTAAATCTTCTGATTTTTAGAAGCTTTGAAATAATTAAAAATATAAAAGTTACTTTAATATGAGATCAAGACCTTCTTGAAAATTTCGGGCTTGGATGCACAAAAATCTTGTTTTTGGGGACAAAAATGTAAGATTTCAAAACTTCGGGGGGCAAAGTGTAAATTTGCCCCAAGTTCCAGATTTTTTGTAGGAGAGTAATCATTTTCTCTCCTTGTACACTCCAAGGGCTGCTAAGGCATGCCCTTGGATAGAGTAAACTCCTCTACCAATGTTTACATGCATTGGTGGATAAAATAATAAGTAAGCTTTATGTCTCCCTCTATTCCCAATGTGTATATAATTATTATACACACTTAACATCAGATTTTTATCCTCTCCATAACCTCATTTACATACATATTATAGAGAATAAGAGAGAGAGAGAGAGAGAGAGAGAGAGAGAGAGAGAGAGAGAAGAGAGAACACACTAGAAAGAGAATTATTTTCGGATTCTCACTACACAGCCTCGGTTTTCCGATCATTCCGCCTTCGTCCACCGTTGGATCATGCCCAAATTTTGTATGGAGGTCCTACACACATGGGGCTACGTATTGACCGTTCGGATCGTCGATTGGATGTCCCAAAGAGAGAGAGAGATGCAAGAGGAAACACATTTAGAAAGATAGTTTTCGGGTATACTCAACCCAGCCTCGGATTTTCGATCGTTCCGCCTTCGTCCACCGTTGGATCATGCCCAAATTTTGCGTGGAGGTTCTACACACATGGATCTATATATTGACCGTTCGGATCGTCGTTTGGAACTCCCAAAGTGAATCGACAGCCATTGGAAAATGGTGAAAAGTAAGGATTTGAGGGCCTTTTTTATGAACCACCACCGGAGCCGCCACCACTGCCACCGGAGCTGCCACCACCACCTTCGGAGTTCTGGAAATGAAGAGATTTCCACCCCTTTCGTTGATTTGGGTAAAAAGACATCTATGCATGTGTTCTTTAGTCTTTGTGATATTACTTTATTCTCTTTAAAATATATGTTGAAGAAGTTAGTTTGTCCTTGTGATAAGTTGTTGAGTTCATATGTTATATTTAGTGTGACTTGCTTTGGTTTTGTTTAAATATTACTTATATGTTTGGATCTTGATTTATTTTCGTAAAAAAGTTATTGTTCATAATTTCCGAAACTTTGGGGGGTATTTTTGAAAGGTTTTAAAAGTTGAAGGGCTTAGGTTGCGATTCTTGTTGGGATTAAAAAGGGACTGAAAATATAAGTTTTTGTTTGATATTTGGTTAGGTTTACTTGAAAAGCATTTGTTTTAAATTTGTTCCGATATTTTGCAAAAATGAGAGTTTTTAAAACATTTGGGGTTACTTTTGTAAATCTGAAAATAAGGGGTTAAAGTTGCTGTTTTGTTGCTGTTTTTACATGGTTCTTTTATAAACTCTTGATTAATTGATTTGAAGTAGTGTTTTATTCATTTTAGTTATAAGATTGAAAATTTGTAAATTTTTCCGAAGAAAATTTATAATTAAAGAACTTTTGTTTCTCATTATTATTTTGTGAAAATTTATTAAAACTTATTGTTAATTTCTGTTTTATATTGAAATTATGCTTGAATTTTTTTTAAATATTGCTTAAATGCTTGAATCTTGAATTATTTTTTTTAAGAAAGTTGATTTTTCTATGTTTTCAAAACTATGAGGGTATTTTCGAAAAGTTTTAAACTTGTGGGAATTTTAAATATTTGGTTTTTGAAGTAACAAGATACTTAATACTTTTGTTTGATTTTCAATATGAGTTTAGTTAAAAAAAATCTTTTGATTAAAAGTTTGTTGCAAATTTTCGAAAAAATGGATGTTCTTCAAAGTTTAGGGGCTGTTTTGTAAATCTGGAAAATGAAGGGAAAATTTTGCTATTTTGGCGCTGTTTTTGTAATTAGAATTTCGAGTTTTGAAAATAATAACTTTTAGTTGGAGTTTGATGTCGAAAGTTCTAAGTTCTTTTGTGCGATGTGTTAGTTTAGGAAATCCTTGTGTAGGATTTTCATCGGTTATGTTTAAGTAAGGTTGTTAAATACATTCTAAGTCGTATACGTACTTGTTCAGGTTTCGGATACACATCATTGTGGAATTTTGATCGCCGTAATAAGCTTTTCAGGTGAGTGCTATGTGTTACTTGTGTGTAAGTCTAATGTGCTAGTAGGTCGAGTCATAACTGTAAGTTAGTTACTAAACGAACAAGCATGTGATGTATGATAACATAAAGAACTCGGCTGCTAGGACAAGTTACACATCGAATTATTGTTTATGTCTATGTGCTTATGAGTCATTGATATTGTATGTTGAACTGCTATTGAGTTGTTTACCGATTTCCTGCTACTGAACTGTTACTGTTACTGTACTGTACTGTTTACTGTTACTGTGTGGGCCCCTATTTTGGTGTGCGGAATCGTGGTTAACCCGGAAGGTAAGGGCCGGAGGGTTACCTCGATCCACCGTAGACCCGCTTCACGAACCAAGTGTGGAGGTTACACTTGGGGAGTGAATGTCAAACTCCTGGCATTTGACGTCAATGCGCACTGAAATGTAAGGTCGCACCTTACTTGGAGTGTTCGGTGGTGGTTTTCCTGACTGTGGATTGGAGGGTAAGAGGAGGACGGCATCAACAAATGTTGGTTACTTGTTTAACGTGCTTAAATTGTTATAGCATATGTTCATTACTGTACTGTTGTATATGCTCATGTATATTATGTTGCATCCACGCACATGTGCACTATAGCCTCACTAAGTTGGACGATCAACTTATGCATTCCATGTTTCAATCTTTTCAGCTACAGGTGTTTGGGGTAAACGATAGTTCATGTTGCGGTTAGGTCATCCCGGTTGCGATCCCACCCTAGTTCCAGAGAGTGATTGAACTTTTGTTTAAATTCTTATTTGATTTTAAGATTTTCGTTTGAACTCATATTTTAAATCTCCTATAATGTCTAAGTTGATTTTTTTTTATATCTTGCTAAATGTTTTGGTATTTTAGTTAATTTTGTAAAATGTGAATGTCTAGCGAAAATGATTTTAAATTTTATCAAATATTAATCTTAATCTTCTTGTATTCCTTTTGGGTCCCACAAGTTGTTTCATCACGTCATGTCATCCGTTAAAATTTGTTTTAATTACTTCCGCTTTAAACTTAGTAATCAAAATTGTTCTTATATCGTTTTAAACCGCTTCCGCTGAAAATCTTTAATTCTCGATTTTAATTTATCGTCCTTTTTAAAGGTTTCGATATTCTAACTCTTTTTCAAAATAATAATAACTTTTCGACCGTTATCCGACGGACCCGCGTAGTCGGGCCGTTACACTGCGAGCCTTAAGTTTTTGGGCCATTTTGAGCCTCTGTAATAGGTTAGGGCTTTACTGTTTTAATAGTTTAGGATGGAGGCCCATTACAAGCGATGTGGAGGCCCAAGAAGGAATGAAGGCCATGTATGCATGGTTGCTTATGTAACATGTTAAATCCTTGAAGAACCCAATTAGATTGACTAATTGGGCCAGCATCATGTCTCGATGATGGCCCGCATAGGAGGCTCCCGATCGAAAACATAATGTGGTAGCATGCATGCTAGGTGTGAATGTTTTATATTAATTATTGATTTATTTTGGCATGTGCGCTAGAAATTAGATCACTTAATAAAATATAATGCATAATTAATGCGGTGAGATCTCGAGGCGAGTTACCTCAAACATTCTAAAACCCGAAAATCCCCTCTTGAATTAAATATTAAGTCATATTGGGTTAAATATGAAATGAAGTTTTATAAATTCAAGCCTTCCATCAATAGGGACTAGTGTATGTTTTCTACTTATCGTTAAAGGTGATCCAGAGTCTGGCACCCGAGGCGAAGAAAGGGACAATACACGAAATCTCTCGATTCTTCTTTTTAATTAAACTTGACAAGGGTGGGGACTGGACGGGACATGAACATCGACCATAACCAAGTTATGGGGATCATGACCTGGCCCATTGTTCATCAAGATTGATGGGTCAGACTTAACGAGTAGTACCACTTGTGATGTAGCAGTGCTAGATAAAAGTGAAAATCGAGGCAAAATAGCTTGAAGGTTGTGTAGGGACACAATTGGTAAGAGTATACCTACTTGGGGAATTAATTGTATGGCCGCGAGTCGTGGGTGCAATTAATGTCTGCTGGGACGTCAAGACCTACTAGGAAATAGAATTTCGTGAACAATGAAAGGGGTTATTGTTTCGAGAAAATAGTGGGAGAAATTTTTCGATAGAAAGATCAATTTTCGTTAATTATAAGTATTTATCTTAAACCTGTCTGCTTATTGTTGTCTTTTACTATTTATTTTAGCCATGCCAATATTCACAATCTTGTGCGAACAAACATTAACATAACTCATGATGTATTCACTCCGCGAGACAAGAATGATTAGGTTTAACAATGTTAGTGAATATTGTTCTCACCTAATCAAGATAATGAAACGAATCAAAAGGCTTGGAGCTGATTTGACTCAAGATGATGAAATAGAGATTATCATCAATGGCTAGTCTGACTCTTTTTCTCATTTTATGGATCATTATGAAAATTCCGAGCGAAGGAATTAAGAATAATGATTTACATAAGTAGTTGGACAAATATGAGAAAGCCCTCGAAAGAGAAGAGAGTTTAAGTGAAGGAAAGGATTGCCCATTATGTAGGAAAGATAAAGAATTGAGGAAAATTGCTGCAAAGAAATTCCTGAAGAGAATGAACAAAGGTAAAACTTAGTTATTCTTTGATGTATGATATCTAAATAAGTCACTCACATCTGTAAAAGTGTTTGCAGGTGATGATGACATTCCCTTGCTCTTGGGAAAAAAAGCGAGCCGTGTAAGACGAATGAAAGAGTTTCTTCAACAGATAAGGGAAAAGTACTTCAGGAGCTGGGTCAAGATGCACCTAGATTTTTCTCGTTAGCAATAGTTTTTTACTTGTTTTTCCATTAAGCATTAGTAATAGTTTTATCTACTTAAGATTTATTTCGAACTTTGTACGAAATAATTTTTTTCCTTTACCATTATGAATGGAATAATTTAATTAAAGCATTTATTTAAGTACAAAATTGCATTACCATTGTGAATGGAATGTATTTAAAAGAAAAGAAATGAATGTTGATAAAATCTATTGACATTTATGCTAAATTGAGAAAAGTAAAACAAATTAGATAATAATTCACAAATTTGGCATGCTTAAACTCGAACATACTTCCCAAAAGAAGGACTCGATGGACTGTTTCTCATTTATGTCTCTTGAAATATAGAACCTAAATGAACTCGTAACATGCGAATCCTTTCTGAATAGGAAAAATGATCGATTTGCGAAGGAATCTTAAGCATACCATGTGTTCAATGGATTTAATCCATAAAGGCACATGTGGATCACTAAAGCATTAGTGTGAGAAAGTAATTGCTTCATGAAATATCCTGATGACATTTAGGATATAGGTACTTTGTGAAGTACAAGTTTTGGAAATGTTGAAAGGATTCAAAGGAGTTCCAAAACCGAAGCAATTAATGGCATTAAAGTATGACCATTCGATATAATCGAAGTGATGAATACATAAGCCCTAAATTACTCAAATTATCTAAATCAAGAATAAAATTATTGAATAGCAAGTTAAGTCTAATATAAGGAATCTAACTATGCAAGATTAGATTCATTCCTTATTTAGTATTGCTAAAATTCCTCATTTAATAATGGGGTTTAAACCTCTGACTATTTAAAGATACTTAGACAAGTAACTTTTAAAGTCAATTCCTACAATACCGTACTAACTAAATTATGGTGTATCACCCTTGAAAAGTAAATTGGATAGTAGATCCGATTTTAGCAAATTTGTAGGATATCCAACGAAATCCATTGGATACCTGTTCTATGATCCTAAAGAATGAAAGGAGTTAGTTTCTAGGGATACCCAATTTTTAGATGGTTGTTTCCTCGCTAATAGAAATGGGATTATCATAGACCTTGATGAAGTCTTAGATTCAGACCCATCCCTACAAATAGTGGGAGTATCTTTCGAAAAGAATTTGTTCGTTCAAGAAAATGATCAGTTGGATAGCGATCCAAGAACTTGCGAAATATCTATGTATAACATAGACTCGGGCACATAGCTTAACACCATGTGATCTAAGTGGATTGTCAAAATCCATTTGGAAACACTGAACCATAGAAGCTTGGTATGACTACGAAGCATAACCATTGGATATAATTCCAAAAGTAAATCTATGACTCTAGACCAGTATCCCGAAACTGGAACATGCGACTAGATGAGATAGTCAAGGTAGTTGACTTTATCAAAATTGCATGTAAATCAGAATGTACAAAAGAATCAATGGGAGTTTTGTATTGTTCGTAAAATAAACATGATAATAATATTAAAGTTGACATAGAGATGTAAGAGTGTTAAAACGCAGACGAAAGCGTGTTCGATCACGCAATTCTTCATTAAAAGATTTAAGGGATACATTTCACGTATTGGCAATACGTATCTATGGAGATATATTAGAGAAGATGTTAGAATTCCCAAATCTTAGTACATGGACAAAAACTGAATGAATTCAGTATGGAAGGATCCTAGAGAGGACCGCTTCCATAGAGACATAAAGTCTCTCCCAAAATCATTGTGCCCTACATGTGATGAGTAAAGAGGATAATATCTCTATACACCTTCCAAAGAAAAAGGTGGCATAAGATATGCAACGTCATGTACGAGACCAGACTGAACACATGCTATGAATATCATAAGCTACTGTTAGTCGAACACCAGTAAGAAGTACTGGATTACCGAAAAGAGCAATCCTTAAGAACTCTAGGAGTTCTAAAGATATATTGTCGGTCAGCGGTAATAATGAAGAATTAAAACTCAAAGGATTTAGTCATTCGAGTTTCCCGTCTGATGTGGATATAATATTCTGTCTTGATGGGGGCAACGATGATTTAAAAGGGTTCAAATGGAGAATCGATGCCAAGTCAACCACTAGAACAGAATATATCGCAGTATTCTATACAACGAAAGAAAGTGTTTGGATGAAAACTTCTCCCAATAAAATTGGAAGTAGTACCTGGCATTGCAAGGCCTATGGTTATCTTCTATGATAACATAAGGCAATTACTTAAGCAAAGGAATCGAGATCTCACCCATGATCTAAACACAAATTAAAGTATACCATATGATTTGGAGAAATCATAGGTAGAAAAAGACGTGGATATGAATCATGTCAATAGACAACATAGCAGATCAACTAGTTAAAGTCATACTCACAAAAGAGTTCGACGGACATCTTGGGGAAAATGGGCCTTAGAAATGTATGTGGTTGGCTTTAGGGCTAGCGGGAGATTGAAAGGATAGTGCCCAACAAGCCAACAAATACGAGCTTGTAAAGGGACTACCTTAGATAGCACTCTTATGGTTCATAAGATAATACACCCGTTTATTCAAAGTACGTGAATTAAACAATGGCCATCTTCATCTCTCGCGAACTTATCTAAGCGATTGGATGAAATCCTAAGATCACATTCGATTGTGGGACGGTTCACTTCAGTACTGAGTGCAATCATGAAACAGTCTCTAAGGTCGTGATCTTAAAACTTTTCCAAGTCATAGATTCCTATCGAGATGGGGTATCGAGGGAATTTCTAAGATTGTACGATTATGCATTGTTCACATGGAGTGAATTTGTAGAGTTTCATGAACAAGACATTTGATGTCAGTGCATATGACTAGGTGGTTCGATAGGGGATCAAATGCAGCGAACGACCCGAACAGAGAGACCCATCGTGGAAGTGCATTAAGCATATCGGTAATGGGAAGTCTCTCAAGAATTATAACAGTGTACGATTTAGTCCTCGGACTTGATGTACTAGGGCGAATTCGGTACACTGGAATACGGACTTTGATTTAGGAGCCGATCACGTAGCCTGATCATTGTGTGACTACTTTGGGTACGTATGCACGTGTACGCGGATGGTTAGTACTAAGATAGGATCTATCGACTCATCTTGATAAGATGAGAGAATTTCCTGTACGTGTGGGTACTACTGAATTAATATTAATAGGAAATTAACTCTGGAGTGGTCAATTAAAAATGTTTAATTGATCGGAGCAATCGATTACTTATTTATTGCTCATTAATTAAATCACGAAAGTTGTGGGCCTGCTGCCAATTGATGTTGAACCTAGAGGGTCACACACAATACAGTTGGACAGTGACAGTCGTAAAAGGAAATATTTGATTTAAGGAGTTAAATCAATAAATGAATTAAAGTGTTAATTCAATAAGAAGAGTAATTAATGAGAATGATTTAATTAATTTAAAGTGGAGAATTATTAATTAGAAGTGTCTAATTAATTAGTCATTTGGAATTTCTAATTGATTAAGTAAAGTGATAATTGGAAAGGTTGGTTAATAAATAGTGGATTAATTAATTCAACAGGATGGGCCGATTTCATGCTAAAGGATATTGACTAATTAATCGTTGATTAATTAATTAATAAGCATATGGGGCCGATTTGTCAAGGGAATGTTAATTAATTAATCTTGGATTAATTAATTGAACATGGCTGATTTTTATTAAAGAAATTAGTCTTGGATTAATTTCTTTATTGGCCGATTTTATGATTGGGGAAATTTGGGAGAGGCTTTATCTTGTGTAACAAGGGAAGAGATATAACATATCTTGTTTCCTTATGTGATAAGGATAGATATGCAAATATACATAATATATATAGAAGGAGTCTTCTAAATATAAAAGATATATCATTATCTCAAACTAACTAACCAAGTAACCAAAAAGCAAACCCTAATACAAGAAAAGAAGTGGCTGAAAATTTCAGCCTCTCTCACCCCCTTCCCTGTTCGGCCAACACTTAGAAAAATCGCCCCTCCTCTTTTGTTCTCCAAGCTTCTTCTCTGGATCTAGATCCAGTTTCTGAAAAAGACAACTCTTTATTCCTAGTTCTAAGCCCGAGGTTTAAAGAAGTCATTCAACCCATCTGGTGTGGACTATCTCTAGAGGCACAACACTTGGGGTGCTCTAGTGAACTTTTGAAGACCGGAGAAAAACCACCACCTTGCCAGTGGTGAGGTAATTTCCTAAATTACCTATTGTTTATGTTTTTGAATTATGATTCTATCCCTATTTTCGTATGAGTTAGATAACCGTACTCCTGGGCTCACGGGTTTTATGCATGTACGAAAAAAGATTTAATATTCCGCACGTTGTTTTGACAATCTGATCTTACACAGATTTCTGGTAAGATCGAATTAATAATATAAATAATGTTAACTCTACCAAATAAGAGAATGATCAATGTATATGTATATTCCGAACGTTGAGGTATAGATTACAAGTATTGAGGATCCTATTTGAGCATTATAGGATGCCGTACAAGCTAAAGGGTGAAATACATATAAAATGGCTGAATCTATCTATCCGAGCAGCAGCTTCGAGCGGAGTGCACCTGGGAAAGCGTGTCCGTTGTCATAAATGCTTGGGGTATTTATAGCCGAGAATGAGGATCGGCCCATAGGCCTGGGCCTGAGATCGGCCCAACAGTAATATTTGATCATGGGCTGCATCATGAGGATTAAGTTATCTAGGCTTCATCCCAAGCCCGAGTTCGCATCTTCGAGGTTGATATTCCTGTTCTTCGATCGTATATTAGTAATAGAAGGTGGAGTCCAAAATTCCCATCATCAATACTCCCCCACTTCTCGAGCGCAAAGTGAAGCTTAAGCTTGGAGAAGTATGTGATATGCCGGGGTGAGCGAGTCTTATTATGATGTTTCGGATAAACCTCGTTAAAAACCTAATTCGGAAAAACCCACTGGGATAAAAACCGAACCAGGGAAAAAGAGTGTATATCATGAAAACACCTTAATGACTCTTATTCATAATTCGTGATGCCGTGAACGACTACTTATTAAAACCGCCTTAATTTTTTCGACCTAGCTTCTCCGATCGTATAGCAGTAATCGAACACTGAAGTCTAAACGTTGTCCTTCCTCCTGTATTGGGCTATGGCCCAATAGTCCATATACTATAGGGACCTATCGTGCAATTAAAGAGAAAATAGGTTTGAAATTATTCTGCGGGAGTTCAATCGTCGTGACTATTCGAGGGCCGGTTTACAATTTAATGTCTTGCCCTTGTATATATAAGTTGATCGTCGGAGATTCATTTACACAAGACTCTCAAATAACCCAAGATCGGAGCGTATAGATCGATTTAGAAAACTCTAATACTTTGTCCGGTCGTTCTGAGCATATAATATTTAGTCTAACAGATCCCAAAGGCAAAAGCAAGGTAGTGGAAGAACAAGATGGTGGTCTACATGAGACGTAGACTGTGGAGACTCGATCTTCCGAAGCTGAGATTCCAACGGTCCCGAGCTCTAGTTCTAGTTCTGACAAGATAGGAGAGGAATCAAACTCGAGTTCGGAGACTAGTGAAAATGATACTTCGAGCGAGGCCAACGACGAAGAGGCTACGGAGGACGATGATCTTCCCTTAGGGAATAATGAACAAGCCAAGTATAAAATAGGTAGAAGTGTTGTTGTTACGATTTTCGAATGGACGGAACCTTTGACTAGCGCACGACTTAACAAAACCAAGAAGAGAGCCGATCAAACCGTTTGCCGCTATACTGAAGAACACCGAGAATACTTGGAGACCAACTTCGGTAAATACTTGGGTGA
This sequence comes from Penstemon eatonii, assembly GCA_038501285.1. Lineage (NCBI taxonomy): Eukaryota > Viridiplantae > Streptophyta > Magnoliopsida > Lamiales > Plantaginaceae > Penstemon > Penstemon eatonii. Next base: position 35,892,097 of record CM076711.1, on the reverse strand, counting down.
TGGATTTTCAATCGTCGTCCCAGCTCCCGAAGAGCGTGTTACTGATCCTCCCACGGGGTGTCAAGCTTTTTACACTAGGCAATTCTTTTACGGCCTACGGATCCCCTTTATCCCTTTAATTCGTAGCGTTCTAGAGGCTTTTCGCCTCTCTCCATCCCAAATTCTTCCAAATTCCATCGGGTATATCGTCGCCTTCAGCGCGCTAATGAAGGCCAAAGGGAAGAAAGCAGCTTTCCAAAACTTCTGGCGGGTTTTCCAAGTGAGTTCCTCAACATCTTCGAATGCTGGGTATGTATATTTCTCGCAGAGGTCGAATCGATCGATATTGTCGAGCAATGTTTCGAGCAACCTGAAAGGTTGGAAAAAGGAATTCTTTTTTGTCCGTGGCCCTGATACTCCACATTCCGCAGAGACACCCGGACCGACACCTTATGAGTGGCCTGGAGAGAGGTCTTGGATTTATGGTAAGGGAAAACTCGTAGGTCGGATGAATCACGAGCTCCCGGATGCATTCTTGCAAACCCTCTGTTTCGATCATTACCAAACCGCTTTGCTGACCCAAGAGAGGGTCTTGAGAATGGCAGGGCTCAGTGAGTGTTCTTATCCTGCCGATCCTATTAATTTTGGAGAATCCTCGATCACGCCTTCTGATGATCCAGCTAATCAAGTTGCTCGGGCTGATGGGGAGGATCCTGTTGCAACCGTTCCCCCCACCTTAGGTATACTATTTATTTTCCTATAACACTATTGATTTTTCTCGTCTCTAAATTAAAACCATTCTCAATTTTACAGCTGAGATTGTTGAGAAGTTTCGAACCTCCATAGCCGGTTTGATCGTTGCTTCATTTTCTACAGAGTCTCAAGGCCTGCCTTGTAAACAAAAGAAATCAAGGGCTACTTTGATGATTGAAGGAGCCAATGCCAGAACTGACAATTCCGCAGTTCCGAATGTAGCTATAGGTTCTCTCCAAATTGCTGCTGAGGGAACTTCACAAGCCCCACCTACTGGGCTTTTACGATCGGTGTTCCCGACCAGCACGTCTGACCCGAACGTGGCAGGATGTAGCTATTATATGCTTCAGGGGATCCGATCCCAAGAGATCTTTGAAGCTCGGATGGCCCGGAAAAGGAATAGCGGGGAACCCGAGTCCTCCAGAAGGGTAAGGCCGTTTGGTCGGAATCCATGGCCGATTCAATGTCGATCTGGCCGCACCGAGACAGATTTAGTAGACTTCATAGAAGATCATCTTCGTGGTCCGAAGGCCGCGGGGTATCCGGAGGACGGAACCATCGAGTCTGACTTTGGTCCCGTCGGCGAACATATAGTGGATAAGTCCTTCCGACTCCTAATGGTCGGGAGATTTAAAGAGGACAACACCGAGCTTTTTCAGAGGGACGGTTTTCAAATCATGGGCAATTACGCTCATGCACGTCAAAGGGTACGTTTTTTCTTCGACTGTATTAACCTCTTTTCCAAAATCTCATTTTATTACTGAAGTCTGTTTTCTTCGTAGGCTGGGGAATTATTTACTCACAAATCTTACCGACTAGCCATCTTGGAAGAGGAGTCTCGGCAATCTCATAACGCTCTTCTTGACATTCTGAAAGAAGAAGCTGTCAAAAAGGCCAATCAGTTGAGAGATACCTCTTCCAAGCTTTCTGAGGTTGAGAAGGAGCTCGAGGATGCTAGTAAAGAACTCGAAGGAAAGAGGGCCCTTGAGGAAGAGGTAGCAAAATTAAAGTTGGATCTCGAGCAGGCAAAGGCATCGTCCGATCAGGCATACGCTCGAGGTCGAGATGAAGGCAAGCTTCCAGCTATAAGGGAGTTTTTAGAGTCGCCCTTTCTTGACGCCTTGGTTCGGTTGCGATCGGGCGAAGTCAATCAGGCCTTCTTTTACAAAGGAGTTCAACAACTCCTTGTGGCCGAAAGGGATCAAGGCACTATCGATGAATATCTTCCCTATATGAACCCTTATAAAAATATTCTTGGGGAAGATTATAAGGCTTCCTCTCTTCCTCCCAAAATTGAGGGTCTAGATGGTCATGAATTTGCGCTGCTCCTTGCTAAATTTGGTGTTCCTATGCCCAATCCTGATATGCTAAAAACGGAGAATTCGGGGGAAAATGATGAGGATGTGGACATCGAGGGCGAATCCGATGATAAGGAAGGAGAAAATACCAACTCCCCTAGGACCAGTAATTCCAGTTCTGATAATCACAGCGGCGAAGGGGACGGCAGCTCGAGTAGCACTACTGATGATAGTTCGGAAAGCGATTTCGAGGAAGAGGGCGAAAAGATGGAGAAAGGTCGTGATTCTAGTGCCGAAGAGTCTGATCACTGACGAATATAGTAGGACTTTATTAACCCTTATTTTGTAGTTTGTAGATCCATGTACTTTTCGTTTTCTCAATTGTATGCATATTTTGCCCTTGCCTTTCTTAAATCAAATTGTTATCTCAACGAGAGCTTTTGTTGCCTTATACCGAATTCTTTTCTATAGGCGATGATCGTTTATTATAATGCTAATTGGATGCTTTCTTTGCTACAAATACCAAGGCCATTTTAGGAGATGCATGTTTCCTTATGCCAATAGAATAGTTTAAGGTCGAAAGACCCTTCGATCCAACTCCTGCCTCCTCATCTGATTTAAACACTTTTGAGATCGGAATTTCTCGAAAAGAAAAGAAAAGGCCCTTCGATCATCGTGAGCAAAAAGCCTATGCTCGCGGGTTTAATGACCGTAGTATCGGTCTTCGAAAGATTTTCTCCGACCATAAACTTCAGCAGGTGTAATCTGATTACGTAACTCTGATCAAAAGTGTTTTTACTCTTCTGCTCTAGGCCTTGCTGTACTCTGATAAATAAGTTGTTTTCGATATTCAATCAAATCCCTACCAATAATGTTACGTGTTCCATGTTCGAATACATTGTTGGTCAAGGCAATTTCCGAATTTCCGATCGTATAATGAGCAGATTTAACAATTTCCTTTCTTTCATAGTAGTTTGCATTTTTCTTTTTTTTTTTACCAAACATTACCTTATTCCTCGGGAAGTTGAACGGTTATTAAATCCTGACCACATAAATTTTTACATCCCGTTCGTTGGATCACATTTAAGCTGCTTCTACAAATGGGCCTCTTCTTAAATCGATATTCTTTTCCTTCTTAATGATTTTCTTCTTTGACCATGTTGATCGAGGAACACCCCCTTGCATCCCAACATTTGGAAATTCGAGCTAGAACGTATTTTGTGAGACATAAAGCATTGAGTATTTTATTATCGATTAGGATATCTGTAGACAAAGAAATAATTGCCTTCGAAGGCAGACAAGCTGCATTGCTGACCATCCACGGCCCTAATAACCCCGTCGGCCCTTCGAAGAGTGAGCCATTGCTTCTCCGGCATGGTCCTCATAATGGGGGACCTGTTGCCACAATGTCCACTGAGGGTGTGGGGTGGTGCAGATTTAATGAATGGGGTGGCGTTCGGATTGAGTTATTCGATCTCAAGCATCGAACTAGCCCATCAAATGTTCCTTCCTATTATCAACCAACACCCAATATTCGCTATCCTTGTAAATCTTTCGAGTATGGGCGTCATTGATCAAAGAGGCCCGGAAGGTTGGATCAATTTGTCATTTTTCGGGAATCACGAGACGTAATCGAGATGGATTGCGCCTGTTTTGTAATAGGATCCGCGTTTTCTTCTTGTAGCTTGTAATAGGATCGAAACTTTTCTCTTGTGGCTTGTAACAGGATCGAAAAGTAATTTTTGTATCATTTCACCTGTTCAGAAGTTTCTATGAATAATACCTTATGACATCCTTGCTTTTGTTTTATCTAATGTTCTTTGACCCATGATTGTGTATGTGCTCCGGACATTGGTAAATTTGAATGAGCTCCCTAGTGTAGCCAAAACAGTTCCTTACTCATCGGGAACCCCAACGGTTGTTAAATCTTAATCGTTCATCTTACAAGTTATCCGCCGTCGGATCTATCTCAAACCTTACTATAAAGTCGGCGTCAACTTTTTGAAACCACCTCTTTCACCCTATTGACTCTTTACTTGTCCGATCACGGTGATCAAGATCATTATCCGATTAACTCTACTTTTTGAGCTCAGACTTCGAACAATCTTCGAGCGGAAGAAAAACTACTTTGAGCTCGCTTAGAATATCGTCAGGCAAACATATTCTCCATCTGGAAGGCCAATAAGCCAAATCCACGGAATCCGCAGGTTACCGCATGGGTCTCCGATCGGGGGCATGTTGCCACAATGCATTTAGGAAAACTTAGTGGGGGAGGGGGGCACGCCGGAAGATAAAGTCACCCGACCAACTGCGTGTTCGTCCCTTTGTCCTCGGAGGACCGCAAATAAAGTTAAAAGCCTGCAGGTCCAAAGGAGATTCCAAGCTCGGAACTGGGTTAGCTCGGTCGATTGACAGGAAATGAAACCGAAAATTTCATAGGATTACAAAATGAAAATTGGATCGGAATGTAATATATTAGCTTGTATCGTTCTCGAAATGTAATCTTCATGCTCTTTTGAATTTTCAGATCTTTGTAATAGGATTACCATTGTACACATTCTTTTTTCTTGAAATGATTTTATAAAGCTTTTGTCTTCTACTTTGCTGGATGATCGAATAACAGATATATGTATTCTTAATCGATAACCAGACCGAATTTGGGTATTTAAATTGATACTTAGAATAATCAAACACCCATTCTTGGGTGAGTAGATAGCGAGTAATTCAATGAGTAACTAAAAATACCGATCCTTAGTAAAAACCAAATTTCTGATCGTTAATCGAATACGATGCTTCAAGGGTGGATATTTTGATTCGATAACCGTTGGTTTTCGAACGCGACTTCTCGATTATAGTAATGCCATGAGTTTTTCAAACCAGTGTCGTATTTTGAATAGTACGTCCAAAAGGTCTAATTTTTTTTTTTTTAAACAAATATCCCAGTGTTGGCCCTCAAATTGATTAGTAATTAAGGACCATATGTGTTTATAGGGTTGCTTCTTCTCTTAACCAAATAGGACCCTATTCCTCGGGAAATGTAACAGCCATTGCATTTATTGTTTCAGATCATAACCGTCCGTGACACGTGATCTGGTCCGTTGGTTCTAACCCTTCGCTGTTATAAATAGCTCCGACTTTTTCCAACATATTCTTCACTTATTATCAATGCCGCATCCGATCGCCAAAGCTCGAATCTTGAATTTTAGCAAAATGATCCGCAATCCTTCTGAAATAACAGAGTTTGAAATTAGGACTCGGACCCTGTTTTTCGATCCTAATCCCTTTGGTGCAGCCTTTCTCGCTTAGAATATTGACAGGCAAAAGAAATTGCGTTTAGAATACCGACAGGTAGCCTGCTTTCTTAGATATAATCCATCTGAGACGGGTTTGAATTCCGGTCATCTGGCGCTACCTCCGGTCGAGCAGTGGGTTAACCTCAGAGGAGCTCCTTAAATCTCGAGCATAGGCTTCTTCATGGATTTTCTTGAAGTATAGTTCCTTCGAGATTGCTTGGAGTAATTCCGTCGGGGTAACTTCCCGCTGTTCTGGATCGGATCAGGGTGTGAATAATGATTGTGCACAACAATCATTATTTACAGATGAAGATCTAAGATCGGTTAAAAGCCCTGTAGGTGGACTTCGATCAAGCTTTATCCCGATCTGCAGAACCCTCGAAGATGTGCGACACGTGGCGAGTGATTGTCATGAAGAATTTTTACTGAGTTCTGCATCTGGCGCTGACGCTTTTGGATCAAGCATGCTTAGTCTAGTTCATAGGATTTGTAGTATAGGAACAATTGTACTATTCTCTTCTAGCTCGAATTTCACTATTGTACTTGAGACTCCATTTGTATTATGCCCGAAGAAATGAAATAAAATTTTGTCTCCTTGTTTTTATTGCGTATCTTTTTTGAACTTTGTTGAATGCTCTCTTGATCTCATTGGTTGAATAGTATAAAAACTCTGTGATCGAACAAAATGAACCGGGATGATTGTAGATAACTCATATAATTATTTCGAAGTTGTTTAACTCAAATCTTGGAAAAATAAATTCCGATTGTGAGTGATTCATGTAAGTATCTCGAAATTATTAAACATGATATTCGGAAAAATAAATTCCGAGTACTAATAGGCTGTAACTCTAAAGACTCTCACAATCTATTGTCATTACTTCAGTGGGTCGATTGATATTTTTCTTTAGAATAATTGTCTACCAAATCGATCGGATTAACTCTGTATTGGTTAGTTGAGAAAATATCTGTAAAATTTGTTCTTGTCCATTTATGTATCATCGTTCCACTGCTTGAAATGCCTCACTTGGATAAATAATTTGCATCCATGATGAATAAAGAATCAATTAATTTGGAAAATAAATCCAACAATTTTGAAGATCGAAAATTCACTCTATGGGGCTTAGCAACAGCTTTCACCCTTTATATTTATTTCGGTCTAAGGGGCATATCCACGACTTTCACCCTTAGTCGTTTTGATCGGTCATAGCAACAGCTTTCACCTGAGGGTCTTAGCAACAGCTTTCATCCTTTTCATTTAATTCGATCTAAAGGGCATAACTATGGCTTTCACCCTTAGTCGTTATTATCGATAGACATAAAGATTGGCCATAATAATATCTCGAATATAATGAATTGATAATATCTCTGACGAATAAGACTTCCATTGGATAGATAATCCTTTGCAACATGAGATAACCGTAGACAAGGCGAGATACAAGATGGTGGATATTCTAGAAATGTGTGTATAGTCTTCATCGTCCATAATAATACACTTCCGAATCATGAATAAGACTTCCATAGGATAGATAATCCATTTACATATAGTAAGATAAACGAGGACAGGACGAGACGATGAGATAGTGGAAAAACTAGAGATCGGTGAGTAGTTTTGTCTATCCATTATAACGCATTTCCGAACCATGCTTCTTGTTAAATTGAGTTCAAGAGAAGATAAAATAGAACTTTCCGATCTACTGAGAGCAATCTTCCCGACGGCAGTGTTTATAATTTTTATAGTAGGAATCCCTCGGAATGATTGAATAAAGATTATAATGATAAAGACTGTTGATATCTTTACCGACGTCGGTAGCTCCGTTGTACGGTTATAATCTAGTTGGAGCATCGTACGATCCTAATTTCGACCTCAAATCGGCGAGGGCTCCGTGGGTCGGAGCACTGTCTTGTGGAAGGATCGGCGGAACTTCCGGTTGCTGAGCCGCCCTGGATAGATTATCAGGCTCATTGTTAATTGAATTCTGAACCCCCACAGCATGGGATGGTTCTCCTCGGTTATATGTATTCCTCCTCGTAGTAGGCATTTTTCGATCTAACACCCAAATAAGGCTCCACGGTGGGCGCCAATTGATCTTACACAGATTCATGATATGATCGATTTAATAATATAAATAATTTAACGCTACCAAATAAGAGAATGATCAATGTATATGTATATTCCGAACGTTGAGGTATAGATTACAAGTACTGAGGATCCTATTTGAGCATTATAGGATGTCGTACAAGCTAGATGGTGAAATACATATAAAATGGCTGAATCTATCTATCCGAGCAGCAGCTTCGAGCGGAGTGCACCTGGGAAAGCGTGTCCGTTGTCATAAATGCTTAGGGTATTTATAGCCGAGAATGAGGATCGGCCCATAGGCCTGGGCCTGAGATCGGCCCAACAGTAATATTTGATCATGGGCTGCATCATGAGGATTAAGTTATCTAGGCTTCATCCCGAGCCCGAGTTCGCATCTTCGGTGTTAATATTCCTGTTCTTCGATCGTATATTAGTAATAGAAGGTGGAGTCCAAAATTCCCATCATCACAATCGTACACCGTAAAATCCCCAACATCAACAACTTGTAATAGGACTATTCTATGTTGGACAAATCTTTGACTATGGTATGATTCACTTCGGTATTGAGTGCAATCATGAAACAGTCTCTAAGGTCGTGATCTCAAAAGTGTTCCAAGTCATAGATTCTTGCCGAGACGGGGTATCGAAGGAATCGTCAAGACTTGTAGGATTATGCATGATTCACTTGGAGTGAATTTGTAGAGTTTCAAGAGCAAGCCATTTGATGTCAGTGCATATGACTAGATGGTTCGATAGGGAATAGAACGCATCGAATGACCCGAACAGAGAAACCCATTGTGGAAGTGCGTAAAGCATATCGGTGATGGGATGTTTCTCAAGACTTAAAATAGTGTACGATTTAGTCCTTAGACTTGAGATGCTAGGGCGAATTCAGTATACAGGTTTGCGTGCTTCAATTTAGGAGCCGGTCACGTAGCCTGACCATTGTGCGCCTACGTTGGGTACATATAGTCGTATGCGCGGATGGTTAGCATCAAGATGGGATCTACCGACTTATAGCAATGGCCATGGTCGGTGATGGATTTGTAAAGGGGTTTCCAAATTTAGCAGTCACGCTGGAAGTATTATCCAGAATTAGAAAGTACATAATCGAGATAATTAGAGGTGCCGACCAATTCACACACCCTAGGTCTCGATCGGGAAATTAGTCGTTAGAGGGACCGTATGTACATGGTACTTATAAGAGGTGCGGTTCACTAATATCAATTCACCTGAGGCCTCATGGGCTTGTGGCTAGACATCGACCATGAGGTGTGGGTACTCCTGAATTAATAGGAAATTAATTCTGGAGTGGTCAATTAAAAGTGTTTAATTGATCGGAGCAATTGATTGCTTATTAATTGCTCATTAATTAAATCACGAAAGTCGTGGGCCTGCTGCCTATTGATGGTGAACCTAGAGGATCACACACAATACAGTTCGACAGTTACAGTCGTAAAAGGAAATATTTGATTTAAGGAGTTAAATCAAAATAAAAGAATTAAAAAGTTAATTAAAAAGATAAATATTTAATTAGATTAAATGGGCTAATTTAATTAAAGTAGTTAATTAAATTAATGCAAGACATTAGTCAGTTTAAATAATGGCACATTAGTAAGTCTTGCATAAGAAGGGCTTTTTTAAAGTGGCTATAAAAGGGAGGCTAAGAGAGAGACTAAAAACCTTAAGTGCAAAAACCAACCCTAACCGCTCACCCGCCCCCTTGCCCTGGCCGCGTGCCGCAACACCGCCACCGTGACCTAGGCCATGCCGCCCCTCTCTCTCTCTTGTTCTTTCCTTCACTCAGAGTTGGAACTAGATCCAACTCTACAATTGTCAAACCTTCCCTTCCTAGTTCTAAGCCTGAGGATCGAAGGAGTCAATCAAATCCATTTGGTGTGGACTATCTCTAGAGGCACAACATTAGGGGTGCTCTAGTGAACGAAAGAGAAGACCGGAGAAAACCGCCACCTTGCTGTGGTGAGGTAAATTTTGATTTACCACCCTTTTATTTTGTAATTGTTGCAAAATTGTATTTAACCTGTTCATATGTGCTAGTAAATAATTCCTAGGGTTTGGCTGTATGAAAAAAAAAATTTATATTCCGCACTGTTGTTTTTGACAATCATACCCCGTAAATCCCAACATCGAATGACTAGTTCCTAGCCCGAGAATAGAGCTTTACGATGAAAGCACTAATGCTTAATTAAGAAATGTCGATGTTCAACTAAGAGACGCGTTAAGGGATAGAGCAATTCTTTGAATACAAGCAGCGAAAGCAAGCATGCATATAACCAGAGGGTCAGAGTCCGATCTTTCAAGGAAGGAGATATAGTGCATAAAGAAGTTGAAGTCTCAGAGCATGCTGGAAAGTTACAAAAAAATTGGGATGGTTCCTATGTAGTGATTGGGGTAGGGAAGAAAGAAGCATATAAAATTGCTCAAATGGATGGAACTCTCTTACCTCGAACATGGAACGCTGTCAATCTCCGACTATACCAAGGAAAATAAGGAATACAACACAATAGTTCATTTTATAGATTGTTTGTTTTAATAATAAGCCTTTTTGTTTCCATTCGAAAGACTAATGTAATAAAAGCTTTTGCTTAAATTACTTTTCTATGTTTTAATAAAGTCATAGATTATGTTAATAAAAGCTTTCGCTTCATGGATCTCCTATTCCGATCTACAAAGGTTAAAACCAATTTTGATAAAAAACCTAAGCATGAGTAAATCGATTAGGTTGGTAAAAAGTCATTGACCTCCTATTTCAAGCTACAAAGGTTAAAACCTAATTTAACCATTTTTCGTATGACTTGATTAAATCAATAATAATGGTTTATGGGGTGTAATTATATAGTGATTATAGGGCCTAGTTACTTTATTCCGGATGGATCAATCTCAAGAAAGAACAATATGTAAAAAGCAATAAGAACACGAAACAGAGGATATTGAATATAGTATAGCAAAAGCTTTTCTATTAATTTGATATCAGATAGCCAGAGTATGTCGGCGTAAGCTCTTAATCGTCGTCTCCCTCAATACAATGTTGAACTAGGTATTTACTATGATATTAACCCTAGCTATAAAAGGAAACGTAATCCCACTAGGACTCAGGGTATTGATCCTTCTTGAACTCGGATTTCGGTCTGATCGCCGTGAATAGATGTCTCTAGTCGGCTCGAGTGGCTGTCGGTGAATGAGCTTTCTGGTCGAACCGATCAAGTATCTTCTAGTCACTCCGAGCATTATAAGGGGTATAAAACAACCCCCATCAGTACTCCCTCACTTCTTCGAGCGTATATGCAGTAGAAGCTCATAGAAGTAGATGGTCTCATACGACTGTCTTTTCTATGAATTGTGCCTCGTTAAAAACCTTACTTGGAAAAAACCCTGTGGGAAAAAATCCTAAGCAAGGAAAAGAGTGCTACATTTCATAGTTAGTCGTTTTATTGTTCCCGAACTGTAGCGTTGTTTCTTCTCGAGGAGGCGGTTTTTCTTCATTGATTTGCGGGAATATGATCAGTCACGAAAGGTTTTAAGCGTCTTTTCGGCCTTCTATATAAATAGGCGATCGTAGTTTTACCCATTTTTTACTTTCCACCTCCAATTTTCTTGCAGTAATTTTCTTATTCGATAGTTCTTATAAACTTCGTGTCCATCGATCACTATTTTCCGAAGATCGAATAATATGGCCTCCATTTCGAAAAATCCTTCCTCCTCTTCTGTTGAACAAGTCATTCCCGTTATCAACGTGGGGGCTTATCCTAGCCCCCCCCCCCCCCGAACAGACGGGACCATCAGAGATAATTATTCCTGACAAAGACACTTTCCATGTGCGGATCATTTCTGATGCTGAGGTCGCGTCCAAGGCTAAGAAGGGCAAAGGTTCCAACCCCCAAGTATCTGATCCGGTCGAGAGCCTTTTTGCGTTTATAATGACGAGACTTTTCATGAGGTTTTAGAAAATTATGCAAAATACTTCCCGGAGGGCTCCGAAATTATACTTCCATCCCCCGCCGATAGGGTTACCTCTCCGTCGGAAGGCTGTCGGGCTTTTTACACAGCCCACTTTAATCACGGTCTTCGTCTTCCTCTGTATGCCTTATTTCTGGATATTTTGAAGATATTTAGTATCTATTTGACACAACTGGTCCCAAACTCCGTAGCTTTTGTCGTTTGTTTTTCTGTTCTGATGATTGCCAAAGGGTTCCAACCCTCTTTTCGTAAATTTACCCAGTTATTTCGTTTTAATATTTCTAGCTCTTCCAATCATGGATACTTTTTTGCTAGTAAAAAATCTGGTCGATCCATTTTTGATTCTCCGGTTTCCAGCAATTCCGACTGGAAATCTTGCTTTTTCTTTGTTCGTCCTCCCTCTCATCTTACCTTAGCAGATGGTTCCACCAAACCATTCTCATGGGACCATGATTCCAAGTGGATTTTTTGTGGTCGCTCCATTGAGGGTCAGCTAATTCCTGACGATTCAAGGTTGGTAGAAGAGATAAAGGAAATGCGTGCTGACAAATATCAATCCGCTCTTCTTATCGGCGAGGCTTTTCTTCGTAAGGCTGGCCTAAGTTCTCACAATTTCCCTATCTCTTCTTCGTCTTAGTCGCTTGGTAAGCGTTATTTATTCACCCTTGTATTCACTTTATCTTTATATTTTAATAACATATTGTCTGGACTTTGTTCTCTTTAGTCTCCATGGTAAAGAATTCTCGGCACTCTACCAAAGGGAAAATGGTTCTATCAAAGTCTACCAAAACGGTGGAGAACCATGCAATTGAGCAAAGGGTGTCCAGAAAGAGGAAATTGGATCTGGGTCAAGATTCAGATGATTATAGAGAGGAATCCCCAGATCCTTCCCAGGAAACTCCTCAGGAAACCTCTTCTCCACAAACTCCGGGTCCTACAGGGACTGGACAGGGTTATCTTCCTCTCCTTCTCAGAACTTCCCTCGGTATTCGTGGTTGTCGAGGTTGGTCGATGCCCAATTCAACAGGCACTGGGGCTAAGAAGAGGCAGTTTTACAGTCGCTCTGGTGAGGACATTACTTTACTTGGCGAACAACATCCCAGGCCTACCCTTGTTGAGATGATTGAAGATCATCTAGCGGGGAAGGGGGCGGCCGGTTATTCTGAGCAGGATTCTTTGATCCATGATGAGAAAGAGAATGCAGCTGATAAGGCTACTCGTATCCTTCTCTCTGGCGTTTTCACACGTGACATTAATAAGATGCTCCACAAAGATCCCTTGGAGAAATTACAGAAAGCTTCTCTTTATGCCGACAAGGTAAATGCTTTTACGCGCCTTTCTTTTTATGTTAATGTTTCAGAATATTTCCACTCTAATAACTTATTCTTTTGATACCTCAGACTAGTACTTGTCTTCTATCCTTTGCTTATGAAGCTGCCCTATTGAGGTGATCTTACGCTGTTTCGTAGAGTGATCAAGGTAGCAAAGTAAATAGCTAAAACACAATTATATGAGTAGAAGATCAATAATGTATATTTCGAACGTAGGTGTACAGATTACAAGTAATGAGGGTCCTATCTGAGCATTATAGGATGTCGTACAAGCTAGAAGATAAATACATATAAAGTAACCTAAACTAACTTTCACGAGGCGGTCCGAGTAGTAGCTTCGAGTAGGGAGCACCTGGGAAAGCGTGTCTAGCGTCATAAATGCTTGTGGTATTTATAGTTGAAACGGTGAGCTAGCTGATCCATCCGCAGGGATATATTTCTCGGCCCAAAGGCCTGGGCCTGAGGTCGGCCCAACAGTAACCTTCGACCATGAGCTCTCTCTGATAGATCGGACCAGATAAACTGGGACTTGGGCTCGATTCCATGTCTTCAAGGTCGGGATTCATGATCTTTGATCCTGTCTGGGCTTCTAAATGAAGGATCCAAAATATCCCTCATCAATACTACCCCACTTCTCGAGCACAAAGTGAAGCTTTAGCTCGGAGAAGTATGTGTTGCTTCGAACGGCGGGATGAACGAACCATTTATGATGTGTGTAACGCCCCACTCAGACCAGATAGTACAATAACACTCATATATAAATATCGCACTATATGATCAGGGTGGTCGCCACCTAAATTGTCGATTGAAAACCTACTAAACTGAATCATTGCATTCCACATAGCTTAGATCAATAATATGAAGATACAAAAACTTGAAGGCTAAATTGATTAATTGTAATTCTTCCATAAATTTCACTATTTAGACTCCGTTGTAGCTAATCACAAAATCACCCTTATCAATAGATCGCGTATATCCAAATATATATCAACAAGGTGTGCTCCAAGTTTAAGTTGATATGTGATACTCCCACTCTATATAACATTTTTGCATCCCATATCTCTGAGGAAAGGACAAAGGAAGATAAAAGGAGGAGTAAGTCGTGTTTGACTTAGTGAGATTTAATTCATGAACTTGAACAAAATAAAGATATGAAAACAATAATGATAAAAATAATATGATGAGAGAGATAACGAGAATTTAAAATAGGAAAGTATGAGTAATTGAACTAAATAGAATAGTAATAAACTGAAGAAAAGATACCGAACAAATTGTAGTGACAAGAAATATAATGAACCGAAATATATTGAGCATGTAACATATCAAATGTGGATTTTAGGAATGACTATTGCGGACTCTAGAGGTATCTCCCTCGTAACTTCACAAGGATACACCAGACCAAGTCACAGTGTGGCGCAACACTGGAGTTGCCTCACGGATAATCACTCAGAAGTTACAGGGTAATATCTAGGTCCACATAGCACATACCTTCAGCATCTGTATTTACTTTTATGGCACCACCTTATATCCCCTAGCCATTGTAACTACCTTATACCTCCCATCGAGGATCTACCTCGAGAAAAAACAGATGGCATGCCCGGGCGTATGCCGATCCAGCTCGTAGCACAGCTACCTCCAACTATGCGCGAAACTGAATCACTGAGGGGTACTAAACAAAGAGACCATACACTGACGGCTCGATGCCGCCCAGCAGTCACCTCTGTTAGTCCCAGGGCCCAACTTCCCAAGGGCGTCCCCAAGGGTAATAAATGAAATAAATTGAACTAGAATCCGTACGAAGTCTGTTGTTCATACACGGCTCAATACCAAGATAACATTTGACGATCAACAAGAACATACTTGAAAAGTGTTTGATAACCATGCAGAGCAAAATATATCAGGATGTTGTATAACCAAATGAGCAGAGGATAAATTTTTCAGACAAGAGTGAGTTGAGTTAAAAAAAGATAATAGAAAATTATTCATGGCAAGATCATAAGGAATTAGTATCACCTTTAGAAATAACGAAGTATCAAATAACTAGCGGATGCTTGAATAATGTTCAATAGCAAACGATCGGAAGTACCAAAATGCTTGAACAAAATTGACACACGGCAATGTAGATCCGAATTCATAATAAAATGGAATATAGCAAGAAACATAATTGAGAGAGAGATTATTAAAAATATTTGATACGTATTGAATTGTTAGAAGTGAAGAAAGAGGATATGAATCACAAAATCTTGTCATTTTTCCTCAGGGCGTTGTGCCAAGATGGGTACACAAAAAACGGGAAACCTCACCTTCAAGTCTAAATGTTGGCGTATCCCCAAGACCTAATTCAAGTAAACAATATCAATGTTTGTATTCCAATCATAAACTATACTTTTCAAATACATTTTATCCCACTAATTAAACCATTAATCCTATGCTTGTGATTCTTTTTGTACATGAACCTAATTGTGCCTAACTCATAAATTTATTACAAATATTCATTTCAAGCATGTATTTTTTGTAAATTCACCATGTTATAGTGTAAAAAGTAAAACAAAGAACTAGTAGCTTGTAGCGTATTTTCATTCAACATCGGCAATTATGCTTGTGAGTTCAATAACTTTCCACACATGTATCAAAATGATGTTAAATTGAATTATATGATTTTCTACTTCAAATTAGTTCCATTAGGTTTGAGTTTTGCACTTACGAATCTGTCCCAAATTAATGTTAAACTTGCAGCAACATCCAAAAGTATTTTCTTTTTTTGGAGCCTAGATAGTATTTCTTCATTACAGCCTTTTTATTAAATTGGATCAAATATTTAATCCATTTTTATAACTTAATCAACATAGTATTCAAGTTGAATTTTACAATAAAATATTTTGAATTGAAAGAATCAACTATATTCAAGTTATAGTTTTCAAGAAGTTATAAGTTTTTTTCAATTAAATCCCACAAAAAAAGAACTAGCATCTATATTTATCCATTTTGCACATTTTGATCATATAATAAGCATTCTAATTCAACCTTCAAGCATCAAAGTGGTTTATATTAAGATAGAAGGCCAAAGTTTGGGAAAATAACTCAAACATATAAAAGGCTCAAAAAGTCCCGGATTATTTATTAGATCGCCCAAAAGAATTCTTGGAGGCCTAGCTATATATTAATTGAAAGTTAATCAAAGTTTAATCCAATATTCTAACTCATAATATACAAGGTAAAGTGTTATAAGACCATTAGTCAACCATATTCAAGTTAATAGACTTTAAGAAGTTAAAGGTTCATTAATGGTGTCTAACAACAAGAAGTAGCATCAAAGTTAATATATTCATTCAATATGCAAGTTTAAATCAACTATTAATCATATTATTTGATTAATAAAGTATCAAAGTGTTTAATATAAGGATAGAAGGCCAAAACTTGTGCAAATAACCCAAAAGAATCAAAAGACCCAAAACAGTCTGGGCATGTGTGACCCACTCGCCGGTACTGTTCATAAATCGCGCCACCAACGTGCTGACGCGCCGGAGGTGGTCAACATCGCCACCACAACCACAATCTACTCTTTGTCCCCTTTCCAACCATGTATTTATTTTAATAAAATACCTAGCCAATCTCAGGTTATGGACAAAATACGAAAGGTGCGCAGATTAGAGCAGTGTTGGTTCATACCTCAATTACTCCTTGTGTGATGATTATATTCAAGAAGGGCCAAAGGGAATTTGTTCTACACTCAAAGGGCTACATGACCATGATTCAGTTTGAAGAAATTCGTCCATTAAGGCCCTCAATCGAACCATCAAACGCTGCTACAGTAAAACAGGGGCTGCCCTGCTTTTCTTCTTCAAGTTTCCCCATGAATTTTACTTATTAAGGACATTAAAATTATTTGTGGAACTCTATATTACATATTTTAGGTGTAGATACTTTACTTATGAAGGGGAACTTGGAGAAGATGGTAGGGAAGTGAAGAAGTGAAGTGAAAGTGTGTGGGTGTGTGTAGTGTGTATGGAATGGGGTGAATGAATGGTAAGGGGAAGACCTTCATTTATAGGGGAAATTAGGGGCATTTTGGGAAAATTAATGTCTCCCTAAGGCTTTGTTTGGGAAACATAAGAATTGAAGATCTTTAAATACGATAATTCACTTGACCTAAGAAGATCGATTAATCATAACTATAAGATGCATTAGTTTACAATAAATTTTCTCATGCTTTGTTTCTCATATACTTTTATAAGATTTGGGAACTAATATATTTATCACATAATTTAAGGTTATATAGTTTGTATAAATAAGTTTTGACATGATGAATTATGATTTAAACTTTTTCTAATCGAGTAATTTAATCATTAAATCATAAACTAGTAGAATATCCACCATCTTATTCTAATACTTATTTTAGTCTTTCATTTTATATACCATGAGCTTTAATATTTTGTTCCATAGATTTTATGGATTCTATGACTTGTTTAACACAAAAATTGAGAATGTACTAATATTTAGACTAGAACTATTTTATTGAAAATTTAGGGACCATATGGGGTATCATTAGAAGTTTTGGGTATGTTTTATAAATATTTGAAATAATAATAATTTTAAAAATTATCTATTTTTGACAAATTCATTTGGGGTTTCACAATGTGTTTCGGATATGCCTCATTATAAACCTAATTCGGATGAAGGATCCAAAATATCCCTCATCAATAGTACTAAATGTAATTTTCCACTTTTAGCTCGAATTTCCTTATTGTAATCGAGAAATCTCTCGTAATTGTTTGAGAAGTTTATGAATGAAAGACATCTTTATATTATTGTCCTTAAATTCTCCTTTGCTTTTCTTGTTCGTATTTCTACGAAATCGATCTTTCGGTAAAATAATCGAACCCCAATTTTTGACAATTTGATAAATAAATCGTACACTAATAATTGAACTTGTCTTGCCGCTTAATAAAAATAAATGATAATCGATATTACTTTGATATCTTCTGCATATTTTGATCATTGCACCGTATAGATTAATCATCGGCCAGATTGGAAATTTTTCGATCTAAGGAGCATAGAAACGACTTTCACCCTTAGTCAATTTCGAGGGTCTTAGCAACAACTTTTACCCTTTTTATTATTTTTATCTAAGGGGCATAGCAACGACTTTCACCCTTAGTCAATTTCGAGGGTCTTAGCAACAGCTTTCACCCATTTTTTATTATTTCGATCTAAGGGGCATAGCAACGGCTTTCATCCATAGTCGATATCCAGGGTCTTAGCAACAGCTTTCACCCTTTTATTATTTCGATCTAAGGGGCATAGCAACGGCTTTCACCCTTAGTCGATTTCGAGGTTATCCAAGGGGCATAGCAACAGCTTTCACCCTTGGTCAATTTTTCTTCGAGGGTCTTAGCAACAGCTTTCACCCTTGTTCTATATTTGATTGATATGTATAGAGATTGGTCATAGCATTATAATATTTTCTCGATCGCATAATGATCTGATAAAATCTCTGGCGAATAAGACTTTTTCATTGAATAGATAATCTTTGATAACACGAGATAAAAAAGAAACAGAACAAGATACCAAAATAGTAGATAAGCTAGAAATTGCAAAATAGTCTTCATTTCCCATAATATTTTCTCAAATTAACAGCGTTCCAAGCTCGAGGCAGGACTTCTCCATTCGAATAAGCAATCTTGTATGAGCCTTTCTTCCCGACCTCGACAACTACGTAAGGACCATCCCAATTAGGGTGAAGTTTGCCAACATTCTTCGAGACTTCTACTTTTTTGAGCACTAGATCTCCAACCTTAAAGGTTCAGATTCTAATTTTCTGATTATAGGCCTTCTCCATGTTGGACTTTGTAGCTTGAATTTTCAATTTAGCACGATCCCTTCTGCTGTCGGCATGATCAACCTCCATTTCCCTCAACGATTGATTTTCTTTGGAATCATAAAATTCGACCCTGGGAGAAGCTATAAGAGTTTCAACGGGAATAACAACTTCCGAACCGTAAACCAAGCTGAAAGGAGTTTCTTCTGTGGCAGCTTTCACAGTCGTCCTATTTGATAGGATAGTGCCCAGCAAGCCAACAAATATAAGCTTCTTAAGGAACTTCCTTTAGAAGCAATCTTATGATTCATAAGATAATACGCCCGTTTATTCATAGTACGTGAATTAAACAATGGCCAACTTCATCTCTCGCGAACGTATCTAAGCGATTGGATGAAACCCTGAGATCACTCATGACTACGGGATTATTCACTTCAGTATTGGGTGCGATTAATCATGAAACAGTCTCAAAGATCGTGATCTCAAAAACGTTCCAAGTCATAGATTCATATCGAGACAGGGTATCGAATGAATCGTCAAGACTTGTAGGATTATGCATGATTCACATGAAGTGAATTTGTTGTCGTTTAATGAACAAGGAATGCTAGTGCATATGACTAGGTGGTTCGATAGGAGATCGAACGCATCGAACGACCCGAACAGAGAGACCCATCGTGGAAGTGCGTAAAGCATATCGGTAATGGGATGTCTCTCAAGACTTATAATAGTGTACGATTTAGTCCTTTGACTTGAGGTACTAGGGCGAATTCGGTACACTGGAATACGTACTTTGATTTAGGAGCCGATCACATAGCTTGGACATTGTGCTACTACTTTGGGTGCATATGAACGTGTGCGCGGATGGTTAGTAGAAATATAGGATCTATCGACTCATCCTGATAAGATGAGAGAATTTCATGTACGTTCTTAAATAATGATATCCGAGGAATCTGCGGCCGCAGTCAGTGACGGATTTGGAAAGGGGTTTCAAAATTTAGCAGTCACACTGGAATTATTATCCTGAATTAGAAAGTACAGAATTGAGATAATTAGAGGTGCCGACCAATTCACACACCCTAGGTCTCAATCGGGAAATTAGTCACTAGAAGGACCGTATGTACATGGCATTTATAAGAGTTGGAGGTTCACGAATATCAATTCACCTGAAGTTGGGCCTCATGGGCTTGTGGCTAGACATCGACCATGAGGTGTGGGTTCTCCTGAATTAATAAGGAAATTAATTCTGGAGTGGTCAATTAAAGTGGTTAATTGATCGGAGCAATCAATTACATATTAATTGCTCACTAATTAAATCACGAAAGTCGTGGGCCTGCTGCCAATTGATGGTGAACCTAGAGGGTCACACACAATACAGTTGGACAGTGACAGTCTGAAAGGAATCAATTGATTTGAGGAATTAAATCAATAAATGAATTAAAGTATTAATTCAAGAAGAAGAATAATTAATTAGAAGTAACTAATTAATTAATCAAGAATTAAAGTATTAATTCTAAGTGGAGAATCATTAATTAGGAGTAACTAATTAATGAATCAATTGGAATTTCTGATTGATTAAATCCTTAATTAAAGTGTTAATTGGAAATGATTAATTAATTAATGGTGGATTAATTAATTAAATCACATGGGCCGATCCATATGTTAATTAATTGATCTTTGATTAATTAAATTAAGCATATGGGCCAATCATTGTAAAGATAAATTAATCTAGGATTAATTAAATTTTACATGGGCCGATTTTGGGAACAATGATCAAATTAATTTGGGATTAATTAAAAGCATGTGGGCCGATTTTATTTAGTTGAGATGGCCGATTTTTGCTTGGGAAATAAGTCTTGAATTGATATTGATCATGTTTGATTATGATAGGGATTATAAGAGATTGTGTTATCTTGTGTAACTAGGAAAGAGATTGTGATAAATCTTGTTTCCTAAAGTGATAAGATCTTGTGTATCTTGTTTCTTGATAAGGAGAGATCCTTTCAAAATTAGATACCTATTAGGAGAAGGAGTCTTCTAATTAGATATCTATAAATACTAGATACACATAATCTATCAAGAAGAGAGAAAACCTAAGATTTATTCTAAGCAAGAAAGAAATCAAAACACAAGAAAACAAAGGAGGCCGAAAATTTCAGCCCCTCTCTAGCCCCCTATTGCAAAGTCGAGCCTTGTGAAAAATCGCCCCTCCCTGTGTAGGATTTTTCTCCAAGTTTTTCTTCCCAAATCTGAATCCAATTCCTGACGAGACAATTCCTTAATCCTAGTTCGGAGCCTGGGGATATCGCGAAGTCACTCAAATCCATCTGGTGTGGACTTTCTCTAGAGGCACAACACTTGGGGTGCTCTAGTGAACAACTGAAGACCGGAGAAAAACCACCACCTTGCCTGTGGTGATGTAAAATAGCTTTTACCTTCTTATTTATTTTTAGTATATGCTTGCTGAAAATAAATTCAACCTTTATTCATATGTGCTAATAAGAAACCCAGGGATTTGGTGTATAAATAAAAAATTTAAATTCCGCACTGTTGTAGTTGATAATTATACCCATAAAAACCCAACAGTGGTATCAGAGCCTAACTTATTATGCACATATGAAAAAAGGCCTGAACACTTCAAATTTTCGTGAATATGCCTATTTGTCGTGTTCTATGCATGGATCTTGCTGATTATGATTAATTATGTGTTCGGGTAAATAGCATAATTCTTATTTGGGCCAGATCTGCAATTTACGATTTTTATAAAATCTGGACAGAATCTGAAATTTTATTTTTCTGGAAATTTTGGGATGAAACTGAAAATCTATTTTTTCTAAGCGATAAGGGTCTGTTTGTAATTTCCGTAAGTTGTGGGGCTATTTTGCAATTTATGAAAACTTCAGGGGCAGTTTTTGCGATTAACAAAAGTTTCTGGAAATAAAATATTAATTTCTGTTTTCTGGGCCAATTTGCAAGTTCTGAAATTTTTTGGGGCTGATTTATCATTTCCTCAAGTTTTGGGGTCAAAACGTAATTTTCAAAAATTGAGGGACCAAACTGTAATTTTCAAAATTTGAAATTTCCAGAAGCTGAATTATGTTTAAAAGGTGTTTTATTATCCGAAGGATTAATTTTTCATAATTAGTAGTGGACTAAAGTAAGAACCATGAGATATTTTAAAAGGGGGTTTTAAAATAGAAATTGTGATTTAATTTTAAAAGGGGTTTTCAAATAAAATCAAAGGGTCATTTTAAAAGGGGTTTTAAAATGATAGTTAAAAGATTGTTTTAGAAAGGGATTTTTAAAACTAGAATCTAAAGTTATTTTAAAAGGTAGTTTTAAAATAATATAAGAAATAAGAAAATTATAATTTTGCTTGTTTCTTGCTCAACGTGAAATTGTTTACGTGGTTTTCGATCGCGCCGAGCCTTGACCTTTAGGTTAGATGTGATTGGTTGATTTTAATCTTATTGGTTTTATTGGGCCTGCGAGCCTTAAGTTTTGGGCCACTTTGAGCCGTTGTAATAGTTGGGGCTTTACTGTTTTATTAGTTTAGGATAGAGGCCCGTTACAGGCAAGGTGGGAGCCCAAGAAGACTAAAGGCCATGTATGCATGGTAAGATGTGTAATAGAGTAGGTCTCGGTGAAATCTAATAGATTGACCAATAGGACCATCGTCTTTGGCTCGATGGTGGTCCGCATAGGAGGCTCCCGATCGAAAACATACTGTGGTAGCATGCATGCTAGGTGTGAATGTTTTATTTTATTTGTTGATTTATATTTGGCTTGCGCGCTAGAATTTAGATCACTAAATAAATCATAAAGCATAATTAATGCGGTGAGATCTCGAGGAGAGTTACCTCAAACTTCCTAAAACCGAAAATCCCCTCTCGAAATAAAATATTAAGTCATATTGGGTAAACTATAGAATGAAGTTTTATAGATCCAAGCCTTCCATCAATAGGGACTAGTGTATGTTGTCTACTTATCGATAGAGGTGATCCAGAGTCTGGCACCTGAGTCGAAGAAAGGGACAATACACGAAATTCCTTGATTCTTGTTTTTAATTAAACTCGACAAGGGTTTGGACTGGTCGGGACGTGAAAATCGACCGATAACCAGTTACGGGGATTTCATGACCGGGCCAGTTGCTCATCAAGATTGACTGGGTTAGACTTAAACGAGTAGTAACATTTATGATGTAGCAGTGCTAGATAAATGCGAAAATCGAGGCAAAATAGCTTGAAGGTTGTGGAGTAACACAATTGGTAAAAGTATACCTACCTAGGGAGTTAATTGTATGGCCGCGAGTCGTGGGTGCAATTAATGTCTGCTGGGACGTCAAGACCTACTAGGAAATAGAATTTCCCGAACAATGCAAGGGGTTATTGTTTCGATAAAATAGTGGGAGAACTTTTTCGATAGAAAGACCAATCTTCGTTAATTATAAGTATTATTTTAAATATGTCTGCTTATTGTTGTCTATTATTTATATTTAGCCATGCCAATATTCACTGTCAATTGCGAACAAACAATATTGCAAATCTGGGAATCATCACTCCACAAGAAAGGCATGACCGGGTTCAAAAATATTAGTGAATATTGTTTGTACCTGATCAAAAGAGTCTAAATCGAATCAATGAGCTTGGAGCTAAATTGACACTAGATGATAAAATGGTAATCATCACAAATGGCCTGCCTGAATCATTCTCTCGTTTTATCAATCATTGTGAAGTTCCAAGTAAAGAAATTGAGACCAATGATTTGAATAAATTGTTAGACAAATATGAGAAAGCCCTCGAAAGTGGACAAGGATTGATCGAAGGAAAGAATTGTCCCTTGTGTAAGAAAGATGAGGAACTGAGGAACATGACTGATGAGGAATTCCGAAACATACTTGACCAAGGTATAACCTAAGTTATTTCCTTTTGATGAAAAACATCTTAAGATTTTCTTTTGATGTAAAACATCTAACATTTCTGGTTTCTGTAAAAGTGTTTACAGAGGATGACTGGAACGTGCTGCATGTAACCAAGTTCGGGTTTCGACTGCATATGAGGGAAACATACTTCAGGGAATAGGTCAAGGAGCATCTGGATTTTTCTTATTAGCAAATGTTTTTCTTTAATTCTGGATTTAGGCATTAGTTTTGTCTATTTATTTCGAACCTTGTACGAAACTTCTTAGCTTTACCATTATGAATGGAGTTATTTTAATTAAAGTTTTTAATTCTTACATAATTGCTTTACCGTTGTAAATAAAGCGAAGGAATAAGCATTGATAAAGCTTAAACAATTATGCTAAATCAAGAAAAGAAAAACAAATTAGATAATTATCCACATTCGATCATAATTCCTGAAAGAGGGAATCGATGAATTGTTTTCAATCATGGCTCTTGAAAAATAGAAGATTGATGAATTCAAAACATGCGAATCCTGTCTGAATAGGAAATCGAACAATTAAAGGTGTTTTGAAATACCAAGTGTTTAATGGATGGAAAACCATTAATACACATGTGGATCACTAAGGCATTAGTGCGAGTAATTAATTGCTTCATAAAGTATCCTGATAGCATTTAGGATACGAGTACTTTGGAAAGGTTGAAGGGTTCAAAATGTTTCATAAAGGCACTAAGTAAAGTGCAAGTATGAAAATGTTGAAAGGATTCAAAGGAATTTCCAAACCGAAGCAATTAAGGGCATTAAAGTATGATCATTCGATGTAATCGAAGTGATTAATACATAAGCCCTAAATTACTCAAATTATCTAAATCGAGAATTGAATTCTTGAATAGCGAGTTAAATCTAGTAAAAGGAATCGAACTATGAAAGACTAGATTCATCCCTTAAATTAGTATTGCTAAAACTCCTCAATCAATTCTGGGGGTCAACCCCATGACTCTAGAAGGATACTTTGACTAGTAACCTTTTTAAGTCAATTCCTACGAAAAAACCGTACTAACTCAAGTATCGTATATCATCCATGAATGATAAAATTGGATAGTAGATTCAATTGAGAAAATTTGTAGGGTATTCAACGAAATCCATTGGATATATGTTCCATGATCCTATAGAACGAAAGGAGTCCGTTGCTAAGGATACCCAATTCTTAGAGGGTGGTTCCCTCGCTAATAGAAATGGGATATTATCATGGAACTTGATGAAGTCCTAGACATGGACACATCTCTACAAATAGTGGAAGTATATTTTCAAACCTACTGAACCAAAATTTTGTACACCAAATTTTGAAGATTCGATCGAATTCGAAAAGAACTAGTACGTTCACGAATATGATCGATTGGATAGTGATCCAAGAACTTTCGAAATATCTATGTACAACATAGATTCGGGCACATAGCTTAAACGCCATGTGATCTAAGTGGATTGTAAATAATCCATTTGGAAACAACGAATCATAGAAGCTTCGTATGACTGCGAAGCATATCCATTGGATTTAAATCCAAAGGTAAAATCTATGACTCTGAACCAGTATCCCGAAGCTGGAACATGCAACTAGATGAGACAGTCAAGGCGGTTGGCTTTATCAAAACTGCATGTAAATCTCAATGTACAAAAGAATCAGTGGGAGTTTTTGCATTGTTCGTAATATAAACACTAAAGTTGACATAGATGTTGTAAGAGTGTTAAACGCAGACGAAAGCGTGTTCATTCATGCAATTCTTCATTAAAAGATTTAGGGATACATCTCACGTATTGGCAGTACGTATCTATTGTGATAGAGTAGAGAAGATGTTTGAAATCCCAAATCTAAGTACATGGACAAAACTGAATAAAATCAGTATGGAAAGTCATAGAGAGGACAGTTTCCATAGAGATGTAAAATCTCTCTCAAAAGTCAATGAGCCCTACATTTGATGAGTAAAGAGGATAATATCTCTATACACCTTCAAACTAAAAGGTGGCATAGTATATGCAACGTCATGTACAAGACCAGACTAAACAGAAGCTATGAATATCATAAAGCTACTGTTTGTCGAACACCAGTAAGGAGTACTGGATTACCGAAAAGAGCATTCCTTAAACAACTCTGGGAGTTCTGAGGATATATTACTGGTCAACGGTAATAATGAAGAATTGGAACTCGAAGGATTTAATGATTCGAGTTTCCCGTCTGATGTGAATATAATATTCTGGTTTTATGGGGCAACGATGATTTGAAAGGGGTTCAAAAGACAATCGATGCCGGGTTAACCACTAAAACAGAATATTTCGCAGTATTGAATACAGCGAAGGAAAGTGTTTGGACGAAAACTTCTTCCAATAAATTGGAAGTAGTACCTAGCATTGCGAGGCCTATAGTTATCTTCTATGATAACTTAAGGCAATTGCTTTAGCAAAGGAATCGAGATCTCACCCATGATCTAGACACAAATATACCATATGATCTGGAAAATCATAGGTAGAATAAGACGTGGGGTAAAACACGTCAAGAGACAACATAGCAGATCCACTAGTTAAGTCATAATCACAAAAGGGTTCAACGGACATCTTGAGAGAGATGGGCCTTAGAAATGTTTGTGGTTGGCTTTAGGGCAAGTGGGAGATTGATAGGATAGTGCCCAGCAAGCCAACAAATATAAGCTTGTTAAGGAACTTCCTTTAGAAGCAATCTTATGATTCATAAGATAATACGCCCGTTTATTCATACTACGTGAATTAAACAATGGCCAACTTCATCTCTCGCGAACGTATCTAAACGATTGGATGAAACCCTGAGATCACTCATGACTACGGGATTATTCACTTCAGTATTGGGTGCGATTAATCATGAAACAGTCTCAAAGGTCCTGATCTCAAAAACGTTCCAAGTCATAGATTCATATCGAGACAGGGTATCGAATGAATCGTCAAGACTTGTAGGATTATGCATGATTCACATGAAGTAAATTTGTTGTCGTTTCATGAACAAGGCATTGAATGCTAGTGCATATGACTAGGTGGTTCGATAGGGGATCGAACGCATCGAACGACCCGAAGAGAGAGACCCATCGTGGAAGTGTGTAAAGCATATCGGTAATGGGATGTCTCTCAAGACTTATAATAGTGTACGATTTAGTACTTTGACTTGAGGTACTAGGGCGAATTCGGTACACGGGAATACGTACTTTGATTTAGGAGCCGATCACATAGCTTGGTCATTGTGCGACTACTTTGGGTGCGTATGAACGTGTGTGCGGATGGTTAGTACTAATATAGGATCTATCGACTCATCCTGATAAGATGAGAGAATTTCCTGTACGTTCTTAGATAATGATATTCGAGGAATCTACGGCCGCAGTCAGTGACGGATTTGGAAAGGGGTTTCCAAATTTAGCAGTCACACTGGAATTATTATCCTGAATTAGAAAGTACAGAATTGAGATAATTAGAGGTGCCGACCAATTCACACACCCTAGGTCTCAATCGGGAAACTAGTCACTAAAAGGACCGTATGTACATGGAATTTATAAGAGTTGGAGGTTCACGAATATCAATTCACTGAAGTTGGGCCTCATGGGCTTGTGGCTAGACATCGACCATGAGGTGTGGGTACTCATGAATTAATAAGGAAATTAATTCTGGAGTGGTCAATTAAAGTGGTTAATTGATCGGAGCAATTAATTACATATTAATTGCTCACTAATTAAATCACGAAAGTCGTGGGCCTGATGCCAATTGATGGTGAACCTAGAGGGTCACACACAATACAGTTGGACAGTGACAGTCTGAAAGGAATCAATTGATTTAAGGAATTAAATCAATAAATGAATCAAAGTATTAATTCAAGAAGAAGAATAATTAATTAGAAGTAACTAATTAATTAATCAAGAATTAAAGTATTAATTCTAAGTGGAGAATCATTAATTAGGAGTAACTAATTAATGAATCAATTGGAATTTCTGATTGATTAAATCCTCAATTAAAGTGTTAATTGGAAAGGATTAATTAATTAACAGTGGATTAATTAATTAAATCACATGGGCCGATCCATATGTTAATTAATTGATCTTTGATTAATTAAATTAAGCATATGGGCCAATCATTGTAAAGATAAATTAATCTAGGATTAATTAAATTTTACATGGGCCGATTTTGGGAACAATGATCAAATTAATTGGGATTAATTAAAAGCATGTGGGCCGATTTTATTTAGTTGAGATGGCCGATTTTTGCTTGGGAAATAAGTTTTGAATTGATATTGATCATGTTTGATTATGATAGGGATTATAAGAGATTGTGTTATCTTGTGTAACTAGGAAAGAGATTGTGATAAATCTTGTTTCCTAAAGTGATAAGATCTTGTGTATCTTGTTTCTTGATAAGGAGAGATCCTTTCAAGATTAGATACCTATTAGGAGAAGGAGTCTTCTAATTAGATATCTATAAATACTAGATACACATAATCTATCAAGAAGAGAGAAAACCTAAGATTTATTCTAAGCAAGAAAGAAAATCAAAACACAAGAAAACAAAGGAGGCCGAAAATTTCAGCCCCTCTCTCGCCCCTATTGCATAGTCGAACCCTGTGAAAAATCGCCCCTCCCTGTGTAGGATTTTTCTCCAAGTTTTTCTTCCCAGATCTGAATCCAATTCCTGACGAGACAATTCCTTAATCCTAGTTCTGAGCCTGGGGATTTCGCGAAGTCACTCAAATCCATCTGGTGTGGACTATCTCTAGAGGCACAACACTTGGGGTGCTCTAGTGAACAACTGAAGACCGTAGAAAAACCACCACCTTGCCTGTGTTGAGGTAAAATAGCTTTTACCTTCTTATTTATTTTTAGTATATGCTTGCTGAAAATAAATTCAACCTTTATTCATATGTGCTAATAAGAAACCCTGGGATTTGGTGTATAACTAAAAATTTTAAATTCCGCACTGTTGTAGTTGACAATTATACCCATAAAAACCCAACACTATTAGCCCATAAAACTCCTGGAAGTTCATCGAGCCATTTGCCTTTTGCATCAGATAAGCGCTTTTCGAGAGATCGAACAATCTTTCTATTCACAACTTCTATTTGCCCATTAGCCTGCGGGTGCCCTACTGATGCAAAATTCTGCTGTATTCCGAACCTCTCACACCATTCCATGATTTTTTTTGCCGGCGAATTGTGTTCCGTTGTCGGAGATCAAAACTCTAGGAATTCCGAACCTGCAGACAATGTTCTTTTGTAGGAAATTTATGACTTGAAACTGAGTGATCTTAGTTAGAGCAACGCATTCAACCCATTTACTGAAATATTCTACCGCGACCAACACATAGTTTTTATTGGCCCTAGCCGTTGGGAAAGGACCGACAATGTCGATGCCCCATTTGTCAAAAGGCCAACAGATCGGAATAGAGTGCATTTGTTCGGCCGGCTGATGGATCAAATTCGAATGAATTTGACAATGGTG
This sequence comes from Penstemon eatonii, assembly GCA_038501285.1. Lineage (NCBI taxonomy): Eukaryota > Viridiplantae > Streptophyta > Magnoliopsida > Lamiales > Plantaginaceae > Penstemon > Penstemon eatonii. Next base: position 35,863,171 of record CM076711.1, on the reverse strand, counting down.
ACATTTCTTCACATAATCAACTGAGTCAGAAATAAGAGTGGGCCAATAATATCCCGCCCTCGAGCATTTTAGAGCTAATGCTCGAGCGCCACAGTGACTCCCTGCTTCACCGTCGTGAACCTCCTTCAGAATTATATTATACTGGTCTTCGAAAATACATTTCAATAAGACTCCAGAAGAAGATCGTTTATAGAGCTTATCATCGATTAAGGTAAATGACGGGGCTCGGTATTTGATTCTTCGGGCTTCATTAGTGTCTTCATGTAATTTCCGTTCCTTTAAATAATTAATGAAAGGATCGATCCATGAGATCTTTTGCTCATCGATTTCCATGACATCAACGCAAGGAGTGACATCTAGGTCGATGGCAGATGCATTTGACAATAGCCATGTAATTACTCCTTCATTCTTTCCATCTGCGATACCTGTGAACTTTGATAGCAAATCTGCCCATAGATTTTCTTCTCTTAGAACAGGCTGAATTTCAAATTTCTCGAACTTTGATATCAGATTCTTCGCTTTGTTCAAATATTTGATCATATTGAACTCTTTGGCCTCATAAATTCCTTTAACCTGCCTATGAACAAGTTCAGAATCAGTTAACACAGTAATTGACTTTACCTTTGCTTTCAAGGCCATTTCTAATCCCGCAATTAGAGCTTCTTACTCCGCTTCATTGTTCGTGACGACAAAGTCCAAGGTGATAGCGTAACTCAAATCTTCACCATTTGGTCCTTGAAAGTGAATTCCAGCTCCGCCTCCTTCCTTGGTCGAAGAGCCGTCCACGTGCATCAGCAAAATTGGATCATCGACCCTCCTGACTACATTTACTTCAGAAGCTACTTCATTTTCTAGGTTCTTCATACTATTGGACTCAACCAGGAAGTCAGCTAGCACCTGAGCTTTTACTGCGGTTTGGGGTAGGTACTCAATTTCGAACTGACCCAGCTCGACTGCCCATTTTATTAATCTCCCGGATGCTTCTGGCTTCGATAAGACTTGTCTCAAAGGTTGGTTGGTTAAAACAATGATCTTATAAGTTTGAAAATAGGGCCTCAATCTCCGAGCAGCCACTACTAAGGCGAGCGCGAATTTTTCGATTTCCATATAATTCTTTTCGGCACCCTGCAACAGTTTGCTCAAGTAGTAGACTGGTTTATGCTCGGATTTTTCTAACTTTAATAGCCTCCTCCGAAACGGCTATGTAGAGGTATAACGGTTCTCCATCGGAGGGCTTGGCCAACATCGGTGGTGAGGTTAAATATGTTTTCAGATCTTCAAAACCCTTGTCACATTCAGCGCTCCATTCAAAATTCTTTGACTTTCGCAACAATTTGAAGAATGGCAAGCTCTTATCAGCGAATCGAGAGATGAACCTGTTTAAGGAAATGATTTTCCCGATCAAACTCTGAATGTCTGAAAGTTTTCTTGGTGGTTGAAGATCAGTAATGGCTCGAATTTTTTCTGGGTTAGCTTCAATCCCTCGTTCATGGACGAGATAGCCGAAGAACTTTCCTGATCGTACACCAAAACTGCATTTTGCTGGGTTCAACTTCATTCCGTATTTTCTCAGAATTTTGAAGCATCTATCGAGATGCTTGATGTGGTCTTCCTCCGGCATACTCTTTACGAGCATGTCGTCCACATAAACCTCCATGATTTCTCCTATCAATTCTTTAAACATCATATTGACTAATCTTTGATAAGTTGCCCTCGCATTTCTTAAACCAAAAGGCATAACAATGAAACAGTAGACTCCTCGCTCGGTAACGAACGCGGTTTTATCTTGGTCCCTTTCGTTCATAAAAATTTGATAGAATACCTGGAAAGCATCCATCATGCTAAAAAATACAAAACCCACGGTGGAGTCTACCAGCATATCGATCGGAGGCAACGGGTAAGGGTCTCTTGTGCTCAACTTGTTTAAATCAGTAAAATCGTTACACATTCTCCATTTATTGTCGATCTTGTCACCTTTAGAGACTAGAACCACATTACATAACTATTAGGTAAACTTAATTTCTCTGATTTGACCGGCATCTAACAACCTATCGACCTCCGCATTGATGATTTTATCTTTTTTGCGTCCGTGATTACGCTTCTTCTGTCTTACTGGCTTGGCCTTTGGATTGACGTTTAATGAGTGGGTAATCACGCGTGGGTCGATCCCCACAATATCATCCGAACTCCAAGCGAAAACATCTACATTCTTCCGCAAAAAGTCGATGAGCATGGTTTCCATACCTTCACTTAACTCTGTTCCTACCCTGGTAAATTTCTCAGGGGATCCTGGAACCAAGATCACCTTCTTATGATCGGGCGCTTTCATGCTCATGTCCACGTTTTTTCCTTTCTTTCCTTGTAGCTTTTCACAATCGGGAATTGGTAAATTCGAAATTGATCCGGATTCCAGATCAGTCAATTTTCTTTTCGTCGGGATTTCAGGTTCAACTTTTTTCTTTATATTCAAAGACGAGTTATTAACACTCCCAAGCCATGTATTGGTCGTTTCTCATCTCCCCAACTCCTCTATCAGTTGGGAATTTCACCTTTTGATGATAGGTAGAAACAACTGCCTTGAAGGCATTTAAAGCCGGTCTTCCCAGTATGGCGTTGTATGCGAAAGGTGTTTCCACCACCAGAAATTTTATCGTTCTTGTCATACTCTTCGGCTTTTTTGTGAGAGTCGTGCTCAACAGAATGGTTCCTAGTGGAACAATCTCGGAACCCCCGAATCCGACTAAAGTAGTGGCTACTCGATCCAGATAAGGATGTTGAAGGTTCATCCGTGTAAGAGCTTCGGAGGAGATAATGTTCGCCGAACTTCCACTGTCAACCAGAACTCTTTTGACCTCATAATTGGCAATTTTCAGAGTTAGCACCATGGAAAAATCTAGGTCATCTTCACTTATATCCCAAGTAACGTCTGAGGGTCGATCTGCATCTCTGAAGCTTATAACCTGATTTTTTATGGATGGGAATTCCAAAGAGAATATTTCCTTTTTGGTCAAAACAGTTGTTTTTATCGACCTCATCGTTCTCTTTCTGGCATTTTTGCTGTCTCCTCCCGCCGGTCCGCCAGCAATCATGTTTATTACTCCGTTCAACTGCTCATCTGCCTGATTTCGAGCCTCCCTTTGTTGATTGATAAATTTTCGAGGACTCCTGGATCTATAGCGATTGTTATAGTTATCTCTTTTAACAAATTCGTTAAGTTTTCCTTGCACGATTAATTTTTCGATCTCAACCTTCAATTGGTAATAATTTTTAGTGCTATGTCCCCGAGCTCTATGATATCGGCAATATTTGTCATAACCCATCGCTCCTGGTCTTACCTGAGTAATTCTTTGAGCCTCGGGAATTAAATTCCCTTTCTCCAATACAGTCAAAATTTCCTCCTTTGAGGTGTTCAACTCGGTAAAATGGATTTTTCCAGGTCGTGGAGGCTGATTTTGATCGATAGATGGACCTTGGGCATTAGTTCTTTGGGTCAGCACCTACGGTTTGTAGGTGTTGAGTCGTTGCCATACTAATCCTTTACTCGATCCTCCGTAATCACCTGGTCTTGGAATAGGAGCTCGATCTTGCTTTTTGTTGAGAGGGAGTTTTATGTTGTGTGCGTTTTTTAGCTTATTCATCTCTTCCTGAATCATATACTTCTCAGCAATCTCCATTATCCGCTCAAAAGACTTTGGTTGCTTTCTGCATAACGCATTTCCGAACTGTGTGTTCCTCGTTAATTCTAACATCAGAGAAGATAAATACTCGATTTGAGGGGTATCAACTTTCAGAAGTTCGATACTGAATCTTGCCAGCCATTGCCTCAGAGTTTCTCCATCCAATTGCTTGACCGTTCCCAAATGATTCGCTGGCAATCTAGGTTTTCTCTGGCTTGCAAATTGGTGTTTCAACTTATCACAAAATTCTTCGATAGAAAATATAGAATTTGGCGGCAGTTTTCCGAACCAATCGAGGGCAATCCCCTCGAAGGTGGTGACCATAATTTTGTAGCAGAAGTCCTCCGAGTGCCCATATAAATTCATCACATTGATAAAACTGTTGATATGTTCCCCGGGGTCGGTAGTCCCGTTATACCGTGGTAACCTTGTTGGTACTGTTTCTGTATTTCTAGCTTCACGTATCTCTCGGCAGAATGGCGAGCATCGCATGATACTATTTTCGATCTCCCTATCCCGAATAGTTTCTCTGTTTTGAATCATCTCAGTGCGCCTCGCGGCTGCACCATTCTTTCCAGCTCGGAATCTGTAATCCTCTTATAGATCGGTTTCTTGCTTTTCACCATATCTATAGGTTGACTCTCTCCTACTACCGAATCCTCCACATCATGTATCGTCTTTTGACGAATCCCTGGTCGACGGGGCTGCTCGGGGAAGGTTTGGTGCCAGTGCATTTGATATGGATCGTGGTACGCTTTTCTCCTTCTGGATGTTCGAAGAATGAAATTCTGGTATACCATGCACTGCTGGCTGATCTACGAGTGACTATTCGGCCCTTCCACTATTCAGAAACTCCCTGCACATAGTGCCTATGATAGATCTCAGGTCAGCGACAGTCGTGCGGATAGGTGCATCGTCCTGGGGAATGACTGGTGGAGCTTCTGGTTGTTGAGCCGCTCGAGATAAATTATCGGGCTAATTGTTAACTGAGTTCTTTGCTCCGGCTGCATGGGAAGGCTCTCCTCGAATATATGTATTTCTCCTCGTTGTAGCATTTTTCGATCTAACGCCCAAATAAAGCCCCTCGGTGGGCGCCAATTGATCTTACGCTGTTTCGTAGAGTGATCAAGGTAGCAAAGTAAATAGCTAAAACACAATTATATGAGGAGAAGATCAATAATGTATATTTCGAACGTAGGTGTACAGATTACAAGTAATGAGGGTCCTATCTGAGCATTATAGGATGCCGTACAAGCTAGAAGATAAATACATATAAAGTAACCTGAACTAACTTTCACGAGGCTCCGAGTAGTAGCTTTGAGTAGGGAGCACCTGGGAAAGCGTGTATGGCGTCATAAATGCTTGTGGTATTTATAGTTGAAACAGTGAGCTAGCTGATCCATCCGCAGGGATATATTTCTCGGCCCAAAGGCCTGGGCCTGAGGTCGGCCCAACAGTAACCTTCGACCATGAGCTCTCTCTGATAGATCGAACCTGATAAACTAGGACTCGGGCTCGATTCCATGTCTTCAAGGTCGGGATTCATGATCTTCGATCCTGTCTGGGCTTCTGAATGAGGGATTCAAAATATCCCTCATCATAAGGCAACAGTGCGAATTTCTGTTGGAATAGTGGTTGGGTTGCCTCGATTGTCAGAACAACGAAAGTTCGGAATTTAAAATTTTTCGAAGCACCCAAGGTCCCATATAAGATTCTCCATATTATTTATACGCAAGCAATAAACAAAAACACACATTGAATTAAACAAGGGGTTTTTGCGATTTACCTCACCACAGGCAAGGTGGTGGCAACCTTGAGTTTTGATTCTGAATCTGGATCTGGATCTGGTTCACAGAAGTGATCCAAGCGTCTCACCTCCAAAGATAGTCCACACCAACTGGATTCTGGCAACACCTCCTAGTCTTAGGCTCAGAACTGGATCTAGGAGATTTGTCGTAGCAGGACTGTGCAGATCTACTTGGCAAGGCAAGATATAACACGGGGGAACAAGGGAGAGGTGACGGCGGCGGCGCTAGGGCAGCAGGTGGCGGCAGCACTTGATTGGCGGCGCAAGGAGAGGGGGCGGCGGCTAGGTCAGAGAAAAGAGGCTAGGGTTTTTGCTAGGGTGTTTGCTTTTTGAGCTCTAGTAGAACCCTATTTATAGACTCCCTTTTGACCTAGGTTTGCAAGACTCCTTATGGGCTTTTAATTAAAGGCCCATGTCTTGCAAGCCTTTCATTTAATTAATTACTTAATTAAATGCCCAATCCAATTAAATCAATATTTCTTTTATATAATTAATTAGTAACTCAATTAAGTATTTAATTAATTAAGTCAGCCAATTAATTAGTCTCCCCCTTCAATTAAATACTTTAATTCATTTAATTGATTTAATTACCTTTAAATCAATTAATTCCTTTAGTATCCTTTTTCAACAGTCACCGTCCAATTGTATTGTGTGTGACCCTCTAGGTTCACCATTAATTGGCAGCAGGGATAAATTGCTCCGGTCAATTAAACAACCTTTAATTGACCACTCCTAGAATCAAATCCTCTATTAACTCAGGAGTACCTACACTTCATGGTCGATGTCTAGCCACAAGCCCATGAAACCCAACTTCAGGTGAATTGATATTTTGGAACCTCGTCTCATATAATTACCATGTACATACGGTCCTTCTATCGACTAATATTCCCGATCAAGACTTAGGGTGTGTGAATTGATCGGCACCTGATGGGGGCTATTTCGCACCCTACATACTAGTCTGATCGAACAAAGATTACAAGATCGATTCGACCAACTCTAACGGATCGAGATCTTCTTACTGACCCAGCCTGATGCCGCTCGCTCCGAGTAAAGATTACACTCCGGACCCAAGAAGGATAGGTTGGGCCGAGTCCAACTAGGACTATGATTCCTTGTAATACTAGGTTTAGCGTAATATAAATACCTAGTTATTCATGGTATAAGACAACTACGAATTCTCTTAATTCTGAGATTACACAAGAATACATTGATAACAATAGAACTCAATAATATCCATTATTATTGCAGAACTTTACCTCCATATCATTGCGTTCTTAATTTCGTTAATGGTTTTACTTCTTGCCTTTGATTATTGCTTTTCTTTGTAAACGATCCATCCAGAATAAAGTAACGGAACCCAATATACTGAGTAATTCAATATCCTAACCCCCGATATCACAAATTCACTGATATTAAATTAACCCGACGAAAAACGGTTAAATCAGTTGGCGCCCACCGTGGGGCTAGGTTAATTATTCGATCGACATATGGCTCGCCCAAGGAAAAGCGCTCGTATCGGAGCAAGAAGTAACACAACCACCGGTCATGACACATCTGAAGATCCACAAGGGAACGACAATAATAACGTTCCCAACACCGACGAGAATTTACAGAATACCCATCCCCGAGATCATGAACCCCTAGGAGGTCCTCCCGGCACGATACAGGAAGAGCCGGAAGTCCCCGAGATCCCTGCTCCTCTCCCGGGTGCTCAGGAGAAATTACGACAAATAGCGATGCTCTTTAAATCACTCTCCCCGGAAGAATTACTTGTGCTTGATCAAATTCCGCAAAATCCTAAGGCTGCCAGGACAATTCCTGCTCGGGGAACGCCCGGACAAAACGATCATGTATCTCAACAAGCTGATAGCCCACCAAGCGAGCACCGCTCGCTACACAGTCCACAACAGGACAATTCGAAACCCACCGACAACAATCCTCGAAGGAAACGAGGTCACAGAAAAACCCCGGCGAGGCGCAGTAGATCCAGGGAACGAACAATTATCCCTATTGAGGATGATATAGATGATACAATCCCTGATCGACCACGAACGGCTCGACTGACGGAAAGAGAAATCGAAAGGATGGTGCAGGACCGACTTGAACAACGATTACGGTCTATTCAAAATCCGTGGGCCCGAACCACGGAACTCCAGGAAAGCCTTGCGGCCTGTTCTCCCTTTTGCAGGGAAATAAAAGAGGCACAATCGATCGGACAAGTCCCGGGCAGACTACCTCGCTACGATGGAACCACTGACCCGGATGATTATATTTTTAGCTTTACGAATATAATGAATTTATATGCCCACTCTGCTGAATTCACTGCCAAATTAATGGTAACCACATTCGAAGGACTCGCGTTGGACTGGTTCGCGAAACAACCTGCCAACTCCATATTCAGCTTTAGGGAACTCTGTAACAAATTGACACAGCAGTTCGCCAGCCAAAAGAGACAAAAACTTCCAATGAGCTACCTTGGAACTATATATCAACAAGAAGGAGAATCCCTAAGGAATTGGTTGGCCAGATTCAACGTAGAATTGCTTAAAATCGATTCCCCAAATATTGACTACATAATATCTATCCTCTTCGATCTCACTAAAAACAGGCAGTTCGGGAATGCCCTCAGTCGAAAGCAACCAAGAACGTTCGCCGACATCATGAGCCTAGCATCTAAGTATATGACCCAAGAAGAGATGAATTCCTTTAAGGATAAAAACAAAAACAAAGTTACGGCTACAGGGTCTAAGCGCCATGATAGGATTCCCGCCCAAAGATCCTTGGATTACGAGCGATCTTCCAAGAGAGGTAACAAATTCCAGCGACTGGAATACAGCGGAGCCGACCGAGAAAGGCAACCTAATTTCTACCAAAGACCAAGAAACCCTGAACCACCAATCAGAAGCAGAGTGAATCAAGTAGAACACCCAAGATTAAATGCTCCAATCGAAGAAATCTTGGAAGTTCTAGAAAGGAATAATTGGATTCCTGAGGCGAGGAAAATCGCTCAGCCCAGACCAGGGTCTAGAAACTATGATCAATACTGTAAGTACCATAGGGCACATGGGCATCGAACGGAAAATTGTTTTCACCTTAAGAGAGAAGTTGAAAAACTGATCGAGCAAGGAAAACTAGACGAATACATAGAACGAGATAATCGCAAAAGGGAAAGAAGCAGAAGCCCCCGGAACGGAACTCAAAGGAGAAGTTCTCATCGAAGGTCACCAGAACATCGACCTACTCAGGAGTTGAATCACGACCAGATCAATGGAACTATCCACACTATATCCGGGGGGCCTGCGGGTGGAGATAGTCGCAATGCTCGACGAAGAATGGCAAGATCCCTAATTGCAAGTTCTAAATATCCAAAAGAAATATGGACGTTAGAAAATAGGCCAACAAATCACGAGCCGATTAGCTTTAACGAAGGCGAAGTACCTAAAAACATTACTTGGGATACGAAAGAAGATAACCCAGATTTCCCTATGGTAGTGTCGTTAGAAATAGCGAATTACAATGTGAAAAGAATCCTAATCGATAATGGAAGCTCAGCAAATATCATCTCCAGGGAGGTTCTAGCACAAATGAACCTCGGACAAATAAACTTACAAAAGGTAGCCACACCGTTAGTAGGCTTTGGAGGGTCCGAGATCATCCCCAGCGGAACGATATCTTTGAGTGTATCGCTCGGAAAGAAGCCACTTCGAACAGTGAAGCTGGTAAAATTCCTAGTGGTAGAAACACCCTTCGCTTATAACGCTATATTAGGGCGACCAGCCCTTAATCTTTTTCGAGCTGTGGTCTCTACCTATCACCAGAAAATAAAATTTCCGACCGATAGCGGCATTGGAGAAATAACGAATGACCACTGTATGGCGTGGGATTGCTACAGCACGTCGCTGACCTTGAGAGAACATCCTAACCCTATTACTCCGAGCAAGAGAAAGATCGAAGACGATCCAATTAGAAATGAGGTCGAAATTCCTATTACTGATCGATTAGATAAAAAGGGGAAAGAACCACTAGATTTATCCTTGCAACCCCCAGAACATAAAGATATAATTCTAGTAGAAGGCGACTCGTCCAAAAGGACAAGAATTGGTACAGAATTGAGCAAAGAAGGAGAAGTAATGTTAATCGAATTTCTAAGAAATAACGTGGACGTTTTCGCTTGGAGTGCAAATGACATCGAAGGGATCGATCCTCGAGTAATCAAGCATACCCTAAAAATTGACTCTTCGGCGAAACCCGCCAGACAGAAGAAAAGAAATCATGGACCAGTGAAAGATAAAATCATTAAAGCCGAAGTTGAAAGACTGATGGAAGCAAAACAAATCCGAGAAATACATTTCTCGGAGTGGCTATGTAATGTTGTACTAGTAGCAAAGGGGGATAAAAAGGACAACAAATGGAGGATGTGTAATGATTTCACCGACCTTAACAAGTTATGTCCACGCGACCCTTACCCCCTCCCAAGAATCGACTTATTGGTCGACTCGACTGCTGGCTTTGCGCTGTTCAGCATGATGGACGCCTTCCAAGGCTTTTACCAAATATACATGGACGAGCGCGACCAAGAGAAGACCGCATTCATAACCGAACAGGGAGTATACTACTTTATAGTAATGCCGTTCGGATTAAGGAACGCTGGGGCTACATACCAAAGATTGGTAAACCTAATGTTCAGGGAGTTAATCGGAGAAATAATGGAGGTCTATGTAGACGACATGTTAGTTAAAAGTATGAATGAAACAGATCACGTAAAACATCTAGATCGATGTTTCCAAATCTTAAGAAAATATCGTATGAAGTTGAACCCCGCAAAATGCACCTTCGGTGTTAAGTCAGGAAAATTTTTGGGATATTTGGTACACCAGCGAGGGATAGAAGCCAACCCAGAAAAAATTCGAGCCATAACTGAAATGAAACCTCCCAAGACCATCTCTCAAGTGCAAAGCTTGGTTGGGAAGATCGTAGCGTTGAATAGATTTATATCTAAATCGGCGGATAGAAGCTTGCCCTTTTTCCAAACACTTCGAAAAGCGAAAAATTTTGTTTGGACCGAAGAATGTGAACGAGCTTTCGAACAACTCAAAGAATATTTAACATCCCCTCCGATGTTGGCCAAACCAACAGAAGGGGAACCATTGTACTTATACATCTCCATCTCCGATACGGCCGTTAGCTCGGTCCTAATTAAGATAGAGGGTTCAGAGCATAAGCCTGTCTATTATCTCAGCAAGTTATTACAAGGGGCGGAGAAGAATTACTTGGAAATAGAAAAATTCACGCTGGCTTTAGTAGTGGCTGCACGAAAACTCCGACCCTACTTCTTAACCTACAAAATCATCGTTTTGACGAATCAACCGCTAAGGCAAATCCTAGCGAAACCAGAAGCCTCCGGACGACTAATCAAATGGGCCATCGAACTCAGCCAGTTCGAGGTAGACTACAAACCAAGGATTGCCATCAAGGCCCAGGTGTTGGCTGATTTTATACTAGAAACACCGACGCAGGCCACTGAATCATCGAACTGTCACAACAACGATGTCTTGATGATCGAGGATCAAACTTGGTTAATGCATGTCGACGGTGCTTCATGCCGAGAAGGGGGAGGCGCCGGAATCAACTTCACTGGACCAAATAAGGAAGATTTGAATTACGCGATAACATTGGACTTCATCGTAACAAACAATGAAGCCGAATATGAAGCGTTAATCGCAGGAATGGAGATGGCGATAAAAGCCAACATAAAGAGTCTTAAGGTACTGACTGATTCGGAATTAGTACAAAGACAAATAGAAGGCCTATACGAGGCTAAAGAGTTCAATATGATCAAATACCTCGCCAAAGTGAAATCTCTAGCTGGGAAATTTGAAAGCTTCAGTATCCAGAACATCCCACGTTCGGAAAACAAATGGGCCGATCAGCTATCAAAATTCACAGGATCCCATGACGGAAAGACCGAACGGGTGATTAACTGGTTAATATCTAATACACCAGCAATCGACATCGATGAAATACCGATAATCGATATAATGGAAATCGAAGAAGCCGAAGAAAACTGGATGAACCCAATGAAAGACTATCTTCAAGATGGAAAACTACCATCTGATCAGAATGAAGCTCGGAAAATAAAATATCGAGCCCCAAAGTATACACTTGTAGAAGGAAAACTCTACAGACGATCAGTATCGGGAATTCTCCTGAGATGCATCCCTGAATCACAAACCATGGATATACTGCGAGAAATACATGAAGGAGACGCAGGAAATCACAGTGGATCGAGGGCATTGGCCTTAAAATGTCTCAGAACAGGTTACTATTGGCCAACCATCAATAAAGATGCCGCTCAATATGTCCAAGAATGTCATCACTGCCAGATCCATGCTAACATATGTCATCAACCAGCAGAAAATATGCACCCTATCCCGATTTGTTGGCCGTTCGATCAATGGGGAATGGACATCGTGGGACCTTTCCCAACAGCTAGATCAAAGAAATCCTATGTCCTGGTCGCTGTAGAATACTTCAGCAAATGGATAGAATGCGTCGCCCTCGCACGAATAACCCAATTCCAAGTTATTAACTTCCTCTGGAAATTCATAGTCTGTCGATTCGGCATCCCAAGGGTCCTTATCTCCGATAATGGAACTCAATTCGCGGGAAAACAAATAATAGAATGGTGTACAAGACTCGGAATTCAACAAAATTTTACCTCGGTAGGACATCCTCGAGCAAACGGACAAACTGAAGTAGCAAACCGAGAGATAATAAAATCTTTGGAAAAAAGGTTAGGAGCTGCCAAAGGAAAATGGCTCGATGAGCTACCAGGAGTTTTGTGGGCTAATCGAACTACGGTAAGAAATTCAACTGGGGAAACCCCATTCAGCTTGATATATGGGTCGGAAGCTGTTATCCCTGTGGAAACTTTAATTCCAACTCCAAGAATAGAGATGTTCAATAAAGAAGAAAATGAAAAGGCGAGGGAAAATGACGTTGATTTAACAGAAGCCTTAAGAGATAAAGCTGCTGTACGCCTACAAGCCACTAAGGCAAATATGGAGAAAGCATACAATCAAAAAGTACGCGTCCGAACCTTCAAAGAAGGGGACTTGGTTTTGAAAAAGGTAGAAGTATCCAAGCATGTGGGAAAGTTACAACAAAATTGGGATGGACCTTACATCGTCATTGGCGTAGGAAAGAAAGGTTCATACAAAATTGCACACATGGATGGGACAGCCTTACCAAGAACCTGGAACGCAGTCAACCTTAGGAAATACTATGGTAAATAAATTTTAGCAGATTATACTGCATTGTTTTATTTTTACTTTATCAAAGTTTTAATCCTTGTAACAAAGGCCCTAGCCTAGAGTTCAAATAGTAAAAATTTTAGCATTTTCTATACATCGATTATTTCGATTAACGCTCTGTGGAATTACACTAGCATATTGATAAATATTAGAACGAAACGAGTCGAGTATACATTGATCCGCTCAGTAAACACTCCTCGATCTATATCAGCAGCAACAAAGACTTTTTGGTGATAAACCTAAGTCTGGATTATAAATGAGTCGAGTATACATTGATCCGCTCAATAAACACTCCTCATTCCGACGACAAAAACGAGTTGAGTATACATCGATCCGCTCGATAAAAACTCCTCGACGTATAAAAAGACTTTTTGGTGATAAACCTAAGTCTGAATTATAAATGAGTCGAGTATACATTGATCCGCTCAATAAACACTCCTCATTAACAAAACGAGTCGAGTAAACATTGATCCGCTCAATAAAAACTCCTCGATATATCTATAATGATCAAAAAGACTTTTTGGTATGAAAAACCTAAGTCTAAAACAAAACGAGTTGAGTAAACATCGATCCGCTCGATAAAAACTCCTCGACATCATATATATTCAACGATCAAAAAGACTTTTTGGTGATAAACCTAAGTCTGAATTATAAATGAGTCGAGTATACATTGATCCGCTCAATAAACACTCCTCATTAACAAAACGAGTCGAGTAAACATTGATCCGCTCAATAAAAACTCCTCGATATATCTATAATGATCAAAAAGACTTTTTGGTATGAAAAACCTAAGTCTAAAACAAAACGAGTTGAGTAAACATCGATCCGCTCGATAAAAACTCCTCGACAAATATATTCAACGATCAAAAAGACTTTTTGGTGATAAACCTAAGTCTGAATTATAAATGAGTCGAGTATACATTGATTCGCTCAATAAACACTCCTCATTCCGACGACAAAAACGAGTTGAGTAAACATCGATCCGCTCGATAAAAACTCCTCGACAAATATATTCAACGATCAAAAAGACTTTTTGGTGATAAACCTAAGTCTGAATTATAAATGAGTCGAGTATACATTGATTCGCTCAATAAACACTCCTCATTCCGACGACAAAAACGAGTTGAGTAAACATCGATCCGCTCGATAAAAACTCCTCGACAAATATATTCAACGATCAAAAAGACTTTTTGGTGATAAACCTAAGTCTGAATTATAAATGAGTCGAGTATACATTGATTCGCTCAATAAACACTCCTCATTCCGACGACAAAAACGAGTTGAGTAAACATCGATCCGCTCGATAAAAACTCCTCGACAAATATATTCAACGATCAAAAAGACTTTTTGGTGATAAACCTAAGTCTGAATTATAAATGAGTCGAGTATACATTGATTCGCTCAATAAACACTCCTCATTCCGACGACAAAAACGAGTTGAGTAAACATCGATCCGCTCGATAAAAACTCCTCGACAAATATATTCAACGATCAAAAAGACTTTTTGGTGATAAACCTAAGTCTGAATTATAAATGAGTCGAGTATACATTGATTCGCTCAATAAACACTCCTCATTCCGACGACAAAAACGAGTTGAGTAAACATCGATCCGCTCGATAAAAACTCCTCGACAAATATATTCAACGATCAAAAAGACTTTTTGGTGATAAACCTAAGTCTGAATTATAAATGAGTCGAGTATACATTGATTCGCTCAATAAACACTCCTCATTCCGACGACAAAAACGAGTTGAGTAAACATCGATCCGCTCGATAAAAACTCCTCGACAAATATATTCAACGATCAAAAGGACTTTTGGCACGAAAAACCTAAGTCTAAATTAAAACGAGTCGAGTATACATTGATCCGCTCAATAAAAACTCCTCGTTCAATTTTATTAACAAAAAAAAAAAAGGGGGACTTCAGGTATAGAAAACCTAAGTCTAAACAAAACGAGTCGAGTAAACATTGATACGCTCAATAAAAACTCCTCGATCTACTCCTAACGATCTAAAAAAGATCCGCTGATACTCCTAAAGTTTTGAAAGATAAATCAAGTATGAATTCATCTGCTCGGAAATTACTCCTCGTAAATAAAATTATCAAACGACAAAGAAGATGCAAGGAATAAAATAATATTTTATTCATCAAATCAATTACATACAAATATTCTACGTTACAAAAATCTGCTTGCTATCTAAAGATCGTTACAATGATCTAGTTAAATTGATCCTTTGACTTCCCGAAATAAATGCAAGTAAGTTGGAACGGCGCCCGTCTGATCGATTCAACTGATCGGTGAAAAACAAATCTACAGATCGAAGCGATCAACAAAATAATCCAAGAAAACTTAAAGAAGTTCAAAGACCAAAACGATCTGCACGATCATATATGAAGGTCGCCTAATAGAAAATATTAAGAACTCCTCAACGAAGGCATGCAAAGTTGGACCGTTGAAAGAAGATAATTGCTTAAAAACGACCAGAGCCTCCACCATACGGGGGTCGTAACTGCCTCATACATCATTGGGGGACTACTAAGTTGGCCATACAAGAATTCCATTTAGAATCCAAGAAATCTGACATCGAAATCAGGAGAATAGCCCTCCCTATTCGAAACTATAAGGCCGTCACTGCCTAATTTTCCAAAGAATTGCTGAAGGAGGTCTGAACGGGTCAGATCTGGCCAGGACTGTTACATTTTCCAATTCCTCCCATATCAAGAGTATGATATACTGGTTAGGGATATGTATAGTTGAAAAGCTAATAATGGAAGACATGAATAGGTGAAAAGCACCTAAAGGAAAATTTCTCTCTGAGGAAAAGAAGAACTGAAATTCAACGGGAGGAACAATAACCTCCTTATATAAGATATATGTCATATAAGGACAAATTTATAAGGCATGAATCGAGCATCGACCAGACAGCTAAGGGTTTGCACAACGACGATCGGCTGGATCGATCAACAAAGATTAAATATGCGAAGCAAATATTATACCGTTCAGTTATCTTACAAGCGACCAAAGCAAGATCAAGCTTACTTTCTCCATACTCAAATCTCTCCGCAGAAATAAAAATTCAGATAAGTAAAACTAATCTTTGTCAATTACTACATGATGGTATATTTATGCGTAGCAATTACATATATAAAAAAGATATATCATTAGAATCAAGGCAAGAATCTGCCTACAGAAGAGATCATAATATTTCCATTTTAGTGCTTCTCCCATTACAAAATTTCAGCCCAAACGAATGCACAAATGTTGGGCGACAAAAAAAAAAAAAAAAAAAAAAAAAAAAAAAAAGAGACAGTCCAAGGTCTGCCAGATCGAATAAAAATCATTGAGAAGAATCGCCAGAGGGGCGACCACCAGAAACAGTCCTCCGAGGAGTCAAGTTGCCAGCAAAAGCCATCAACTCATCTTGACGCTTTAGATAACCGGCGTCATATCCCTCCTCATAGGACCGCAGTCGAGACTCCTCTGCAAGGGCAGCAGCCTGAGTTAAATCATCTTTCTCTTTCTCAAGAATAACTTTGTCAGCCTCTAACTTTTGGAGATCATCTTTAGCAAGTTGCAGCTGCAGCTCCAAACCCCTGGTTTTAGCTTTCTCCGACTCCAGCTGAACTTGAAGAGCTCTCCGACTATTCCACAGTTCATCATTTTGCACACCCAGCTGGAGTGCAAAATACTTGCCCTAAAAACAGAAAAGAGTAAGAAAAACCGCCGTACAACAAAGAATTCAAAACAAAGAACAGGAAAAATGTTCGAAATATGTTTACCTGTTCACATATCTTCACCAGAGATTGAACAAGGCGAACATTGGAAGTACCTTCGAGCTTCCTCAATTCACCGGGCAAAATAGTACTCATGCCTAAGTCCCAAGACAAAGCATCAGGTTCAACAGAACCAGGCAGTTCGCTTGTCAAAGGGACACCGTCGGAACGTGGAGTCTCCGACAAAAGAATGTCATTAACCTGCATAAGCACGCAGCGATCATCCAACGGACGAGGGGAGTCCCTCTCGTCGGGACTAACAGAGGTCTCTTTGCCGGAAGCAGATATAATGGTCCGACGACCAGACCTCGACCCAGATCGACCCCCAGAAGGTCCCCCAGACTCAAAAGAAGCAGTCGTTACAGTGGTATCATGAAACAGATATTCAGGACCATATTGCGAAATAGACTGCGTTATGGAAGGATTGACAGAAAAACCATCACCGACTTGCCCTTCACTAACTAGCAGGGCAGTAGAAGTAGAAAAAGGAAGGGAACTAACAAAATCCCCTCCATGAGATCCATACTCGTAAGAAGAAAAACCTGAAGAAACAGGTATGTCGTAAACCTGTTCCATGTTGGATGGGTCTCCGAAAGCTAATCGACCTGGGGAAGATCTATTACCTCCCGCGGGGGTAGAAGAAAAGTTTGGTTGGAGGAGCGACGAACTAACTTCTGACAAAGGTTGGAACGTGGTAATAGGAGTATCGATCATCGAACTACTAACTGAGGACGAACGAGGAGGCTCCATCGAAGGCCCTTCTCTTCGAAATTTCTTCGATCTATTATCCCTAGCGCCCTCACGAGAAGGTCGCTTCGAAGTATTACCGAAAAGGTTACTCATGATCGGATTACGGAAAAATATAAATTAATATCGAGGAAGTTTATCGACTAGCTCAAGAAAGAGTATTATGTTAAGAGAGGAGTATAGCAGTAAAAAAGACAAGTCAAATTTTACCTCTCGTATTTATACTACATGAAAAGACGCGACTGACCCGAAGAAAGGGCGCGAAACAGGAAAACTGACCTTGGAGCAAACGCTAGAATTTGAAAAGACACATACATAATGATTACGGCAAATTAAATGATTTGTCTGAATCATTACAGCGAATGTGAAAGGACACGACTGTCAGAATAAGAAACGTTTAGTGTACAAAGTAGGGAAAGCTAAGCTGCAATTAAACCTACAAGCGGATAATTACAAAGATTATTTTAAAGATAAATCACTATTTCAAGAAGCCTGGTCGCTTTCCGGAATCTTCTGCTCACTATCGACGTCCTCAGTCATGCCTGTATCATCTTCTTCTTCCTCTTCATCTACTGGATCGATGAAAGTATTATCGAGCTCATCGTTAACATCAGAAGGAGGAATCGGCAATGGATTTCCAAATTCCTCGACAAGATGAGCCAGAGGAAAACCTTGATATTCGACATCTGGAACCTCAGA
Organism: Penstemon eatonii; assembly: GCA_038501285.1. Classification (NCBI taxonomy): domain Eukaryota; kingdom Viridiplantae; phylum Streptophyta; class Magnoliopsida; order Lamiales; family Plantaginaceae; genus Penstemon; species Penstemon eatonii. The sequence goes on along the minus strand of CM076711.1, from coordinate 35,845,152 downwards.
AGAAGAATAAAGCTCGCCATAACGGTTCAACCGGATATGAGCGGCCTTAAAATACTCCTTCCGACGATCGTCGATCATCTCCAAAGCGACCAGTTGATGAATCGATTTTTTAAAAGTATTCTCAAGAAGAGGGCCGACCATCCGGTACACCAACGCCGTATGAACAGGAGAGTTGAGGAATTCACGAACGACCTGTTCATCAGATTTCCTAACATATCGATCCCTTTGCCTAAGTGGGACGTCATTTTCATACTCCTCTAAAAAAGCTTCAAGGCTTGACACTTGAGATTCAAGCTCACTAATCCGAGTCGTGCTCTGCAACTGCAATTCTTCTAATTTTCTTGCCATTTGATTGGTTTGTTCTTGAGCACGAGAAACCTCTATTACCCTATCTATCATTTCTTGATCTTCGGTCCCGGCAGCACGAGTCTCTACGACAGGAACAGAGGAAGATGTCGAGGGACCAACTTCTGAACCGGAAGATTTGTGAAGTAAAACTTTATATTTCTCTTCAAGGAATTCGCACTGTTGTTTCCAAAGAGAATTTTCATAGGCGTATGATGTCAGACAGGTGTTAACCTGAAATAACGAAGGGGTCAGAAAGAAACGAATTAGCAAATTAAGAAAATCTTAAAAGATCACTTCATCAGAATAATAGAAAGAAAAAGGTCTCACTTTTTCAGCATAAAGAGAAGCTCGCTGGAATTTCTCCAAAGGATCCTTATGAAGAAGCTTATTAAGATCACGAGTAAGAACGCCAGACAAAAGAATACGGGTCGCCTTATCAACCGCATTCTCATTATTATCATGAATAAGAGAATCCTTCTCGGAATAACCAGCAGCCCTCCTTCCCTCTAAATGATCCTCGATCATTTCGACCAGAGTAGGCTTTGGATGTTTATCTCCAAGTAAAGAAAGGTCGTCACCAGAACGTCCATAGTAACTCCTTTTTCTATCAACTGGATTATTAGTAGGATGAGGCATCGACCAGCTACGACATCCTCGAATACCCAAAGATGTTCTAAGGTGAAGAGGAGGATAACCAGATCCCGTCCCCTGACGAATGGGGGACTCACGAGAAGAATCTGGAGATTCCCCTCTATTATCCTCAGACTCGTGGCCCGACTCCAGTTTCCTTTTTCGAGATGCCCTCTGCTCAATAGGATTATTCTCTACTGACTTGGAGGATTTCGACAGCACCATTTTTCCCTTCAAAGAATGTCGGGAATTTTCTACCATATGAGCTGAAAAAGAAACAAAATAAAGTTAATTTCTCCGTATAAAAAGTATAGCGACAATACTAAAGGTCAAATAAATGCTAACCAAGAGGTTCAGGTGATGAACTGATGGGGAAATTATGGACACTTAACCCCGCCTTACGAAGAAAAGCTTCCCCAATCAGAAGAGCACTTTGATATTTGTTTGTACGCATCTCGGGAATCTTAGTTATAAATCGTACATCGTCGGGAACAAGTTCGCCAGTTGATGAGCGACCTCCAGGAATCCAACTAGAGCCATGATCCCATGAAAAAGGTATGGTCGAACCATCCACCGAACGGAGATTAGACGGAGGACGAACAAAGAAGAAATGAGATTTCCATGAAGGATTACTAGAAACCGGAGCATCAAAAATTGCTCGGCTAGGTCGCTGACTAGCAAAGAAATATCCACGATTTGAAGAACTAGAAATATTAAAACGGAAAAGTTGCGTAAAATTGCGGAAAGAAGGTTTAAACCCCTTTGCAATCATCAGAACGGAAAAACAAACCACGAAAGCAACAGAATGTGGAACCAGTTGTGTCAAGCACACGCTGAAAGTTTTCAGAACTTCCAGGAAAAGGGGAGACAAAGGAAGACGCAGTCCGCTATTAAAATGAGCCGTATAAAAGGCTCGACATCCCTCCGGCGGGGTAGTAACCCTATCAGTAGGTGAAGGGAGAATTATCTCAGAACCCTCCGGAAAATATTTGGTATAGCTATTCACGACTTCGGGGAATGTTTCCTCTGTATATGCGCAAGCTAGATCCTCAATTGGTTCAGAAATCTGAGGAACAGTACCTTTGCCCTTTTTGGCTCGGGCGGCTACATCCGCATCGGAAAGGATTCGTACCTTGTAAGTATCTTCTACAGGGATAACAAGATCAGATATCGTGGTTTGTTCACCCAGAGGATTAGAATGTAACTCCTCCTCGTTATCGGGGGCGATGATCTCTCTAGGAGAAGAAGAAGACCTTCTTACGGAAGCCATCTATATTTTAGTTCTCGGAAGAAGAAGGTCGATGAAAGGAAAATTTTATACGACGAACGACCAAACTAGAAAATGACTGCGATCTAAAAGCAAATATAAAAGAGAAATGGCAAACTCGAAAGTCACCTATTTATAAGGAAATGAGAAAAGACGTCTCGAACTCATCGCAGCTACTCAAATTCCCGCCAAAAACGGAAGGATACAAAAAGCCTCCTGAATGGACGCGTGGCGATCCATAATTAGACAGAAGAAACGACTATCTATGATACGTAGCACTCTTTTCCTTACTTAAGATTTTTTCCCACTGGGTTTTTTCTTAAGTAAGGTTTTTAACGAGGCTCCGTTCATAGAAAAGAAACAGTCGACAAGTTTTATCTACTTCTACGAGCTCCTATTATCTATACGCTCGAAGAAGTGAGGGAGTACTGATGGGGGCTATTTCGCACCCTACATACTAGTCTGATCGAACAAAGATTACAAGATCGATTCGACCAACTCTAACGGATCGAGATCTTCTTACTGACCCAGCCTGATGCCGCTCGCTCCGAGTAAAGATTACACTCCGGACCCAAGAAGGATAGGTTGGGCCGAGTCCAACTAGGACTATGATTCCTTGTAATACTAGGTTTAGCGTAATATAAATACCTAGTTATTCATGGTATAAGACAACTACGAATTCTCTTAATTCTGAGATTACACAAGAATACATTGATAACAATAGAACTCAATAATATCCATTATTATTGCAGAACTTTACCTCCATATCATTGCGTTCTTAATTTCGTTAATGGTTTTACTTCTTGCCTTTGATTATTGCTTTTCTTTGTAAACGATCCATCCAGAATAAAGTAACGGAACCCAATATACTGAGTAATTCAATATCCTAACCCCCGATATCACAAATTCACTGATATTAAATTAACCCGACGAAAAACGGTTAAATCAGCACCTCTAAATTTGTCTCGATAACTATACTTTCTAATTCAGGATAATATTCTAGTGTGACTCCTAAATTTGGAAACCCCTTTCCAAATCCGTCACCGACTGCGGCCGCAGATTCCTTGGATATATTATCTAAGAATCGTATAGGAAATTCTCTCACCCATTACAGTGAGTCAATAGATTCCATATCGGTACTAACCACTCGCGTACATGTCCATACGCACCCAACCTAGGCATGTTATGACCAAGCTAAGTGGCCTATACCTAGATCTAAGTACGCACTTTCATGCACCGAATTCGCCCTAGTAAATCGTACACTATTATAATCCTTGAGAAACATCCCATCACCGATATGCGACATGCGCTTCCACAATTGGGTTTCTCTGTTCGGGTCGTTCGATGCGTTCAATCCTCCATTGAACCACCTACTCATATGCACTGGCCTCAAATGCCTTGCTCATGAAACGCTACAAATTCACTCCATGTGAATCATGCATACTTGTACAAGTCTTGGCGATTCCTAAGATACCCCGTCTCATTCAGAATCTATGACTTGGAACAATTTTAAGATTACGACCTTTGAGACTGTTTCATGATTGCACTCAGTAATGAAGTGAATCGTCCCATAGTCAAATGTAATCTAAGGGTTTCATCCAATCGCTTAAATGTATTCGCGAGAGATGAAGTTGACCATTGTTTATCCTTATACACATATAAATAAACGTGCGTATTATTATAAAATCAAAAGATCGTTTTTTATAGAATAGACCTATTACAAGCTAATTGAACTGGCTTGCTGGGCACTATCCTATCAATCTCCCACTTGCCCTAAAGTTATTCACCTATGGTTCTAAGACCCATCTTCTCTAGATGACTTTTGAACGCCTTTTGTGAAAGTGGCTTAGTTAGTGGGTCAGCTACATTGTCTTCCAATTTGACATACTCCATGTGCATGTCTCCTCTACCAATGATCTCCCTGATCACATGGTATTTCCTCTGCACGTGTTTAGATTGATGGTGTGATCTCGGCTCCTTTACTTGAGCTATCGCCCCGTTGTTGTCACAGAAGACTACTACAGGTTCAGCAATGCTAGGAACAACATCCAATTCTTGGATGAAGTTTTTCATACATACACTTTCTTTTGCCGCATCTGATTCTGCGATATATTCTGCTTCTCTGGTTGAGTCGGCAGTGGTAGACTGTTTACACCTTTTCCAACTGACCGCTCCTCCATTGATGCAGAATATGTATCCAGAGTTGGATTTGAAGTCATCCATGTCAGACTGGAAACTCGAATCAGTGAATCCTTCAAGTTTCAGTTCTCCACTACCACCGTAGACCAAAAACATATCCTTAGTCCTTCGCAGGTACTTTAGGATTGCTTTTACGACAGTCCAGTGCTCTTCACCTGGATTTGACTGATAGCGGCTCGTTACACTTAAAGCATGTGCTATGTCTGGTCGAGTACACAACATCGCATACATTATGCTCCCTATAGCAGAGGCATAAGGTATGAGGGACATTCTCATCTTTTCTTCGTCAGTTGTAGGGCACATTGACTTAGAAAGAGAGATACCATGTCTCATTGGAAGCAATCCTCTCTTGGATTCTTCCATTTTGAATCTCTTCAAAATAGTGTTGATGTACTGAGATTGGGAGAGTCCTATCATCTTCTTCGATCTATCCCTATAGATACGTATTCCCAATACGTAAGATGCGTCTCCCATATCTTTCATGGAAAACTGCGCGGATAACCACGCTTTAGTCTGCGCTAACATCTTGATATCGTCTCCGATTAACAAAATGTCACGACGTACAAAACAATGAATTGTATCGAGCTCCCACTATTCTTCTTGTACACACAAGGTTCATATACGTTTTTGATGAAGCCAAATGCTTTGACTGTCTCATCAAATCGTATGTTCCAGGTTCGGGATGCCTGTGTGAGGCCATAGATTGACCTTTGAAGTTTACACAATTTGTGCTCACTTCCTTTGGACGCAAAACCTTCAGGTTGTTGCATAAAGATCTCCTTGTCAATGTCTCCATTGAGAAAGGCGGTCTTTACGTCCATTTGCCATATTTCGTAGTCATGCCACGCGGCTATGGCAAGTAGTATCCGAATGGATTTCGACATCGCCACGGGAGAGAAGGTTTCCTCATAGTATATTCCAGGCCTTTGAGAATACCCTTTCGCCACTAAGCGAGCTTTATGAGTTAATACCTCTCCATTCATTCCAAGCTTACGCTTGAAGATCCATTTGCATCCTATAGGGATAGTTCCCTCAGGTGGATCGACCAAGGTCCAAACCTTGTTGGAATGCATGGAATCCATTTCGGATTGCATGGCTTCGAGCCACGCACCCGAGTCTATGTCTAACATCGCTTCTTGATAGGTTTTTGGATCATTATCAACTTTCTCGTTTTCGTGAATGAAACCAAATCGCTCTGGCTCCTTACGAATTCGATCAGACCTTCGAAGAGTAGGTGTACTAGTAGGTTCAATAAATTCTGGTTAAGCTCCCACTGTTTGTGGGGATGGGTCCGATTCCTGGACTTCATCAAGTTCTACAATTGTCCCATTTCGGTTGGTGAGGAAATCCTCTTCCAAGAAGTGGGAGTTCCTAGATACGAACGTGTTACGTTCTTTAGGATCGAAGAACAGGTATCCAATGGATTCCTTTGGATACCCCACAAATTTGCACAAACTAGATCTACTATCAAGCTTATCTCCCTTTTTGTTCTTTACATACACTGGAGATCCCCATACTCGTAGATACGAATACACGGGTGCTTTACCATACCATACTGATTTAACCGATTTTCGTCAGGTTATAGATATCAGTAAAATTGTGGAATTGGGGGTTGTCAATATATATATATTATAGGGCTCTGTTACTTTATTCAGGATGGATCAAAACTCAAGGAAAAGTAATTTAGTTAGAACAACAAGTAAATATCGAAACCAACAGGAAAAATAACACAAGTTTGAGGAGAAAGTTCTTTCTTTATTGAATAATGGTGAATTGAGCTGTTATGAAGAATTCTATGGCGTATTTGCCTTCTGATTCAGAGTTGTTTAATACAATGATTGACTAGGTATTTATATCATACTAAACCTAGCGTTACAAGGAAAAATAATCCTAATAGGACTCGGCCCAAATATCCTTCTTGGGTCCGGAGTATAGTCTTCTTGGTCGAAGAGAGCTGTGTTCGGCTGGGTCGATAAGATGATCCCGAACTGTCTTATTTGGTCGATCTGATCTTATGTTCTTTAGTCGATCCGCACATTACGTAGGGTGCGAAATAGCCCTCATCAGTACTCCCTCACTTCTTCGAGCGTATAGATACTAGAAGCTCGTAGAAGTAGATAATTTTATACGACTGTTTCTCTTCTATGAATGGTGCCTCGTTAAAAACCTTTCTTAAGAAAAAACCCTGTGGGAAAAAATCTTAAGGAAAAGAGTGCAACGCATCATAGATAGTCGTTTTCTCTTTCCAATTGCGAACCGCCACGCGTCCATTAGGGAGGCTTTTAATTTCCTTCCGTTTTTGGCGGGAATATGATTAGTTGCGACGAGTTCGAAACGTCTTTTCTCATCTTAGTATAAATAGGTGACTTTTGAGTTCGTCATTTTTCCTTTATGCTTGCTTATAGTTCGTAGTCATTTTCTTGCTCAGTCGTTCATCATATAAAGTTTTCCCTTTATCGCCCTACATCTTCCAAGAATCAGGAAATATGGCTTTTTTAAGAAAATCTTCTTCTTCTTCAAGGGAGAATGTCGCTCCTAACAATGAGGAGGAGTTGCATTCTAACTTTTCGGGCGAACAAACCGCAGTCCCTGAATTTGTCGTTCCTGTTGAAGATACCTTTAAGGTACAAATCCTTTCCGATTCAGCCGTCGCCGCTCGAGCCAAAAAGGGCAAAGGTACTGCTCCTCAGATTTCTGAACCAATTGAGGACCTAGCTTGTGCCTATACGGTAGACACTTTTCCAGAGGTTGTGAATAATCACGCCAAATATTTCCCGGAGGGTTCTGAGATAATCCTTCCTTCCCCTTCTGATAGGGTTACATCTCCACCGGAAGGATGCCGAGCCTTTTACACGGCTCACTTTAACAGCGGTCCGCATCTTCCGTTGTCTCTCCTTTTCCTTGATATTATGAAAATATTCAGTGTGTCCTTGACACAATTAGTTCAAAATTCGGTGGCCTTTGTGGTTTGTTTTTCTGTCTTGATGATCGCAAAGGGGTGTTGGATGAAGATGAAGAGAAAAGAAGTTAGTTATTAAGGGAAGGTTTTGATGATTTCCAAAACACCATAATCAGCTAAGTGTGGAAAGCTTAGTTCCCTTAGAAGGATCTTTGAACAAGCAAAGAAGATATCAGAAGAGTTCAAAGTTCAAAGACCAGAAGACTAGTGATCTCTTGCTGAAACAACAAACAGAAGGATAGGTCATCAGCCGAGTCAGATCAGATTAGTTCAGTATTTGATCAGCAGAGTGCCTATCAGAAGGGTTGCTTCGATCAGCAGAGTAGAAGAGATCATGAGATCAGTTCAACGGTAATAAATGCACCTGGTGTAATAAATGCTGAAAGAGAAGGGCAGTAATGGCAAATGATTGAAGATATTCTCGGATCAGCAGAGTGCATTTAATGCAGCATATAATGCGATGGACAGAAAGTACTGTACATTGTACGGACTGCTGCAGGAAGCCGTTTCAAATGAGCTGAAGAATGGATTTGAATTGTGACTTGGCTTCAACGGTCATATTTTCAATTCCATGTATAAATAGAGCTGAATTTCAATCGAGCAATGAACACAACAACAATCAGAGATTTCGTTCTTGAAGCAGAATTTTTACTAAGTCTCAAAAGCTCGAACAGCTCACTCGTCTGGTGGAAGTCATCTGTTGGCAGAAACCCAGTTGAAGAAAATAGAAAATTACGATCTGAGTGATCTTGTAATACCTGAGTGTTGTGAGGAGTTGTGATCCATCTTTGTGAGTGATCAAACTTCAGAGAGTAGAATTTCTTAGTGATTTTCTATTGCGAGCTTGTAGCCTTTTCATTAGTTGTCAAGGTATAAGTGGAGAAATATTGTAATCTGTGTGATTATAGTATAACCCAGAATCTAAGTGATCTGGAAGAGTGGACTAAAGGATTTTTATCCATATAACCACTATAAAAATTATTTGTGTTATCTTGCATTTAAGTTTTCTTGCATATTTTAAAGCTTGCATATTTACACACTTTGAATTACAAAAAGATTTTATAAGGAGTTTCAAAACTGGGGATAAAATCTTTTAAGAACTTAGTTTACTTGTGAAAAACACTTTCAAACAATCCGCTGCAAGTATACTCTTTGGAAAACTGTTTTGATGAAAAACAGCTAAGTATTTGTAAGAAGAGTGGTCAGTCTGCTGTTCAAGATTTTTTCACGATCAGCTCAGTCTGCTTACTGTTCTTCATCAGCTTAGTCTGCTGACAGAAGACTGAAAAGTTTTTAAGTTCAAAAATTTTCAGAGGTCTATTCACCCCGCCCCCTCTAGACCTCATCTGACCACTTGGGACCAACAAGTGGTATCAGAGCAGGTGGTTCATTAGAATCAGCTGCCTGATCAACGAGCTTGATCCAAGTGTTTTTCAAAGGTTTTCAAAAACTTTTCAAAAGAGCATCTTTTTGAAAAATCAAAACTTTTTGAAAAATGGATTGTATCAGTCATGTTCCCCACATTGCTGGTATGTCCTTTGAGGACTGGAAAATCAGAATGGAGATTTTCCTAGCTGCTTATAATGACAACATGTATACATGTATCATTAAAGGTCCATTCAGGTTCACAAAGACCATAAAAATAAATGAGATTGATACGGTTGTGGAAAAAGACCTTCATGAGATGACCCCAGAAGAGATAAAGCTCTTCAATCTAGACAAAGTTGGGAGATTCATCATGACTAAAGCCCTGGACAATGATCGGTTTGACAAAGTCAAACATTGCAAGACTGCAAAAGAGATGTGGGACAAAGTCAGAGATATGATCGAAGGCAATGATGCAATAAAAGAGCATCAGCTCACTGTTGCCTTGAAGAAACTGGACAACTTCTAAATGAAGTCTGGAGAAACCATTGATCAGATGGATACCAGATTCACCAGAACTCTGAATGAAGTTTTAAAGTTGGGAAAGACCTTCACTGACAAAGAGATCACTGTCAGAGTACTAAAGGCCCTACCCCCAAAGTTCAACATGAAAGTGACAGCAATGGAAGAATCAAGGGATTTGGGAAAAATCTCTCTTACTGAGCTGTTCTCTGTACTCAAGGCATTCGAGTATAAACTGCCTAGAATGGGAATTGAAGAAACCTCAACTTCAGGACCCACAGCTGCACTTGTTGCTGCTGAAAATACCAGAAGACCAGCACAGAAAAGCAAAGATGTGGACTCATCTGATGAAGCCACTCTACTCAACAAGAAGGAGTACACTGGTGGAGATGTTGCACTGTTGATGAACAATTTCAAGAAGTTCTACAAAAGAAAAATGAAGAACAAATACAACAATGCTTCTACTTCTAAACCTAACTTTTCTTCTCAAGATAAAGATGATTATAAAGCAAAACTAATGTGTTACAACTGCAGGAAATTGGGACACTTCATCAAAGACTGCCCATATCCAAAAGCAGAAAAGTACACTGAAGAGGAGAAGAAAATGAGAAAAGAAAGAAAGCATCAGAGAGGCAAGGCAATGATGGCTGAAGCAGAAAAGCTGACTGCTGTCTACTCATCTAATTCAGATTCAGACACGTCTGATGAAGAATCGTCTGATGAAGAAAAACCTGCTCTCCTGTGCCTGATGGCAAAGGAATCTGATGACTCTGAGGATGAGGTAACTCCTCTTAACAATGAATTATTTAATTCATTTGAACAAATGATGCTTAACAATACTGGTATTGCTGAAGCATATAAAAAGCTTAAGGAAGAGATGATATTGCTAAAAGAGCAAAATAATTCACTGAAACTTTTAGCTGAAAAGCCAAAGGAATCAGCTGAATATAAACAGCTTGAGCAAGAACATGAATCTTTGAAAGCTGAATGTGAGGTCTATAAAGGAAAAATCATGGAACTTGAAAAGATTATTGAGTCTCATGAAAAATCATCTGCTGCATTAAATCACATGTCTGGTAAACAGAAGATGCCTTTAGAACAGGATAAGCAAGAGTTGAATCATACTGAGAAATTTATATCTGCTGACAATAGTAAGGTCATTCTGTATGTTCAAACTGCTAGACCTACCTCAACTGAGAAAGAATTAAAGGAGAAGAAATCTTCTAAGGCTAAAAAGAGCAAAGAGCCTAGAATAGGAAATCAGACTAGTAAGACCAAACAGCAGAGTCCTTAGAAGTCTGCTGATAAAGCTAAAGTTAATCAATCTGTTGGTGAAACTAAGTCAAAACCAAATGAGCAAGCATCAAGTAAACCAAAGAAGCATAAGAACAAGAAAAATCAAAATGCTTGGTATGGAAATGAGTCTTATTATGTGCAACCTGCTGCATACCATCCTATGTATCATGCACCTCAATTTCCAGGTTACTATGCACCTTACCCTGCTCATCCAATGCATGCATACCCTGCTTATCATGCACCTTACCCTGCTTATGAACATTTTTCTTATCATACTGATTATCAACATGACTTATCTGACAATTATGATAAAAATGAAACTGTTCATGCTCCTGTTAAAACTCAGAAGCCTAAGAAGCCTAAGACATCAACATCTTGGGTTGTCAAAGGTGAAACTAATCCTTCAGGACCCTCTCAATAAGGGTACCTAAAACAATTTTATTTTTGTTTTGTAGGTTAGGATTAGGAGTAGGAGTAAAGTAGAGAAGATTTGGTACTTGGACAGTGCATGTTCAAGACACATGTGTGGAAACATACATGAGCTGACTGATGCAGTTGTTGTGGATGGTCCAAGTGTTACATTTGGAGACAGCAAAGAAGGCAAGATTAAAGCTAAAGGAAGATTAATCAAGGGAAACATAGAGATATCTGACGTCTCATATGTTAAAGGCCTAAAGTATAATCTGCTGAGCATAAGTCAATTTTGTGACAAAGGATATTCAGTCATCTTCTCAACAGATAAGTGCTACGTTGAACAGATTGGTACAAAGAAGGTAATCTTATCTGGAAGACGACAAGGAAATATCTATATAGTCGACTGGAATTCTGCTGATAAGAATTCAAGTGTTTGTTTGGTGGCATCTGCATCAAGTGAAGTCAGTTGGCTATGGCACAAGAGAATGAATCATCTAAACTTCAAGACCATAAACAGATTAATCAAGAATGATCTGGTTGAAGGGATTCCAAAGGCAGTCATGAGCAAAGACAAGCTCTGTGACGCATGTCAGAAGGGTAAAAAAATCAAGTCATCATTCAAAGAAAAGAAGCACCAATCTTCTGGAAGAATATTGGAGCTACTGCATATGGACTTATTTGGACCCATTGATCCAGTCAGCAATGGTGGAAAGAAATACTGCCTAGCTGTTGTGGATGACTATTCAAGATATACTTGGGTGATTTTCATGAAGAAAAAAAGTGAAACCAAGGAACATCTTACCAATCTGATGGAACTGATCCAGAATGAGAAGAATATCAAAATATTGAAGATCAAATCAGATAGAGGGACAGAGTTTACAAACTCTACTATTGAAGAGTATTGTAATATCAAAGGAATACATCATGAGTATTCAGCTGCTAGAACCCCTCAACAGAATGGTGCTGCTGAAAGGAGAAACAGAACACTAAAAGAAGCTGTCAGAACCATGATAGATGAAGCTAAGTTGCCACAAAGATTTTGGGCAGAAGCAACAAATACAACATGCTTTACCCAAAACAGATGTATGATCAACAAAAATCAGAACAAGACTCCATATGAAGTTTGGAACAACAGAAAACCAAACATTCATTACTTTAAGATTTTTGGTTGTAAATGTTTTGTATTGAATAATGGGAAAAATCACCTTACTGCATTTGCAGAAAAGGCTGATGAAGCTGTTTTTGTAGGATACTCTACTGTTAGTAAGGCTTATAGAGTTTTTAACAAAAGAACACTGCTAATAGAAGAATCTATCCATGTAGTATTTGATGAGCCAAGTCAATCTTCTGAGAAGAATCATAGTATTAACCAAGATCTGTCTACTGATTTACAGAAGTTAGACATTGGAAGAAATGAAGAATATGTTCCCATCATACTACCTAATCTTAATTCAGCTGCTAACTCAAGTGCTGTTCAAAATCACAGTGCTGATAGTCTAACAGACGAGTTGCAAACAGCTGACAGACCAGAGACTGTTCAACAGACTGCAGACGTTCAACAGACTACTACTGGAACTCCAACAGTAGTGTTGCATGATCAAGACAGAGGACAACATCCTGATCTGCAACCTGATCTCAGATGGCTCAAGAATCACCCACCTGAGTTAATAATAGGTGATCCTTTAGATAGAGTGAAAACAAGAAGAGCTGCTGCACAAGATGCTATGTTTGTCACCTTTCTATCTCAAATAGAGCCTAAGCAAATTGAAGAAGCTCTAAATGATTCCTTCTGGATAGAAGCCATGCAAGAAGAGCTGAATCAATTTGAAAGGAATGAAGTTTGGTACTTAGTTCCTAGACCAAGTCATCAAAGAGTAATTGGCACTAAGTGGGTATTCAGAAATAAGATGAATGAAGATGGTATTGTCACCAGAAACAAAGCAAGATTAGTGGCCAAGGGTTATTGTCAAGAAGAAGGAATTGACTTTGATGAAACTTTTGCACCAGTAGCAAGACTTGAAGCAATCAGACTGTTTCTAGCCTATGCTGCTTACAAGAACTTCACTGTCTATCAGATGGATGTGAAGTCTGCTTTCCTCAATGGAGAACTGCAAGAAGAAGTATATGTTGAACAACCTCCCGAATTTGAAGTCTATCAAGAAGAGGACAAGGTATATCGTCTGAAGAAAGCCCTCTATGGACTGAAACAGGCTCCAAGAACATGGTATGATACCCTATCTGATTTTCTTTTAATTAAAGGATTTCGTAAAGGTAAGGTAGATAAAACCTTGTTTACAATTGAATGGGAAAATCATATATTACTTGTGCAAATATATGTGGACGATATTATTTTTGGTTCAACTAACCAACAGATGTGTGATAAGTTCTCCAAGCTGATGCAGAATAAGTTTGAAATGAGCATGATGGGTGAACTTAATTATTTTCTTGGTCTGCAAGTTAGACAGTTGCCTGATGGAATATTCATCAGCCAAGCAAAATACACAAGAGATCTGTTCAAGAAATTTGGTATGGAAACTAGTTCAACTGCTACCATTCCTATGTCTACAAACCTTCGTTTGGATAAAGATGAAGATGGCAAATCAGTGGACATAACCAAATATAGAGGCATTATTGGTTCATTGTTGTATCTAACAGCAAGTAGACCTGATATAATGTACTCAGTTGGAGTCTGTGCAAGATTTCAATCAAACCCCAAGGAATCTCATCTCTTAGCTGCCAAGAGGATACTGAAATACATTAAAGGCACTCAAGAATTGGGATTGTGGTACCCTAGAGAATCTGGATTTGAGCTTATTGGTTATTCAGATTAAGACCTTGCTGGCTGCAAGATTGACAGAAAAAGCACAACAGGTGCCTGTCAGTTCTTAGGTAGTCGTCTGATCTCATGGATGAGTAAGAAACAAACTTCAGTTTCTATATCTACTGCTGAAGCTGAATATATAGCTGCTGGAGCTTGCTGTGCACAGATACTTTGGTTGAAACATCAACTAGAAGACTACAACATCAAGATCAGTGGAATTCCAATCTACTGTGATAATACAAGTGCAATCTTGTTGGTCCCAAGTGGTCAGATGAGGTCTAGAGGGGGGGGGTGAATAGACCTCTGAAAATTTTTGAACTTAAAAACTTTTCAGTCTTCTGTCAGCAGACTAAGCTGATGAAGAACAGTAAGCAGACTAGTCTGATCGTGAACAAATCTTGAACAGACGACTGACCACTCTTCTTACAGTGACTTAGCTGTTTTTCAGCAAAACGGTTTTCCAAGAGTATACTTGCAGCGGATTGTTTGAAAGTGTTTTTCATAAGTAAACTAAGTTCTAAAAAGATTTTATCCCCAGTTTTCAAACTCCTTATAAAATCTTTTGTTTGATTCAAAGTGTTTAAAATGCAAACTTTAAAATATGCAGGAAAACTTTAAATGCAAGATAACACAAAGAATTTTTATAGTGGTTATATGGATAAGAATCCTTTAGTCCACTCTTCCAGATCACACAGATTCTGGGTTATACTATAATCACTTAGATTACAATATTTCTCCACTTACACCTAAACAACTAATGAGAAGGCTGTAAGCTCACAATAGGAATTCACAAAGAAAACCTATCCTCTAAAGTAGAATCACTCACAAAGACGGATTCTAACTTCGCACAACACTCAGCTATTACAAAATCACTCAGATAATGTTTTTCTGATTTCTTCAACTGGGTTTCTGTCAACAGATGACTTCCACTAGACGAGTGAGCTGTTCGAGCTTTTGAGACTTAGAGAAATTCTGCTTCAAAATTTCGATCTCTGATTGTTGTTGTTTTTGCTCGTTTGAAATTCAGCTCTATTTATACATGGAGATGAAAATATGACCGTTGAAGGCAAGTCACAAATCAAATCCATTCTTCAGCTCTTTTGAAACGGCTCTCTGCAGCAAACTGTACAGTGTACAGTACTTTTCTGTCCATCGCATTAAATGCACTCTGCTGATCCGAGGATATCTTCAATCATTTGCCATTACTACCCTTCTCTTTCAGCATTTATTACACCAGGTGCATTTATTACCGTTGAACTGATCTCATGATCTCTTCCACTCTGCTGATCGAAGCAACCCTTCTGATAGGTACTCTGATGATCAAATACTGAACTCATCTGATTTGACTCGGCTGATGACCTACCCTTCTGTTTGCTGTTTCAGCAAGAGATCACTAGTCTTCTGGTCTTTGAACTCTTCTGATATCTTCTTTGCTTGTTCAAAGATCTTTCTAAGGGAACTAAGCTTTCCATACTTAGCTGATTGTGATGTTTTGGAATCATCAAAACATTCCCTTAGATTTTGACTTCTTTCATCTTCATCTTCATCCAACAATTTCCCCCTTTTTGATGATGACAAAACTCCAGCTAAGTACCTGTACCTAACCTAAAGTTTTGATCCTCAAAAATTTCTGAGATAGAAATAGTATGTTGGATTTAAAGTTGCAATTTTATAAATGATTGAACTGATTACATATTACAAGTTTTTAAAGCATGAAAGATGCAAGATACAAAAGAAAATACAAGAAAGAAAAGAAATCTGAACTAGTCTTCTTCCTTCTTCTCTTCTTTTTCAGATTCTTCAGCAGATGACTTGGAAGACTCAGCTTCCAAATTTTCAAAGAATCTTTTTCTTAGCAGCTCTATCTTTTTATATTTTACATCAGGGTCAAGCTGTTCTTCAGCTGAATCTTTTGCTTGTTCCTTGTCAGACTTGGCTTTTGCTTCAGATTCTTCAAATTCAGCTTGCTCTTCTTCTTCTGTAATTCTCTTATCTGTTGGTCTGCTTGATTCTCCCATATGTTCATCAGTCTCCCCAGCAGATTCTTCCAACACTTCAGTTTCTTCAACACCATCTCCTTCTTCCCTTTGGAAGTCAACCCTTTGCTGTCCAAATACCCTTTCTTCCCCCTTTTTGTCATCATCAGCAGGGACAGGTGGATATTGTGGCACAACTGGTGTAATTAGGAGTGAATCACAGAGAAGCTTGATGTTCTCTTCCATAGCATTTATCTGAGCTTGTTGTTTAAGTTGATTGGCCTTAACATATTTGACTTCCTTGAGCAAGTCTTCTCCTTGATCACCCAATTGTATTTGAGTTCCCAAAATCCAATTAGATGAAGCAGTGAAGTATTTCATCATATTTCCCATGACTTCATCTTCTGCTTGGAGAGCCATTTCAACTGTTTGTTCAATCTGCTTCCAACCTTCAGTGGTGCTCTGAGTCCGTCTTCTAAGTATATCCATGTCTTGACAGATGGTTTTGACATTGTGAGCAGTGTCTTCTATCAGATCTGTTGGGACAGCAGCAGCTTTCTGACTTGGTTGTTTAACAGCAGCTATTACTTCTGCAGCTAATTCTTTCTTCATATCCTTCAGAGAGTTGGTGATCATTTGTTGGATGGAGTCCAACAGATTTGTCTGAACACCATGAGAAGTTGAAGGCATATCTGAAGTAGCAGCAGGTGTATCTTTCATAAGTTGCTCTGATGGTTGAGTTGTCAATGCAAGAGATTGATCTGCTGATCCATCAGCATGGCTTGGAGTGCTTTTCTTCTCCTTAGCTTGATCATCTCCTTCAGCAGCAACTTCTTTGTCCTTGATCTGATCTGCTGGAATTTCTTCTTCTTTCTTTGAGTCATCAGCAGCATCAGACTTATCACCCTGTGCAGTGTTCTGATCAGATGGGTCTGAAGTACCCTCTCTTTGCTTTGGTTGATCAGAGGACTCTGCTCTTCCTTTATCAGCAGGGGATATAATCTTCTTGACAGTTTCAACTGTCTTCATCAATCCTTCATTGTCCACTGCTGACCTGTTAGAAATCCAAGTAAAATTATCAAGAGGAATAAAAGTGGATGTAGGTTCCTCAGGCAGCTCCTCATAGGGTTTGATGTTTGGCCCGTAGACAATGTGTTTGATGTTAGGAAGAGGGACCAATGAGCTTGGTTGTCCCCTTAACTTCCTTGATTTCTTTGCCCAAAGCTCCATTGCTTGAGCAATATCCAATTTGATAGATCTTTCTTTGAGGTCTACTGAATCATCATAATCCTCAGCAATAGACTCAAAGATCTTCTTGGCTTCAGCTTTGACTGAGTGACTTATCCTCATTCTCAACCTGTCCAGAAAGAATTCTGAATCAAGTGCTTGAATGAGAGAACCCGTCTCAAGCCACTTCAGTACCCATGCTTCTTCAGCAGCAAAGGCTTTCCATTTGGTCATTTCAGCTGGACTCTTTGTCAGTCTGAATTCCCTCCACCTGTTGTATCTGATCTTCTCATTAGTGAACTGTGTCAGGCGGTTGACCCTTTCATTCTCAGCATCAAGCCTTTTTAGGAATTCTTCAAAGATAGCAGGATCTTCCCTGACAATCTCCAAAGACAGTCTGATTTCTTCTCTCCTCTTTGGCTTTGTCTTAGGTGCAGGCATAGCAGGTATTGGTTTGTTTGGATCCCTTGGTTCACCAATAACTATCCCACCAGTATGCTTATGTCCATGAGCATCCTTGGTGCTTGCTTCAATAGCAGCAGCCAACTCTGCTGCCTCAACAGCATCCCTTTGCTCTTGGGTCATTTTGCTGGCTTCCTCCTCCAGCCTTTTTAGTTCTAGGCTCTTCAGCCTTTCCTCCTCTGCTTTCTCTGCAGCTCTCCTTTGCTTTTCAGCATCATCCAATCTTTTCTTTTCTGCAGCAGTCAGATAAGTAGCAATTTTGCCAGTCCTTCTTCTCCTTATTTCAGGACTCTCAATTGCTTGAAGAGGGATTGCAGCAACTGGAGTAGGATGCAACAAAGGTGCATCTCCTTCATGTGTTGTACTAATCTGCTGTGCTCCTTCAACTTCAGCAGATGGTACAGCAGATGAGTCTTCTGTTGACACTCCAGCGTCAGAAACAACTTTAGCTTCAGCAGCAGCAACTTTAGCAGCTTTAACAGCAGGCTCTTTAATTGTCAATGGTCTTTCTGCTTCTGTTGTTGTTTCTCTAACAGTTGTAAGAGGTTCTTCAGAGAAATTTACCTTTCTCTTTGCCTTGGACTTAGGAATTTTCTTGGCAGGAGGTTTTGCAGTAGGAGGTCCTCTTGCCTCACTCCTAGTCCTTAATCTTTTCAACCTTTGAAGAGGAATTTCCTCCTCAGATTCAGTTCTTTCAGGAGAGGAGTCAGTCTTCATCTGCTCAATCTCCTTTGTGAAATCTTCAATTATGTTTTCTGGAACTTCATCCTCAGGTTGTGCTGATTCAGTCTCAACAGCAGACTGTGCTGTTGGCTCAGCAGATTTACTTGTCTGACCCACCTTCTTGCTCTTCTTAGAAGGGGTCTTTCTGGATTTTGCAGGGGCTTTTCTTTTAGGATTCTCTACTAATTGTCTCACTGGTTCGTAGAGTTTGAACTCTTTGCTACCATGAGTATTCTTCCCTGGTCCCAATGGGCATTGCAGAGATGCAAACAGATTACTAAGTAGAATAGCATGAGAATGCCTCTTATCACTCAGTAGCTCATAAACATGAGAAGCCCAGTCAACCTTTAAACCGTAGTAGATACACACCATTGTGTAGTATCTTTTCCTTGGAAGCCCATCCAAGGAACCTGTAGCACAATCTCTGGTATTCATCCTTCAGCTGGGTCTTCATCAAAGTCCCAGTCATCTTTTCTCCCTTCTTGGCACAAATAGCCCAGAACTCCTCTTCTTTTTCAGACCCAAGGTCTGTCACATCTCCTCCCTTGTTCTTAAGCTTATAAATTTCACTAAGAACAGCAGCAGATACAGCAACTTTCTTACCACCGATAACAGCAGTCATGACGGTTTCATCATCATTGAATTTCCTGGTAGTGTAGAAGTGATACACGTCTTCCAGGTAGACTCTGTCTTCGTGAGCTTCCAAAACTGGAACCAACGATGCCTCCTTGATCTTCTCCATTAATGATCGCATCAAATCAGTACCCGAAAAGTGGAATTTGCTGTAGTTTAGGTATCTTCCGTCAATAATCTTGTCCATTTCAGAGATTAGTGAGTAGATTCTGCAAAAGAACAGTGAACTTTCGAAGCAAGAGGGTTTGAGAGTTAGAGAGTTTGAGAGTGCTTGAGTGCGTAAGACGACTAAACTGTTTAGATCGGATTTTATAGGTTTCCTTTTGATTAGGTTTTCGTGATTTATCAGAACCGTTGATCTAATCTGACAGTTTTTAATCGTGCGGATGAGAGTCGCGGATTTCAATTTTATTATTTTAATGTCAGATGGGCGGGAAACTCTATCGACACTAATCTGTTACTTATAAAAGCGCGTTTCTGAAGATACGTTTTATGACCATGCTTATATAAGGTATCAGATGAGTAGAGTTTAACTTATCTGACAGACGAGTGATCTGTTATCTGATATTACTAGAGAATGCCAATAGCTAGTAATCTTCCTCTGCTGTTTGTCAATCCAGCAAGATAAAATAATCTTCAATCTTCAAGAATTAAGAACAGATCTTCTGATAGCATAACTTTAACTAACTAACATTAACCGATTTCATCTTTAGAACAGAAGTACCGCTAGTCTTACACGTTCCCCCTGTCTTTAAGAATTCATAAGTTAACTAGTCTGTTGAAAGTTAATCCTTGAAAATAACAGTGATGATTAAGATGTTGAACTCCAGTCTTCTGATGAGTTCCCCCTCAGCTTATGCATCCAAATTAAGTAGTCCTAACTCAGCTCTTAGAGTTGAGAACCTTGCTTCACTTAGAGGTTTGGTGAAGATATCAGCAATCTGATTATCAGTATGAACATACTCAATCAAAACATTGCCTTTTTCCACATGATCTCTAATGAAATGATGTTTGATCTCAATGTGCTTAGTCCTTGAATGACTTGTAGTGTTCTGAGTAAGTGAGATTGCACTTGTATTGTCACAGTAGATTGGAATTCCACTGATCTTGATGTTGTAGTCTTCTAGCTGATGCTTCAACCATAGTATTTGTGCACAGCAAGCTCCAGCAGCTATATATTCAGCCTCATCAGTAGATATAGAAACTGAAGTCTGTTTCTTACTCATCCATGAGATCAGACGACTACCTAAGAACTGACAAGCACCTGTTGTGCTTTTTCTGTCAATCTTGCAGCCAGCAAGGTCTGAATCTGAATAGCCAACAAGTTCAAATCCAGATTCTCTAGGATACCATAATCCCAATTCTTGAGTGCCTTTAACATACTTCAATATCCTCTTGGCAGCTAAGAGATGAGATTCTTTGGGGTTTGATTGGAATCTTGCACAGACTCCAACTGAGTACATTATATCAGGTCTACTTGCTGTTAGATACAACAATGAACCAATAATGCCTCTATATTTGGTTATGTCCACTGATTTGCCATCTTCATCTTTATCCAAACGAAGACTTGTAGACATAGGAATGGTAGCTGTTGAGCTAGTTTCCATACCAAATTTCTTGAACAGATCTCTTGTGTACTTTGCTTGGCTGATGAATATCCCATCAGGCAACTGTCTAACTTGCAATCCAAGAAAGTAATTAAGTTCACCCATCATGCTCATTTCAAACTTATTCTGCATCAGCTTGGAGAACTTATCACACATCTGTTGGTTAGTTGAACCAAAAATAATATCGTCCACATATATTTGCACAAGTAATATATGGTTTTCCCATTCAATTGTAAACAAGGTTTTATCTACCTTACCTTTACGAAATCCTTTGATTAAAAGAAAATCAGATAGGGTATCATACCATGCTCTTGGAGCCTGTTTCAGTCCATAGAGGGCTTTCTTCAGACGATATACTTTGTCCTCTTCTTGATAGACTTCAAATCCAGGAGGTTGTTCAACGTACACTTCTTCTTGCAATTCTCCATTGAGAAAAGCAGACTTCACATCCATCTGATAGACAGTGAAGTTCTTGTCAGCAGCATAGGCTAGAAACAATCTGATTGCTTCAAGTCTTGCTACTGGTGCAAAAGTTTCATCAAAGTCAATTCCTTCTTCTTGACAATAACCCTTGGCCACTAGTCTTGCTTTGTTTCTGGTGACAACACCATCTTCATTCATCTTATTTCTGAATACCCACTTAGTGCCAATTACTCTTCGATGTCTTGGTCTAGGAACTAAGTACCAGACTTCATTCCTTTCAAATTGATTCAACTCTTCTTGCATAGCTTCTATCCAGAAGGAATCATTGAGAGCTTCTTCAATTTGTTTAGGCTCTATTTGAGATAGAAATGTGACAAACATGGCATCTTGTGCAGCAGCCCTTCTTGTTTTCACTCTATCTAAAGGATCACCAATAACTAATTCAGGAGGGTGATTCTTGAGCCATCTGAGATCAGGTTGCAGATCAGGATGTTGTCCTCTGTCTTGATCTTGCAACACTATTGTTGGAGTTCCAGTAGTAGTCTGTTGAACATTTGCAGTCTGTTGAACAGTCTCTGGTCTGTCAGCTGTTTGCAACTCGTCTGTTAGACAATCAGCACTGTGATTTTGAACAGCACTTGAGTTAGCAGCTGAACTTAGATTAGGTAGTATGATGGGAACATATTCTTCATTTCTTCCAATGTCTAGCTTCTGTAAATCAGTAGACAGATCTTGATTGATACTTTGATTCTTTTCAGAAGATTGACTTGGCTCATCAAATACTACATGGATAGATTCTTCTATTAGTAATGTTCTTTTGTTGAAAACTCTGTAAGCTTTACTAACAGTAGAGTATCCTACAAAAACAGCTTCATCAGCCTTTTCTGCAAATGCAGCAAGGTGATTTTTCCCATTATTCAATACAAAACATTTACAACCAAAAATCTTAAAGTAATGAATGTTTGGTTTTCTGTTGTTCCAAACTTCATATGGAGTCTTGTTCTGATTTTTGTTGATCATACATCTGTTCTGGGTAAATCATGTTGTATTTGTTGCTTCTGCCCAAAATCTTTGTGGTAGTTTAGCTTCAGCTATCATGGTTCTGACAGCTTCTTTTAGTGTTCTGTTTCTCCTTTCAGCAACACCATTCTGTTGAGGGGTTCTAGCAGCTGAATACTCATGATGTATTCCTTTCATGTTACAATACTCTTCAACAGTAGAGTTTGTAAACTCTGTCCCTCTATCTGATCTGATCTTCAATATTTTAATGCTCTTTTCATTTTGGATCAGTTCCATTAGATTTGTAAGATGTTCCTTGGTTTCACTTTTCTTCTTCATGAAAATTACCCAAGTATATCTTGAATAGTCATCCACAACAGCTAGGCAGTATTTCTTTCCACCATTGCTGACTGGATCAATGGGTCCAAATAAGTCCATATGCAACAGCTCCAATATTCTTCCAGAAGATTGGTGCTTCTTTTCTTTAAAGGATGACTTGATTTGTTTACCCTTCTGACATGCGTCACAGAGCTTGTCTTTGCTCATGACCGCTTTTGGAATCCCTTCTACCAAATCATTCTTGATTAATCTGTTTATGGTCTTGAAGTTTAAATGATTCATTCTCTTGTGCCATAGCCAACTGACTTCACTTGGTGCAGATGCCACCAAACAAACACTTGAATTCTTGTCAGCAGAATTCCAGTCGACTACATAGATATTTCCCTGTCGTCTTCCAGATAAAATTACCTTCTTTGTACCAATCTGTTCAACATAGCACTTATCTGTTGAGAAGATGACTGAATATCCCTTGTCACAAAATTGACTTATGCTCAGCAGATTATACTTTAGGCCTTTTACATATGAGACGTCAGATATCTCTATGTTTCCTTTGATTAATCTTCCTTTAGCTTTAATCTTGCCTTCTTTGCTGTCTCCAAAAGTAACTTTTGGACCATCCACAGCAACTGCATCAATCAACTCATGTATGTTTCCACACATGTGCCTTGAACATCCACTGTCCAAGTACCAAATCTTCTCTACTTTACTCCTACTCCTGATCCTAACCTACAAAACAAGAATAAAATTGTTTTAGGTACCCTTATTGAGAGGGTCCTGAAGGATTAGTTTCACCTTTGACAACCCAAGATGTTGATGTCTTAGGCTTCTTAGGCTTCTGAGTTTTGACAGGAGCATGAACAGCTTTATTTTCATCATAGTTATCAGATAAGTTACGTTGATGATCAGTATGATAAGAATAATGTTCATAAGCAGGGTAAGGTGCATGATATGCAGGATATGCATGCATTGGATGAGCAGGGTAAGGTGCATAGTAACTAGGAAATTGAGGTGCATGATACATAGGATGATATGCAGCAGGTTGCACATAATATGACTCATTTCCATACCAAGCATTTTGATTTTTCTTGTTTTTATGCTTCTTTGGTTTACTAGTTGCTTGCTCATTTGATTTTTACTTAGTTTTACCACTAGTCTGATTGACTTTAGCTTTATCAGCAGACTTCTTAGGACTCTGCTGTTTGGTCTTACTAGTCTGATTTCCTACACTAGGCTCTTTGCTCTTTTTAGCCTTAGGAGATTTCTTCTCCTTTACCACTTTCTCAGATGAGGTAGGTTTAGAAGTTTGAACATACAGAATGACCTTACTATTGTCAGCTGATATGAATTTTTCAGTATGATTCAATTCTAATTTATCCTTTTCTAAAGGTGTCTCCTGTTTACTAGATGTATGCATGGATGCAACAGTAGACTTGTCATGAGACTCAATAATTTTCTCAAGTTCCATGATTTTTCCTTTATAAACCTCACATTCAGCTTTCAGAGATTCATGCTCTTGCTCAAGCTGTTTATATTCAGCTGATTCCCTTGGCTTTTCAGCTAAGAGTTTCAGTGAACTATTTTGCTCTTTTAGCAAGTTCATCTCTTCCTTAAGCTTAACAAACTTTCCAGCAATAGTAGTATTTTTTAACATCATTTTCTCTAGAGAATTAAATAGTTCATTTTCTTGAGGAGTTACCTCATCCTCAGAGTCATCAGATTCCTTTGCCATCAGGCACAGGAGAGCAGGTTTTTCTTCATCAGAAGATTCTTCATCAGACGAGTCTGAATCTGAATCAGATGAGTAGACAGCAGTCAGCTTTTCTGCTTCAGCCATCATTGCTTTTCCTCTCTGATGCTTTCTTTCTTTTCTCACTTTCTTCTCTTCTTCAGTGTACTTTTCTGCTTTTGGATATGGGCAGTCTTTGATGAAGTGTCCCAATTTCCTGCAGTTGTAACACATTAGTTTTGATTTATAATCATCTTTATCTTGAGAAGAAAAGTTAGGTTTAGAAGAAGAAGCATTGTTGTATTTGTTCTTCATTTTTCTTTTGTAGAACTTCTTGAAATTATTCATCAACAGTGCAACATCTCCAGCAGTGTACTCCTTCTTGTTGAGTAGAGTGGCTTCATCAGATGAGTCCACTTCAGCATTTCTTTGAGCTGGTCTTCTTTGATTTTCAGTAGCAACCAGTGCAGCTGTGGGTCCTGAAGTTGAGGTTTCTTCAATTCCCATTCTAGGCAGTTTATACTCATAAGCCTTGAGTACGGAGAACAACTCTGTAAGAGAAATCTTGCCCAGATCTCTTGATTCTTCCATTGCTGTAACTTTCATGTTGAACTTGGAAGGTAGAGCCTTCAGCACTCTGACAGAGATTTCTTTGTCAGTGAAAGTCTTTCCCAACTTTAAAACTTCATTCAGAGTCCTGGTGAATCTGGTATCCATCTGATCAATGGTTTCTCCAGACTTCATCTTGAAGTTGTCAAGTTTCTCCAATGCAACAGTGAGCTGATGTTCTTTAATAGCATCATTGCCTTCGCTCATATCTCTGACTTTGTCCCACATTTCCTTTGCAGTTTTGCAATGTTTGACCTTGTCAAACCGATCATTATCCAGGGCTTTAGTCATGATGAATCTCCCAACTTTGTCTAGATTGAAAAGCTTTATTTCCTCTGGAGTCATCTCATGAAGGTCTTTCTCCACAACCGTATCAACTTCATTGATTTTTATGGTCTTTGTGAATCTGAATGGACCTTTAATGATACATGTGTACATGTTGTCATTATAAGCAGCAAGGAAAATCTCCATTCTGATTTTCCAGTCTTCAAAAGACATACCAGCAATGTGGGGAACATGGCTGATACAATCCATTTTTCAAAAAGTTTTGATTTTTCAAAAAGATGCTCTTTTGAAAAGTTTTAAAAACCTTTGAAAAACACGTGGATCAAGCTCGTTGATCAGGCAGCTGATTCTTATGAACCACCTGCTCTGATACCACTTGTTGGTCCCAAGTGGTCAGATGAGGTCTAGAGGGGGGGGGGGTGAATAGACCTCTGAAAATTTTTGAACTTAAAAACTTTTCAGTCTTCTGTCAGCAGACTAAGCTGATGAAGAACAGTAAGCAGACTAGTCTGATCGTGAACAAATCTTGAACAGACGACTGACCACTCTTCTTACACTGACTTAGCTGTTTTTCAGCAAAACGGTTTTCCAAGAGTATACTTGCAGCGGATTGTTTGAAAGTGTTTTTCACAAGTAAACTAAGTTCTAAAAAGATTTTATCCCCAGTTTTCAAACTCCTTATAAAATCTTTTGTTTGATTCAAAGTGTTTAAAATGCAAACTTTAAAATATGCAGGAAAACTTTAAATGCAAGATAACACAAAGAATTTTTATAGTGGTTATATGGATAAGAATCCTTTAGTCCACTCTTCCAGATCACACAGATTCTGGGTTATACTATAATCACTTAGATTACAATATTTCTCCACTTACACCTAAACAACTAATGAGAAGGCTGTAAGCTCACAATAGGAATTCACAAAGAAAACCTATCCTCTAAAGTAGAATCACTCACAAAGACGGATTCTAACTTCACACAACACTCAGCTATTACAAAATCACTCAGATAATGTTTTTCTGATTTCTTCAACTGGGTTTCTGTCAACAGATGACTTCCACCAGACGAGTGAGCTGTTCGAGCTTTTGAGACTTAGAGAAATTCTGCTTCAAAATTTCGATCTCTGATTGTTGTTGTTTTTGCTCGTTTGAAATTCAGCTCTATTTATACATGGAGATGAAAATATGACCGTTGAAGGCAAGTCACAAATCAAATCCATTCTTCAGCTCTTTTGAAACGGCTCTCTGCAGCAAACTGTACAGTGTACAGTACTTTTCTGTCCATCGCATTAAATGCTGCATTAAATGCACTCTGCTGATCCGAGGATATCTTCAATCATTTGCCATTACTACCCTTCTCTTTCAGCATTTATTACACCATGTGCATTTATTACCGTTGAACTGATCTCATGATCTCTTCCACTCTGCTGATCGAAGCAACCCTTCTGATAGGTACTCTGCTGATCAAATACTGAACTCATCTGATTTGACTCGGCTGATGACCTACCCTTCTGTTTGCTGTTTCAGCAAGAGATCACTAGTCTTCTGGTCTTTGAACTCTTCTGATATCTTCTTTGTTTGTTCAAAGATCTTTCTAAGGGAACTAAGCTTTCCATACTTAGCTGATTGTGATGTTTTGGAATCATCAAAACCTTCCCTTAGATTTTGACTTCTTTCATCTTCATCTTCATCCAACAAATCTCTCTTACTCAGAACACTACAAGTCATTCAAGGACTAAATACATTGAGATCAAACATCAGTTCATTAGAGATCATGTTGAAAAAGGCAATGTAATGATTGAGTATGTTCATACAGATAATCAGATTGTTGATATTTTCACTAAACCTTTAAGTGAATTAAGGTTCTCAACTCTAAGAGCAGAGCTAGGACTACTAAATTTGGATGCATAAGCTGAGGGGGAACTCATCAGAAGACTGAAGTTCAACAGCTTAGTTATTCACTATTATATTCAAGGATTAAACTTCAACAGACTAGTTAACTTATGGATTCTTAAAGTCAGGGGGAACGTGTAAGACTAGCGGTACTTCTGTTCTAAAGATGAAATCAGTTAATGACAGGTAGTTGAAGTCAAGTTATCAGAAGATATGTTCTTAATTCTTGAAGACTGAAGATTATTTTATCTTGCTGGATTGACAAACAGCAGAGGAAGATTACTAGCTATTGGCCTTCTCTAGTAATATCAGATAACAGATCACTCGTCTGTCAGATAAGTTAAACTCTACTCATCTGATACCTTATATAAGCATGGTCATAAAACGTATACTTAGAAACGCGCTTTTATAAATAACAGATTAGTGTCGATAGAGTTTCCCGCCCATCTGACATTAAAATAATAAAATTGAAATCCGCAGCTCCCATCCACACGATTAAAAACTGTCAGATTAGATCATCGGTTCAGATTAATCACGATAACCAAATCAAAAGGAAACCTATAAAGTCCGATCTGAAGAACATAGTCGTCTTACGCACTCAAACACTCTCAAACTCTCTCACTCTCAAACTCTCCTGTTTCGAAAGTTTAGTGTTTTCGCAGAATTATACTCACTAATCTCAGAAATGGAAAAGATCATTGAAGGAAGATACCTAAACTACAGCAAATTTCACTTTTCGGGTACTGATCTGATGCGCTTACTCTTGGAGAAAATCAAAGAGGCATCTTAGTTCCGGTTTTGGAAGCACACGAAGACAGGGTCTACTTAGAATACGTATATCACTTCTATACGACCAGGGAATTTAACGATGATGAAACTGTCATGACTGCTGTTGTCGGTGGTAAGAAAATTGTTGTTTCTGCTGCTGTTTTAAGTGAAATTTACAAACTTAAGAATAAAGGAGGAGATGTGACAGACCTAGGGTCTGAGAAGGAGGAAGAATTTTGGGAAATTTGTGCTAAAAAGGGAGAAAAAATGACTGGAACTCTGATGAAAACTCAGTTGAAAGATGAGTATCAGAGGTTCGCAGACATCATTGCGAAGGTACTGGATTGCAGTACGAGCTCTTTAGATGGGTTACCTAGGAGGAGGTACTACACCATGGTCTGTATATACTATGGACTGAAAGTGAACTGGGCAGTTCATGTCTATGATCTGCTGAGTGACAAAAGGACTTCGTATGCCATCTTGCTTAGTCATCTGTTCATGTCACTGAATTGTCCTATGGCTGGTGGAAAAACTACTCACGGTAGTAAAGAGTTCAAATTATATGAACCAGTAAAGAAAATAGTGGTTGCACCTAAAAGAAAAGCTTCTACTAAGTCTAAGAAGACCCCTTCTAAGAAGAGCAAGAAGGAGAGTCAAACAAGCAAGTCTGCTGATCAAGCAGCAAGCTCTGCTGTTGAAGCTGGATCAACAGAAGCTGAGTTTGAAGTCCCTGAGAAGGTGATAGATGACTTCACTGCTGAGCTTGAGAAGATGGATACAGGTTCCTCACCTGAAAGGACAGAGTCTGAAGAAGAAATCCCACTTCAAAGACTGAAAAGATTAAGGACCAGGAGTGAAGCAAGGGGACCTCCCCAAGCTAAGAAGCCCACTGGAAGAATTCCTAAATCAAAGGCCAAGAGAAAGGTCACTTTCTCTGTGGAGCCAGTTGCAACAGTAAGAGAAACAACAACAGAAGCAGAAAGGCCATTAACTATTGAAGAACCTGCTGTCAAGGCTGCTAAAGCTGCTGCTGCTGAAACTGAAATTGTTTCTACAGTTGGAATGTCTACAGAAGACTCATCTGCTGCAGTATCTGCTGAAGTTGAAGAAGCACAGCAGACTAGTACAACACATGAAGGAGATGCACTCTTGCTGTATCCTACTCCAGTTGCTGCAACCCCTCTTCAAGCAATTGAAAGTCCTGAATCAAGGAGGAAGAGGACTGACAAGATTGCCACTTACCTAACTGCCGCAGAAAAGAAAAGACAAGATGCTGCTGAAAAGCTAAGGATAGCTGCAGAAAAGGTAGAAGAAGAAAGGCTGAAAAGCCTAGAGTTAAAAAGGCTGGAAGAAGAGGCCAGCAAGATGACTCAAGAGCAAAGGGATGCTATTGAGGCAGCAGAGTTGGCTGCTGCTATTGAAGCAAGCACCAAGGATGCTCATGGACATCAGCATACTGGTGGGATAGTTATTGGTGAACAAAGAGATCCAAACAAACCAATACCAGCTATGCCTGCACCAAAGATAAAGCCAAAAAGGAGAGAGGAGATTAGATTATCTTTAGAGATTGTCAGGGATGATCCTGCTATCTTTAAAGAATTCCTCAAGAGGCTAGATGCTGAAAGTGAAAGAATCAACCATCTGACGTTGTTTAATGCTGAAAAGATCAGATACAATAGATGGAGAGAATTCAGACTGACAAAGAGTCCAGCTGAAATGGCCAAGTGGAAAGCCTTCACTGCTGAAGAAGCCTGGGTGTTAAAGTGGCTTGAGACTGGATCACTCATACAAGCACTGGATTCAGAATTCTTTCTGGACAGGTTAAGGCTAAGAATAAGTCACATATTCAAGGCTGAAGCAAGGAAGATCTTTGAGTCTGTTCCTGAGGATTATGATGAATCAGAAGACCTCAAGGAAAGGTCAACCAAGTTGGCTATCGCTCAAGCAATGGAGCTTTGGGCAAAGAAATCAAGGAAGCTAAAGGGACAACCCAGCTCATTGGTCCCTCTTCCAAATATCAAGCACATTGTCTATGGTCCTAACATCAAACTATATGAAGAGCTACCTGAGGAACCATACTCACCTTTTATTCCTCTTGACAATTTTACATTGATTTCTAACAGGTCAGCTGTAGACAATGAGGGATTGCTGAAAACAGTTGAGACTGTTAAGAAGATCATATCCCCTGCTGATAAAGACAAAGAAGAGTCCTCTGATCAACAAAAGCACAAAGAGGGTACATCTGACCCATCTGATCAGAACAAAGAACAGAATGATAAGACTGAGACAGCTGATGATTCCAAGAAAGAAGAAGTTATTCCAGCTGATCAGATCAAGGATAAGGAAGCTGCTGATGAAAAAGATGATCAGACTAAGGAGAAGGAAAGCACTCCTAGTCATGCTGACAAGGCCAAGGAAGTTGAGCCCATCTCTGGTCCAGCAGATCAGTCTCTTGAACTGATAATTCAAACATCAGAGCAACCTATCAAAAAAACACCTCCTACTTTGTCTGCTATTCCAACAGATGTTCCTTCAACTTCTCAAAATGCTCAGACAAATTTGTTGGACTCCATCCGACAAATGATTGACAAATCATTGAAGGAAATGAAGGAGGAGTTAAAAGCAGATGTGTTGGCTGCTGTACGTCAACCCAGTCAGACAGTTGCTGCTATTCCAACAAATCTGATAGAAGATACTGCTCAAAATGTTAAGTCCATTTGTCAAGATATGGACATACTCAGAAGAAGGACTCAGAGCACTGCTGATGGTTGGAGACGAATTGAAGAAACAGTTGAAACGGCCCTCCAAGCAGAAGATGAAGTCATGGGAAATATGATGAAAGACTTCACTGCTTCATCAAATTGGAATTTAGGAACTCAAATTCAATTGGGTGATCAAGGAGAGGATTTGCTCAAAGAAGTAAAAGATTTTAAGGCCAATCAACTCAAACAACAAGCTCAAATAAATGCCATGGAAGAAAACATCAAACTTCTCTGTGACGCACTTCAGATTACACCAGCCTTGCCACAATATCCAATCAACCCTGCTGATGATGACAAAAAGGGGGAAGAGAGGGTATTTGGACAGAAAAGAGTTGGAACTTCCTTTGAAAGGGAAGAAGAAAATCAAGATGATGCAGAAGAAACTGAAGTGTTGGAAGAATCTGCTGATGAGACTGATAAAAACATGGAAGAAACAAGCAGACCAACAGATGAGAAGATCACAGAAGAAGAGAAAGCTGAAAATGAAGAAGCTGACAATGCTGAAGCTGAAGCAAAAGCCAAGTCTGATAAAGAACTAGCTGCTGCCAAAGACTCAGCTGAAGAACAGCTTGATCCTGATGTCAAATATAAGAAGATAGAGCTGTTGAGGAAAAGATTCTTTGAAGCATTGGAACCTGAAACTTCCAAACTATCTGATGAAGAATCTGAAAAAGAAGACAAGGAAACTGAAGAAGAAAAGAAAGAAGAAGCTGAAGAAGAGAAGAAAAATTCAGAATAAGAGAAGAAGGGAGAAGACTAGTTTAGGCTAGATTTCCTTTTATCTTAAAAATCCTTGTAATTTTTTTTTACTTTGCATCCTTCATCTTTCAATACTTGTAATATGTAAGCAGTTCAATTATCTATAAAATTGCAAGTTTGAATCCAACACACTATTTCTATCTCAGAAATTTTTGAGGATCAGAACTTTAGTTTAGGTACAGGTACTTAGCTGAAGTTTTGTCATCATCAAAAAGGGGGAAATTGTTGGATGAAGATGAAGAGAAAAGAAGTTAGTTATTAAGGGAAGGTTTTGATGATTTCCAAAACATCATAATCAGCTAAGTGTGGAAAGCTTAGTTCCCTTAGAAGGATCTTTGAACAAGCAAAGAAGATATCAGAAGAGTTCAAAGTTCAAAGACCAGAAGACTAGTGATCTCTTGCTGAAACAACAAACAGAAGGATAGGTCATCAGCCGAGTCAGATCAGATTAGTTCAGTATTTGATCAGCAGAGTGCCTATCAGAAGGGTTGCTTCGATCAGCAGAGTAGAAGAGATCATGAGATCAGTTCAACGGTAATAAATGCACCTGGTGTAATAAATGATGAAAGAGAAGGGCAGTAATGGCAAATGATTGAAGATATTCTCGGATCAGCAGAGTGCATTTAATGCAGCATTTAATGCGATGGATAGAAAGTACTGTACATTGTACGGACTGCTGCAGGAAGCCGTTTCAAATGAGCTGAAGAATGGATTTGAATTGTGACTTGGCTTCAACGGTCATATTTTCAATTCCATGTAGAAATAGAGCTGAATTTCAATCGAGCAATGAACACAACAACAATCAGAGATTTCGTTCTTGAAGCAGAATTTTTACTAAGTCTCAAAAGCTCGAACAGCTCACTCGTCTGGTGGAAGTCATCTGTTGACAGAAACCCAGTTGAAGAAAACAGAAAATTACGATCTGAGTGATCTTGTAATAGCTGAGTGTTGTGAGGAGTTGTGATCCATCTTTGTGAGTGATCAAACTTCAGAGAGTAGAATTTCTTAGTGATTTTCTATTGCGAGCTTGTAGCCTTTTCATTAGTTGTCAAGGTATAAGTTGAGAAATATTGTAATCTGTGTGATTATAGTATAACCAAGAATCTAAGTGATCTGGAAGAGTGGACTAAAGGATTTTTATCCATATAACCATTATAAAAATTCTTTGTGTTATCTTGCATTTAAGTTTTCTTTCATATTTTAAAGCTTGCATATTTACACACTTTGAATTACAAAAAGATTTTATAAGGAGTTTCAAAACTGGGGATAAAATCTTTTAAGAACTTAGTTTACTTGTGAAAAACACTTTCAAACAATCCGCTGCAAGTATACTCTTTGGAAAACTGTTTTGCTGAAAAACAGCTAAGTATTTGTAAGAAGAGTGGTCAGTCTGCTGTTCAAGATTTGTTCATGATCAGCTCAGTCTGCTTACTGTTCTTCATCAGCTTAGTCTGCTGACAGAAGACTGAAAAGTTTTTAAGTTCAAAAATTTTCAGAGGTCTATTCACCCCCCCCCCCTCTAGACCTCATCTGACCACTTGGGACCAACAAGGGGTTTAAACCTTCTTTTCGTAATTTTACACAACTTTTTCGGTTCAACATTTCCAGTTCTTCCAATCGTGGGTATTTCTTCGCTAGTCAAAGGCCTAGTCGAGCAATCTTCGATACCCCTGTTTCTAGTAATCCTTCTTGGAAATCTCATTTCTTTTTTGTTCGTCCCCCACCTTGTATTCATTTGGCGGATGGTTCGACCATGCCCTTCTCATGGGATCATGGTTCCAGTTGGGTTCCCGGAGGTCGCTTGCCAACTGGTGAACTTGTTCCAGATGATGCTCAGTTTATTAGTGAAATCCATGCTATGCGCGCCAACAAATACCAGAGTGCTCTCCTGATTGGGGAAGCTTTCCTTCCTAAAGCGGGATTAAGCGCTCATAATTTTCCAATCAGTTCATCATCTGAATCACTTGGTAAACATCTACTATAGCCTGATGATATCTTTTTTACAGAGAAACTGACTTTTGTTTTGTTTCTCTATCAGCCCGTATGGTAGAAGACTCTGGACATTCTTCGAAGGGAAAAATGGTGCTGTCTAAATCTTCCAAATCCGTCGAGAACGCCCCTATCGAGCAGAGGGCGTCACGGAAAAGGAAACTGGAGTTGAGTCATGAGTCCGAGGAGAATAGAGAGGAATCTCCAGATTCCTCTCGTGAGTCCCCTATTCGTCAGGGCACCGGATCTGGTTATCCTCCTCTTCAGCTTAGAACATCTTTGGGCATACGTGGGTGCCGGAGTTGGTCGATGCCTCACCCCAACGACTATCCAGTAGGGAGAAAAAGGAGCTATTACGGTCGTTCTGGTAATGATCTTTCCCTGATCGTCGACAATCATCCGAAACATACCTTGGTCGAAATGATCGAGGATCATTTAGAGGGGAAAAGAGCCGCTGGTTATTCTGAGAAGGATTCTCTTGTTCATGACGATAGCGAGAATGCAGTTGACAAGGCAACTCGCGTCCTTTTATCCGGGGTTTTTACTCGCGATCTGAATAAGCTTCTCCATAAGGATCCTCTGGAAAAATTTCAGCGAGCCTCTCTTTATGCTGAAAAGGTGATTCCTATCGATCATACCTAACAAAGTAATTTTCTTTAATGATTTTTCTGAATTTGCTAACCCATGTCCTTTTTTCTCTCTTCGTTCTTCCAGACCAAAACTTGTCTGGCATCATACGCCTATGAAAATGCACTCTGGAAACAGCAGTGTGAGTTCCTGGAAGAGAAGTATAAAGCTTTACTTCATAAATCTTCTGGTTCAGAGGTAGGCCCTTCAACGTCCTCTACTATTCCGGTCGTTGAGACTAGGGTTACAGGCACTGGAGACCAGGAGATCATGAACAAAGTCCTAGAGACTTCTCATGCTCAAGAGCAAGCCTATCAAATGGCTAAAAAGTTAGAGGAATTCCAATTTCAGAGTACTGCTCGAATAAGTGAGCTAGAATCTCAAGTATCAAATCTTGAAGCTTCATTAGAGGAGTATGAGAAGGATATTCCTTTGAGTGGGCTCAGGGATCGTTATGGTAGGATCCCTGATGAAAAAGTGATTCGCGAATTCTTTAACTCTCCTGTCCACACGGCGTTGGTGTATCAGATGGTCGGTCCTCTTCTGGAGAATACTTTCAAGAAGGCGGTTCATCAGTTGGTCGCCTTGGAAATGATCGATGATCGTCGGAAGGAATATTTTAAGGTGGCACATATTCGGTTGAACCGTTATGGGGAAGTTTATTCTCCTTCCGAACTTCCAAATGTCGTATATCAAGGTTTTCCTTTGGCTCACCTTGTCGAGGAGTTCGGAAAATCATTGCTGATTCTTCCTTCTGATGTTAACGATGAGCTTGATAATACTTTTATCGACCCAGAGGAAGAAGAAGAGGTTTACGAGCCGACAATGATAGAAATAGTGTCCTGCAAGCCAGCTGTATAGCTAGCATTAATTGTAATTAATGAGGAACTATTCAATTTAGATTAATAGATGCACTTTTATTAAATGGTCAACTTTATCTTATGTAATATTTGTCTACGCATAAGGATAGAAGTCCTTAGATCACAGGGCTATGGGACAACCCGTGGACTGATCTCTAAGGCCGTGATCTAGAATATATTCAAGAGTCGTAGAATCCAATCGAGATAGGACATCGTTGGATTCGGTTAGACTCTCACTATTGTGTATACTCCGATGAACTGGAGGACGCTGGGGTCCACGAGCGTGACTGGGATAGTCGATACACATAAGTGGGTGGCTTGCTGGGATGGCAAGCGCACTGAATACCCCAATTAGGAAATAACTCACCATGGAAGCGGTAGTCGCATATCGGGGTTGAAGTTATTCCAATTTACAATAGTATACGAGGAACGATCCCTAACAACTTGAGATGATAGGGTTTATCTGGTACGAGAACGTCTATACTTTGATATGAGTTCCGACTGACTGGGGATCGCCAGAAAGTCTCTGTGGACTCATGTTGGGTATAGAGGAACTCGTATGCAGATTCATATCATCAACAAAGGATCCATTGACTCGACTTGATAGGTCGAGAAATTCTCCTATGGATTTCTGTGAGAAATTAATTCGGATGAAATCCTTGGCCAAGGTAACTGACGACTTTATGTATGTAGCTCATAAAGAACAAGTCAGAGAGAATTTATTTCGAGATCAGAGAACATAAGGTCAAGACAAAAGATAAGGGAATCCGATGAAAGACCATACCCTTAAGTCTCGACTGGGAGATTGATCGATGGAGAGATTGTGTCGTATATGGAAATTGTAAATGATAAAAGGTTCACTGAATTAATTCACCAGTGATTGGGCTCCATGGGCTTGTGACTGGACATCGACCGTGGAGTGTGGGAGAATTCCCAAATTAGCAGGGGTGCTAATTTTGGAATGATTAATCGACAGAGTGTTCGATTAATTTAGAGCATTAATTGCTCAAGTAATTAAATAATATTTAATTACAACCCACGGCCAATTATGTGGTGAACCTACGGGGGCATACACAATACACAAGTAGCGAAAGCGAGGAAACAGGAACGAACCAGTCGACTGGGTCGACTGGGTCAAAATCGACTGGGTCGATTAAATGGGTGGGTCGACTGGGTCGACCCATATGGAACGAAAATGGATCCAATTGGAAGTGGATCAAGATTATAAATTAAATTGGAATTTAATTTATGAGTAAATTAATTAATTAGGATTTAATTAATTAATGGAATAATTAATTTAATTAGACTTGGAATTTAATTAATTAATTGGGAGATGATTTAATTAATTGGGCTATTTAATTGGAAGATTAAATAAAGCCCTGAAAGATTAATTAATATGGGCCATGAATTAATTAGAAGACTTAGTCTTCTAATTAAAGAAGGCCATGGCCCATGTAGGAGAGAGAAGACCTAGTCCTAATAGGACTAGGATAGAAAGAAAACTATAAATAGCTTTCTTCTAGTTATTTTTCACACAACTCCTTAAGCAAAAATTGAGCAAAGCAAAAATCTCTCTCCCTCTCCCTACCAGATCGGCCGAACCAGTTCTTCCCTGTGGAAGAATTTTTTCGTCTTCGTTTTGTTCCCAAATCGTTTCTAAAACCTAGATATTAATATAGCCTATGTTCTAGTCGATTAGGTATATTAATTTTCGTGATATTGTGGTGTATCAACTCGTAGAGGCGCAACACGTGGGGCGCTACAAAAGGTGTGGGTCGATCTTACCGGGGTCAGAATTCAGAGCTCATATTGCTAGCCGAGGATTTGCAAGGAGACAGGTATAAACGAGAAAACTTATACTGTCGTTTAATTATATTTATATATATACAACTAGAGAATATCCTGGCAAGATTCTTTAAGAAGCCCTAGAAATTTTTTTATATTCCGCTGTGCCTAGGGCTGTTTTTCTTACCGAATCCCAACAGTGGTATCAGAGCCAACTCTAGGCTTTGTATATATATGAATTTGCAAATTCTGTGTTTATTAAATCATATGTTTGATTTATGTGGCTAGTTCTTTAACTTTGCATGTTATAGGACGTATGTTTAATTAACTTGGAGTTAATGTTTAATTTTGGATTCGAAAATTTTATCATGTTGTTTTTAATTTTGGATTGGGATTTAATTGACTGTTTTTTGTTTAATTAAATCATAAGTAATCGAAGAAACAAAAAAAAATTTTTTATTAGATCCAACTCGCGGTGGCACGCGGCGGTGCGCGGCAGCGCACCGCAAGCCGCTGCCAACGGCAGCGTGCTGGCAGCACGCTGGCCGCACACGCTGCGCGCAGCAGCAGCCTTCGGGCTGCTGTTTACGCGCTGCTGTGCGCGGCTGCTCGCTGCCGCACGCAGCCGCGTGCAGCGGCTGCTGCCACAGGCAGCTCACGCGCCGCCTTGGTGGTCGCGCGTGGGCTGTCCTACGTGGCAGTCCTGATTGGTCTCGACTAGTCGTTTTTGGGTTGGACTCTAATTCTGCCTATTTTGAAAGTCCTGAAAATCTTGGAGAATTTTGGAAGATTAGGAAACTTAGAGTTTTTGGATAAGGTAGTTATTTTGTTAGACTTAAACACTACCTTAATTAACTAATCTAGTCAAAATAGGATTATCTTGAAAATCTTGGAGATTTGAAATTTTGGGAAACTTAGAGTTTTGGATAAGGTAAGAATCTTAGAGATTTAGATTACCTTAATTAACCAATTTAATCAAGATAAGAATTGTAGATTACTTAGAGCTCAAGTAAGAGCTAATTAATCCTAGAGGTTAATTGTCAATTCAAAATTAATTAACTTGGATGAATTTTTGCGAATTAAAATTAATGAAGCCGGTAAATTTACATTATTGCCCTTATGTGAATTTATGCATGATCTTGAGTGAATATGTGGATTGGTCGATTTTGCCCTTTAAGCCCTGTGTTGTTTTTGGTTTATTTATTTTTGGGTTGTAATTAAATGGGCCTGATTGGTTCCCTTGCTTGCGCAAACAAATGTAATAGAATAGGACCATTTAAATTATGTAAGCTAGGCTTAGATTAGGCTTGGAGCCGAGAAGACCTCATGAAGACTTGGAGATCCACATGGAGGCCCATTTACCTTGGAGGACATGGAGGCCCAATTCATTACATGGAGGCCCAATCAAGCTGGATATTACAAGAAGGCCCATGATGTATGGGTTTAAAAATTGTAATAGTTAGGACATTTAATTTTCACCCTAGACTGACCAATTGATTCATCACGTGGCTCGTGATGGATCGCATAGGATGGGCAATCGACCAATCATATCTTGCTAGGTGATGAATGTTTACTTTTTCGCAAATTATTCTTTGATGTATGAGATGCATGCTTAGGATAGAAAACGTAAACAAGATAAGCATAATCTGATGAGACCTCGCACACTTAGAAACCTCCAATTGAACTTAAAATTCAATTAGAATATTAAATCGAATAACGGGCGCATATGAATAGTATCTATGGTCCGAGCCTATCCAATTACTAGGTCTTGGGCATATTGTACGAATATATCTCGATGTCTCACGAGTCGTGGGTCGAGCTATAGGAAGATAATATGTCTATTGCCTCGATGCACGAGTTTAGTGCCAAGGGAGGGGATAGCAAGGTTTTAGGCGCTGTCTCACGAGTCGTGGGGCGTCTAGGATTGAACTATTTCTCTTCACGAGTATTGGACATGATTTAACGCTAGTAAGTATGGATGTCTCACGAGTCGTGGGTCCATATCGAAAAACGAGGCTAAATGAACTTAAGGGTTAGCTGCGATGGTTAACCGTTGACATAGTCGACCACCAAGTGGATCAAATAGTATGGCCAACGAGTCGTGGGTACTAGGAGATTGCATTTGGGCC
Source organism: Penstemon eatonii (assembly GCA_038501285.1). Lineage (NCBI taxonomy): Eukaryota > Viridiplantae > Streptophyta > Magnoliopsida > Lamiales > Plantaginaceae > Penstemon > Penstemon eatonii. The sequence goes on along the minus strand of CM076711.1, from coordinate 35,806,754 downwards.
TTAAGCCCGCTAGGATATTTTAAATTCCCGAAACTTATGTGGGGGCATAAGATTTTGATTAAAATAGTGGGAGTAATTTGCAAATGAAATCCATGTTTGTGAATTGTGCATTTTAAATTAATCTTTCGCGTATTTATTTCTTCTATCGTCGTTTTGTAGATATAATGTCTAAGAATCCGATTTCCATCATACTTGAACATAACAAATTGACTGGACCAAACTTCCATGACTGGGTCAGGAACCTTAAGATCATTCTCGCTTCTGAAAAGCGAGGTTTTGTCCTTGATGGGCCCCCTCCCGAACTTGCTAAGGATGCCGACGACACTGAGAAAGAAGCCGTTGATTTATGGCTTGACGATGACTTGCAGTCACGTTGTCTCATGTTGGCATCCATGTCGAATGAGCTTCAAAAGCAGCACGAGCAAATGAAGTCTTCTTTTGAAATCTACACGCACCTGAATGGTCTATTTGGGGTACAAAGTAGATATGAGCGGTATGAAACTGCTAAGGCTTTGCAACAAACGAGGATGGCTGAAGGTGCTGATGTTCGATCTCACTGCATCAAAATGATTGGGCTCATTGAAAAGCTTAGTCATCTTGACGTAAAGATGGACAAGACCTACTGCCAGGATATAATCCTCCAGTCATTGCCTAGATCATTCGAGCAATTCGTAGTGAACTACAACATGCACAAGATGAATGTTGAACTTCACGAGTTGGCTAATATGCTCGCCACTGCCGAGGCTTCCATGAAAAGAGAGAAGCCAGTGATGGTTGCTACCTCAACCCAATCCAAGTCCAAAAGGACAAAGAAAGGGAAGGGGAAGGGAAATGCTTCTTCAAGCAAAGGCAAAGCACCATCTGGGCCCATAGGGAAGGGAAAGAAGCGTAAAGCTTCGTCTGGTGAACAGAAATGTTTCTACTGCAAGAAACCTGGACACTGGAAGAGGAACTGCAAAGAGTTCTTGGAGAGCTCGAAAGGTATATTCCTTGTTGAAGTTAATTTATCAATTAACTGTGCATCATGGGTGCTAGACACTGCTTGTGGTTCTCATCTTTGTAATGATTTACAGGTGATGGGAGCAACAAGGCCACTTAGGCCAGGGGATTGGATCCTGAGATTTGGCAATGGAGCTAGAGCTGCTGCCGAGGCCATAGGCGAAGTGGAGTTAGATTTAGGTGGTAATAAATTAGTCCTTAGGAACGTTCTTTATGTACCTGGTTTGGTGAAAAACATTATTTCAATTCCTGTTTTGGATAATGAAGGTTTTAGTTTTACTATTAATAAAGGTTCCTTTTCGTTATTCATGAATGATAATATGTTTTTCACTGGTACATTGAAAGATGGACTATATACCATTGAACCACCTAAGTTAGTGATGCATGTGCAACAAAACAAAAGGAAACAAGATAATGAAATATCTGCCCAATTATGGCACGCTAGACTTGGACATATATCTAAGTCAAGGATTCAAAAGTTAGCATCATCTGGCGCGATTGAAATCAATCGCATTGATGAAATGCCGACATGTGAACCATGTTTGAAGGGTAAAATGGCTAAGTTTCCGTTTAAGGGAAACCCTGAGCGAGCCAAGCAAACATTGGACTTAATACATACTGGCGTATGTGGACCACTAAGAAAAAGCGCCCGAGGTGGCTATGACTACTTCATCACTTTCACTGACGACTTTAGTCGTTATGGATATGTGTTCCTGTTGAAACACAAGTCTGAAGCCTTTGAGCGATTCAAAGAATTCAAGATGGAAGTAGAGAATCAACTTGGTCATACGATAAAGGCTCTTCGTTCTGACCGAGGTGGAGAATTTCTTAGTAACGAATTTCTGAATTATCTTGTAGAGCATGGAATATTATCGCAGTGGACTCCTCCTGCAACACCCCAATTAAATGGAGTAGCAGAGAGAAGGAATCGAACCTTGATGGACATGGTTCGATCCATGATGAGTGCCACTGACCTTCCTCTTTCATTTTGGGGACATGCCCTCCTCACGGCAACGAAGATACTGAATATGGTACCTTCGAAATCCGTAGAAAAGACACCATACGAACTATGGTTTGGCAAGGCACCCTCATACGCATTCATGCGCATATGGGGATCTCCCGCTTACGTTAAAAAGCTAGTGGGAGATAAATTGGAAACTAAATCCACTTTGTGCAAATTCGTGGGGTATCCAGAAAACTCAATAGGATACGAGTTCTACGATCCTACAAGACAAACAACGTTTGTCTCGAGGAACGCTCACTTCTTGGAGAAGGATTTCTTGGTTGACAAGAAGGAAAATAACGTAGAACTAGATGAGGTCACTGAAGCTGAAAAGACCTTAGAGGTCGATCAAGCTGACCCGTCACCACAGGCAGTGGGAGAACAGGAGCATGAAAGTGCACCAGAAAGTACACCGATACTTCGTAGGTCAGAAAGACAACGTAGAGAACCCGAAAGGTACTACGGTCTGCTGCATGAGATTGGACAGTCTCTAAGCGACCCAAGGACTTACGAAGAGGCTATGCTAGACATAGACTCGGGAAAGTGGTGCGAAGCCATGGAATCCGAACTGGACTCCATGCACTCAAACAAGGTCTGGGCCTTGGTAGATCCACCAGTGGGAGTGGCTCCCGTGGGTTGCAAGTGGATCTATAAGCGAAAGCTTGGTGTGAACGGAGAGGTGATTACCTACAAGGCGCGACTAGTGGCAAAAGGATACACTCAAAGACCAGGTATCGACTTTGAGGAAACCTTCTCGCCAGTCGCAATGCCCAAATCCATTCGGATCTTGCTGGCCATAGCTGCGTGGTATAACTACGAGATATGGCAGATGGATGTCAAGACTGCTTTTCTCAATGGAGACATTGATAAGGAGATCTACATGGAGCAACCAAAAGGATATGTGCATCCAAAGGAGATGAACACAAGATGTGCAAACTCCAGAGGTCCATTTATGGACTGAAGCAAGCTTCCCGAAGTTGGAACATTCGTTTTGATGAGACAATCCAAACTTTTGGATTCATCAAGAACATGTTCGAACCTTGCGTGTACAAGAAGATCAGTGGGAGTACAGTTGAATTTTTGGTGCTTTACGTTGACGACATTCTTCTCATTGGAAACAATGTAAAAGCATTGTCTGAAACTAAAGCATGGTTGTCTACACAATTCTCAATGAAGGATATGGGAGAAGCATCCTTTGTACTAGGTATAAGGATCTACCGAGATAGATCAAAAGGACTGCTGGGCCTCTCCCAATCCCAGTACATAGACAAAATCTTGAAAAGATTTAGTATGGAAGAATCCAAGAGAGGATTGCTTCCAATGAGACATGGAATTGCACTCTCCAAGTCTATGGCCCCAAAGACGCCAGAGGAGAGAAGCAATATGTCTCGAGTACCGTATGCATCCGCGATAGGAAGCATAATGTATGGTATGCTGTGTACGAGACCAGACGTAGCGTACGCTCTAAGCGTTACAAGTCGCTACCAGTCTGATCCAGGTGAGCAGCACTGGATAGCTGTAAAGGCAATTCTGAAGTACCTGAGAAGGACTAAGGAATTGTTCTTGGTATACGGTGGAGGAGAATTGAAATTGGAAGGCTATACAGACTCGAGCTTCCAATGTGATGTAGACGACTTCAAGTCGACATTAGGATATGTTTTCTGCCTCAATGGTGGTGCGGTTAGCTGGAAGAGCTCCAAGCAGGAAACAACCGCGGATTCAACCACTGAAGCAGAATACATTGCCGCGAGTGACGCAGCAAAGGAAGGTGTTTGGATGAGGAACTTCATCCAGGAATTGGATGTGATACCTAGCATTGCTGAGCCCGTTACTATCTTCTGCGATAATAATGGGGCAATAGCGTAAGCAAAGGAGCCGAGATCTCATCAGAAATCCAAGCACGTACAAAGACGATACCATGTGATAAGAGATATCATTGGTAGAGGAGACATTAAGATGGAACGTGTCGACTCAGAAGATAATACGGCGGACCCACTAACGAAGCCTCTGCCTCAAAAGGCATTTGAGAAACATCTGCATAAGATGGGACTCAAGAACATAAAAGACTGGCTTTAGGACAAGTGGGAGATTGATAGAAATAGTGTCCTGCAAGCCAGCTGTATAGCTAGCATTAATTGTAATTAATGAGGAACTATTCAATTTAGATTAATAGATGCACTTTTATTAAATGGTCAACTTTATCTTATGTAATATTTGTCTACGCATAAGGATAGAAGTCCTTAGATCACAGGGCTATGGGACAACCCGTGGACTGATCTCTAAGGCCGTGATCTAGAATATATTCAAGAGTCGTAGAATCCAATCGAGATAGGACATCGTTGGATTCGGTTAGACTCTCACTATTGTGTATACTCCGATGAACTGGAGGATGCTGGGGTCCACGAGCGTGACTGGGATAGTCGATACACATAAGTGGGTGGCTTGCTGGGATGGCAAGCGCACTGAATACCCCAATTAGGAAATAACTCACCATGGAAGCGGTAGTCGCATATCGGGGTTGAAGTTATTCCAATTTACAATAGTATACGAGTAACGATCGCCAGAAAGTCTCTGTGGACTCATGTTGGGTATAGAGGAACTCGTATGCAGATTCATATCATCAACAAAGGATCCATTGACTCGACTTGATAGGTCGAGAAATTCTCCTATGGATTTCTGTGAGAAATTAATTCTGATGAAATCGTTGGCCAAGGTAACTGACGACTTTATGTAAGTAGCTCATAAAGAACAAGTCAGAGAGAATTTATTTCGAGATCAGAGAACATAAGGTCAAGACAAAAGATAAGGGAATCCGATGAAAGACCATACCCTTAAGTCTCGACTGGGAGATTGATCGATGGAGAGATTGTGTCGTATATGGAAATTGTAAATGATAAAAGGTTCACTGAATTAATTCACCAGTGATTGGGCTCCATGGGCTTGTGACTGGACATCGACCGTGGAGTGTGGGAGAATTCCCAAATTAGCAGGGGTGCTAATTTTGGAATGATTAATCGACAGAGTGTTCGATTAATTTAGAGCATTAATTGCTCAAGTAATTAAATAATATTTAATTACAACCCACGGCCAATTATGTGGTGAACCTACGGGGGCATACACAATACACAAGTAGCGAAAGCGAGGAAACAGGAACGAACCAGTCGACTGGGTCGACTGGGTCAAAATAGACTGGGTCGATTAAATGGGTGGGTCGACTGGGTCGACCCATATGGAACGAAAATGGATCCAATTGGAAGTGGATCAAGATTATAAATTAAATTGGAATTTAATTTATGAGTAAATTAATTAATTAGGATTTAATTAATTAATGGAATAATTAATTTAATTAGACTTGGAGTTTAATTAATTAATTGGGAGATGATTTAATTAATTGGGCTATTTAATTGGAAGATTAAATAAAGCCCTGAAAGATTAATTAATATGGGCCATGAATTAATTTGAAGACTTAGTCTTCTAATTAAAGAAGGCCATGGCCCATGTAGGAGAGAGAAGACCTAGTCCTAATAGGACTAGGATAGAAAGAAAACTATAAATAGCTTTCTTCTAGTTATTTTTCACACAACTCCTTAAGCAAAAATTGAGCAAAGCAAAAATCTCTCTCCCTCTCCCTACCAGATCGGCCGAACCAGTTCTTCCCTGTGGAAGAATTTTTTCGTCTTCGTTTTGTTCCCAAATCGTTTCTAAAACCTAGATATTAATATAGCCTATGTTCTAGTCGATTAGGTATATTAATTTTCGTGATATTGTGGTGTATCAACTCGTAGAGGCGCAACACGTGGGGCGCTACAAAAGGTGTGGGTCGATCTTACCGGGGTCAGAATTCAGAGCTCATATTGCTAGCCGAGGATTTGCAAGGAGACAGGTATAAACGAGAAAACTTATACTGTCGTTTAATTATATTTATATATATACAACTAGAGAATATCCTGGCAAGATTCTTTAAGAAGCCCTAGAAATTTTTTTATATTCCGCTGTGCCTAGGGCTGTTTTTCTTACCGAATCCCAACAGACAATTGGAGAAGATGTCGTTAACGAGCAGGCGATTCCGGAGGGCGATCAGGCTGTATGATAGATTGATTTAGGGAGATATACTTGTAACCGTTTATTGTAGGTCTTAAATGTAATTTTACATTTTCTCTCCTTTGCATGCCGATCGTTTCATATTCTGACAATCGCGTCCTTTCATTTTTGCCGTAATAATTCAGACAAGTTATTGACTTCACCGTAATCATTATGCGTGCGTCTTTTCAAATTCCAGTGTTTATTCCAAGATCATTTTTACTATTTCGCGCCCTTTTCTTGGGCTTGTTGCGTCTTTTCGTGTAGTATAAATATAAAAAGGTAAAATTTGTCTCGCTATTTACCGCTTTGTTTAACTCTTCAACAGAATACTCTTCTTTTACCAGGTCGATAAGCCTTCTCGATTCTTTGATTTTACTTCTTAAGTTCCGATTATGACTAATCTTTTCGATAACACATCGAAGCGTCCTTCGCGTGAGAACGTTAGGGATAACAGATCTAAAAAATCTCGAAGAGACAAGCCTTCGATGGAGCCTCCTCGTTCGTCTCCATTAGCTAGGTCGGTGATTGACACTCATGTTATTCCTTCTGAACCTTTTCCCATAATTAGTTCGTCTTTTGTACAACCGAATTTTTCTTCTTCTACTGAAATTGGGAATAGGCCTTCCCCTGGTCGGGTGGCTTTAGGCGATACATCCAACGTGGAGCAATCCTTTGATTTGCCTGTTTCTTCAGGCGTTTCTTCCTTCGGGCATGTTTTTCATGGAGGGGATTTTGTTAATTCCCTTCCTTTGTCTACTTCTACTGCCCCGATCGCCAGCGAAGGGCAAGTTGGTGATGGCTTTTTTGTCAATCCTTCCACAACACAATCTATTTTGCAAGATTGTCCGGAATTTTTGTTTCATGATAATACTGTGACGACTACTTCTTTTGAATCTGGAGGACCTTCTGAGGGTCGGTTTGGGTCGAGGTCTGGTCGTCGAACCATTATTTCTGCTTCGGGCAAGGAGACCTCTGTTAGCCCCAACGAGAGAGATTCTCCTCGCCTGTTAGACGATCGCTATGTCCTTGAACAGGTTAAAGATATTCTTTTGTCGGAGAACCCACTTTCCGACGGTATCTCTTTAACTAGCGAACTGCCTGGCTCTGTTGAACCTGATGCTTTGTCCTGGGACTTAGGCCGGAGCACTATTTTGCCTGGCGAGTTGAGGAAACTGGAGGGTACCTCCAATATTCGCCTTGTTCAATCTTTGGTGAAGATATGTGAGCAGGTAAGCTCATTTTGATTATTCTTTTCTGCTTTTTTCTTGAATGCCTTGTTGTGTGGCAATTTTTCTTAATCTTTCTTCTTTCTAGGCCAAATATTTTGCGCTTCATCTGGGTGTGCAAAATGATGAACTGTGGAATAGTAAGGGTGCTCATCAACGTCAGTTGGAGTCGGAGAGAGCCAAAGTCGCAGGGCTGATGTTGCAACTGCAGCTTGCTAGAGATGATCTTCAGAAATTAGAGGCCGTGAGAGTCGTTCTTGAGAAAGAGAAAAATGATCTAGTTCAGGCTGCTGTCTCGGCGGAGGAGTCTCAACAGCGGTCTTATGAGGAGGGTTATGACGCTGGTTATCTAAAGCGTCAAGAGGAGTTGATGGCGTTTGCTGGAAACTTGACTCCTCGGAGGCCTGTTTCTGCTAGTCATCCTGCTGGCGATTCTTCTCAGTGATCTTGTTCGACCTGGCAGGCCCTGGACTGTCCCTTTTTTTTTTTTTTTTTGTTGGTGCCCAACTTTTTTGTGTAGTTGTTTTGGGCAGAACTTTTTGTATTGGGAGAACACTAAATTGGAAATTATGATATTATGTAGGCAGATTTGTGCCTTGATCAATTTTATCCTGTTGATATTCTTTGGTATGCACAATTTGTTTGTCATATATAAATATAACGTCATGAAATAATCAGCATAGATTTGGCATACTTATCTGATATTGATCCTTGCGTAGTATCCCAAGAATGGAGATAAGGTAGCTTAACCTTGCTCAGTCATTTTATTAACAATTGAATGATATACTGGTCGATAACCCTCAGTTTATAAGAATACCTAGAACGGAGAATAATCCAGTATAGTTTCTTGGGTTATACCCAAAACCTCTTTGTTCCTCAGAATGTAGATAGTAGGTCATTCGTATCGATAATCGATTGAATAGCAGTTATGGAACGCTTAGCATCTTGGTTGATGTTCAATCCATGCCTCGTAAATTTGTCTTTTTGCGACATATATCTTATATAAGGAGGCTTTTTATTCCTTCTGTTGAACTGTACCTTTCCTTTCATAAGATTAAGGGATGATATCCCTTCCAGTATCTTCCTTTATGTTTTCTATTTTAACTATGAACTATATGTTCCCCAACCAGTGTTTCACTACAACAATTCTTTGATATGGGAGGAATTGGAAAATGTAGAAGTCTTGGCCAGATCTGACCTATTCAGACCTCCTTCAGCAATTCTTTGGAAAATTAGGCAGTGACGGCCTTGCAGTCTATCATGATGGTATTAATTGTCTTAGTGACGACGTCAGATTTCTTGGACTCCAATGGAGTTTTGTAAAGCCAATTTAATGGTTTTCTATATGGCGTATGAGGCAGTTACGACCCTCGTAGGTTCGAACACTATATTTGCATGAGCGAAGAGTGTGTAAATTTCCTTAGTCCGGAGCTCTGTATTGATCGAAACGATCTACTTTCGATTTTATTTCCGATTTAATGAGTCGATCAGTTAGGCGCCGTTCCAACTTACTTGCATTTACTACGGGGAGTCAAAAGGTCGCATATCTGTCCCTTGATTAGATACTTTTTCAGCCGTTGGATTGCTTAGATGTATCCTTATAAATAGGAAGGCGGTTTGCAAACTTCTCTTGCCATTTCTCAAAAAGAGGATGGAGATCTCAGCTCCCATGGATTTCATTTTACCTTCAGATCCCATATCTTTCAAAAAGTCACATTATCGTGATTCACATCATAATAGCTTATCGTTCTTTTGTCTTGTACTGACGGGTCCCATGGAAGCCCTACCTTGTACTAACGGGTCCCATGAGGCCTCAAATGTTGTTTTCACAAATTTGAGGTCCGTGGTTTCTGTTTGCACATGGGGGGTTCATATTTGCCAGTCACCCCCGCTCTTGGATGTTACTTCCGGAGTGATAGACTGCTGGGGTGTGCTGGTAAATATTAATAATTCTCGACCGCCCCTAAGAGATGCTGCTTCAGAGTAAAATGTTTTATTTTAAAGTAAAAGCAGTATCTTGTTGTGGGTGAATGAGTATTGCCGGTTATCTGGCTGGTAATGCTCATTTCCTCTCGAAGAAGATTTGATCTTCCGTTCCTGGCCATCGAACTAAAGAAGTCGACCATCCTGAGCAGCATGCTTCTTAGGTGGTCTGTTATAATCGATGAGGTACTACGGAGGAGATTTGGTGTTTCCGTGGACATTGTCGTGAAGATCGCAGAACTATAGGGTCTTTTTATCTAAAGCCTTGTGACGATGTTTAAGTAGTATGTATACTTCTGTAATTTAGGACATTTGAATGTAATTGATTTGATGAATAAAAATATTACTTTCATCCCTTGCATTCTCCTTTTGTTGATGTTATCATAATTTATTTACGAGGAGCATTTTCCGAGCAGATGGATTCATACTTAACTCGTATTCACGACTTAGCTGTATTCGCAGATCATTTTTAGATCATTAGGAATAGGTCGAGGAGTGTTTATTGAGCGGATCAATGTATACTCAACTCTTTTATAACTTAGACTTAAGTTTTAATAATCGAAAGCCTTTTTAGATCGTTGAAAATAGATCGAGGAGTGTTTATTGAGCGGATCAATGTATACTCGACTCTTTTATAATTTAGACTTAAGTTTTTATAACAAAATCCTTTTTAGATCGTTGAAAATAGATCAAGGAGTGTTTATTGAGCGGATCAATGTATACTCAACTCTTTTATAATTTAGACTTAGGTTTTTTGTACCAAAAGTCTTTTGATTGTCGCAAATATATCGAGGAGTGTTTATTGAGCGGATCAATGTATATTCGACTCGTTTTGATTTAGACTTAGGTTTTTTGGTACCAAAAGTCTTTTAAATCGTCGTAAGTAGATCGAGGAGTTTTTATTGAGCGGATCAATGTATACTCGACTCGTCTTTTTGTTTAGACTTAGGTTTTGATACCAAAAGCCTTTTTAATCGTCGTAAGTAGATCGAGGAGTGTTTATTGAGCGGATCAATGTATACTCAACTCTTTTATAATTTAGACTTAGGTTTTTTGTACCAAAAGTCTTTTTATTGTCGCAAATATATCGAGGAGTGTTTATTGAGCGGATCAATGTATACTCGACTCGTTTTGATTTAGACTTAGGTTTTTTTGTACCAAAAGTCTTTTAAATCGTCGTAAGTAGATCGAGGAGTTTTTATTGAGCGGATCAATGTATACCCGACTCGTCTTTTTGTTTAGACTTAGGTTTTGATACCAAAAGTCTTTGATTGTTGAAGAACTGACCGAGGAGTGTTTATTGAGCGGATCAATGTATACTCGACTCGTCTTGTATGGTTGGATTGAGGAGTTCTTAACCGAAACAATCGATTCATACAGAATCTTGGCTTAATATTTAAAATTGCTAAAATCTTTAATAATCGAAATTTAGGCTAAGGCCCTTATTACAAAGATTAAAATTTAATAAAATATAATAAAGCAGCATAACCTGCTAAATTTATTTACCATAGTATTTCCTAAGGTTGACTGCGTTCCAGGTCCTTGGTAAGGCTGTTCCATCCAAGTGTGCAATTTTGTATGAACCTTTCTTTCCTACGCCAATTACAACATAAGGTCCATCCCAATTTTGTTGTAATTTTCCCACATACTTGGATACTTCTACCTTTTTAAGGACTAGGTCCCCTTCTTTGAAGGTTCGGACGCGTACCTTTTGATTGTATGCTTTTTCCATATTTACTTTAGTGGCTTGCAAGCGTACGGCTGCTTTTTCTCTTAAAGCTTCGGTTAAATCGACGTCACTTTCTCTTGTCTTTTCATTTTCCTTATCATCAACAGTTCGATTCTTGGTGTTGGGATTAGAGTTTTAACAGGAATAACAGCTTCCGAACCATATACCAAACTAAACGGGGTTTCTCCGGTTGAGCTCCTGACAATGGTTCGATTAGCCCAAAGTACTCCTCGAAGTTCATCAAGCCATTTCCCTTTGGCCGCTCCTAATCTTTTTTCCAAGGATTTTATTATCTCTCGGTTCGCCACCTCAGTCTGTCCATTTGCTCTAGGATGCCCGACCGAAGTGAAATTTTGCTGAATCCCTAGTTTCAAACACCATTCTATTACTTGTTTCCCCGCAAATTGGGTTCCATTATCCGAAATTAGGATCCTCTGGATACCAAATCTACAAACTATGAATTTCCATAGGAAGTTGATTACTTGGAACTGAGTTATTCGTGCAAGGGCGATGCATTGAATCCATTTGCTGAAGTATTCAACAGCGACCAGGACGTAAGCTTTCTTGGATCTAGCCGCTGGGAACGGTCCCACGATATCCATTCCCCATTGATCAAAAGGCCAACATACCGGAATCGGATGCATGTTTTCTGCTGGTCGATGACATATATTAGCATGGACTTGGCAATGATGACATTCTTGGACATACTGAGCGGCATCCTTATTGATGGTAGGCCAATAATAACCCGTTCGGAGGCATTTTAAAGCCAATGCCCTTGCTCCACTGTGATTCCCTGCGTCTCCTTCATGTACCTCTCGTAGAATATCGATGGTTTGTGGTTCAGAGACGCATTTAAGAAGAATTCCTGATACTGATCTCCGGTAGAGTTTTTCTTCTACCAATGTATACTTTGGAGCCCGATATTTTATCTTCCGAGCTTCATTCTGGTCAAGCGGTAGTTTTCCTCCTTGAAGATAGTTTATCATTGGAGTCATCCAGTTTTCTTCGGCTTCTTCGATTTCCATTATATCGACTGCCAGTGTTTCATCGATATCGATTGCTGGTGTATTAGAAATTAACCAGTTGATCACTCTTTCGATTTTTTCGTCATGTGACCCTGTGAACCTGGATAGTTGATCGGCCCATTTGTTTTCTGATCGTGGAATATTTTGTATACCAAAGCTTTCGAATTTCTCAGCTAGTGTTTTTACTTTGGCGAGGTATTTAACCATATTAAATTCCTTAGCCTCATATAGGCCTTCTATTTGTCTTTGCACTAACTCTGAATCGGTTAATACTTTAAGGCTTTTTATGTTGGCCTTGATCGCCATTTCCATTCCTGCGATTAATGCTTCATATTCAGCTTCATTGTTTGTTACGACGAAGTCCAACGTTATCGCATAATTCAAATCTTCTTTATTTGGTCCGATGAAATTGATCCCGGCGCCTCCTCCTTCTCGGCACGACGCACCGTCAACATGCATTAACCAAGTTTGATCTTCTATGATTAAGATGTCGTCGTTGGGGCTATTCGATAATTCGGTCGCCTGTGTCGGAGTTTCTAGTCGAAAATCAGCGAACACTTGGGCTTTAATTGCAATTCTCGGTTTGTAATCTATTTCAAATTGGCCGAGTTCGATTGCCCATTTGATTAGTCTTCCGGAGGCTTCTGGTTTTGCTAAGACTTGTCTCAGTGGTTGATTTGTTAAAACCACGTTTTTGTAGGTTAAAAAGTAAGGTCGAAGTTTTCGTGCAGCCACTACTAAGGCCAGAGTGAATTTCTCAATTTCCAAATAATTTTTCTCCGCCCCTTGCAGTAATTTGCTTAAATAATAGACAGGCTTATGTTCTGAACCTTCTATCTTGATTAGTACTGAACTAACGGTCGCGTCGGAGATTGAGATGTAGATATACAACGGTTCTCCTTCCGTCGGTTTGGCCAACATGGGGGGTGTTGTCAAATATTCTTTGAGTTGGTCGAAGGCTTGATCGCATTCTTTGGTCCAAACAAAGTTTTTCGCTTTTCGAAGCGTTTGGAAAAAGGGAAAACTTCTGTCTGCTGATTTTGATATGAACCTGTTTAACGCTACGATTTTCCCAACTAAGCTTTGTACTTGGGAGATGGTTTTGGGAGGCTTCATTTCAGTTATGGCTCGAATTTTTTCTGGGTTGGCTTCTATTCCTCGTTGGTGTACCAAATAACCCAAGAATTTTCCTGACTTAACACCAAAAGTGCATTTCGCGGGATTTAACTTCATGCGGTATTTTCTCAAGATCTGGAAACATCGATCAAGATGTTTTATATGATCTGATTCGTTCATGCTTTTGACTAGCATATCGTCTACATAGACTTCCATTATTTCTCCGATTAACGCTTTGAACATTAAGCTTACTAACCATTGGTAAGTAGCCCCGGCATTTCTTAAGCCGAATGGCATTACTATAAAGCAATATACTCCTTGCTCAGTTATGAACGCAGTCTTCTCTTGGTCCCGCTCATCCATGTATATTTGATAAAACCCTTGAAAGGCATCCATCATGCTGAAGATCGCGAAACCTGCGGTTGAGTCGACTAATAAGTCGATCCTTGGGAGGGGATATGGGTCGCGCGGACACAACATGTTAAGGTCGGTAAAATCATTACACATTCTCCATTTGTTGTCCTTTTTATCCCCTTTTGCTACTAGAACAACATTACATAGCCATTCTGAGAAGTGTATTTCTCGGATTTGTTTTGCTTCAAGTAGCCTTTCTACTTCGGCTTTGATAATCTTGTCTTTTACTGGCCCGTGGTTTCTCTTCTTTTGTCTAGCGGGTTTTGCCATGGGATCAATTTTTAGCGAATGCTTGATTACTCGAGGATCAATTCCTTCAATGTCATTAGCGCTCCAAGCAAAGACGTCGACATTATCTCTGAGGAAGTCGATCAACATCACTTCCCCTTCTTTGCTCAATTCAGTACCTATTCTCGTTGTTTTGGACGAGTCCCCTTGTACTAGAATTACATCCTTATGTTCTGGTGGCTTTAAAGCTAAATCTAGTGGTTCTTTACCCTTTTTATCTATTCGATCAGTACTAGGGATTTCAACTTCGTTTCTAACGAGATTGTCTTCGAGTTTTCTTTTGCTCGGGGTAATTGACTTGGCGTGATCTTTCAAAGTTAATGAGATGTTGTAGCAATCCCATGCCATACAGTGATCATTCATTATTTCCCCGATACCTCTATCGGTCGGAAACTTAATCTTCTGGTGATATGTAGAGACAACGGCTCGGAATAGGTTGAGGGCTGGTCGTCCTAATATTGCGTTGTAAGTGAAGGGTGTTTCTACCACTAGAAATTTTACAAGCTTCACTGTCCGGTGTGGTTTTTTTCCTAGCGACACACTTAAGGTTATCGTTCCGCTGGGGACGATTTTGGATCCTCCAAACCCTACCAACGGCGTAGCTACTTTCTGTAGGTTTATTTGTCCTAAGTTCATTTGGGCTAAAACCTCCCCGGAGATGATATTCGCTGAGCTCCCGTTATCGATTAAGATCCGTTTGACATTATAATTTGCTATTTCTAGCGACACCACCATCGGGAAGTCGGGGTTATCCTCTTTTGTCTCCCAAACAATGTTTTTGGGTACCTCGCCTTCGTTAAAGCTGATCAGATGATCGTTTGATGGCTTGTTTTCCAAAGTCCATATTTCTTTTGGGTATTTTAAGCTTCCGACTATGGATCTACCTGTCCTTCGTCGGGCGTTACGACTATCCCCGCCTGTGGGTCCCCCGGATATTGTATGGATAGTTCCATTGATCTGGTCATGGTTCAATTCCTGCGTAGGACCATGTTCGGGTGATATTCGACGAGAACTTCTTCTTTGATTATTATTCCGAGGGCTTCTACTTCTTTCCCTTTTGCGGTTATCTCGCTCTATGTAGTCGTCTAGTTTTTCCTGTTCGATTAGTTTTTCAACTTCTCTTTTAAGGTGGAAACAATTTTCCGTCCGATGTCCATGTGCCCGATGGTATTTGCAGTATAAGTCATAGTTTCGAGATCCTGGTCTGGGCTGAGCGATTTTCCTTGCTTCAGGGATCCAATTATTCCTTTCTAGTACTTCCAATATTTCTTCCATCGGAACATTAATCCTCGGGTGTTCTACTTGATTAACCCTACCTCTGATTGCTGGTTCGGAGTTCCTTGGTCTTTGGTAGAAATTAGGTTGTCTTCCTTGGTCGGCTTTGTTGTATTCCAATCGCTGGAAGACGTTGCCTTTTCTAAAAGATCGCTCATAATCCATGGATCTTTGGGCAGGAATTTTATCATGCCGTTTTGAGCCTGAAGTTGTGGCTTTGTTTTTGTTTTATTGCACTTTACAGCATATTTTCCCTTTGCATGATAGGAAGCCCTTTATTTTATTTTCTGGATGAGTTCCCTGGTCCATTGGCAATTCTACCATTTGGTTATCCTTGCTTCCAATGCCTGGCAGTTAATTTTTGCATATAAGTCGGGTCATCTTAGATGACTCGCAAGTTCATTCATCTCACATGTGTGGACTTCACTCATTATTTCTGCCAGGTAATTGATCCCAGTAAATCACCACTTCTATACTTAACCAGGCCTTTGCACTTTTCACACACTATTTTATGATGGTTTTGGTTGCGGTGAGAGGTTGGTGGTGTTGGTTGTTTTGGTAGAGTTGTGGTGGTGCTTTTTATCTTTGTGCTTTGGCATCCATTTTGTTTCTTCGTGGTTGTTTTGGTTGGTGGATTTTTTGCTTGTGGTCCAGCTTTTCTCTCAGGGCTCAGAGGTGGCTTTATGTTGGAGGCTGTTTGAGGAGTTGCTCAGTGGACTATTGATGGTGACTATAGATGGACTATTGCTAGTGGCTTCGTTTCTCATCAGGGCTCAAAGGTGACTATATTATGGAGGCTGATGGAAGAAGTTGCTACTTTTGTTTTGGTTGTTATTTTATTTATGCCCCTGCGTGGGTGTTTTGGCTTGTTTCTTTTTGTGCCCCTGTGTGGGTTGTTTATTTTGATTTTTCGCTTTTCTTTCTCACTTTGTTGTATCTGTTTCTCTTTTGCCTCCCCTGTTTTAGGGGTTGGTCCCTTTGTTCCGTACATTTTATTGTGGTTATATAAATTGTGAGTTCCCCCTCACGTTATTTCATCTTTAAAGGAATTCATCTCTTCCTGGGTCATATATTTAGACGCCAAGCTCATGATGTCAGCAAACGTTCTTGGTTGTTTTTGACTTAGGGCATTTCCGAACTGCCTATTCTTCGTGAGGTCGAAGAGAATAGAAATTATGTAATCGATATTCGGGGAATCGATTTTAAGTAATTCTACATTAAATCTCGCCAACCAGTTTCTTAAGGATTCTCCCTCTTGTTGGTGTATAGTTCCTAAATAGCTCATCGGAAGTTTTTGCTTCTTCTGACTAGCAAACTGCTGCGTCAATTTGTTGCACAATTCCCGTAAACTAAAAATGGAGTTGGCAGGTTTTTTGGCGAACCAGTCCAATGCGAGTCCTTCAAATGTGGTCACCATTAATTTGGCGGTAAATTTCGCCGAGTGGGCGTATAAGTTCATTATATTCGTGAAGCTAAAAATATAGTCGTCTGGGTCAGTGGTTCCATCATATCGGGGTAGTCTACCCGGGACCTGTCCGATTGACTGTGCTTCTTTTATTTCTCTGCAGAAGGGAGAACAGGCTGCAAGGCTCTCTTGGAGATCCGTGGTTCGGGCCCATGGGTTTTGAACAGATCGTAGGCGTTGTTCGAGTCGCTCCTGCACCATCCTTTCGATTTCTCTTTCCGAGAATCACGTTGTTCGTGGTCGATCTGGGACCGCATCATCTGTGTCATCCTCGATAGGGATTATTGTACGTTCCTTGGACCCACTTTGCCCCGGCTGTGGTTTTCTTTGTCCTGGTTTCCTTCGAGGATTGTTATCGGAGGGTTTTGAATTGCCCTGCGGGGGACTGAGTAGCGAGCGTCGCTCGCTCGCCGGGCTGTCGGCTTGTTGAGAGGTTTGATCGTTTTGCCTTGACGCTCTTTGAGCGGGATTTGCCCTGGTAGTCCTTGCGTTTCGAGGAATTTGATCAAGTAATTCTTCTGGAGAGAGTGATTTAAAGAGCATCGCGATCTGTCGCAATTTCTCCTGAGCGCCCGGGAGAGGAACGGGGATCATAGGGACTTCCGGTTCTTCTGGTATTGTACCGGGAAGACCTCCTTGGGGTTCCTGCTGATCGGGGTGATTATCTTGCAAATTCTCGTTGGTGTTTTTAGCGTTATTATTGTTGTTGTCCTGTAGATCTTCAGATGTGTTATGACCAGTGGTTGTGTTACTTCTTGCTCCGATACGAGCACTTTTCCTTGGGCGAGCCATATGTCGATCGAATAATTAACCTAGCCCCACGGTGGGCGCCAACTGATTTAACCGATTTTCGTCAGGTTATAGATATCAGTAAAATTGTGGAATTGGGGGTTGTCAATATATATATATTATAGGGCTCTGTTACTTTATTCAGGATGGATCAAAACTCAAGGAAAAGTAATTTAGTTATAACAACAAGTAAATACCGAAACCAACAGGAAAAATAACACAAGTTTGAGGAGAAAGTTCTTTCTTTATTGAATAATGGTGACTTGAGCTGTTTATGCAGAATTCTATGGCGTATTTGCCTTCTGATTCAGAGTTGTTTAATACAATGATTGACTAGGTATTTATATCATACTAAACCTAGCGTTACAAGGAAAAATAATCCTAATAGGACTCGGCCCAAATATCCTTCTTGGGTCCGGAGTATAGTCTTCTTGGTCGAAGAGAGCTGTGTTCGGCTGGGTCGATAAGATGATCCCGAACTGTCTTATTTGGTCGCTCTGATCTTATGTTCTTTAGTCGATCCGCTCATTACGTAGGGTGCGAAATAGCCCTCATCACATACTTGGTGCGGTGTTGTTGGCACTGACTTCGAAGGTACTATGTTCAGTATCTTCGAGGCATTTAATAGGGCTAAGCCCCAAAACAAAAAGGGAAGATCAACGAAGCTCATCATGGAACGAACCATGTCTAACAAAGTTCGGTTCCTCCGCTCAGACACTCCATTGAGTTGGGGCGTCTTAGGGGGAGTTCGCTGGGCGAGAATTCCATTCTCTTTTAGATAATCAAGGAATTCTTGGCTTAAGTACTCACCACCTCTGTCAGATCGAAGTGCTTTAATACTATGTCCAAGTTGGTTCTCAACTTCCATTCGAAACTCTTTGAATTTCTCAAAAGTTTCGGATTTGTGTTTCATAAGATACACATATCCATAACGACTAAAATCGTCGGTGAATGTTACGAAGTAAGAGAATCCTCCTCTCGCATTGACACTCAATGGTCCACAAACGTCAGTAAGGATTGAATCAAATGTTTGCTTGGTTCGCTCAGGATTCCCTGTGAAGGGTGATTTGGTCATCTTTCCTTTGAGACAAGATTCGCAAGTTGGGAGTTTATCCAAGTTCTTTATTTCAAGAGTCTTAGAGGAAACCAGCTTTTGAATCCTACTCTTGGAAATATGTCCAAGTCTAGCGTGCCAAAGTTGTGGAGTTTGATTATCATATTTTCTTTTTCTAGATTGAATGTGCATGACGTCGGAATTTATAGGTTCTAGGGAATACAGACCATCTATCAAGGTACCACGAGCATACATTAAACCACCTTTAAATATGCAAAAAGCTCCATTTTCAACGGAAAAATTAAAACCATCAATATCCAACATAGGAATAGAAATGATGTTCTTAATAATGTTTGGTGCGTACAGACAATCCCTTCAAACCAAAATAAAATTTCCTAAAACCAATTCGACGTCCCCAATAGCCTCAGCGGCGATCCTAGCTCTGTTTCCAAAACGCAGGATTCTATCCCCGGGCTTCAGGTATCTTACTGCTCCCATCACCTGCAAATCATTGCATATATGAGAACCTGCTGCGGTGTCTAACACCCATGATGCACAGTTAATAGAAATATTAACTACAACCAAGAAAATACCTTTGGCTACCAGTTTCATCTCTAGGTAGTCTGGGCAATTCCTTTTCCAGTGCCCTGCTTTCTTGCAGTGGAAACATTCGTCTTCTGGGCTCTTGCGCTTCTTTTCAACCACCTTTGTGACTGCCTTCGAAGAAAATACCTTCTTCTTCTTCCTACCTCTCTTGGGCTTTGCAGCCTTCGATTGGTGTGCAATCATTACCGGCTTCTCTTTCTTGAAAGTCCATTCTGCCGTTACCAACAAATTGGTCAGTTCGTGAAGAGCTAGGGTTCTATCCTCCATGTTGAAGTTCAACACGAACTGGTCAAAAGAACGAGGCAGCGTATGGAGGAGGAGGTCAGTGCTAAGATCAGCGTGCAAATCCACGTCCAATCGCCCCGGTTTTTCAACCAGGTTGATGAAACGCAGATAGTGATCCTTGTGTTGGGATTTTATGTGTATAATTGTCAACTACAACAGTGCGGAATTTAAAATTTTTATTTATACACCAAATCCCAGGGAACACTTATTAGCACATATGAAAAAGGTTGAAATTAATTTCAGCAAGCGTATACTAAAATTAAATGAGAAGGTAAAAGCTATTTTACCTCACCACAGGCAAGGTGGTGGTTTTCCTCCGGTCTTCAATTGTTCACTAGAGCACCCCAAGTGTTGTGCCTTTAGAGAAATTCCACACCAGATGGATTTGAGTGACTTCGCGAAATCCCCAGGCTCAGAACTAAGATTAAGGAATTGTCTCGTCAGGAATTGGATTCAGATCCGGGAAGAAAACTTGGAGAAAAATCCTACACAGGGAGGGGCGATTTTTCTTGACAGGGTTCGGTTATGCAATGGGCGAGAAGGGGGCTGAAATTTTCGGCCTCTCTTGTTTTCTTGTGTTTTGATTTTCTTTCTTGCTTAGAATAAATCTTTTAGGTTTTTCAACTTTCTCTCTGAAAAGATTATGTGTATCTAGTATTTATAGATATCTAATTAGAAGACTCCTTCTCCTAATAGGTATCTAATCTTGAAAGGATCTCTCCTTATCAAGAAACAAGATACACAAGATCCTTTTCATCTTAGGAAACAAGATTTGTCACAATCTCTTTCCTAGTTACACAAGATAACACAATCTCTCCTAATCCTTATCATAATCAAACATGATCATTTATCAATTCAAGACTTATTTCCCAAGCAAAAAATCGGCCACCTCATTTAAATGAAATCGGCCCATATGCTTTTTAATTAATCCCAAATTAATTTGATCATTGTTCCCAAAATCGGCCCATGCAAGATTAATTAATCCCAGACTAATTTATCTTTACAATAATTGGCCCATATGCTTAAATTAATTAATCAAAGATCAATTAACTTTCATATGGATCGGCCCATGTGTTTTAATTAATTAATCCACTATTGTTTAATTAATCCTTTTCCAATTAACACTTTAATTGAGGATTTAATCAATCAGAAATTTCAATTGATTCATTAATTAGTTACTCCTAATTAATGATTCCCATTTTGAATTAATACTTTAATTCTTGATTAATTAATTAGTTACTTCTAATTAATTATTCTTCTTCATGAATTAATACTTTAATTCATATATTGATTTAATTCCTTAAATCAATTGATTCCTTTCAGACTGTCACTGTCCAACTGTATTGTGTGTGACCCTCTAGGTTCACCATCAATTGGCAGCAGGCCCACGACTTTCATGATTTAATTAGTGAGCAATTAATATGTAATTAATTGCTCCGATCAATTAACCACTTTAATTGACCACTCCAGAATTAATTTCCTTATTAATTCAGGAGTACCCTGATAGAGTAGTGCCCAGCAAGCTAATATTAATTAGCTTGTTGAAGTACTATTTTCTTATGGTTTATAATTAATACGACCGTTCATTCATAGTACGTGAAACTGAACAATGGCCAACTTCATCTCTCGCGAACTTATCTAAGCGATTGGATGAAATCCTAAGGTCACAATAGACTATGGGACGATTCACTTCAGTACTGAGTGCAATCATGAAACAGTCTCAAAGGTCGTGATCTTAAAACCGTTCCAAGTCATAGATTCCGAACGAGACGGGGTATCGTAGGAATCGCCAAGACTTGTACAAGTATGCATGATTCACATGGAGTGAATTTCTAGCGTTTCATGAGCAAGGCATTTGAGGCCAGTGCATATGAGTAGGTGGTTCAATGGAGGATTGAATGCATCGAACGACCCGAACAGAGAAACCCATTGTGGAAGCGCATGACGCATATCGGTGATGGGATGTTTCTCAAGGCTTATAATAGTGTACGATTTAGTCCTCAGACTTGAGGTGCTAGGGCGAATTCGGTGCACAAGTGTGCGTACTTAGATTTAGGTACTGGTCACGTAGCCTGGCCGCATAGTGCCTAAGTTGGGTGCGTACACGACTGTACGCGAGTGGTTAGTACTAAGAAAGGATCTATCGACTCATCCTGATAAGATGAGAGAATTTCATTCTTCGATAATATGTTCCTAGAAATCCATGGCCATGGTTGGTGACGAATTTGGAAGGTATTTCCAAATTTAGCAGTCACACCGGAATTATTATCCATAATTAGAAAGTACAGTATCGAGATAATTAGAGGTGCCGATCAATTCACACACCCTAGGTCTCGATCGGGAAATCATCGTAGAAGGACCGTATGTACATGGCAATTATAAGAGGTGAGGTTCACAATAATCAATTCACCTTTGATTGGGCTTCATGGGCTTGTGGCTAGACATCGACCATGAAGTGTGGGTACTCCTAAATTAATAGGGAAATTAATTATAGGAGTGGTCAATTAAAAGTTGTTTAATTGATTGGAGCATTTAATAGCTCGTAAATTAAATCACGAAAGTCGTGGGCCTGCTGCCAGTTGATGGTGAACCCAGAGGGTCACACACAATACAATTGGACGGTGACTGTCTTAAAGGAAAAGCAAATGATTTAAAACAATTGGACGGTAACTACAAAATCGCCCCAAAAGTTTTCGCCCCAAACCCCAAGTCGCCCGAACCAAACTCGGCCGAACCCTGAGCTGACCGAACACAACCTGGTCGAGCCCTGTTCCGATCACACAAGTCCTGTGATCTGTTTCTTCCATCTTTATCTCCTAATCTCGATCAAGATCTTAAGTCCAGATCTGAAATCCTTTTCTGACAAACCTGCGAGATCCAGTTCTGAGCCTAAGGCTTGTAGGCGTCACTACAATCCGATTGGTGTGGACTAACTTTGGAGGTGAGACACATGGATCACTCAAGCTGTGGATCGAACCAAACACATGGAGGAAACCACCACAAATCCGTGGTGAGGTAAATTGCGATTAAACCCCCTATGTTTAATTAAGTGTTTGATTCATGCTTTTCGTATAATAAACTGTGGAGAAAGATTTATGGGACATATAGGGACCTCGAAAAATTTTAAATTCCGCACTTTGTTGTATTGACAATCGAGCCCCTAGATAGAATATCCCAACAGTGGTATCAGAGCCAACTCCATACGTTTTTATACGAAAAGGCCTGAACATAATGTGTTTTCACTGTATATGCTTGATTGTATGTATGAGAACGCGTGATAATTATGTTCTGTCGAATGATTCTTGCTTGTTATGACTGGATCTATGATTGGGTATAATTGCCTTTTAAGATCTGTGGCGAATTTATAGTTTTTCGAAAAATCAGGACTCTTTGTGCAATTAATCGCAAATCTCAAATTTAAGGGCAGAAAAATTGAATTTTTTGTTTCAGGAAATTTTTGTAAAATCTGGAATGTTTATGAAATTTCAATCGCACGGGTTTTTGGGCTGTTTTGCAATTTCCAAAAATTCAAGGACTATTTTGTAATTTCCAAAAGTTCAGAGGTCAGTTTGCAAATTCGAATATTTTCTGGATTTCAAAATTTTATTTTTCTGGTCCTTCTGTCCGAAAACTGTTTTGGGGGTATTTTGTAACTTTTCAAAAGTTTTGGGGTCAAAAGTGCAATTTTTGAAAGTATAGGGGCCGAACTGCAATTTTCAAAAGTTGAAAAATCAGAATCTTAATTTGAGGCAGAAAACTTGTTTTAATTTATCCAAGAATTTATTTGTCATAATTAGTAGTGACTAAAAAGCAAGAATCATAGGAAGTTGGTTTTAAAAGGTAGTTTCAAAATTAAGAAATAAATACGTAAAGGATGTTTGCATGTTTCTTGCTCTACGTGAACTGTCTATGTGGTTTTCGATCGCGCCGAGCCTTGACCTTAGGTTAGATGTGATTGGTTTAATTTAATGCATGGTTTTTATTGGGCCTGCGAGCCTGTTATTATTTTAGGGCCACTTTGAGCCTTTGTAATAGAACAGGGCTTTACTGCTTTCCTAGTCTAGGATGGGGGCCCGTTTACAAGCAAGGTGGGAGCCCAAGAAGGATTGAAGGCCATGTATGCATGGTACATTGTGTAATAGCATAGGTCTTTTAAGAACCCTTTAGATTGACCAATAGGGCCAACATCATTGGCTCGATGATGGCCTGCATAGGAGGCTCCCGATCGAAAACATATTGTGGTAGTATGCTTGCTAGGCTTGTAGGGCTTTTATTTATTAGTCGATTTATGATTGCTTGTGTGTTTGCGCGCTAGAATCTAGATCGTAAATAAAAGATAAAGCATAATTGAAGCGGTGAGATCTCGAGGAGAGTTTCCTTAAACTTTCAAAACCGCAAATTCCCCTCTCGAATAAATATTAAGTCATATTGGGTTAAATATAAAATGAGGTTTTATAAAATCCAAGCCTTCCATTAATAGGGACTAGTGCATGTTGTTTACTTATCGATAGAGGTGATCCAGAGTCTGGCACCCGAGTTGAAGAAAGGGGCAATGCACGAAATTCCTTGATTCTAGTTTTAATAAAACTTGACAAGGGTAGGGACTGGTCGGGACGTGAAGATCGACCGATAACTAGTTACGGAGAATTCATGACCGGGCCCGTTGCTTATATGATTAATGGGTTAGACTTAACGCGTAGTAACATTTATGATGTAGCAGTGCTAGATAAATGCGAAAAACGAGGCAAAATAACTTGAAGGTTGTGTAGTAGACACAATTGGTAAAATGTATACCTACCTAGGGAATTAATTGTATGGCCACGAGTCGTGGGTGCAACTAATTGCTGCTGGGACGTCAAGACCTACTAGGAAATAGATTTTTCCCGAAACTAGAAGGTGTTATTGTTTCGATAAAATAGTGGGAGAACTTTTTCGATAAAAAGTCCAAATTTCGTTAATTATAAGTATTAATATTAAACCTGTCTGCTTATAGTTGTCTGTTTTATTGTTAGCCATTTACCGTCCACTATTCCATTCAAACAATGCTTAGTGCGTGTTACAAACGAACCAACTTTGGGGTCCATTATGCGCAATCACCTTCACGAGACAAGCATGGCTGAGTTTGACAATGTTAAAGAATATTGTTCTTACTTAACCAAAATGTTCAAACGAATCAAAAATTTTGGAGCTCAATTGTCTTTAGAAGATGAGATAGAAATTACTCTCAATGGCTTGTCTGACATCTTCACTCATTTCATGCAACACTGTGAAATTCTTCTTGATGGAATTGAAACAAAGCAATTGCATGAGTTGTTAGACAAATATGAACAAGCTCATCTAAGAGGTCTTGGACTGCATGAAGATAATTGCCCACTGTGTAAGCACGAAAGGAAAATAGGAAAGCTTACTGAAAAGAAATTCCTGGATAGACTTAACTACGGTATGATTTTTTAAATTATACATTTGTTAAATCTTTTTGATGTAAGACATCTGATAAAACTTTCATTTCTGTAAAAAAGTTTACAGCGGATGAAACAATTCCCTCTCCAACTGCAAGATGGAAATTCCTTGAAAGGAAGATGCAAGAAGTGCGAAGGCACATGAGGGGATGTTGCTTCAGGGATTGGGTCAAGGGCTATCTGGACCTAGACATTAATTTTTAGCAAAAGAAGAAGTTTTTCGTATTAGCAAAAGTTTCTAGTTTTAGTTTATTTTGAGTATTATTTCAAATTTTGTACAATACTTTATTGCTTTACCATTGAGAATGGAATTTATTTAATTAGAGCAATTTAACTTTGTACAAATGTTGATGTTTTGAAACATAGAAATAAACAATGATAAACAAATCAAAACTTCGAAGACTATATGCTGAATCAAAAAACTGGATAATCGTTCACTGAAATGTTTATTTTGGACATTTTTCCTAAAGAAAGATTCGAAAGGAAAGTTTTTGTCTACTGTTCTTGAAATAAGGAACTTGGATAAAACTCTGAACTTTCAAATCTTGTCTTAAAAGAATAATAACCGAAATAAAGGATTGCAAGGCATTCCAAACATTTCAAATCAATTGGAACTAAAAGCACTAGTTCAAAAGAAGTACAATTATGAAACTATTGAAGTAATTCAATAGACGTTTTGGAAATGAAGTCATTAGATGCATTATGTCAAAAGCAATTTGATCTAATCAAAATTGCTGAAACATAAGCAACTAAATCCTCGATTATCTAAAGGAGAATAGAATTCTAAACAAAGCAAATCAAAGAAGAAGATCGAGCTTTGATAAAACTTAGTTCGACTCTCGACTGTGATCTTGCTAAATTCCTATATTCACATTAGGGGATAGCCTCCCCTGACTCTTCAAAAGTACTTGGTCTAGTATTTTGAAGTAAGTTCTTACACCGCCATGTCATTAAGACATAGCAATACACTCTTATATGAGAAATTAGATGGTAGATCTGATTCATATAAAGTTTGTGGGGTATCCGACAAAATCCATTGGATACTTGTTCTACGACAAAGAGAAACGAAAGTATCTCGTAAGAAGCTTGTTCCTCTGTTGACAAAACACTTGTCAAAGGAAATAAGAGACGTCATAGAACTTGATGAAGTCCAAGAACTGGACCCATCCCCACAAACAGTGGGAGTAAACCTCGAAACCTACTGAACCGATCCATGCACAAATTAGTAATCTGATCAATTCGTAAGGAACTCAAAATTCCATTTTACGAAATTAAGAAACTGGATTCTAATCCTAGATTACAAAAGAACTAAGGGATATGGCATGAAGCCATAAGATTCAAAGTGGAAACTTTGACTCACCTAGTGGCGATAGGTCACTCTTCAAAAGTCCTTCTAGGACCAATGAAAGTACCTTCTCCGTTTACTACGTCAAAATCCATTTCGAAACTATTAGCCATAGAAAGGTGGTTTTTAACTGCCGAAGAATGACTATTGGATATGAATCCTGCATCTCACAATTGAAAATTGATGAGAAGATCTCTATTCAAATCCAAAGGTCAATCTGTGACTTTTTCCCGAACATGGAACATTCAACTTGATAAGTCAATCAAGAATGTTGAAGTTGTCAAAAGGCATATGGATTCCAAATGTGCAAAAGGATCAGTGGGAGCATAGTTAAATTCGCAACGCAACGAGATATTGATCTACACATACGATATAAGAATATCAGAGAAGCACAGACGAAAGCGTGTTATTCACGCAATTTTCCATGATAAGATTTGGGAATTACATCTCACGTACTGGCAATACGTATTTATGGAGATAAAAACGAAGTAGATGTTGCAATTCACCAAATCGAAGTACAAAGACTAAATATTGATTAAATTCAATATGGAAGAATCCAAGAAATGATTAGTTCCAAAGAGACAAAGCTCTCCTACTTATTTAATGAGCCCTAAATTTAATAAGTAAAGAAGTGAATGTCTCAAGAAGCCTTATGCTTTAGCATTTGGATTGCATGTAGCATGCAAAGTCTTGTACTAGACCTGACACATCAAAATGCTCTGATCATTCAAGAGCTGCTGATAGTCGAATACCAGTAAAGGACACTGGACTACCATTAAAGCAATCCTCGAAGATAATTAAAGGATATAATGCTGGTCTGTGGTAGTAATGGAAAATTGAAAACTCAAAGGATTTAAAGTTTCGAGATTCCCAGTCTGAAGTGGATGATTTATTCTGTCTTGATGGAGCGAAGGTAAATTGGAAGAAATTCCAATAGTACACCATTGCCAACTCAATCAGAATAATAGCACCATTATGATGCTGCACAAAAGAAAGTGTTTAGATGAGAAATATTCGTCCAATGAATGGATGAATTACCTAGCATGGCAAAAGTCTGTCATAATCTTAACCGATTTAAACAAGACGATTGCTCAATGAAAAGGAAACGAGATCTCACCGATGATCTGAACACAATATCATATGATTGAACAAGTCATAGATAACTGAGACGCGTAAAAGTACTACGTCATCTCAACAAAGACAAACATAGCAGATCCACTAATTAAGCTCTTTCACAAATGGTTCGAGGGACATCTTGGTATAGATGGGTCTTAGAAATGTTGTGATTGGCTTTAGGGCAAGTGGGAGATTGATAGAGTAGTGCCCAGCAAGCCAATATTAATTAGCTTGTTGAAGTACTATTTTCTTATGGTTTATAATTAATACGACCGTTCATTCATAGTACGTGAAACTGAACAATGGCCAACTTCATCTCTCGCGAACTTATCTAAGCGATTGGATGAAATCCTAAAGTCACAATAGACTATGGGACGATTCACTTCAGTACTGAGTGCAATCATGAAACAGTCTCAAAGGTCGTGATCTTAAAACCGTTCCAAGTCATAGATTCCGAACGAGACGGGGTATCGTAGGAATCGCCAAGACTTGTACAAGTATGCATGATTCACATGGAGTGAATTTCTAGCGTTTCATGAGCAAGGCATTTGAGGCCAGTGCATATGAGTAGGTGGTTCAATGGAGGATTGAATGCATCGAACGACCCGAACAGAGAAACCCATTGTGGAAGCGCATGACGCATATCGGTGATGGGATGTTTCTCAAGGCTTATAATAGTGTACGATTTAGTCCTTAGACTTGAGGTGCTAGGGCGAATTCGGTGCACAAGTGTGCGTACTTAGATTTAGGTACTGGTCACGTAGCCTGGTCGCATAGTGCCTAAGTTGGGTGCGTACACGACTATACGCGAGTGGTTAGTACTAAGAAAGGATCTATCGACTCATCCTGATAAGATGAGAGAATTTCCTGTACGTTCTTCGATAATATGTTCCTAGAAATCCATGGCCATGGTTGGTGACGAATTTGGAAGGTATTTCCAAATTTAGCAGTCACACCGGAATTATTATCCAGAATTAGAAAGTACAGTATCGAGATAATTAGAGGTGCCGATCAATTCACACACCCTAGGTCTCGATCGGGAAATCATCGTAGAAGGACCGTATGTACATGGCAATTATAAGAGGTGAGGTTCACAATAATCAATTCACCTTTGATTGGGCTTCATGGGCTTGTGGCTAGACATCGACCATGAAGTGTGGGTACTCCTAAATTAATAGGGAAATTAATTATAGGAGTGGTCAATTAAAAGTTGTTTAATTGATCGGAGCATTTAATTGCTCGTTAATTAAATCACGAAAGTCGTGGGCCTGCTGCCAGTTGATGGTGAACCCAGAGGGTCACACACAATACAATTGGACGGTGACTGTCTTAAAGGAAAAGCAAATGATTTAAAGTTGTTAAATCAAAGTAATTGAATTATGATATTAATTCAATTGGAGATTATTAATTAGATGTCTAATTGGTTAATGTTTAATTAATTAATTAGAGTCATCTGATTAATTATGGAAATTAATTAAAGTAGTTAATTAATTGGAAGAATAAATAATTAACCAATTTTAGTATTGGATAATTATGGGGTTGATTTTGCAATTAACTAGAAATAAGGGAGTGGGCGATTTTTGATGAATGAGGAAAAAGAGTTTTATTTCTGGGAGAGCAAGTTAGAAGAGATCTATCAAATCTCACATTCCTAACTTGATAAGGAATGAGGAATTGATAGACAAGGGAAGGAGATATCTTTTTAGAGAAGGACTCTTCTCCTATAAATATATTCTCTCTTCTCTTCATCATAAGTGAATTCAGAAAATTTTGAGAGAAAATTATTTTGCTGAAAATTTGAGAGAAGTCGATTTTTTACAAGAGAGAAAATCAGATTTTTGCACAAGTATTATTAACTACAAAATCGCCCCAAAAGTTTTCGCCCCAAACCCCAAGTCGCCCGAACCAAACTCGGTCGAACCCTGAGCTGACCGGACCCAACCTGGTCGAGCCCTGTTCCGATCACACAAGTCCTGTGATCTGTTTCTTCCATCTTTATCTCCTAATCTCGATCAAGATCTTAAGTCCAGATCTGAAATCCTTTTCTGACAAACCTGCGAGATCCAGTTCTGAGCCTAAGACTTGTAGGCGTCACTACAATCCGATTGGTGTGGACTAACTTTGGAGGTGAGACACATGGATCACTCAAGCTGTGGATCGAACCAAACACATGGAGGAAACGACCACAAATCCGTGGTGAGGTAAATTGCGATTAAACCCCCTATGTTTAATTAAGTGTTTGATTCATGCTTTTCGTATAATAAACTGTGGAGAAAGATTTATGGGACATATAGGACCTCGAAAAATTTTAAATTCCGCACTTTGTTGTATTGACAATCGAGCCCCTAGATAGAATATCCCAACATACCCACACCTCATGGTCGATGTCTAGCCACAAGCTCATGAGGCCCAACTTCAGGTGAATTGATTTCGTGAACCTTCACCTCTTATAAATGCCATGTACATACGGTCCTTCTATCAACTAATTTCCCGATTGAGACCTAGGGTGTGTGAATTGGTCGGCACCTCTAATTATCTCAATGCTGTACTTTCTAATTCAGGATAATAATTCCAGTGTGACTGCTAAATTTGGAAACCCCTTTCCAAATCCGTCACCGACTACGGCCGTAGATTCCTCGGTTTTATTATCTAAGAACGTACAGGAAATTCTCTCATCTTATCAAGATGAGTCGATAGATCCTTTATTAGTACTAACTATCCGCGCACACTTTCATACGTACCCAAAGTAGTCGCACAATGACCAAGCTATGTGATCGGCTCCTAAATCAAAGTACGTATTCCCGTGTACCGAATCCGCCCTAGTACCTCAAGTCAAAGGACTAAATCGTACACTATTATAAGTCTTGAGAGACATCCCATTACCGATATGCTTAACGCACTTCCACGATGGGTCTCTCTGTTCGGGTCGATCGATGCGTTCGATCCCCTATCGAACCACCTAGTCATATGCACTAGCATTCAATGCCTTGTTCATGAAACTACAACAAATTCACTTCATGTGAATCATGCATAATCCTAGAAGTCTTGACGATTCATTCGATATCCCGTCTCGATATGAATCTATGACTTGGAACATTTTTGAGATCACGACCTTTGAGACTGTTTCATGATTAATCGCACCCAATACTGAAGTGAATAATCCCGTAGTCATGAGTGATCTCAGGGTTTCAACCAATCGCTTAGATAAGTTCGCGAGAGATGAAGGTGGCCATTGTTTAATTCACGTACTATGAATAAACGGGCGTATTATCTTATAAATCATAAGATTGCTTCTAAAGGAAGTTCCGTAACAAGCTTATATTTGTTGGCTTGCTGGGCACTATCCTATCAATCTCCCACTTGCCCTAAAGCCAACCACATATGTTTCTAAGGCCCATCTCACTCCAGATGTCCGTCGAACCCTTTTGTGATTATGACTTAATTAGTGAATCTGCTATGTTGTCTCTTGACGTGCCCCCACGTCTTATTCTACCTATGATTTTCCAGATCATATGATATATTTGTGTTTAGATCATGGGTGAGATCTCGATTCCTTTGCTAAAGCAATTGCCTTAAGTTATCATTGAAGATAACTATAGGCCTCGCAATGCTAGGTACTACTTCCAATTTATTGGAAGAAGTTTTTCGTCCAAACACTTTCCTTCGCTGTATTTAATACTGCGAAATATTCTGTTTTATTGGTTAACCCAGCATCGATTGTCTTTTGAACTTCTTTCAAATCATCGTTGCCCCATAAAACCAGAATATTATATTCACTTCAGACGGGAAACTCAAATCACTAAATCCTTTGAGTTCCATTTCTTCATTATTACCGTTGACCAGCAATATATCCTCAGAACTCCAAGAGTTGTTTAAGGAATGCTATTTTCGGTGATCCAGTACTCCTTACTGGTGTTCGACTAACATCAGCTTATGATACTCATAGCATGTGTTTAGTCTGGTCTTGTACATGACATTGCATATACTATGCCACCTTTTAGTTTGAAGGTGTACAGAGATATTGTTGGGATATAGCTCGATTTGTCAAACAACAAAGTGCGGAATTTAAAATTTTTCGAGGTATCCAATGGTCCCATAAAAGATGTCTCCATATTATGTATACAAAAACTTAAACAAAAACGCACACAATGAATTAACAAAGGGGGTTTTTGCGATATACCTCACCACAGGCAAGGTGGTGGAAACCTCCGGTCTTCGATTCTGATTCTGATCCGGTTCACAGGAGTGATCCAAGTGTCTCACCTCCAGGGATAGTCCACACCAATTGGATTCTGGTAACACCTCAAGATCTTAGGCTCAGAACTCGATGCAGGAGATTTGTTATTGAAGGATTGTATGAGATCTCTTGACAAATCAAGATCTAATACAATGGAGGAGGAGATCTCGGCGGCGGCGGCACCAAGGAGCTCACGGCAGCACAGTGGCGGCGGCGCTTTTAGGGCAGAGGGAGGCTAGGGTTTTTCTTTCTTAGGTGTTAGCTTTTAAGCTCATGTAGTTCCCCTTTTATAGACTCCTTCTGACCTAGGGTTTGCAAGACTCCTTATGGGCTTTAATTAATAGAAGCCCATGTCTTGCAATCCTTCATTTAATTAACTACTTTAATTAAATGCCCAGTCCAATTAAATCAATATTTCTTTTAATTAACTTAGCAACTCAATTATTAATTAAGTTAGCCAATTAATTAATCTCCCACTTGAATTAAATACTTTTAATTCATTTAATTGATTTAATTACCTTTAAATCAATTAATTCCTTTCATGTCCTTTTATAACAGTCACCGTCCAATTGTATTGTGTGTGACCCTCTGGGTTCACCATCAACTGGCAGCAGGCCCACGAATCCCTCGTGATTTAATTTATGAACAATAAATTGTTCCGGTTAATTAAACAACCTTTAATTAACCACTCCTAGAATTAAATCCTCTATTAATTCAGGAGTACCCACACTTCATGGTCGATGTCTAGCCACAAGCCCATGAAGCCCAATTTCAGGTGAATTGATATTTGTGAACCTCGTCTCATATAATTGCCATGTACATACGGTCCTTCTATCGACTAATGTTCCCGATCAAGACTTAGGGTGTGTGAATTGATCGGCACCTCTAAATTTGTCTCGATAACTATACTTTCTAATTCAGGATAATATACCTTTGTGACCTTCTAAATTTGGAAACCCCTTTCCAAATCCGTCACCGACCACGGCCGTGGATTCCTTGGATATATTATCTAAGAATCGTATAGGAAATTCTCTCACCCATTACAGTGAGTCAATAGATTCCATATTGGTACTAACCACCCGCGTACATGTCCATACGCACCCAACCTAGGCATGTTATGACCAAGCTACGTGGCCTATACCTAGATCTAAGTACGCACTTTCATGCACCGAATTCGCCCTAGTACCTCAAGTCAAAGGACTAAACCGTACACTATTATATTCCTTGAGAAGTATCCCATCACCGATATGCGTCATGCGCTTCCACAATGGGTTTCTCTGTTCGGGTCGTTCGATGCGTTCAATCTTCCATTGAACCACCTACTCGTATGCACTGGACTCAAATTCCTTGCTCATGAAACACTACAAATTCACTCCATGTGAATCATGCATACTCGTACAAGTCTTTGCGATTCCTACGATACCCCGTCTCGTTTCGGAATCTATGACTTGGAACACTTTTAAGATTACGACCTTTGAGACTGTTTCATGATTGCACTCAGTACTGAAGTGAATCGTCCCATAGTCAAATGTAATCTAAGGATTTCAACCAATCGCTTAAATGTATTCGCGAGAGATGAAGTTGGCCATTGTTTATCCTTATACTCGTATAAATAAACGTGCGTATTAAATCATTTATACCAAAGAAAGATAATGATAGTTTCACTACAAGCTAAATATATTGGCTTGCAGGGCACTATTCCATCAATCTCCCACTTGCCCTAAAGCCAATCACAAACGTTTCTAGGACCCATCTTTCTAAAGATGTTCTTCGAACTCTTTTCATGATATAGCCTCTTTTAGTGGATCCGCTAAGTTGTCTTCCGAGTAGACGCTATCCATTACGCGCGTTAACTCTACCAATGATTTTTCTAATCAAATGGTACTTTTCTATCAATTGTGTTTAGATTTCTGGTAAGATCTCGAATGCTTTGCTTTAGCAATAGCTCCAATGTTATCATAGAAGATAACTATGAGTATCGCAATGCTAGGCACTACATCCAACCATAGGATGAAGTTTATATCCAAACACTTTCTTAAGCCGCATTTAATGCTACATTTAATGCTGCAATATATCTTGCTTCAATGGTTTAGATGGTTACGGTGATTTGCTTGGAACCCTTTCAAATTTACCGTTACCCCATTGATGCAGGATATGTATCCAAAAATGGATATATCTAATTTATCCACATCAGACTGAAAATTCGAATCAGTGAATCCTTCGAATTTTAATTCTCCACTACCACCGTAGACCAAGAACAGATCCTTTAGTCTTTGTCAGGAGCTTAAGGATATCTTTTACGGTGGTCCAGTACTTCTTCACTGGATTTTGACTAGCAACTGCTCGCGATACTTGAGCAAGTTCTACGTCTGGTCTAGTACATAGTAAAGCATGCCACATGCAACCTTTTGTTTGAAACATAAGGTATTTGAGACATCCTCCTTTGTTCTCATTTGATGAAGGGCACATCAATTTTGGAACAAGGGATACGGGTCTCACTGGAAGCAATCCTTTCTTGGATTCTTCATACTGAATATTTCCAGTATTGATTCTATGTACTTAGATTTAGAGAGTGTCAGCATCCTTTTCTGATCTATTCCATAGATACGTATCCCAATACGCAAGATGCTTCTCCTAAATCTTTCATGGAGAATTGCATGGACAATCATGCTTTCGTCTGTGCTAACATTCTGATATCAACCCAGATAATCAGAATATTATCGACATATAAAATATGAGCTTCATCGCGCTCCCACTAATCCTTTTGTACACTCATTGTTCATGTTCGTTTTGATGAAGTCAATTGTATTGACTATCTCATCAGAACGAATGTGAATCTAAATGGATTCAGATATCGCTAATGGAGAAAATGTTTCATCAAAGTCTGTTCCAGAACATTGTGAATAACCCTTTTACCACTAGTCGATTCTTAGAGGTCAATACTTCTCCATTCATTCCAAGTTTGAAGATCCATTTATAACTTATAACCAACTTATAGGGATAAATCCCTTGGGTGGATCAATCAAGGTTATACCTTGTTGGAATGGATGGGATCCATTTCGGTTTGCATGGCTTTGAGCCATGCACCCGAGCTTATGTCTGACATCGCTTCTTGATAGGTCTTTGGATTACTTTCCACATTCTCGTTTTCGTGAATGAAACCAAATCGCTTTGGCTCCTTA
Source organism: Penstemon eatonii (assembly GCA_038501285.1). Lineage (NCBI taxonomy): Eukaryota > Viridiplantae > Streptophyta > Magnoliopsida > Lamiales > Plantaginaceae > Penstemon > Penstemon eatonii. Next base: position 35,772,075 of record CM076711.1, on the reverse strand, counting down.
CGAATTCGATCAGACCTTCGAAGAGTAGGTGTACAAGTAGATTTAGTAAATTCTGGATTAACTCCCACTGTTTGCAGGGATGGGTCCAAATCTTGGACTTCATCAAGTTCCATGACGTTTCCATTTCCTTTGACGAGAGATTCATCAACAGAGGAACGGGTATCTAGGAGAAACAATTGTTTCTCATTGTCGTGGAACAGGTATCCAATGGATTTCGTTGGATACCCCACAATTATATACAAATTGGATCTACTAGCCAATTTATCTCCTTTCTTGTTTCTACCATCGGTAGGAGATCTCCATGATCAGAGGTAAGAGCACAGAGGTATTTTGCAATACCTTTCTTGGTAAAGCTTTGTAGGCACAAATTTTAAAGGTACTTTGCTTAGTATCTTCGATGCAGTCAGGAGCACTAACCCCTAGAATGCATAAGGAAGCTTTAACAAAACTCAATATGGATCGAACAATGCCTAACAATGTTAGATTCCATCTCTTTAGACACTTCAATAAGTTGAGGCGTCTTAGGATGAGTTTGTTGTATGAGAATCTCATTCTCATTAAGATAATTGAGGAATCGTTGACAAGTATTTACTATCTCAATCAGATCGAATAATACTATGTCTTTGATGATTCTCTACTTCGTATTGAAATACCTTGAAAGGTTTTTCGGATTTGTATCTCACTAGATTCATTTCTCACTAACGACCAGGGTCTTTAGTAAAAAGGTACGAAGTATGAATAATCTCCTCTCACAGTAACCTTTAGTGATCCATACTCATGGATTAAATCCAGATTTTATTTGGTTCGCTCTTGATTCCCTGTGACGGGAGATCTGGTCATCTCTCCTTTGAGACATGATTCGCAGGATGGAAGTTCATCCAAGTTCTATTTTTCAAGAAGCTTAGGTGAAACCAACTTTTGAATCCTACTCTTGGAGATGTGTCCAAGTCTAGCGTACCAAAGTTATGGATTATTAATTTGAATTTCACACATTAATTCAAATAAAATTGAGCTAATGGTTTAATTCAATTAATTTACTTCCTTTCAATTAACTTCTTTAATTGAATCCTTTTCCTTTTCAATTAACCCTTTAATTGAAACGTTGCTTAATTAATTAGATCATCTAATCAATTAAACACATCAGTGCCTTTCTTAGATGCAGTGGGACAATTCGACTTATAGGCTACTTGCGTTCTTTTGACTACCTTTATGGTCGAATTAGAAGAGAATAAATTCTTCTTCATTTTACTCTTCTATGACTTTGCAGTCCACGAAGTGTAAACGATCATGATAGGTTTATCCTGTTTGCCTTTAACCAATTCTTTGGTTGATTCATGAAATGTGATCAACTTATCAAATAAGATCAGTTTATTTCAAGAGTCATTTGAATGAGCGGGAGGAGAATTTAGGAGGAAGTTAATGTTAAGATCACTTGCAGGCTTACGTTTAATCGATCCAGTTTTCAACTAGATTGATAAAACAAAGACAGTGATCCTTGACACTGGTTCCTTCAATTATTCTCGAGTTTTGAAACAATTCCTTTAGAAGTCTCGAATCATATTGATTCAAGACTACTCCTCAAAACAAGCCTCTTGAGGTGGAGGTTTGTTTCAGAAGATTGGTCCTCAAAACGGGCCTTTTGAGGTGGAAGCTTCAAACATGCTTCTTATGTTGCTTCCATAGCTCGTTCAATCTTGATGCTTATTTGGGGAAACGATCATTTAAGATTCCCATACTCTATAGGTGATTCGTTTCACTTTTGAGATTCATCTATATATGAGAAACGATCATTAATATTCCCATATTCTACGGGTGATTCGTTTCTTATATTTTGACTTATCTCATAAGCGCATAAGGAATAGGATTGTCATTTAAGAACATCATTCCACTCTTGGAATTCAAGACAATTCTCAAGTTTCTTGCCTAGTCGATATTTTAATCCAGTTATTCTATTAGTCGAGGATAAATAGTAAAATGGACAATTACTGATATCTCAGTATCTAATTTAAAGAGAAGACAAACATTCAGTGGACTAGTTAATGAATAATACTTATAATCTACGAAGGTTGGACTTTCTATCGTAGAAGTTCTCCCACTATTTTATCGAAACAATTACCCCTTCAATTGTTCGGGAAATTCTATTTCCTAGTAGGTCTTGACGTCCCAGCGGCAATTAATTGCACCCACGACTCGTGGCCATACAATCAATTCCCTAGGTAGGCATACTTATTGCCAATTGTGTTACTCCACAACCTTCAAGCTATTTTGCCTCGGTTTTCGCACTTATCTAGAACTGCTACATCATAAGTGTTACTAATCGTTAAGTCTAACCCATCAATCATGATGAGCAACGGGCCCGGTCGTGAGTTCTCCGTAACTAGTTATCGGTCGATCCTCACATCCCGACCAATCCTCACCCTTGTCATGTTTAGTTAAAAACAGGAATCAAGGAATTTCACGTATTGTCCCTTTCTTCGACTCGGGTGCCAGACTCTGGATCACCTCTATCGATAAGTAGACAACATACGCTAGTCCCTATTGATGGAAGGCTTGGATTTATATAAATACTTCATTTTATTTTAATCCAATATGACTTAATATTTAATTCAAGAGGGGGTTTACTGGTTTGAAAGTTATACTAACTCTCCTCGAGATCTCACCGCTTCAATTATGCTTTATCTTTTATTACGATCTAGATTCTAGCGCGCATACACACAAGTAATCATAAATCGACTAATAAATAAAAGACATACAAGCCTAGCATGCATACTACCACAATATGTTTTCGATCGGGAGCCTCCTATGCAGGCCATCATCGAGCCAATGATGTTGGCCCAATTGGTCAATCTAAAGGGTTTTCAAACGGGCCCTATGCTATTACACAATGTACCATGCATTCATGGCCTTCTTATCTTCTTGGGCTCCCACCTTGCTTGTAAATGGGCCTCCATCCTAAACTAGGAAAGCAGTAAAGCCCTATTCTATTACAAAGGCTCAAAGTGGCCCAAAAACAATAATAGGCTCGCAGGCCCAATGAAAACAAGCAATAAATTAAACCAATCACATCTACCCTAGGGTCAAGGCTCGTCTCGATCGAAAACCACGTAAACAGTTCATGTAGAGCAAGAAACATGTAAACATCTTTTACTTTCTTCTACCTTAATTTTAAAACATCCTTTTAAAACTATCTTCCTATGATTCTTGCCTTTTAGGCACTACTAATTATGACAAAATAAATATCCGGGTAAATAAAAAATTAATTTTCTGCTCAATTTCAGATTCTGTTTTTCAACTTTTGAAAATTTCATTTTCGACCCCTCAACTTTCGAAAATTGCATTTTGACCCCAAAACTTTTAAAAAGTTACAAAAACACCCCTGGGCAGTTTCGGGCAGCAGACCAGAAAATAAAATTTTGAATTTTGAAAATTTTTGATTTTTCAAATTGACCCTTCAAGTTTCGGTAATTGCAAAACAGCCACAAAGTTTTCAGAAATTTCAAAACGACCCCAAAAACCATGCGACCAGAATTGCAAGAACAGTCCAGAATTTTCAAATTTCCAGATTTCAAAAATTTCGAATTTTCAGCCCCAAAAACCCTAATATGCGATTTTTGCCCCAAAAAGTCCTGAAGTTTTCAAAAACTATAAAAACGCCACAGATCTTGAAAAGCAGTTTTACCCAATGATAGATCTAGTCATAACAAGCAAGAATCAACTTACAGAACATAATTATCATGCGTTCTCATACATATAATTAAACATATACGGTGAACACAATTATGTTCAGGCTTTTGTATAATAATAATGGAGTTGGCTCTGATACCACTGTTGGGATATAGCTCGATTTGTCAAACAACAAAGTGCGGAATTTAAAATTTTTCGAGGTATCCAATGGTCCCATAAAAGATGTCTCCATATTATGTATACAAAAACTTAAACAAAAACGCACACAATGAATTAACAAAGGGGGTTTTTGCGATATACCTCACCACAGGCAAGGTGGTGGAAACCTCCGGTCTTCGATTCTGATTCTGATCCGGTTCACAGGAGTGATCCAAGTGTCTCACCTCCAGGGATAGTCCACACCAATTGGATTCTGGTAACACCTCAAGATCTTAGGCTCAGAACTCGATGCAGGAGATTTGTTATTGAAGGATTGTATGAGATCTCTTGACAAATCAAGATCTAATACAATGGAGGAGGAGATCTCGGCGGCGGCGGCACCAAGGAGCTCACGGCAGCACAGTGGCGGCGGCGGCTAGGGTTTGCTTGGAGAGGGGGCGGCGCTTTTAGGGCAGAGGGAGGCTAGGGTTTTTCTTTCTTAGGTGTTAGCTTTTAAGCTCATGTAGTTCCCCTTTTATAGACTCCTTCTGACCTAGGGTTTGCAAGACTCCTTATGGGCTTTAATTAATAGAAGCCCATGTCTTGCAATCCTTCATTTAATTAACTACTTTAATTAAATGCCCAGTCCAATTAAATCAATATTTCTTTTAATTAACTTAGCAACTCAATTATTAATTAAGTTAGCCAATTAATTAATCTCCCACTTGAATTAAATACTTTTAATTCATTTAATTGATTTAATTACCTTTAAATCAATTAATTCCTTTCATGTCCTTTTATAACAGTCACCGTCCAATTGTATTGTGTGTGACCCTCTGGGTTCACCATCAACTGGCAGCAGGCCCACGAATCCCTCGTGATTTAATTTATGAACAATAAATTGTTCCGGTTAATTAAACAACCTTTAATTAACCACTCCTAGAATTAAATCCTCTATTAATTCAGGAGTACCCACACTTCATGGTCGATGTCTAGCCACAAGCCCATGAAGCCCAATTTCAGGTGAATTGATATTTGTGAACCTCGTCTCATATAATTGCCATGTACATACGGTCCTTCTATCGACTAATGTTCCCGATCAAGACTTAGGGTGTGTGAATTGATCGGCACCTCTAAATTTGTCTCGATAACTATACTTTCTAATTCAGGATAATATACCTTTGTGACCTTCTAAATTTGGAAACCCCTTTCCAAATCCGTCACCGACCACGGCCGTGGATTCCTTGGATATATTATCTAAGAATCGTATAGGAAATTCTCTCACCCATTACAGTGAGTCAATAGATTCCATATTGGTACTAACCACCCGCGTACATGTCCATACGCACCCAACCTAGGCATGTTATGACCAAGCTACGTGGCCTATACCTAGATCTAAGTACGCACTTTCATGCACCGAATTCGCCCTAGTACCTCAAGTCAAAGGACTAAATCGTACACTATTATATTCCTTGAGAAGTATCCCATCACCGATATGCGTCATGCGCTTCCACAATGGGTTTCTCTGTTCGGGTCGTTCGATGCGTTCAATCTTCCATTGAACCACCTACTCGTATGCACTGGACTCAAATTCCTTGCTCATGAAACACTACAAATTCACTCCATGTGAATCATGCATACTCGTACAAGTCTTTGCGATTCCTACGATACCCCGTCTCGTTTCGGAATCTATGACTTGGAACACTTTTAAGATTACGACCTTTGAGACTGTTTCATGATTGCACTCAGTACTGAAGTGAATCGTCCCATAGTCAAATGTAATCTAAGGATTTCAACCAATCGCTTAAATGTATTCGCGAGAGATGAAGTTGGCCATTGTTTATCCTTATACTCGTATAAATAAACTTGCGTATTAAATCATTTATACCAAAGAAAGATAATGATAGTTTCACTACAAGCTAAATATATTGGCTTGCAGGGCACTATTCCATCAGATATTATCCTCTTTACTCATCAAATGTAGGGCTCATTGACTTTGAGAGAGATTTTATATCTCCATGGAAACTGTCCTCTCTATGACTTTCCATACTGATTTCATTCAGTTTTGTCCATGTACTAAGATTTGGGATTTCAAACATCTCTCTAATCTATCACAATAGATATGTACTGCCAATACGTGAGATGTATACCTTAAATCTTTTAACGAAGAATTTCGTGAATGAACACGCTTTCGTCTGCGTTTAACACTCTTACAACATCTATGTCAACTTTAGTGTTTATATTACGAACAATGCAAAAACTCCCACTGATTCTTTTGTACATTGAGATTTACATGGAATTTTGATAAAGTCAACCGCCTTGACTGTCTCATCTAGTTGCATGTTCCAGCTTCGGGATACTGGTCTAGAATTATAGATTCACCTTTGGATTTAAATCCAATGGATATGCTTCGTAGTCATACGAAGCTTCTATAATTAGTTGTTTCCAAACGGATTATTTACAATCCATTTAGATCACATGGTGTTTAAGCTATGTGCCCGAATCTATGTTATATATAGATATTTCGAAAGTCCTTGGATCACTACCCAATCGATCATATTCGTGAACGTACTAGTTCTTTTCGAATTCGATAGAATCTTCGAAATTTGGTGTACAAAATTTTGGTTCAGTAGGTTTGAAATTACACTCCCACTATTTGTAGGGATGTGTCCAAGTCTAGGACTTCATCAAGTTCCATGGTAAAATCCCATTTCTATTAGCGAGGGAACCACCCTCTAAGAACTGGGTATCCTTAGCAACAGACTCCTTTCGTTCTATAGGATCATGGAACAGGTATCCAATGGATTTCGTTGAATACACTATCCAATTTTATCGTTCATGGATGATATACCATACTAGGGTTAGTACGGTGTTTCGTAGGAATTGACTTAAGAAGGTTAGAAGTCTAAGTATCCTTCCAGAGTCATGGAGTTGAACCCCAGAATTGATTGAGGAGTTTTAGCAATACTAGTTTAAGGAATGAATCTAGTCTTTCATAGTTCGATTACATCGAATGATCATACTTTAATGCCCTTAATTGCTTCGGTTTTGGAATCCTTTGAATCCTTTCAACATTTTCATATTTGCACTTTACATAGTGCCTTTATGAAACACTTTGAACCCTTCAACCTTTCTAAAAACTTGTACCTCCAAAGTACACATATCCTAAATGCCATTAGGATATTTTGTGAAGCAATTAATTACTCGCACTAATGCTTTAGTGATCCACATATGTATAAGTGGTTTTTCATCCATTAAACACTTGGTATTTCAAAATACCTTTAATCGATTGATTTCTTATTCGATAGGATTCACATGTTTTTGATTTCATCAATCTTCTATTTTTCAAGAGCCATGATTGAAAACAATTCATTGATTCCTTCTTTTAGGAATTATGATCGAATGTGGATTATTATCTAATTTGTTTTTCTTTTCTTGATTTAGCATAATTGTTTAAGTTTTATCAATGCTTATTTCTTTGCTTTATTTACAACAGTAAAGCAATTGTGTACGAATTAAAAGCTTTAATTAAAATAACTCCATTCATAATGGTAAAGCTAAGAAGTTTCGTACAGAGTTCGAAATAAATAGAAAAACTCTAACTAATGCTTAAATTCAGAATTAAAGAAAAACATATGCTAATAAGAAAAATCCAGATGCTCCTTGACCCATTCCCTGAAGTATGTTTCCCTCATGTGCAGTCGAAACCCGAACTTGGTTACATGCAGCACGTTCCAGTCATCCTCTGTAAACACTTTTACAGAAACCAGAAATGTTAGATGTTTTACATCAAAAGAAAATCTTAAGATGTTTTTCATCAAAGGAAATAACTTAGGTTATACCTTGGTCAAGTGATCTTACGTGTTTTCGTTTGTTCGATCAAGGATGGATTGCAATGCGATAATAACAATATTAAATGGAAAGTAAAGATCAATAGTAATTGTATTCGAATTAACTGAGTACAAACTACAAGTATTTAGGGTCCTACTCGAGCATTATTGGATGCCGTACATGCAAGAGGGCGAAATACATATATGCGAAACTATTATATTGTTCCCAAGTGAGTCCGAGCAGCAGTCTCGAAGGAAGAGCACCTGGGAAATTGTGTCGTCGTCATAAATGCATGGGGTATTTATAGCTGTGCTGATGGGCTTGGGCCTGGGCTCGGCCCAACAGTATCCTTCGATTCTCGGATTCCCTTTGTAAGCTCGGAACAACACTTAGGGACCTGGCTCGCCTCGTCGTTCCTGGGGGCAAGGATTGGCGTTACTCGATCCACACCGAGCTTGTGAGAACAGGGGATCCAAATTACCCCTCATCAATACTCCCCCACTTCTCGAGCTGATTTAACCGTTTTTCGTCAGGTTAATTTAATATCAGTGAATTTGTGATATCGGGGGTTTGGATATTGAATTATTCAGTATATTGGGCTCTGTTACTTTATTCTGGATGGATCGTTTACAAAGAAAAGCAATAATCAAAGGCAAGAAGTAAAACCATTAACAAAATTAAGAATACTCCAATATGAATGTAGAATTCTGCAATAATAATGGATATTATTGAGTTCTATTAATGTATTCTTGTGTAACCTCAGAATTAAGAGAATTCGTAGTCGTCTCATACAATGAATAACTAGATATATATATTACGCTAAACCTAGTTTTACAAGGAATCATAGTCCTGCTTGGACTCGGCCCAACTGTCCTTCTTGGGTCCGGAGTATAATCTTTACTCGGAGCGAGCGGCATTTGGCAGGGTCTGTAAGAAGATCCCGATCCTTTATAATTGGTCGAATCGATCTTATAATCTTTGTTCGATCTGATCAGTATGTAGGGTGCGAAATAGCCCCCATCAGTACTCCCTCACTTCTTCGAGCGTATAGATAATAGGAGCTCGTAAAAGTAGATAAATCTGGTCGACTGTTTCTTTTCTATGAACGGAGCCTCGTTAAAAACCTTACTTAAGAAAAAACCCAGTGGGAAAAAATCTTAAGTAAGGAAAAGAGTGCTACGTATCATAGATAGTCGTTTCTTCTGTCTAATTATGGATCGCCACGCGTCTATTCAGGAGGCTTTTTGTATCCTTCCGTTTTTGGCGGGAATTTGAGTAGCTGCGATGAGTTCGAAACGTCTTTTCTCATTTTCTTATAAATAGGTGACTTTCGAGTTTGCCATTTCTCTTTTATATTTGCTTTTAGATCGCAGTCAGTTTCTAGTTTGGTCGTTCGTCGTATAAAATTTTCCTTTCATCGACCTTCTTCTTCCGAGAACTCTGATAACGAGGAGGAGTTACATTCTAATCTTCTGGGTGAACAAACTATGGTATCTGACCTTGTTATCCCTGTAGAAGATACTTACAAGGTACGAATCCTTTCCGATGCGGATGTAGCTGCCCGAGCCAAAAAGGGCAAAGGTACTGTTCCTCAGATTTCTGAACCAATTGAGGATGTAGCTTGCGCATATACAGAGGAAACATTCCCTGAAGTCGTGAATAACTATACCAAATATTTTCCGGAAGGTTCTGAAATAATTCTTCCTTCCCCTACTGATAGGGTCACTTCTCCACCGGAGGGATGTCGAGCCTTTTATACGGCTCACTTTAATAGCGGACTGCGTCTTCCTTTGTCTCCCCTTTTTCTGGAAGTTCTAAAAACTTTCAGCGTGTGCTTGACACAACTGGTTCCAAATTCTGTTGCTTTCGTGGTTTGTTTTTCCGTTCTGATGATTGCAAAGGGATTTAAACCTTCTTTCCGTAACTTTACGCAACTTTTTCGTTTTAATATTTCTAGTTCTTCAAACCGTGGATATTTCTTCGCTAGTCAGCGGCCTAGCCGAGCAATCTTTGATGCTCCGGTTTCTAGTAATCCCTCATGGAAATCTCATTTCTTCTTTGTTCGTCCTCCGTCTAATCTCCGTTTGGCGGATGGTTCGACCACGCCTTTCTCGTGGGATCATGGTTCCAGTTGGATTCCTGGAGGTCGCTCACCGACTGGTGAACTTGTTCCTGACGATGTACAGTTTATCACTGAGATTCCCGAGATGCGTACAAACAAATATCAAAGCGCTCTTCTGATTGGGGAATCTTTTCTTCGTAAGGCGGGGTTAAGTGTCCATAATTTTCCCATCAGTTCATCATCTGAACCTCTAGGTTAGCATTTTATTTGATCTTTAGTATTGTCACTATACTTTTTATATGGAGAAATTAACTTTATTTTGTTTCTTTTTCAGCTCATATGGTAGAAAACTCCCGACATTCTTCGAAGGGAAAAATGGTGCTGTCGAAATCTTCCAAGTCAGTGGAGAATAATCCTATCGAGCAGAGGGCGTCTCGAAAAAGGAAATTGGAGTTGGGTCACGAATCCGAGGAGAATAGAGAGGAATCTCCGGATTCTTCACGTGAGTCCCCTATTCGTCAGGGCATGGGACCCGGTTATCCTCCGCTTCATCTTAGAACCTCTTTGGGTATTCGAGGATGTCGCAGCTGGTCAATGCCTCATCCATCTAATAATCCAGCTAACAGGAAGAGGAGCTACTATGGACGTTCTGGTGACGACCTTTCTTTACTCGGGGATAAACATCCAAATCCTACTCTGGTCGAAATGATCGAGGATCATTTAGAGGGAAGGAGGGCCGCTGGTTATTCCGAGAAGGATTCTCTTATTCATGATAATAATGAGAATGCGGTCGATAAGGCGACCCGTATTCTTTTGTCTGGCGTTCTTACTCGCGATCTTAATAAGCTTCTTCATAAGGATCCTTTGGAGAAATTCCAGCGAGCTTCTCTTTACGCTGAAAAGGTGAGATCTTTTTCTTTCTATTATTCTGATGAAGTGATCTTTTAGGATTTTCTTAATTCGCTAATTCGTTTCTTTCTGACCCCTTCGTTATTTCAGGTTAACACCTGTCTGACATCGTACGCCTATGAAAATTCTCTCTGGAAACAACAGTGCGATTTCCTTGAAGAGAAGTATAAAGCTTTACTTCACAAATCTTCCGGTTCAGAAGTTGGTCCCTCGACATCTTCCTCTGTTCCTGTCGTAGAGACTCGTGCTGCCGGGACCGAAGATCAAGAAATGATAGATAGAGTGATAGAGGTTTCTCGTGCTCAAGAACAAGCCAATCAAATGGCTAGAAAATTAGAAGAATTGCAGTTAAAAAGCACGACTCGCATTAGTGAGCTTGAATCTCAAGTATCACGCCTTGAAGCTTCTTTAGAGGAGTATGAAAATGATGTCCCACTTAGGCAAAGAGATCGATATGTTAGGAAATCTGACGAACAAGTTGTTCGTGAATTCCTCAACTCTCCTGTTCATACGGCGTTGGTGTACCGGATGGTCGGCCCTCTTCTTGAGAATACTTTTAAAAAATCGATTCATCAACTGGTCGCTTTGGAGATGATCGACGATCGTCGGAAGGAGTATTTTAAGGCAGCTCATATCCGGTTGAACCGTTATGGCGAGCTTTATTCTTCTTCCGAGGTTCCAGATGTCGAATATCAAGGTTTTCCTCTGGCTCATCTTGTCGAGGAATTTGGAAATCCATTGCCGATTCCTCCTTCTGATGTTAACGATGAGCTCGATAATACTTTCATCGATCCAGTAGACGAAGAGGAAGAAGGAGACGATACAGGCATGACTGAGGACGTCGGTAGTGAACCGAAGATTCCGGAAAGCGACCAGGCTTCTTGAAATAGTGATTTATTTTTGAAATAATCTTTGTAATTATCCGCTTGTAGGTTTAATTGTAGCTTAGCTTTCCCTACTTTGTACACTAAACGTTTCTTATTCTGACAGTCGTGTCCTTTCATATTCGCTGTAATGATTCAGACAAGTCATTTAATTTGCCGTAATCATTATGTATGTGTCTTTTCAAATTCTAGCGTTTGCTCCAAGGTCAGTTTTCCTGTTTCGCGCCCTTTCTTCGGGTCAGTCGCGTCTTTTCGTGTAGTATAAATACGAGAGGTAAAATTTGACTTGTCTTTTTTACTGCTATACTCCTCTCTTAACATAATACTCTTTCTTGAGCTAGTCGATAAACTTCCTCGATATTAATTTATATTTTTCCGTAATCCGATCATGAGTAACCTTTTCGGTAATACTTCGAAGCGACCTTCTCGTGAGGGCGCTAGGGATAATAGATCGAAGAAATTTCGAAGAGAAGGGCCTTCGATGGAGCCTCCTCGTTCGTCCTCAGTTAGTAGTTCGATGATTGATACTCCTATTACCACGTCCCAACCTTTATCAGAAGTTAGTTCGTCGCTCCTCCAACCAAACTTTTCTTCTACCCCCGCGGGAGGTAATAGGTCTTCCCCAGGTCGATTAGCTTTCGGAGATCCATCCAACATGGAACAGGTTTACGACATACCTGTTTCTTCAGGTTTTTCTTCTTACGAGTATGAATCTCATGGAGGGGATTTTGTTAGTTCCCTTCCTTTTTCTACTTCTACTGCCCTGCTAGTCAGTGAAGGGCAAGTCGGTGATGGTTTTTCTGTCAATCCTTCCATAACGCAGTCTATTTCGCAATATGGTCCTGAATATCTGTTTCATGATACCACTGTAACGACTGCTTCTTTTGAGTCTGGGGGACCTTCTGGGGGTCGATCTGGGTCGAGGTCTGGTCGTCGGACCGTTATATCTGCTTCCGGGAAAGAGACCTCTGTTAGTCCCGACGAGAGGGACTCCCCTCGTCCGTTAGATGATCGTTGTGTGCTTATGCAGGTTAATGACATTCTTTTGTCGGAGACTCCACGTTCCGACGGTGTCCCTTTGACAAGCGAACTGCCTGGTTCTGTTGAACCTGATGCTTTGTCTTGGGACTTAGGCATGAGTACTATTTTGCCCGGCGAATTGAGGAAGCTCGAAGGTACTTCCAATGTTCGCCTTGTTCAATCTCTGGTGAAGATATGTGAACAGGTAAACATATTTCGAACATTTTTCCTGTTCTTTGTTTTGAATTCTTTGTTGTACGGCGGTTTTTCTTACTCTTTCTGTTTTTAGGGCAAGTATTTTGCACTCCAGCTGGGTGTGCAAAATGATGAACTGTGGAATAGTCGGAGAGCTCTTCAAGGTCAGCTGGAGTCGGAGAAAGCTAAAACCAGGGGTTTGGAGCTGCAGCTGCAACTTGCTAAAGATGATCTCCAAAAGTTAGAGGCTGACCAAGTTATTCTTGAGAAAGAGAAAGGCGACCTAGTTCAGGCTGCCGCGTCGGCAGAGGGATCTCGTCAACAGGCATATGATGATGGTTATCATGCCGGTTATCTTAAGCGTCAGGAGGAGTTGATGGCGTTTGCTGGTAACCTAACTCCTCGGAGGCCTGTTTCTGCTGGTCGCCCCTCTGGCGATTCTTCTCAATGATCTTTTTTTTTTTTGATGATGATGCCCAGCTTTTGTGTAGTTGTCCGGGCAGAGGTTTTTGTATTGGGAGATTAGATTGGAAATTATGATCTCTTCTGTAGGCAGATTCTTGCCTTGATTCTAATGATATATCTTGTTCATATATGTTATTGCTACGCACAAATATACCATCATGTAGTAATTGACAAAGATTAGTTTACTTATCTGAATTTTATTTCTGCGGAGAGATTTAAGTACGGAAAAAGTAAGCTTGATCTTGCTTTGGTCGCTTGTAAGATAACTGAACGGTATAATATTTGCTTCGCATATTTAATCTTTGTTGATCAATCCAGCCGATCGTCGTTGTGTAAACCCTTAGCTGTCTGGTCGATGCTCGATTCATGCCTTATAAATTTGTCCTTATATGACATATATCTTATATAAGGAGGTTATTGTTCCTCCTGTTGAATTTCAGTTTTTCTTTTTCTCAAAGGGAAATTTTCCTTTAGGTGCTTTTCACCTATCCATGTCTTCCATCATTAGCTTTTCAATTATACATTTCTCTAGCCAGTATATCATACTCTTGATATGGGAGGAATTGGAAAATGTAACAGTCCTGGCCAGATCTGACCCGTTCAGACCTCCTTCAGCAATTCTTTGGAAAATTAGGCAGTGACGGCCTTATAGTTTCGAATAGGGAGGGCTATTCTCCTGATTTCGATGTCAGATTTCTTGGATTCTAAATGGAATTCTTGTATGGCCAACTTAGTAGTCCCCCAATGATGTATGAGGCAGTTACGACCCCCGTATGGTGGAGGCTCTGGTCGTTTTTAAGCAATTATCCTCTTTCAACGGTTCAACTTTGCATGCCTTCGTTGAGGAGTTCTTAATATTTTCTATTAGGCGACCCTCATATATGATCGTGCAGATCGTTTTGGTCTTTGAACTTCTTTAAGTTTTCTTGGATTATTTTGTTGATCGCTTCGATCTGTAGATTTGTTTGTCATCGATCAGTTGAGTCGATCAGACGGGCGCCGTTCCAACTTACTTGCATTTAATTCGGGAAGTCAAAGGGTCGCGTTTTCGTCCCTTGATTAAACTCCTATTATCCGTAGGATCATTCTCACGGGCGCCTATAAATAAGTAGGTAGTTTCCTTATTTTCCATTCATAACAATGAAGATCTCTGTTTCCTTAGATTTCATTTTGCCTTCGGACCCCATAATGTTCAAGAAGTCACATTATCGTGATTTGTTCGTTCGCAGTAAAGGAATTGTCCCCAGTCTTGTATTGACGGGTCCCATGTCAGCCCTTCCTTGTATCGACGGATCCCATGAGATCTCTGCTTTAGTCTTCATCACCTTAGAGGTCCGTGGTTTCCGTCTGCACATGGGGGGTTCATACTTGCCAGCCGCCTCCGCTCTTCGATGTTACCTCCGGAGTGATAGACCATCGGGGTGGCTGGTAAACTTACCGTTTCACGACGGTCCTGAAGAGATGCTGCTCGAGAGTAAAATGTTTTATAGATAAAGTAAAAGCAGTATCTTCTTCTGGGTGAGTGAGCATTGCTAGCTTATCTGGCTGGTAGTGTTCATTTCATCTGGAACAACATTTGATCTTCAGAGCCTGGCCATCGAACCAAAGAAGTCGACCATCCTGAGCAGCATGCTTCTTAGGTGGTTTATTATGATCGATGAGGTACTAGGGAGGAGATTGGTGTTTCCGTGGACATTGTCGTGAAGATAGTCGATCCCATAGGATCAATTTAACTAGATCATTGTAACGATCTTTAGGTAGCAAACAGATTTTTGTAACGTAGGATATTTGTATGTAATTGATTTGATGAATAAAATATTATTTTATTTCTTGCATCTTCTTTGTCGTTTGATAATTTTATTTACGAGGAGTAATTTCCGAGCAGATGAATTCATACTTGATTTATCTTTCAAAACTTTATGAGTATCAGCGGATCTTTTTTAGATCGTTAGGAGTAGATCGAGGAGTTTTTATTGAGCGGATCAATGTATACTCGACTCGTTTGTAATTATACTTAGGTTTTTAACCCAAAAGTCTTTTAATCATTGAAAACATATCGAGGAGTTTTTATCGAGCGGATCGATGTTTACTCAACTCGTTTTATCTAGACTTAGGTTTTAATACCAAAAAGTCTTTTTCTCGTTGTAAATAGTTCGAGGAGTGTATATCGAGCGGATCGATGTTTACTCTACTCGTTTTATTTAGACTTAGGTTTTTAATACCAAAAGTCTTTTTGATCGTTGAATATATATGTTGAGGAGTTTTTATCGAGCGGATCGATGTTTACTCAACTCGTTTTGTTTAGACTTAGGTTTTTAGTACCTGAAGTCTTTCAATCATTGTAGATATATCGAGGAGTTTTTATCGAGCGGATCGATGTTTACTCAACTCGTTTTGTTTAGACTTAGGTTTTTAGTACCTGGAAGTCTTTTCGATCGTTGAATATATTTCGAGGAGTTTTTATCGAGCGGATCGATGTTTACTCAACTCGTTTTGTTTAGACTTAGGTTTTTAGTACCTGAAGTCTTTCAATCATTGTAGATATATCGAGGAGTTTTTATCGAGCGGATCGATGTTTACTCAACTCGTTTTGTTTAGACTTAGGTTTTTAGTACCTGAAAGTCTTTTTGATCGTTGAATATATATCGAGGAGTTTTTATCGAGCGGATCGATGTTTACTCAACTCGTTTTGTTTAGACTTAGGTTTTTAGTACCTGAAGTCTTTCAATCATTGTAGATATATCGAGGAGTTTTTATCGAGCGGATCGATGTTTACTCAACTCGTTTTGTTTAGACTTAGGTTTTTAGTACCTGAAAGTCTTTTTGATCGTTGAATATATATCGAGGAGTTTTTATCGAGCGGATCGATGTTTACTCAACTCGTTTTGTTTAGACTTAGGTTTTTAGTACCTGAAGTCTTTCAATCATTGTAGATATATCGAGGAGTTTTTATCGAGCGGATCGATGTTTACTCAACTCGTTTTGTTTAGACTTAGGTTTTTAGTACCTGAAAGTCTTTTTGATCGTTGAATATATATCGAGGAGTTTTTATCGAGCGGATCGATGTTTACTCAACCGTTTTGTTTAGACTTAGGTTTTTCACACCAATAAGTCTTTATGTTTGTTGTGTTCGATCGAGGAGTTTTTATTGAGCGGATCAATGTTTACTCGACTCGTTTTGTTTTTGTGGTCGGAATGAGGAGTGTTTATTGAGCGGATCAATGTATACTCGACTCATTATAATTTAGACTTAGGTTTGTCACCAAAAAGTCCTTTTTGCCGTTGACATAAATCGAGGAGTGTTTATTGAGCGGATCAATGTATACTCGACTCGCTTCGTTCTGATATTTATCAATATGCTAGTGTAATTCCACAGAGCGTTAATCGAAATAATCGATGTATAGAAAATGCTAAAATTTTTACTAATTGAACTCTAGGCTGAGGCCTTTGTTACAAGGATTAAAACTTGATAAAGTAAAGTAAAATAAAACAATGCAGTATAATCTGCTAAAATTTATTTACCATAGTATTTCCTAAGGTTGACTGCGTTCCAGGTTCTTGGTAAGGCTGTCCCATCCATGTGTGCAATTTTGTATGAACCTTTCTTTCCTACGCCAATGACGATGTAAGGTCCATCCCAATTTTGTTGTAACTTTCCCACATGCTTGGATACTTCTACCTTTTTCAAAACCAAGTCTCCTTCTTTGAAGGTTCGGACGCGTACTTTTTGATTGTATGCTTTCTCCATATTTGCCTTAGTGGCTTGTAGGCGTACGGCAACTTTATCCCTTAAGGCTTCTGTTAGATCGACGTCATTTTCTCTTGCCTTTTCATTTTCTTGTTCATCAAACATCTCTATTCTTGGCGTTGGAATTAAAGTTTCCACAGGAATAACAGCTTCCGACCCATATACCAAGCTGAATGGGGTTTCCCCAGTTGAGTTTCTTACCGTGGTTCGATTAGCCCACAATACTCCTGGTAGTTCATCGAGCCATTTTCCTTTGGCTGATCCTAATCTTTTTTCCAAAGATTTTATTATCTCTCGGTTTGCTACTTCGGTTTGTCCGTTCGCTCTTGGATGCCCGACTGAAGTGAAATTTTGTTGAATTCCTAGTTTCGAACACCATTCTATCACTTGTTTTCCAGCGAATTGGGTTCCATTATCGGAAATTAGGATCCTAGGGATGCCAAATCGACAGACTATGAACTTCCAAAGGAAGTTGATCACTTGGAATTGAGTTATTCGCGCTAAGGCGATGCACTCTATCCATTTGCTGAAATACTCTACAGCGACCAGGACGTAAGCTTTCTTTGATCTGGCCGCTGGGAAAGGCCCCACGATGTCCATTCCCCATTGATCGAAAGGCCAACAAATTGGAATCGGGTGCATATTTTCTGCTGGTTGATGACATACGTTGGCATGTACTTGGCAATGATGACATTCTCGGACGTAATTTGCGGCGTCCTTATTGACAGTAGGCCAATAGTAACCTGTTCTGAGGCATTTTAAAGCCAATGCCCTCGATCCGCTGTGATTTCCCGCGTCTCCTTCATGTATTTCTCGCAGTATTTCAGCGGTTTGGGATTCAGAGACGCATCTCAGGAGAATTCCTGATACTGACCTTCGGTAGAGTTTTCCTTCTACGAGTGTATATTTTGGGGCTCGATATTTTATTTTCCGAGCTTCATTCTGATCAGATGGTAGTTTTCCTTCACGAAGATAGTCTATCATTGGTGTCATCCAATTATCTTCGACTTCTTCGATTTCCATTATATCGACTATCGGTGTCTCATCGATGTCGACAGCCGGTGTAGAAGAGATCAGCCAGTTGATCACTCGTTCGGTCTTTCCGTCTTGGGATCCTGTAAACTTAGATAGTTGATCGGCCCATTTATTTTCCGAACGTGGAATGTTTTGTATGTCGAAATCTTCAAACTTCTCGGCCAGTGCTTTTACTTTGGCGAGGTATTTGATCATGTTGAATTCCTTAGCCTCGTATAAACCTTCTATTTGCCTTTGTACTAACTCTGAGTCGGTTAATACTTTTAGCCTCTTTATGTTGGCTTTGATTGCCATTTCCATTCCTGCGATTAACGCCTCATACTCTGCTTCGTTATTGCTACGACAAAGTCCAATGTAATAGCATAATTCAAATCTTCTTTATTAGGTCCGGTGAAGTTGATTCCGGCGCCTCCTCCTTCCCGGCTTGAAGCACCATCTACATGCATTAACCAGGTTTGATCTTCTATGATCAATATATCCTCATGGAGGGTGTTTGATGATTGTGTTGGTGTTTCCAATAAAAAATCAGCCAATACTTGGGCCTTGATGGCGACCCTTGGTTTGTAGTCGATATCGAATTGGCTGAGTTCGATGGCCCATTTGATTAGTCTTCCGGAGGCTTCTGGTTTTGCTAGGATCTGCCTAAGCGGTTGGTTCGTCAAAACGATGATTTTGTAGGTTAAGAAGTAGGGTCGGAGTTTTCGAGCAGCCACTACTAAGGCCAGCGTGAATTTTTCTATTTCCAAGTAATTCTTCTCCGCCCCTTGTAATAACTTGCTGAGATAATAGACAGGCTTATGCTCTGAACCCTCTATCTTAATTAGTACTGAGCTAATGGCCGTATCGGAGATGGAGATGTATATGTACAATGGTTCCCCTTCTGTTGGTTTGGCCAACATCGGAGGGGATGTCAAATATTCTTTGAGTTGTTCGAAGGCTCGTTCACATTCTTCGGTCCAAACGAAGTTTTTCGCTTTTCGAAGCGTTTGGAAAAAGGGCAAGCTTCTGTCCGCAGATTTAGATATGAATCTATTCAATGCTACGATCTTCCCAACCAAGCTTTGCACTTGAGAGATGGTCTTGGGAGGTTTCATTTCAGTTATGGCTCGAATTTTTTCTGGGTTGGCTTCTATTCCTCGCTGGTGTACCAAATATCCCAAAAATTTTCCTGACTTAACACCGAAGGTGCATTTTACAGGGTTCAACTTCATACGGTATTTTCTTAGGATTCGGAAACATCGATCTAGATGTCTTACGTGATCCGCTTCATTCATACTTTTTACTAACATGTCGTCTACATAGACCTCCATTATTTCTCCGATTAACTCCCTGAACATTAGGTTTACCAATCTTTGGTATGTAGCCCCGGCGTTCCTTAATCCGAACGGCATTACTATAAAGCAGTATACTCCCTGTTCGGTTATGAATGCGGTCTTCTCTTGATCCCGCTCGTCCATGTATATTTGGTAAAAACCTCTGAAGGCGTCCATCATGCTGAACAGCGCGAAGCCAGCGGTCGAGTCGACCAATAAATCAATTCTTGGGAGGGGGTAAGGGTCGCGTGGACATAACTTGTTAAGGTCGGTGAAATCATTACACATCCTCCATTTGTTGTCCTTTTTATCCCCTTTTGCTACTAGTACAACCTTACATAGCCATTCCGAGAAATGTATTTCTCGGATTTGTTTTGCTTCCAGCAGTCTTTCAACCTCGGCTTTGATAATTTTATCTTTTACTGGTCCATGATTTCTTTTCTTCTGTCTGGCGGGTTTCGCTGAAGGGTCAATTTTTAGGGTATGCTTGATTACCCGAGGATCGATCCCTTCGATGTCATTTGCACTCCAGGCGAAGACGTCCACGTTATTTCTTAGAAATTCGATTAACATTACTTCTCCTTCTTTGCTCAATTCTGTACCAATTCTTGTCTTTTTGGACGAGTCGCCTTCTACCAGAATTACATCTTTATGTTCTGGGGGTTGCAAGGATAAGTCTAGTGGTTCTTTCCCCTTTTTATCTAATCGATCAGTAATAGGAATTTCGACCTCGTTTCTAGTGAGATCGTCTACGATCTTTCTCTTGCTCTGAGTAATTGACTTGGGGTGTTCTTTCAACGTTAATGATGTGCTGTAGCAGTCCCATGCCATACAGTGGTCGTTCGTTATTTCTCCAATGCCGCTGTCGGTTGGAAATTTTATTTTCTGATGATAGGTAGAGACTACAGCTCGAAAAAGGTTAAGGGCTGGTCGCCCTAATATAGCGTTATAAGCGAAGGGTGTATCTACCACTAGGAATTTTACCAACTTCACGGTCCGAAGTGGTTTCTTTCCGAGCGATACACTTAAAGATATCGTTCCGCTGGGGATGATCTCGGAGCCTCCAAAGCCTACTAACGGCGTTGCTACCCTTTGTAGGTTTATTTGCCCGAGGTTCATTTGTGCTAAGACCTCTCTGGAGATGATGTTTGCTGAGCTTCTATTATCGATTAGGATTCTTCTCACATTATAATTTGCTATTTCTAACGACACTACCATAGGGAAATCTGGGTTATCCTCTTTTGTATCCCAAGTGATGTTTTTAGGTACTTCACCTTCGTTAAAGCTGATCGGCTGGTGATTTGTTGGCCTGTTTTCTAATGTCCATATTTCTTTTGGATATTTAGAATTTGCAATTATGGATCTGGTCGTTCTTCGTCTAGCATTACGACTATCTCCACCCGCAGGCCCCCCGGATATAGTGTGGATAGTCCCATTGACCTGGTCGTGATTCAATTCCTGAGTAGGCCGACGTTCAGGTGATCTTCGATGAGAACTTCTCCTTTGAGTTCCGTTCCGGGGGCTTCTGCTTCTTTCCCTTTTGCGATTATCTCGTTCTATGTATTCGTCTAGTTTTCCTTGCTCGATCAGTTTTCCAACTTCTCTCTTAAGGTGAAAACAACTTTCCGTTCGATGCCCATGTGCCCTATGGTACTTACAGTATTGATCATAGTTTCTAGACCCTGGTCTGGGCTGAGCGATTTTCCTCGCCTCGGGAATCCAATTATTCCTTTCTAGAACTTCCAAGATTTCTTCCATTGGAGCATTTAATCTTGGGTGTTCTACTTGATTCACTCTGCTTCTGATTGGTTGTTCAGGGTTTCTTGGTCTTTGGTAGAAATTAGGTTGCCTTTCTTGGTCGGCTCTGCTGTATTCCAGTCGCTGGAAAACGTTACCTCTCCTGGAAGATCGCTCGTAATCCAAGGATCTTTGGGCGGGAATCTTGTCATGCCGCTTAGACCCTGTAGCCGCGACTTTGTTTTTGTTCTTATCCTTAAAGGAATTCATCTCTTCTTAGGTCATATACTTAGACGCCAGGCTCATGATGTCGGCGAACGTTCTTGGTTGTTTTCGACTGAGGGCATTTCCGAACTGCCTGTTTTTAGTGAGATCGAAGAGGATAGATATTATGTAATCGATATTTGGGGAATCGATTTTAAGTAATTCTACGTTGAATCTGGCCAACCAATTCCTCAGGGATTCTCCTTCTTGTTGATATATAGTTCCAATGTAGCTCATCGGAAGTTTTTGTCTCTTCTGACTGGCAAACTGCTGCGTCAATTTGTTACAGAGTTCCCTAAAGCTGAATATGGAGTTGGCAGGTTGTTTCGCGAACCAGTCCAATGCGAGTCCTTCGAATGTAGTTACCATTAATTTGGCAGTGAATTCGGCAGAGTGGGCATATAAATTCATTATATTCGTAAAGCTAAAAATATAATCATCCGGGTCAGTGGTTCCATCATAGCGAGGTAGTCTACCCGGGACTTGTCCGATCGATTGTGCCTCTTTTATTTCCCTGCAGAAGGGAGAAGAGGCCGCAAGGCTCTCCTGGAGTTCCGTGGTTCGGGCCCACGGATTTTGAATAGATCGTAAGCGTTGTTCGAGTCGGTCCTGCACCATCCCTTCAATTTCTCTTTTCGTCAGTCGAGCCGTTCGTGGTCGATCAGGGATTGTATCATCTATGTCATCATCAATAGGGATAATTGTACGTTCCCTGGATCCACTGCGCTTCGCCTGGGTTTTTCTGTGACCTGGTTTTCTTCGAGGATTATTGTCGGAGGGTTTTGAATTGTCCTGTTGTGGACTGTGTAGTGAGCGGTGCTCGCTTGGTGGGCTATCAGCTTGTTGAGATACTTGATCGTTTTGTCCGGGCGTTCTCCGAGCAGGAATTGTCCTGGCAGCCCTAGGGTTTCGCGGAATTTGATCAAGCACAAGTAATTCTTCTGGGGAGAGCGATTTAACGAGCATCGCTATTTGTCGTAATTTCTCCTGAGCACCCGGGAGAGGAACGGGGATCTCGGGGACTTCCGGCTCTTCCTGTATCGTACCGGGAGGACCTACTAGGGGTTCCTGATGTCGGGGATGGGTATTCTACAAATTCTCGTCGGTGTTGGGAACGTTATTATTGTCGTTCTCCTGTGGATCTTCAGATGTGTTATGACCGGTGGTTGTGTTACTTCTTGCTCCGACACGGGCGCTTTTCCTTGGGCGAGCCATATGTCGATCGAATAATTAACCTAGCCCCTCGGTGGGCGCCAACTGATTTAACCGTTTTTCGTCAGGTTAATTTAATATCAGTGAATTTGTGATATCGGGGGTTTGGATATTGAATTATTCAGTATATTGGGCTCTGTTACTTTATTCTGGATGGATCGTTTACAAAGAAAAGCAATAATCAAAGGCAAGAAGTAAAACCATTAGCAAAATTAAGAATACTCCAATATGAATGTAGAATTCTGCAATAATAATGGATATTATTGAGTTCTATTAATGTATTCTTGTGTAACCTCAGAATTAAGAGAATTCGTAGTCGTCTCATACAATGAATAACTAGATATATATATTACGCTAAACCTAGTTTTACAAGGAATCATAGTACTGCTTGGACTCGGCCCAACTGTCCTTCTTGGGTCCGGAGTATAATCTTTACTCGGAGCGAGCGGCATTTGGCAGGGTCTGTAAGAAGATCCCGATCCTTTATAATTGGTCGAATCGATCTTATAATCTTTGTTCGATCTGATCAGTATGTAGGGTGCGAAATAGCCCCCATCACGAGCGTAAAGAGGAGCTTGCGCTCGAAGAAGTACAAGTTATATTGCTCGCTGGTATGAGATGTGCCGTTCGGAACATGCTTCGGATATGCCTCGTTAAAAACCTAACCCGGAAAAACCCATTGGGATAAAAACCGAGCAAGGGAAAAAGAGTGCATATAGAAACAACATATATCGGCATGTCGAGATAATAACCTTGTCCTTCTTTGTTTACGTATGATCTCCCAATTGGTATGTTCCTCGTTGTGAAATACCTCGATGCTTTCTTCATTTCCTTAGCGAATGCTTCCTTTATTTTTCGATCATAACGTAAAGGACCCATGAGACTCCCAAGGATAATTTGCAAGGAACATATCCCGCAACTTGGAAAATGAAGGATCAAAAGTGCAATTCTCTGAGGGATAACCCTAAGTTTTTACCCAGAGTAAGTTCAACCATCACGGTTACTCGGGGACCTGTTTGCAATTTTACCTTTTTAACCCCGTATATATATGTTGATTCGTTGGAAAATTATTTACATATTACATTCTCTCTTGTGCTCGAAGCGTTTGAGTTCGAAACAGCATTTGCTTTTGTATACTTGTTTCTCAATCCATAATATCGAGCTCTAGAAGTGCAAGGGGCAAGAATAAGGTCGGAGAAAACCAAGAGTCCGATCCTTTATTAAAGCTTGTAGATGATTACGAAGATGGGGAATTTCGTCAAGGAGGCGAGGATGAGGATCCGAGCGAGGATCTCGAAGAAAACGAGGTCGAGAAACGCAGCATCGGCGAGGGTGCTTTTGTCAGGATTTTCAAACATACGCATGCCTCTAAGGCTGTGACCTTGAATAGGTTAGAACTTCCTGCTAGTGAAACTTCCTGTTATTTCTCGAAGAAGGATCGTGTTTATGTTGAGGCGGAGTTCGGGAAATTTCTTCCCAAAGGGTTTTCGATCGTCATTCCTTCTTATAGTGAACGTGCTACCGATCCTCCGGCTGGCTGTCAAGCCTTCTACGAGGATCAATTTCCTTATGGTTTGTGTATCCCGTTCATTCCCCTTGTCAGAAATATCCTGACTTTCTTTTCACTTTCTCCCGCTCAGCTTCTCCCGCACTCTGTTGCGTATATAGCAGCGTTTAGCGCTCTTATGGAGGCAAAGGGGGAAGAGGCTTCCTTTAGTAATTTCTGGCAAATATTCCGAATGGACCTGTGCAAGGGCTCAAATATGGGGTTTGTGTCCATCCGCCAGCGGTCGAAGCGGCCCTTTCTTACGAGAATAACAACGGAAAAGAGTATAGGTTGGAAGAGGAGATTCTTTTTTGTGAAGGGCCCTGATGTCCCTATATCAGAAAGTAGCTCGAAGATGAGACTCTATCGGTGGGATGGAGTCAACTCTTGGTCATATGGTCCTCGCAAGATTAAAGAGAAACTCAACCACCGCCTTTCCGACGAATTTCTCGAGCAGTTGCGGTCTAATCCTTACCAAACCGAGCTCCTTATTCAGGAAGGTGTTTTGCGGTTGGCTAGGTTGAGCCGCTGTGATTATCCTGCTCCAACACTCAAATATTCTCGTCTTGTATCCGATCAATCCTTAGAAGGGTCGTTTCCCCAATTTGGTGACTCATTAGCTTCCGCCGCTCTGCCTCTCGCCTCTCTTTCTTTGGGTATGTTTTTTTTTTATTTTTTATTTTTTTTTGGCTTGTTCCTATCTTGAGGCGTGATGGATCATTAATTTACATTCATGCGCCCCTCGTATTTCCTTTCAGGTCAAATCGTTGAGAAGTTCCGACTATCTGCTGCCGGTCCGGTTGAAGATAAACCATTTTATTTCGATCCGTTGGCACATACTTCCGAAAATAGAGTGGGTACAAGTAACTTGGGCGGAAACTCAGTTACTATTCCAGTCGCAATTCCCGATCTGAGAGGCGTTGGTACTATGAGTTCCTTAAACTCCGCCTCTGCTGGACCTCTTCGAACTTTGTTTTCCCCCGATACTTCTGCTCTTTCATCCGTTGGCTATAGTCAACATTCCTGGAACAGGATTCAGGGTATTCAGGAGTATGAGAAGCTTCTGAGTCGAAAGAGGAATGCTGAGCACCCGGGGCCCTCGAGGAGGGTAAAACCTTTTGGTGTGAATTCTGACTCGGTTCCATGTCGAGAAGGTAGGTCGGAGCCCGACGTGGCGGACTTTATGGACGAGCATCTCCGCGGTAGCAGGGCTGCTGGATACCCTGAAGATGGTAGCGTTCTAACTGACCTGGACTCGAGTGGTGAGAATGAATTTGACAAAGCCGCTAGAGTTTTTATGGCTAGTCGATTCAAGCGGGATATGCTGCTTCATACCGTCAAAGGTGACTTCGAGGTTTTGAGTGATTTTTCTCGAACATATCATGAGGTGATAATCTGTCTTTTAACTCTCTCTTCTTTCTTTAGAGTCCCCTACGTTTGCTGATATCATATATTATCTCATAGGTCGGGGATTTGTTTGCTATTCAAACTTATCGTTTAGCATTGCTGGAGCAGGAGTCGCAGGATGATCATGATGCGTATGCGCAAATTTTCGTCGATAATCAAACTCTTCGATCTCAATTAGCAGAAAGTCAACAAGAATTATCTCAAATAAAGAAGGAGCTCAAAGAAGCGACTACGAAACGCTCCTCCTCTATAGAAGAGGATTTGCTGGCATCTGTTAAAGAGAGAAGTGCCCTCGAGGAAGAGCTGAAGAAGGTAAAGATCGAACTTGAGCTAGCAAAGCAAGATTCCGAGCGTGCATATGCCCAAGGCCGGGATGAGGCTGTGATTCCGGCCATACGAGAATTCTTGGAATCTCCCGTCTTAGATCCCTTAGTCCAAAGGAGAATGGGAGGGATTCTCCAAACGATCTTCTACAAAGGGGTTCAACAATTGGTTTCGGTCGGGAGAATTCCAGATAATATGGACGAATATTATCAGCACATGAACCCTTTTGAAAATGCTGAAGGGAAGGATTACAAAGCTTCCTCTTTACCCAAGACGGATATAAGATGGCAGGATCATCACTTTGCCTCTTTAGTAGAGGAGTATGGCATTCCGATGCCTAACCCTGACTTGCTTGAGTGCTCTAACGACGACTACCCTTCTGTTTCGGGGAAAAAAGAAGATGTTAACATAGAGGACGAATTGGATAAGGAAAATGATCGATCCGTTGACCAGACTAATCCGTTAGGCAGCGGCAGTGAAGATGGCGTCGGTCCGAATGCTATGTTCGATCACGCCGGAGGGGGCGATCTATAGTTTCGTAGTTAGGGATCGAATGTATACATGTATGTAACTCACTTTTGTAATCGGATTTGTTTTCCTTTTGGTTTAATTCGTGTAATTTGAAAATTCCAATCTCGACAATGTTTAGACATTATTTGCCTTTCGTAGTTCGATATTTTCTCGTGATCTATGCTCGATATCTATTTATTCCATATAGAATCTTTCTTGATAGTCGCGTCGATTCCACTATTAACAATTATAGGGTCTAGCGCCTATAAATATCTGGACCTCTTCAGACTTTGTCAGAAAATATTCTTAGAGATCGGAGCTCATCCTCTATATTTTGTATTCTTTTAATTTCTTAACTCTCTCCCTGTTTATTATGGAAAACGTACTAGGCAAAGCAATCGACCCCAAACAGCTGTTTGGTGGCTTGAAGAATAAGAATCTGAGCAAAGAGCAGAAAACTGCCAAGGAGGCCAAACCCTCCAAATCTTCTTCTAAGACCTCTGTGTCTTCCCCGAAAGCTCCTAAAGGGGGGGAAAATAAGAAAGAGAAAAGCACTTCCTCGAAGCAAAACAAGGGCAATTCCAGCAAGTCTATTTTGGACGAAGAGCTTGAGGCTGCATTCGGGGGTTCTTCCCCGAAAGTTGTCGATTCTTCGAGTGAAGATCCTGTCAGAGAAAAGACTCCTGTTCCTACTTCGAACAAAAGGCCTTATTCCGATGGGGTCACTCCCATTGAGGCTTTGCAAAATCTTGCTATTGCTAGCAAATCATCCTCTGATGCTTCAACCGTTCCTCCCGCAGGAGGTCTCAGCAAAAAACTCAAGTTAGAAATTGGTGGAGGGGCTTCTGCTGAAGCTTTGAAAATTGATAATCCTCCAAAGGTTACTCCTTCCCTGCCCGAGGAGTCGAAAGATGGGTCTCCTTCTAAGGCTGATCCCATGGATAGTTTGTTGCAAGCTAACTTTACATCTTCCGAACCCAACATGTCCAAGGAGAGAAACATAGAAGAGCTGTTTGAGTCTGGGACGCACTTCCTGTTTCAGGTATATCTATTTATTCCTCTCTCTCTCTTTTTTTTTTTTTTTTTTTTTTTTTTTTGAAGCTGCCGATCCTTTTAACAGGCCGGACAAGATTTTATTGAGCTTAAAACGTTTGCTGAGCGGGAAACCAATCAGCGTGCTGCTATTTCCCTCGAGCTGGAGGAGAAGAAAGCCGAATTCGATCGTGTCTTCGCGGAAAAGCTTGCTCTAGAGAAGGAGAAATCTGTCAAAGGAGACGGAGAGGAGATTCACAAGCGGCTGACTGAGGAGCTCGAAAAACTGAAAAGTCTTCACGAGCAGGAGAGGCAAGACTTCACGCGTCGAGAAAAGGAGGCTTACGACCGTGGATATGAAGCTGGATGTGAGGCTCGTAATGCCGAGCTTCGGAAGATTTTCTCCGACAATAAGCTTCTCTAGATGTTGTCTTTTATTTTGTCGGACTTGCTGTATGGCTATATCGTTTTTACTCTTGTGCGATCATGAATAATTTCAAACATTTTATCCCCTATGGTTTGTAATAATCTATCTACTTCTCTGATTGCATGTTCTTCTATAATTTGATGTATTCTTTTCTTTCCATGCTTTAGTTTGCTTTCTTCGTTTGACCTTGTGCTCGCGATTCTCGATCTTCGATCTTTGTGTATTAATTCTGCTTAATTTTCGAAAATATATCACTTTCTCTCTTCGCTGAAATTCTTGGGAAGCGCAACAGTCTTTCGATCTTGACCGTTCCTTTTGCTTTCTGCTAGCCGTTGGATTTTGAGAATGGTACCTATAAATGGGGCTCTTCATTTTGCATCCTTATAAGATTTTTCAAAAATAGATTCCTTCGACCATGCTGACTGAAAGATTTTGTTGTATGATTCAATATTTCGAATTTCGAGTTAGGACTTATTTTGCATACCATAGTCAAATTTGTATTTCATCCTCGACTAGGGTATCTGCAGGCGAACACTATTTTGACCCTGAAGGCCAATAAGCTTTATTGCTGACCATCCACGACCCCAGTAGCTCCCTCGACCTTCTATGGCCGAGGTGAGACTTAAACATTAAATTTTTCGTGAGGATGTTCGACAGTTTGTTTGGTTCTTCTGGAAGATGTGAGGAGGCGATGCTTCGAGGATCGAGGTCCTCAAAAAGTATTCACATTACACCTAGAAAAAGATGTATCATCCCTCTTCTCTTCGAAAACTATAAAAAAGGATACAACGCTGTAACTTGTAACTACTTGATATGTAATAGGAGTTGATTTCTTGTAACTTGTAACTACTTGATATGTTATAGGAGTTGATTTCTTGTAACTTGTAACTACTTGATATGTTAAGCTCGGAAATTAATAGTCTTTTTTATTGATCCTTACGACCGCTTTATTCAAATATTGTACTTCATTGGTCTCAGTCATCCTCGGACTAATTACTGATAACGCTTTCTTTATTAGCTACACTCCGAATTTTTCTTCATGATTCTCTTTCGATGACTGGAACTGAGATTATAACGAATTCGAACAGGACGAACTCGAGCGGGAATAATTTTGACATTTTCTTCACTTACCCAAAACAGTTTATGTATTCTCGGGAACCGTAACGGTCGGCGCATTTATTGCTTGTATCTCAGCCGTTAGTATTATGAAATCTGAGTCGTCGATTGCCTTTTCCTTCCACTATATATAGTTCCGTAGTTACCTTCATATTTTTACATTTCAGTAATTGTTCTGATCGGCTCTATGATTGAGTTTTTACTTCCTCTGGCCATCATGTTTCGTTTGTTATCCCCGATAAAACGGTTCGAGGTTCGAGTTCGAACTATCTTCCTTTATAATTTTGGCTATCTCCAATGGCAACTTATTTCGACTAGGGTATCGACAGGCGAAAATAATTGCGACTGGGGTACCGGCAGGCGACCAGCTCTCTCTGATTCCAACCATTTGAGACTGGTTCGAACTCCTGTATCCTGTCGCTCCACCCGGTCGGATAGTGGGTCAACTGCTGGAGGAGTTTTCCTGCACTCGATCTCCATTTTTTCAAGATTTTACTTGAAGAATGTTGCCTTCGAGATTGCGTGGAATAATTTCTCTAGGAATTGCCTCCCTGTCTCTCGATCTGGTGCTGTGTGGAGCAATCATTGAGGAAGCGATGGATGAAGGGTAGAAGTGTTATTCTAGCCCCGCCTTCCTTTTTTGATTACGAAAACATTCTAGCGTAGGGTTAACTTGTAATAGGGTTACATTTAAATGTAAAGTCTCAGCTTTGCTCGATTTTCCTTATTATTGTAATCACGAATTCTCTTGTAACTGTTTGAAGGGTCATGAATGAAATATTTATTTCCTTTATCATCCTTATTTGTCAATCTGCAAAACTGCTTCCGTATATTGTTACCGAGCATCAATTTCTTCGCCTCAAGCATATGAACAACAAATGCTATTCCCCAGCGACTCTGATAAGTATTTAGATAATAAACAACAATCGACA
The DNA here is from genome assembly GCA_038501285.1 of Penstemon eatonii. NCBI lineage: Eukaryota > Viridiplantae > Streptophyta > Magnoliopsida > Lamiales > Plantaginaceae > Penstemon > Penstemon eatonii. Next base: position 35,742,284 of record CM076711.1, on the reverse strand, counting down.
TTCTTCGACCTTTGATATTCAGATATAAATGATAATTGGCGTTCTTCGCCGTCTTCATTTGTTGATAGAGTAATCGAAAGTTTAATAATACTTGGATAATAATAGGCGGTCTTAGCAGATCTCGATTGCTGTAGTCCAAAATAGGATATTGTTGGAATTTTTGGCATCATCAATAACTTGCAGTTAGGGTCTTAGCAACAGCTTTCACCCATTCGATAATTTCGATCTAAGGGGCATAGCAACGGCTTTCACCCTTAGTCGTTTCAGAGCATTTTTAGCCCGAGGGTCGTAGCAACGGCTTTCACCCATTTGATAATTTCGATCTAAGGGGCATAGCAACGGCTTTCACCCTTAGTCGTTTCAGAGCATTTTTAGCCCAAGGGTCGTAGCAACGGCTTTCACCCATTTGATAATTTCGATCTAAGGGGCATAGCAACGGCTTTCACCCTTAGTCGTTTCAGAGCATTTTTAGCCCGAGGGTCGTAGCAACGGCTTTCACCCATTTGATAATTTCGATCTAAGGGGCATAGCAACGGCTTTCACCCTTAGTCGTTTCCGAGCATTTTTAGCCCGAGGGTCGTAGCAACGGCTTTCACCCATTTGATAATTTCAATCTAAGGGGCATAGCAACGGCTTTCACCCTTAGTCGTTTCAGAGCATTTTTAGCCCAAGGGTCGTACCAACGGCTTTCACCCATTTGATAATTTCGATCTAAGGGGCATAGCAACGGCTTTCACCCTTAGTCGTTTCAGAGCATTTTTAGCCCGAGGGTCGTAGCAACGGCTTTCACCCATTTGATAATATCGATCTAAGGGGCATAGCAACGGCTTTCACCCTTTGTCGTTTCAGAGCATTTTTAGCCCGAGGGTCGTAGCAACGGCTTTCACCCATTTGATAATTTCTTCGATCCAAGGGGCATAGCAACGGCTTTCACCCTTGGTCGATCTTCGAGGGTCTTAGCAACAGCTTTCACCCTTAATAATAGATCAAGAATATCGGAATAATAGACGAGTAGAGATCAATAATAAAATACGACGAGTAAATATCATCGTTGGCGAAACGAATTTTCACTGGATATAACTCTGATCGGAATAAATTGCGAGGAAAAAATGTCTTCTGGAATCGGGAGAATAGACGAAACATAGCGAGATAGAGAGATAGCCAATAGTAAATAACCCTATAATACCTTTGTCTTAATAAGAATATTTCTTGCGAGGTTCTTGTTATGTCCGACCTAAGCCCTTTGTATGTATTGCCAATTTTTGATAAGTTTCATCCTTCCCAAATGGTTCCTCATTTATTGGGGATTGCAACGGTCTGCAGATCTTAACCATTCGTTTTACTAATTATTTGCCGTTGGATTCTCTTCAATTTCCACTATAAATGGTAGTTACTCCCTTGAAATAGTTTCAATGGTAGAACTGGCGTCTTATTCCTTCGACCATGGTGATCGGGATCATTATTCTTTTAGTCCAACTATTCAAGCTCAAACTTCGAATATTCTTTGAGCCGAACATCCTTCATTTAGAAGGAAAACTATCTCGACCTCGCTTAGAATATCGACAGGCAAATACCACTTCCATCTTGAAAGCCAATATGCCAGATTCATGGAGTCCGCAGGTTATAGCACAGGTCTTCGATTAGGGACCTGTTGCTACAATGCATTTAGGAACGCATATTGAGAAAGAAGATGACGAAGACCGTAACTACCCGACAGACCGTGCACCCAACCCTTCGTCTTCGGAAAACCATAAATAAGGTTAAAAGCCTGCGTCTCCAAAGGAGATTCCTTTGCTCGGGGATAAGTTATTCCGAATACGCGATAGGAGAAAAGATCGAAAATTTCATAGGATTGTAGAAAGTAATAGCGTTCTTATGTAATATATAGGCTTGAGCTATGCTCGATATGTATTTCCCATATCTTGTATTTTCCGAGACAATATAATATAAATACACTTCGTCTTCGTTTTGGTGATAACATAAAACATAGTTAGATAAATTTTCATCTCCAATAACTCCATTTCGATCTTCTAATATCGATAAAGAAATAATCAAATACCACTTGCTTGATCGAGTAATAGATACATATTTTAGTGGACCTAAAATTAATAAGGAATATGTTGCAATTGATCTTTGGTAGTGTCAAATTTATATAGTCGCATAACTTTTCAAGTCGAGAGATCTGTTCGAATAGACCGATTATGGTTCTTCCAAGTCGAATAGCATTAATTGACTGTAAAAATATTTGAATAGATTGAACTTGTGTTTAAATTATCAATGTTCAACAATAACGCTATGAGTATGTCATACCGAACTGGTATTCAGAATGTCAGAATTTTCCTATACGCCCTGTTAAACCGTGTGTCCTCCTAACCAAATAGGACCCTATTTCTCGGGAAACGTATCGGTCAGTCCATTTAATACGGACATCTTAGCCGCTTATAATCTATTATCTGAGCCGTTGATTTGAAATCCCTTACCACTATAAATAGGTCCCTTCATGTATACGACACTCCTCATTTTCTCCTTTATGCTTCCTCCGATCACTATGGGTCGAGATTTAAATTTGATTCATATTTTCTCCCAGATCAAGGAATTTGAGATTAGACTTCGAACCCTGTTTTTCGATCTTAGCTCTTTTGGTACAATCCTTTTCGCTTAGAATATCGACAGGCAAAAGAAAAGGCGCCTAGAATACCGGCAGGCAACCTGTTTTCCCAGACATATCCTATCTGGTGCAGGTTGGGATTCCGGTTTTCTGGCGTAGCATCTGATCGGGCAGCTGGTTAACCTGGGAGGTGTTCCTTAAATCTGAAGCATCAGCTTCCTCGAGGGCTTTCTTGCAGTAAAGTTCCTTCGAGCTTGCTCAGAGTGACTCCGTTGAAATAAACCTTTGCTGCTCCGGTTCAGATCGAGCTGTAGACAATGATTGAGTTTATCAATCATCAATCATTGTTTACTGACGAAGACCTAAGATCGGTTCGGGAATCAGAAGGGAAGCTCCGATCCGGCTTCTATCCCGTATGAAGATGGATGTGCGACATGTGGCGAGTGATTGCCAAGAAGAGCCCCTGCTGAGTTCTGCATCTGGAGCGATCTTAGGGAACAAAGACCAAGTACGTACCAAGATAAAATTACTCATAGAATTTGTAATAGGGTAGGAGCGATTGTAATGTATCTATTGAGCTCGAGTTTTAATATTACCCGAGGCTTCTCTTGTAACTTAATTAAAGAATATCATTAATAGAACTTTGTTTTCAAATCAAATTTCTTTATTTTATTATCTCCTCCACTTCTTCGATCGAACATGAGCAAGACTCATTGGAACTTGTACTTCAATTGCGAAATTATTTATCCCCAACCTTCGAGATCATGAATCCCTATTTAGCGATCGAGCTATACTCCATCCTCGATTGCGACTTCGAGGACTCATATAGCCTGTTCCCGTCGTTTTTACAGGCGTTCATTGATATCTACTTGCAAGATTCCCTTAGAAACTTTTATCGAGCAAAGGAAACTAAACAAATCTATTCCCACTGATCGAGACTAGCATCAGATAGTCGATGAATACGGATTAATTGAGAAATAACACATTCTGAAATCATTAATTATGATGGTCGGAAAAATAAATTCCAAGTATTAATAGATTGCAATTCCATAGATTCCCATAAGCTTTTGTCGTAAATTGATGATCAAGCTAATTGTATTTAGAATGATATCTTTGAAATATCTAACTCGGTTAAGAATAGAGAACTGATCATTAGTGGAAAATAAATCCGAAGAAGGAAATAACGAACTAAACTATCACAGAGTAGAATTACCGATATAAAGGTCGGAAATTCAACCCATTTTATCTTTGACCTTTATCTGACGATCGTGTTGCTGATCGGAAGGCATCCTGGAAAATAGATTACTGAGTTACTAGTTAATGATTCGCACGCGACTGATTGTTGTGTTCGTTGTTCACTGAATTTTGCGCTCCCACTGCATGGGAATGCTCTCCTCTGATATACGTATTTCTCCTCGTAGTAGGCATATTTCGATCTAATACTCGAATAAGGCCCCATGGTGGGCGCCAATTGATCTTACGTGTTTTCGTTTGTTCGATCAAGGATGGATTGCAATGCGATAATAACAATATTAAATGGAAAGTAAAGATCAATAGTAATTGTATTCGAATTAACTGAGTACAAACTACAAGTATTTAGGGTCCTACTCGAGCATTATTGGATGCCGTACATGCAAGAGGGCGAAATACATATAAGCGAAACGATTCTATTGTTCCCAAGTGAGTCCGAGCAGCAGTCTCGAAGGAAGAGCACCTGGGAAGTTGTGTCGTCGTCATAAATGCATGGGGTATTTATAGCTGTGCTGATGGGCTTGGGCCTGGGCTCGGCCCAACAGTATCCTTCGATTCTCGGATTCCCTTTGTAAGCTCGGAACAACACTTAGCGGCCTGGCTCGGCTCGTCGTTCCTGGGGGCAAGGATTGGCGTTACTCGATCCACACCGAGCTTGTGAGAACAGGGGATCCAAATTACCCCTCATCATCAAGTATGTTTCGGAATTCCTCATCAGTCATGTTCCTCAGTTCCTCATATTTCTTACATAATGGACAATTCTTTCCTTCGATCAATCCTTGTCCTCTTTCGAGGGCTTTCTCATATTTGTCTAACAACTTATGCAAATCATTGGTCTCAATTCCTTTACTTGGAACTTCACAATGATCGATAAAATGAGAGAATGATTCAGGCAGGCCATTTGTGATGATTACCATTTTATCATCTAGAGTCAATTTAGCTCCAAGCTCATTGATTCGATTTAGCCTCTTGATCAGGTAAGTGCAATATTCACTAATATTTTTGAACCCAGTCATGCCTTCATCGTGGAGTGATGATATCAAGATTTGCAATATCGTTTGTTCGTAATTGACAGTGAATATTGGCATGGCTAAATATAAATAATAGACAACAATAAGCAGACAGATTTAATATAAAACTTATAATTAACGAAGATTGGTCTTTCTATCGAAAAAGTTCTCCCACTATTTTATCAAAACAATAACCCCTTGCATTGTTCGGGAAATTCTATTTCCTAGTAGGTCTTGACGTCCCGGCAGACATTAATTGCACCCACGACTCGCGGCCATACAATTAACTCCCTAGGTAGGTATACTTTTACCAATTGTGTTACTCCACAACCTTCAAGCTATTTTGCCTCGATTTTCGCATTTATCTAGCACTGGTACATCATAAATGTTACTACTCGTTTAAGTCTAACCAAGTCAATCTTGATGAGCAACAGGCCCGGTCATGAAATCCCCGTAACTGGTTATCGGTCGATTTTCACATCCCGACAAGTCCCCACCCTTGTCGAGTTTAGTTAAAAAAAAGAATCAAGGAATTTCGTGTATTGTCCCTTTCTTCGACTCGGGTGCCAGACTCTGGATCACCTCTATCGATAAGTAGACAACATACACTAGTCCCTATTGATGGAAGGCTTGGATCTATAAAACTTCATTTTACAGTTTACCCAATATGACTTAATATTTTAATTCGAGAGGGGATTTTCGGTTTTAGGAAGTTTGAGGTAACTCTCCTCGAGATCTCACCGCATTAATTATGCTTTATTATTTATTTAGTGATCTAAATTCTAGCGCGCAAGCCTAAAATAAATCAACAAATAAAATAAAACATTCACACCTAGCATGCATGCTACCACAGTATGTTTTCGATCGGGAGCCTCCTATGCGGACCACCATCGAGCCAAAGACGATGGTCCTATTGGTCAATCTATTGGGTTTCACAGAGACCTACTCTATTACACATTTTACCATGCATACATGGCCTTTAGTCTTCTTGGGCTCCCACCTTGCTTGTAACGGGCCTCCATCCTAAACTAATAAAACAGTAAAGCCCTATCTATTACAATGGCTCAAAGTGGCCCAAAAACTTAAGGCTCGCAGGCCCAATAAAACCAATAAGATTAAAATCAACCAATCACATATAACCTAAAGGTCAATGTGATCTTACGCGTTTTCGTTGGTTCGATCAAGGTGTATTGCGATGTGATATGAATGCAAACAAATAGAAGAGAAAGATCAATAATATTGTATTCGATGTGATTGAGTACAAGTTACAATAATTTGGAGTCCTATTCGAGCATTATTGGATGTCGTACAAGCTAGAGGACGAAATATATACGAGCTAGCCTATACTAATATTCCCAAGTATGTCCGAGCAGCTGTTTCGAAGTGAGAGCACCTGGGAAGTTGTGTCGTCGTCATAAATGCTTGGGGTATTTATAGTTGAGATTCCGGACCAGGTGAACCACCCGCACGCGTGTATTATTCAGCCCATAGGCCTGGGCCTGAGATCGGCCCAACAGTGATTCTGGACCATAGATCGAAAAAGATGATGTTCGACCTCATTATGCTGCTAATAAGGTTCGAGCCCAATTTACCCCTCATCAATACTCCCCCACTTCTCGAGTGTAAAGAGAAGCTTAAACTCGGAGAAGTATAAACAGAAAGCTGGAATGAGACGAGCCGTTTCTCTCGGATAGGTTTCGGATATGCCTCATTAAAAACCTAACTCGGAAAAACCCTTTGGGATAAAAACCGAGCTAGGGAAAAAGAGTGCATATCTTGGAAACTATTTGACGGTGTCAATATGATATCAGCCTCGTCGTCTAGTGTCGATATAAGATTTTATGTCGGGATCTTCTTACGCTGTCCATCGCGATATTTTTAACCGATATTGAACAATATTTCTATATTCTCTTGACTCTGATTGGGTAGACTGGCGGTAGAATATGGAACCGACGCCCTCACAAATATATATTCTTCCACATTAATCTTCAATTTTTCGTAATTTTAGAAAATATCGGGGTCGTAAGTGCAATTATCGGAAATATGACTTCAAATTTACCCTTGAAGAGTCTAACCGTCGCGGTTACTCTGGGACCGGTTTGCAATTTCCCATTTTATCCCTATATATATATGCATCTCGATTGGGGACCGTTGTTCAACACAAATTTTAAGCGAAAAACCCTAGATCGGAGCAAACAGATCGATAAGTGAATTTCAGCAGTTTCTTTCGATCCCTCTTTGCGTAATTAACATGTCTAGTAGTACAGATCCAAAAGGCAAATCCTTGGTAATGGAAGATCGAATAGACAATCCTACTGAAAGGCAAGCCGAGGATATTCGAGCACCCGTGTTCGAGAACGTTGATGACCCAACTCCCAGTTCCGAATCCGACAGGGGGGAGGAAGAATCGGATCCTAATTCAAAAGATACCGAAGATGATGATTCTGGCGAGGCTTCAGTTTCCGACGGGGAGGTCGAAGGGGACGGCAATCTCCCATTAGGGGAGAACGAACAAATGAAATATATCATAGGTGGAAGAGTTGTGATTACGATTTTCGACTAGGTAGAGCCTTCGACCAGCGCGGGATTGAATATGACCGAAGATAGGGCTGATGAGATTATTTGTTCCTTTACTGAGAAAGATCGGGAGCAGTTGGAGAGGGAATTCGGATAATATATCGGCCCCGGGTATTCAATTGTTATTCCGAGCCCCGAACAACGAGTTACGGATCCTCCTGAGGGATGTCAAGCTTTTTACACTAAGCACTTCCACTACGGCCTACGCATTCCTCTCCCTCCTTTGATCTGTAGTATTCTGGAAGCTTTTACGTTAACCCCTTCTCAAATTTTGCCGAACTCGGTAGGGCTTATAATTGCCTTTTGCGTGCTGATGAAGGCCAAAGGAAAGAAGGCAGCCTTCCAAAATTTCTGGAGGATTTTTCAAATGAGTGCCTCCACGGCTTCGAATGCTGGTTAAGTATACTTTTCTCAGAGACCGAAAACATCGGTTTTGTCTTCCAACGTTAGCAGCAATTTGAAGGGTTGGAAGCATGAATTCTTCTTTGTTCGTGGTTCGGATTGTTCACCTTCCGAGGATAATCCCGAACCTACTCCGTATAAATGGCCAGGAGCTAAGTCATGGATTTATGGCAAACGACCCCTTAAGGGAGATATGGCTCATGAGATCTCCGACGAATTTTTGCAGTCCCTCCGAGTCGATCCTTATCAGACTCCTTTGATGACCCAGGAGGCTGTTTTGCGACTTGCCGAGCTCAGCGCGTGCTCTTTTCCTGCCCTTCCGATCGAATATGGGAAAGCTACAATCGATCCCGCCGGTGCTCCCTCCACATTGGGTGCGTTGAATCATTTCGATTTATCTTTTTACGCTTATACTTAATTTTCTTCTATTTTTCAGATGGGATCGTTGAGAAATTTCGAACGTCAATAGCCCGTCCGGTCGTCGCTTCCTTCTCGAGGGGTTTTCAAGGTCGGCCTCGTCGCCAAACGTCAAAGGTTTCCCGTAAGACGATAAAGTCCATCTCTGGGGTCGATACTGTAGTGGCTCCGAATGCAATGGTGACTTTTTCCCAGGCTGCCGCCGCAGGAGCTTCTCACCCTCATTCGGTGGTCGAGGGGACTTCTCGAATTCTTGATTTCTGGTCCGTTTTTCCAACCGGCTCCTCTAATCCGAATGAGGAGGGACTCAGTCACTATGCCCTTCAAGAGGTCCGAGCTTAAAGGATACTAGAAACGAGGATGGCTCGTAAGAGAAGCAGTGATGTCCCTGAGTCTTCCAGAAGGGTGAAGCCTTTTGGTCGAGGACCGAGTCCGATCCGATGCCGGGCCGGTCATTCTGAGCCAAACCTGGTTGATTTCATAGAGGATCATTTCCAAGGACCAAGGGAGGCTGGATTCCCGGAGGATGGGACCATTGAGTCCGATTTGGGCCCTAGCGGGGAGCATACAGTGGATAAATCTCTTCGGATGTTCATGGCCGGGAGATTTAAGGACGACAACACTGCGCTATTTCATAAAAGCGACTTCGAGCTTACGGGTGATTTTGCTTACGCTCTTCAAAAGGTATAAAAGTTTTCTCTTAAACATTAACTTATTCCTCAAAACCTTGCTTCTTCTTTAACGTTTAACTCCTTCTCTAGGTCGGTGACTTGTATAGTCATCAAGCTTACCGACAGGCCACTTTGAATGAGGAATCTCAGATGGCACAGAGTGCCCTTCACAAAATTCTTACGGCAGAGGCCACCAAGACTGATCAATTAAGGGATACCATGACCAAGTTATCTGAGGCTGAAAAGGAGCTCGAGGAACTCAAGAAAAGCCTAGACGGCAAGAGGGCTCTTGAGGAGGAGGTGGCCAAATTGAGATCGGATCTCGAGCAATCTAAGGTGCTATCCGAGCAGTCCTATGCCCGAGGTCGAGAAGAGGGCAGACTTCCTGCCATAAGAGAGTTTTTAAAGTCACCTTTCCTTGATGCCCTAGTTCGCTTGCGGTCGGGTCAAATTAACCAAGCCTTCAATTATAAAGGAATCCAACATCTTCTCTCAGCTGGAAAGATTCAGGGCACTTTTGATGATTTTCTTCCTTACATGGATCCTTACAAGAACGTTTTTGGTAAAGATTATAAAGCTTCTTCTCTTCCTCCGAAACCCGAAGACTTAACCGATCACGAGTTCGCTCCCTTTCTTAAAGAATTCGGAGTGTCGATGCTAAATCCTGATGAGCTCGAAGCTCAATCTGAGAATGAAGACGTGGATATTGAAGGGGATTCCCAGGACCAGGGAGAGCAAAACACTCCGACCTCCCATTCGAGTAAGTCTGTGTCTGGCGCGCAACACAACGATGAAGAAGAGAGTAGCTCGAGCAGTGATGATTATGTCAGCTCGGAAAGCGATTCGAGTGAAGGGAAAGAACAAGATAGATCAGACCACGGCTCTGGTGTAAAGGAATAGTTTTCATGTAATAGGATTTAATTAGCGAACTATTTGTAATTCCGAACTAGTTTGTATAGTCTCCTTGTCTCATCAATACTCATATTTTTTCCTTTAGTGCCATGCTTAATTCATTGCTTGTCTGACTATTTAGTTGAACTTGTATAACATCATTCTTGCATCCTTGTTTGCGTCATCGAATCTTTCTTGGGAGTGGTGACTTACCAATCATTGTAAATCGCATGATGCCATATCTCTTATAAATACTAGGGCCATTTTACCTTGTTTTTATGATAACATCATACACAGCGGTCGAAGCTCTAGGGAATTTTTTTTTTTCAGTCGAATAACTATCCGAAATCCAAGAGATGGATAAAAATTCGAACGCTCCCGTAACTTCTTTCGTGTCTTTTTCCAAACCTAACTATAGTAGAAACATAATGAAGAAGAGACAAGCTCCCGTTAAGTCCATTACCGCCAACGAGCAGACCTTCCATGGAGGAGGTAAATCTTCGTCTGTCGCCCTTCCTTCGTGCTTGAAGACCACGGGCTCGTATAAGAAAGTAAAAAAGGTTTCTTTTGGAGATGAGGTATCTGAGCATGCGTATTTTCCTATTCAGTGCGTACCTTCGAAAGCTGCTGAGTCTTTCAACTTATTGTTTCCTTCTGGCGTTTATCCCCTACAGAGGGATACGACTCTTTTTGATAAGGTTCCGCATGAGAAATCCACCCCGAGACTTCTTCGGGCCAACGTTTCTATCTCCGAGGTAATTTTATCAAACAAAGAACATTCTTCGTTCTTGTTTCAGTCTGGGTCGGACTTTCTTACCCGGGTAACTCTTGCTAATCTCCTTATTTTAACTTTCTAATCTGTTTATTCTTAGCCTTGATATGTTTTCTCATAAGTTTAGGCTGGCGAAGAGTTCTCTGGTCTTTATGCGTTGGCAAGACATGAGGTCGAACAACGAGCAATTACTACTCTCGAGCTGGTCAGGAAGAAGGCTGAGTTGAATCATGCACTGGAGACCAATAGATTTCTCGAGGAGTAACTGTCTCGGAGTGAGTTGAGTTCAGAATTTGATAGGCTTAAAGATATCTATGATTGTGAGAAGAAAAGCTTCAAGCTTCGGGAGAGGGAAGCTTATGCTCGTGGTTATGCAGATCGCAGTGCCGAAGTTCGAAAAATTCTATTCGAGAACAATTTCGTTTACTTGTATTAAGATTGCGCTGTGACATAAGCTTTGTTGAAATTTGTAACATAAGCTTGCTAAGATTTTTCTTTGTTGTAACATAAGCTTGTTGTAATATTGTTGAACTTGTTGCGTGTTGCAATACTGTCGAACTTGTTGTTCTTTCTTTTATCCTCCTTCCCTCTTCCCCCTTCCTTTTTTTTTTTTTTTTTTTTTTTGGGAAGTGGGATGGGCAGAGCGTTTAATGCTCGTATCGTATCCGTTCATCCCACCAGATCTACGCCGTTGATGTGAAATTCCGCCCCCTATATATAGTTCCAAAATTACCTTCATATTTTTACTTGTCTGTAAATGTTTTGTCCGATTGGCATGGTTGTTTCTTTACTCCCTTTGATCAACTTCATGTTGCATTTGATTTCTGCAATTAAGGTGTTCGAAATTCGAATTCGAACTTTCTTTCTTGACCTTTCCATCGTCCTCACATAGGAAACATTTTCGACTAGGGTATCGACGGGCGAAAAGGATTGCGACTAGGGTACCGGCAGGCGACCTGCTTCTTTGGATTCATCCCTTCTGTGACGGGTTAGAATTCCGATACCCTGTCGTTTCATCCGGTCGGTTCGTGGACTAGATACGCAACTATCTTACCTTGACCGGTTAATAGTCTTGGAGAGCTTGCGGGGATCCGGTAGCAAGAATGCTGGAAAACCGTTTTCTCGCCAGAGATCTCGGATTTAGTGTTTGTAGTAGGAGAGGAATGAATGTAATGTCTTCGAATTGGAATCCTCTTTTGTTGTATTTTTATCTCTGTACCTCGATGAATTATTTGTAATTATTCAAACAACTTATGAATGCAATTGTCTATCTTTGTAATTCTCTTTTTCTATTTCAACGTATAGTGATTTTGACCTCCTGCAACTTCATCGTTCCATTATGCAAATCGAAAACGTTTAACAGAAGCGAACTTTAATTTTCGTTGTTTAATGCTCCATGATCTTGTTGCTTCCTAAAACGCCCAATAAATGAATTCTCGGAGGTTCCTTAAGCTAGAAGAGATATTTCCGTTTGCTCGAATAATATTCTTGATGTTCAACTTAGCGATTTCGTAGGAGGAATATGATAGAACTTTAATCGATTATAATTTTCGATCTAAGGGGCATAGCAACGGCTTTCACCCTTAGTCGTTTCAGAGCATTTTTAGCCCGAGGGTCATAGCAACAGTTTTCACCCATTTAATAATTTCGATCTAAGGGGCATAGCAACGGCTTTCACCCTTAGTCATTTCAGAGCATTTTTAGCCCGAGGGTCATAGCAACAGCTTTCACCCATTTAATAATTTCGATCTAAGGGGCATAGCAACAACTTTCACACTTAGTCATTTCAGAGCATTTTTAGCCCGAGGGTCATAGCAACAGCTTTCACCCATTTAATAATTTCGATCTAAGGGGCATAGCAACGGCTTTCACCCTTAGTCATTTCAGAGCATTTTTAGCCCGAGGGTCATAGCAACAGCTTTCACCCATTTAATAATTTCGATCTAAGGGGCATAGCAACGGCTTTCACCCTTAGTCATTTCAGAGCATTTTTAGCCCGAGGGTCATAGCAACAGCTTTCACCCATTTAATAATTTCGATCTAAGGGGCATAGCAACGACTTTCACCCTTAGTCGATCTTCGAGGGTCATAGCAACAGCTTTCACCCGTTTTAGATAGTAAATGAAGGCCATCAGAAATAGATGAACAAAGATCGATAATATTCAGAATATGATGTAATGGATGAAGATTACGACGAAATGAACTTCCATTGAATAAATAACTGAATTTGGAATAAAATTTCATTGATCATATTGTTTACTTGCGAGAATCAAAGAAACAGGATTGGATAACTAAATAGTAATAGCCTATTGTATTAGCAAATCATCTTCATCTTCCGTAATATCTTCTTAAGTTAACGGCATTCTAGGATCGAGGCAGGATCTCTCCATTAGGATAAGCAATTTTGTAGGATCCGTTATTTCCAACCTCGACAATCAGAAAGGGACCATCCCAATTAGGTTGAAGTTTCCCAACATGCTTCGATACTTCTACCTTCTTGAGCACCAAATCTCCTACCTTGAATGTTCGGATTCGAACATTTCGATTATAGGATTACTCCATGCTAGACTTAGTGGACTGAATTTTCAAGAATCAAAGAAACAGGATTGGATAATTAAATAGTAATAGCCTATTGTATTAGCAAATCATCTTCATCTTCCGTAATATCTTCTTAAGTTAACGGCATTCTAGGATCGAGGCAGGATCTCTCCATTAGGATAAGCAATTTTGTAGGATCCGTTATTTCCACCCTCGACAATCAGAAAGGGGCCATCCCAATTAGGTTGAAGTTTCCCAACATGCTTCGATACTTCTACCTTCTTGAGCACCAAATCTCCCACCTTGAATGTTCGGATTCGAACATTTCCATTATAGGATTACTCCATGCTAGACTTAGTGGACTGAATTTTCACCCTCGCCCTGTCCCTGCGACCATCTGCATGATCGACTTCCATCTCCCTCAAAGATTGATTTTCCTTGGGATCATAAAACTCGACCCAGGGAGAAGGTACGAGGCTTTCAACCGGAATAACAGCCTCCGATCCGTAGACCAGACTGAATGGAGTTTCTCCTGTTGCAGCTTTGACTGTAGTTCTATAGGCCCACAATACCCCTGGCAGTTCATCAAGCCATTTTCCTTTTGCTTCAGATAGGCGCTTTTCCAGAGATCGAACGATCTCTCTGTTCACAACTTCAGTTTGTCCATTTGCCTGAGGGTGTCCCACTGAAGCGAAATTCTGCTGTATACCGAATTTTTCACACCATTCTGTGATCTTTTTCCCAGCGAACTGCGTTCCGTTATCAGATATCAAAATCCTGGGAATTCCGAACCTGCAAACAATATTTTTCCACAAGAAATTTATAACTTGGAACTGAGTGATCTTTGTTAGAGCGATGCACTCAACCCATTTGCTGAAATATTCGACCGCTACCAACACATAATTTTTCCGGGCTCTTGCTGTCGGAAAAGGTCCCACGATATCGATGCCCCATTTGTCGAAAGGCCAACAGATCGGAATTGAGTGCAGGTGTTCGGCAGGTTGATGGATCAAATTCGAATGAATTTGGCAATGGTGGCATTTCTTCACATAATCAACAGAGTCAGAAAAAAGAGTCGGCCAATAATAACCTGATCTTGAACATTTAAGAGCTAATGCTCGAGCGCCGCAATGATTTCCTGCCTCACCCTCGTGAACTTCTTTTAAGATAGCATCATAATGTATTTCGGAGACACATTTTAATAAAATTCCAGAAGAAGATCGTTTATAGAGTCGATCGTCGACTAGAGTGAACGAGGGCGCTCGGTATTTGAAATTCGAGCCTCGTTCGAGTTTTCTGGAAGCTTCCCCTCTTTGAGATAAGCAACAATGGGGTTGATCCAGGAATTCTTAGGCTCATCGATTTCCATGACGTCGACTGAGGGGATCACATCTAGTTCGATAGCAGATGTATTAGATGAAATAACGTGAGGGGGAACTCACAATTTATATAACCCCAATAAAATGTACGGAACAAAGGGACCAACCCCAAAAACAGGGGAGGCAAAAGAAAAACGAATACAACAAAGCGAGAAAGCAAAGCGAAAAGGCAAAATAAACAACCCACACAGGGGCACAAAAAGAAACAAGCCAAAACACCCACGCAGGGGCAAAAACAAAATAACAACCAAAGCTAAAGTAGCAACTTCTTCCATCAGCCTCCATAATATAGTCACCTTTCAGCCCTGATGAGAAATGAAGCCACTAGCAATAGTCCATCTATAGTCACCATCAAAAGTCATCTGAGCAACTCCTCAAGCAGCCTCCAACATATAGCAAAATAACAACCAAAGCAAAAGTAGCAACTTCTTCCATCAGCCTCCATAGTATAGTCACCTTTGAGCCCTGATGAGAAACGAAGCCACTAGCAAAAGTCCATCTATAGTCACCATCCATAGTCCTCTGAGCAACTCCTCAAACAGCCTCCAACATATAGCCACCTCTGAGCCCTGGGAGAAAAGCTGGACCATCCACCAACCAAAACAGCCACGAAGAAACAAAGTGGATGCCAAGGCACAGAGATAAAAAGCGCCACCACAACTCTACCAAAACAACCAACACCACCAACCTCTCACCGCCACCAAAACCAACATAAAATAGTGTGTGAAAAGTGCAAAGGCCTGGTTAAGTATAGAAGTGGTGATTTACTGGGATCAATTACCTGGCAGAAATAATGAGTGAAGTCCACACATGTGAGATGAATGAACTTGCGAGTCACCATCAAAGATGACCCGACTTATATGCAAAAAATTGACTGCCAGGCATTGGAAGCAAGGATAACCAAATGGTAGAATTGCCAATGGACCAGGGAACTCATCCAGAAAATAAAATAAAGGGCTTCCTATCATGCAAAGGGAAAATATGCTGTAAAGTGCAATGAGATGCATCTAAAGGTTGTCCCTGAGTGAGTGAGTCGGTGCAGACCAACTTACACACTGTGACAAAGACACGACAAGTGTGTGCAGTGCATAGGAGGCACAATCTAGAAGAGGTGAGTGAAGTGTGGCCTGTAAGTTAGCTAATATTGATAAAGCCATGAGAGATGGCTGAATCATGCAAAAACAAGGATAGCTAACCTCAGAAAGCAAGGGAGAATCAAATGATGGAAAGAGAAAGACCAGGGGTGCGGGCCAAAGTAAAAATGATCAGCTATATGCACAGATAGGATAACTACTATATATGAAATGCAGCTAAGGAACTACCCCCTGATAGTGTATCAGAACGGTCTGATAAACTACCCTGGACATCAATATCATATAGAGGTAAGGAAGGTTTATTTGGTGTGCCTAATGGATGTATTAGATAATAACCATGTGATTATTCTTTCATTCTTCCCATCAGCAAGCCCTGTGAATTTTGATAATAGATCTGCCCAAATATTTTCCTCCCTTGGTATAGGCTGAATATCAAATTTGTCGAACTCGGAGATCAATTTCTTTGTTTTACTCAGATACTTAATCATATTGAATTCCCTGGCCTCGTAAGTGTCCTTCACCTGTCTATGAACGAGTTCAGAATCAGTTAATACCACAATTGATTTTACCTTTGCCTTTATGGCCATTTCCAATCCCACGATCAATGCTTCATATTCCGCTTCGTTGTTAGTAACAACAAAGTCCAAAGTGATAGCATAACTCAGGTCCTCACCATCGGGTCCTTGAAAATGAATTCCAGCTCCACCTCCTTCCCTGGTCGAGGAACCATCCACGTGCATTAGCCATGCCTGATCTTCTGCTTTTTCGACCATTTTTACCTCAGAGACTGCCCCTTCTTCCGCGTTCAGAATACCTGTTGACTCGACTATGAAGTCGGCCAAAACCTGTGCCTTTATAGCAACCCGTGGTTGATATTCAATCTCGAATTGACCCAGCTCCACTGCCCATTTTATCAATCTGCCGGATGCTTCGGGCTTTGATAGGACCTGTCTTAGAGGCTGATTTGTCAATACGATGATCTTGTATGTTTGAAAATAAGGCCTTAACCTCCGCGCAGCTACTACCAAGGCCAGCGCGAACTTCTCAATTTCCAAGTAATTTTTCTCCGCACCCTGCAATAACTTGCTCAAATAGTACACTGGCTTGTGCTCGGATTTATCGAGTTTCACCAAGACCGAGCTAATAGCCTCTTCTGATACAGCTATATACAAGTATAGAGGTTCTCCATCAGATGGCTTGGCTAACATCGGTGGTGAGGTTAAGTATGCTTTCAGGTCTTCGAAAGCCCTATCGCATTCTTCATTCCACTCGAAATTCTTAGATTTGCGCAATAGTTTGAAGAATGGTAAACTCTTGTCAGCAGATCTCGAAATGAATCTATTCAATGAGATAATCTTCCCGATTAGGCTTTGAACATCTGAAAGCCTTCTTGGTGGATGTAGGTCGATAATTGCTCGAATCTTTTCGGGATTGGCTTCGATGCCTCTTTCATGGACGAGATATCCAAGGAATTTTCCTGATCGCACGCCAAAAGTGCATTTAGCCGGGTTCAATTTCATTCCATATTTTCTCAAAATTCCAAAACATCGATCCAGATGGTTGATGTGGTCCTCCTCCGTCATACTCTTCACAAGCATGTCATCTACGTACACCTCCATGATTTCCCCGATCAAATCTTTAAACATCATATTGACTAACCTTTGGTAAGTTGCGCCTGCATTCCTTAAGCCAAAAGGCATAACTATGAAGCAGTAGACCCCTCGTTCGGTGATGAACGCTGTTTTATCCTGGTCTCTTTCGTTCATAAAGATCTGATAGAATCCTTGGAAAGCATCCATCATACTGAAAAACACAAACCCCGCAGTTGAGTCTACAAGCATATCGATCCGAGGCAATGGATACGGATTTCTTGGGCATAGTTTGTTTAGATCCGTAAAATCATTACACATTCTCCATTTGTTAACGATTTTTTCACCCTTAGAAACTAGGACCACATTACATAGCCATTCTGTGAATTTTATTTCCCTGATCTGACCCGCTGCTAGTAATCTATCGACCTCGGCATTGATTATTTTGTCCTTTTCACGACCGTGATTGCGCTTCTTTTGCCTTACCGGTTTTGCTTTTGGGTCGATATTTAATGAATGTGTTATCACCCATGGGTCGATTCCAATTATATCGTCCGAGCTCCAGGCAAAAACGTCCACGTTTTTCTGTAAGAATTCGATGAGCATGGTTTCCATGCCTTCGCTTAATTCCGTTCCGATTTTGGTGAATTTCTCAGGGGATCCCGGAACCAGAGTTACTTTTTTGTGGCCGGGCGCCTGCACACTCATGTCGATATTTTTTCCTTTCTTTCCTTGTAATTTCTCGTAGTCGGGAATTGCGGAGTCTATACCAGGTTCCAATTCCGCTGCTCTTCTCTTAATTGGGAGTTCGGGTTCCACTTTCTTTTTAATGCTTAAAGATGAATTATAGCATTCCCAAGCCATGTATTGGTCGTTCCTCATTTCCCCTACTCCTCCCTCGGTCGGGAACTTTATCTTTTGGTGATAGGTAGATACAACTGCTTTGAAAATGTTCATTGCTGGTCTTCCTAATATTGCATTGTAAGCGAATGACGTATCTACCACTAGGAATTTGATCATCCTTGTTATGTTCTTCGGCTTGGTTCCTAAGGTCGTGCTCAAAAGAATGGTCCCCAGCGGGACGATCTCTGATCCCCCAAAACCGACCAAAGGAGTGGTTACCTTATCCAGCCGTGGATGGCAAAGGTTCATTCTTATGAGAGCTTCTGAGGAGATAATATTGGCCGAGCTCCCATTATCGACCAGTACTCTCTTGACCTCAAAATTGGCAATCTTCAATGTCAATACCATGGTAAAATCCGGATCGTCTTCGTTTACATCCCAGTTGACATCCGCAGGTCGATCGGCTTCACTGAAACTTATGACTTGATTTTCCATGGAGGGAAATTCCAAGGATAGAATTTCCCTCCTTGTAGAGACCCCAGCCCGTATTGACCTCATCGTTCTCTTTCTAGCATTTCTGCTATCTCCCCCTGCTGGTCCTCCAGCAATCATGTTTATCACTCCGTTCGATCGCTCTTCTGTTTGATTTCGACCTTGTTTCGGCTGAGTAATAAACTTCCTAGGGCTTCTCGACCTATAACGATTGTTATAGTTGTTCCCCTTGACAAATTCCTTTAGTTTTCCTTGCGCGATTAATTTCTCGATCTCAACTTTCAATTGGTAACAATTCTCGGTGATGTGCCCCCGAGCCCGGTGATACAGACAGTATTGATCGTAACCCAACGTACCCGGCCTAGCCTGCGTGATTCTTTGAGCCTCAGGAATCAGATTTCCTTCTTCTAGTACAGTTAATACTTCTTCCTTCGAACTGTTGAGTTCGGTAAACTGAATTTTTTCGGTTCTAGGAGGCCGAGCACGTTCATAGGAATGCCCATAGGAGTTCGACCCTTGTGGTGGCATATGTGGTTTATAGGTGTTAATTCTTTGCCAAACGGAGCCTCTGTTCGATCCTCCGTAATCACTGGGTTTTGGAACAGGGGCCCGATCCTGTTTCTTGTTTAAAGGAAGTTTTACAGCATTCGAGCTTTTAAACTTATTCATTTCCTCCTGAATCATGTATTTTTCAGCGATTTCCATAATTCTTTCAAAGGATTTCGGCTGCTTCCTACATAAGGCGTTCCCGAACTGAGTACTCCTTGTCAGCTCGAACATCAATGAGGAGAGATATTCAATCTGTGGAGTGTCAACTTTGAGAAGCTCGATACTGAATCTTGCTAACCATTGCCTCAAAGTTTCTCCCTCCAATTGTTTTACAGCTCCCAAATGATTAGCAGGTAATCTCGGTTTCCTCTGACTAGCAAATTGATGTTTTAATTTATCACAAAATTCCTCGAGGGAAAATATTGAGTTAGGTGGCAACTTTCCAAACCAGTCGAGGGCAATTCCCTCAAAGGTAGTAACCATGATTTTGCAGCAAAAGTCCTCGGAATGCCCATATAAGTTCATCACATTAATAAAGCTGTTAATGTGCTCGCCGGGGTCGGTAGTCCCGTTATACCGTGGGAGTCTGGTTGGTACTGTTTCCGCGTTTCGGGCTTCGCGTATTTCTTGAAAAAATGGGGAACAACGCATAATACTGTTCGAAATCTCCCTGTCTCTTAGGCTCTCTCTATTCAGAACATTTCCCGCACGCCTGTCGGCAATATTACCGCGTGGAAATCCTATCAAAGTACCTTCCTTCTCCAGCTCCTTAGCCACTCTTTCTCGGACTATTTTTTCCAGTTCGATATCAGTAACCCTTTTGTAGGTCGATTTTTTGTCCTTGATCACACCAGAAGGGTGGCTCTCCCCCACTATTGAATCTTCCACATCATGTACTGACCTTGGCGGAACTTATGATCGAGATGGTACACCCCGAGGAGGGTTCGTCATTGGTGCGTGCGATATAGATCGCAGTACACTGTTTTCCCTCTGGACGTTCAAAGATGGTATTTCGGGTCTCACGTGAACTGCAGGCTGATCTACAGGTGACTGATCATCCCTTCCCCCATTCAGAAATTCTCGACACATCGTGCCTATGATGGACCTTAGATCTCCAATTGTCGTGTGAATTGGAGCGTTATCCTGTGGTATAATCGGTGGAACCTCCTGCTGCTGAGCCGCCCGCGACAAATTATCGGGCTCATTATTGACCGAATTCTGCGCTCCTGCTGGAACAGATGGTTCCCCACGGTTGTATGTATTTCTCCTCGTAGTAGGCATATTTCGGTCTAATACTCGAATAAGTGCCCCTCGGTGGGCGCCAATTGATCTTACGCGTTTTCGTTGGTTCGATCAAGGTGTATTGCGATGTGATATGAATGCAAACAAATAGAAGAGAAAGATCAATAATATTGTATTCGATGTGATTGAGTACAAGTTACAATAATTTGGAGTCCTATTCGAGCATTATTGGATGCCGTACAAGCTAGAGGGCGAAATATATACGAGCTAGCCTATACTAATATTCCCAAGTGTGCCCGAGCAGCTGTTTCGAAGTGAGAGCACCTGGGAAATTTTGTCGTCGTCATAAATGATTGGGGTATTTATAGTTGAGATTCCGGACCAGGTGAACCACCCGCACGCGTGTATTATTCAGCCCATAGGCCTGGGCCTGAGATCGGCCCAACAGTGATTCTGGACCATAGATCGAAAAAGATGATGTTCGACCTCATTATGCTGCTAATAAGGTTCGAGCCCAATTTACCCCTCATCACAATGCTCGGCGCGATCGAAAACCACGTAAACAATTTCACGTTGACCAAGAAACAAGCAAAAATATAATTTTCTTATTTCTTATATTATTTTAAAACTACCTTTCAAAATAACTTTAGATTCTAGTTTTAAAAACCCCTTTCTAAAACAATCTCTTAATTATCATTTTAAAACCCCTTTTTAAAATGACCCTTTGATTTTATTTTAAAACCCCTTTTAAAATTAAATCAGGGTTTTAAAATAAAATCACAATTTCTATTTTAAAACCCCTTTTAAAATATCTCATGGTTCTTACTTTAGTCCACTACTAATTATGAAAAATTAATCCTTCGGATAATAAAACACCTTTTAAACATAATTCAAGTTCTGGAAATTTCAAATTTTTGAAAATAACAGTTTGGTCCTTCAATTTTCAAAAATTACTTTTTGACCCCAAAACTTTCGGTAATAAAAAATCAGCCCCAAAATTCCAGAACTTGCAAATTGGCCCAGAAAACAGAAATTAATATTTTATTTCCAGAAACTTTTGTTAATCGCAAAACAGCCCCTGAAGTTTTCGTAAATTGCGAAACAGCCCCACAACTTACGGAAATTGCAAAACAGACCCCTATCGCTAAGAAAAACAGATTTTCAATTTCAGCCCAAAATTTCCAGAAAAATAAAATTTCAGATTCTGTCCAGATTTTATAAAAATCGCAAATTGCAGTTTTAGTCCTATAAAATTCGTAAATTGCAGATCTGGCCCAAATAAGAATTATGCTATTTACCCGAACACATAATTAATCATAATCAGCAAGATCCATGCATAGAACACGACAAATAAACATATTCACGAAAATTCGAAGTGTTCAGGCCTTTTTCATATGTGCATAATAACCTGGCTCTGATACCACTGTTGGGATTTTATAGGTATAATTATCAACTACAACAGTGCGGAATTTAAAATTTTTATTTAAACACCAAATCCCAGGGAATACTTACTAGCACATATGAAAAAGGTTGAAATTAATTTCAGCAAGCGTATACTAAAATTAAATGAGAAGGTAAAAGCTATTTTACCTCACCACAGGCAAGGTGGTGGTTTTCCTCTGGTCTTCAATTGTTCACTAGAGCACCCCAAGTGTTGTGCCTCTAGAGAAAGTCCACACCAGATGGATTTGAGTGACTACGCGAAATCCCCAGGCTCAAACTAGGATTAAGGAATTGTCTCGTCAGGAATTGGATTCAGATCCGGGAAGAAAACTTGGAGAAAAATCCTACACAGGGAGGGGCGATTTTTCTTGACAGGGTTCGGTTATGCAAGGGGCGAGAAGGGGGCTGAAATTTTCGGCCTCTCTTGTTTTCTTGTGTTTTGATTTTCTTTCTTGCTTAGAATAAATCTTTTAGGTTTTTCAACTCTCTCTCTGAAAAGATTATGTGTATCTAGTATTTATAGATATCTAATTAGAAGACTCCTTCTCCTAATAGGTATCTAATCTTGAAAGGATCTCTCCTTATCAAGAAACAAGATACACAAGATCCTTTTCATCTTAGGAAACAAGATTTGTCACAATCTCTTTCCTAGTTACACAAGATAACACAATCTCTCCTAATCCTTATCATAATCAAACATGATCATTTATCAATTCAAGACTTATTTCCCAAGCAAAAAATCGGCCACCTCATTTAAATGAAATCGGCCCATATGCTTTTTAATTAATCCCAAATTAATTTGATCACTGTTCCCAAAATCGGCCCATGCAAGATTAATTAATCCCAGACTAATTTATCTTTACAATAATTGGCCCATATGCTTAAATTAATTAATCAAAGATCAATTAACTTTCATATGGATCGGCCCATGTGTTTTAATTAATTAATCCACTATTAATTAATTAATCCTTTTCCAATTAACACTTTAATTGAGGATTTAATCAATCAGAAATTCCAATTGATTCATTAATTAGTTACTCCTAATTAATGATTCTCCATTTTGAATTAATACTTTAATTCTTGATTAATTAATTAGTTACTTCTAATTAATTATTCTTCTTCATGAATTAATACTTTAATTCATATATTGATTTAATTCCTTAAATCAATTGATTCCTTTCAGACTGTCACTGTCCAACTGTATTGTGTGTGACCCTCTAGGTTCACCATCAATTGGCAGCAGACCCACGACTTTCGTGATTTAATTAGTGAGCAATTAATATGTAATTAATTGCTCCGATCAATTAACCACTTTAATTGACCACTCCAGAATTAATTTCCTTATTAATTCAGGAGTACCCACACCTCATGGTCGATGTCTAGCCACAAGCCCATGAGGCCCAACTTCAGGTGAATTGATTTCGTGAACCTTCACCTCTTATAAATGCCATGTACATACGGTCCTTCTATCAACTAATTTCCCGATTGAGACCTAGGGTGTGTGAATTGGTCAGCACCTCTAATTATCTCAATGCTGTACTTTCTAATTCAGGATAATAATTCCAGTGTGACTGCTAAATTTGGAAACCCCTTTCCAAATCCGTCACCGACTACGGCCATAGATTCCTCGGTTTTATTATCTAAGAACGTACAGGCAATTCTCTCATCTTATCAAGATGAGTCGATAGATCCTTTATTAGTACTAACTATCCGCGCACACGTTCATACGTACCCAAAGTAGTCGCACAATGACCAAGCTATGTGATCGACTCCTAAATCAAAGTACGTATTCCCGTGTACCGAATCCGCCCTAGTACCTCAAGTCAAAGGACTAAATCGTACACTATTATAAGTCTTGAGAGACATCCCATTACCGATATGCTTAACGCACTTCCACGATGGGTCTCTCTGTTCGGGTCGTTTGATGCGTTCGATCCCCTATCGAACCACCTAGTCATATGCACTAGCATTCAATGCCTTGTTCATGAAACGACAACAAATTCACTTCATATGAATCATGCATAATCCTACAAGTCTTGACGATTCATTCGATACCCCGTCTCGATATGAATCTATGACTTGGAACATTTTTGAGATCACGACCTTTGAGACTGTTTCATGATTAATCGCACCCAATACTGAAGTGAATAATCCCGTAGTCATGAGTGATCTCAGGGTTTCAACCAATCGCTTAGATAAGTTCGCGAGAGATGAAGGTGGCCATTGTTTAATTCACGTACTATGAATAAACGGGCGTATTATCTTATAAATCATAAGATTGCTTCTAAAGGAAGTTCCTTAACAAGCTTATATTTGTTTGCTTGCTGGGCACTATCCTATCACCTTGACACTGCTTCCCTCAGCCATCTTGAGATTAAACAACTCCTTAGTGGTCGCGAACCTTTCGGTACGACACCTCTCTCCAAACATCTGCTGGAGGTGGAGAAGTATCTCTCTAGCAAGCGGCATTGCAGCATGCTGTTTCTGCAGTTCATTCGACATTGAGGCTAGCATGAGACATCGAACCTGAAGATCATCATCAACCCTTTTAGCATGGGCGGTTCGTTGTTCCTCAGTAGCTCGTGCTGCGGGTACAGCAGGCATGGGTGTGTCGAGCACATAGCTTCGTCGATCAGAATCGAGGACAATTCTGAGATTTCTCAGCCAGTCAACGAAGTTTGAGCCATTCAACTTGTTTGCGTCGAGGATAACAGATAATGGATTCTTAGACATTGTACTTAATATCTACAAATGGAAAGGAGACAACGTTTGGCTAACTGATCTTATGTCTAATACTTATAATTATCGAATTTTGGACTTGTTTTCGAAAAAGTTCTCCCATTATTTTATCGAAATAATCACCCCTTTGATTGCTCGGGAAATTTAATTCCTAGTAGGTCTTTACATCCCAGCAGCAATTAATTGCACCCACGACTCGTGGCCATAGAACCAATTCTCCAGGTAGGTATACTTTTACCAATTGTGTTACTCCACAACATTCAAGCTATTTTGCCTCGGTTTTCACATTTATCTAGGACTGCTACATCATAAATGCTACTAATCGTTAAGTAAAACCCATCAATCTCGATGAGCAACAGGCCCGGTCGTGAATTCTCCGTAACTAGTTATCGGTCGATCTTCACATCCCGACCAGTCTTCACCCTTGTCGAGTTTAGTTAAAAACATGAGTCAAGGAATTTTACGTATTGTCCCTTTCTTCGACTCGAGTGCCAGAATCTGGATCACCTCTATCGATAAGTAGACAACATACGCTAGTCCCTATTGATGGAAGGCTTTGATTTATATAAATACTTCATTTTATTTTAATCCAATATGACTTAATATTTAATTCGAGAGGGGAATTTCTGGTTTGAAAGTTATACTAACTCTCCTCGAGATCTCACCGATTCAGTTACGCTTTATCTTTTATTACGATCTATATTCTAGCGCGCATCTCATACAAGCTAAATATAAATCGACAAAATAAATAAAAGCCATACAAGCCTAGCATGCATACTACCACAATATGTTTTCGATCGGGAGCCTCCTATGCAGGCCATCATCGAGCCAATGATGTTGGCCCTATTGGTCAATCTAAAGGGTTTGTAAATAGGCCTATGCTATTACACAATGTACCATGCATACATGGCCTTCATATCTTCTTGGGTTCCCACCTTGCTTGTAAACGGGCCTCCATCCTAAACTAGGAAAGCAGTAAAGCCCTATTCTATTACAAAGGCTCAAAATGGCCCAAAAACATAATAGGATCGCAGGCCCAATAAAAAAAACAAACAGTAAATTAAACCAATCACATCTAACCTAAGGACAAGGCTCGGCTCGATCGAAAACCACGTAAACAATTCACGTAGAGCAAGAAACATGCAAACATTCTATGATTCTTACTTTTTAGTCACTACTAACTATGACAAAATGAATATTCGGGTAAACAAAAATAAATTTTCTGCTCAAATTCAGATTCTGTTTTTCAACTTTTGAAAATTGCATTTTCGCCCCTCAACTTTCGAAAATTGCACTTTGACCCCAAAACTTTTAAAAAGTTACAAAAACACCCCTGGGCAGATTCGGGCAGCTACCAGAAAATAAAATTTTGAATTCTGAAAATTTTTGATTTTTCCCTGAATTTTCGGTAATTGCAAAACGACCCCAAAAAGCGTGCGACCAGATTTGCAAAACAGTCCAGTAATTTTGAAATTTCTAGATTCGAAAAAATTTAATTTTCAGCCCCTAAAAACCCTAATCTCGATTTCTTTGCATAAAAGTCCTGAAGTTTTCAAAAACTATAAAATCGGCACAGATCTGAAAAAATAGTTTTATCCAATCATAGATCCAGTCATAACAAGTAAGAATCAATTTACAGAACATAATTATCACATGTTTACATATACATAATTAAACATATACGATGAAAACACATTATGTTCAGGTTTTTCGTATAATAATGATGGAGTTGGCTCTGATACCACTGTTGGGATAGTGGTTGGGTTGCCTCGATTGTCAGAACAATGAAAGTGCGGAATTTAAAATTTTTCGAAGCACCCAATGTCCCATATAAGATTCTCCATATTATTTATACGCAAGCAAGAAACAAAAACACACATTGATTTAAACAAGGGGTTTTTGCGATTTACCTCACCACAGGCAAAGTGGTGGCAACCTTCAGTTTTGATTCTGAATCTGGATCTGGATCTGGTTCACAGAAGTGATCCAAGCGTCTCTCACCTCCAAAGATAGTCCACACCAACTGGATTCTGGCAACACCTCATAGTCTTAGGCTCAGAACTGGATCTAGGAGATTTGTCGTAGCAGGACTGTGCAGATCTACTTGGCAAGGCAAGATCTAACACGGTGGAACAAGGGAGAGGCGACGGCGGCGGTGCTAGGGCAGCTCACGGCAGCAGGTGGCGGCGGCACTAGGTTGGCGGCACAAGGAGAGGGGGCGGCGGCTAGGTCAGAGAAAAGAGGCTAGGGTTTTTGCTAGGGTGTTCGCTTTTTGAGCTCTAGTAGAACCCTATTTATAGACTCCCTTTTGACCTAGGTTTGCAAGACTCCTTATGGGCTTTTAATTAAAGGCCCATGTCTTGCAAGCCTTTCATTTAATTAATTATTTAATTAAATGCCCAATCCAATTAAATCAATATTTCTTTTGTATAATTAATTAGCAACTCAATTAAGTATTTAATTAATTAAGTCAGCCAATTAATTAATCTCCCACTTGAATTTAATTCATTTAATTGATTTAATTACCTTTAAATCAATTAATTCCTTTAGTATCCTTTTTCAACAGTCACCGTCCAATTGTATTGTGTGTGACCCTCTGGGTTCACCATCAATTGGCAGCAGGCCCACGTATTCCTCGTGATTTAATTTATGAACAATAAATTGCTCCGGTCAATTAAACAACCTTTAATTGACCACTCCTAGAATCAAATCCTCTATTAACTCAGGAGTACCTACACTTCATGGTCGATGTCTAGCCACAAGCCCATGAAGCCCAACTTTAGGTGAATTGATATTTGTGAACCTCGTCTCATATAATTACCATGTACATACGGTCCTTCTATTGACTAATATTCCCGATCAGGACTTAGGGTGTGTGAATTGATCGGCACCTCTAAATTTGTCTCGATAACTATACTTTCTAATTCAGGATAATATTCCAGTGTGACTCCTAAATTTGGAAACCCCTTTCCAAATCCGTCACCGACTGCGGCCGCAGATTCCTTGGATATATTATCTAAGAATCGTATAGGAAATTCTCTCACCCATTACAGTGAGTCAATATATTCCATATCGGTACTAACCACTCGGGCACATGTCCATACGCACCCGACCTAGGAATGTTATGACCAAGCTAAGTGGCCTATACCTAGATCTAAGTACGCACTTTCATGCACCGAATTCGCCCTAGTACCTCAAGTCAAAGGACTAAATCGTACACTATTATAATCCTTGAGAAACATCCCATCACCGATATGCGACATGCGCTTCCACAATGGGTTTCTCTGTTCGGGTCGTTCGATGCGTTCAATCCTCCATTGAACCACCTACTCATATGCACTGGCCTCAAATGCCTTGCTCATGAAACGCTACAAATTCACTCCATGTGAATCATGCATATTTGTACAAGTTTTGGCGATTCCTACGATACCCCGTCTCGTTCGGAATCTATGACTTGGAACAATTTTAAGATTACGACCTTTGAGACTGTTTCATGATTGCACTCAGTACTGAAGTGAATCGTCCCATAGTCAAATGTAATCTAAGGGTTTCATCCAATCTTTTAAATGTATTCGCGAGAGATGAAGTTGGCCATTGTTTATCCTTATACACATATAAATAAACGTGCGTATTATTATAAAATCAAAAGATCGTTTCTTACAGAATAGACCTATTACAAGCTAATTGAACTGGCTTGCTGGGCACTATCCTATCAATTTCTTGAGGATAGGAATAAGGCATTGCTTCAAAAGGTGTCTATTCCGGAGGGTGGTGCGACAGAGGTCGGTCCTTCCATGTCTTCCTCTCATCCACTCCTAGTCGAAGGTACTCATGATATGGGGAATGACAATCCCCATGTTTTGAACAGCATTTTGGAAACATCTCGTGTCCAAGAGCGGGTTTACCAGCTAGCCAAAGAGCTGGAAGATCACCAAGTCCAATATACTACTTGTATTAGCGAGCTGGAGTCACAAGTTTCTAGTCTCCAGGCTTCCTTGAACGAGTATGAAGAGAATCTTCCTCTCGACGGTTTTACCGATCGATATGGTAGGAATCCTGGTGAGAAAGTGATTCACGAGTTCCTTAATTCTCTGGTTAATACCGCCTTGGTGTATCAGAAGGTTGGTCCCCTCTTGGAAAGTACCTTTAAGAAAGCGATTCATCAGATGGTCGCTATGGGATTGATCGAAGATCGCCGGAGAGAATATTTCAAGGCCACTCATGTTAGCCTTAACCATTATGGCGAGGAGTATTCTTCTTCTGATATGCCGAATGTCGAATATAAACACTTTCCTTTGGCTCATTTGGTCGAGGAGTTTGGAAAACCTTTACCGACTCCTCCTTCAGATATAAATCCCGAAGTCGATAATATTTTTGTCGATCAAGAGAGCGAGGAAGATAACCTCGAGAAAGCGACCATTGTCCACGGAGAAGGAGAGATGACTGTTGATCATGAAGTTCTCGCTAGCGACAGGCAGGATACAACAAAGAGCGACCAAAGAACCTTTGATAAGGGCGATGAGCAACCTTGAGTGATAATATTTGTCAAAGTGTAATTTGTAATTTTACTTTTTTTATCCTTTCTAATAAGACGATCTGTATTCTGCATTTGTGATGTTTTAACTTCTTCATTAATTACGATAATTTTAGGCCCAGGTCTTTACTTCTAGAATAATCATTATGTCTGCGTCTCTTCAAATTCGTGCGATTGTTCATTGGCCAGGTACTTTGTTTCGCTCCTGTCCTTATGGTCTGTCGCGTCTTTTCATTCAGTATAAATGCATACGATAAAAATTTTAATCGCTATTTTACTGCATTCCTCAATCCCGATAAAATATTCTCTCTAGGAGGTCGATAAGCCTTTCTCGATAGTTAAAATTCATTTTTCAGTTTTCGAGGATGAGCAACCTTTTTGGTAACACCTCCAAGCGTTCTTCACGCGATAATCCAAGAAACCCAAAACCAAAAAGGCCTCGCAACGAGGGGCCTTCGGCTGATCCTTCTCGACTCCAGATCGCTAGGAGGTCGGGGACTCAGACTCCAGTTGTCCCTTCTGATCGTTTAAGCGATGTAAATGTTAGCTCATAGTTTTCTCAACAAAATTCCACTATCCCTTCTGATTCTGAAAGGAGACCTTCCTCTAGTCGGGTTGCTTTTGGGGATATGTCCAATATGGAGCAATCCTTCAACATTCCTGTTCCTTCCACTGTTTCTTCCTCCGAGCATAATTTGCATGAGTATTCTCTTGACAATTCAATTCCTTCTTCTTCTGCTACTGAATTGGTTATTGGTGAAAGCCACAGGGATGTTGCAGTGGTGCCAGATAGCGGCGGCCCCTTTTTTAATCCATCTCTGTCATAATCTATAACTCAAGGTTTTCCTGACTTTTTACTTACTGATACTACAGTCGCTGATGAGGGATAATTTGGATCACCTATTTTTACTAGCTCGATGTGGAACGAACAGCACATGTTTCTTCCCCGGAAGTGCCGAACCAGGCAGGGTATGTACTGATTTGTTCCGAGCCAGTAAAGAGAATCTGAGGTCGAAGACTACTGTTGGGCCGAGCCCAGGCCCAAGTCAGCGGGCCAGGAAAGTACTCTTGCAAATATGTACGAAAGCCCATTATCTCAGCTATAAATACCCCTAGCATTTATTACAAACACAACTTCCCAGGTGCACTTCCTTCGAGACTGCTGCTCGGACTTACTTGGGAATAACAGGATAGGCTAGCTTGTATTTCACCCTCTAGCTTGTACGGCATCCAGTAATGCTCGAATAGGACTCCCGATACTTGTAATTTGTACTCAATCATCTCGAATACAAATATTATTGATCTTTTCCTTCTATTTATTAGCATTTATACCGCATCACATACTGTCTTGATCGAACACACGAAAACGCGTAAGATCAATTGGCGCCCACCGTGGGGCCTTATTCGAGTATTAGATCGAAATATGCCTACTACGAGGAGAAATACGTATATCAGAGGAGAGCCTTCCCATGCAGCAGGAGCACAGAATTCGGTCGATAATGAGCCCGACGATCTGTCGTATGCGACTCACTAACCAGGGACTCCGCCATTTGTTTTCAGCGATGATCCTCCGACCAGCGGAGCAAAGGTCAAAGATAAGCCCTATGGAACTAATTTCCGACCTTCGAATTGGTGGTTCTATTATGCGATTGTCCAATTCATTTACCCCTTCGTTGGATTTATTTTCCACAAATGTTTAGTTCTCAGTTTATAAATGAATAAACTTCACGGATATCGTTCTCAACTAGCCAAGACCAAATTAGTCCAATCATCGGTCAACGTCAAAAGGTCATGAAAGTCTATGGGGTTGCAACTTATTAAGGCTCGGAATTTATTTTTCCGATCTTCATATTTAGTGATCTCAGAATAAATTATGAGAATCAATTATTATTTATCGATTATCTGATGATTTTCTTGATGAGTTGGAATAGAAGTAATTACATTCTTTTGCTCGATGACAATTTCTATTGGATCCTACGATTGAATATCAATAAATGTCCGTACAACGGCAACAAGTCCCCGAAGTCGCAATCGAGGGTGGGCTATAGTTCGATCGCTAAAAGAAATTTTTGATCCCAAAGGGAAGGGATATATAACTTCACGATAACTATAAATCCCAACGAGCCTCACTCAAATTCGATCGGAGAAATAGAAAAGACGAAGGAATAAAACAAGAAAATTCGAACAAGAAATAAAGCTTTATTATTGATATTCTTCGAACAAGTTACAAGCGAAGCTTCGGATATAATATTAAAATTCGAGCTCAAGAGATACAGTACAATCACTCCTACCCTACTACAAGTTCTACGAGTAATTCTACCCTGATAAATATTCGGTCATCATTCCCTTTAGATCGCTCCAGATGCAGAACTCATCAATGATTCCACATGGCCATCACTCGCCACGTGTCGCACATCCGTCTTCGTACGGGATAGAAGCCGGATCGGAGCTCCTCTCCAGGGCTTCTGACCGATCTTAGGTCTTCATCTGTAAATAATGATTGAAATACTCAATCATTATTTACAGGTTAATCCGAACCGGTGCAGCGAAGGGTTATCTCGACGGAGGCGCCCCAAGCGAGCTCGAGGGAACTATACTTCAAGAAAGCCCTCGAGGAAGCTGGTGCTCCAGATTTAAAGAACTCTTCTGAGATTAACCAGCTGCCCGATCAGATGCTACGCCAGAAAACTGGAATTCTAACCCGCACCAGATAAGGTATATCTTGGAAAACAGGTTGCCTGCCGGTATTCTAGGCGCGATTTCCTTTGCCTGTCGATATTCTAAGCAAAAAAGCTTATACCAAAGGAACTAAGATCGAAAAACAGGGTTCGAAGTCTAATCTTAAACTCCTTTATCTTGGAGATAGTATGAATCAAATCTAAAACTCGACCCATGGGGATCGGAGGAAGCATAAAGGGAAAAGTGAGGAATGTCGTATAAGTAAATGGACCTATTTGTAGCGGTGAAGGGTTTTTGAACCAACGGCCCAGATAACAGATCACAAACGGTTAGAATGTACGTAATAAATGAGCTGACCGGTACGTTTCCCCAGAAATAGGGTCCTGTTTGGTTAGGAGAACGTACGGTCTGGCAATGCGTAAATAGGGGCTCATTTGGAAAAGTCCGTTCGAACAGAATTTTTACTTATTATCCTATTCAAAGGATAGCACAGGGATCGGGAACACTTGTCCAAAATTCTACTCTTGTGCACGTGATATTCTAAATATGAAACCGTTATCTTTACGACCAACTAATGATGTTCGGGTTTAAAGAAGCTGTGATCGGTCTACTCAAACAAAACTCTCGAACTGAAAAAATTCGATAACTTTGGAAATTCAGAAATAGCAAGGATCAGTTGCAACGAATTCATTATTAATTTTAAGTCTGCCGAAATATTTGTCTGTTACTCACTCAAAAAAGCGCGGTTCGGATTATTTCCTTATTAATCTTGGGTATTCGAGATTGGGTTGTTGAAAATAAGAACTTATCTGATTATGCTTTACTTTATTAACAAGGAAAAGAGAAAAGGCATTTATGAATATTATTACAAAGATACAAGAGTTCAAAGGAAAAATATGGGAGATACGTTTCGAGCATAGCACAGGGTAATATATTACATGAGAACCCCTTCATTTCCTACAATATAATGAAATTTTCTCTCTCCTCTCCTATCGTTTATTCGAAGTAACTTAGCTCCGAGCATGGAATCTCCTTTGGATCTGCAGGCTTTTAACTTTATTTACGATCTTCCAAAGACAAAGGGGCGAACGCACAGTTTATCGGGTAACTGTATTCTGCATCGTTCTCTCCCCAGTATGTCTTCCTAAATGCATTGTAGCAACAGGTCCCTAGTCGAAGACCTGCGCGATGACCTGCAGACTCCGTGGTTCTGGCTTATTGGCCTTCCAGATGGAAATTGTATTTGCCTGTCGATATTCTAAGCGAGGTCGGGATTAGTTTTCTTCTACTTGAAGAGTATTCCGCTTAAAGATTGTTCGAAGTCTGAGCTCAAATAGTTGAATTAATTGAATAACGATCCTGATCACCATGATCGGACAAGTAAAATACCAGTACAATGAATGAGATAATATCAAAAGAAATGACAGCCTTTTATAGTGAAGATTGAAAAGGCTGTCATTTCTTTTGATAAACTTACCAGTACAATGGTTAAGATTTGCCGACCGTTGCAATTCCCGGCAAATGTGGAACCGTTTGTAAGAAATCAAACTTACCTAAATCTGGAACATATACAGCGAAGAGCAAAGAGCACTAGATCAAACAAAACAAGAATCTCGCAAAGAATATTCTTATCAAGACAAAGGATTATTTATTAAATCCTATGTTTATTTACTATTTGCTATCTCGCTATGTTTCATCTATTCTCTCGATTACAGAAGATTATTATCAGAGTTAATTTCGAACAACGTTATCTATTCTGCGAAAGTTTCGTTTCGCCAAATTTCCTATTTATTCGTCGTATTCTGATATTCTCGATCTCTACTCATCTATTATCAATCTCTATTTGCCTCCATCTATTATTAAAAAGGGGTGAAAGCTGTTGCTACGACCCTCGAAGATCGACCAAGGGTGAAAGCCATTGCTACGCCCCTTGGATCGAGAAAAAAAAATGGGTGACGACCCTCGGGCTAAAAATGCTCTGAAACGACTAAGGGTGAAAGCCGTTGCTATGCCCCTTAGATCGATATTATTAAATGGGTGAAAGTTGTTGCTACGACCCTCGGGCTAAAAATGCTCTGAAACGACTAAGGGTGAAAGCCGTTGCTATGCCCCTTAGATCGATATTATTAAATGGGTGAAAGCTGTTGCTACGACCCTCGAGCTAAAAATGCTCCGAAACGACTAAGGGTGAAAGCCGTTGCTACGCCCCTTAGATCAATATTATTAAATGGGTGAAAGCTGTTGCTACGACCCTCGGGCTAAAAATGCTCTGAAACGACTAAGGGTGAAAGCCGTTGCTACGCCCCTTAGATCAATATTATTAAATGGGTGAAAGCTGTTGCTATGACCCTCGGGCTAAAAATGCTCCGAAACGACTAAGGGTGAAAGCCGTTGCTACGCCCCTTAGATCGATATTATTAAATGGGTGAAAGCTGTTGCTACGACCCTCGGGCTAAAAATGATCTGAAACGACTAAGGGTGAGAGCCGTTGCTATGCCTCTTAAGTCCAAAGTGTATTCAAGATCGATCCAATTTCTATCATGTTATTTCTCCACGGTTATTTATTCGACTAAGGGTGAAAGATCCATAATCCGAGAAAAATCTAAAGCTATGGAAAATATATTACGGAAGGTTCAAATAGTGCAGAAATTAAAATTCAAATCTATTATAGTTTGAAGTACAGAGCTCGAAATTAAAAGTATCGACAACAAAATAGAAGAAAACCTTTCATTCATGAAATTTTCTTTGTACTACATTTACGAGTATTTTTCTACAAATACAAGTGTGAAGTTCGAACTCAAAAGAGAAAAAGGATTACATTTATCATATCCTACTACAGGCGCTACCAAAAAGTTGAAGGTTTTCGAATTTAAGGACCGGAGCATGGCCACGGGCTCTTAACCGATCTTAGATCATCATCAGTAAATAATGACGGCTATAACAATGCTTGGGAGCTCCGCTGATGAAGGACCGGCGCACGGGAGGAGTCCTGGTCAATCTCCATGCGCACTAAACCTGATCGAAATACTGTGAACCAGCTTCGGAAGCATCTTGAAGAAGTTGAGATCAAAACCTCAAGGATCCTTCCACAAGTCGACCCACTATCCGACTGGATGGAGCGACAAGGTACGGAAATTCGAACCGGCCTCAAATGGATGGAATCAGAGAGAGCTGGTCGCCTGCCGGTACCCCAGTCGCAATTCTTTTCGCCTGTCGATACCCTAGTCGAAATAAGTTGCCATTGGAGACGGCCAAAGTTATAAAGGAAGATAGTTCGAACTCGAACCTCGAACCATTTTATCGGGGATAAGAAACAAGACATAATGGTCAAAGGAAGTAAAAGTTGGACCATACGGTTGAAGAAAACGATTACATAAACATAAAAATATGAAGGTAACTACGGAACTATATATAGTAAAAGGTAAGGGCGATCAACGACTCAGATTTATTTAGAGCTAACGGCTGAGATACAAGCAATAAATGCGCCGGCCGTTTCGCTTACCGAGAGTTAAGGAACCGTTTGGGTAAATGAAGAAAATGTTAAAATTAGTCCTGCTCGGATTTATTACAATCTCAATTCCGGTCATCGAAGAAAGCCACAAAGAAGAATTCTGGGTATATCTCGTAAAGAAAGTATCATCAGTAACAAACCTAAGAATGACCAAGATCGATAAAATACTATATCTGAGAACAATAGCAAAAATTAATCAAAAGATTATGATTTCCGAAGTTTGATACATGAAGTAGCTACAAGTTATAAAAATATCAACTCTTATTACATATCAAGCCAATCTTTTGATACTAGCACATGTTACAATCCTACAAACATCGACAAGAACTAATCTCTATATCCGAACATGAGAAGACCTTCATGAGCAGACAATCCTATGAAATTTTCGGCGGACGATAATGTCCTTACTCGAAAGTGAGGAACCCGTCAAGCCAACATCATTTTATCTTTATTTATGATTCTTCAAAGAGGAGAGGGGTAATGCATCTTTTTCTAGGTGTAACGTGAATATTTTATTGAGGACCTCGATCCTCGAAGCACCACCCCTAACATCTTCAAGGAAGAACCAAACAAACAGCTGCATACCCTCGAAAAACATGATGCCTGAGCCTCCATAAATCACAAAGGGTCATGGGAGCTACCTGGGTCGTGGGTGGTCAGCAATGAGGCTTATTGGCCTCCAAGGTCGGGATAGCGTTCGCCTGCAGGTATCCTAGTTGAAGTAAAAGTACTAATCAACCCACAATCCGCAAAGTAGGTCCTAACTCGAAATTCAAAATGTTGGGCCATACAACAAGATCTTTGAACCAGCATGGTCGAAGGAATCTGCTTTCAAATGATTTTATAAGGATACAAAGTGAAAGACCCCATTTATAGGTGCAATTTTCAAAAATCCAACGGTTAGAAGAAAACAAAAAGAACGATCAGGATAAGATGACTGTTACGCTTCCCGAGAATTTGAGCAGGAAAAGAAGGTGATATGATTTTGGGAGTAAGTGAAGTTATTATACCGAGATCGGAAATCAGGAACCCCGACGGTCGGGACCTCAAATTCGAACGAAGAAAGCATGCTAAAGTACGGATGAAAAAGAACACATCAAATTATACAAAAGCATGCAATCCGAGAAATAAATAAATTATTACAAACCATAGAAAATAGAAATGTCAGGAATTATTCATGGTTACATGGAAATGAACGACAACATCTAGAGAAGCATATTGTCGGAGAAAATCTTCCGAAGCTCAGCCTTACGAGCCTCATATCCACGGTCGTAAGCTTCCTTTTCACGGTGCTCGAAGTCTTGTTTCTCCTGCTCGCGAAGACTTTTCAGTTTCTCGAGTTCCTCATTCAGTCTCTTGTGAATTTCTTCTCCCTGATCTTTAGCAAACTTCTCTTTCTCTAAAGCAAGCTTCTCCTCAAGGACACGGTCGAATTCTGTTTTCTTCTTCTCCAGCTCTAGGGAGATAGCAGCATGCCGATTTGTTTCCCGCTCGGCAAACGTTTTGAGTTCGAGAAATTCCTGCCCGGCCTGTTAAAGGTTCAGATAAGTTAAAAAAAAAAAAAATGAGAGAGAGAAAGATATTGTAACACCTGAAACAGAAAATGCGACCCAGATTGATACAGTTCTTCTAGATTCCTTTCCTTGGACATGTCGGTCTCCGAAGTAGTGAGGTCAAGCCGCAACGGGCTATCCACAGGATTCCCGAAAGCAACTTTAGAAATGGACCCGTCCTTCGATTCTTTAGGCGCGAAAGGAGTAACCATCAGAGGAACGAAGTTAACTCGGGGTTCGGAAACGTTATCAGTCCTTAGGGATTCAGCAGAGGTTTCTCCACCAATATCCAACTTACGTTTTTTGCTCAAACCTCCTGTAGGGGGGACGGCCGAAGAATCATCAGATGACGGCTTGTTACCGATGGCAAGCTTCTGCAAAGCCTCGATGGGTGTGACCCCGTCAGAACAAGGCCTTTTGTTCGAAGAGGGAGCGGTAGTTTTCTGCCCAGATGGTTCCTCACTCGGAGAATCGGCAATTTTCGACAAAGAGCCCTCGAGCTCAGTCTCAAGTTCCTCATCCAAAATGGACTTGCTTGTATTGCCCTTAGTTTGCTTCGATGAAGCACTTTTATCTTTCTTATTTTCCCCTCCCTTAGGAACTTTGGGAGAGGACACAGAGGTTTTAGAGTACGATTTGGAGGGTTTGGCCTCCTTGGCTGATTTTTGCTCTTTGGACGGATTTTTGTTTTTCAAACCACCCAATAGCAATTTGGGGTCGATGGCCTTGCCCACTATTTCTTCCATGATAAAAGGGAAATAAGTTAAGAAATTTGAAGAATGCAAAATATAGAGGAAGAGCTCCGATCTCTGAAAATTAAGGTGTGTAAATAATTGAAGAGATCCTCATATTTATAGGCACTACGCCCTATGATTATGGTAGTGGAATCGACGCGACTTTTAAGAAAGATTCTATTTGGCATAAATGGATTTCGAGCATAGAGTACGAAAAGATATCGAGCTACGAAAGGCAGATGATATCTAAATATTTGTAAAATTAGAATTTACAAGTCATGCGAATCAGATCGTAAAGAAAACAAGTCCGGTTACAAAAGCGAGTTACATATACACATTTGATTCCTAACTACAAAGCTATGAATCGCCCCCCCCCCAGTATGCTCGGACCTATCTTTCGGACCACCGTCACCTTTGCTGCTAATGCATAATGGATCGGAACGCTATGAGGCTCGATCATCTTTCTCATCCGATCCATCCTCTATGTTTTGACCTTCATTTTCTCTTAAGGCAGATAGATGATTGTCATCGGACAGCTCGAGCAAGTCTGGGTTAGGCATCGGAGTGCCAAACTCCTCAACTAAAGGGGCAAAACGATGATTTTGCCAGTTCACAGTTATCCGGGGCAACGATGAAGTTTTATAATCTTTTCCTTCTGCATTTTTGTAAGGATTCATATGAGGAAGGTATTCTTCTATCTTGTCCGGGATCTTATCGGCCGAAACCAATTGTTGAACCCCCTTGTAAATGATGGTTTGAAGGATCCTGCCAATCCTTCTCCGAACTAAAGGGTCGAAAACAGGGGAACTAAGAAATTCTCGTATGGCTGGGATTTCCGCCTCTTCTGCCCCTTGTGAATATGCGCGAGCTGAGTCTTGCTTGGTTTGCTCAAGCTCGATCTTAATTCTTTTAAGCACATCTTCGAGTGCGCTCTTTTCCGTAACTACTGATAACAATTCATCCTCCACAGAGGAAGAACGTTTCTTATTTATACTCTCCAGCTCTTTCTTCGCTTCAGACAATTCTCGTTGACTCTCTGCCAGTTGAGATCGAAGGGTTTGATTATCAGCAAAAATTTGTGCGTATGCATCGTGAGCATCCTGCGACTCCTGCTCTAGCAATGCTAAGCGATAAGTCTGAAGAGCGAACAAATCCCCGACCTATGAGAAATATTTGGTTGTCAGTGAATGATTAGAGACTCTAAAGAAAGAAGAAATAGTCAAAAGATAAATTCTTACCTCATCATACGTCCGGGAGAAATCACTCAGAACCTCAAAACTACCTTTAACGGTTTGAAGCAGCATGTCCCGCTTAAACCGACTAGCCATATAAATTCTAGTGGCTTTGTCGAATTCATTCTCACCACCTGAATCCAGATCGGTTTGAATACTCCCGTCCTCAGGGTATCCAGCAGTCCTGCTACCGCGAAAATGTTCATCCATAAAATCTGCCACATCTGGCTCCGACCTACCCTCTCGGCATGGAACCGAGTTAGAACTCACACCAAAGGGCTTTACCCTCCTAGAAGGTCCCGAGTGGTCAGAATTCCTCTTTCGACTAAGGAGTTTCTCATACTCCTGGACACCCAGAATTCGGTTCCAAGAATGTTGACTATAGCCAACGGATGAAAATAAAGTTCGGAGAGATCCAGCAGTGGCAGAATTCAAGGAACTCATAGTACCAAGCCCTCTCAGATCGGGAACTGTAAGTGGTATTTCAACCGAATCTCCGCCTAAATTACTCGCATATGCCCTTCTTTCCGAAGTATGCGACGACGGCTCGAAGTAGAATGGCATATCTGATGAGGGCTATTTCGCACCCTACATAATGTGCGGATCGACTAAAGTACATAAGATCGATTCGACCAAATCAGACAGTTCGGGTTCATCTTATCGACCCGGCCGAATACAGCTCTCTTCAACAAGAAGACTATACTCCGGACCCAAGAAGGATATTTGGGCCGAGTCCTATTAGGACTATATTTCCTTGTAACGCTAGGTTTAGTATGATATAAATACCTAGTCAATCATTGTATTAAACAACTCTGAATCATAAGGCAAATACGCCATTGAATTCTGCATTAACAGCACAACTCACTATTATTCAATAAATAAAGAGCTTTCTCTTCATATTTGTGTTATTTTTACGTTGGTTACAATATTTACTTATTGTTCTTACGATATTGCTCTTCCTTGAATTTTGATCCATCCTGAATAAAGTAACAGAGCCCTATAAAATATATATATTGAAAATCCCCAATATCACAATTTTACTGATATCTTGAACCCGACCAAATCCGGTTAAATCAGTTGGCGCCCACCGAGGGGCTAGGTTAATTATTCGATCGACATATGGCTCGCCCAAGGAAAAGCGCTCGTATTGGAGCAAGAAGTAACACAACCACCGGTCATAACACATCTGAAGATCTACAAGACAACAATGATAATAACGCTCACAACATCAACGAGAATTTGCAGGATACCCACCCCCATCAGCAGGAACCCCAAGGAGGTCCTCCCGGTACAATACCGAAAGAACCGGGAGTCCTTGCGATCCCCGTTCCTCTCCCGGGCGCTCAGGAGAAATTGCGACAGATCGCGATGCTCGTTAAATCACTCTCTCCTGAAGAATTACTTGTACTTGATCAAATTCCTCCAAACGTAAGGACTGCCAGGGCAAATCTCGCTCAAGGAGCGCCAGGGCAAAACGATCAAATCTCTCAGCAAGCTGACAGCCCGGCAAGCGAACGACGCTCGTTACACAGTCCGCCGCAGGGCAATTCAAAACCATCCGATAACCATCCACAAAGGAAACCAGGACAAAGAAAACCACAGCCGCGGTGCAGTGGGTCCAAGGAACGTACAATAATCCCTATCGAGGATGACATAGATGATGCAATCCCAGATCGACCACGAACAATGCGATTCTCGGAGAGAGAAATCGAAAGAATGGTACAGGAACGACTCGAGCAACGCCTACGATCTGTTCAAAACCCGTGGGCCCGAACCACGGAACTCCAGGAGAGCCTTGCGGCCTGTTCTCCCTTCTACAGAGAAATAAAGGAGGCACAGTCAATCGGACAGGTCCCGGGTAGACTACCCCGATACGACGGAACCACTGATTCGGATGACTATATTTTTAGCTTCACGAATATAATGAACTTATACGCTCACTCGGCGGAATTCACCACCAAATTAATGGTGACCACATTTGAAGGACTCGCTTTGGACTAGTTCGCCAAGCAACCGGTCAACTCCATATTCAGTTTTCGGGAATTGTGCAACAAATTGACACAGCAGTTTGCCAGTCAGAAGAGGCAAAAACTTCCGATGAGCTACTTAGGAACTATACACCAAGAAGAGGGAGAATCCTTAAGAAACTGGTTGGCGAGATTTAACGTAGAATTACTTAAAATCGATTCCCCGAATATCGATTACATAATTTCTATTCTCTTCGACCTCACGAAGAATAGGCAGTTCGGAAATGCCCTCAGTCGAAAACAACCAAGAACGTTTGCCGACATCATGAGCTTGGCGTCTAAATATATGACCCAAGAAGAGATGAATTCATTTAAAGATAAAAACAAAAACAAAGCCACAACTTCATGCTCCAAACGGCATGATAGGATTCCTGCCCAAAGATCCATGGATTATGAGCGATCTTTTAGAAAAAGAAACGTTTTCCAGCGATTGGAATACAACAAAGCCGACCAAGAAACACAACCTAATTTCTACCAAAGACCAAGAAACCCCTTACCACCGATCAGAGGCAGGGTTAATCAAGTAGAACACCCAAGGTTAAAGGCTCCGATGGAAGAAATATTGGAAGTACTAGAAAGGAATAATTAGATCCCTGAAGCAAGGAAAATCGCTCAACCCAGACCAGGATCTCGAAACTATGAGTTATACTGCAAATACCATCGGGCACACGGACATCGAACGGAAAATTGTTTTCACCTTAAAAAAGAAGTTGAAAAACTAATCGAACAGGGAAAACTAGACGACTATCTAGAGCGAGATAACCGCAAGAGGGAAAGAAGTAGAAGCCCTCGGAATAATAATTAAAGAAGGAGTTCTCGTCGAAGATCACCCGTGCATGGTCCTACGCAGGAATTGAACCATGACCAGATCAATGGAACTATCCATACAATATCCAGAGGACCCGCAGGCGGGGATAGTCGTAACGCCCGACGAAGGACAGCTAGATCCATAATTGGAAGCTTAAAATACCCAAAAGAAATATGGACTCTAGAAAACAAGCCATCAAACGACCAGTTGATCAGCTTTAACGAAGGCGAAGTACCTAAAAACATTGTTTGGGACACAAAAGAGGATGACCCCAATTTCCCGATGGTGGTGTCGCTAGAAATAGCGAATTATAATGTCAAAAGGATCCTAATCGATAATGGGAGCTCAGCGAATATCATCTCCCGGGAGGTTTTAGCCCAGATGAACTTGGGACAGATAAACCTACAGAAAGTAGCTACGCCATTAGTAGGGTTTGGAGGATCCGAAATCGTCCCCAGCGGAATAATAACCTTAAGTGTATCACTCGGGAAAAAACCGCACCGGACAGTGAAGCTAGTAAAATTTCTAGTAGTAGAAACACCATTCGCTTATAACGCAATATTAGGACGACCAGCCCTCAACCTATTCCGAGCTGTTGTCTCTACTTATCATCAGAAGATAAAATTTCCAACCGACAGAGGTATCGGGGAAATAATGAATGATCACTGTATGGCATGGGATTGCTACAGCACCTCATTAACTTTGAAAGATCACCCCAAATCAATTACTCCGAGC
The DNA here is from genome assembly GCA_038501285.1 of Penstemon eatonii. Classification (NCBI taxonomy): domain Eukaryota; kingdom Viridiplantae; phylum Streptophyta; class Magnoliopsida; order Lamiales; family Plantaginaceae; genus Penstemon; species Penstemon eatonii. The sequence goes on along the minus strand of CM076711.1, from coordinate 35,699,964 downwards.
AAAAGAAAGCTCGAAGACGATCACGTTAGAAACGAGGTTGAAATCCCTAGTACTGATCGAATAGATAAAAGGGAAAAGAACCGCTAGATTTAGCTTTGAAGCCACCAGAACATAAGGATGTAATTCTAGTACAAGGAGACTCGTCCAAAACAACAAGAATAGGTACTTAATTGAGCAAAGAAGGGGAAGTAATGTTGATCAACTTCCTCAGAGATAATGTCGACGTCTTCGCTTGGAGCGCGAATGACATTGAAGGAATTGATCCTCGAGTAATCAAGCATTCGCTAAAAATTGATCCCATGGCAAAACCCGCTAGACAAAAGAAGAGAAATCACGGGCCGGTAAAAGATAAAATCATCAAAGCAGAAGTAGAAAGGCTACTCAAAGCGAAACAAATTCGAGAAATACACTTCTCAGAATGGTTATGTAATGTCGTTCTAGTAGCAAAAGGGGATAAAAAGGATAACAAGTGGAGAATGTGTAACGATTTTACCGACCTTAACAAATTATGCCCGCGTGATCCGTATCCCCTCCCTAGGATCGACTTATTAGTTGACTCAACCGCTGGCTTTGCGATCTTCAGCATGATGGATGCCTTTCAAGGGTTTTATCAAATATACATGGATGAGCAGGACCAAGAGAAAACTGCGTTCATAACCGAGCAGGGAGTATATTGCTTTATAGTAATGCCATTCGGCTTAAGGAATGCCGGGGCTACTTACCAAAGGTTAGTAAACCTAATGTTCAAAGAGTTAATCGGAGAGATAATGGAAGTCTATGTAGATGACATGTTAGTCAAAAGCATGAACGAAGCGGATCACGTAAAACATCTTGATCGATGTTTCCGGATATTGAGAAAATACCGCATGAAGTTAAATCCCGCGAAATGCACTTTCGGTGTTAAGTCAGGAAAATTCTTGGGCTATTTGGTACATCAACGAGGAATTGAGGCCAACCCAGAAAAAATTCGAGCCATAACTGAAATGAAGCCTCCCAAAACCATCTCCCAAGTACAAAGCCTGGTAGGGAAAATCGTAGCGTTGAACATATTCATATCAAAATCAGCAGACAGAAGTTTGCCCTTCTTCCAAACGCTTCGAAAAGCAAAAAACTTTGTTTGGACCGAAGAATTCGATCGGGCCTTCGACCAGCTCAAATAATATTTGACGACATCCCCATTGTTGGCCAAACCGACGGAAGGGGAACCATTGTATATCTACATCTCGATCTCCGACGCGGTCGTTAGTTCTGTACTAATCAAAATAGAAGGATCAGAACATAATCCTGTCTATTATTTAAGAAAATTACTACAAGGGGCGGAGAAGAATTACTTGGAAATTGAGAAATTCGCGTTGGCATTGGTAGTGGCAGCACGAAAACTTCGACCTTACTTTTAACCTACAAAATCATGGTTTTAACAAACCAACCGCTGATACAAGTCTTAGCAAAGCCAGAAGCTTCCGGAAGACTAATCAAATGGGCGATCGAACTCGGTCAATTCGAAATCGACTACAAACCGAGAATTGCAATTAAGGCCCAAGTGTTAGCTGATTTCCTACTAGAAACTCCCACACAAGCAACCGAACTATCGAGCAGCCTCAACGACGATATCTTGATCATAGAAGATCAAACATGGTTAATGCATGTTGACGGTGCTTCATGGCGAGAAGGAGGAGGCGCTGGAATCAACTTCACCAGACCTAATAAAGAGGATTTAAATTATGCAATAACATTGGACTTCGTCGTAACAAACAATGAAGCAGAATATGAAGCGTTAATCGCAGGAATGGAAATGGCAATCAAGGCAAACATTAGAAGCCTTAAAGTATTAACCGATTCAGAGTTAGTGCAAAGACAAATAGAAGGCCTATATGAGGCTAAGGAATTAATATGGTTAAATACCTTACCAATGTGAAAACACTAGCGAAAAAATTCGAAAGCTTCGGTATACATAACATTCCACGTTCGGAAAACAAATGGGCTGATCAACTATCTAGATTCACAGGAGCCCATGACGGAAAAACTGAAAGGGTGATCAACTGGTTAATCTCTAGTATACCGGCAATCGATATTGATGAAGTACCGCCGTTCGATATAATGGAAATCGAAGAAGCAGAAGAAAATTGGATGACTCCAATGGTAAACTATCTTCGAGAAGGAAAATTGCCACTTGACCAGAATGAAGCTCGGAAAATAAAATATCGGGCTCCAAAATATACATTAATAGGAGAAAGACTCTACCGGAGATCAGTGTCAGGAATTCTTCTGAAATGCGTCTCTGAATCACAAATAAATGATATTTTACGAGAGGTACATGAAGGAGACGCAGGGAATCACAGCGGAGCAAGGGCATTGGCTTTAAAATGCCTCCGAACAGGTTATTATTGGCCTACCATCAATAAGGACGCCGCTCAGTATGTCCAAGAATGTCATCACTACCAAGTCCATGCTAATATATGTCATCGACCAGCAGAAAACATGCACCCTATACCGGTATGTTGGCCTTTCGACCAATGGGGGATGGACATCGTGGGACCATTCCCAGCGGCTAGATCCAAGAAAGCTTACGTCCTGGTCGCTGTAGAATACTTCAGCAAATGGATTGAATGCATCGCCCTGGCACGAATAACTCAATTCCAAGTGATCAACTTCCTATGGAAATTCATAGTTTGTCGATTTGGCATCCCGAGGATCCTAATTTCTGATAATGGAACCCAATTCGCGGGAAAACAAGTAATAGAATGGTGTTTGAAACTAGGGATTCAGCAGAATTTCACTTCGGTCGGGCATCCTAGAGCGAATGGACAGACTGAGGTGGCAAACCGAGAAATAATAAAATCCTTGGAAAAAAGATTAGGAGCAGCCAAAGGGAAATGGATTGATGAACTCCCAGGAGTACTTTGGGCTAATCGAACCACTGTGAGGAGCTCAACCGGAGAAACCCCGTTTAGCTTGGTATATGGTTCGGAAGCTGTTATTCCTGTTGAAACTCTAATCCCAACACCAAGAATTGAAATGCACGATGATCAGGAAAATGAAAAGACAAGAGAAAATGACATCGATTTAACAGAAGCTTTCAGAGAAAAAGTCATCGTACGCTTGCAAGCCACTAAAGCAAATATGGAAAAGGCATACAATCAAAGGGTACGCATCCGAACCTTCAAAGAAGGAGACCTGGTCTTGAAAAAGGTAGAAGTATCAAAGCATGTTGGAAAATTACAAAAAAATTGGGATGGACCTTACGTTGTCATTGGCGTAGGAAAGAAAGGTTCATACAAAATTGCACGCTTGGATGGAACAGCCTTACCAAGAACCTGGAATGCAGTCAACCTTAGGAAATACTATGGTAAATAAATTTTAGCAGGTTATGCTGCTTTATCTTATTTTATTAAGTTTTAATCTTTGTAATAAAGGCCTTAGCCTACAGTTCAATTATTAAAGATTTTAGCAATTTTAAAGATTAAGCCAAGATGGGGTATAAATCGATTGTTTCGGTAGAACACTCCTTGAAATTCTACTATCATATTGGTTGGGATCGAAACGAAAGGAGTCAAGTATACATTGATCCGCTCAATAAACACTCCTCGATCCAACCATACAAACGAGTCGAGTATACATTGATCCGCTCAATAAAAACTCCTCGGTCAGTTCTTCAACAATCAAAAGACTTTTGGTACGAAAAACCTAAGTCTAAATTAAAACGAGTCGAGTATACATTGATCCGCTCAATAAACACTCCTCAATCTACTTATAACGATTAAAAGACTTTTGGTACGAAAAACCTAAGTCTAAATTAAAACGAGTCGAGTATACATTGATCCGCTCAATAAACACTCCTCGATCTACTTATAACGATTAAAAGACTTTTGGTACGAAAAACCTAAGTCTAAATTAAAATGAGTCGAGTATACATTGATCCGCTCAATAAACACTCCTCGATCTACTTATAACGATTAAAAGACTTTTGGTACAAAAAACCTAAGTCTAAATTAAAACGAGTCGAGTATACATTGATCCGCTCAATAAACACTCCTCGATCTACTTATAACGATTAAAAGACTTTTGGTACGAAAAACCTAAGTCTAAATTAAAACGAGTTGAGTATACATTGATCCGCTCAATAAACACTCCTCGATCTACTTATAACGATTAAAAGACTTTTGGTACGAAAAACCTAAGTCTAAATTAAAACGAGTCGAGTATACATTGATCCGCTCAATAAACACTCCTCGATCTACTTATAACGATTAAAAGACTTTTGGTACGAAAAACCTAAGTCTAAACAAGACGAGTCGAGTATACATTGATCTGCTCAATAAACACTCCTCGATCTACTTATAACGATTAATAGACTTCTGTTATTAAGATACCTAAGTCTAAATTATAACGAGTTGAGTATACATTGATCCGCTCAATAAACACTCCTCGATCTGTTTTCAACAATTTAAAAGACTTTTGTTATGAAAACCTAAGTCTAAATTATAACGAGTTGAGTATACATTGATCCGCTCAATAAACACTCCTCGATCAAGTTATCAAACAATTAATAGACTTCTGGTATTAAAAACCTAAGTCTAAATAAATAAAGAGTTGAGTATACATTGATACGCTCAATAAACACTCCTCAATCAGTTTACAACGACTAGAAGGCTTTTGGTAATCTAAATTATAAAAAAGTTGAGTATACATTGATCCGCTCAATAAACATTCCTCGATCTATTACAACAACTAGAAGGCTTTTGGTATGAAAACCTAAGTCTAAATTATACAGAGTGGAGTATACATTGATCCGCTCAATAAACACTCCTCGACCTATTCCTAACGATCTAAAAATGATCTGCCAATACACCTAAGTCGTGAAAACGAATTTAGTATGAATCCATCTTCTCGGAAAATGCTCCTCGTAAATAAAATTATGACAACATCAACAAAAAAAGAGACTGCAAGGGATAAAAGTAATATTTTATTCATCAAATCAATTACATACAAATGTCCTAAATTACAGAGGTATACATACTACTTAAACATCGTTACAAGGGTTTAGAAAAAATGACCCTATAGTTCAGCGATCTTCACGACAATGTCCACGGAAACACCAATCTCCTCCCTAGTACCTCGTCGATTATGATAAACCACCTAAGAAGCATGCTGCTCAGGATGGTCGACTTCTTTGGTTCGATGGCCAGGCTCTGAAGATCAAATGTTCCTCCAGACGAAATGAGCATTACCAGCCAGATAACCGGCAATACTCATTCACCCACAACAAGATACTGCTTTTACTTAAAAATAAAACATTTTACTCTAGAGCAGCATCTCTTAGGGGCGGTCGAGAATTATTAATATTTACCAGCACACCCCGGCAGTCTATCACTCCGGAGGTAACATCCAAGAGTGGGGGTGACCGGCAAATATGAACCCTCCATGTGCAAACAGAAACCACGGACCTCAAATCTGTGAAAACAACATTTGAGGCCTCATGGGACCCGTTAGTACAAGGTAGGGCTTCCATGGGACCCGTTAGTACAAGGCAGAAGAACATCAAGCTATTACGGTATGAATCACGATAATGTGACTTTTTGAATATTATGGGATCTGAAGGCAAAATAAAATTTAAGGAAACTGAGATCTCCATCCTTTTTGAGAAATTGCAAATGAAGTATGCAAACCACCACCCTATTTATAGGGATAGATCTAAGCAATCCAACGGCTGAAAAAGTATTTGATCAAGGGACAGAAATGCGACCTTTTGACTCCCCGTAATAAATGCAAGTAAGTTGGAACGGCGCCTAACTGATCGACTCATTGAATCGGAAATAAAAACGAAAGTAGATCGTTTCGATCAATGCAGTAGAAAGCAGATCTAAAAGAGCTCCGGACTAAGGAAATTTACACACTCACATATGCTATTCGCTCATGCAAATATGGTGTTCGGACCTACGAGGGTCGTAACTGCCTCATACGTCATATGGGAAACTATTAAATTAGCCATACAAAAACTCCATTGGAGTCTAAGAAATCTGACGTCGTTACTAAGACAATTAATTCCACCATGCTAGACTGCAAGGCCGTCACTGCCTAATTTTCCAAAGAATTGCTGAAGGAGGTCTGAATAGGTCAGATCTGGCCAAGACTTCTACATTTTCCAATTCCTCCCATATCAAAGAAATGCTATAGTGAAACACTGGTTGAGGAACATATAGTTCACAGTTAATGTAGAAAAACATAAAGGAAGATACTGAAAGGGATATCTTCTCTTAGTCTTATGAAAAGAAAAGTAGAGTTCAACAGAAGGAATAAAAAGCCTCCTTATATAAGATATATGTCACAAAAAGACAAATTTACAAGGCATGGATTGAACATCGACCAAGATGCTAAGCGTTCCTTAACTGCTATTCAATCGATTATCGATACGAATGACCTACTATCTACATTTTGAGGAACAACGCGGTTTTGGGTATAACCCAAGGGACTATACTGGGTTGATCAACAAAAAATTTATTTTGCAGAGCAAACAGTATATCATTCAGTTACTAATAAAGTGACCGAGCAAGATTAAGCTACCTTATTCTCCATTCTTGGTATCCTCCGCAAGGATCAATCTCAGATAAGTATGCCAAATCTATGCTGATTATTTCATGATGTTATATTTATGTATGACAGCAAAATGTGCATAACAAAATATATCAACAGAATAAAATTGATCAAGGCAAGGATCTGCCTACAAAAGATCATAATTTCCAATTTAGTTGTTCTCCCAATACAAAAATTCAGCCCAAAACAACTACACAAAAAAGTTGGGCACTAAAAAAAAAAAAAAAAAAGAGACAGTCCAAGGCCTGCCAGGTCGAACAGATCACTGAGAAGAATCGCCAGCAGGACGACTAGCAGAAACAGTCCTCCGAGGAGTCAAGTTGCCAGCAAACGCCATCAACTCCTCTTGACGCTTTAGATAACCGGCGTCATAACCCTCCTCATAAGACCGCCAAGACAGCAGCCTGAACTAGATCATTTTTCTCTTTCTCAAGAACGACCCTCACGGCCTCTAATTTTTGAAGATCATCTTTAGCAAGCTGCATTTGCAGGGTCAGCCCTGCGACCTTCGCCGATTCCGACTCCAACTGTCTTTGGTAAACATCCTTACCATTCCACAGATCGTCATTTTGCACGCCCAGCTGGAGTGCAAAATATTTGGCCTAGAAAAGGAAAAAAAAATGAATGAGAAAAACCCCCCACATAACGACGCAGTCAAAATAAAAACAAGTAAAGTAATGAAAGAATTGTCCACATGTTCGCACATCTTCACTAGCGACTGAACAAGGCGAACGTTGGAAGTACCCTCAAGTTTCCTCAGCTCACCAGGCAAAATGGTGCTTAAGCCCAGATCCCAAGACAAAGCATCAGGCTCAACTGAGCCAGGCAATTCGCTATTAGAAGGGACACCGTCAGGGCGCGGAGTCTCCGACAACATAATATCCTTAACCTGCTCAAGGATGCATCGATCGTCTAACGGACGAGGAGAATCCCTCTCGTTGGGACTAACTGAGGTCTCCTTACCCGAAGCAGAAATAATGGTTCGACGACCAGACCTCGACCCAAACCGACCCCCAGAAGGTCCTCCAGATTCGAAAGAAGTAGTCATCACAGTAGTATCATGAAACAAATAGTCAGGACAATCTTGCAAAATAGATTGTGTTCTGGAAGGATTGACAAAGGAGCCCTCACCAGCTTGGCCTTCGCTGACGATTGGGGCAGTAGAAGTAGAAAAAGGAAGGGAGTTAGCAAAATCCCCTCCATGAAAAACATGCTCAAAGGAAGAAACGCCTGAAGAAACAGGTATATCAAAAGTCTGCTCCATGCGGGATGTATCACCGAAAGCCACCCGACCAGGGGAAGGCCTACTCCCAACTTCAGTAGAAGAAGAAAAATTTGGTTGTACAAAAGACGAACTAATTACGGAAAAAGGTTCAGAAGGGATAACATGAGTGTCGATCACCGACCTAGTTATTGGAGACGAACGAGGAGGCTCCATCGAGGGCCCCTCTCTTCGAGATTTTTAGATTTGTTATCCCTAGCGCTCTCACGAGAAGGTCGCTTCGAAGTATTGCCAAAAAGATTACTCATGATCGAATTGTTGAAAAGTACAAAGTAAATAACGAGAAAGTTTATCGACTAGCCAAAGAAAAAGTATTCTATTAGAAGAGACGAGTATAAACGGTAAATAACAAGCCAAGTTTTTACCTTTTGTATTTATACTACCTGAAAAGACGCGACAGACCTAAAAGAAAGGGCGCGAAATACTGAAAGATAGCCTTGGAATAAACAAAAGAATTTGAAACGCCATACGCATAATGATTACGGCGAAGTTAATGACTTGTCTGAATCATTACATAAGAACACGGAAGGACGCGACTGTCAGAATACGAAACGTTTATTTCAAAGGGATGAAAGGGTAAAGTTACAATTAAACCTACGGGTAAATAATTACAAAGATTATTTCAAAAAGTCAATATATCATAGAGCCTGGTCGCTATCTGGAATTTTCTGTTCGCTACCGACGTTCTCTTCCTCGGTCATGCCAATATCTTCTTCTTCTTCTTCATCGTCTTCTGGATCGATGAAGGTTTTGTCGAGCTCATCATTGATATCTGAAGGAGGAATTGGCAATGGTTTTCCGATCTCTTTGACAAGGTGTGCCAAAGGGAAGTTTTGATATACAACATATGGAAGCTCGGAAGGAGAGTATACTTCGCCATAGCGGTTCAACCGAATATGTGCCGCTTTAAAGTATTCCTTTCGACGATCATCTATCATATCGAAAGCGACCAACTGATGAATCGCCTTCTTGAACGTATTTTCTAAAAGTGGACCGACCATCTGATTTACCAATGCCGTATGAACGGGAGAATTAAGGAATTCACGAATCACTTTTTCATCATGATTACGACCATAACGGTCCCTGAGTCCACTCAAAGGAATATCCTTCTCATACTTCTCTAATGAAGCTTGAAGACTTGATACCTGAGATTCTAGCTCACTAATTCGAGCAGTACTCTGAAACTGGAATTCCTCTAACTTTTTAGCCATTTGATCGGCTTGCTCTTGAGCACGAGAAGTCTCCAGGACCCTGTTCATGATCTCCTAGTCTTCGGTACCTGTAGACCTAGTCTCAACGACCAGAACGGAAGAGGACGTTGAAGGGCCTACCTCTGAACCAGAGGACTTATGGAGTAAAGCTTTATACTTCTCGTCCAGGAACTCACACTGTTGTTTCCAAAGAGCATTTTCATAAGCATATGATGCCAGACAAGTTTTAGTCTGAAAGAACAAAGAGAGCAAAAAGAAATGGGTTAGCAAATTAAGAAAGATCCTTAAAGAAAATTACTTTGTTAGTATGATCAAAGAAAAAGAGAAATCACCTTTTCAGCATAAAGAGAGGCTCGCTGAAATTTCTCCAGAGGATCCTTACGAAGAAGCTTATTCAGATCCCGAGTAAAAACGCCAGACAAAAGAACACGGGTTGCCTTATCGACCGCATTCTCACTATCGTCATGAACAAGTGAATCATTCTCGGAGTAACCAGCGGCCCTCCTTCCCTATAAATGATCCTCAATCATTTCGACCAAAGTAGGTTTTGGATGATTGTCTCCGAGTAAAGAAAGATCGTTACTAGAACGATCATAGTAGCCCCTCCTTCTATCAACTGGATTATTAGTAGGATGTGGCATCGACCAGCTGCGACATCCACGAATACCCAAAGATGTTCTAAGCTGAAGAGGAGGATAACCGGATCCTGTGCCCTGACGAATAGGGGACTCTCGAGAAGAATCTGGAGATTCCTCTCCATTCTCCTCGGACTCATGACTCAACTCCAGTTTCCTCTTCCGTGACGCTCTTTGCTCGATAGGGACGTTCTCTACGGATTTGGAAGATTTAGACAGCACCATTTTTCCCTTCGAAGAATGTCGGGAGTTTTCTACCAGATGGGCTGAAAAAGAAACAAGATAAAAATTAGATTCTCAGTAAAAAGGATATCATCGCATCACTAGGTTGTAGTAAAATGCTTACCAAGTGATTCGGATGATGAACTGATTGGAAAATTATGAGCGCTTAATCCCGCTTTACGAAGGAAAGTTCCCCAATCAGGAGAGCACTCTGGTATTTGTTGGCACGCATAGCGGGGATTTCACCAATAAACTGAGCGTCATCTGGAACAAGTTCACCAGTCGACAAGCGACCTCCGGGAACCCAACTGGAACCATGATCCCATGAGAAGGGCATGGTTGAACCATCCGCCGAACGAATACGAGGTGGGGGACGAACAAAAAAGAAGTGAGATTTCCAAGAAAGATTGCTAGAAACAAGGGAGTCGAAGATTGCTCGACTAGGCCTTTGACTAGCGAAGAAATATCCACGATTGGAAGAACTGGAAATGTTGAACCGGAAAAGTTGTTTAAAATTACGAAAAGAAGGTTTTAACCCCTTTGCGATCATCAAGACAGAAAAACAAACACAAAGGCCACAGAATTTGGAACTAATTGTGTCAAGGACACACTGAATATTTTTAGGATATCAAGGAAGAGGGGAGACAACGGAAGACGTAGGCCGCTATTGAGGTGATCCGTGTAAAAGGCTCGACATCCTTCCGGTGGAGATGTAACCCTATCAGAAGGGGAAGGAAGAATTATCTCAGAACCCTCCGGGAAATATTTGGCGTAATTATTCACAACCTCTGGAAAAGTGTCTACCGTATAAGCACAAGCTAGGTCCTCAATTGGTTCAGAAATCTGAGGAGCAGTACATTTGCCCATTTTGGCTCGGGCAGCGACATCTGAATCGGAAAGGATTTGTACCTTAAAGGTGTCTTCAACAGGAACGACAAATTCAGGGACTGCAGTTTGTTCGCCCAAAAAATTAGAATGCAACTCCTCCTCGTTGTTAGGGGCGACAATCTCCCTAGAAGAAGAAGAAGATTTTCTTAAAGAAGCCATATTTTCAGATTCTCGGAAGATGTAGGTCGATAAGAGGAAAACTTTATATGATGAACGACTAAGCAAGAAAATGACTACGAACTATAAGCAAGTATAAAGGAAAAATGACGAACTCAAAAGTCACCTATTTATACTAAGATGAGAAAAGACGTTTCGAACTCGTCACAACTAATCACATTCCCGCCAAAAATGGAAGGAGATTAAAAGCCTCCCGAATGGACGCGTGGCGATTCGTAATTGGAAAGAGAAAACGACTATCTATGATGCGTTGCACTCTTTTCCTTCCTTATGATTTTTTCCCACAGGGTTTTTTCTTAAGAAAGGTTTTTAACGAGGCACCATTTATAGAAGAAAAACAGTCGTATAAAATTGTCTACTTCTACGAGCTTCTATTATCTATACGCACGAATAAGTGAGGGAGTACTGATGAGGGCTATTTCGCACCCTACATAATGTGCGGATCGACTAAAGTACATAAGATCGGTTCGACCAAATCAGACAGTTCGGGTTCATCTTATCGACCCGGCCGAATACAGCTCTCTTCAACAAGAAGAATATACTACGGACCCAAGAAGGATATTTGGGCCGAGTCCTATTAGGACTATATTTCCTTGTAACGCTAGGTTTAGTATGATATAAATACCTAGTCAATCATTGTATTAAACAACTCTGAATCATAAGGCAAATACGCCATTGAATTCTGCATTAACAGCACAACTCACTATTATTCAATAAATAAAGAGCTTTCTCTTCATATTTGTGTTATTTTTACGTTGGTTACAATATTTACTTATTGTTCTTACGATATTGCTCTTCCTTGAGTTTTGATCCATCCTGAATAAAGTAACAGAGCCCTATAAAATATATATATTGAAAATCCCCAATATCGCAATTTTACTGATATCTTGAACCCGACCAAATCCGGTTAAATCAATATCTCCAACTAAGCTAGCAGTGGATAGTCGAAACCTCTCAACAATTCGACCTGGAAAGGAAATGCAAGATTTTGTAAAATTAAAGTAAAAGAATCAATCTGCCACGCATTGAGATAAGGAGAAGACTAAAAACATACTCAAAGAAGCAGGCGCACGCGATGAAGCGGCATAGGCAGACAGGTCATTAAGCGGCTGACGGGATCCTTCGGAAGATTGAGTGGGAAAAGAATATTCGATCATTGGGGCAGGATAGTCACATTTGCTCAACCCAGCCAGCCGCAATACACCCTCTTGGACCAGAAGCATGGTCTGATAAGGATTGGACCATAGCTGCTCGAGAAATTCATCGGACAGACGATGATTGAGTCTCTCCTTAATTCTGCGAGGACCATATGACCAAGAATTCACGCCATCCCACCGATATGGTCTGGTCTTCAAGCTACCGTCAGATACGGGCACATCAGGGCCTTTCACGAAAAAGAACCTCCTTTTCCATCCTTTACTTTTATCCGCTGTTATGTTCGTAAGAATAGGCCGCTTCGACCGTTGAGAGATGGACACGAACCCAATATTCGAGCCCTTACACAGGTCCATTCGAAATATTTGCCAAAAATTACTGAAAGAGGCTTCCTCCCCTTTAACTTCCTTAAGAGCGCTGAACGCTGCGATATATGCAATGGAATGCGGGAGAAGCTGAGCGGGGGAAAGCGAAAAGAAAGTCAAAATGCTTCGCAAAAGAGGGCTAAACGGAATGCACAAGCCGTAAGAAAATTGCTTTTCGTAGAAGGCTTGACACCCGACAGGAGGCTCGGTCGCACGCTCGGTATAAGGAGGGATGACGATCGAAAATCCCTTAGGGAGAAATTTCCCGAACTCTGCCTCGAGATGAACGCGATCCTTCTTAAATAAACCACAGGAAGTTTGATGGGCAGGAAGTTCTGACCTGTTTGAAGTGACTATATTAGGATGAGGAGTATGTCGAAAAATCCTGACGAAGGCGCCCTCGCCGATACTATGCTTCTCGACCACGTTTTCCTCTAAATCTTCGGTCTGATCAGCATCCTCATCTTCTGGATGAAATTCTCCATCCTCATAATCGTCGACAAGCTTTAGCAAAGGATCGGACTTTTGGTCCTCTCCGACTTTGTTCTTGCCCTTCAGACCTCTGGAACTAGACATTATGGAACTAAGAAACGATTATACTAAAGCGGTTGTTTCTTCGACCTGAATACTCCGAGCTCAAGAAAGTATGCGATTTGTGAGTAATTTTTAATAAGTCAACATATATATATACGGGGTTAAAAGGGTAAAATTGCAAAACCGGTCCTCAAGTAACCGCGACGGTTGAACTTACTCCGGGTAAAAAGTTAAAGTTATTTTTCGGAGAATTGCATTCTAGATCCCTCACCTTCCGAAATTTGGAAAACGTTCCTTGGAAATTGTTCCTATGATATTTCATCGATACTTGTGTTGCGACTGGAAAATTATGGAAGCATTCGTTATGGAATTGAATGAATCATCACAGTAATTGACGGTAAGGAAATTCTCGATCTAGAGATCTTATGTAATCAATGGACAACAAGGATAATCTCACGGCACGCCATTATATTGTTTCTAATGTATGCACTCTTTTTCCCTAGCTCGGTTTTTATCCCAAAGGGTTTTTCCGAGTTAGGTTTTTAATAAGGCATGCCCAAAAACGTATTTCAAATGGCTCATGTTGCCCCAGCATTCAAAATAGCCTATACTTCTTCGAGCTTAAGCTTCACTTTGCGCTCGAGAAGTGGGGGAGTATTGATGAGGGATAATTTGGATCACCTATTTTTACTAGCTCGATGTGGAACGAAGAGCACAAGTTTCCATCCCCGGAAGTGCCGAACCAGGCAGGGTATGTACTGATTTGTTCCGAGCCAGTAAAGAGAATATGAGGTCAAAGACTACTGTTGGGCCGAGCCCAGTGCTCTTGCAAATATGTACGAAAGCCCATTATCTCAGCTATAAATACCCCTAGCATTTATTACAAACACAACTTCCCAGGTGCACTTCCTTCGAGACTGCTGCTCGGACTTACTTGGGAATAACAGGATAGGCTAGCTTGTATTTCACCCTCTAGCTTGTACGGCATCTAGTAATGCTCGAATAGGACTCCCGATACTTGTAATTTGTACTCAATCATCTCGAATACAAATATTATTGATATTTTCCTTCTATTTATTAGCATTTATACCGCATCACATACTGTCTTGATCGAACACACGAAAACGCGTAAGATCAGTCGCGACTACTTCTTTTGAAGCTGGTGGTCCTTCTGGAGGTCGGGCTGGACCTAGGTCCGGTCGGCGGACTGTAATCTCTTATTCCTGGAAAGAAACTTCTGTGAGCCCCAATGAGAGAGAATCTCCACGTTTGCTGGATGATCGTTGTATCCTTGAGCAGGTTAGGGATATAACTGAGTCAAAGGTCCCCCGTCATGATAAGATTACTCTAGACTCTGTCCTGCCTGATTCTTATGAACCCGATCCTTTGTCCTGGGATTTGGGTCTTAGTACCATTTTGCCCGGTGAGTTGAAGAAACATGAGGGTAGTTCTAATGTCCGCTTTGTTCAATCTCTTTTCAGGATATTTGAGCAGGTATTTACCTTTCTGAGCTTATTCTTGTACTATCTTTGATTGCTTTGTTATTTACGACTTATCTTTTCTCAGGGAAAGTACTATGCGCTGCAACTGGGTGTTCAGGGTGATGACTTATGGTTCAGCAAAGAGAACCTGAGGCTTTGCCTGGATTCGGAGAGAACGAAGGCCGAAGGGCATGCTCTTCAAGTTGGGTAATTTAATGATGATCTTAAGAAATTACGTGAAGAAAAATTAGCTCTTTAGAAGGAGAGGGATGATATGACTCAATTGAACGCCAATTTAGAGGAGTCTCGTCGGCGCGCTTATGAACAAGGCTATGATGAAGGTTACCAAAAGCGTCAGGAGGAGCTGAAGGCGTTTCTCGATATAGCTACTCCTCGGAAGGGTGCTTCTTCGAACAGACCCTCTGTTGGGGATCAGTCCTGATGACTTGCTTCCTCCTTTTCCTTTTCCTTTTTTTTTATATAGCAAAGCATGTATGTGGTTGCCAGGGGATAGTTTATCCTTAGCATATTTTGCATGACCACAATATTTTTGATGTAAATTTTCTATGGTAATTCTAATCTAATTTGGAGAAGTAAATTGAATCATTTAATCGAGTAGATAAATTTAAATCTTTATTCCCTTACTTTTGTAAGCAAATTTACATTGCTTAAGTAAGTGATTCGAATATAAAGCTCCATAGAAACTTAACTTGGATTGACTTGAGGGCAACCAGTATTGACTTAAAATCTGTTGTTGACGATCAGTTATGAGTTCTTTCAAAACCAAGAAGTTCCTCTGAACCTTGTCCTTTACTTCATCTCTTCAGTTTTTTAAAGAAACTTGGTAGTAAGCTTTATCATGTTCATCGATAATCGATCAGTTGCCGTTATCAGACATACTTCTGTCTTTTATGAGGACCTATATAAGGGCTTTACTACAACTTTTCTTTAAGCATTACTTTTCATTATAATTGAATCTCTTGGTCGAGCTTGTCTGCCACCTTTTTTAATTCCATGTTTCTGTGTACTGATTGCGAGCTTCATTTTTCTCAAAAAAAAACAACCAGTGTACCAACGTGTCAAATCTTGGTATGGGAGGAATTGGAAAATGTAGAACCTGATTTAACCGTTTTTTGTTGGGTTAGATTAAATCAATGATTTATGTTTTTGGGATCAATTTAAGTATATGCTATAGGGCTTTGTTACTTTATTCCGGATGGATCAATCTCAAGGAAGAACAATTACGTAAAGAACATTCAGTAATCAAGACGATGAATATGTAAATAGTATAGCAAAGGCTTTTCTATTAATCAAATTGCCAAAGTAAGTAGGCATAAACTCTAGATGTAATTTCGTACGTAATACAATGTTTAACTAGGTATTTATATGACATTAACCCTAGTTTTACAAGGAAACATAATCCCAATTGGACTAGGCATAGTAATCCTTAATGGACTCGGACACTGCTTTTGGTCGCCGAGGTTTGATAATGCAGATCGGACCTGGCAGTCTCTTTAATGAATTAGACTCCTGGTTGGTCCGAGCGTATATGGACTAGTTGTTCCGATTATTATAAGGGTGCGAAATAGCCCCCATCAGTACTCCCTCACTTCTTCGAGCGCATATGCAATAGAAGCTCGTAGAAGTAGATGGTCAATTACAACTGTATTTTCTATGAATTGTGCCTCGTTAAAAACCTTATTAGGAAAAAACCCTGTGGGAAAAAATCCTAAGTAAGGAAAAGAGTGCTACGCCTCATAGATAGTCGTTTTATGGTTCCAATTTCGAATCGCTACGCGTCTCTTGAGGAAACGTTTCGACTTTCGCCGGTTGGCGGGAATGTGATCAGTCGTGAGAAGTTTGAAACGTCTTTTCATCTCTCTTTATAAATAGGTGATCGTTATTTCAGTCATCTTTTACTTTCTACTTCCCATAATTTCGCAGTCATTTTCTTATTGGCTCCTTTCTTTTCCAATTTGCTTTTATCGACTCATATTCTTCGAGGATCCCAAAAATGGCTTCAATTTCAAGAAAATCTTCCTTGTCAACCAGGGGAAGAGTCACTCCTAATATCGAGGAGGAGGTACCCCCGAGTCCTCTGACTGAGCAGACAGGAGTGTCAGAATTCACGGTTCCAGATAAGGACACCTTTAACGTGCAAATTATAACCGATACGGATGTTGCTGCTAGGGCCAAGAAGGCCAAGGGTACGGTTCCTCATATTTCTGAACCGATCGAGGACCTCGCTTGTGCTTATACTAAGGAAACTTTGCACGAGGTAAGGGATAATTATGCGAAATATTTTCCGTAAGGTTCTAAGATTATTCTTCCTTCTCATTCTGATAGGGTTAATTCCCCGCCGGAGGGTTGTCGAGCTTTGTACACAGCTCATTTTAATTACGGATTACGTCTTCCCTTGTCCGCCTTGTTTCTTGACATTTTGAAAATATTTAGCGTATCCTTGACGCAATTAGTCCCCAGTTCGGTGGCCTTTGTGGTATCATTTTCCGTTTTGATGGTAGCGAAATGATTCCAGCCTTCTTTTCGTAATTTTACACAATTGTTCCGTTTTAATTTTCTAGTTCTTCCAACCGCGGATACTCTTTCGCCAGCCAGAAGACTAGTCGCTCCATCTTCGACTCCCCGATTTCCAGCAATCCTTTCTGGAAATCTCATTTTTTCTTCGTACAACCAACTTCTCATCTTCGTTTAACGGATGATTCAACTGGGCCATTCTCGTGGGACAATGATTCCAAATGGATTTACGGTGGTCGCTTGGCGACTGGCGATTTTATCCCCGACGACCCCCAATTGATTAGTGAAATCCAGGGTATGCGCTCCGACAAGTACCAAAGTGCTCTTCTTATTGGCGAGGCCTTTCTTCGTAAGGCGGGATTGAGTCCTCATATGTGACGGCCCGAGCCCCCGGGTCGGGTCCGACGTGGATCCACCCCCGAGTTCGGGTCCGTGTTCGGTGATCACAACCAAAATTTTGACCAGAAATTTTTTTTTTTCAACAACACAGTAATTTGAATCATAATACATAAATAACAACATAAAACCCGGTAAACTGCGATATGCAGGAGCGGGCTCAAAATACCACATAAGCGCAATCGCGCATTAACCACAAGGATCCAAACACTACTTAGTATTTACATACTTAATCATAATTAATACATATTAATACATAACATAACAAGATTCAAAAGATAACATGACGACCCACGAAGACCGACAGACAGGATCTCGGAGACGAACACCAACTCTAGACATCAGACCCTGGAATACCTGTATCTGAAAAGAAGTAAACGGGAATGCGTATGTTGATCGTCCAACTTAGTGAGGCTGTAGTGCACATGTGTGCGTGTAGTATATGAATATAGCATAATATATTTGTGCATTTTTAATACAGTAATTAAACACATATAATATCAATTTAACAGTTAAACAAATAATCGAAGGTTGCTGATGCCGTCCTCCTCTTACCCTCCAATTCATATTCGTGAAAACCACCACCGAACACTCCAGTAAGGTGCGACCTTACATTTCAGTGCGCATTGACGTCAAATGCCAGGAGTTTGACATTCACTCCCCAAGTGTAACCTCCACACTTGGCTCGTGAAGCAGGTCTACGGTGGATCGAGGTAACCCTCCGGTCCTTACCTTCCGGGTTATCCACGATTCCGTACACCAAAATAGGGCCCACATAGAGATAATAAACAGTACAGTACAGTAACAATTCAGTAACAGGAAATCGGTAAACAATTCAATAACAGTTCAACATACAATATCAATTACTCATGAGCACATAGGCATAAACAATAATTCAACGTGTAGCTCGTCCTAGCAGTCAAGTTCTTTATGTTGTCATACATCACATGCTTGTTCGTTTAGGAACTAAGTTACAGTTCTGACTTGACCTACTAGCACATTTAGACTTACACACATGTAACACACAACATTCACCTTTGCTGCTTAAATTTTCTGAAGAAAGTGCGACAAGTGTGACGACTCCGGTTCTTCCTGTACATATTATGTAACGATCTTAGATTACAATTATAGCACAAGGATTCAATCAATGACTAAGCCCTGCTTTAGTCAACATACATTTGAATCATAGTTGATCGATATTGAAACTACGATTGAAAGATGGACTTTCAAGTCCGGTCAAGGGTTCTAAGATTTTATTATAAAGTTATAAGTAAAGTTATTTATTTCAAGAATTTTATGTAGTAAGTTCTAATTGAAATATTTATTATTACTATTAATTCGAAATCAAACTTTACTCGACAATTTAACCCCTTTATTTTATTTGGTAATAATTTTTTTTTTTTTTTTTTTTGGAACTATTCCTCTTTTTCTATATATTTTAAATTAATTTTTTTTATTTAATTATTTCCAGAAAATAATTATTCAAATTATTTACTAATTTTCTAAATAAAAATAATGTTCAAGATTAATGAAAATTATATTAATTATTGTATTTTCGAATTTAATAAGTTCAAGAAATATATTATTTATTTTCCTTAATTAATAATTAATGTATCCTTGAAATTATTTTCATTTCAATTTTTTTTTCATGATCTTATTCGAAAAATAATTTATTATTAATTAATCTTTTTTTTTCTTTCTTAAATTAATTAAGTAATTTATTTATTTCTGGAAATTATTTATCCAAAATTATTTTAATTATTATTTTCAAAAGATTATTTGAATTAGTTATTCAAAGTTATCTAAACTTATATAATTTTATCTTTCGAAATTAATTTTAGACAAATATTCAAGTATAATTATCAAAATTATATTAAATATTACAAACTTTATTTTTCAGAATTAAATTTTTAATTTTTATTTAATTATTTATCATTATCATTCTTTTTTCGAATTTTATTTAGAAATTTCGAATTTAATAATTAAACTTGATTTATAAATTCATTTCTTTTGAAATTTCTTAATTTCAGAAAATTTACTTATAACTTTTATTATTATTATTATTGTTATTATTATTATTATTATTATTTTCTTTCTTTTTTTTTCTCATTTTTTTTATATAAATGGGCTGGCCATCAGGGCCAGCCCACTTACCAAGCAACAGGCCCATTAAATGGGCATGTTGTTCTGTTGCAAATTGCAACAAGCTGTTGCAAAATTGCAACAGGCTGTTGCAATTTGCAACAGCAACAGCAACAGACAACAACAAGAACAGCCATGGTCACTGCTATGGCAGTGCCGATGGCTGTTTGCCGGCGGTGGGGTGGCTCCGGTCAACCCCGTCGGAAAATGCACAAGAGACCCATATATATTTTTTGCACAAAATGTCCAAACAAGATAACTCAAATCTCTTCTAAAATCCTAAAATTTTCATAAAACACATATATTTTCATAGACATGTATATATTTCTCAAGATCCGTAATAAAGCAAGCATATATACATTCATAGTCAAATCTCTTTAAGAAAAAACTTATTTATGCATATTACCAAGAACATAAAATATTTCTTCCCCCCCTTTTGATGTGAACATGCCATTAACTAAAAACCATACAAGGATTCTTTTAAATATAAGGTATGTTAATCTTTTAATAAACCCATCAAATAGTGTTTCAAGATATTTCAAGATTAAAACCATAAATTTCTAAGCTATTTCACACAAAATAACCATACTAAAAAGGGGATTTTTGAACACTCTTACAAGCTTCCAAGTTGGTCTTTTTCCTTTTTCCGGTTCACGGTGGCGGCAGCAGTGGCTCACGGCGGCAGCGGTGGTGGTGGTCCGGTGGGAGGTGGTGGTGATGGTGGTGTTTTCTCCTCTACCCTTCTACTTTCTATATAATTTCTCCTACTCTTAATATATTTCTCAAGAACCCTCACTATCCTCTCCAACTTTCTCTCTAACTTTTCACTTCAAGAAAGTAATGGTTGGTGTAGGGGAACACAAAATCTGATTTTTGGATGTATAATAAGAGGGGTGAAGTGTTTGAATGGAGAAGGTAGGATAGAGGTATGGTTATACCTCATGTAGGGGCATGGCTACTTCATAGGGTCATTGCCATAGTTGATTTCTTGGCTTTCCACTCATTACATTGTTTGATGTAGGATTTGAAAAGATTGGGGCGAATTTGCACTTTGCTCCCTGAGCTTTGGTAAAGTGCATTTTTGCCCCAAAAACATAAAATTTTGCGCACTTGGGTCCAAAATAAATTACAAAATGACCGCAATGTTTTTTAAAAGGCAATAGACATGTTTCCTAATTTATTTCTAAGTCCAATATTCCATAAGAATTAATTAATGTTCATAACATAGAACAAAAGAGAGTTCAATTTAACTTTAAAACACATTAGCATATAAAATTGGATATTAATCCAATTAAATTACAATTAAAAGACCCAAAAATTCTCGGGTATTACATCATACTTTCCCCATTTCTTCCCCTTCTCAATTGCTGGGTAAGTACATTATTTCAGCATTGAATCGTTATAATTCCTTTTAGCAGTATGTCTAATTTTGACTTTGTTTCATTTTTAGTTTCTATGGTAGAAAATTATCGGCGCTCTTCCAAAGGAAAGATGGTTTTGTCCAAATCAACTAAAACCATAGAGAATCTCCCTATTGAGCAGAGAGCGTCCCGGAAAAGAAAATTTGAACTGAGCCATGATTCTGAAGATAACAGAGAGGAATCTCCGATTCTTCCCAAGAATCTCCCGTCCGTCAAGGGACGGGATCTGGTTATCCTCCTCTCCAACTTCGAACTTCCCTTGGCATACGTGGATGCCGCAGCTGGTCGATGCCCCATCCCAACGATAAGCCAGTGGAGAGAAAAAGGTGTTATTATGGTCGTTCTGGAGAGGATTTATCTTTACTTGGTGAGAATCACCCGAAACCCACTCTTGTCGAGATGATCGAAGACCATCTACAGGGGAAGAGAGCTGCCGATTATTCCGAGAATGATTCATTGGTTCATGATGAGAGCGAGAATGCTGTGGACAAAGCAACTCGTGCTCTTTTATCCGGCTTGTTTACTCGCGATATGAATAAGCTCCTTCGGAATGATCCTTTGGAGAAATTTCGGATAGCTTATCTTTATGTTGAAAAGGTGATTTCTTATTATGTGCGCTTGTTTGGCAATTTACTTAATGAATTCTTTAGCTCACAAATTCATTTCTTTTATTACTTTCCTTTTTAGACCAAGACTTGCTTGGCATCGTATGCCTATGAAGCCGCTCTCTGGAAACAACAATGCGAATTTCTGGATGAGAGATACAAGGCTTTACTTCACAAGACTTTTGGTTCAGAGGTTGGTCCCTCGATATCCTCTTCTCTCCCGCTTCCGATCATAGAAACTCAGGCTACGAGATCTGACGACCAGGAGATCATAAATAAAGTTTTGGGGACTTCCCGTACTCAAGAGCAGGTTGATCGGCTGAATAGGGAGTTGGGAGATTATCAACTTCGAAGTACTGCTCGAATCAGTGAGCTGGAATCACAGGTTGCCAACCTCCAATCTTCCTTGGAGGAGTATGATATGGACCTTCCTCTTAGTGGTCTCAGAGATCGTTCTGGCAGGAATCCCGATGAGAGAGTGATTCGAGAGTTCCTTAGTTCTCCCGTTCATACAGCTTTGGTGAATCGAATGGTTGGTCCGCTGTTAGAGAGTACTTTCAAGAAGGCAATTCTTCAGCCGGTTGCTCTGGAATTAATTGAGGATCGTCGAATGGAATATTTCAAGGCGGCACACGACAACCTGAATCGTTACGGCGAGGAGTACTCTCGTTCTGAGCTGCCGGACGTCATGTATAAACAATTTCCATTGGCTCGTCTTGTCGAAGAGTTTGGGAAACCGTTGCCAATTCGTTCTTCGGATATCAATGATGAGGTCGAAAATAATTTTATCGTTCCCGAGGAAGAAGAGGAGATCGTGGAGGCAATTAACGAAGGAACGAACGAGGAAGAGGCCGCTGGCGAACAGGGAGTTCCAAATGGCGACGGGATCGTGTGAAGTGGGAGCGATCCATCAATTTTAGGAAATAATCCCTATGATAATTAACATAACTTGGTTTGTAATATTACCTTTTTATCCTTTTGTACAATAGACGGTTCATATTCTGACGGTTACGTCTTTTCAACTTCTCTGTTGACAATAATTCAGACAAGTTATTAACTTTACCGTAATCATTATGCTTATGTCTTTTCGAATTCTTGCGGTTGTTCAAAGGTTAGTTTCTGTAATTCGCGCCCATTCTTTGGGTCTCCTGCGTCTTTTCGTATAGTATAAATACATATGGTAAAACTTAACTCGCTATTTACCGCTTTCACTCAACTTATCCAGAATACTCTCTCGTTAGGAGGTCGATAAGTTTCCTCGATAGTTAAATTTTCTTTTCTTTTTCCGAACATGTGTAACCTTTTCGGCAACACTTCAAAGCATCCATCCCGCGAAGGTAATAGAAATATTAGACCTAAAAAGTCTCGTACAGAGGGGCCTTCTATAGATCCACCTCGTTCATCCTTAACTAGAAGATCGGAGATCGAGACTCCCATTATTCCTTCTGAAGCTCCCCCCATAATTAGTTCAACTTTTGTTCAACAAGATTTCCCTATTTCTGGTGAGGTCGAGAGGAGACCGTCCCCTGGCCGGGTGGCTTTTGGGGATACGTCCAACGTGGAGCAAACTTTTAATATACCCGTTTCTTCAGGTCTTTCTTCTTTTGAGCATGGCTTACATGAGCGGGTTCCTGATATCTTCGTTACTTCTTCTACTTCTACCGTCCTACTTGTCGGTGGACGTCAAAGGGAAGATGCCACGGGGGCAGTTGGCGGAGAGTATTTTTTGGATCCGTCCATGACACAATCTATTTCTCAAGATTTCTTTGATTTTTTATTTAATGATACTACTGTTGTGACTACTTCTTTTGAAGCCGACGAGCCTTCTGGAGGTCGGACAGGCTCTAGGTCCGGTCAACGGACCGTTATCTCTGCTTCAGGCAAAGAGACCTCGGTGAGTCCTAGCGGAAGGGAATCCCCTCGAATGTTGGATGACGATTGTATTCTTGAGCAGGTTAGGGATATAATGGAGTCTGTGATTCCTCGACTTGATGGTGTTTCCCGTGATAGTGAACTGCCCGGCTCTCTTGAGCCCGATGCTCTGTCCTGGGACTTGGACCTAAGCACTATCTTGCCCGGCGAGTTGAGGAAGCACGAAGGTACTTCCAATGTTCGTCTCGTTCAGTCGCTGGTTAAGCTATGCGAGCAGGTAATCATATTTCTGGCTATATCTCTTGCTTTATCTTGATTGCCTTACGTATGAGCTTTTTCTTTTTCAGGCCAAGTATTTTGCGCTGCAGCTGGGTGTGCAAAATGATGATCTGTGGATCAGTAGGGAGGGCCAGAAACATCGCTTTGAATCGAAGACGCCGAAGGTCACAGGGCAGACTCTCCAACTCAGGCTTCTCAATGATGTCCTTCATAAATTACAAGAAGAGAAGTCTGTCCTTGAGAAGGAGAAAAGCGACTTGGTTCAGGCTCACGCCCTTGGAGAGGAATCTCGTCGGCATGCATATGAACAAGGTTATGATGCCGGTTATCTAAAACATCAGGAGGAATTGATGGCGTTTGTGGGTAACGCGACTCCTCAGAGGGGTGCTTCTGCTGGTCGGCCTGGTGATGGCAACCCTTCTCAATGACCTGTTCTGACTTAGTTGTTATAGTTGGAATGCTCTTTTTCTTTTTTTTATTATTTTTTTTATTATTTTTTGTAGGCCCCAACCTTTACGTGGTTGTCGTGGCTGAATTTCTTTTTTTTTTGAATGTGAA
This sequence comes from Penstemon eatonii, assembly GCA_038501285.1. NCBI lineage: Eukaryota > Viridiplantae > Streptophyta > Magnoliopsida > Lamiales > Plantaginaceae > Penstemon > Penstemon eatonii. The sequence continues at coordinate 35,675,615 of CM076711.1, read as the reverse complement.
GCAAAATTAATGACAATTATGATATGTTATGACCAGATTTATGCTTTGATTGATTTCAGTGAATAGATATATTTTGATAAATTATGTCTTGCACAATTTTATCGTTATGAATAGTAAAAAAGAAGGCAGGAGATCTTAGCAGACTTATCTGACATTAAGTTCCTGGGAGATCATCTTTCTTTTCAGAAAGTAACTTGTTCTGGCTTGATCAGTCTTGAATAGCTGAACGAAGTAGTATTTCTTCTGCAAATCAAACTTTTAATCAAGTGTAAGTATGATGATCGACTAAGCATGGTCCCTTAGGGTTGTTCCGAAGTCACTTTAAACATTAGAATGTGGACTATAGGTCGTCCATGTAGATAATTTATTGAATAATTATGAGTGAATGCTTAGCGCTCGTGTCGATGATCGATCAATGTTTTGCAGAATTGTCCATTTGCCACAGACATCTTATATAAGGGCGTGGTTATTTCCTCTGTTCGAGTATTACGTCCTTTGTTTAAAAGTCTAAGCTCGCCGAAGGAATATTGTTCCAAGCATCTTCTTAAAATTCATGTTTCTTTGCACTAATTGTGCGTTCCATGTTCCTCAAATATAGCAACCAGTGTATCAACATGTCAATTCTTTGATATGGGAGGAATTGGAAAATGTAGAATCATTAGTTAGATCTAGCTTGTTCAGACCTCCTTCAGCAATTCTTTGGAATGTTAGGCAGTGGCGATTTTGTAGGCTGAAATGATGATGATCATTCCTCTAATTCTCGTGTCAGACTTCTTGGACTCCAGTGGAGGTCCAATATAATTAAGAAAAAAAATCTGCCGTTTGATATATGAGGCAGTGACGACCTTGGTCGCTGGAGTATGAGATTTTATAATGTTTAAGCGAAGTAGTATCTGTTGTTTTGATGCAAACTTATATATCTTCATCGAGGATTTCCTATTTTTCATCCAACGATTAGCATCTCTAAGCGTGCAACGTTATTTTAGTCAGTAGCTTTTCAGATCCGCTTTCTCGTTGTATTAATCGCTTTGATCCTGATTCTTCTTTGCAAGCGAATAGTCTTTTCGACCTTGGAGGAGCCGTTCCAACTTACTCGCATTTAAAGGTGGAAGTCAAACGGTTGTGGTTCTTTTTCTCTTAGATCATCCTCCAACTGTTGGATCAACTTTATCTGCGCCTATAAATAGGTACGCAGTTTCCATTTCTCACTTTCAATTCTTAAAAGGAATGGAGCTATTAGTTTCTTTGAGTTACACCTTGCCCACCGATCCCATATTATTCAAAAAGTCACATTATCGTTATTCACTTTGTCATAATAACTCAAATGTCATCTGCCTTATACTGACGGGTCCCATTGAAGCCCTACCTTGTGCTGACGGGTCCCATGAGGCCTCAGCCTTTGTCTTCACAGGTTTGAGGTCCGTGGTTTTTGTTTGCACATGGAGGGTTCATATTTAGCAGGCACCGCCGCTTTTCGATGTTACCTCCGGATTGATAGACCGTCGGGGTGTGCTGGTAAATTTTTACTTCTACGACGGTCCTGAAGAGATGCTGCTTTAGAGTAAAATTCAACCCCATTATACAAGCAGTATCTCCTTCTGGGGGAGCGGCCGTTACCGGGCATCTGGCTTGTAATGGTCATTTCGTCTGGAAGAACATTTAATTTTCAGAACCCGACCATCCTGAGCAGCATTCTTCTTAGGTGGTCAATCACAACTATCGAGGCACTAGGGAGGATATTGATGTTTCCGTGGACATTGTCGTGAAGAGCACCAATCCATAGAATAGGATTAGTTTATCTAAACAGTTGTAGTGATGTGTAGAAAGTTCTTGTATTCTAATCGAAACTTCGTATGTAATTTGAGACTTGTTCTCAGAACTCGGATGAATAAAACTTTAGTAATATTTACCTTAATATTTCTTGTTGTTGATTTATTCTCAATCTGTAACCTATTTTGTCGTTAATGTGTAGATCTAGGAGTGTTTATCGAGCGGATCGATTTGTACTCAACTTATTTTTAAGATTTAGGTTTGTATACCAAAATCTTTTTTATCATTAGATATAAGATCGAGGAGCGTTTCTTGAGCGGATCAATTTATACTCAACTCCTTTTTTAGACTTTAGGTTTATCATCCTTTTTATGGCGGTAGAGGAGTGTTTATTGAGCGAATCAATTTTACTCAACTCGATTTTAGACTTTAGGTTTATTAACCTTTTTATGGAGGTCGAGGAGTGTTTATTGAGCGAATCAATTTTACTCAACTCGTTTTTAGACTTTAGGTTTATTAACCTTCTTATGGCGGTCGAGGAGTGTTTATTGAGCGAATCAATTTTACTCAACTCGTTTTTAGACTTTAGGTTTATTAACCTTCTTATGGCGGTCGAGGAGTGTTTATTGAGCGAATCAATTTTACTCAACTCGTTTTTAGACTTTAGGTTTATTAACCTTCTTATGGCGGTCGAGGAGTGTTTATTGAGCGAATCAATTTTACTCAACTCGTTTTTAGACTTTAGGTTTATTAACCTTCTTATGGCGGTCGAGGAGTGTTTATTGAGCGAATCAATTTTACTCAACTCGTTTTTAGACTTTAGGTTTATTAACCTTTTTATGGAGGTCGAGGAGTGTTTATTGAGCGAATCAATTTTACTCAACTCGATTATGTCTTTGGCGCTAATGCATGTGAATCTTTGATTCCTAATTATTGATAAAAGTGTTGGGAATGAATCTCAGGCCAAGGCCTTTATTACAATAGAAAATACGAGAAAGGAAATAAAAATAAACAAAATTTAAAAGAAACTAACAAGGATGATTTCTAGGATTTATTTTCCATAGTATCTCCTTAGGTTGACTGCATTCCAGGTTCGAGGTAGGGGGGTTCCATCCAAGTGTGCGATTTTGTATGCACCTTTCTTTCCTACATTAATGACAACGTATGGTCCATCCCAATTCTGTTGTAATTTTCCTACATGTTTGGACATCTCTACTTTTTTCAGCACCAAGTCCCCCTCTTTGAAGGTTCGTATGCGTACCTTTTGATTGTAGGCCTTCTCCATGTTTGATTTAGTGACCTGCAATCGAACAACTGCTTTTTCTCTTAAGGCTTCAGCCATGTCGACCTCGTTCTCTCTTGTCTTTTCGTTTTTCTGATCATCATACATTTCAATTCTTGGTGTTGGAATTAGTGTTTCGACTGAAATCACAGATTTCGAGCCATACACTAGACTGAATGGGGTCTCCCCGATCGAAGTTTTGACTGTCGTTCGATTAGCCCAAAGTACTCCTGGTAGTTCATCCAGCCATCTTCCTTTGGCTGCCCCTAATCTTTTCTCCAAAGACTTTATTATTTCTCGGTTCGCTACTTCAGTTTGTCCATTGCTCTTGGATGCCCGACTGAAGTGAAGTTTTGCTGAATTCCTAGTTTGGTACACCCTTCCACTACTTGTTTTCCCGCAAATTGGGTTCCGTAATCAGAGATCAGGATTCTTGGGATACCAAATCGACACACTATGAATTTCCATAAGAAGTTGATCACTTGGAATTGAGTTATTCGAGCAAGGGCGACGCATTCTATCCATTTACTGAAATACTCGACGGCGACTAGGACATATGCTTTCTTAGACCTGGCTACTGGGAAAGGTCCCACGATGTCCATCCCCCATTGATCGAATGGCCGGCATACTGGTATTGAGTGCATGTTTTCTGCTGGTTGATGACTTATATTAGCATGAACATGGCAATGATGGCATTTTTGAACATATTGTATGGCATCTTTGTTGATGGTAGGCCAATAATAGCCTGTTCTAAGGCATTTTAAGGCTAAGGCCCTTGCTCCACTGTGATTTCCTGCTTCTCCTTCATGTACCTCTCGAAGGACATCGTTGGTTTGAGATTCGAAAATGCATTTTAGAAGAATTCCTGATACCGATCTTCGGTTAAGTTTTTCGTCTATCAGTGTGTATTTTGGAGCTTGATATTTTATTTTCCGAGTTTTGTTTGGATCAAGCGGTAACTTTCCTTCTCGAAGATAGTCTATCATTGGCGTCATCCAATTTCCTTCTGCTTCTTCGATTCCCATAATCTCAGCGACTGGTGTCTCGTTGATATCAATTGCCGGTGTATTAGAAATTAACCAGTTGATTACTCTTTCTGTTTTACTGTCATTAGACCCTGTAAATCTAGAAAGTTGATCGGCCCATTTATTTTCTGATCGTGGGATGTTCTGTATCCCAAAATTTTCGAATTTCTCAGCCAATTGCTTTACTTTGGCGAGGTATTTGACCATGTTAAATTCCTTTGCCTCGTATAAACCTTCTATCTGTCTTTGTATCAACTCAGAATTGGTTAAAACTTTAAGATTCTTTATGTTGGCTTTAACCGCCATTTCCATTCCTGCGATTAGCGCTTCATATTCTGCTTCGTTGTTTGTCACTACGAAGTCCAACGTAATAGCATAGTTTATATCCTCCTTATTTGGTCCGGTAATGTTGATCCTGGCACCTCCTCCTTCTCTGCATGATGCACCGTCGACATGCATTAATCAGGTTTGATTTTCTACGATCAAGATGTCATTGTCATGGCTGGTTGATTCGGTATGTTCGATTGCCTGGGTCGGAGTTTCGAATAGGAAATCTGCTAGGACATGGGCCTTAATCGCAATTCTTGGTTTGTATTCAATTTTGAACTGACCGAGTTCGATTGCCCACTTGATCAATATTCCAGAGGCTTCCGGCTTCGCTAAGACCTGTCTTAATGGTTGGTTGGTTAACACCACAATTTTGTAGGTCAGAAAGTAAGGTCAAAGTTTGCGCGCCGCCACTACAAAAGCCAAAGTGAATTTTTCGATTTACAAGTAGTTCCTCTCGGCACCTTGTAGTAACTTGCTTAAGTAATAAACGGGCTTATGTTCTATGCCTTCTATTTTCACTAGAACCGAACTAATGGCAACATCGGAGATTGATATGTAAATGTATAATGGTTCTCCCTCGGTTGGTTTGGCCAATAGTGGGGAGGTCGTCAGATATTCCTTTAGCCGGTCGAAGGCCTGATCGCATTTCTCGGTCCAAACAAAGTTTTTTGCTTTTCGTAGAATTTGAAAGAAAGGCAAACTTCTGTCAGCCGACTTGGAGATGAATCTGTTTAATGCTACGATCTTTCGTACCAAGCTCTGTACTTGGGAGATCGTTTTGGGAGGCTTCATTTCGGTTATGGCTCGAATTTTCTTTGGGTTGGCCTCAATTCCTCGTTGATGTACCAAATAGACCAAAAATTTTCCTGACTTAACTCCGAAGGTGCATTTTGCAGGGTTCAGCTTCATTCGATATTTTCTCAATATTCGGAAGCATCGATCGAGATGCCTCACATGGTCAGCTTCATTCATGCTTTTAACCAGCATGTCATCCACGTAGACTTTCATTATTTCTCCAATCAACTCTTTGAACATAAGGTTTACTAACCTCTGCTAAGTGGCCCCGGCGTTCCTCAGGCCAAAAGGCATGACTATGAAGCAGTAAACACCCTGCTCGGTTATGAAGGAAGTTTTCTCTTGATCTCGCTCATATATGTATATTTGATAAAAACCTTGGAAGGCGTCCATCATGGTGAAGGTTGCAAAGCCAGCGGTTGAGTCGACCAATAAGTCGATCCTCGGGAGGGGATATGGATCGCGCGGACATAGCTTGTACTTCCGAGAAGTGTATTTCTCGAATTTGCTTCGCCTTGAGTAGCCTTTCTACTTCTGCATTTATTATTTTAACTTTTATCGGTCCATGATTCCTCTTCTTTTGTCTAGCAAGTTTTGCCATGGGGTCGATTTTCAGCGAGTGACTGATTACTCTGGGATCAATCCCCTCAATGTCTTCCGCACTCCAAGCGAATAGATCTATGTTTTTCTGAGGAAATTTACCAATATTACTTCCCCTTCCTTACTGAGTTCGGTTCCTATTCTGGTCGTTCTCTTCGGATCTCCTTCCACCAATAGAACATCTTTATGTTCTGGTGGTTTCAAAGCCAAATCTACCGGTTCCTTTCCCTTTTTATCTACTCGGTCTGTGCTGGGGATTTCAATCTCCACTCTGTCAACATCTTCTTCAAGTTTTCTTTTAGCTGGGGTGAACGTTCTGGAGTGGTTCCCCAAGGTTAAGGAGGTGTTGTAGCAGTCCCATGCCATACAATGATCGTTTACTATTTTTCCGAGTCCTGTGTCATTTGGGAATTTTATTTTCTGATGGTAAGTTGAAACAACCGCTCGGAATAGGTTGAGGGCGGGTCGCCCTAGGATCGCGTTGTAGGCAAAGGGGGTTTCTACTACCCAGAATTTGATTAGCTTCACCGTACGATATGGTTTCCTTCCGAGTGATACACTTAAGCTATTTTGCCACATGGGACAATTTTGGAAACTCCAAATCCTACTAGAGGCGTAGTTACCTTTTGGAATGTTATTTGTCCCAAGTTCATCTGGGCTAAAACCTCTTTAGAGATGATGTTGGCCGAGCTTCCATTGTCGATCAGAATTTTTTTTTATTTTTATTTTTATTTTATTTTATTTTTTTTTTCGATCAGAATTTTTTTAACATTGTAGTTCGCAATTTCTAGCGATACCACCATTGGGAAATCAGGGTTGTCTTCTTTTGTGTCCCAAACGAAGTTCTTTGGTACTTCGCTCTCATTGAAACTGATCAACTGGTGCTTAGGTGATTTGCTTTCTAGCGTCCATATTTCCTTTGGGTACCTAGTGCTTCCCATTATGGACCTGGCGGTCCTGCGACGAGCGTTGCCACTGTCCCCGTCGGTTGGTCCTCCTGAGATCGTATGGATGGTGCCATTGACCTGACCATCGTTCAACTCTTGTGGGGGCCATCGTTAGGGGACCTTCTTCGAGAGCTTCCTCTTCGGTTATTATTCCGAGGGCTCCGACTTCTTCCCCTCTTGCGGTTGTTCCGCTCTAAATAATCATCTAATTTTCCTTGTACAATCAGTTTTTCAATTTTTTTTTTAGGTGAAAACAATCTTCGGGGCGATGCCCATGTGAGTGGTGATATCTACAGTATAGATCATAGTTTCGTGCCCCTGGCCTTGGCTGAGCGATTCTTTTTGCTGCCGAGATCCAATTGTTTCTCTCAATTATTACCAAGATCTCTTCTATTGGAACCATCAGCCTGGGGTATTCTACTTGGTTGATTCGGCTCCTGTTTGCTGGCTCGGCCAATCTAGGTCTTTGATAGACATTAGGTCGTTTGTCTTGATCGTTTCGATTATATTCTAATCGCTGGAAGACAATGCCCCTCCCAATGGATCGATCGTAATCCATGGATTTTTGAGCGGGAATCCGATCTGGCCGCTTGGAACCGGAGGCGGGAGTTTTATATTTATTCTTGTCTTTAAAAGAGTTCATCTCTTCTTGGGTCATGTACTTTGATGCCAAGGTCATAATATCAGCAAACGTCCTAGGTTGTTTTCTACTGAGGGCATTCCCGAATTGCCTGTTTTTGGTGAGATCGAAAAGAATGGAGATTATGTAATCGATATTTGGGGAGTCGATTTTAAGAAATTCTACGTTAAATCTTGCCTACCAGTAACAGAGGGTTTCTCCGTCTTGTTGATGGATAGTCCCTAGGTAGCTCATTGGCAATTTCTGTCTCTTCTGGCTAGCGAACTGCGGAGATAGCTTATTGCATAATTCTCTGAAGCTGATTATGGAATTGGTGGGTTGTTTTGCAAACCAGTCCAAAGCTAGCCCCTCGAATGTGGTGACCATCAGTTTTGCAGTGAATTCAGCTGAGTGAGCATATAGATTTATTATGTTAGTAAAGCTGAATATATAATCATCTGGGTCGGTCGTTCCGTCATATCTGGGAAGTCGTCCCGGAACTTGTCCCGAGGATTGTGTTTCTTTTATTTCCTTGCAGAAGGGGGAGCACGCAGGTAGGCTCTCTTGGATCTCAGTACTTCTGGCCCATGGATTTTGAACAGTTCGTAGGCGTTGTTCCAGACGTTCTTGTACCATTTTTTCAATTTCTCTTTCCGAGAATCGCATGGTTTGTGGTCGATTAGGAATTACGCCAATTATGTCATCTTCGATGGGAATTATGGTATGTTCCTTTGATCCGGGGCGGATGGGTTGCGGCCTTGTCCGACCCGTTTGTCTTTGGATATGTTCATTGGATAGTTTCGAATTGCTCTTTTGAGGACTGTGCAACGATCGTTTTTCGCTCGCGGGGCTGTCCGCTTGTTGAGAGATCTGATCGACCTGCCTCGGTGTCCTTTGAATAGGATTTGCCCTAGTCGCTCTAGGGTTTCTAGGAAGTTGCTCGGGTACCAGGAATTACACTGGGCAGAGTGACTTAAAGAGCATAGCGATCTGTCGCAGCTTCTCCTGAGTATTTGACAAGGGAACAGGGATTGCTGGAGCCACATGGTCTTCAGGTACAGTATTGGCGGGGATCCCCTGTTGTCCTTGTGGGTTTTGGATATTTATCCCTTATGGTTCCTCCTGATTCGGCAGCTGCTCACTCTCTTGCTGATTGTCAGTTTTTATAGGGACGTTATTGTTAGTATCGTCCGGTTGATCTTCAGATGTGTTACGAGCGTTCGTCGTGTTACTCCTTGCTCCGTTACGGGCGCTCTTCCTTGGGCGAGCCATATGTCGATCGAATAATTAACCTAGCCCCTCGGTGGGCGCCAACTGATTTTAACCGTTTTTCGTTGGGTTAGATTAAATCAATGATTTATGTTTTTGGGATCAATTTAAGTATATGCTATAGGGCTTTGTTACTTTATTCCGGATGGATCAATCTCAAGGAAAAACAATTACATAAAGAACATTCAGTAATCAAGACGATGAATATGTAAATAGTATAGCAAAGGCTTTTCTATATATCAAATTGCCAAAGTAAGTAGGCATAAACTCTGGATGTAATTTCGTACGTAATACAATGTTTAACTAGGTATTTATATGACATTAACCCTAGTTTTACAAGGAAACATACTCCTAATTGGACTAGGCATAGTAATCCTTAATGGACTCGGACACTGCTCTTGGTCGCCAAGGTTTGATAATGCAGATCGGACCTGGCAGTCTCTTTAATGAATTAGACTCCTGGTTGGTCCGAGCGTATATGGACTAGTTGTTTCGATTATTATAAGGGTGCGAAATAGCCCCCATCAGAACCATTAGTTAGATCCAGCTTGTTAAGACCTCCTTAAGCAATTCTTTGATATATGAGGCAGTGACAAATCTGTATGCTTTAATAAGGACGATTGTCTCTTCTATTAGTCCGGTAGATTTCTTGGACTCCAAGAGGAAAGCTGGATTCTATGTCGTCAGGCTCTTATTTGTCATCAAAACGATCAACTATTTTGTCTTCCTGCTTATAGATCATTTATTTTTGGTAGAAGTAATTATTCTTCGTTGTAAATCTCCTTTTCTTAATGATTATGTTCGTCGGTCGAGCATTCTTCGTAAAGTTCCAAGTTGTCTCTCAATGAATCCACTGGAACGTATATGGATTTTCCATTCTGGTCGTTTCGAGCTTGATACTTCATTCTCATCGAGTAGTTTTATCGACAATCCTAGCGCCGTTCCAACTTACTCGCATTAAATTCGGGAAGTCAAAAGTCGTATTCTTTTCCCTTGATCAGATCTCTATCTAACCATAGGATTGACTTAAAATTTCCCTATAAATAAACATTCAATTTTTTTAGCATAACTACCCACACCGTACGAAATGGAGATATCAGTTTCTTTGGGTTTTATTTTGCCCAGTGATCCCATAATTTTCAAAAAGTCACATTATCGTGATCCATTATCTTATAACAACTCAAACATCATTTGCCTTGTACTGACACGTCCCTATTGATGCCCTACCTAGTACTTACGGGTCCCATGTGGCCTCAGCTTTTGTCTTCATGGGGTTGAGGTCCATGGTATTTGTTTGCACATGGATGGTTCATACTTACCAGGCATCCCTGTTCTTGGATGTTACCTCCGGAGTGATAGAACGCCGGGGTGTGCTGGTAAATTTTCACTTTCGCGATGGTGCTCGCGAGATCCTGCTTTGGACGAACAACTGGAGCAATCTCTCAAGCGGGAGCTCGTTTTGGTCGAATGACCGCTACAAGCTATTTGACTTGCAATGGCCGTTCTATCTAAAGGGAGGATCGATCTTCAGAGTCTGGTCATCGAATCAAAGAAGTCGACCATCCTGAGCAGCATGCTTCTTAGGTGGTCGAAGAGAAACGTCGAGGTACCAGGAAGGAGATTGATGTTTCCGTGGACATTGTCGTGAAAAACTCCGATCTATAGAATAGGATTTTCCTCTTTTGTATTTGTAATGATATGTAAATCGGAAAAAAATGTTCTTTGTATTCAGAATAATAAAACTTTATTCTTTATATCCTTTACCTTCATAAGCTTGTTCTTGCTTTGATTTCTTTTTCGATCTATGCTTAGGTTTTTACCAATACTCGACTCTAACCTGTTTAATCGTAGTTTTTTTAGGTCAATGAGTGTATATCGAGCGGATCGATTTTACTCATTTATGTACTTAGGTTTTTTACCAATAATTGGCTTTAACCGTCGTTTTTGGAGAGCGATGAGTGTTTATCGAGCGGATCGATTTTACTCAGTTTTTTATGAATTAGGTTTTTTATTGGCTTTAACCTTTTTAGTCTTTATTTTGGAGATCGATGAGTGTATATCGAGCGGATTGATTTTACTCATATTTTTTGACTTAGGTTGTTTACCAATTATTGGTTTTAACCTTTTTAGTCTTTATTCTGGAGATCGATGAGTGTATATCGAGCGGAACGATTTTACTCAAATTTTTTTGACTTAGGTTGTTTACCAATTATTGGTTTTAACCAGTAAGTCCTTGTGTTGTTTGGAGAACGAGGAGCGTCTATCGAGCGGATCGATTTACTCAACTCTGTGACTTAGGTTGTTTACCAAATATTGGTTTTAACCTGTAAGTCAGTCATTTTTGGAGATCGAGGAGCGTCTATCGAGCAGATCGTTTTACTCAACTCTGTAACTTAGGTTGTTTACCAAATACTGGTTTTAACCTGTAAGTCAGTCGTTCTTTGGAGATCGATGAGTGTATATCGAGCGGATCGATTTTACTCAAAATTTTTTGACTTAGGTTGTTTACCAATTTGATCTTACGCGATTTCGTGTGTTCGATCAAGGGTGGGAAGTAACACAATAATAACAATAATAAAACAATAGCAAAGACCAATGTAATTGTATTCGAATTGAATGAGTACAAATACAAATATTTAAGGGTCCTATTCGAGCATTATTGGATGCCGTACAAGCTAGAGGGCGAAATACATATGAGAAAGCCTATACTGATATTCTCCGGTAAACCCGAGCGGCATTCTCAAAGCTAGTGCGCCTTGGAAGTTGTGTCCAGTGTAATAAATGCATGGAGTATTTATAGCCAAATTGGAGGGCTTGGGCCTGGGCTCGGCCCAATAGTGTCCTTCGATCTCTGGTTTTGTTATGTGCTAGGAACAATCATCTTCAGGCTTTGGTTCGGCTCTTGGTCCCTGGGGACAGGGTTCGGTGTTATTCGAACTGCGTTGAGGCTAGAAAGACAGGGGATCCGAATTACCCCTCATCAATACTCCCCCACTTCTCGAGTGCGAAGCGGAGCGAGCGCTCGAAGAAGTACAAAATACGTCCCATGCTACAATGAGACGAGCCGTTCAGAATGTCTTTAGGATATGCCTCGTTAAAAACCTAACTCGGAAAAACCCACTGGGATAAAAACCGAGCTAGGGAAAAAGAGTGCATATACTAGAAAACATACATCGGCGTGTTCTGAAGTTACCCTTGTCAGAGGATGTTGAAGTAATAATATCCTTTTTGGTTCCAAGATGCGTTGTTCGATCCCTAGATGGATGCTTTCCCGAATTTTCGGTTATAATAAGGAGGGCCCCCGAGATCCTTAGGGATAAATTGCAAGGACAAATTCCGCAATTCTAGAAAATGAAGGATCAAAAAGGCTATTTTGAGAGGGATAACCCAAAGTTTTTACCCTTGGTAAGATCAACCGTCGCGGTTACTCGGGGACCTCTTTACAATTTTACCTTTTTAACCTCGTATATATATGTTGACCCGTTGAAAAATTACTTCCATGTTATATTTTCTCTTGAGCTCGAAGTGTTTGAATCGAAAAGGTAGTTACTTTAGTACATTCATTTCCAAATTCATAATGTCAAGTTCTAGAAGTTCAAAGGGCAAGAATAAGGTCGAAGAGAGTCAAGAATCTGATCCTCTGTTAAAGCTCGTTGATGATTACGAAGATGGAGAATTCCATCCAGGAGGCGAGAATGATGATCCGAGCGAGGATCTCGAAGAAAATGAGGTTGAAAAGCGCAGCATCGGTGAGGGTGCCTTTGGCAGAATTTTCAAACCCAAACTCACCTCTGAGGTCATGACCTCGAACACGTCAGAACTTCCTGCTAAAGAAACCTCCTGTTATTTTACGAAGAAAGATCGTGTTTATCTTGAGACGGGATTTGGGAAATATCTTCCGAAAGGGTTTTCGATCGTCATTCCTTCTTATTCCGACCGTGCTACTGAGCCCCCAGCTGGCTGTCAATCGTTTTACGAGGGCCAATTCTCCTATGGTCTACGTATTCCATTCATTCCCCTTATCAGAAATGTCCTTTCTTTCTTTTCGCTGTCCCCCGCTCAACTTCTCCCGCACTCCGTTGCCTACATAGTGGCATTCAGTGCTCTCATGGAGGCAAAAGGGGAAGAGGCCTCTTTTAGTAATTTCTGGCACACTTTCCGAATGGAATTGAATAAGGGCTCCAATGCGGGGTTTGTATCCATTTTCCAGCGGTCGAAGCGACCCTTTCTTACTAAGATATCAACAAAGAAGAGTATAGGCTGGAAGAGGAGATTCTTCTTCGTGAAAGGTCCTGATGTTCCTGTGTCGGAAGGTAGTTCAAAGACTAGACCGTATCGATGGGATGGTGCAGATTCTTGGTCGTATGGATCTCGTAAGATCAGAGAAAAGCTCAGACAACGTCTTTCCGACGAATTTCTCGAACAAATGCGATCCAATCCCTACTATACCAAGTCCCTAATTCAAGAGGGCGTTTTACGATTGGCTGGGTTGAGCCGCTGTGATTACCCTGCCCCGGCGATTAAGTACCCTAGCCAATCTTCCGAAGGATCCCTCCTGCGAACCTCTAGTGCTCCTACCCTTGCTCCTCTTTCTCTGGGTATGCTTCTTATCTTTAACTTACTTTTGGGTTTTATTAAACAATTTTCCTTGTTTAAACTCGTGCCCGATTCGTATTATCCTCGCAGGTCGACTTGTTGAGAGTTTTCGAGTATCCCCTGCCGGCTTGGTCGGAGATAAACAATTTTATTTCGACCCATTACCTTACGCTTCCGAAAGAAGAACAGACGCAAGTAACTTAGGTGGGAATCCAGTTGTCATACCATCTTTGATTCCTGACTTAAGAGGGGTTGGCACTATGAGTTCTTTGAATTCTGCCACGTCCGGACCTCTTCGATCGTTATTCTCCCCTGATACTTCCGCTCTTTCGTCTGTCGGCTACAGTCAACATTCCTGGAATCGGATTCAGGGTATTCAGGAATACGAGAAGCTTCTGGGCCAGAAAAGAAATGCCGAACACCCAGGGCCTTCGAGGAGGATAAAACCCTTTGGCGTGAGTTCTGCTTCTGTCCCTTGTCGGGAAGGTAGGTCGGAGCCTGATGTGGCAGACTTTATGGATGAGCATTTTCGTAGTAGCAGAACTGCTGGATATCCTGAGGATGGTACCATTATGACTGATCTGGATATGAATGGGGAGAACGAATTCGATAAAGCCACTAGAATCTTTATGGCTAGTCGGTTTAAACGGGATATCCTGCTTCATTCCATCAAAGGGGATTTTGAGGTTTTGAGTGATTTCTCCAGAACGTATCATGAAGTAAATACTCGTCTTTTGACTATGTTCTTTCTTTAGAATTCTTAGCCTTACTGATACTCGAAAATGTCTTGTAGGTAGGGGACTTATTCGCCCTTCAATCCTATCGTTTGGCGTTATTAGAGCAGGAATCGCAGGACGCTCATGATGCATATGCCCAGATTTTTGCTGATAACCAGGCCATTCGATCTCAGCTGGTGGAGAGTCAGCGAGAATTGTCCCAAGTAAAGAAGGAGCTTGAGAAAGCGAATACGAAGCATTCTTCCTCAGTAGAAGAGGACTTGCTCGCATCCGTTAAAGAGAGAAGTGCCCTTGAGGAGGAGCTAAAGAAGATAAAGGTTGAACTCGAGCTAGCGAAACAAGACTCCGAGCGTGCATATGCCCAAGGCCGGGAAGAAGCCGAGATCCCTGCCATACGAGAGTTCCTGGAATCCCCTGTCTTGGACCCCTTAGTTCAAAGGAAAATGGGAGAAATCCTTCAGACGATCTTTTATAAAGGGGTTCAACAATTGGTCGCGGCCAAGAAGATTCCGGATGATATGGATGAGTACTTTAAGCACATGAACCCTTTTAAGAACGCTGAAGGAAAGGATTACAAAGCTTCCTCTCTACCCAAGATGGATACTAATTGGAAAAATCATCGCTTTGCCCCCTTAGTCGAGGAGTATGGCATTCCGATGCCTAACCCTGATGTGCTCGAGCGTTTCACCGACTATCCTCCCGTGTCGGAGGAAAAAGGCGAAGATGTCAACATAGGCGATGTATCGGATAAAGAAGGCGATCGAACTTTTGACCAAACCGAGTAATAGCTCCGCCTGACTTTCTATTTAGTGAGTTATCGGAGCCGATCGTGCTGGGAGGGGCGATTCATAGTTTTGTAGTTAGGAACTAATCGTGTATACCCATGTAACTCATTTTTGTAAACGGATTTGTTTCTTTTCTGATCTGACTGCTGTAACTTGTAAATTCCGATCTTACTAATATCCAGTTACCATTTTAATTTTCAAGGTTCGATAACTTTATGCTCGGATATTTGCCCTTTCCATACGGGATTTCTCTTTAAAGGTTGCGTCGATCCATTATCGTAATCATAGGGCGTAGTGTCTATAAATATTAGGGTTTCTTTTCATTATTCATACGACATCTTGCTTATAGAGATCGGAGCTTTTTGCCATATCTTCTGCCTTCTTCGAATCCCTTTAAGGGTAATAGTCCGAACCGTAGGTCCCAAATCCGCTTATCATGGAAAACGTATTAGGGAAGGCTATCGATCCCAGATCGTTATTTGGCGGTTCGAAAAATAAGAATCCGAGCAAGGAGCAAAAAGTTGCCAAGGTGGCCAAAACCTCCAAATCTTCTTCCAAGACCTCTGTGTCTTCCCCAAGAGCTCCTAAAGGGGAAGACAACAAGAAAGAGAAAAACACTTCTTCAAAACAAAACAAGGGCAGCTCTAGCAAGTCGATTTCTGACAAGGAGCTCGAGGCTACGCTCGGGGGTTCTTCCCCGAAAGTTGTCGATCCTTCAAACAAAGATCCCGTGAGAGAAAATACTTATGTCCCTTCTTCGAACAAAAGGCCTTATTCTGACGGGACCACTCCCATTGAGGCTTTACAAAATCTTGCCATTGGTGGTAAATCATCTCCCGATACTTCGACCGTTCCTCCCGCAGGGAATCTCAGCAAAAAATCCAAGTTAGATCTTGGCGGAGGGGCCTCTGCTGATGCTTCAGGAATTGATAATCCTCTCCGACCTCTTGTCGATTTTTCTCCTCCAAAAGTTGCTTCTTCCCTGCACGAGGAGTCGAAGGATGGATCTCCTTCTAAGGTTGATCCCATGGGTAACTTGCTGCAAGCTAACTTTACTTCTTCAGAGACTGATATTCCCAAGGAGAGAAACGCATCCAAGGAGAGGAACATAGAAGAGTTGTTTGAGTCTGGGCAGCACTTCCTTTTTCAGGTGTGCATTTATTTATTCTTCCTCTCTTCTTTTTTTTTTTTTTTTTTTTTTTTTTTAGCGCTGTTGATCCTTTTAACAGGCCGGTCAAGACTTTATTGAGCTTAAAACATTTGCTGAGCGGGAGACCAATCAACGTACTGCCATCTCTCTCGAGCTGGAGGAGAAGAAAGTTGAGTTCGAGCGTGTCCTCGCAGAGAAGCTTGCTTTAGAGAGGGAGAAGACTGCTAACGAGCGTGGAGAAGAGATCCATAAGCAGCTGAACGAGAAAATCGAAAAACTGAAGAGCCTTCACGAGCAGGAGAAACAAGATTTCATACGTCGAGAGAAGGAGGCTTATGATCGTGGATTCGAAGCAGGATATGAGGTTCGTAGCGCTGAGCTTCGAAAGATTCTTTCTGATAATAAGCTTGTTTAGATGTTGTCTCCAATTTACCCGGGCTTGTAATATGTCCATACTGTTTTTACTTGTGCAACCATGAATAATTTTCAGATATTTTATTTCCTATGGCTTGTAATACTATGGCTTGTAATACTTTACTTTTCTTCTCGAATCGTATGTTCCCCTTATGTGCTCTTTCTTTGATCATGCTTTAGTTTGCCTTCTCAATTTTTCGACCTTTGGCGTAGTAATTCCGCTTATTTTCCAAAAGTAATATCACTTTCTCTTCCCGGCGAATATCTCAGGAGTCGCGACAACCTTTTGATCTCGACCGTTTCTTTTGTTTTCTGATAGCCGTTGGATTTTTGAGAATAGTATATATAAATGGGGCTCTTCGTTTAGTATTCTTATAACATCTTTCGAAAACAGATTCCTTCGATCATGCTGATTAGAAGACCTTGTTGCATGATTCAATGTTTCGAAATCCGGGTTGGGAGTTATATTGCGCATCATAGTAAAATTTATACTTCTATCTCGACTAGGGTATCTGCAGGCGAACGCTATTTCAACCTTGAAGGCCGATAAGCTTTATTGCTGACCATCCACGACCCCAATGGCCCATGGCCTTTTTGTGGTTTAGGGAGACTCTGGCGTCAAGTTTTTCGAGGGTATGATGTAACTTGCTAGGTTTTCTTTTGAAAACGTTTCGGGTAGTGACTCGGAGATTGACGTCCTTCATTAAATGTTCTTGTTTCTCCCGGGAAAGAGATGTATTGCCCTTCTCCTTTTCGAAGAGGTACGGCCATAGTCGAAGATTCGTTGGCTCGATGGGCGTTTCTTGGTCGAGTAAGGACATTATCGTCCGCCGAAAATTTCATAGGATCGGCCAGTTATGAAGATGTAATAGGGGTTGATGTCTTTGTATCTTGCAATTGCATCATGTGTCAAGCTCGGAAAATACTTTTTATCGATCTTTACGACGGCTTTACTTATCCTTAGGCCGATTACCGACAATGCTCTCTTCACATGATGTATTTAGATATTTTTTTTTTTTTCGAAATAGTTTCTGTATTTTCGGGAATCGTAACGGTCGGCGCATTTACTGCTTATATCTCAGCCGTTTGTATCATCAAATCTGAGTCGTTAATTGCTTTTTTCTTCCACTATATATAGTTCCATTGTTACCTTTAAATTTAATGTTTCCGTAAGATTTCTGATCGGCTTTATGATTGAGATTTTACTCTCTCTGGCCATAATGTTTCGTTTATTATCTCCGACTGAACTGTTCGAGGTTCTCCTTCGAACTATCTTCCTTCATAAATTTTGCTATCTTTTGATGGCAACTTATTTTGATTAGGGTATCGGCAGGCGAAAGTAATTGCGACTGGGGTACCGGCAGGCGACCAGCTCTCTCTGATTCCAACCATTCGAGACTGGTTCGAACTCCTGTATCCTGTCGATCCACCCAGTCGGATAGTGGGTCAACTGCTGGGGAAGTTTTCACGCACTCAATATCCACTTCTTCAAGATGTTCTTTGAAGAATGTTACCTCCGAGATTGCGTGGAATAATTTTTCTAGGGGTTGCTTCACTATTTCTCGACCTGGACCGGTGTGGAGCAAGTAGTGAGGAAGTGATGGATGAAGGGTAGAAGCGTTGTTCTAGCCCAGTCTTACTCCTTCGATCACGGAGAGAATCTAGTGTAGGATTAATTTGTAATAGGGTTGCACTAAATGTAAAGCCTTTGCTCGACTTTTCTTATCATTGTAATTTCGAACTCTTTTGTAACTGTTTGGAATGTCATGAATAAGATATTTATTTCTTTTATCATCCTTCCTTATTGTCCTGTAGAATTGTTTCCGTATACCGTCATCGAGCATCAATTCTTCTGTCTTAAAAATATGAACAAGCGCTATTTTTTACCATATTTGATAAATATTTAGCTGATAGATGACATCCGACATTCCTCAATTTTGAGTATAACCTGTATGGGGCTTTTATTTCCCCGTCAAATATATAATAATTAAGAGATCGAATAGAAGAATTAAAATGACCTTTGAGTAACGATCTTAATCTGAGGGGCCAAATTCCCTAGTCGGACAAATATTCGTGAAGTAATAATCGAAATAGGGTCTTGATCGATCTTAAATAATAATTTTGATTTTAGGCGTCAAGATGATGGCTATTAGCCTTAGACGAATGGATAATTTACGGAGAGATAATAGAATAGAATGCTGGTTGATCTAGGTTGATCGAGGATAATAATTTCGATCTAAGGGGCGTAACAATGGCTTTCACCCTTAGTCGTTTTCAGAGCATTTTTAACCCTTGGGTCATAGCAGAGGCTTTCACCCTTTAATAATTTCGATCTAAGGGGCATAGCAGAGGCTTTCACCCTTAGTCGTTTTCAGAGCATTTTTAGCCCCTTGGGTCATAGCAGAGGCTTTCACCCTTTAATAATTTCGATCTAAGGGGCATAGCAGAGGCTTTTACCCTTAGTCGTTTTCAGAGCATTTTTAGCCCTTGGGTCATAGCAGAGGCTTTCACCCTTTAATAATTTCGATCTAAGGGGCATAGCAGAGGCTTTCACCCTTAGTCGTTTTCAGAGCATTTTTAGCCCCTTGGGTCATAGCAGAGGCTTTCACCCTTTAATAATTTCGATCTAAGGGGCATAGCAGAGGCTTTTACCCTTAGTCGTTTTCAGAGCATTTTTAGCCCTTGGGTCATAGCAGAGGCTTTCACCCTTTAATAATTTCGATCTAAGGGGCATAGCAGAGGCTTTTACCCTTAGTCGTTTTCAGAGCATTTTTAGCCCTTGGGTCATAGCAGAGGCTTTCACCCTTTAATAATTTCGATCTAAGGGGCATAGCAGAGGCTTTCACCCTTAGTCGTTTTCAGAGCATTTTTAGCCCCTTGGGTCATAGCAGAGGCTTTCACCCTTTAATAATTTCGATCTAAGGGGCATAGCAGAGGCTTTCACCCTTAGTCGTTTTCAGAGCATTTTTAGCCCCTTGGGTCATAGCAGAGGCTTTCACCCTTTAATAATTTCGATCTAAGGGGCATAGCAGAGGCTTTCACCCTTAGTCGTTTTCAGAGCATTTTTAGCCCTTGGGTCATAGCAGAGGCTTTCACCCTTTAATAATTTCGATCTAAGGGGCATAGCAGAGGCTTTCACCCTTAGTCGTTTTCAGAGAATTTTAGCCCTTGGGTCATAGCAGAGGCTTTCACCCTTTAATAATTTCGATCTAAGGGGCATAGCAGAGGCTTTCACCCTTAGTCGTTTTCAGAGCATTTTTAGCCCTTGGGTCATAGCAGAGGCTTTCACCCTTTAATAATTTCGATCCAAGGGGCATAGAGAAGGCTTTCACCCTTAGTCGTTTTCAGAGCATTTTTAGCCCTTGGGTCATAGCAGAGGCTTTCACCCTTTAATAATTTCGATCTAAGGGGCATAGCAGAGGCTTTCACCCTTAGTCGTTTTCAGAGCATTTTTAGCCCTTTGGGTCATAGCAGAGGCTTTCACCCTTTAATAATTTCGATCTAAGGGGCATAGCAGAGGCTTTCACCCTTAGTCGTTTTCAGAGCATTTTTAGCCCTTTGGGTCATAGCAGAGGCTTTCACCCTTTAATAATTTCGATCTAAGGGGCATAGCAGAGGCTTTCACCCTTAGATAATAGGAGACTGAGACAAATACGAATAGAATAACAGAGATTGATAATATCAGGGAGAGATGAATGAGTATGAGCAAAAAGTTTCCATTGATAACAAAGTTTCATAAAGTTTCCATTGATAACAAAGTTTCATAACTATTGATGAAATTAGTTTCCATTGAATATGTAACTCTGATCGAAATACATTTTGACGAGAAAATAGTCTTCTGCAATCATGAAAAAAGATGAATCATGGAAAAATAATCAGTGGTGAATAACCCAAATATCCTCATGCCTTTGTCGAGAAAAATCTTTGTCTATAGGTTCCCAATTTCGGTAAGTTTGATTTTTTCAAAATGGTTCCCGTTTTACAGGGAATCGCAACGGTCGACAAATCTTGTCCATTCACTTCGCAATTTATACGCCGTTGGATTCTTTTCTGTTTTCGGCTATAAAAGGCTGGCCTATTGTTGAAATCATCTCATTCGTTGCATCGAGAATTTACCTATCTGATCATGGTGGTCAAGGCGACTATTCGATTAGTTCAACTGTTTGAGTTCGGACTTCGAACAATCTTTAAGAGTGACAGTCTTCTCACCCGACCTCGCTTAGAATATCGTCAGGCAAATACAATCTCCATCTTGAAAGCCAATATGCCCGATTCACGAGGTCCACAGGCTGTTGCGCAGGTCTTCGATTAGGGACCTGTTGCTACAATGCATTTAGGAAGACACAGCAGAGAGCGAGCTATCCAGAATATAGTCACTCGATAAGCCATGTGCTCGCCCTTTTGTCCTCGGAAGATCGTAAATAAAGTTAAAAGCCTGCGGGTCCTAAGGAGATTCCATACTTGGAGCCAAATTATTCTGAATAAGCAATAGGAGGAAAGACCAAAAATTTCATAGGATTGTAGAAAATAATAGCGTTCTGATGTAATATAGAGGCTTGAGCTATGCTCGATATGTACTTCCCACATCTTGTATTTTTCGAACTAATATAATACAAATATATTTCTTCTTCGATTTGATCTCCCATGACTCCCTTTAATCTTAATATCAACAAAGAAATAATCAAATAGCACTTGCTTGGTCGAGTAATAGAATAATATTTCCGTGGACCTGTCGAATTTCTACAGTCGCATAATCTTCAGGTTTGAGAGTTCTGTTCGACTGAACCGATCGTAGTTATTCCTAGTCGAACAGCGTTTTTTGTCTGCAAAGGTGTCTGAATAAATTGAACTTGAATCCAAAATATTAATCTTCAATAATAATGCTATGAGCATGTCTTGAATATCATAATTCTCCTATATGCCCTAATGAACCATGTGTCCTTGTTACCAAACAGGGCCCTATTTCTCGGGAAACGTAACGGTCATTCCATTTATTACGGACATCAAACCACTCGTAGCCAGTTATCTGGGCCGTTGATTTAAAACCCCTTACCGCTATAAAAAGGTCCCTTCGTGTATACAACACTTCTCACTTTTTCCTTATGCTCCATCCGATCACCATGGGTCGAGTTTTAGATTTGATTCATACTTTTTCCAAGATAAAGGAGTTTGAGATTAGACTCAGAACCCTGTTTTTCGATCTTAGCTCCTTTAGCATAAGCTTTTTCGCTTAGAATATCGACAGGCAAAAGAAATTGCGCCTAGAATACCGGCAGGCAACCTGTTTTCCCAGACATATCTTGTCTGTGACGGGTTAGAATTCCGATCTTCTGGTGCAGTACCCGATCGGGCAGATGGTTACTCCGAGAGGAGTTCTTTAAATCTGAGGCACCAGCTTCCTCGAGGGCTTTCTTACGAGATAGGTCCTTCGAGTTCCTTTGGAGCGCCTCTGCTGGGATAACCCTCTGCTGCACCTATTCGGATTAACCTGTAAATAATGATTGAGGATTTCAATCATTATTTACAGATGAAGACCTAAGGTCGGTCTGAATCCCCGAAGAAGAGTTTTGATCCGGCTTTCATCCTGTACGAAGACGGATGTGCGACACGTGGCTAGTGATGATCATGAAGAATCACTGCTGAGTTCTGCATCTGGAGCGGTCTAATAGGGACGATGACCGAATATGTATCAGGATAGACTTACTCGCAGAACTTGTAATAGTGTAGGAGTGATTGTACTATATCTTTTGAGCTCGGAATTGATTCGAGGCTTTTCTTTGTAATTTATCTGAAGAATTTGAATGATAAAGCTTTCATTCTTTAATCGAATTTCACCATTTAATCTTCCTTTTATTGGTCGAACGACTGCTGATATTTAGCTCCGACTCATAATTTGTTGCCGTTGTTCAAATATTCCAATCATCCCAATCGAATCGAGAAAAATATAGGTAATTTATAAGTAATGTATACGCATTATACAACTGAAACCAAAGATAGCTGATTCGAGGAATTTTTTCTTTTGAAAATAATAATAAATAAGATGATCGAAAAAATAAATTCCGACCATCGATGAGCTCTGATTGCATAGATTTTCTAAGTCTACCACGCTAATAATGATCGAAGAAAATGGTTCCTTTATGGAAAACAAATCCATGAATAGATGAACGGTGCAATCATAGATCCGACCATTATCCTTAAGCTTTTCGCTGGCATACATATTTCTCCTCGTAGTAGGCATATTTCGATCTAATACTCGAATAAGGCCCCATGGTGGGCGCCAATTGATCTTACGCGATTTCGTGTGTTCGATCAAGGGTGGGAAGTAACACAATAATAACAATAATAAAACAATAGCAAAGACCAATGTAATTGTATTCGAATTGAATGAGTACAAATACAAATATTTAAGGGTCCTATTCGAGCATTATTGGATGCCGTACAAGCTAGAGGGCGAAATACATATGAGAAGGCCTATACTGATATTCTCACGAGCATTCTCAAAGCTAGTGCGCCTTGGAAGTTGTGTCCAGTGTAATAAATGCATGGAGTATTTATAGCCAAATTGGAGGGCTTGGGCCTGGGCTCGGCCCAATAGTGTCCTTCGATCTCTGGTTTTCTTATGTGCTAGGAACAATCATCTTCAGGCTTTGGTTCGGCTCTTGGTCCCTGGGGACAGGGTTCGGTGTTATTCGAACTGCGTTGAGGCTAGAAAGACAGGGGATCCGAATTGCCCCTCATCACAATTATTGGTTTTAACCAGTAAGTCCTTGCGTTGTTTGGAGAACGAGGAGCCTCTATCGAGCGGATTGATTTTACTCAACTCCGTGACTTAGGTTGTTTACCAAATATTGGTTTTAACCTGTAAGTCAGTCGTTGTTTGGAGATCGAGGAGCGTTTATCGAGCGGATCGATTTTACTCAACTCTGTGACTTAGGTTGTTTACCAAATATTGGTTTTAACCCTTTGAATCTTTGATTCGGCTAATAACTCATAACCATTGATTGTATTTCAAAATAATTCTTAAGCAAAAGCTTTTATTGCCGCAAATAGTTCGAAAAAGTTTAAACAAAATAAAAATAATTAAAAAAATTAATAAGGATAACTACTAGGATTCATCTTCCATACTATATTCTCAGGTTGACCGTGTTCCAAGTCCTCGGTAGGGATGTTCCGTCCAATTGTGCAATTTTGTATGAACCTTTCTTTCCCACACCAATAACGATGTATGGTCCATCCCAATTTTGTTGCAATTTTCCTACGTGCTTGGACACCTCTACTTTCTTCAGTACTAAGTCCCCTTCTTTGAAGGTTCGTATGCGCACCTTTTGGTTATAGGCTTTTTCCATATTCCATTTAGCGACCTGCAATCGTATCACAGCTTTTTCTCGTAAGGCTTCGGTTAAACCGACATCTTTTTCCCTGGCCTTTTCATTTTCCTCGCTATCGTACATCTCGATCCTCGGTGTAGGTACTAATGTTTCGACTGGAATTATAGCCTCCGAGCCGTATATCAGACTGAATGGGGTCTCGCCGGTTGAGGCCTTGACAGTTGTTCGGTTGGCCCAAAGTACTCCGGGGAGTTCATCCAGCCATCTTCCCTTGGCTGCCCCCAATCTTTTCTCCAAGGATTTTATTATTTCACGGTTTGCTACTTCAGTTTGTCCGTTCGCTCTATGGTGTCCTACCTAGGTGATGTTTTGTTGAATTCCCAATTTAGAGCACCATTCCAGTACTTGTTTTCCCGCGAATTGAGTTCCATTGTCAGAGATTAGGATTCGTGGGATGCCAAATCGACAAACTATGAATTTCCATAGGAAATTAATTACTTGAAATTGCGTTATCCGGGCAAGAGCGACGCATTCTAGCCATTTGCTAAAATATTCGACAGCGACTAGAACATAAGCTTTCTTAGACTTGGCTACCTGGAAAGGTCCCACAATGTCAATTCCCCATTGATCAAACGGCCAGCACACAGGTATCGGGTGCATGTTTTCGGCTGTTTGATGGCTTATATTAACGTGAACTTGGCAATGATGACATTTCTGCACATATTGAACGGCATCCTTGTTAAAAGTAGGCCAATAGTTTCCTGTTCGGAGTCATTTCAAAGCTAAGGCCCTGGCTCCACTGTGGTTCCCTGTCTCCCCTTCGTGTATTTCGCGAAGTATATCATAGGTTTGTGGGTCGGAAATGCACTTTCGTAGAACTCCGGATACCAATCTTCTGTAGATTTTTCCATCTAACATTGTGTATTTTGGTGCTCGATATTTTATTTTCCGAGCCTCATTTAGGTCATGCGGCAGATCTCCTTCCCGAAGGAAATCCATCATTGGAGTCATCCGATTCTTTTCTGTAACTTCGATTTCCATCATTCCAGCGATGGGTATGCTGTCAATGTCAATTGCCGGGGTATTTGAGATCAACCAATTGATTACTCTTTCTGTTTTGCCATCTCGCGATCCTGTGAACCTAGAAAGTTGATCTGCCCATTTGTTTTGCGATCGCGGAACGTTCTGTATTTCGAAATTCTCGAATTTGCCAGTTAATTCTTTTACTTTGGCGAGGTACTTGACCATGTTGAATTCCTTCGCCTCGTATTGACCTTCAATTTGTCTTTGTACCAACTCTGAATCAGTTAATACTTTGAGGCTTTTAATGTTAGCTTTAATCGCCATTTCCATTCCTGCAATTAATGCTTCATAGTTTGCTTCGTTGTTAGTCACCAAGAAGTCTAGGGTAATGGCATAATTTATATCTTCATTATTTGGGCCGGTAAAATTGATTCCAGCTCCGCCTCCCTCTCTGCTCGAGGCACCATCGACGTGCGTTAACCAGGTGTGATTTTATACAATCAAAATATCGTTATCGCGATCGGTCGAGTCGTTGGTTTCTCGTATTGAGGTCGGAGTTTCGAATAGGAAGTCGGCCAGAACTTGAGCCTAAATAGCGATTCGCGGCTTATATTCAATTTTGAATTGTCCTAGTTCGACCGCCCACTTAATCAATCTTCTAGAGGCTTTCGGCTTCGCCAAGACTTGTCTTAACGGTTGGTTTGTAAGCATAACAATTTTATAGGTTAAAAAATATGGTCGGAGTTTGCGTGCTGCCACCACTAAGGCCAAAGTAAATTTCTCTATTTCCAAGTAATTGTTCTCCGCTCCTTGTAGTAACTTACTTAGGTTGTAAACAGGCTTATGTTCAGTGCCTTCTATCTTTACCAAGACCGAACTAATGGCAACTGCAGAGATAGATATATAGATGTATAATGATTCACCTTCAGTTGGCTTGGCTAACAATGGAGAAGAGGTTAAGTATTCCTTTAGTTGGTTGAATGCCTGGTCGCACTCTTCAGTCCATACAAAGTTTTTAGCCTTCCTTAAAGTTTGAAGAAAGGCAAACTTCTATCCGCTGATTTGGAGATGAATCTGTTCAATGCGACAATTTTTCCTACTAAGCTTTGTACTTGGGAAATTGTCTTAGGTGGTCTCATTTCTGTTATCGCTCGAATCTTTTCGGGATTGGCTTCAATCCCTCGTAGATGAACCATATATCCTAAGAATTTCTTAGATTTAACCCCAAAAGTACATTTTCCGGGATTGAGCTTCATGCGATATTTTCTTAGTATCTGGAAACATCGATCGAGGTACTTTACGAGGTCGGCTTCATTCATACTTTTGACCAACATATCATCCACGTATACTTCCATTATTTCTCCGATCAGCTCCCTAAACGTTAGGTTAACTAATCGTTGGTAAGTAGCACCTGCATTTCTTAGTCCAAACGGCATGACAATAAAGCAATATACACCCTGCTCTATCACGAAGGCAGTTTTCTCCTGGTCTCGCTCGTCCATATAGGTTAGATAGAAACCTTGAAAGGCGTCCATCATGCTGAAGATAGCGAAACCTGTTGTTGAGTCGACCAACAAGTCGATCCTCCGAAGAGAGTAAGGATCACGTGGACATAGTTTATTAAAGTCGGTGAAATCATTACACATCCTCCATTTATTATCCTTTTTATCCCCTTTTGCCACTAAGACAACATTGCACAACCATTCTGAGAAGTGTATTTCCCTGATTTGTTTAGCTTTGAGTAGCCTCTCTACTTCTGCTTTGATTATCTTGTCTTTTATTGGCCCATGATTCCTCTTCTTTTGTCTAGCTGGTTTCGCCATTGGATCAATTTTTAACGAATGAGTGATTATTCTTGGGTTAATGCCCTTAATGTCGTCCGCACTCCAAGCAAAGATGTCAACGTTATTCCTGAGAAAGTTTATCAACACTACTTCCCCTTCCGAACTGAGTTCGGCTCCAATCCTGGTCGTTTTTGAAGGATCTTCTTGTATAAGCATAATATCCTTGTGTTCTGGTGGGTTTATGGTTAAATCGACCGGCTCCTTCCCCTTCCGATCTACTCTATCAGTGCTATGGATCTCGACTTCGGCTTTTTCGATGTCGTCCTCAAGCCTTCTTTTAGCTGGGGTAAATGACTTGGATCGGTTCCCCAGTGTTAGGGAGGTGTTGTAACAATCCCATGCCATGCAATGATCATTTACTATTTCTCCGATCCCCGAGTCAGTTGGAAATTTTATCTTCTGATGGAATGTCGATACTACCGCTCGGAAGAGGTTGAGGCCAGTCGTCCTAGTATTGCATTGTATGCAAAGGGCGTCTCTATGACCAGGAACTTTATCATTTTTACTGCCCGTTGTGGTTTCTTTCCCAACGATACACTCAAATTTATAGTTCCGTAGGGGACTATTTCTGAGCCTCCAAATCCTACTAATGGAGTGGCTACTTTTTGAAATCTTAGTTCTCCCAAGTTCATCTGCGTCAAGACTTCCTTAGACATAATGTTAGCCGAACTTCCATTATCAATTAAGATCCTTTTAACATTGTAGTTTGCTATTTCAAGTGATACCACCATTGGGAAATCAGGGTTGTCTTCCTTCATATCCCAGACAATGTTCCTTGGTACTTCATTCTCATTAAAACTAATGAGTTGTTCTCTTGGTAGATTGCTATCTAGAGTCCATACTTCTTTTGGATATCTAACATTTCCCACTATTGACCTCGCGGTTCTACGGCGAGCATTACGACTGTCTCCCCCGACCGGTCCTCCAGAGATTGTATGGATGATGCCGTTAATTTGATCATGGTTCAATTCTTGCGGCGGACCATTGTTTGGGGACCTTCTTCTTGGGGTTCTTCTTTGATTATTAACTCGAGGACTCCTGCTTCTGTCTCTCTTGCTATTGTTTCGCTCTAGATAGTCGTCCAACTTTCCTTGTTCGATCAGTCTTTCAATTTCCGGCTTTAGGTGAAAACAGTCTTCGGTACGATGCCCTCGTGCACGGTGATATCTACAATATAGATTGTAGTTTCGAGCACCTGGCCTGGGCTGCGCAATTCTTTTTGCTGGCGGAATCCAATTGTTCCTTTCAATTACTACCAGGATTTCTTCAATAGGAACAATCAATCGGGGGTATTCTACCTGGTTTATTCGATTCCTGTTTGCTGGTTTGGCCAACCTTGATCTAGGATAGACGTTAGGTCTTTTATCCTGTACAATCCGACTATATTCTAGTCGTTGAAAAACTTTTCCTTTTCTGAAGGATCGATCGTAATCCATAGGTCTGCAAACAGGAGCCTTGTCTTTGCCGCCTCGTGCCGGTGGCGGGAGCTTTATTCCTATTTTTATCCTTGAAAGAGTTCATCTCTTCTTGAGTCATATATTTCGAAGCCAAGGTCATAGTATCCGCAAAAGTTCTCGGCTGCTTTCTACTTAGGGCATTCCCGAACTGCCTGTTTTTTGGTGAGATCGAAGAGGATGGAGATTATATAGTCAATGTTCGGGGAATCAATTTTTAATAATTCCTCGTTAAATACTGCCAACCAGTTTCACAAGGACTCTCCTTCTTGTTGATGAATGGTCCCAAGGTAGCTCATCGGTAGTTTCTGTCTTTTCTGGCTAGCGAATTGTTGAGTCAGTTTGTTGCATAACTCTTGGAAGCTGAATATGGAGTAGGTAGGTTGTTTCCCAAACCAATCCAAAACTAGTCCTTCAAATGTGGTAACCATCAGTTTGGCGGTGCATTCTGCCGAGTGAGCATATAAATTCATTATATTCGTAAAACTGAATATATAATCGTCGGGATCAGTGTTTCCGTCATATCTTGGCAGTCATCCCGGAACCTGCCCGGATGATTGAGCTTCTTTTATTTCCCTGCAAAAGGGAGAGGACGCTGGAAAGCTTTCTTGGACCTCTGTGCTCCTGGCCCATGGATTTTGAATGGTCCGTAGACGTTGCTCCAGACGCTCTTGTACCATCTTTTCAATTTCTCTTTCCGAGATGCGAACAGCTCTTTGTCGATTAGGGATTGCGTCCACAACGTCCTCATCAAGGGGAATAATGTTATGTTCCTTTGATCCTCGGCGGGTTGGTTGTGGCTTCATCCGATCAAATTTTCTCCGGATTCGCTCGTCGGTAGGTTTCGTATCGCTCCTTTGTAGACTGTTTAATGATCGATGTTCAGTCACAGGGCTATCTGCTTGATCTGACATTTGATCGACCTGCCTAGGAGCTCTCTGAACTGGATTTGCCCTTGTTGCTTTAGGGTCTCTGGGAACCTGCTCGGGAACCAGCAGTTCCCATGGGCATAGTGAGTTAAATAACATCGCGATCTGTCTTAATTTCTCCTGTGTTTCTGGCAGAGGAAAAAGGATCGTTCGGACCACAGGGACTTCTGATACTACATTGGCGGCGATCTCTTGATGTCCTTGAGAATTTTGGACCTGGTTCCCTTGACGTTTCTCTTGACTTGGTAGTTGATCGTTCTCTCGTTGGTTATTTTCATTGTTGACGATTGGGTTGTCATTAGTCGTATCGTTCTGCAAATCGTTCGACGTAATATGTGGATGAGTCGTGTTACTTCTTGCCTCGTTACGGGCTTTCTTCCTTGGGCGAGCCATTTGTCTATCGAATAATTAACTTAGCCCCACGGTGGCCGCCAACTGATTTAACCGTTTTTCGTATGACTTGATTAAATCAATAATAATGGTTTATGGGGTGTAATTATATAGTGATTATAGGGCCTAGTTACTTTATTCATGATGGATCAATCTCAAGAAAGAACAATATGTAAAATGCAATAAGAACATGAAACAGAGGATATTGAATATAGTATAGCAAAAGCTTTTCTATTAATTTGATATCAGATAGCCAGAGTATGTCGGCGGAAACTCTTAATCGTCGTCTCCCTCAATACAATGTTGAACATGGTATTTATATGATATTAACCCTAGATATAAAAGGAAACGTAATCCCACTAGGACTCAGGGTATTGATCCTTCTTGAACTCTGATTTCGATCTGATCCCGTGAATAGATGTCTCTAATCAGCTCGAGTGGCTGTCGGTGAATGAGCTTCGTGGTCGAACGGATCAAGTATCTTCTAGTCGCTCCGAGCGTTATAAGGGGTATAAAACAGCCCCCATCAAAACCAATTTTAGTAGAAAAAACCTAAGTATAAGTAAAACTGATTGGGTCGGTAAAAACTCATTGACCTCCTATTTCGAGCTATTAAAATCAATTTTGGAAAAAAATCTAAGTAGGAGTAAAACCGATTGGGTCGGTAAAAACTCATTAACCTCCTATTTCGAGCTACATAGGTTAAAACCAATTTTTGTAAAAAACCTAAGTATGAGTAAAATCGATTGGGTCGGTAAAGACTCATTCACTTCCTATTTCGAGCTACAAAGGTTAAAACCAATTTTTATAAAAAAAACCTAAGTATGAGTAAAACCGATTGGATTGGTAAAAACACATTGACCTCCTATTCCGATCTACAAAGGTTCAAACCAAATTTGGTAAAAACATAAGTTTGGGTAAAACCGATAGGGTCGCTAAAGACTCATCAATCTCCTCACTCGATCTACAAACCTTGCTACTAATATTGGTATTTATCTGAGCATATAGAAACGGTTAAACAAAAAGAAAGACAAATATACGACATTACAAAGATATAGAAAAATTCAGATTTTATTAATCCCAATATTTTTTTACAAGAATGGCTTAGATTTGATCTATACAAAAGCTAAAAAGATCTTATCTATATGATAAGTGATTCACGACAATATCCACGGAAACATCAACTCTCTCCCTTGTTGCCGACTAGATTCCACAACCATCTTCGAAGCATGCTGCACAGGATTGTCGACTTCTTTAGTTCGATGATCATGATCTGCCTGGTGTCGTATGATATCAATAATAGAGAATGCAGATAAATATAAGAGATAATGCGGGGTCAAATATGTATATTTCCGATCGTGTGTACAAATAATACAAATTGGGGGTCCTATTTGAGCGTTACAGGATGTCGTACAAGGTAGAGATTAAGTACAAAATAAAGTGACCTAATCTAACTTCCCGAGGATTCTCGGAGCAGTATGTTCGAGCAGGGAGCACCTGGGGAAGCATGTCTGGCGTCATAAATGCTTGTGGTATTTATACTTGAGGCGATGTGCTAGGTGAACCATCCGTAAGGATATACTTCTCGGCCCAAAAGCCTGGGCCTGGGGTCAGCCTAACAGTAAATTCGATCCTGAGTCTCCTTGTCAGTGATCGGATTGGGCTGGGATCGGCATCTCGTCATAGAGATCGGATTTCATGCTTTTTCGACTAGACCAGTCGTCCCAAAATAGAGAATTCAAAGTACCCCTCATCAATACTCCCCCACTTCTCGAGCGTAAGTGAAGCTGAAGCTCGGTGAAGTAAATGTTGGATATCTTGGAAACCTTAAAATGATTATCTGTTGTGAGATAAATGGCATTGTTCTTTCATCCTCATATGCAATTTGTAGCGGTTTGAGTTAATTGAATCTGTGAGTTGATCGAGTCTGTTTTGCAGTAACTGAGCCCTTATCATTACTCCCCCACTTCTTTGAGCGTATGCGAAGCTGATGCTCGGAGAAATAGAAATATTTCGAGGGCGAACAGGTACGTCCTTTCCAACTGCCAGGCTATGGTCTAAATTCGTAGAGTATAGGATCCAAAAATGCAAATATCAGGAAAACATATTTGAATTTACTGTAAGGGAGCTCAACCGTCGCAGTTACTCGGGGACCGATTTGTAATTTACCTTTTTAACCTTATATATATATACGTTGACCGTTGAAGATTCATTTACGAAAGATTCCAAAACCCTAGATCAGAGGCTTGTAATCGAACAAATTATCTTTGAAAGCTAGCTTCGCACTTTTGATTTGTTAAAATGTCCACCTCAAGAGACATGAAGGGTAAGTCGAAAGTTGTCGAAGGGTCAGAATTCGATCCCGACATGTCTTTTATTGATAAATTTCGATTGTCGGAGAAGGAGGGTCCTGCTGACTCGAGCTCCAGCACTGCTTCTGTTGCGGAATTTACACACGCAAATAAACGCAAGTGCACGTATCGAACAAGTAATAAAGAGTAAGTATATGAGTATCGTCTCCACAGGGACTTGACTAATATCTACCAATTCCAATTCCTAATTTACTTTTAATTGATTCCAAATTCAAATATAGTTTTGGAGTTTTAACTAAATTAACTAAACTAGTTAACTAATCTAAATACTTGGATTGAGTTCGAAGAATGAGAAGAGAAACCTAGGGTTATAATCCGCTGTGTTATCTATCGATTGCTCAATTGAGATTTGCGTAGTTATTGTGGTGACAAGAGTGCTACCCGAGGATTCAAGTATATTCCTACGTATCTTCCGAATTACGTAAGAACCTAATGTATTATACAAATCGATCCTATTCCTAGGTGATTCATAAATAACAAAAAGCATTAAACACGAACCTCATGTAACGGGTATAAACGCCTTAAGTATATTCCTATCCTAAGAGTCGTTTACTATTCAATTTCCTATCTAATCCTAATCTCCCTTTCCCAAGTTCGAAAAGAATATTAAATCTAACAACTAGGTGATCAGTCAAGTTGCAAGCATAGAGAACGAAATTAAATCAAACACAAGAATTGCCCCTAACTACGAATAATCCAATAAAAATAATCAAAGTAACATAGTTTCATAAAAACCCTAGATCCTAAAGAATTAATTCATGATAAACATAAGAAGAAAATAATAAAGGAAAACAAATCTGAGTTCATGTAGTTTTATAGACAAAACGATGAATCTGAGATAAAGATCTTCAATATTGCGTTCTTCTTGCTTGGGTGATCTTGAGGACTTTTCTCTTTTCTTCTTCAATCTTTCTCCAAGTAGATCTTTGATGTTGTAGGTGTATTCTATGAGAAAAATATGTTTAGAGCTGATCAAAGATGTGT
Source organism: Penstemon eatonii (assembly GCA_038501285.1). Classification (NCBI taxonomy): domain Eukaryota; kingdom Viridiplantae; phylum Streptophyta; class Magnoliopsida; order Lamiales; family Plantaginaceae; genus Penstemon; species Penstemon eatonii. Next base: position 35,642,972 of record CM076711.1, on the reverse strand, counting down.
AATTTCGTGACCTAGAAGTCCTTAAATAGATCTACTAAGTTGAGTCCAAGTAGGAGACTTTGGGCCCAAGAATTCTCTTAAAAGCCCGCTGAAAATCGCGACAGATTTGCGCGACAGTTTTGCACGTGTCATAACTCTCAGCTCCGAACTCCAAATCAAGATCCGTAAAATCTGTGGTGTAGCTAACTCATTCCTCTACATCATAGTCGAAATTCAACTTCATTGGAGCTTCCTCGAATGAGTTATGGTCCTCGGAGTGCATAACAACATTTCTGACAGCTTTTTCCTTCTTCGTTCTTGCACTACTTGACTCAATTTGATCTTTAATTCGTTGTTCTTCGCTTCCAATCATGTCTTTAAATCCGAAATAGCTTAGGCCTACAAATATGAACACAATATATAAGCAAAATATCTCAATTCATTCATAAAACAATTAAACCAATGACTCGAGCGACAAAATACAAAACTAACTAAAATTGCCTAAGATTCTACCAAAACTCTAATAAACGTAATCGAATGAGTTAAGGAAATAGACTTGATAACACTGTTTTCACAGAGTTATCACACCCCCAAACTTAAACTATTACTCGTCCTCGAGTAATGACAAAAACTTACACAACGACACGAACATTCACAAGCATGCATCCCAAGTCAAACTACTAACTAACAATTTCAAAACATTATGCATTCTATCATGTAGTTCCTGCGTGTGTGTGTGTATACATAAGATGAGAATGTCGGAATCACTTATATCACTATAGCTTCAAAATCATTGAGCCTAATTGCATGAATTCCTAAATTGTCATACATATTCTCTATTTCCTCAGGTTATCATACTAATTACTAAGTTCTAGCAAAGCTTTCAGTCGAAGTTATGGAATCCTTTAAGTTTGAACTTTCACTTAGCACTTTCTTCATTAATTAGCATAACTTAAGTATATTTAGCACCACTCACACTCATAACTCGTTCTAAAGAAGCAGTCAAAATAGAGGAATGCAGAATAGTAGAATGGTTAAGTCGATGCACCCATATATCGTTCATCTTATCGCAGTCAAGTTAGAGGAGTGCAAGTATAAGTCTCAAGCGATGAGGTTTTTCAGGTCTCATACAAGTGAGGTTATTTTCTTTGAATTTAACTTATAGTTTTTCAATTATTTGCTTCATTTGGTTCTTGTTAAAGTTATCCTTCCCCCCAAACTTAGGCAAAACTATCACTTAGATCCTTAGCATTTTAACCCTCGAATCTAGAGATCATGTAGGCAAGAAAGGATTTCTTAAGCTCTATTCTAACTATAATTCTCTAACGTCATCCTAAATTCTCGATTATGTATTCGTGCTTAAAATGTGCAGGAAAAACAGTAAAAAATACATAAAATTTCAAAAAATTTAGTCAAAGTCGACCTAGCATGCACGAAGTAAATGCGACCTCACCCCCAAACTTAAAACGAAGCAGTGTCCTCACTGTGACATAAACATACGAGTTGAAACATGCCAGATTAACCAAACAGGTAAAACGAGAATATGCACATGCAGACAGTAAGACAACCACCAACAAAATATAACAGAGAACAGTGAAAAGAATACGTCCCTACGAGGCTGTATCTGGCGGTCTCCTGCATGTCTGTCCATCTTACGCATCATCCTCAGGATCGCTCAACTTCGTGGTGCCATTTAGGTCATTCCACCAAAACAATCGATTCACAGGTATCACACCGAAACTAAAGTGTAATCAATCCCAACCACTCCTACCAACTAATCACACAATCAAGCAACAATATCGTAACCACCAGAATCGTTCAAGACACCGTTCCTCCACACTTTTCAATTAATCACAAGCAAAATCCAAAAAATAGCATAACAAACCCTCCAACTAGCAATCGAAATCAAAATCAAGACTTAGAACGAAGAAAGGCAATAATCAATTTTGTGACCAATGCCCGGCACTTGGGAGAAGGCCAACCGAGATGGAAGAGCTGTGGCGGCACGGTTGATGCAAGGGGCGGCGGATTAGGCTGAATAGGGGGCAGGTCGCGGCGGCTCTGTGGCTGAACACGCGTGGGGGAAGGACGCGGGTTCGTGGTCGCGGCTGGGTGTGTGGTCGCGGCTGGGTAGGCGCGGCGGGTTAGATCTGTGCGGTTGTGGTTGAAGTTTGCGGCTGGTATAGGGTTTCAGCGGGGCAGTCGCGGTTGGGTTGGGGATGGGTGCGGCCGCGTTCGATTTGGTGAGGCGGGTTTGGGAAAGGAAAGGGGGCCGTGGTCGCGACTGATCTGAGGGAGAGAGGCAGGTCGCGCGGCAGATCTGTGCGGTTGTGCAGGAGCGGTCGTGACTGAGGGAGGGCTGGGTGCGGCTGTGTTCGCGTGGGTGCGGCGGACAGTGGCGGTCGCGGCTGGGGTAGGGTTTCGGCGGGGGGTGAGAAAAGGTCGTCGGCCGGTGGTGATTGGTGCGGCGGCGGTCGGTTAAGGTGAAGGACGGGTTTGTTGGTTTGTGAAGTGAAGGCCCGATCCATGTCTCCAAAAAAAATTTTTTTTTTTTTTTTTTTTTTTTTTTAAGGCCATTGCTCGATCCAATTTGAGCCATGGCCTTTTGATTCTGAAAATTTATGTCTTTTTGGGCACTTGAAGTTGAGCCATGGCATGCCTAAAGTTGTGCCATGGCTTAAAGCTGCTGGAATTTGTTCACTTTATTGTTCAAGACTTGAGCCATGGCCTGACTCAAGTTGTGCCATGGCTTCAAGCTGCTGGAATTTATGCACTCTTTTTGCTCAAAATTTAGCCATGGCCTTGCTCAAATTGTGTCATGGCTTGATTATTCTTCTTCTCCAAAACGCCCCAGTCCATGAAATATCCATCACCTCGTTACCTTTGCACTGCGATACGCCTGCAAAATCCGACAAAACACCACAGATCACACTAAAACTAAAACAAAACGAAACAAAAAAGGCAAAAACAAAAACAAATAAAAGCTTGGGTTGCCTCCCAAGAAGCGCTTAGATTTAAGTCCTTAGCTCGACTTTGATACTTCCCTTTTAAGGTGGCCAATAATCAAATAGGGTTCCATCCGGATCAAGCATAAGTCCGGGTCTTTTTGCTTTCTTTGTTGTCCCAAAATTTGGTATTTCCTTTCTAAGCTCAATTGGGACAAATTTGAACCTCGTATCGAATCGACAAGCTCTATCCCCAGGTTCAAATCTCTTGTAATCTTTACCAACTCTTATCCAAGTCACGCTTTGAGGATGGGTATGCATATTGTACTTTGTTTTATCATCAACCCTTCCTTTTTGCGTATATTTCATTAATATCTCATCCACACCAAAATAAAATTCATCGCATTCTGACTCATAAATTGGAGGTATGATAAACTCAATTGTATCCTCCTCTATCTCCATTACCTCAATCTCATCTATCAACGTCATTGACTTATTGATTTCGATGTATTCCTTGATTTGATTGTCCTCCGGAATGGTTAAGATATTTTCTTCTACATCCGGGATCCCCTTGTTATTACGAACATCGAAACTTGTCCATTTATTGCTATGCGGCTGCTCTATTTCACTCTCAACAATAAGAGAATTTGTCTCGCTCGGCTTAGTATCTGATAACATCGAATTATCCTCTTCATTCAAGAGTGAGCCTTGAGGTAGATTACCCATTCTTAAATTGAATGCGTTAATTTCAGATCCGATCTTTTTCATCTTCTCCATACAATCGGTGAATTCCATCATAAATGCAATACTTGGTTCTGTTGATAGTTGAGAATACGCTTGATCAATTTTAGATCTGATCTTTTTTATCTTCTCCATACAATCGGTGAATGCCACCATAAATGCAATACTTGGTTCTGTCGGTGGTGGCTGAGAATACTCTTGGTGGCTTGGAGGTATGAACGAGCTGGTCATCATGAAGTTTGTGTATTGATTACTATCCAGATCATCGCTCCATGGAACATTTGGGTTAGCCCCCCACCCTGAATTGTAGTTGTTGGGGTGAAGATTCTGACCATACTGACTATCCTGAAATTGATCCACGTAAAACCATGAATTTGAATTCAATGGGCAACGATCGTACGAGTGTTCACCTGCACAATACACACAAGTCGTTCCTTCATTAAGCCAATGATAATTGCTATGATTCATACTAAATGAAGAGAACGAGAAAAATAATAACTAACTAGGAACCAACCAAAAGAAAAATCAAAAATAAAAATTGACAAATAAATGTTGCAAGTCCCCGGCAACGGCGCCAAAAACTTGTTGCGGAATTTACACACGCAAATAAACGCAAGTGCACGTATCGAACAAGTAATAAAGAGTAAGTATATGAGTATCGTCTCCACAGGGACTTGACTAATATCTACCAATTCCAATTCCTAATTTACTTTTAATTGATTCCAAATTCAAATATAGTTTTGGAGTTTTAACTAAATTAACTAAACTAGTTAACTAATCTAAATACTTGGATTGAGTTCGAAGAATGAGAAGAGAAACCTAGGGTTATAATCCGCTGTGTTATCTATCGATTGCTCAATTGAGATTTGCGTAGTTATTGTGGTGACAAGAGTGCTACCCGAGGATTCAAGTATATTCCTACGTATCTTCCGAATTACGTAAGAACCTAATGTATTATACAAATCGATCCTATTCCTAGGTGATTCATAAATAACACAAAGCATTAAACACGAACCTCATGTAACGGGTATAAACGCCTTAAGTATATTCCTATCCTAAGAGTCGTTTACTATTCAATTTCCTATCTAATCCTAATCTCCCTTTCCCAAGTTCGAAAAGAATATTAAATCTAACAACTAGGTGATCAGTCAAGTTGCAAGCATAGAGAACGAAATTAAATCAAACACAAGAATTGCCCCTAACTACGAATAATCCAATAAAAATAATCAAAGTAACATAGTTTCATAAAAACCCTAGATCCTAAAGAATTAATTCATGATAAACATAAGAAGAAAATAATAAAGGAAAACAAATCTGAGTTCATGTAGTTTTATAGACAAAACGATGAATCTGAGATAAAGATCTTCAATATTGCGTTCTTCTTGCTTGGGTGATCTTGAGGACTTTTCTCTTTTCTTCTTCAATCTTTCTCCAAGTAGATCTTTGATGTTGTAGGTGTATTCTATGAGAAAAGTATGTTTAGAGCTAATCAAAGATGTGTAATTTCGTGACCTAGAAGTCCTTAAATAGATCTACTAAGTTGAGTCCAAGTAGGAGACTTTGGGCCCAAGAATTCTCTTAAAAGCCCGCTGAAAATCGCGACAGATTTGCGCGACAGTTTTGCACGTGTCATAACTCTCAGCTCCGAACTCCAAATCAAGATCCGTAAAATCTGTGGTGTAGCTAACTCATTCCTCTACATCATAGTCGAAATTCAACTTCATTGGAGCTTCCTCGAATGAGTTATGGTCCTCGGAGTGCATAACAACATTTCTGACAGCTTTTTCCTTCTTCGTTCTTGCACTACTTGACTCAATTTGATCTTTAATTCGTTGTTCTTCGCTTCCAATCATGTCTTTAAATCCGAAATAGCTTAGGCCTACAAATATGAACACAATATATAAGAAAATATCTCAATTCATTCATAAAACAATTAAACCAATGACTCGAGCGACAAAATACAAAACTAACTAAAATTGCCTAAGATTCTACCAAAACTCTAATAAACGTAATCGAATGAGTTAAGGAAATAGACTTGATAACACTGTTTTCACAGAGTTATCAGCTTCTGAAGCGTAAGAAGGAGAACTCCCTCAGGACTCCGAGAACGAAGGAGACGAAGTGGAGACGGAGGTGACAGAGGTCGATGATACTGAGGCCAAGGCCTTATAGTTGAGAGAATTCACTACTAGAAAAAACTGTTTTTAGCGACGGAATTTAGAGGCGGAAAGGAAATCCGTCGCTAATTTTTACTAAATTAGCGACGGAAACGCTATTCCGTCGCTAAAATACTCCGTCGCTAATTCCGTCGCTAAATCGGACCAAACCAGCGACGGGTCATTATTCATCGCTAAATTCCATCGCTAAAAAAGTCAGTCCCTAAATCCCTCGCTATTTCCGTCGCTATGAAAATGTCTAATTAAAAAAATAAAAAAAAAGATTAATTCAGCGACGGAAATAACTTTCCGTCGCTGACATATAAATTATTTAATTAAAAAATTAAAAAAAAAGATTAATTCAGCGACGGAAATAAAAAAAAAGACTAATTCAGCGACTGAAATTTATTTTCGTCGCTGACATATAAATTATTTAATTAAAAAAAAAAAGATTAATTCAGCGACGAAAATTTATTCCGTCGCTGACATATAAAATATTTAATTAAAAAAAAAGATTAATTCAGCGACGGAAATAAATTTCCGTCGCTGACATATAGATTATTTAATTAAAAAATAAAAAAAGGATTAATTCAGCGACGGAAATATATTTTCCGTCGCTGGATAAAGGTTTAGCGACGGAATTTATTTTAGCGACGGAAACTAAATCCGTCGCTAAGATGAATACTTTTTTTAAAAAAAAAATGCCTTAATTTGTTTCGAATATAATTATGAACAACCTCGATATACATATCCAATATATAAGCAATAATTTTAGCGCATATATAGTAAAAAAATTTGAATTTGCGAGCCAAGTTAGCTTCGTATTTGGATCTTCTATTGACAAAATTTCGAAATAATTTCCCCAAAACTTTGATTTATGAAGGGGTTAGTGGTCCTACAAGTTAGTCTCCCATTTTGATCTTCGATTGATGAAATTTTGAAATAATTTCCCTTAAACTTTGATTTACGGAGGGTTATAGTGGTCATGTACAAGTTAATTAGTTTCCCGTTTTGATCTTCAATTGATGAAATTTTGAAATAATTTTATCTAAACTTTGATTTACAGAAGGATTAGTGGTCATGTACAAAGTATACACATAATTCCATTAATTAGATTATGAATTCGCTGACTATATCAATGTACATTACTCTGAGGTCAATAGTGTTGACTTTTGTCAATTAGACATTCAACTCGAGAATCGGTCGATCTAATTACGGATAATCTCAATGTACATAACCCTGAGGTCAATAGTTTTGACTTTGGTCAATTAGACCTTCAATTCGAGAATTGGTCGATCTAATTACGGATAACCTCAATCTACATAACCCCGAGGTCAATAGTATTGACTTTGATCAATTAGACCTTCAATTTGAGAATCGATCGATCTAATTACGAATAATCTCAATGTACATAACCCCGAGATCAATAGTGTTGAATTTGGTCAATTAGACTTTCAATTCAATAATCGGTCTATCTAATTACGAATAACCTTAATGTACTTAACTCCGATGTCAATAGTGTTGATTTTGGTCAATTAATATTAAAAAAATCGAGAATCGATATCGATCTGACTTTGAATTAAAAATCTCAGTATACATAACGAAATTGAATAATTAGTCTTTTTTTACCGGATTAAGTTCTTTTGATTCCTATGACGGGCCTATAAGTTTAATTGAAATGATTATACATTCAATTAACAAATATTGATGAATTATAATTTAGAATTAGTTAAAATTACAATTTTAGTCGATAGGCTGATCGAGTACAAGTAATACTTGTGTTTCATAACCAACCCGATTTAACAAACCCAACTTTTAAACCCCTACGCCTAAACCCCCCTTTTTTTCCTTTTTCCCAATCAAATTCAAACCCCTCGAACACTCTCTCCCCCAAATCCCAAATTTCAAAAACCAAAACCCCAATTCCCCCCAAACCCAGCCCAATTATCCCTGCGGAACTCCACCGCCGATATCGCCGCCGCCACCGCCACCGCCACCAGGCAGGCACTGGTTCTCATTCTCCAGTAACTCATCCCCCTCATTCGGGTTCTCTAACCCTAGCGCCACCTCCTTCGCCCCTTCTTTCGGTTTTGGTGCCTCTACGACGTCGTCCATCTCCTCCTCCCCCTCTTTCGGTTTCGGTGCCCCTACGACTCCCTCCGCCCCTTCTTTCGGTTTTGGTGCTTCTACAGCGTCGTCGACACCCTCATTCGGCTTTGGATCCTCTTCGTCGGGTTCGGGTCAAACCTCCAGATCCAGATCCAAATCCGTCACTCCTCCAGCTCCAGGTATTATATGATCTCCCTGTTGTTTTATTTATTTTTCCGTAATGTTGGGTTTTGTTGATTAGATTAGATTAATTAATTATAATCTACTAGTATTGCTTTGTTTGAGATATGATATATTATTATAATCTACTAGTATTGCACATATATGTGTTTGCCATTGATGCAGAAAAAACAAATCCTTCGGAAACCATATACTACTATATATTAACCTTTTTTAATATAGCTAGAAATTAATACTATATAGCAATTTTGTGCTATTCAAACATTATGTTTGTAAGTTTATAACTCCAAGAGGGTTTGTGATTCTGACACGCCAATCTTAACCCCTTATTTACATTTATATATATAATAAAATTCTACTCCCTTTTGGTTATCAATGCAAGCTCGTGTGGGGGTTATGATTCAATTTTATTTTTGTTTGCAAGCTCGTGTGGGGGTTATGATTCAATTTTATTTTTGTTTGTCTTTTTCCATCACTTCTATAACAATTCTTTTCATATCATACTATAATCTGCTGGGTATGCTGCTTTATAGCCGCCAATCAGGATTTTACTATGTTAAATAAATATTGGTCTCGAAAATTTAATAATTTGAGGTTAAAAGGTTCGTATAATAAAAATTCAGCACAACAAAGTTTTTTATAATAAAAATAACCGAGGGTGTTTTGCATCTAGCTCTAATTTGATCATACTATACATAACAGATAATTGTGCACTAATTAATAAAAGAAATAAAAAAAAGGGTCAACAATTACTTCTCTTACGGATTTGCATTTATTAGCAGAAATGGAGAGACAAAATGAAGAGAAAACATCAATATTCAAACGGATTTGTGTTTTTTGTGGGAGTAGTCAAGGCAAGAAAGCTTCCTATCAAGAAGCCGCTATTGAGCTAGGCAAAGTTTTGGAATAACTCATCATCTTTATTTATTTTTTTTTTTCCCCTTCCCATTGATTATTTTTATCTGTTTTTGTTTTTTAAGTTCTTGGACGGTATATCTTGAAATGGGCTGTTGATAAATGTTAGGCAAGAAAGCTTCCTATCAAGTCTCCATTTTGCTTGGTTCTTGGAACTCTAAGCTAAACAAGTTTGTTTGTTTCTTAAGGTTTCTAGGAACATTGATTTGGTCTATGGAGGAGGTAGCATAGGCCTAATGGGTTTGGTTTCTCGAGCAGTTCATGATGGTGGTCGGCATGTCATTGGGTAAACTTTATTTTCCTTGTATTCTACTCCTAATCCTTGATCTCTATTAGCATTAAAAAAATTGTTAAAATATCAAATAAATTGGGGTCCCAAATGATTACTTAAGTTAAACATATTGATGAATTATAATTTTCAAATACCTGACTAATTGAGTCTTCGTGGTATTTAGGAGTATGTACCTCGGCATATAAGAGTTGCTTCGAAACTGAGCTGGGAGATGCAACTTAGGAGAGATCGAGCAGTTGATCCTGGAAACTGAGATCCGGAGGTAGCTTGAACAAACCAGGAGATAGAATTATTGCGTCAGAAGATGAAAATGAAGACGCAGAAGCACCTTTCATCCAAAAAGTGTTCGATATGAATGTTTTAATTTTTTGGGAATAATTTTACTTTAGTTTTATTTTATATTGTTTGGGAACAATTTTACTTTAGTTTTATGATAATTTTGAACTGGATCTTTAGGTTTTTATTGAGCATTAAATAATTTATATATTTTATGTATTTGATTGTGGTATTGAAATGTTTGATTAATTGTATAGTATTGAATTGTTGGAATGTTTGTGGTAGTGAATTATTGGATTAATTATGGTAAAACAATTCATTAATAAAAAAAATTTATTATAAAAATAAAAAAAAATTATTATAAAAATAAAAAATAATAATTATTAAAAAATTAAAAATAATAAATTTTTTTAAAAAAATTGAAATTAATACTATCAGCGACGGAAAATTTTCGTCGCTAAAGTCAATCCTAGCGACGGAAATGCAATCCGTCGCTGTTAGCAGGTTCAGCGACGGAATGGAAATCCGTCGCCGGTAATAATAACAGCGACGGAAAATATCCGTCGCTACAGTTAATCCTAGCGACGGATTTCCTTTTCGTCGTTATGTCCGTCGCTATAACTATATTTTAGCGACGGATATGATTTCCGTCGCTAATATAAATTTTAGCGAGGGATTTTATTTTCCGTCTCTAAATATTCAGCGACGGTGAAAATCCGTCTCTAATTCCGTCGCTGAATTTTCCGTCGCTGATATTTTAGCGACGAACTTTTAGCGACGGATTTTTTTCCATCGCTAATTCCGTCGCTAAGTCGATTAGCGACGGGTTTTGGAGCAAAATCCGTCGCTAATTCCGTCGCTGTTTTAGCAGATTTTTGTAGTGGAAAATGAGTCTCACAAGTATGCTATAGGAGGTGACGTTATCGTCACAATATTCAAGTGGGTGGAAACTTCAACCAGCGTTAACCACCATAGAACCGAGCTTCGAGCTGATGAAACTCCTAGCTCTTACACTGAAGAAGATCGTAGTAAATTGGAGCTTGAATTCGGAAAATTCATTCCTGATGGATTCTCGAACGTCGTCCCTAGCCCTGATGAACGGGTTACCGATCCTCCAGATGGGTGTCAAGCCTTCTATAGTAGGCAGTTTTCTTACGGGCTGCGGATTCCTTTCATCCCGTTAATCAGTGACTTGTTGGAGGTTTTCTCGCTTGCGCCTGCTCAGATCCTACCCAATTCTATTGCCTATGTCGTTGCATTTTGCGTGCTTATGCAAGCAAAAAGGAAGAACGCCCCTTTTCAGAATTTCTGGCAAGTTTTTTAGATGAACACATCTACAGCATCGAACGCTGGATTTGTGTATTTTTCACAACGGTCGAACCGATCCATTCTTTCATCCATGGTGTCCAGCAACACTAAAGGCTGGAAAGGAGAGTTCTTCTTTGTCCGCGGGCTCGATACCCCAGCATCGGATGAGAGCTCAGAATCGACACCATATGTTTGGGAAGGAGTCGGGCCTTGGATTCACGGTAAGCGGCAACTTAAAGGAAACATCAAGCAGCGTCTCTCAGAAAGGTTCCTAGAGTCCCTCCAATCCGATCTCTATCAAACCGCCCTACTGACCCAGGAAGGGGTCTTGAGATTAGCAGGACTTTGCCGTGGGTCTCATCCTACTCCGGCAATCAAATTTGGACATGCCTCCGTGGATGAGAAAAATGATCAGAAAGATCCACAGGCCGAGGATGCACCTGCAGAGAACGAGGCCGCCAATGTTCCTCATACCTTAGGTTTATCTTGTCATCTCCATAGTCTCACCTTACTTCGTTTTGGCACTATTTTAACCTATTCTATATTTGCAGCTGAAATCGTTGAGAGGTTTCGAACTTCGGTAGCCGGTTCGAACGTTGCATCTTCCTCAAAGAAAACTCAGTGCCAGCCATGTAAGCAGAAAAATGATAGAAATAGTGTCCGGCAAGCCAACTGTATTGCAGGAATTTAATGTAATAAATGAAGGAACTATTCAATTTCGATTAATAAATGCACTTTATTATATGGTCAACTTTATCTTATGAAATAATTATCTACGCATTAAGATAGAAATCCTTAGATCACAAGGCTATGGGACAACCCGTGGACTGATATCCAAGGCCGTGATCTAGAACATATTCAGCAGTCATAGAATTCAATCGAGATAGGACATCGTTGGATTCGATTAGACTCTCACTATTGTGTGTACTCCGATGAACTAGAGAATGCTGGGGTCCACGAGCGTGACTAGGATAGTCGATACACATAAGTGGGTGACTTGCTGGGATGACAAGTGCACTGAATACCCCAATTAGGAAATAACTCACCATGGAAGCGGTAGTCACATATCGGGGTTGAAGTTATTCCAATTTATGATAGTATACGAGGAACGATCCCTAAATACTTGAGGTGATAGGGTTTATCTGGTACGAGAATGTCTATACTTAGATGTGAGTCCCGATCGACCGGAGATTACCAGAAAGTCTTTGTGGACTCATGTTGGGTATAGTGGGACTCGTATGCAGGTTCATGACCCGACTTGATAGGTTAGGAATTTCTCCTATGGATTTCTGTGAGAAATTAATTCTGGTAAAAATCCTTGGCCAAGGTATCTTACAACTTTATGAAAGTAGCTCATAAAGATTATGTCAAAGAGAATTATTTGGAGACCATAATGCATAAGGTCAAGAAAAAAGAAAAGGGAACAGCTGAAAAGTCCATACCCTTAAGTCTCGACTGGGAGATTGATCGATGGAGAGATTATGTCGTATATGAAAATTGTAAATGATTAAAATGTTCACTGAATTAATTCACCAGTAATTGGGGCTCCATGGGCTTGTGGTTAGACATCGACCGTGGAGTGTGGAGAATTCCCAAATTGGCAGGGGTGCTAATTTTGGAATGATCAGTCGACTGAGTGTTCGACTGATTTAGAGTATTTAATGCTCAAGTAATTAAATAAATATTTAATTATAACCCACGATCAATTATGTGGTGAACCTACGGGGGCATACACAATACACATGAAGCGAAAGAGAAGAAAAGGAGAACAACTGGGTCGACCGAATCGACTGGGTCGATTGGGTCGACTGGGTCCAGTGAATCGACTTGGTCAATTTAGTTGACTGGACAACTAGGTCAACCCAATTGGAGCGAAAGTGATCCAATTGTAATTGGATCGAGATCATAAATTAAATTGAAATTTAATTTGTGAGTTAATTAATTAAGTTGGATTTAATTAATTATAGAAAGATTTAATTAAATAGACTTAGAGTCTAATTTAATTAATTGAGAGAGTAATTAATTAATTGGGCCATTTAATTGAGAAATTAAATAAAGCCTAATTAAATTAATTAAGGAGTGGGCCGTGAATTAATTAGAAAACTTAGTCTTCTAATTAAAAGGGCCATGGCCCATGTAGGAGACTTGGAATCCTAGTCCTAGGAGGATTAGGAGAACAAGACATCTATAAATAAGAAACTAGATGTCATAAACATATACTCAACTAGAGAGCCAGAATAGGTAGTTAAGAAAATTCTCTCTCTCTCTCCCCCTCCCTAAGTAAAATCGGCCGAACCCACTTCCAACTTGGAAAAAAATTTTGTTTTCGATTTTAGCTCCAAAATTGTTCTCTAACCCTAGTTCTAAATATACCCTATGTTCTAGCCGATTAGGTTATATTTATATTCGTGATATTGTGGTGTATCAACTCGTAGAGGCGCAACACGTGGGACGCTACAACAGGGCGTAGAATCGACCTACCCGAGTGAGAAACGCAACTTGCTAGCTACATGGATTTGCAAGGAATCAGGTATAATTTGGATCTAATTATTCTGATTATTTATTTATTCATATATATACAACCAGTTTAGTATCCTGGCAAGATTCCGTAAGAGGCCCTAAAAATTTTAAATTCCACTGCCTGTAAGGCTGTTTATCTTACCGAATCCCAACAAAAAAATCCAGGGCGGGTCGGAATACTGCGGCCGCTGGTCCCAGCGTAAATACTACTGTAGTTCTGACCCCGATGGCCTCTATTCCGAGGATTGAAGTCGGAGGAACATCACAGGCTGAAGATGATGGCCGCCTTCGAACTGTATTTTCGATTAACATCGCCCACCACAATGGAGCTGGGTACATCTATTACACGTTCAAGCAAATTCAGGCTCGACAGTTACTTGAGGAACAAATGTCTCGAAAAAGAAACACGAGGCTCCTGTATCTACAAGAAGGGTAAGGCCCTTTGGGTGGAGTCCTGATCCGATTCTTTGCCGTTCGGGAATGACGAAACCTGATTTGGCAGACTATATTGAGGATCATCTTCGCGGTCCGAGGGCCACTGGGTATGCCGAGGATGGGAGTATAGATTCGGATTTTGGCCACGAACGGGAGCATTCGGTCGATAAATCTTTCGGAATCCTTATGGCTGGAAGATTCAAGGATGATAATACTGAACTCTTCAATATAGATGGCAACTTTTCTCGAGCGTATCAGGAAGTGAGTTAATTTCGAGCTTGAATCTCTTCTTTCTAAACTTAATAATTGTAGACTGTTGTGAATACTTCATTTCCCTTTTCAGGCTGGGGACCTATTCGTTCAACAAGCTCGCCGGCAACAAGCTCACCGGCTGGCCATCCTGGAGGAAGAATCCCAACAAACCCATAATGCCCTTGAACATATTTTGAGGGAAGATGCGGTTATGGCGACCGAATATACGGATGTTACCATTAAATTATCTTAGGTCGAAAAGGAACTCGAGGCTACTAAAAAGGAGCTCGAAGAGGCGAAGAGTGGCAGGTACACGCCCACAGCTGAGGAGAATCTCGTTGTGGCCGTAGGAGACAAGAGTGCTCTTGAGCTAGAGGTCAAGAAATTAAAAGCGGATCTAGATCAGGCAAAAATGATCTTGGAACGAGCGTATGCTCAAGGTCGAGAAGAAGCTAGGCTTCCAGCTATAAGGGAGTTTCCGGAGTCTCCCTTCCTCGATTCACTAGTTCGACAAAGATCAGTCCCAAAAATCAGTCCTTCTTCTACAAGGGAGTTCAACAATTGATAGTGGCTGGAAAGATCCCGGGCAAGCTTGGTGACTATCTCCCGCATATGAATGCTTATAAGAACATCTTTGGGGAAGATTACAAGGCTTCTTCCTTACCTCCAGATGTTCGGAATCTTCGAGACCACGAGTTCGCTCCCCTCCTTGCTGAGTTCGGGGTTCCCATGCCAAACCCTGATATGCTCGAAGCTTCTAGCCCTCTTTCAGCTGAAAATGAGGTCGAAGGAGAGGAACAGGTAAATATTGAGGGCGAGTCCGATGATCAAGGAGGACAGAGTTCTCCTGCTGGGGTCAAGGCAAACAACTCTGGTGATAACAATCGAAGTGGTGACCAAGGAGATGACAGTTCTGATAGTGAGGATGATAGCACAGATGAGAATGACTCCGATGCCGAGGATAAAGAGGGAGATGAGGAGGAGGATTAGAGTTCCGAGATTGAGAGTGACAGTCATTAGTATTTATGTAGTAGGGCTATCCTTAGTATTTTCCTTCATGTTTGTACTCCGGGTATTCTATAATTCTAAAATTATAGTAACATTTTGCTTGTTGACAGTTCGGAAATATCATTATTTATGATCGTATCTTGTTATTGCTCATCGAATTTCCTCGGGAGTCGCGATTGTTCAACCGTCGTAAAATAATAACCTGCTCACACTATAAATACAAGGCTATTTCCAATCATTCCGCTATAATATCGTGGTGTTGAGATCGGAGCCCGTAGATTACCAAATTAATTCGAATAAGGCCCTTTCATTCCTCAATCACTATGGACAAGGTGTTGGGCAATCCGATCAATCCCGCGTCGCTCCTAGGCGGTGTTAAGGGCAAAGGTCCGTCCAAGGAATCCAAATCATCCAAAGAGAAGAAGTTCTCAAGAACTTCTCCAAACCTTCTGCATCCTCACCCAGAGTTACTAAGGATGGAGAGAATAAGAAAGAAAAGCAGGCCTCAACAAAACCTGCTAGGGTCATTCCTAATAAGTCCATCATTTCTAACGAGGGCTCCGAGGTCGAACATGAGTGCTCTCCACCAAAACCTCTTGACACCTCGAAACAATGCTTGATTAGGGAAAAGGCATTCGAAATTGCTTCGAATAAAAGGCCTCATTCCGATGGGATTATTCCAACCGACACCTTGCAGAAGCTTGTAACTGAGAATAAACCTTTGGCTAATGCTTTTGTAGCTGCTTCCGAGGATGGAATGCCGAGTAAGAAGGCCAAGGTGACTGATGTTGGGGAAGAGGCTATTGTTCAGGCGCCTAAAAAAACTAAAAAATTAGCAGATTCTTTGAAGGTCACCGATCCTTCTGGATCGCTGTCTATTTCCGAGGCTCCACCCAACCTTTCCACCATGCTCGGATAGTTGAAAAATAAGCCCCATACTGAGGGGACTCTCGAGGAATTGGTTCTAAGTCTCCTACGGCTTCCTACCTCTGAATTCGAACTAGGCACGTCTAAAGGGAAAAATCCCTTATAGTTATTTCATTTAGGGTTGATCTTTCTTGTTCAGGTGATAAGTTTATTTCGTTTCACTTGCTAGTTCTTTTCCTCTCTTTCTTTTTCTTTTACAAATATTTCAACTTCTGTTCCTTGCGAACAGGCTGGGAAAGAGTTCCTTGAGCTCAAATTGTTTGCTGAGCGGGAGGTCGAACGACAGGTTGCTCTTACCCTCGAGCTAGAGAAGATGAAAGCTGAACTGGAACGTGCCATGGAGGTTAAGAAATCATTCAGGAGAAGCTGGCATCGGAAAAGGAGAAAGCTGTGAAGGACAAAGGAGAGGAGATTCACGAGAAACTGAATAAGGAGCTCGAAAATGTAAAGGTGATGAGGGGTAATTTGGATATTCTGGTTAGGAATGCACTCCACGATTGGAATTAGCAATATCCGACCCCAAAGACATATTGGCCGACCTCCAACGCAGTACATCATGCTCCGACCACAGGCCAAGGGGCTCATGCTCGATTTCTATTGTTGGGCAGACCCCAGGCCCAGGCCTGTGGGATGAGAAATACACCTCTGCGGATGGTTCAGCTGGCACACCGATTCTACTATAAATACCACAAGCATTTATGACGCCAACAATGGCACATTTCCCTAGGTGCTCCCAGCTCGTACATAGTGCTCGAGGCATCCTCTAGATTGTATTTTCGATCATCTTGTATGTATTAGTCTCTAGCTTGTACGGCATCCAATAATGCCTAAGTAGGACGTCGAAATATATTGTAATCACGTTCGAAAATATACTTATATGACCCCCCCCCCCCCCATTGGCATTTTAACTCGTTCATAGTCTTTATATTTCCTTATTGATCCCCTGACGAAACCACGTCAGATCAATTGGCGCCCGCCGAGGGGCCTTATTTGGGTATTAGATCGAAATATGCCTACTACGAGACGAAATACATACATGCGAGGAGAACCTTCACACGCTGCTGGAGCACAGAACTCCGTTAACAATGAGCCTGATAATCTTTCTCGAGCGGCTCGTCAACAAGAAGCTCCGCCGATCGCGCCACAAGAGGATATTCCGATCCGCACAACTGTGGACGACCTGAGATCTATCATAGGGACGATGTGCAGGGAATTCTTGAACAGTGGAAGAGCCGATCAATCACCGGTCCAAAGCAGAACATGATGTAGAGGATTCCGTGGTTAGGGAAAGTCAACCTTTGGGCATCGAGAAGGCAAATAAACCGACCTATAAGAGAATCACCGAGGCTGAACTAGGAAAGATCAAGAGAGGGTGGCCAAGAAATTAGATCGTGAGGAGTTCACTAAAGAGGCTCGACAAGCAGGCACGACAGTCAGGCGAACCGAGAGATCGGAAACAGTATTATGAGATGTTCTCCTTTCTGTCAAGAAATTCGAGAGGCAAGAAATACCGAAATAGTGCCCACAAGATTACCACTGTATAACGGGACTACCGACCCCGCTGAACACATTAATAGTTTCATTAATGTGATGAATTTATATGGGCATTCAGAAGATTTTTGCTGCAAAATAATGGCCACGACTTTTGAAGGAATCGCACTTGATTGGTTCGGAAAGTTGCAACCGAACTCTATCTTCTCTTTTGATGAGTTTTGCGACAAACTCAAGCACCAATTCGCAAGCCTGAGGAAACCTAGGTTGCCTGCCAATCATTTGGGCACGGTAAAACAAATGGAGGGTGAAACTTTGAGGCAATGGCTGGCGCACTTCAGCATTGAACTCCTTAAAGTCGATAATCCACAGATCGAATACCTGTCCTCCTTGGTGTTCGAATTAACAAAGAATACACAGTTCGGAAATGCCCTATGTAGGAAGCAGCCGAAATCCTTTGAAAGGATCATGGAGATAGCAGAAAAATACACTATACAGGAAGAGATGAACAAGCTAAACCACGCTCAAAACCCGAGGCCTCCCCTCGTAAAGAAACAAGACAGAGCCCCTGTGCCGAAACCAGGGGATTACGGAGAATCAAACAGGGGGTCGGTTTGGCAAAGAATCAATACCTACAAGCCACAGATGCCGAACAACCGTCCCAATGCCTACATCCCGATCTCCGATCCGAAACCAATTCCTCGATCAGGAATAATCAACTTTACCGAGCTGAATACTTCAAAGGAAGAAATTCTCACTGTCTTGGAGGAGAGGAATTTAATACCTGAGGCAGATAAGATTACACAAGCGAGAGAGGGAACTTTGAACTATGATAATATTGTCGATATCATAGAGCTCGGGGACACAGCACAAAATTGTTACCAATTGAAGGTCGAAATTGAAAAATTGATTGTGCAAGTCAAACTAAGAGAGTTTGTAAAAGGAGGAAACTAAAACAACCGTTATAGGTCCAGGAGCCCCCAAAAATTTCCCGTTCGACAACATGCTGCTCGAAATCAGCCGGAAGAACATCCAAATGGAGTATTCAACATGATTGTAGGCGGACCGGCGGGGGGAGATAGCATAAATGCGAAAGAACCATGAGATCGATTAAATCGGTTGTATTGACCAGAAAAGAGGTGTTGTCATTAGAACCACCTTTGGTGGAGAATCAGGTTATAAGCTTTAGTGATGCAGATCGACCAGCGGATGTTACTTGGGATGCGGACGACGACGTTCCCGATTTTTTGATGGTTCTAACTTTGAAAATCGCTTACTACGAGGTTAAAAGAGTTTTGATCGACAATGGTAGTTCCGCGAATATTATATCTTCGGAATCGCTTTCTCGAATGAATCTCCAGCATCCTTGTCTGGATCGAGTGATCACACCATTGGTCGGATTCGGTGGCTCGAAAAGTGTCCCTTTGGGACCATTTTGTTAAGCACCACCCTCGAAAAGAAACCAAGGAGTGTAACCAAGATAGTAAAATTCTTGGTGGTGGAAACACCCTTTGCTTACAACGCAATACTGGGAAGGCCGGCATTGAACGCGTTCAAAGCCGTGGTGTCAACGTATCATCAAAAGGTGAAATTTTCGACAAATGGAGGGGTCAGAGAAATGCGAAATGACCAGTACATGGCCTGGGAATGCTATAATTCATCACTGTCGATAAAGAGAAAAATCGAGCCCGAATTTCCGAGCAAAAGAAAGCTGGTCGATTTGGAGTCAAGATCGGTTGCTGACCTACCGATCCCTGATTGTGATAAAATACAAGGAAAGAAAGGCAAAAACATCGACATGAGCGTTCAAGCTCCCGATTACAAGAAGGTTGTTTTGATCCCTGGATCACCGGAAAAGATTACCAGGATCGGAACAGAGATGAGCGAGAGAATGGAAACCATGGTCGTCGATTTTCTACGAAAAATGTGGATATCTTCGCCTGGAGCTCAGATGATATTGTGGGGATCGACCCGAGTAATCACTCATTCGTTAAATATAGATTCGAAGGCAAAACCCGTTAGGCAGAAGAAGAGGGACAATGGACGAGAAAAGGACAAAATAATCAATGCGGAAGTTGATAGAATGTTGGCAGCTGGCCACATTAAAGAGGTCAAATTTACTGAATGGTTGTGTAATGTGGTGTTGGTTTCTAAAGGGGAGAAAGTTGAAAATAAATGGAGAATGTGTAATGATTTCACCGACCTCAACAAATTATGCCCAAGAGATCCCTATCCATTGCCTAAGATCGATATGCTGGTGGATTCTTTGGCAGGGTTTGTTTTCTTTAGTATGATGGATGCTTTTCAAGGTTTTTACCAAATCTTTATGAACGAAAAGGACCAGGATAAGAGTGCCTTCATCACCGAGCGCGGGGTATATTGCTTCATTGTCATGCAGTTCGGTCTCAGGAACGCTGGAGCAACTTACCAAAGGTTGGTCAATATGATGTTCAAAGATTTGATCGGGGAAATCATGGAAGTTTATGTGGACGATATGATCCTGAAAAGTATGATAGAAGAGGACCACATCAAGCATCTTGATCGCTGTTTTGCAATTTTAAGAAGTATGGCGTGAAGTTAAACCCAGCTAAGTGCACCTTCGAGGTCAGATCGGGAAAATTCTTGGGATATCTTGTACATGAGCGAGGAATCGAGGCTAACCCAGAAAAGATTCGGGCTATCACTGAACTAAAGCCTTCAAGGCGACTTTCGGATGTACAGAGCCTAGTCGGAAAAATTATCTCGTTGAACAGGTTCATTTCGCGGTCAGCCGACAGGAGTTTGCCCTTCTTCAAACTATTGCGAAAATCCAAGGACTTTGAGTGGACCGCTGAATGCGATAAAGCTTTTGAGGATCTTAAGGCTTATCTTACTTCTCCGCCGATGCTGGCCAAACCTACCGAGGGTGAACCCTTGTATCTCTACATAGCAGTTTCTGAGGAGGCAATTAGCTCGGTTCTGGTAAAGGTGGAGAAGTCCGACCACAAGCCTGTATACTACTTGAGCAAATTCTTACAGGGCGCTGAAAAGAACTACATGGAAATCGAGAAGTTCGTACTTGCTCTAGTAGTAGCTGCCCGGAGATTGAGACCTTATTTCCAAACTTACAAGATCATTGTTTTGACTAATCAACCTTTGAGGCAGGCCTTGTCAAAGCCAGAGGCTTCTGGAAGATTGATAAAGTGGGCAGTAGAGCTCGGCCAGTTCGAAGTTGAATATCGACCAAGAACTTCAATAAAAGCCTAGGTATTAGCTGACTTCATCCTTGAGACCTCAGGTACGAAGATTTCAGAGGAATTGGAATCTTCGGAAGTGAATTCGATCAAGAAAATTGAGGAATCAGTATGGTTGATGCACGTAGATGGCTCTTCGACCAAGGAAGGAGGAGGAGCAGGGATACATTTCCAGGGACCTGCCGGAGAGGATTTGACCTATGCGATCACCTTGGACTTCGTCATCACAAATAACGAGGCAGAATATGAAGCCCTTATTGCAGGCTTGGAGATGGCTTTAAAAGCGAAGGTAAACTTCTTTACTGTGCTTACTGATTCCGTACTCGTGCATAGACAGGTCAAGGGCATTTAAGAAGCCAAGGAGTTCAACATGATAAAATACCTTAACAAGGTGAAAACTCTAATCTCCAAATTCGAGAAGTTGGAAATTCAACCAATTCCCAGAGAGGAAAATTCATGGGCAGATTTATTATCTAAATTCACGGGAACACATGATGGAAAGAAGGAAAGAGTTATTACGTGGCTACTTTCGTACACGCCGACTATTGAATTGGACATCACTCTGGACGTCGATATTATGGAAATCGATGAGAAGAGACCATCATGGGCTGATCCTTTCGTAGAATATTTGCTGGAAGGAAAACTTCCCGAGGACACTAATGAGGCTCGGAGGGTAAAATACCGATCACCATGCTTCGCCCTAATTGTAGAAAACCTATATAAGAGATCTTCCTCGGGAATTTTACTGAAATGTATTCCCGAAGATCAATTTGATATAATCTTGAAAGAAGTCCATGAAGCGGAAGTCGGAAATCTTTGTGGCGCTCGAGCGTTGGACCTTACATGCTCAAGAGCAGGATATTGTTGGCCTACTCTTATTTCTGACTCGATCAATTATGTTAAGAAATGCCATCATTGTCAGATTCACTCGAATCTAATCCATCAACCCGCCGAGCAGATGCATTCTATTCCAGTTTGATGGCCTTTCGATAAATGGGGTATTGATATTGTCGGTCCTTTTCCGACCGCTAGAGCAAGGAAGAATTATGTCTTAGTGGTCGTCGAATATTTCAGCAAATGGGTGGAGTGTGTGGCCTTGACCAAAATCACTCAGTTTCAGGTTATAAGTTTTCTATGGAAAAATATTATCTGCAGGTTCGGAATTCCAAGGGTTTTGATCTCAGATTATGGAACTCAGTTTGCCGGAAAGAAAATCTTGGAATGGTGTGAGAAATTTGGGATACAACAGAATTTTACATCTGTTGGACACCCTCAAGCTAATGGATAAACCGATGTTGTAAATAGAGAAATTGTCCGATCGTTGGAAAAGCGCTTGGCCGAGGCAAAGGGAAGGTGGCTTGATGAGCTACCTGGAGTCGTTTGGGCTAATCGAACAACAATGAAAGCTGCTACAGCCGAAAGTCCTTTTAGTCTGGTTTATGGCTCGAAAGCTGTTAATCCTGTGGAAACTCTTATTCCGTGTCCTAGAGTCAAATTCTATGATCTAGAAAACAATCAGCCTTTGAGGGAAATGGAGGTCAATCATGCAGACAGCAAAAGAGATCGGGCTAAGCTGAAAATTCAAGCTGCAAAATCCAATATGGAGAAAACGTACAATCAGAAGGTCAGAATTCGAACCTTCAAGGTCGGTGACTTGGTGCTAAAGAAAGTGGAAGTCTCGAAATACGTAGGGAAACTACAACCTAATTGGGATGGCCCCTATGTTGTGGTCGAGGTTGGAAAGAAAGGCTCATATAAGATCGCTTATCCGAATGAAGAAGTTCTCCCCTGAACTTGGAATGCAGTCAATCTTAGGAAGTATTACGGGAAGTGAAGACTATGTATTTGGTTTTGTCGACATTATCTATCGTTTATTGTTCTTTATTCGGATCTATTATGTCTCCTACTATTGAAGAAATCAATCAAATATTTATATTTTCTAATTTTCTCCTCTATTCTGTGCGTCTCTACGAATTATCTATTATCTTCAGATCAGCACTCGGCCTCTTATCGAAAATTGACTAAGGGTGAAAGCCTTTGCTCTACCCCTTAGATCAATAATAAAAATTTCGGGGGTGAAAGTTGTTGCTATGGCCCTTAGGTGAAAGCTGTTGCTATGACCGTCAAAAATTGACTAAGGGTGAAAGCCGTTGTTATGCCCCTTAGATCAAAAATAAAAATTTCGGGGGTGAAAGCTGTTGCTATGGACCTTAGGTGAAAGCTGTTGCTATGACCGTCGAAAATTGACTAAGGGTGAAAGCCGTTGCTATGCCCCTTAGATCAAAAATAAAATTTCGG
The DNA here is from genome assembly GCA_038501285.1 of Penstemon eatonii. Classification (NCBI taxonomy): domain Eukaryota; kingdom Viridiplantae; phylum Streptophyta; class Magnoliopsida; order Lamiales; family Plantaginaceae; genus Penstemon; species Penstemon eatonii. The sequence continues at coordinate 35,619,907 of CM076711.1, read as the reverse complement.
GGGTGAAAGTTTTTGCTATGACCCTTAGGTGAAAGCTGTTGCAATGACCGTTGCAAACCAACTAAGGGTGAAAGCCGTTGTTATGCCCCTTAGATCGAGATAAAAAAACAAAAAAAAAGAGGAAAAATGGGTGAAAGCTATTACTACGACCCTCGAGAATCGACTAAGAGTGAAAGCCGTTGCTATGCCCCTTAGATCGGAATTGCAAGCAGATCATCAATTATTAAATCAAAAGTTTTCTCGGTTATAATGATGTTTCCGTCTCCTATACAATCTTATCAACCATTGGCAGTATAACACTTGATTAATTATTCTTGGTCGATTAATTATCAAGTTATGAGATTTATTCATCCTCGGTCTATTTCAAATATTCGTCCGATTGAGTAAGTCGAGTTCAAAAGCAGTTGGCATTAAGTAAAGACATGAAAGGAAGATTGCAAAGTATCTAAGATCGAATAAAGTTTTATTGATAAACTTTTAGAAACAATTACAAATAAGTATTACAATCCTGGAATTCGAACACGAATGAAACTACCAGATTGAGTATCAATCTATTACAAATTATAAGGCCTACACTAAGGGTCTTTGAGCGACCAACAAGGCTGACAAATGCTAGTTTGACATCTACTTTTCGCTCAAGAATGCAAGGCTCAGACTAGTCCATCGATCAAGCCAAACTCCATACTCAGAAGTAAGGTAATATCCAATACAAGACAAGGTGTCGGTATTCGGCAATACGAACCCTTCTCGATCGATTCTATGATCGATGGAACATTGGCCGATCGTCTTATTAACAAACCAAATATTCAATACAATTCAATATTAATTGGTTGCCGAGGCTCCAGAGTTAAATTATATTTCAAAGCAGATGATGCTCCGATCACTTCAAAACTCTATTCTCGAACGACAGCTAGTAAAGTTGACTATCGAGGTTAATTACATTCAATTATGTTTATGTTTGATTTATTCGTTCAGGTTGATTATTTTCGAAGATCCGTGTGATTATTTTTTACAGATAAGGCAAAGAACATACAACAAGAATTAATTAAGAAGCAACTTTTCATTCATTTTCCGAACAGTTACAAATGATTCCACGAGTACAATAATGGAATTCAAGCTTCAAAAGAAAAAGTACATTCACTCCTACCCTACTACAAATTCTATGAGCTAAGCTAAATGGCTTCGATCTACAAGCGTCGGCACAAGACGCAGAGGTCGAACATATCGCAAAACCAAAGTTTTTCATGTCAATCACTCGCCACGTGGCGCACACCCTCGATCGAACCACGGAGCAGAGTGAAGCCGGATCGGAGTCCATCCCCAGGACTTTTAACCGATCTAAGGTCTTCATCTGTGAACAATGATTGCTATGCCCAATCTTGAAGGCACCATTTTTCAAGAAACACCTTGAAGAAGCTGATGCTCGAGACTGAAAGGGCTTCCACCAAAGTCGACCCACAATCCGACCAGATGCAGCGCCAAAAGACCGAACATCCAACCAGCCTCGGATCAGATGAATCCAAAGAAGCAGGTTACCTGCCGGTATTCTAAGCTCTATTACCTTTGCCTGTCGATACTCTAAGCGAAACAAAATATGCCAAAGGAAACAAGTTCGGAAAAAAGGGTACGAGTTGTAATTTCGAACTCTTGTATTTGGGAAACAGTACGGGCCATTTTAATCGGAGAAGTTAAAATTCGAAAGGAAAGGTACGGACAAGCCATGTGCGAGAAGTAAAAATGTAATGGTAAAATTGGAAGCTATTTATAGTGTGAGGGAAATAAAATCGACGGATCAGATGATACATCGTGAACGGCTATGATATCAGTGATAAATGCACCGACTGTTCCGCTTCCCGAGAAATAGTATTCCGTTTGGTTGGGAAAAGAAGAATCTTCTCAGCTCACGCTCGGTACTTCCAAAGTAAGATCGGATTATGGATCGATCCAACAACGGGTTTTTCTTTTACAGTAATTTACAAATATAAAAAAAAAAAAAAGGAAGGAGAGTTAAATGACTCAATGCCGAGAATGATTTGATACTACGATCGAATAACTTCAACAATGGACATTGCATTTCAACGTCTTGACAAATCTTTCTAAGAAAAGTTTTGAAGTACTAAGCATCAAAAAATGGTTCAAATGTTATTATCTGTTCTCGATTCAATAATTGATGCTCGCATTAAGGTCTTCGTTCAATTCCTATCCTTCAATCGTTTATATTCGATCAACAATGCAAGTCCAGGAAATCAGTGCAAGTATTATTGTCAACAATTTACGTTCGATCGGCAATGCTCGGATTAGAAAGTTCATTCAACTTCAGTCCTTCATTGATGATCAATTAATTGCTAATGATCGGTTAATTATTCACATTCAAAGATTTTCCCAAGGGGAGTATTAAGTGAGTGAATATCGAACGATCTTTTGGTTGCTGGCTCGGAAGATCAGTCCAAGTGCTGTCATTCAATTAATTATTCAAGTTCGATCGAATTATTCAAGTTAAGAATTCATTCAACTATTATTGATCGGCCAATATAATTCAGAAGCAAAGAATTCATAAGTTTTATTTCGAACAAGAAAGTGTTTACTGTCTCGATCCTATTACAGGGGTATAAAACTTCAAAGTACAGGAATACAGGAGGCGAATTTCGATTCTATTACAAGCTAAATACAATATATTTCGATCACATTTTGCAATCCCCGCAAGATATTCAGCCCGATCCTCCGTTCCAAGCCAAGCGATCGAATTGGATCTTCTTTAGGCTTGACTAGTGGGAGCTGCAGGCTTGTGTTATGGTTTAGAGCCGTTCCGAAGATGAAGGGGCTAGAGCATATATTTCCAGATTAAGACGTCTTTTTCAAGGGGCAGCATGAAGACTTTATTGCTGACCTCGTCCTCCGACACCGCCCGTATGACATATTTGAAAAGGCATATCGATTCTCTAGATTTGGCTTATTGGCCCTCTAGATCGAAAAAACATTTGCTTGTCGATATTCTAAGCGAATTAAGGACGCTCACGTTTTTGTCAAAGAAGGTTCGAAGTCTAAACTCGAAAAGTTAGGTAGAAAGCTAATTATGATAAAATTAATCTTTTGGATAATAAAACACCTTTTAAGCATAAAACAGGTTGTGGAAATTTCAACTTTTTGAAAATTACAGTTTGGTCCCTCAATTTTTGAAAAATATGTTTTGACCCCAAAACTTTCGGAAATAACAAATTAGCCCCAAAAATTCCAGAACATGCAAATCGGCCCAGAAAACAGAAATTAACACTTTAATTCCTGAATCTTTCATTATTTGCAAAATTGCCCCTTGAAGTTACGTAAATAACAAAACGGCCCCATAATTTACGAAAAATGCAAACAGACCCCAATTTCCAGAAAAACCAGAATTTCAGTTTCAGCCCAAAATTTGAAGTAAAACAAAATTTCAGACTTTGTCCAAATTTTACAAAAATCGCAATTTGCAGTTTAGTCCTATAAGTTTTGGAAATTGCAGATCTGGCCCAAATCGAATTAAGCTATTTACCCGAACACATAATTAATCATAACAAGCAAGAATCCATGCAAAGAACACGACAAACAAATATACACATATATTTTGAAGTGTTAAGGCCTTTTCCGTATGAGCGTAATAACCTTAGCCATGATACCACTGTTGGGGTTTTTATGGTGTACGATTGTCAGAACAACGTGCGAAATACTAAAAACAAAAATTCGTACATGCATAAAACCCGTGAGCCCAGGATTACGGTTATCTAACTCATACGAAAATAGGGACTAAATCATAATTCAAAAACATAAACAATAGGTAATTTAGGAAATTACCTCACCATAGGCAAGGTGGTTGTTTTTCTCCGGTCTTCATGATGAGGGATACTTTGGATTCTCTACATTTAAGAGCTCATGTTGGGTCAAAAATAGATTATGCTAGTTCGAAGATCATGATTCTCGACCGTGAAAACATAATACCGATCCCAAGCCCCAGTCTGCTCAGTCCGATCTCTCAGGCAGAGGCTCCGGGTCGGAGACTATTGTTGGGACGACCTCAGGCCCAGGCCTTTGGGCCAAGAAGTGCTCCCCTGCGGATGGTTCAGCTAGCACACCGCCTCAATTATAAATACCACAAGCATTTATGACGCCAGACACGCTTTCCCAGGTGCTCCCAACTCGAGGCTCCTGCTCGGACCAACCTCGGAGAGTTAGATTAGATATTACTCTTTTATGTATTTAGTCTCTAGTTTGTACGACATCCTACAATGCTCAAATAGGACCTTCATTACTTGTAATATGTACACCCACGATCAAAATATACATTATTGATCATCTCCTTCATATATTGTATCTTTCTTATTTACCTTACTATTTTGATCCCCTACGAAACAGCGTAAGATCAATTGGCGCCCACCGTGGGGCCTTATTTGGGTGTTAGATCGAAAAATGCCTACTACGAGGCGAAATACGTACATTCGAGGAGAGCCTTCTCACGTAGCTGGAGTGCAGAATTCTGTCAACAATGACCCCGATAATCTATCTCGAGCAGCTCAACAGCCAGAAGCTCTTCCGATCGTCCCCCAGGACGATATCCCGATCCGTACAACTGTCGCGGACTTGAGATCTATAATAGGTACGATGTGCAAGGAATTTTTTAATAGTGGAAGAGCCGACCAATCTCCAGTGGATCAACCTGCGATGCATGGAAGATCGGAATTCCTTCTTCGAACGTTCTAAAGGGAAAGAGTGTACTTCGATCGATATCGAATGCAGCAGAGCCAAACCCTCCCCGTGCAGCTCCGTCGAAGTCCAACATTCGATCAGGAATACCTCCAAAGATGGTACATGGTTTAGAGGATTCACTAGTTGGGGAAACTCATCCTTTGGGTGATGAAAAAGAGAGGAAACCGACTTAGAAGAGAATCACAGAGTTCGAATTGGAAAGAGTTGTGCAGGAAAGAGTTGCTAAGAAATTAGATTGGGAGGACGCAGTAGTAGAAATTCGCCATGCAGCTACAACTGCTAGGCATACCGAAGTGATCCCATACAGAGATACTATCCGAGAAAACATCAGGGATAGGGAGATCAGGAATAGTATCATGAGATGTTCACCATTTTGTAGGGAGATACGTGAAGCTCGGAACAATGAAACCGTACCAACAATATTTCCACGGTATAACGGGACTACCGACCCCGGAGAACATATTAATAGTTTCATCAACGTGATGAATATATATGGTCATTCGGAGGATTTCTGCTGCAAAATCATGGTCACCACTTTGAAGGAATCGCCCTCGATTGGTTCGGAAAATTACCTTCGAACTCTATATTTTCTTTCGACGAATTTTGTGACAAACTAAAATACCAATTTGCAAGCCAAAGAAAGCCTAGGTTGCCAGGAAACCATTTGGGAACTGTGAAGCAGTTGGACGGTGAAACTTTGAGGCAATGGTTGACAAGATTAAGTTACGAAGTTCTGAAGGTTGATACTCCTCAAATTGAATATCTATCCTCATTAATGTTCGAATTAACAAGGAACACGTAGTTCGGGAACGCGCTATCCAGAAAGCAACCAAAATCTTTCGAGCGGATCATGGAAATTGCGGAGAAATATATGATCTAGGAAGAAATGAACAAACGGAAAAATGCTCATAATCCAAAGCTTCAGCTCGGAAAAAAGCAAGATCAAGCACCTATTCCAAAGTCAGGCGATTACGGAGGTTCGAATAGGGGGTCTGTATGGAAACGACTCAACGCCTATATGCCCCATGGGCCGACCTAAAGATCTAATGTCTATGGTCCGCCTTCTATTTCCGATCAGCCTACACGACATGGAAAGATTCATTTTACTGAATTAAACACCACAAAGGAAGAAATTATGACCGTATTGGAGGAAGGGAATTTTATCCCCGAGGCACAAAGAATTACTCAGGCGAGACCTGGAGCAATGAACTATAACAAATATTGTCGATATCACGGGGCTCGGGGACATAGCACCGAAAATTGTTATCAGCTGAAAGATGAGATCGAAAAGTTAATCGTGCAAGGAAAGCTTAAGGAGTTTTTTAAGAGAGGAAACTATAACAATCGTTATAGATCCAGGAGCCCTCAAAAGTTCATCACTCAACAACGCGAAGCTCGAAATCGGGCTAATGAGCAATTGAATGGGGTAATAAACATGATTGTTGGTGGACCAGCAGGAGGAGATAGCAGGAATGCAAGGAAAAGAACAATGAGGTCGATAAAGACGATTGTCTCGACCAAGAAAGAAATTTTCTCTTTGGAACTTCCATCCATGGAAAATCAAGTTATAAGCTTCAGTGACGCGGATAGACCAGCAGACGTCACTTGGGATGTAAATGATGATGATCCAGATTTCTCGATGGTACTAATTCTGAGAATTTCTAATTATGAAGTAAAAAGAGTTCTGATTGACAATGGAAGTTCGGCGAACATTATCTCGTCCGAAGCCCTTACTCGGATGAACCTCCAACATCCTCATTTGGATCGAGTCGCTACACCTTTGATTGGATTCGACAGTTCGGAGATTGTCCCACTAGGAACCATATTGTTGAGTACCACTCTCGGAGAGAAACAAAAGAGTGTAACCAGAACCGTGAAACTTTTAATAGTAGAAACACCTTTCGCTTATAATGCAATATTAGGGAGACCAGCGTTGAATACATTCAGGGCCGTGGTATCAACATATCATCAAAAGGTGAAGTTTCCAACTGACGGCGGAATAGGTGAAATGAGGAATGACCAATACATGGCATTGGAATGCTACAATTCTTCGTTGTCCATAAAACAAAAGATGGAGCCCGAAATTCTGAGAAAAAGGAAAGTGTTTGATTTAGAACCAGGATTGATTTCAAGATTACCGATCCTCAACTGTGAAAAATTGCAGCGGAAGAAGGGAAAGAACGTGGACATGAGTGTGCAAGCCCCCGCTCATAAGAAGATTGATCTAGTCCCTGGATCCCTCGAAAAATTTACAAGGATCAGAACTGAATTAAGCGAAGGTATGGAGACTATGTTTATCAATTTTTTGCAAATGAACGTAGATGTCTTCACTTGGAGTTCAGATGATATTATGGGAATCAACCCACGGGTAATCACCCACCCTCTGAATATCGATCCAAAGGAAAACCAAGTAAGATCAAAAGTCGATCAGGCAGGTAGCAAGAGGGATCGGGCAAAACTGAAAATCCATGCTGCATTGTCTAGAATAGAGAAAGCATACAGCCAGAAGGTCAGCGACTTAGTCCTAAAGAAGGCAGAGGTCTCGAAACATATGGGAAAATTACAACCCAATTGGGATGGTCCCTATGTTGTGTTCAAACTTGGGAAGAAAGGCTCATATAAAATTGCTTATCCGAATGGGGAACTTCTCCCCTGAATATGGAATGCAGTCAATCTTAAGAAGTATTACGAGAAATGAAGATTATGTATTTGGTTTCTCGGGTCATCTAACGTTTATTGTTCTTTATTCGAATCTATTATGTCTCCTATTAGTGAAAAAATCAATGAAATATTTCTATTCTCGAATTCTCTCATCTATTCTATGCTTCTCTACAAGTTATATATTATCTTCAGTATCGGCACTCGGCCTCTCCTTGATTAAACCGACTAAGGGTGAAAGTCGTTGCTACGTCCCTTAGATCGAAAAAAGGGTGAAAGCTGTAGCTACGACCCTCAGGTGAAAGATGTTGCTATGACCAATTAAACTGACTAAGGGTGAAAGCCGTTGCTACGCCCCTTAGATCAAGATAAAAAGAAAAAAAGTGTGAAAGCTGTTGCTACGACCCACATGTGAATGTTGTTGCTATGATCGATTAAACCGACTAAGGGTGAAAGCCATTGCTATGCCACTTAGATCGAGATAAAAAGAAAAAAGGGTGAAAGTTGTTGCTATGACCCTCAGGTGAAAGTTGTTGCTATGACCGATTAAATCGACTAAGGGTGAAAGCCGTTGCTACGCCCCTTAAATTAAAATGAGAAATTGACTCCAAGCTCAAAATTCAATCACGACTTATTTTCGATCAAAAAATGTGTTACGATTATTTGTCCATCATTACATCAAATTAACGATCGAATCAACATGAGAAGTCAAGATCGACCAACTCAAGTCCGATCATTATTAAACCAGAGCTCGAAAGGGTTTATCAAGATAAATAAGTTATCTATTTCAAATTAAGGTGGTTAAAAATTCCATCATCAACGACAAGTTAAATTTGATTGATTTATCCATTAAATTAAATGATCCTTGAGTTTGAATTATCCGATTCAATGTTCACTTTTATGAATCTTCGAGCAAAAGAAGCAAAGAAAGAAGCAGGGACGACAATAGGAAAATGTTCTTTCATTTATAAGCTTTTCGAACAATTACAAATGATTTCTCGATTACAATAAGGAAATTCGAGCTCAAAAAGAAAATTACATCCATTCCTATCCTACTACAAATTCTACGGACAGAGCTACATGCGTGATTTGGAGGTCGAGCATATTAAAATAACCAAAGTTTTTCACTACAATCACTCGCCACATGGCGCACATCCTCGATCGAACAACGGAGCAAAGTGAAGCAAGATCGAAGTCCATCTCCAGGACTCTTAACTTATCTAAGATCATCATCTGTGAACAAGGATTGATATGCCCAATCTTTGTAGCAACCGTTGTAACAATGAAATTTTATCTCGGAGTAAAGTAAGCAAAGAAAGTTAAATGACTCAAGGCCGAGAGAGTTTTCCCACTACGATCAAATAACTACAACAATAGACATTGCATTGCAATGCCTATTCAGAAGTTATTATCTACTCTCGACTTACGCGACGATGCTAATATCCGATCAACAGTACGAATTCGGAAGATTAATATCAACAATTCACGTTCGATTGGAGATGCTCGAATTGAAGAGTTTGGTTTACATCAGTCCTTCATGATCAACTAAGTACTGATGATCGATTAATTATTCACACTCAGAAATTTTCCAAAGAAAATTTTAAGTGGCTGGTTGTAAAATTATTTCTTATGTTATTGGCTCGGAAAATCAGTTCAGGAGTTATCATTCGCTTAATTATTTGAGTTCGATCGGGTTATTCAAGTTAAAGGTTCATTCAGCTAGTTATGATCGAACAACACAATTCAGAGCAAATAATTTATAATTTTTATTCCGAACAAGAAAGTATTTACAATTTCAATCCGGGTACAAAGATACAAGAGATACGTTTCGATTCTATTACAAGCTAATACACTACATTCCGATCCTATTGCATTCTACAATCCTATGAACTTTTTGGCTTCTTCTCCCACCAATCAATCGAGATAATCCATCTCCGCGCGTGGAATCTCCTTTGGACCGGCAGGATTTTATCTTTATTTGTGGTCTTCCGAAGACATAGGGGCTAATGCATCCTTTTTTAGGTGACTTTGTCCTCCGACGCCGCCCCTAGCACGTCTTCCTAAATTCATTGTGGCAATACGTTCCCCGAGTGAAGACCCATGCCAGAGGAATAATAAAAGCTCCCGACCATCCATGGAGAACTTGATGCTCGTACTCCCCCAACACTTTTGCGGGTCGAGCAGTTCTCCGGATCCCGAGTTAGTCAGCAATACCAAGGTATTGTCCTTGACTAACTGACCTCGGGAAAGGATCGGTAGCTCATTTGTTTTCCGGATAGGGCTTATTGGCCTTCCAGATCGGAAATACATTTGCCTGTCGATATCCTAAGCGAGTTAAGGATGCTCATGTTCTTGTCAAAGAAGATTCGGAGTCTAAACTCGAAAAGTTGGGTCGAAAGCAGAAAATAGTCTATCATCATTATCGGAGCGGAATGTTGGATAAAATGGAAAATGAACAAACTTAGAAATATCAAGGAAGCCCCTTTTATAGTAACAGTCGCACACAATCCAAAGACTGTGATTCGTTCAGATGGACTGCTATAGAGTCAGCTAAATTATCGCTCGAAGATCCGAACAAACGATCATATTATCTTAGTCACAAACTACTCACCTTATCAAAGAGGATCTAGGTAAGCGTCAGAAAACAAAATATCAATCGAAGAATGGCACAAAGCCTAGTACAGAGGTCCAATTAGAAAACACGCAAAACAAATTATTCAAGATTACAGAATCTCAGGAAACGGAACCTAAAATTACAGCAACAAGAGAAATACATCTAAAGAAGTTTATTATTGGAAAATATCTTCCGAAGCTCGGCACTGCGATCATCATAACCACGAGTGTAAGCCTTCTGCTAGCGGACCTCGGAATCTTTCTTCTCCTGCTCATAAATCCCTTTGAGCACTCGAGCTCCTTGCTCAGCTTCTGGTAATTCTCCTCTCCATGATCCTTAGCTTCCTTTTCTCTCTCCAGAGCCAACCTTTCCTCAATAGACTTTTTAGCCTCTAAGGCGCCTTCATGCTCGACTCTCTTTTGCTCCAGCTCGAGGGAAAGAGAGGCCTATCATTCGATCCCTTGCTCAGCCAGCATCTTGAGCTCGAGAAAGTCTTTGCCAGCCTATTGTCGAAAGATGCGGTCAACAATATATATATAAAAAAAATCAGGTTATTATTTATGATCACCTGAACAAGAGAATTCGATCCTGACTGGAATAACTGCGAAGGACTCTTCCCCTTCGACGGATCCGCCTCGAAAACAGAAATATGAGCCTGTAGGAGACTCAGAACAGGATTATCGAGCAACCCCTCGGAATGGGACTTATTCTTCAATTCTCCAAGCTGGGATAGAAGTTTCTCTGGAATAGCGGAAACAGGAGGAGGCTCTGAAGGATTCTCGACCTTTAAGGATTCAGCAGATGCTTCCTGAACATGAGTATCTTCACCGGTAACAGTCAATTTGACTTTCTTATTTGGCCCTCCACCCTCGTAACTAGCTGCAGGAGAATTAGTCAAAGGCGTATCTTCAATAGTAAGTTTCTGCAAAGTCTCAGTCGGGGCACTCTCATCGAGATGAGGTCTTTTGTTCGAAACAAGCTCTGATGCCTTTTGCCTAGCCAATGCTCGTTTGGAATTATCGAGGGGCTTAGAGGGGGAGCCCTCGGTTTCCCCATCGGAACTCTCATCTGAAAGAATCGATTTGTTGGGTACGACCTTAGCAGATTTCGTTGAAGCCTGCTTCTCGGATGTTTTTGGAGAAGCCTTGGAGGATTTCTTCTCCTTAATTAATTTTTTATCTTTGGGCGGACCTTTATTCTTGGCACCACCTAATAACAATTTGGGGTCGATTGGAGTACCCAACACTTTATCCATTATGATCGAAGGAAGGAATTTAAATTCCGCAATTATGTGTTAACCATGGTTCTCCGATCTCAATACTAAGGCGTCGTAGTAAAATGATTTGAAATGGTACTTGTATTTATAGTGCGGACAGCACTTTACTTTTAAATAATTGAACCGTTACGACTCCAGAGGAAATTCAACGAGCAATATTAGAATTCCATTTTAAAATATAGAAATTTCGAACAACAAAGAGTGAAGTCAAAGATATGCATATACTCAAAGAAGAAAGATAACATCTTGGTTACAAGCTACGAAAGAGAAATACTAATCAAAATCCTAAGGAACATCCTATTACATAAATATCAATGATCGGACTTCTTATCCCAGGCTCATAATCACGATCATCCCTATCGTTTTCTTCGCGAGAATCACCTTCTCCCGAGCTATCGTTTTCACTGTCCGAACTGCCACTATCTTCATCTTCGCCAGTCGAGGACTCGGCTTGATTTTCAGGTTGATCACTCTGCCCATCAGATTCGCCATCTATATCCACATACTCATCTTGAGCGGATTCATTTTCCCCCGAGGCAGAATGTGAGTTAGTGACTGCCTGTTCGAGCATATCTGGATTCGGCATAGGAGTAACAAACTCTTCAACATAGGGGACAAATTCATGAGTTTGCCAATCCCCAACTTCTTGAGGTAAAGACGAAGCTTTGTAATCTTTTTCCTCGGAATTCTTGAAGGGATTCATGTACAGGAGGTAGTCGTCCATATCATCTGAAATTCTTTTAGCCGCAATAAGCTGTTGAACCCCTTTATAGAAGATCGTTTGGAGTACCCCACCTATTCTTTTTTGAACTAAGGGATCGAGAACCGAGGACTTCAAAAACTCCCGTATTACCGGATATCTAGTTTCTTCCTGCCCTTGATTGTACGAATGTTCGGAATCCTGCTTGGCCTGTTCAAGCTCAATCTTAACTTTCTTAAGCTCCTCTTCGAGGGCGCTTTTCTCCTCGACCATCAATACCAAATTTTCCTCAGCAGCAGGGGTATATTTTTCCTTCTTGGCATTTTCTAGCTCCTTCCTCGTCGTAAATAATTCACGTTGACTGTCAGTTAGCTTCTTAGTTGTATCACTTAGTTGCGCTTAAAAAACTTTGTTTTCGGCCAAAGTTTGCACGAATGCATCATGAGCTTCTTGTGACTCTTGTTCCAAGAGCGACAGTCGATAAGTTTGAAGAGCAAAATAATCCCCGACCTATGGAAGAAAAAGGTTCTGTCAGCAGACATTTTAAAATACAAAGGAACGAAATTACGAGGTTCAACAACCATTACCTCCTGATACGTTCGGGAAAAATTACTCAAAATTTTGAAATTACTTTTGACAGTATGATGAAGTAAGTCTCGTTTGAATCGTCCGACCAAAAAGATCCTTATAGATTTATCAAATTCATTCTCACCATTCGGCCCGAGATCGCTAGAAATGGTTCCATCTTCCGGATATCCGGCGGTTCTCCCACCTAGCAAATGTTCGTTCATAAAGCCAACAACGTCTGGTTCTGACCTTCCTGTTCGACAAGGTACCGAGTCGGAATTTCTGCCAAATGGCTTAACTTTCCTCGGAGGCTCCAGACAATCACTGTTCCATTTCCGAGCCATACACTCCTTATATTCTCGGATACCCTGGATCCGATACAAGGAATATGAACTATAACATGCAGATGAAGGATTAGAAGTATCAAGTGAGAACACGCTACGTAAAGGGCCCGATCTGACGGGGTTGGATGAACTTGTGTTTTCGATCCCTCTCAATGGTGGAAACATTAAGGGTGTATCGATAGGGTCATCGGTCAAATTGGTTACGCTTATTCCTCGGCTCGGATTATGTCTCTTTTGTTGATGAGGTTGGTTTGGGGCATTCCTTAAGATTGTAGTCATGATCGATCCGACCACAGACATCCGAATCTTCTCAATAGTTTCATCTGAAAAGAGAACAGGATGTGCTCAGAAGGCTAAACTAATAGTATCTTTTAATTGCATTTTCAAACAATAAAAGTTAGTAGCATACTTAGAGTAAGAGGTACTTGAATGAAAGAGGCTGTTTCGAAAAATTTCCCGATCGGCCGGTCAGGTCCACCAATGGGTTGATTTTGCGAAGAAAGGGAAAACTCGATCGTCGGAGCAGGATATCTGCACCTACTAAGGCCCGCCATCCTCAAAACCCCTTCTTGGACAAGGAGCATGGTTTGATAGGGGTCGGACTTTAACTGCTCCAGGAATTCATCAGAAAGATGTTGTTTAATCTTCTACTTGATACGACGACGTCCATACATCCACGACCCAACTCCATCCCATCGATATGGTCCAGTTTTTGAACCTCGTCTGAAATGGGAATATTAGGTCCTTTAATGAAGAAGAATCTCCTTTTCCAGCCCTTGGTTTTGTTCATAGTTACACTTGAAAGGATTGATTGTTTCGATCGTCGTGAGACACACACAAACCCAGCGTTGGAGCCTGTCGACATGCTCATTTGGAATATTTGCCAAAAATTTCGAAAAGAGGCCTCTTCCCCTTTGGCTTCCATAAGAATACTAAACGCAACAATATACGCATTGGAGTTCGGATGAATCTGAGCAGGGGAAAGTGAAAAGGCTGTTAAAATACTCCTAACCAGCGGGATAAAGGGGATGTGCAATTCATGGGAAAAATGCCTATCATAGAACGCCTGGCACCCTGTCGGAGGATCAGTTACGCGTTGACGGTAAGTGGGGATAACGATCGAAAAACCCATGGGGAGAAATCTCCCGAACTGCTTTTCTTGATAAGCATGATCGTCCTGAGTAAAAGCGCAGGAAGTTTGATCAGCGCGAAGATCATTCCTAGGAGGACCACCGATTCTCGAAGCTTCATGCGGCTTATATATCCTGACAAAAGCGTTATCACCAATACAACTTGCTCGGCATTTTCTTGCTCGGGGTGAAATTCCCCTTCTTCGAACTCAGGATCGGATCTTATCCTCAAAGTACTAAAGCTGTCCTTTTCGGAAAACTTAAAATTATCGATAAGCCTCATATCGGGATCAGCTTCCGGCTCTTCTACAACTTTCTCTTTGCCTTTCAAGTTTCTCGAGCTAGACATTACAATAAAACGAATACGCGAGACCGGATGACAAGTGATGGTTTATTCGATCTCTGTGCTCCGACCTGGAAATAGAAAATGCTTTGCAAATAAATCTCCAAAAGTCAAAGTATATATAAGGTCAAAAAGGTAAATTGCAAATCGGACCCTGAATAACCGCGACGGTTGAATTTCCCAAGGTAAATTCAAATTTATCTCCCCGATAATTGCAGCTACGGCCCCTATACTCTACAAATCTAGGCCGTAAACTAGTTACTGAAAAAGACACGCCTTTTTAGCCTCGAAATATAATTACTTCTCCGAGGTTCAGCTTCACTTACGCTCGAAGAACTGGGGGAGTATTAATAAGGAATCAATCGCTACTATTAACAAACGCTTTGTTCAACTACAGATCACGAGAAGTTTCAAGCAAAATTATCGATATCAAAACTCACATTTTCACAACAGATACCCATTTTAAAGTTTCCAAGATATGCACTCTTTTTCCCTGGTTCGGTTTTTATCCCAATGGGTTTTTCCGAATTAGGTTTTTAACGAGGCATATCCGAAACACATCATAAATGGTTCATCTCGTTGTTGAGGCGACATTTACTTCTCCGAGATTCAGCTCCACTTACGCTCGAGAAGTGGGGGAGTATTGATGAGGGGTACTTTGGATTCTCTACATTTAAGAGCTCATGTTGGGTCCAAAATAGATTATGCTAGTTCGAAGATCATGATTCTCGACCGTGAAAACATAATACCGATCCCAAGCCCCAGTCTGCTCAGTCCGATCTCTCAGGCAAAGGCTCCGAGTCGGAGACTACTGTTGGGCCGACCTCAGGCCCAGGCCTTTGGGCCAAGAAGTGCTCCCCTGCAGATGGTTCAGCTAGCACACCGCGTCAACTATAAATACCACAAGCATTTATTACGCCAGACACGCTTTCCCAGGTGATCCCAGCTCGAAGCCCTTGCTCGGACCAACCTCGGAGAGTTAGATTAGATATCACTCTTGTATGTATTTAGTCTCTAGCTTGTACGACATCCTATAATGATCAAATAGGACCCTCATTACTTGTAATCTGTACACCTACGATCGAAATATACATTATTGATCTTCTCCTTCATATAATGTATATTTCTTTTTTACCTTACTATTTTGATCCCCTACGAAACAGCGTAAGATCACTTCAAAAGTTCACTAGAGCACCCCAAGTGTGGTGCCTCTAGAGATAGTCCACACCAGATGGATTGAATGACTTTTTTAAACCTCAGGCTTAGAACTAGGAATAAAGAGTTGTCTTTTTCATTAACTGGATCTAGATCCAGAGAAGAAGCTTGGAGAACAAAAGAGGAAGGGCGATTTTTCTTAGTCTTGGCCGAACAGGGAAGGGGGCGATTTTTCACAGTGTTGGCTGAACAGGGAAGGGGGCGAGAGAGGCTGAAATTTTCGGCCACTTCTTTTCTTGTGTTAGGGCATGCTTTTTGGTTACTTGATTAGTTAGTTTGAGATAATGATATATCTTTTATATTTGGAAGACTCCTTCTAGATATATGATGTATCTTTGCATATCTTTCCTTATCACATAAGGAAACAAGATATGCTATATCTCTTCCCTTGTTACACAAGATAAAGCCTCCCCCAAATTTCCCCTATCATAAAATCGGCCAATAAAGAAATTAATCCAAGACTAATTTCTTTAATAAAAATCGGCCATCTTCAATTTATTAGTCGAAGATTAATTAATTAACATTCCCTTGACAAATCGTCCCATATGCTTATTAATTAATTAATCAACTATTAATTAGTCAATATCCTTTAGCATGAAATCGGCCCATCTTGTTGAATTAATTGATCCAATATTAATTAATCAACCTTTCCAATTAACACTTGAATTGATAGCTTAATCAATTAGAAATTTCAATTGACTAATTAATTAGACACTTCTAATTAATAATTCTCCACTTTAAATTAATACTTTAATTCACTTTTAATTAATTAGATAATTCTAATTAATTACTCTTCTTATTGAATTAACACTTTAATTAATTTAATGATTTAACCCCTTAAATCAAATATTTCCTTTTACGACTGTCACTGTCCAACTGTATTGTGTGTGACCCTCTAGGTTCACCATCAATTGGCAGCAGGCCTACGACTTTCGTGATTTAGTTAATGAGAAATTAATAAGTAATTAATTGCTCCGATCAATTAAACACTTTTAATTGACCACTCCAAAGTTAATTTCCTATTAATATTAATTCAGGAGTACTCACACCTTATGGTCGAGTTTAGCCACAAGCCTATGAGGCCCACCTTCAGGTGAATTGATATTCGTGAACCTCACCTCTTATAAGTGCCATGTACATACCGGTCCTTTTAACGACTAATTTTCCGATCGAGACCTAGGGTGTGTGAATTGGTTGGCACCTCTAATTATCTCAATTCTGTACTTTCTAATTCCGGATAATAATTCCAGTGTGACTGCTAAATCTGGAAGCCCCTTTCCAAATCCGTCACTGACCACGGTCGTGGGTTTGTCGGAATCTATTATCTAAGAACGTACAGAAAATTCTCTCATCTTATCAAGATAAGTCAGTAGATCCTATCTTAGTACTAACCATCCGCGTACACGTTCATACGTAGCCAAAGTAGTCGCACAATGATCAGGCTACGTGATCGGCTCCTAAATCAAAGTACGTATTCCAGTGTACTGAATTCGCCTTAGTACCTCAAGTCCAAGGACTAAATCGTACACTTTTATAAGTCTTGAGAGACTTCCCATTACCGATATGCTTAATGCACTTCCACGATGGGTCTCTCTGTTCGGGTCGTTTGATGCGTTCAATCCCCTATCGAACCACCTAGTCATATGCACTGACATCAAATGTCTTGTTCATAAAACTCTACAAATTCACTCCATGTGAACAATGCATAATCGTACAAGGCTTAGCAATTCCCTCGATACCCCGTCTAGATAGGAATCTATGACTTGGAACAGTTTTAAGATCACGACCTTAGAGACTGTTTCATGAATGCACTCAGTACTGAAGTGAATCGTCCCATAGTCGAATGTGATCTTAGGATTTCATCCAATCTCTTAGATAAGTTCGCGAGAGATGAAGATGACCATTGTTTAATTCACGTACTATGAATAAACAGGCGTATTATCTGATGAACCATAAGAGTGCTATCTAAGGTAGTCCCTTTACAAGCTCGTATTTGTTGTCTTGTTGGCACTATCCTTTCAGTTGAGTTGGCTTGGGGACTATCCTATCAATCTCCCAATTGCCCTAAAGGCATCACAAACATTTCTAAGACCCATCTTCCCATGATGATCTTCGAACACCTTTTGCGACAGTGGCTTCGTTAGTGGATCAGCTACGGTATCCTTTGAGTCAACACGTTCCATTTGTATGTCTCCTCTACCAATGATTTCCCTAATCACATAGTATTTTCTCATCACGTGTTTTGACTGGTGGTGTTATCTCGGTTCATTTGCTTGAGCGGTTGCCCGATTGTGGTCACAGAAGACTACCATGGGTTCTGCAATGCTAGGTACTACATCCAACTCTTGGATGAAGTTTCTCATCTAAACACTTTCCTTTGCTTCATCTGATGCGGCAATATATTTTGCTTCAGTGGTTGAGTCTGCAGTGGTGGACTATTTGGAGTTCTTCCAACTCACCGTTGCGCCGTTGAGGCAAAATATGTATCCAGAATTGGATTTATAATCATCCACTGATAGGATAGTGCCCAGCAAGCCAATTCATTTAGCTTGTAATAGGTCTATTCTGTAAATAACAATCTTTGATTTTGATCTTACGCGATTTCGTTTGTTCGATCAAAGGTGGATTGTGGAGCTATAATAACAATATTAAAGGGAAAGTAAAGATCAATAGTAATTGTATTCGAATTAACTGGTTACAAATACAAATATTTAGGGTCCTACTCGAGCATTATTGGATGCCGTACAAGCTAGAGAGCGATATACATATGACCAAAACTATATTATATTTCCCAAGTGAGTCTGAGCAGCAGTCTCGAAGGTAGAGCACCTGGGAAGTTCTCTGGTGTCATAAATGCATGGGGTATTTATAGCTGTGCTGATGGGCTTGGGCTTGGGCTCGGCCCAATAGTAGCCTTCGACCTTGGATTCTCTTTATAGGCCCCGAACAGTTTATTCCAAGACCTTGGCTCTGCTCGGTGTCTTTGGGGACGGAAAATGGTGCTATTCGATCATTATGGAGCCAGTGAGAGTAGGGGATCCAAATTACCCCTCATCAATACTCCCCCACTTCTCAAGCGTAAAGAGGAGCTTGCGCTCGAAGAAGTACAAGTTACGATGCCCGCTGTTACGAGAAGAGCCGTCCACGATATATTTCGGATACGCCTCATTGAAAACCTAACTCGGAAAAACCCATAGGGATAAAAACCGAGCTAGGGAAAAAGAGTGCATACATAAGAAACAATATATCGGTGTTTCAAGACGATTCCCTTGATGCTTGCTTCAATCCTTCATCGAACGCTTTCTTTATTTCCCGAGCATGAGCCTAAGGGGCTAATGTGGTATCCAGGGACGATTACCAAGGAGCTTCCTTCCCAATTTGCAAAGTGAAGGATCAAGAGTGCAATTCTCTGAAGGATGATATTAAAATTTTACCTAGAGTAAGTTCAATCGTCGCGGTTACTCGGGGACTTGTTTGCAATTTTACCTTTTTGACCCCATATATATATGTTGACTCGTTGAAAATTACTTACATATCACGTTCTCTCTCTCGAGCTCGGAGCACTTAAGTTCGAAATAGCACTTGCTTTAGTACGCTTGTTTCTCAATCCATAATGTCGAGCTCTAGAAGCGCAAGGGGCAAGAATAAGGTCGGAGAAAACCCAGAGTCCGATCCTTTGCTGAAGCTTGTTGATGATTATGAGGATGGGGAGTTTCGTCAAGGAGGCGAGGATGAGGATCCGAGCGAGGATCTCGAAGAAAATGAGGTCGAGAAACGCAGCATCGGCGAGGGTGCTTTTGTCAGGATTTTTAAACATACACAACCTTCTACCGCCACCATCTCGAACAAGTCAGAACTTCCTGCCAGCCAGACTTCCTGCTGTTTTTCAAAGAAGGATCGCTCTTTCCTCGAGGCGGAGTTCGGGAAATTTCTTCCCAAAGGGTTTTCATTTATTATTCCTTCTTATACCGAACGTGCTACCGATCCCCCGGCTGGCTGTCAAGCCTTTTACGAGGATCAATTTCCTTATGGTTTGCGTATCCCGTTCATTCCCCTTGTCAGAAACATCTTGACTTTCTTTTCACTTTCTCCCGCTCAGCTTCTCCCGCACTCTGTTGCGTATATAGCAGCGTTTAGCGCTCTTATGGAGGCAAAGGGGGAAGATGCCTCTTTTAGTAATTTCTGGCAAATATTCCGAATGGACCTGTGCAAGGGCTCAAATATGGGGTTTGTGTCCATCCGCCAGCGGTCGAACCGGCCTTTTCTTACGAGAATAACAACGGAAAAGAGTATAGGTTGGAAAAGGAGATTCTTCTTTGTGAAGGGCCCTGATGTCCCTATATCGGAAGGTAGCTCGAAGATGAGACCCTATCGATGGGATGGAGTCAACTCTTGGTCATATGGTCCTCGCAAGATTAAAGAGAAACTCAACCATCGCCTTTCCGACGAATTTCTTGAGCAATTGTGGGCTAGTCTTTATCAAACCGAGCTCCTTATTCAGGAAGGTGTTTTACGATTGGCTAGGTTGAGCCGCTGTGATTATCCTGCTCCAATACTCAAATATTCACGTACCGTATCTGGTCAATCCTTAGAAGGGTCGCTTCCTCAGTTTGGTGACTTGTCAGCTTCTGCCGCTCCACCTCTCGCCTCTCTTTCTTTGGGTATGTTTTCAACTTGTTCCTATCTTGAGGCGCGATGGATTATTAATTTACATTCATGCGACTCTCGTATTTTCTTTGCAGGTCAAATTGTTGAGAAATTCCGACTATCTGCGGCCCGTCCAGTTGAAGACAAACCATTCTATTTCGATCCGTTGCCCCGTACTTCCGAAAATAGAGCGGGTACAAGTAGCTTGGGCGGAAACTCAGTTACTATTCCAGTCGCAATTCCCGAACTGAGAGGCGTTGGTACTATGAGTTCCTTGAACTCTGCCTCTGCTGGGCCTCTTCGAACTTTATTTTCCCCCGATACTTCCATTCTTTCAAGCGTTGGCTATAGTCAACATTCCTGGAACCGGATCCAGGGTATTGAGGAGTATGAGAAGCTTCTGAGTCGGAAGAGGAATGCTGACCACTCGGGGCCCTCGAGGAGGGTAAAACCTTTTGGTTCCAGTTCTGATTCAGTTCCCTGTCGAGCAGGTAGGTCGGAGCCCGATGTGGTGGATTTTATGGACGAACATCTTCGAGGTAGCAGGGCTGCTGGGTACCCTGAAGATGGCACCATTCAAACTGATCTGGATGCGGGTGGTGAGAATGAATTCGATAAAGCCGCTAGAATCTATATGGCTAGTCGGTTCAAACGGGATATGTTGCTTCACACAGTCAAAGACGACTTTGAGGTTTTGAGTGACTTCTCTCGAACGTATCATGAGGTGAAAATTTGTCTTTCGACTATCTCTTCTTTCATTAAAGTCCATAATGTTTGCTGATGTCTTAAACTATCTCATAGGTCGGGGACTTGTTCGCTATTCAAACCTATCGTTTGGCACTACTAGAGCAGGAATCACAAGATGCTCACGACGCATATGCGCAAATATTTGTTGATAATCAAGCCCTTCGATCTCAACTGGCAGAGAGCCAGCGGGAATTATCCCAAGTAAAGAAGGAGCTCAAGGAAGCGACTATGAAACATTCCTCATCTGTAGAAGAGGATTTGCTGGCATCCGTTAAAGAGAGAAGTGCCCTTGAGGAAGAGCTGAAGACGGTGAAAATAGAACTTGAGTTAGCAAGGCAAGATTCCGAGCACGCATATGCCCAGGGCCGGGAAGAAGCCGAGATTCCGGCCATATGAGAATTCTTGGAATCCCCTGTCTTAGATCCTTTAGTTCAAAGGAAAATGGGAGAGATCCTTCAGACGATCTTTTATAAAGTGGTTCAACAATTAGTCGCGGCCAAGAAAATTCCGGATGACATGGTGGAGTATTTTAAGTATATGAACCCTTTCAAGAATGCTGAAGGGAAGGATTATAAAGCTTCTTCTCTACCCAAGACGAATCCTAACTGGCGGGATCATCGCTTTGCCCCCTTAGTTGAGGAGTATGGCATTCCGATGCCTAACCCCGATGTGCTCGAGCGTTCCAACGACAATCCTCCTATTGTGTCAGGGGAAAAAAACGAAGATGTCGACATAGGCGATGCACCAGATAAGGAAGACGATCGATCTTTCAACCAGACTGAGTAATTGTTCAACTTCAAACATATATCGTCTGATCTTCTGTTTAGCAAGTTACTGGGGTCGAGCGTGCCGGAGGGGGCGATTCATAGTTTTGTAGTTAGGAATCAATTGTATTTACCCATGTAACTCAATTTTGTAAACGGGTTTATTTTCTTTTTTGATTTGATTCGTGTGACTTGTAAATTCCAACCTTACAAATATCTGGATATCATTCAGGAAACTTTTCAAAGTTCGATAACTCTTCATACTTAATGCTCGAACTTTATTCATTCCAAACGTGATTCTTCTTAAAGGTTGCGTCGATCCATTATCATTTTTGTAGGGTGTAATGTCTATAAATATTAAGATCTCTTCTCATTATTCACACGACATCTTGCTTATAGAGATCGGAGCTCTCCCCATATTTTTCGCATTCTTCGAATTCTTTAAAGAACAAGAATCCGAGCTATTGATCCCAAATCCGCTTATCATGGAAAATGTACTAGGCAAAGCTATCGACCCTAAATCGCTGTTTGGGGGCTTGAAGAATAAGAATCCGAGCAAAGAGCAGAAACCTGCCAAGGAGGCCAAACCCTCCAAATCCTCTTCTAAGACCTCTATGTCTTCCCCGAAGGCTCCTAAAGGGGGAGAAAATAAGAAAGAGAAAAGCATTTCCTCAATGCTAACCAAGGGCAATTCCAGCAAGTCCATTTTGGACGAAAAGCTCGAGGCTTCGCTCGGGGGCTCTTCTCCAAAAGTTGTCGATTCTTCGAGTGAAGGTCCTGCCAGAGAAAAAACTTCTGTTCCTTCTTCGAACAAAAGGCCTTATTCCGATGGGGTTACTCCTGTTGAGGCTTTGCAAAATCTTGCTATTGGTAGCAAGTCATCTTCCGATGCTTCAACCGTTCCCCCCGCAGGGAGTCCCAGCAAAAAACCCAAGTTAACGATTGGTGGGGGGGATTCTGCTGAAGCCTTAGAAATTGATAATCCTCCCAAACCCCTTGTTGACTCCATTCCTCCAAAAGTTACCTCTTCCCTGCCTGAGGGGTCGAAAGATGGGTCTCCTCTTAAGGCTGATCCCATGGATAGTCTGTTGCAGGTTAACTTTACTTCTTCGGAAACTAACATGCCCAAGGATAGAAACATGTCGAAAGAGAGAAATATAGAAGAGTTGTTCGAGTCTGGGCAGCACTTCTTGTTTCAGGTATATTATTCTTATTATTATTATTATTATTATTTTTTTTTTTTTTTTTTTTTTTAAAAGGTGACGATTCCTTTTGACAGGCCGGTCAAGATTTTATTGAGCTTAAAACGTTTGATGAGCGGGAGACAAATCAACGTGCTGCTATTTCCCTCAAACTGGAAGAGAAGAAAGCCGAATTCGACCGTGTCTTTGCGGAGAAGCTTGCTCTAGAGAGAGAGAAGTCTGTTAAAGAGGATGGAGAGGAGATCCACAAGCAGCTGAATGAGGAGCTCGAAAAACTAAAAAGTCTTCACGAGCATGAGAGGCAAGACTTCACGCGTCGAGAGAAGGAGGCTTACGACCGTGGATACGAAGCTGGATATGAGGCTCGTAATGCCGAGCTTCGGAAGATTTTCTCCGACAATAAGCTTCTCTAGATGTCGTTTTTTATTTACCCTGATTTGCTGTATGACTATATTGTTTTTACTCTAGTGTGATCATGAATAATTTCAGACATTTTATCCCCTTTGGTTTGTAATAATCTATTTGCTTCTCGGATTGCATGTTTTTCCATAATTTGATGTATTCTTTTCTGTCCATGCTTTAGTTTGCATTCTTCGTTTGGTCTTATGCTTGCGATCTTCAATCTTTGATCTTGGTACGTTAATTCTGCTTTCAGCTAGCCGTTGGATTTTGAGAATAGTACCTATAAATGGGGTCATTCATCTTGTATCCTTATAAAATTGTTTGAAAGCAATGTCCTTCGATCATGCTATCTAAAAGATCTTGTTGCATGACCCAACTTTTTGATTTTCGAGTAAGGTCCTATTTTGCATGTTGCAGGCTGGTTAGTATTTCTAATTCGACTAGGATACCTGCAGGCGAACATTATTTCGACCTTGAAGGTCGAACAGCCTTATTGCTGACCATCCACGACCCCGATAGCTCCCTCAACCTTCTACGGCCGAGCAGAGACTTGAGCATAAAAATCTTTGCGAGGATGTTCAACAATTTGTTCGGTTCTTCTGGAAGATGTGAGGAGGCGATGCTTCGAGGATCGAGGTTCTCAAAAAGTATCCACATTACACCTAAACAAGCTGCATCAACCCTCTTCTCTTCGAAAACCATAAAAAGGACATAGCGCTGTCGGCTTGATGAGCTCCCCTCTTTCGAGTAAGAACATTATCGTCAGCCGAAAATTTCATAGGATTGCCTGCTCATGAAGGTCTCCTCATGTTCGGATATATTAGTCCTTTGTCAATAATCTCAGGATTGTGGAATGTACTTGCCTACTTCGGTCGATCTTAGACGAGTTGATAGTGCCCCTTTTTTAATTAGTTGAAATTTGAAATTCTTTTTGTGACTCTCTTTTACGTCCTGAATCGAGGCTACAAGTACTTCGAGCGCTATTGAATTTGACTTTTTCTTCATTTACCCATAGTATTCCCGAACTTTTGGGAAGCGTAACAGTCGGCGCGTTTATTGCTCGCATCTTAGCCATTCAGCTTTGGAGATTGAGTTTTTATCGTTACGTCCCATTTTCTTTTAACAAAACAATCCCTGATTCGTCGAGAATCTGAGCGGACAGGTCGCTTTTAATGTATGTTTGGCCACCGTTCATCTAAAGAGATCTACACCGTTGAAACGGAATTCTTCCCTCTATAAATACCTCTGAGTTTACCTTCGTATTTTTTACTTGTCTGTAAACATCTCGTTCGATCGACATGGTTATATTTTTACTTTCCCCGACCGTCTTTATGTTCCATTTGGTCTCAGCAATAAAAACGTTCGAGATTCGGACTAGGACTCTCTTTTTCGACCTCTTCGGCGTCCCCGTATGGGGAATATCTTCGACTAGGGTATCGACAGGCGAAAAGGATTGCGACTGGGGTACCGGCAGGCGACCAGCTCTCTCTGATTCCAACCATTTGAGACTGGTTCGAACTCCTGTATCCTGTCAATCCACCCAGTCGGATAGGGGGTCGACTGCTTGGGGAGTTTTCCTGCACTCAATCTCCACTTCTTCAAGATGTTCCTCGAAGAATGTTGCCTCCGAGATTGCGTGGAGTAATATTTCTAGAGATTGCTTCCCTGTTTCTCGATCTGGTCCGACATGGGCCAACCATTGAGGAAGCGATGGATGAAGGGTAGAAGTGTTATCCTAACCCCGCCTTCCTCCTTTGATCACCGTTAACAGTTTATAAACTGGGAGTGGCAACGAAGTTCGAAGCGTACATCCTTATAGACAGTTCTCATACTAGGATTTAATTAAATGTAAAGTTTCAGCTTTGTTCGACTTTCTTTATTATTGTAATCACGAAACTTCTTGTAACCGTTCGAAAGATCGTGAAAAAATATTTATTTCCTTCCTTATCCTTACTGCAGAACCGTTTCCGTATACTGTTACCGAGCACCGATTTCTTCGCCTAAAAAATATGAGCAACAAGTATCATTCTCGAATGATCTCAATAAGTGTATTGATAATAAAGAATAATTGACATTCTTCGATCTCTGATATTCAGATATAAGTAATAGTTGATCTTTGTAGACCGATTAAAAATTGATAATACTAAAATAATAATAATAGGCCATCTTGGCGGATTGTGATTGCTGTAGTTCGAAATAGGACGTATATCGGAATCTCGTACGATTGATAATTTACACTTTTAGGTCGTAGTAACGGCTTTCAACCATTTAATAATTTCGATCTAAGGGACATAGCAACGGCTTTCACCCTTAGTCGTTTCAGAGCATTTTTAGCCCGAGGGTCATAGCAGAGGCTTTCACCCATTCAATATTTTCGATCTAAGGGGCATAGCAACGGCTTTCACCCTTAGTCGTATCAGAGCATTTTTAGCCCGAGGGTCATAGCAGAGGCTTTCACCCATTCAATATTTTCGATCTAAGGGGCATAGCAACGGCTTTCACCCTTAGTCGTATCAGAGCATTTTTAGCCCGAGGGTCATAGCAGAGGCTTTCACCCATTCAATATTTTCGATCTAAGGGGCATAGCAACGGCTCTCACCCTTAGTCGTATCAGAGCATTTTTAGCCCGAGGGTCATAGCAGAGGCTTTCACCCATTCAATATTTTCGATCTAAGGGGCATAGCAACGGCTTTCACCCTTGGTCGATTTTCGAGGGTCGTAGCAACAGCTTTCACCCTTTATAATAAACGAAGATAAATAGAGACTGATATTAGATGAATGCAGATCGAGAATACCAGAACAATTGATGAGTAGAGGTTGATAATAGAGGAATGTAGTTCGACAATGTCAGAATAATAGATGGGTAGAGATTGACAATACCAGCATACGACGAGCAGATGGGCATATTGGTGAAACGAATTTCCATTAAATATAATTTTGATCGAAATAACTTCTGAGGAAATAACAGTCTTCCGTGACTGAGATAATAGATGGAACACAATTAGATGGATAATAGATAACAAATAGGTCTATGACTTAATAAATAATTCTTCTGTCTTAATAGAAAATATTCCTTGCGAGGTTCTAATTTTGTTCGAACTAATACCCCTTGTTTTCTTTGGCTGTTGTGAATGTTTCCAATTTTTTGATAAGTATTTATCTTTTCCGAACGGTTCCTCTTTTATCGAGAATCGCAACAGTTCTTAGATCTTATCCCTTCGTTATGCGAATTACCTGCCGTTAGATTCCTTTCAATTTTCTCTATAAAAGGCCATCATTCCTTAGAAACCATCTCATTCGTTGCATTAGCATTCAATTCGTCCGATCATGGTGACTAAAATCATTATTTCATTAATTCACTTATTTGAGCTCAGATTTCGAACGATCTTTAAGCAGAGCACTTTTCGAGCAGAAGAAACACTATTTCGATCTTCGCTTAGAGTATCGACAGGCAAATATAATCTCCATCTGGAAGGCCAATAAGCCAAGCCTATGGAGTTCGCAGGTTATTACACAAGTCTTTGACTAGGGACCTGTTGCTACAATGCATTTAGAAAGACGTACAGGGGCGGGAGTACTGAAGAATTCATTTACTTGATGAACCATGTGCTCAATCCTTCGTCTTCGGAGAATCGTAAATAAAGTTAAGAGCCTGCGGGTCTTAAGGAGATTTCCACGGTCGGAGCCAAATTATTTCGAAAAAGCAATAGGAGAAGAGACCGAAAATTTCATAGGATTGTAGAAAGTAATAGCGTTCTTATGTAATATATAGGCTTGAGTTATGCTCCGCATGTATTTTCCTCATCTTGTATTTTCCGAGATAATATAAATACACTTCTTCCATGTTTTGTTGATAAAATAAACATAATTAGATAGATTCTTATCTTTAATAATTCCACTTCGATCCTCTAATATCGATAAAGAAATACTCAAATACCACTTGCTTGATCGAGTAATAGATAAATATTTTAGTGGACCTAAAATTAATAAGGAAAATGCTGCCATTAATCCTTGGCACTGCCGGATTTCCATAGTCGCATGATTTTTTTGGTTGAGAGTTCTGTTCGAATGAACCGATCATGGTTCTTCTAAGTCGAACAATGACTGTAAAATATCTGAATGAACTGAACTTGAACCTAAATTGCCAATCTTCATCAATAATGTTATAAGTATGTCGTATCGGTCTGGTGTTTAGAATGTTATAAATCTCCTACGCGCCCCGTTAAATCGTGCATCCTTATAACCAAACAGGGCCCTATTTCGAGGGAAATGTAACGGTCAGTTCATTTATTACTTTCATCCCAACCATCCGTGATTTGTTATCTAGACCATTGGTTCAAAAACTTTGCTGCTATAAATAGTTCTCCCTCGGTTTATCCGATATTCATCATTTTTTCCATTATGCTTTGTCCGACCAATATGGGTCGAATCTTGCCTTCGATTCGAATTTCTTCCAAAATAAAGAAATTTGAGATAAGAATTCGAACCTTATTCTTCGACTCTGGTCTTTTTGGTGTAACCTTCTTCGCTTAGAATATCGACAGGCAAAAGAACTTGCGCCTAGAATACCGGCAGGCAACCTGTTTTCCCAGACATATCTTATCTGGTACGGGTTAGAATTCCGGTTTCTTGGCGTAGTATCCGATCAAGCAGCTGGTTATTCTGAGAGGAGTTCTTTAAGTCTGAGGCATCAGCTTCCTCGAGGGCTTTCTTGAAGTATAGTTCCTTCGAGCTTCCTTGGGGTGCCTCTGCTGAGATAACCCTTTGCTGCACCGGTTCGGATTATCCTGTAAACAATGATTGAGTATTTCAATCATTGTTTACCGATGAAGACCTAAGGTCGGTTTGAAACCCAGGAGAGGAGCCGCGATCCGGCCCTTACCCCGTTCGAAGACGGCTGTGCGACAGGTTGCGAGTGAATACCCATAAGAATCACTGTTGAGTTCTGCATCTGGGGCAATCTTCGGGAATGAAGACTGGGCACGAAACATGATAGAATTATTCATAGGACTTGTAATAGGATAGGAGTGATTGTATTGTACTTCTTGAGCTCGAATATAATTCGAGGCTTCTCTTTGTAATTTGTTTGAAGAACACTAATAATAAAATTTTCGCTCTCCGATCGAATTTCAACATTTAACTTCTTTTATCGGTCGAACTATTGCCGCAACTTCGAGAACTTAAATATAATTTGTTGCCGCCGTTCAAACATTCAACCTATCCCAATCGACTCGAGAAAGATACAAATAGGTGACAAATAATGTATACATATTATGCGACTGATCTCTTAAATAACCAATTCGAGAGATTTGTCTTTGAAATTAATAAATATGATGACCGGAAAAATAAATTCCGACCATCAATAAATGGTAATTGCATAGAATATCTAAGGCCTTTGATATTAACCGGTGATCGATTAAATCACGTTGTAGTGCTGTGGACGAGATCCGTGGAACTTAAGCTCGTAAATTCATGGTATGGGTCTTATCTTCGACCTTGAATTGACTAACGTTCTGATGATTGGGGGATCGCCTTGGATGGTGAATGACGAAATTTTCGTCTAGTAAGGCTAGACGCTGACATACGTATTTCTCTTCGTAGTAGGCATATTTCGATCTAAAACTCGAATAAGGCCCCTCGGTGGGCGCCAATTGATCTTACGCGATTTCGTTTGTTCGATCAAAGGTGGATTGTAGAGCTATAATAACAATATTAAAGGGAAAGTAAAGATCAATAGTAATTGTATTCGAATTAACTGGGTACAAATAAAAATTTTTAGGGTCCTACTCGAGCATTATTGGATGCCGTACAAGCTAGAGAGCGATATACATATGACCAAAACTATATTATATTTCCCGAGTGAGTCCGAGCAGCACTCTCGAAGCTAGAGCACCTGGGAAGTTCTCTGGTGTCATAAATGCATGGGGTATTTATAGCTGTGCTGATGGGCTTGGGCTTGGGCTCGGACCAATAGTAGCCTTCGACCTTGGATTCTCTTTATAGGCCCCGAACAGTTTATTCCAAGACCTTGGCTCTGCTCGGTGTCTTTGGGGACGGAAAATGGTGCTATTCGATCATTATCGAGCCAGTGAGAGTAGGGGATCCAAATTACCCCTCATCAGATTTTATAATTAATACGAACGTTTATTTATGTGTGTCCTTATAAACAATGGCCAACTTCATCTCTCGCGAATACATTTAAGCGATTGGATGAAATCCTGAGATTACATCTGACTATGGGACGATTCACTTCAGTAATGAGTGCAATCATGAAACAGTCTCTAAGGTCGTAATCTTAAAACACGTTCCAAGTCATAGATTCCAAAACGAGACGGGGTATCGTAGGAATTGCCAAGACTTGTACAAGTATGCATGATTCACATGGAGTGAATTTGTAGCGTTTCATGAGCAAGGCATTTGAGGCCAGTGCATATGAGTAGGTGGTTCGATAGAGGATCGAACGCATCGAACGAGCCGAACAGAGAAACCCATTGTGGAAGCGCATGACACATATCAGTGATGGGATGTTTCTTAAGGCTTATAATAGTGTTCGATTTAGTCCTTTGACTTGAGGTGCTAGGGCGAATTCGATGCATGAGCGTGCGTACTTAGATCTAGGTATAGATCACATAGTCTGATCATAACATGCCTAGGTTGGGTGCGTATAGTTATGTATGCGAGTGGTTAGTACCAATATGGAATCTACCGACTCATCGTAATGGATGAGAGAATTTCCTATACGATTCTTAGATAATATATCCGAGGAATCTACGGCCGTAGTCGGTGACGGATTTGGAAAGGGGTTTCCAAATTTAGCAGTCACACTGGAATATTATCCAGAATTAGAAAGTATAGTTATCGAGACAAATTTAGAGGTGCCGATCAATTAACACACCATAAGTCTTGATCGGGAAAATTAGTCGATAGAAGGACCGTATGTACATGGCAATTATAAGAGGTGAGGTTCACAAATATCAATTCACCTGAAGTTGGGATTCATGGGCTTGTGACTAGACATCGACCATGAAGTGTAGGTACTCCTGAGTTAATAGTAATAGAGGAATTGATTCTAGGAATGATCAATTAAAGGTTGTTTAATTGATCGGAACAATTTATTGTTCATAAATTAAATCACAAGGAATTCGTGAGCCTGCTGCTAATTGATGGTGAACCCAGACGGTCACACACAATACAGTTGGACGTTGACAATTATAAATGGGTATAAAAGGAATTAATTGATTTAAATGTAATTAAATCAATTAAATGAATTAAAGTATTAATTCAAGTGGGAGACTAATTAATTAGTTTATTTAATTAATTAAATAATTAATTAAAGTGTTAATTAATTAATTAATTAATTAAAGGAAATATTAATTTATTAATTAATAAGGACTGGGTGTTAATTAAAGTGGTTAGTTAAAAGGAGACTTGCAAGACATGGGCCTTTAATTAAAAGCCCATAAGAAATCTTGCAAACCTAGGTCAAGAAGGAAGCTTATAAATAGAGTTCTACATGAACTCAAAGGTGTAACACCCTAGCACGAAAACCCTGAGCCGCCCTCTGCCCCTGCGCCGCCACCAAGCCGCCGCCGCCTTCCTTGGCCGTGAGCTGCTCTTGTGCCACCGTAGCTCCTTTCCTGCTCACCTTGTACTAGATCTTGCTCTGCAAGAAGATCCACACAGTCCTTCAGTAACAAACCTTCTAGATCCAGTTCGTATCCTAAGACTAGAAGGTGTTGCCATAATCCAACTGGTGTGGATCAATCTCTGGAGATGAGACACTTGGATCACTACCTGTGAATTGAAAACTACATTGGAGGTTGCCATCACCTTACCTGTGGTGAGGTAAAAATCGAAACCCTCTTGATTAAAATACATTATGTGTTTTTTTATTCATGCTTTTCGTGTACATAATATGGAGAATTAATTATGGGATTGCGGGTGTCTTGATAAATTTTAAAATTCCGCACTCTTTGTTTTTCTGACAATTGAGGGAACCCAACAGTGGTATCAGAGCCAACTCCATACTTATTTTGCGAAAAGGCCTGAACATAATGGTGTGTTTACGTATATGTTTGATTATATATATGAAAACACGTGATAATTGTGTTCTGTAAATTGATTCTTACTTGTTATGATTGGATCTATGATTGGGTAAACTGCTTTTTAAGATCTGTAGGGAATTTCTAGTTTTTGAAAACTTCAGGACTCTTTTGTGCAAAATCGCAAATTAGGTTTTAGAAGCCTGAAAAATTCAATTTTTCTGAATCTGGAAATTTCAGTAAATCTGGACTGTCTTGCAAATCTGGTCGCACGCACTTTTTGGGTCATTTTGCAATTTTTGAAAGTTTAGGGACTATTTTGTAATTATCAAAAGTTTAGGGGTCTGTTTATAAATTCGAAAATTTTTAGAATTCAAAATTTTATTTTCTTGTCTGCTGGCCGATTTGGTTTAGGGGTGTTTTATAACTTTTTTCAAAACTTTGGGGTCAAAAGTGCAATTTTCGAAAGTTGAGGGACCGAAAATGCAACCCAAAAATTTATTTTGTCATAATTAGTAGTGACTAAAAAGTAAGAATCATAGGAAGTTAGTTTTAAAATTAAGAAAGAAATAGGTAAAAGTTGTTTGCATGTTTCTTGCTCTACGTGAACTGTTTAGGTGGTTTTTGATCGCCCCGAGCTTTGACCTTAGGGTAGATGTGATTGGTTTAATTTAATGTTTGGTTTTTATTCGGCCTGCGAGCCTGTTATATTTTTGGGCCACTTTGAGCCTTTGTAATAGAATAGGGCTTTACTGCAATTCTAGTCTAGGATGAAGGCCCGTTGCAAGCAATGTGGGAGCCCAAGAAGATATGAAGGCCATGTATGCATGCTAGTTTATGTAATAGAATAGGCATGTTTGAGAACCCTTTAGATTGACCAATTGGGCCAACATCATGGCTCGATGATGGCCCACATAGGAGGCTCCCGATCGAAAACATATTGTGGTAGTATGCATGCTAGGCTTGTATGGCTTTTATTTATTTGTCGATTTATATTTAGTTTGTATAAGATGCGCGCTATAATCTAGATCGTAATAAAAGATAAAGCATTATTTACACGGTGAGATCTCGAGAAGAGTTAGAAGCAATCTTATGATTCATAAGATAATACGCCCGTTTATTCATAGTACGTGAATTAAACAATGGCCAACTTCATCTCTCGCGAACGTATCTAAGCGATTGGATGAAACCCTGAGATCATTCATGACTACGGGATTATTCACTTCAGTATTGGGTGCGATTAATCATGAAACAGTCTCAAAGGTCGTGATCTCAAAAACGTTCCAAGTCATAGATTCATATCGAGACGGGGTATCGAATAAATCGTCAAGACTTGCAGGATTATCGAACAAGGCATTGAATGCTAGTGTATATGACTAGGTGGTTCGATAGGGGATCGAACGCATCGAACGACCCGAACAGAGAGACCCATCGAGGAAGTGCGTTAAACATATCGGTAATGGGATGTCTCTCAAGACTTATAATAGTGTACGATTTAGTCCTTTGACTTGAGTGACTAGGGCGAATTCGGTACACGGGAATACGTACTTTGATTTAGGAGCTGATCACATAGCTTGGTCATTGTGCGACTACTTTGGGTGCGTATGAACGTGTGCACGGATGGTTAGTACTAATATAGGATCTATCGACTCATCCTGATAAGATGAGAGAATTTCCTATGCGTTCCTAGATAATGATATCCGAGGAATCTGCGGCCGCAGTCAGTGACGGATTTGGAAAGGGGTTTCCAAATTTAGCAGTCACACTGGAATTATTATCCTGAATTAGAAAGTACAGAATTGAGATAATTAGAGGTGCCGACCAATTCACACACCCTAGGTCTCAATCGGGAAATTAGTCGCTAGAAGGACCGTATGTACATGGCATTTATAAGAGTTGGAGGTTCACGAATATCAATTCACCTGAAGTTGGGCCTCATGGGCTTGTGGCTAGATATCGACCATGAGGTGTGGGTACTCCTGAATTAATAAGGTAATTAATTCTGGAGTGGTCAATTAAAGTGGTTAATTGATCAGAGCAATTAATTATATATTAATTGCTCACTAATTAAATCACGAAAGTCGTGGGCCTGCAGCCAATTGATGGTGAACCTAGAGGGTCACACACAATACAGTTAGACAGCGACAGTCTGAAAGGAATTAATTGATTTGAGGAATTAAATCAATAAATGAATTAAAGTAATAATTCAAAGAAGAAGAATAGTTAATTAGAAGTAACTAATTAATTAATCAAGAATTAAAGTATTAATTCGAAGTGGAGAATCATTAATTAGGAGTAATAAATTAACGAGTCAATTGGAATTTCTAATTGATTAAATCCTCAACTAAGGTGTTAATTGAAAAGGAATTAATTGATTAATAGTGGATTAATTAATTAAAGCATATGGGCCAATTATTGTTTAGATAAATTAATCTAGGATTGATTAATCTTACGTGGGCCGATTTTGCTAAGGGTGACTTGATTGAATTGATTTAAAGATTAATGGAGCATGTGGGCATGGTTGAATAAATTAATTGATCTCATGATCAATTAATCAAGCATGGCCGAATCATGCTAGGAAATTAATTAATCTTATAATTGATTTATCAGGGCCGATTTTTAATGGGAAAGGTTAGGAGAGATTTTTCTTGTGAAGAGATATAGCATATCTTGTGAAGAGATATGGCATGTCTTGTTTCCTTAGGAGATAAGGAAAGATATGCAAAGAGATATATCTTATATCTAGAAGGACTCTTCTAAATATAAAAGATATATCATAATCTCTTCAAGATAGCAAGAAAATCTCAACAAACTAACAACCCCATTAAATAGGGAGAGGAGGTCAAAATTTTCAGCTGTCACAATCAAAAGGAAAAATCGATTTCTCTCCCTGTTCAGTTTTCTCTGAAATCGCCCCACCCATGTGTAGGATTTTTCTCCAAGTTTTTTCTTCCCAGATCTGAATCCAATTCCTGACGAGACAATTCCTTAATCCTAGTTCTAAACCTGGGGATTTCACGAAGTTACTCAAATCCAATTGGTGTGGATTTTCTCTAGAGGCACAACACTTGGGGTGCTCTAGTGAACAACTGAAGACCGGAGAAAAACCACCACCTTGCCTGTGGTGAGGAAAAGTAGCTTTTTCCATTTATTTATTTTAGTATATGCTTGCTGAAATAAATTCAACCTTTATTCATATGTGCTAATAAGAAACCCTGGGATTTGGTGTATAAATAAAAATTTTAAATTCCGCACTGTTGTAGTTGACAATTATACCCATAAAATCCCAACAGTGGTATCAGAGCCTAACTTATTATGCACATATGAAAAAGGCCTGAACACTTGAAATTTTCGTGATTATGTTTATTTGTTGTGTTCTATGCGTGGATCTTGCTGATTATGATTAATTATATGTTCGGGTAAATAGCATAATTCTTATTTGGGCCAGATCTGCAATTTGCGATTATTACAGGACTAAAACTGCAATTTACAATTTTTATAAAATCTGGACAGAATCTGATATTTTATTTTTCTGGAAATTTTGGGCTGAAACTGAAAATCTGTTTTTCTAGCGATAGGGGTTTGTTTGTAATTTTCGTAAGTTGTGGGGCTGTTTTGCAATTTACGAAAACTTCAGGGGCAGTTTTGCGATTAATAAAAGTTTCTGGAAATAAAATAATAATTTCTGTTTTCTGGGCCAATTTGCAAGTTCTGGAATTTTTGGGCTAATTTGTTATTTCCGAATGTTTTGGGGTCAAAGTAATTTTCAAAAATTGAGGGACCAAACTGTAATTTTCAAAATTTGAAATTTACAGAACCTGAATTATGTTTAAAAGGTGTTTTATTATCCGAAGGATTAATTTTTCATAATTAGTAGTGGACTAAAGTAAGAACCATGAGATATTTTAAAAGGGGGTTTTAAAATAGAAATTGTGATTTAATTTTAAAAGGGGTTTTAAAATAAAATCAAAGGGTCATTTTAAAAGGGCGGTTTTAAAATAATAGTTAAGAGATTGTTTTAGAAAGGGGTTTTTAAAACTAGAATCTAAAGTTATTTTAAAAGGTAGTTTTAAAATAATATAAGAAATAAGAAAATTATATTTTTGCTTGTTTCTTGCTCAACGTGAAATTGTTTACGTGGTTTTCGGTCGCGCCGAGCCTTGACCTTTAGGTTAGATGTGATTGGTTGATTTTAATCTTATTGGTTTTATTGGGCCTGCGAGCCTTAAGTTTTGGGCCCCTTTGAGCCATTGTAATAGATAGGGCTTTACTGTTTTATTAGTTTAGGATGGAGGCCCGTTACAAGCAAGGTGGGAGCCCAAGAAGACTAAAGGCCATGTATGCATGGTAAAATGTGTAATAGAGTAGGTCTCTGTGAAACCTAATAGATTGACCAATATGACCATCGTCTTTGGCTCGATGGTGGTCCGCATAGGAGGCTCCCGATCGAAAACATACTGTGGTAGCATGCATGCTAGGTGTGAATGTTTTATTTTTATTTGTTGATTTTTTTGGCTTGCGCGCTAGAATCTAGATCACTAAATAAATAATAAAGTATAATTAATGCGGTGAGATCTCGAGGAGAGTTACCTCAAACTTCCTAAAATCGAAAATCCCCTCTTGAAATAAAATATTAAGTCATATTGGGTAAACTATAGAATGAAGTTTTATAGATCCAAGCCTTCCATCAATAGAGACTAGTGTATGTTGTCTACTTATCGATAGAGGTGATCCAGAGTCTGGCACCCGAGTCGAAGAAAGGGACAATACACGAAATTCCTTGATTCTTGTTTTTAATTAAACTCGACAAGGGTGGGGACTGGTCGGGACGTGAAAATCGACCGATAACCAGTTGCGGGGATTTCATGACCGGGCCAGTTGTTCATCAAGATTGACTGGGTTAGACTTAAATGAGTAGTAACATTTATGATGTAGCAGTGCTAGATAAATGCGAAAATCGAGGCAAAATAGCTTGAAGGTTGTGGAGTAACACAATTGGTAAAAGTATACCTACATTGGGAGTTAATTGTATGGCCGCGAGTCGTGGGTGCAATTAATGTCTGCTGGGACATCAAGACCTACTAGGAAATAGAATTTCCCGAACAATGCAAGGGGTTATTGTTTCGATAAAATAGTGGGAGAACTTTTTCGATAGAAAGACCAATCTTCGTTAATTATAAGTATTATCTTAAATCTGTCTGCTTATTGTTGTCTATTAATTATATTTAGCCAGGCCAATATTCACTGTCAATTGCGAACAAACAATATTGCAAATCTGGGAATCATCACTCCACGAGAAAGGCATGACCGGGTTCAAAAATATTAGTAAATATTGCACTTACGTGATCAAGAGGCTAAATCGAATCAATGAGCTTGGAGCTAAATTGACTCTAGATGATAATATGATAATCATCACAAATGGCCTGCCTGAATCATTCTCTCATTTTATCGATCATTGTGAAGTTCCAAGTAAAGGAATTGAGACCAATGATTTGCATAAATTGTTAGACAAATATGAGAAAGCCCTCGAAAGAGGACAAGGATTGATCGAAGGAAAGAATTGTCCCTTATGTAAGAAAGATGAGGAACTGAGGAACATGACTGATGAGGAATTCCGAAACATACTTGACCAAGGTATAACCTAAGTTATTTCCTTTTGATGAAAAACATCTTAAGATTTTCTTTTGATGTAAAACATCTAACATTTCTGGTTTCTGTAAAAGTGTTTACAGAGGATGACCGGAACGTGCTGCATGTAACCAAGTTTGGGTTTCGATTGCACATGAGGGAAACATACTTCAAGGAATGGGTCAAGGAGCATCTGGATTTTTCTTATTAGCATATGTTTTTCTTTAAATTCTGGATTTAGGCATTAGTTAGAGTTTTGTCTATTTATTTCGAACTTTGTACGAAACTTCTTAGCTTTACCATTATGAATGGAGTTATTTAAATTAATGCTTTTAATTCGTACATAATTGCTTTACCGTTGTAAATAAAGCAAAGAAATAAGCATTGATAAAAACTTAAACAATTATGCTAAATCAAGAAAAGAAAAACAAATTAGATAATTATCCACATTCGATCATAATTCCTGAAAGAGGGAATCGATGAATTGTTTTCAATCATGGCTCTTAAAAAATAGAAAATTGATGAATTCAAAAACATGCGAATCCTGTCTGAATAGGAAATCAATCGATTAAGGTATTTAGAAATACCAAGTGTTTAATGGATGGAAAACCATTAATACACATGTGGATCACTAAAGCATTAGTGCGAGTAATTAATTGCTTCATGAAGTATCCTGATACCATTTAGGATACGAGTAATTTGGAAAGGTTGAAGGGTTCAAAGTGTTTCATAAAGGCACTAAGTAAAGTGCAAGTAGGAAAATGTTGAAAGGATTCAAAGGAATTTCCAAACCGAAGCAATTAAGGGCATTAAAGTATGATCATTCGATGTAATCGAAGTGATTAATACATAAGCCCTAAATTACTCAAATTATCTAAATCGAGAATTGAATTCTTGATTAGCGAGTTAAATCTAGTAAAAGGAATCGAACTATGAAAGACTAGATTCATTTCTTAAATTAGTATTGCTAAAACTCCTCAATAAATTTCGGGGTCAACCCCATGACTCTAGAAGGATACTTTGACTAGTAACCTTTTTAAGTCAATTCCTACGAAAAAACCGTACTAACTCAAGTATGGTATATCATCCATGAATTATAAAATTGGATAGTAGATTCAGTTAAGAAAATTTGTAGTGTATCCAACGAAATCCATTGGATACCTGTTCCATGATCCTAAAGAACGAAAGGGGTCCGTTGCTAAGGATACCCAATTCCTAGAGGGTGGTTCCCTCGCTAATAGAAATGGGATATTATCATGGAACTTGATGAAGTCCTAGACTTGGACACATCCCTACAAATAGTGGGAGTATATTTTCAAACCTACTGAACCAAAATTTTGTACACCAAATTTCGAAGATTCGATCGAATTCGAAAAGAACTGGTACGTTCACGAATATGATCGATCGGATAGTGATCCAAGAACTTTCGAAATATCTATGTACAACATAGATTCGGGCACATAGCTTAAACGCCATGTGATCTAAGTGGATTTTAAATAACCTGTTTGGAAACAATGAATCATAGAAGCTTCGTATGACTGCGATGCATATCCATTGGATTTAAATCCAAAGGTAAAATCTATGACTCTGAACCAGTATCCTGAAGCTGGAACATG
Organism: Penstemon eatonii; assembly: GCA_038501285.1. Classification (NCBI taxonomy): domain Eukaryota; kingdom Viridiplantae; phylum Streptophyta; class Magnoliopsida; order Lamiales; family Plantaginaceae; genus Penstemon; species Penstemon eatonii. Next base: position 35,581,278 of record CM076711.1, on the reverse strand, counting down.
CAACTAGATGAGACAGTCAAGGCGGTTGGCTTTATCAAAATTGCATGTAAATCTCAATGTACAAAAGAATCAGTGGGAGTTTTTGCATTGTTCGTAATATAAACACTAAAGTTGACATAGATGTTCTAAGAGTGTTAAACGCAGACGAAAACATGTTCATTCATGTAATTCATCATTAAAAGATTTAAGGGATACATCTCACGTATTGGCAGTACGTATCTATTGTGATAGATTATAGAAGATGTTTGAAATCCCAAATCTTAGTACATGGTCAAAACTGAATAAAATCAGTATGGAAAGTCATAGAGAGGACAGTTTCCATGGAGATATAAAATCTCTCTCAAAGTCAATGAGCCCTACATTTGATGAGTGAAGAGGATAATATCTCTATACACCTTTTAACTAAAAGGTGGCATAGTATATGCAATGTCATATACAAGACCAAGACTAAACACATGCTATGAGTATCATAAGCTGATGTTAGTCGAACACCAGTAAGGAGTACTGGATTACCGAAAAGAGCATTCCTTAAGAACTCTAGGAGTTTTGAGGATATATTGCTGGTCAACGGTAATAATGAAGAATTGGAACTCGAAGGATTTAATGATTCGAGTTTCCCATCTGATGTGAATATAATATTCTGGTTTTATGGGGCAACGATGATTTGAAAGGGGTTCAAAAGACAATCGATGCCGGGTTAACCACTAAAACAGAATATTTCGCAGTATTGAATACAGCGAAGGAATGTGTTTGGACGAAAACTTCTTCCAATAAATTGGAAGTAGTACCTAGCATTGTGAAGCCTATAGTTATCTTCAATGATAACTTAAGGCAATTGCTTTAGCGAAGGAATCGAGATCTCACCCATGATCTAAACACAAGTATACCATATGATCAGGAAAATCATAGGAAGAATAAGACGTGGGAGTAAAACACGTCAAGAGACAACATAGCAGATCCACTAATTAAGTCATAATCACAATAGAGTTCGACAGACATCTTGAGAGAGATGGGCCTTAGAAATGTATGTGGTTGGCTTTAGGGCAAGTGGGAGATTGATAGGATAGTGCCCATCAAGCCAACAAATATAAGCTTGTTAAGGAACTTCCTTTAGAAGCAATCTTATGATTCATAAGATAATACGCCCGTTTTTTCATAGTACGTGAATTAAACAATGGCCAACTTCATCTCTCGCGAACGTATCTAAGTGATTGGATGAAACCCTGAGATCACTCATGACTACGGGATTATTCACTTCAGTATTGGGTGCGATTAATCATGAAACAGTCTCAAAGGTCGTGATCTCAAAAACGTTCCAAGTCATAGATTCATATCGAGACGGGGTATCGAATGAATCGTCAAGACTTGTAGGATTATGCATGATTCACATGGAGTGAATTTGTTGTCGTTTCATGGACAAGGCATTGAATGCTAGTGCATATGACTAGGTGGTTCGATAGGGGATCGAACGCATCGAACGACCCGAACAGAGAGACCCATCGTGGAAGTGCGTTAAGCATATCGGTAATGGGATGTCTCTCAAGACTTATAATAGTGTACGATTTAGTCCTTTGACTTGAGGTACTAGGACGAATTCGGTACACGGGAATACGTACTTTGATTTAGGAGCCGATCACATAGCTTGGTCATTGTGCGACTACTTTGGGTGCGTATGAACGTGTGCGCGGATGGTTAGTACTAATATTGGATCTATCGACTCATCCTGATAAGATGAGAGAATTTCCTGTACGTTCTTAGATAATGATATCCGAGGAATCTGCGGCGGCAGTCAGTGACGGATTTGGAAAGGGGTTTCCAAATTTAGCAGTCACACTGGAATTATTATCCTGAATTAGAAAGTACAGAATTGAGATAATTAGAGGTGCCGACCAATTCACACACCCTAGGTCTCAATCGGGAAATTAGTCGCTAGAAGGACTGTATGTACATGGCATTTATAAGAGTTGGAGGTTCACGAATATCAATTCACCTGAACTTGGGCCTCATGGGCTTGTGGCTAGACATCGACCATGAGGTGTGGGTACTCCTGAATTAATAAGGAAATTAATTCTGGAGTGGTCAATTAAAGTGTGTTGGATAAGGATGAAGATGAAGGCACTAAAGAAAGTTTGATAAGGGAGGTTTTGATGCATTCCAAAACTTCATAAATTGGCTAAGTATGGAGTAACTTAGCTGATAAACTTATCAAGGAATTTTGACTAAGTAATGAAGACATCAGAAGAGTCAAAGTTTCAAGGTCCAAGACTTCTGATCTGCTGAAGTAAAGTTATCAGATTAGTGAAGATCAGCCGACTCAAATCAGATTTGTTCAAGTTTGAGATCAGCCGAGTTCACCATCAGACTTGTACTTTCGTCAGCCAAGTGAAGAAGATCATGAAGTGTTCCCAACGGTAATAAATGCCCCTTGGTGTAATAAATGCTGAAGTACGAGGATATTTAAGACAAATGATTGAAGAAAAGCTTCGCATCAGCCGAGTGCATTTAATGCTGCATTTAATGCTGCCTGCAGAATAGTACTGTTTACAGTACGGACAGACTGCAAAAGAGCCGTTCGCGGATTTTAAGGACCAGTACTCGAGGAATTTGAATCCTGTCTCTCTTCAACGGACACTTTTCAATCCTCAAGTATAAATAGCTGAAAGAGACGAAGAAGAAAACAAGCAACACACTTTCTGAGAGAAATTTCCGAAGCAAAATTCTTTAAGTCTCAAGAACAGCTCACTCATCAGCTGAGTCATTTGTTGACGAAAGCAGAGTTGAAGAATCAAGAAAAATACATCTTCTGAGTGATTTTGTAAACAAGAGTGTTGTGCGGAGTTGTGATCCATCTTTGTGAGTGATCAAACTTCAGAGAATAGGTCTTCTGTGTGATTTCCTATTGCGAACTTGTGGTCGTTTCATTTGTTGTTCGACGCAAGCAGAGTATACTGTAAACTTTGCGATTATAGTATAACCCAAGATCTGTGTGACTTGGAAGAGTGGACTAAAGGATATTCAAATCCATATAACCACTATAAAAATTGATTGTGTTTTTACATTGCTTTTCAAACTTGCATATTTCCTGATTGCATAAAAACACATTAAGTTAACTGTTTGAAAAGAAGTTAAAAGGAGTTTATAAAACTGGGGAATTACTTTTCAAACTACTAAGTTTACTTGTGAAAAACACTTTGAAAATCCGCTGCAAGTACTCTAAGTATTAAAACTGATTTCTGCAAAATCAGCTAAGTAACCATCAGACGAGTGGTCAACAAGACTGTTCAAAGATTTGTTCGCGAACAGAATTGTAACTTACTAATCTGATCAGCTTAGTCTGTTCAGTAAGAGTAAAGTTTTAAAGTTAAATTTGAAGAAAATTTTAAAGAGGTTTATTCACCCCCCCCTCTAAACCTCTTCTGACCACTTGGGACCAACAAGTGGTATCAGAGCAGGTGGTTCATTAGAATCAGCTGCCTGATCAACGAGCTTGATCCAAGTGTTTTTCAAAGGTTTTCAAAACTTTTCAAAAGAGCATCTTTTTGAAAAATAAAAACTTTTTGAAAAATGGATTGTATCAGTCATGTTCCCCACATCGCTGGTATGTCCTTTGAGGACTGGAAAATCAGAATGGAGATTTTCCTTGCTGCTTACAATGATAACATGTACACATGTATCATTAAAGGTCCATTCAGATTCACAAAGACCATTAAAATAAATGAGGTAGATACGGTTGTGGAGAAAGACCTTCATGAGATGACTCCAGAGGAGATAAAGCTTTACAATCTAGATAAAGTTGGGAGATTCATCATGACTAAAGCCCTTGATAATGATCGGTTTGACAAGGTCAAACACTGCAAAACTGCAAAGGAGATGTGGGACAAAGTCAGAGATATGAGCGAAGACAATGATGCCATTAAAGAGCATCAGCTCAGTGTTGCCTTGGAGAAGCTGGACAACTTCAAGATGAAGTCTGGAGAAACCATTGATCAGATGGACACCAGATTCACCAGAACTCTGAATGAAGTTTTGAAGCTGGGAAAGACTTTCACTGACAAAGAGATCACCGTCAGAGTACTGAAGGCTCTACCTTCCAAGTTCAACATGAAGGTGACAGCAATGGAAGAATCAAGAGATCTGGGCAAGATTTCTCTTACAGAGCTGTACTCCGTACTCAAGGCTTATGAGTATAAACTGCCAAGGATGGGAATTGAAGAAACCTCAACTTCAGGACCCACAGCTGCACTAGTTGCTGCTGAAAACCAAAGAAGACCAGCTCAAAGAAATGCTGAAGTGGACTCATCTGATGAAGCCACTCTACTCAACAAAAAGGAGTACACTGCTGGAGATGTTGCACTGTTGATGAACAACTTCAAGAAGTTCTACAAGAGAAAGATGAAGAACAAATACAACAATGCTTCCTCTTCTAAACCTAACTTTTCTTCTCAAGAAAAAGATGATTATAAATCAAAACTAATGTGTTACAACTGCAGGAAATTGGGACACTTCATTAAAGACTGTCCATATCCAAAAGCAGAGAAGTACACTGAGGAAGAGAAGAAAATGAGAAAAGAAAGAAAGCATCAGAGAGGCAAGGCAATGATGGCTGAAGCAGAAAAGCTTGCTGCTGTCTACTCATCTGATTCAGATTCAGACACATCTGATGAAGAATCGTCTGATGAAGAAAAACCTGCTCTCCTGTGCCTGATGGCAAAGGAATCTGATGACTCTGAGGATGAGGTAACTCCTCAAGAAAATGAACTGTTTAATTCTCTAGAGCAAATGATGTTAAATAATACTACTATTGCTGGAGAATTTGTTAAGCTTAAGGAAGAGATGAACTTGCTAAAAGAGCAAAATAATTCACTGAAACTTCTAGCTGAAAAGCCAAAAGAATCAGCTGAATATAAACAGCTTGAGCAAGAGCATGAATCTCTGAAAGCTGAATGTGAGGTTTATAAAGGAAAAATCATGGAACTTGAGAAAATCATTGAGTCTCATGAAAAGTCTACTGCTGCATCCATGCATACATCTAGTAAACAGGAGACACCTTTAGAAAAGGATAAACTAGAATTGAATCATACTGAAAAATTTATTTCAGCTGACAATAGTAAGGTCATTCTGTATGTTCAAACTTCTAAACCTACCTCATCTGAGAAAGTGGTAAAGGAGAAGAAATCTCCTAAGGCTAAAAAGAGCAAAGAGCCTAGTGTAGGAAATCAGACTAGTAAGACCAAACAGCAGAGTCCTAAGAAGTCTGCTGATAAAGCTAAAGTCAATCAGACTAGTGGTAAAACTAAGTCAAAATCAAATGAGCAAGCATCTAGTAAACCAAAGAAGCATAAGAACAAGAAAAATCAAAATGCTTGGTATGGAGATGAGTCATATTATGTGCAACCTGCTGCATATCATCCTATGTATCATGCACCTCAATTTCCTAGTTACTATGCACCTTACCCTGCTCATCCAATGCATGCATATCCTGCACCTTATCCTGCTTATGAACATTATTCATATCATACTGATCATCAACATGACTTATCTGATAACTATGATAAAAATGAAACTGTTCATGCTCCTAAAACTCAGAAACCTAAGAAGCCTAAGACATCAAAATCTTGGGTTGTCAAGGGTGGAACTAATCCTTCAGGACCCTCTCAATAAGGGTACCTAAAACAATTTTATTTTTGTTTTGTAGGTTAGGATTAGGAGTAGGAGTAAAGTAGAGAAGATTTGGTACTTGGACAGTGGATGTTCAAGGCACATGTGTGGAAACATACATGAGTTGACTGATGCAGTTGCTGTGGATGGTCCAAAAGTTACTTTTGGAGACAGCAAAGAAGGCAAGATTAAAGCTAAAGGAAGATTAATCAAGGGAAACATAGAGATATCTGACGTCTCCTATGTTAAAGGCCTAAAGTATAATCTGCTGAGCATAAGTCAATTTTGTGACAAAGGATATTCAGTCATCTTCTCAACAGATAAGTGCTATGTTGAACAGATTGGTACAAAGAAGGTAATTTTATCTGGATGACGACAAGGAAATATCTACATAGTTGACTGGAATTCTGTTGACAAGAATTCAAGCATTTGTTTGGTGGCATCTGCACCAAGTGAAGTCAGTTGGCTATGGCACAAGAGGATGAATCATTTAAACTTCAAGACCATAAACAGGTTAATCAAGAATGATCTGGTAGAAGGGATTCCAAAAGCAGTCATGAGCAAAGACAAGCTCTGTGATGCATGTCAGAAGGGTAAAAAAATCAAGTCATCTTTTAAAGAAAAGAAGCACCAATCTTCTGGAAGAATATTGGAGCTGTTGCATATGGACTTATTTGGACCCATTGATCCAGTCAGCAATGGTGGAAAGAAATACTGCCTAGCTGTTGTGGATGATTATTCAAGATATACTTGGGTGATTTTCATGAAAAAGAAGAGTGAAACCAAGGAACATCTTACAAATCTGATGGAACTGATCCAGAATGAGAAGAGTATTAAAATATTGAAGATCAGATCAGATAGAGGGACAGAGTTTACAAACTCTACTGTTGAAGAGTATTGTAATATCAAAGGAATACATCATGAGTATTCTGCTGCAAGAACCCCTCAACAAAATGGTGTTGCTGAAAGGAGAAACAGAACATTAAAAGAAGCTGTCAGAACCATGATAGCTGAAGCTAAGCTGCCACAAAGATTTTGGGCAGAAGCAACAAATACAGCCTGCTTTACCCAGAACAGATGTATGATCAACAAAAATCAGAACAAGACTCCATATGAAGTTTGGAACAACAGAAAACCAAACATTCATTACTTTAAGATTTTTGGTTGTAAATGTTTTGTATTGAATAATGGGAAAAATCACCTTACTGCATTTGCAGAAAAGGCTGATGAAGCTGTCTTTGTAGGATACTCATCTGTTAGTAAGGCTTATAGAGTTTTCAATAAAAGAACTTTACTAATAGAAGAATCTATCCATGTAGTATTTGATGAGCCAAGTCAATCTTCTGAAAAGAATCAAAATGCTAATCAAGATCTGTCTACTGATTTACAGAAGTTAGACGTTGGAAGAAATGAAGAATATGTTCCCATCATACTACCTAATCTAAGTTCAGCTGCTAACTCAAGTGCTGTTCAAAATCACAGTGCTGATTGTCTAACAGACGAGTTGCAAACAGCTGACAGACCAGAGACTGTTCAACAGACTACAAATGTTCAACAGACTACTACTGGAACTCCAACAGTAGTGTTGCAAGATCAAGACAGAGGACAACATCCTGATCTACAACCTGATCTCAGATGGCTCAAGAATCACCCTCCTGAATTAGTTATTGGTGATCCTTTAGATAGAGTGAAAACAAGAAGAGCTGCTGCACAAGATGCTATGTTTGTCACATTTCTATCTCAAATAGAGCCCAAGCAAATTGAAGAAGCTCTCAATGATTCCTTCTGGATAGAAGCTATGCAAGAAGAGTTGAATCAATTTGAAAGGAATGAAGTCTGGTACTTAGTTCCTAGACCAAGTCATCAAAGAGTAATTGGCACTAAGTGGGTATTCAGAAATAAGATGAATGAAGATGGTGTTGTCACCAGAAACAAAGCAAGACTAGTGGCCAAGGGTTATTGTCAAGAAGAAGGAATTGACTTTGATGAAACTTTTGCACCAGTAGCAAGACTTGAAGCAATCAAACTGTTTCTAGCCTATGCTGCTTACAAGAACTTCACTGTCTATCAGATGGATGTGAAGTCTGCTTTTCTCAATGGAGAATTGCAAGAAGAAGTGTATGTTGAACAACCTCCAGGATTTGAAGTCTATCAAGAAGAGGACAAAGTATATCGTCTGAAGAAAGCCCTCTATGGACTGAAACAGGCTCCAAGAGCATGGTATGATACCCTATCTGATTTTCTTTTAATTAAAGGATTTCGAAAAGGTAAGGTAGACAAAACCTTGTTCACAATTGAATGGGAAAATCATATATTACTTGTGCAAATATATGTGGACGATATTATTTTTGGTTCAACTAACCAACAGATGTGTGATAAGTTCTCCAAGCTGATGCAGAATAAGTTTGAAATGAGCATGATGGGTGAACTTAATTACTTTCTTGGATTGCAAGTTAGACAGTTGCCTGATGGAATATTCATCAGCCAAGCAAAGTACACAAGAGATCTGTTCAAGAAATTTGGTATGGAAACTAGCTCAACAGCTACCATTCCCATGTCTACAAGTCTTCGTTTGGATAAAGATGAAGATGGCAAATCAGTGGACATAACCAAATATAGAGGCATTATAGGGTCATTGTTGTATCTAACAGCAAGCAGACCAGACATAATGTACTCAGTTGGAGTCTGTGCAAGATTTCAATCAAACCCCAAAGAATCTCATCTCTTAGCTGCCAAGAGGATATTGAAGTATGTTAAAGGCACTCAAGAATTGGGATTATGGTATCCTAGAGAATCTGGATTTGAACTTATTGGTTATTCAGATTCAGACCTTGCTGGCTGCAAGATTGACAGAAAGAGCACAACAGGTGCCTGTCAGTTCTTAGGCAATCGTCTGATCTCATGGATAAGTAAGAAGCAAACCTCAGTCTCTATATCTACTGCTGAAGCTGAATATATAGCTGCTGTAGCTTGCTGTGCACAAATACTTTGGTTGAAACATCAACTAGAAGACTACAACATCAAGATCAGTGGAATTCCAATCTACTGTGACAATACAAGTGCAATTTCACTTACTCAGAACACTACAAGTCATTCAAGGACTAAGCATATTGAGATCAAGCATCATTTCATTAGAGATCATGTGGAAAAAGGCAATGTAATGATTGAGTATGTTCATACTGATAATCAGATTGCTGATATCTTCACTAAACCTCTAAGTGAAGTAAGGTTTTCAACTCTAAGAGCTGAGCTAGGACTACTTAATTTGGAAGCATAAGCTGAAGGGGAACTCATCAGAAGACTGGAGTTCAACAGCTTAGTTATCTATTATTATCTTCAAGGTTTAACTTTCAACAGACTAGTTAACTTATGAATTCTTAAACTCAGGGGGAACGTGTAAGACTAGCGGTACTTCTGAATTAAAGATGAAATTTGTTAATGACAGTTAGTTGAAGTTATGTTTTCATCAGAAGACTCAACTATCGAAGATTGAAGTTATTTTATCTAGCTGGATTGACAAACAGCTGAGGAAGGTTATCAGCTATTGGCATTCTCTGATAACAGCATTGTCATCAGGACAGTAGTCCATCAGATAAGTATTTATGTTACTAATCTGATTACTTTAATAAAAGCGGAACTGTTTAAAAACGTATATTCAAAACACGCTTTTATAAGTAACTGTTGGGCGGTACATATTCCCGCTCTTCATTAAATATCTTTTGAATTCGAAAAGTCGTAACTGACGCCGCACGATCAGCACTGACAGAAAACGGATCTAACGGTTGGCGGATATCACGGAAACCGAAAAACCCAACTCTATAAATCCCCATCTGATCAGTCGAGTCGCTCTTTACGCACTCTAAGCATTCAAAAGTACTTGTGAGAAATTTCTGCAAATTTTCTGCATACTTTCCTTTGTTTTTCTAACCTTCAACAGATCTACAATGGCCGCTGAAGGTATGTTTCTCGTTTATGATTCTTACTACCAATCCGGTACGGATCTGATGAAAGAACTGCTCGAAAAGTTCAAAGCTGCTTCGCTGGTAAACTTCATGGAATACCACGAAGGAATTATCTGGACTGACCAAGTGATGGAGTACTACAACACAGCGAAAGCTGACTACAACAAACTGGAGATTAAGGCTTCAGTAGGAGACAAATCTGTCACTATCACCCCAGCTGTTCTTCACGAGACGTTTGGGCTTCCTAACAGTGGACGACATGACGTCACTGTGCTGACAGAGGACAAACACCAACAGTTCTGGGCGATCTGCGCCAAAGAGGGAGAAACGTTATCTGGAAATATAAGGAAGAAGCAACTGAAGGATGAATATCAGCGGATGGCTGATATGGTGTCCAAGCTGATTGAGAACTGCACATTCTCACTGGATGCTGTTACCATGAAGAGGTTCAGCATCATGGCTGCCATATACTATGGACTGGAGATCAACTGGTCCATCATAGTTTGGTACATATTAGCTGACTTTCTTGATGATAAGAAAGGAAAAGGCCCCACTACCAACCACAGGATCACACTCAGTTATCTGCTGTCAAAGCTGGGTTGTGATATGAAGAATGGAAAAGAGATTCACAAATCCAAGGCATTGTCCAAGTACATGCCTGTTCAAAAGAGGAAGGCTGGTGAGCCTGAGGAAGCTGATGTTGAGGAACCAAAGGAGGTTCCTGCCAAAAGGCAAAAGAGGTTAGTCAAAACAGCAAGCTTAGCTGTTGAAACCAAAAAGAAGAAGGCTGCTGACAAGCCTAAGGAAAAGATTCCTAAGCAGATGGAGAAAGTGACTTCTGCTGCTGAAGCCACTAAGATTGTGGAAAATATAATTGCTGATGTAAGGACTGGATCCCCTGCATCACCATCAAGAACTCCATCAGCAGAGAGGCCTGCTGAGGGTATTTCTCAAAGGACAAGGAGTCAACAGAGAGATACTGTTACCTCCACTTACCGTGAAGGGAGGACCAAGAAGTCTGCTAGAAAGCAGATGACATTTATTGGAAAACCTACTGATCTGGAAAATGTAGCAAGGGAAGACCCTGAAGCTACTCAAAGGCCTGCTGAAACAGTTGAAACTGTTGAGACTGACAAAGCTGATGAGCAACAGCCAAGTCAGGTCACATCAACAGCTGAGGTTACTCAACCTCAAGAAGATCCAGATGTCCAAGTCATCTATCCTATTGCTGCTGCTCCCATATCATCTGCTGGACCAGCCCCTGCTGATAAAGGCAAGAGAAAAATAGTGCTAAGGAGAAAGAAAGTCTCCAAAGCTGATAAGAAAGCAAGGGAGGAAGCTGAACAGAGGAAGCAGGATGAGCTTGAAGAAAAGAAGGCACTTGAGCTAAGCAAGGCTCAAGAAGCAAAGGATGAAGCCAGAAGACGCATGTCTGAAGCAGAAAGGAAAGCTGCTGAGGATGCTGAAATGGCTGTGGTGATTGAATTGAGTAAAGTTGATGCCTATGGACCTGTCCATGGAGGTGGCATCAAAATTGGAGAAGGCAAGAATGCTGAAGAAGACAAGAAGAAAATATTACTGCCTGCCCCCAAACTCAAGTCAAAAGACAAGTTTGAAGTCAGAAAAGCATTTGAAATAGTGTATGCTGATAAGGAGCTTTTCAAGAAGTTTGAGAAGTCTCTAGCTTACTATGATCAGAAGCTTATGTTGATGACTCTGTTCAACCAAGAGAAGCCAAGATATATCAGTTGGAGGGACAACAGGCTGAACAAGTCAATCACTGAACTTCAAAGTATGAAGGAGTTAGCTGATGAAGAACGATGGGTTCTAAGTTGGCTGAAAACAGACTCCATCCAAAAGGCCCTTGATCCCAGCTATGTAAGAGATGTCATGCATAGTTATGCAAAAGGCTTTGCATTGGAGGAGGCCAAGAAAATCAAAAGCACCTTGCCTGAAAAGAAAAAGAAGTCTGAAGATGCTGAAGAAAGAGCAATTAAGTTTGCTGTTATGACTGCTCTGAAGAGATGGGCTAAAAAGTCAAAATATCAGCAAGGATGTTCAAGTGACTTGCCACTGCTGCCAAGTATCCAGCAAATCATTTTTGGCAAGGAAGTACTACCGTACTATGAAGTCCCTAAGGGTAACAATGCTCCTGTTAACCCTTGGATTATTGTAAGGCAGATTAGACAGACAACTTGCTTCAATGATGATGGAACCATTACTAATCTGTTCTACGATGATGTCACTGATGAGCACAAGTCTGCTGATAAGTCCTTAGCTATTGAGTGCCAAGCTAAGACTTCTGAAGATCATCAGACGACGGATATGGAAGAGGTCCCTGTTCAACAGGCGACTGAAGAGAAGGAAGCTGATGCTGATGCTTCTGCTTCATCAGCTGATCAACACTCATCACTGATGGAAGCAATCCAGATGCTGATGGAAAACCAACTTAAGGACCTGGAAGACAAGCACAAGCAACAGCTATTGAAGGTTAAGGAGGAGCTGAAAGCAGAGTTGGCAGAAACCAACAGACTTCAGCTGGAAACTGTTCAAGGATCAACAGAAGAGATCATCAAGAAGGAGATCAACAGTATTCCAATTCCTCAAGACAACTCATTGCAGTTGATACACAGCTTAAGAGAACTGAACCAGAACGTAGAAGATGTGAAGGGTGATGTGAATCATCTTCACACTGCTTTAAAATCAGCTGAGCACAAGATTGCTGACTTAACTGCAACCTTCATTAATGTCAGTCATGAAGAGAAGGAAATCAATCTGGGAATGTTGCAAGAAATGGCAAAGGCTGCACAGGAAGTTCAAAATGAAATTGCAACTATCAACCTCAACATTGACTACTTCAATGATAAGACTGATGTCATCAGCACTGACATTCATCATCTAACAGCTAGTCATGACGTTGTCAATCAGAATCTAAAGGCTTTATGCGCTGGAGTAAAGATTCCAACAGTTGCTCTAAACCCTGCTGTTGAACCTTCTGCTGTCATCAGAGTTGATGATGACAAAAAGGGGGAAGATAAAAGGGAAGAACCAGCTAAAGAAACTGCTGCTGAAGAACCAGCAAAGGAATCTGCTGCTGAAGAACCAACTAAGGAAGAAACTGCTGCTGCAACTATTAAAGTCAAAGAAACTGAAGAAACAGCTGACAAGACTGAAAAGCTTGGAACGGTAGAAGAAGAAGAAAAGATTGAAAAAGAAGATACCAAGTACAAGAATACAGAATCTGCCAGGAAGGCTATGGAAGCTTTGAAAGCTCTTCAAGAACAAGAACTTAAGGAGAAGATGGAAGCTGCCAAAGCAATCTTGGAAGAAGAAGCTGATGATGAAGAAGATGATGAAGAATCATCTTATGAATATGAAGAAGTGCTGGAAGGATCAGATGAAGAAGCTGATAGTTAGAAATTGAAAAATCCTTGTAATCAGTTTACTTTATCTATTTCTTCAGAAATCTCATCTGATGAACTTGTACTATGTAACCCTTTTTCAATATTAATGAAAAGTCAAGTTCAATCCAATAAACTTTTTGTATCTCAGAAAATTTTGAGGATTTCATTCTTTAGTTTAGGTATTCAACAGGTACTTAGCTGAAGTTTTGTCATCATCAAAAAGGGGGAAATTGTTGGATAAGGATGAAGATGAAGGCACTAAAGAAAGTTTGATAAGGGAGGTTTTGATGCATTCCAAAACTTCATAAATTGGCTAAGTATGGAGTAACTTAGCTGATAAACTTATCAAGGAATTTTGACTAAGTAATGAAGACATCAGAAGAGTCAAAGTTTCAAGGTCCAAGACTTCTGATCTGCTGAAGTAAAGTTATCAGATTAGTGAAGATCAGCCGACTCAAATCAGATTTGTTCAAGTTTGAGATCAGCCGAGTTCACCATCAGACTTGTACTTTCGTCAGCCAAGTGAAGAAGATCATGAAGTGTTCCCAACGGTAATAAATGCCCCTTGGTGTAATAAATGCTGAAGTACGAGGATATTTAAGACAAATGATTGAAGAAAAGCTTCGCATCAGCCGAGTGCATTTAATGCTGCCTGCAGAATAGTACTGTTTACAGTACGGACAGACTGCAAAAGAGCCGTTCGCGGATTTTAAGGACCAGTACTCGAGGAATTTGAATCCTGTCTCTCTTCAACGGACACTTTTCAATCCTCAAGTATAAATAGCTGAAAGAGACGAAGAAGAAAACAAGCAACACACTTTCTGAGAGAAATTTCCGAAGCAAAATTCTTTAAGTCTCAAGAACAGCTCACTCATCAGCTGAGTCATTTGTTGACGAAAGCAGAGTTGAAGAATCAAGAAAAATACATCTTCTGAGTGATTTTGTAAACAAGAGTGTTGTGCGGAGTTGTGATCCATCTTTGTGAGTGATCAAACTTCAGAGAATAGGTCTTCTGTGTGATTTCCTATTGCGAACTTGTGGTCGTTTCATTTGTTGTTCGACGCAAGCAGAGTATACTGTAAACTTTGTGATTATAGTATAACCCAAGATCTGTGTGACTTGGAAGAGTGGACTAAAGGATATTCAAATCCATATAACCACTATAAAAATTGATTGTGTTTTTACATTGCTTTTCAAACTTGCATGTTTCCTGATTGCATAAAAACACATTAAGTTAACTGTTTGAAAAGAAGTTAAAAGGAGTTTATAAAACTGGGGAATTACTTTTCAAACTACTAAGTTTACTTGTGAAAAACACTTTGAAAATCCGCTGCAAGTACTCTAAGTATTAAAACTGATTTCTGCAAAATCAGCTAAGTAACCATCAGACGAGTGGTCAACAAGACTGTTCAAAGATTTGTTCGCGAACAGAATTGTAACTTACTAATCTGATCAGCTTAGTCTGTTCAGTAAGAGTAAAGTTTTAAAGTTAAATTTGAAGAAAATTTTAAAGAGGTTTATTCACCCCCCCCCCCTCTAAACCTCTTCTGACCACTTGGGACCAACAAAGTGGTTAATTGATCGGAGCAATTAATTATATATTAATTGCTCACTAATTAAATCACGAAAGTCGTGGGCCTGCTGCCAATTGATGGTGAACTTAGAGGGTCAAACACAATACAGTTGGACAGTGACAGTCTGAAAGGAACTAATTGATTTGAGGAATTAAATTAATTAAAGTAATAATTCAAAGAAGAAGAATAGTTAATTAGAAGTAACTAATTAATTAATCAAGAATTAAAGTATTAATTCGAAGTGGAGAATCATTAATTAGGAGTAACTAATTAATGAGTCAATTGGAATTTCTGATTGATTAAATCCTCAATTAAGGTGTTAATTGAAAAGGGATTAATTGATTAATAGTGGATTAATTAATTAAAGCATATGGGCCAATTATTGTTAAGATAAATTAATCTAGGATTGATTAATCTTACATGGGCCGATTTTGCTAAGGGTGACTTGATTGAATTGATTTAAAGATTAATGGAGCATGTGGGCATGGTTGAATAAATTAATTGATCTCATGATCAATTAATCAAGCATGGCCGAATCATGCTAGGAAATTAATTAATCTTATAATTGATTTATCAGGTCCGATTTTTAATGTGAAAGGTTAGGAGAGATTTTTCTTGTGAAGAGATATAGCATATCTTGTGAAGAGATATGGCATATCTTGTTTCCTTAGGAGATAAGGAAAGATATGCAAAGAGATATATCTTATATCTAGAAGGACTCTTCTAAATATAAAAGATATATCATAATCTCTTCAAGATAGCAAGAAAATCTCAACAAACTAACAACCCCATTAAATAGGGAGAGGAGGTCGAAATTTTAAGCCATCCCAATCAAAAGGAAAAATCGATTTCTCTCCCTGTTCAGTTTTCTCTGAAATCGCCCCACCCCTGTGTAGGATTTTTCTCCAAGTTTTTTCTTCCCAGATCTGAATCCACTTCCCGACGAGACAATTCCTTAATCCTAGTTCTAAGCCTGGGGATTTCGCGAAGTTACTCAAATCCAATTGGTGTGGACTTTCTCTAGAGGCACAACACTTGGGGTGCTCTAGTGAACAACTGAAGACCGGAGAAAAACCACCACCTTGCCTGTGGTGAGGTAAAATAGCTTTTACCATTTATTTATTTTAGTATATGCTTGCTGAAATAAATTCAAACTTTATTCATATGTGCTAATAAGAAACCCTGGGATTTGGTGTATAAATAAAAATTTTAAATTCCGCACTGTTGTAGTTGACAATTATACCCATAAAATCCCAACAGAAATTTCCCTCTCGAATTTAATATTAAGTCTATTGGGTACATTTAAAATGAAGTTTTAAAGATCCAAGCCTTCCATCAATAGGAACTAGTGTATGTTGTCTACTTATTGACAAAGATGATCCAGAGTCTGGCACCCGAGTCAAAGAAAGGGACAATACACAAAATTCCTTGACTCTTGTTTTTAACTAAACTCAACAAGGATGAGGACTGGTAGGGATGTGACCGGGCCCATTGCTCATGATGATTGATGGGTTATACTTAACGATTAGTAACATTTATGATGTAGTAGTGCTAGATAAATGTGAAAACCGAGGCAAAATAGCTTGAAGGTTGTGAGGTGCCACAATTGGTAAAAGTATACCTACCTGGAGAATTAATTGTATGGCCACGAGTCGTTGGCGCAATTAATTGCTGCTGGGACGTCAAGACCTACTAGGAATTAGATTTCCCGAGCAATCAAAGGGGTGATTGTTTCGACAAAATAGTGGGAGAACTTTTTCGAAAACAAGACCAAAATTCGTTAATTATAAGTATTAAGCATAAGACCAGTTAGCTAAAAGTTGTCTTCTTTCCATTGTAGATATTTAAGTACAATGTATAAGAATCCATTATCTATTATCCTCGACGCAAACAAACTGAATGACTCAAACTTTGTCGACTGGCTAAGAAATCTTAGAATTGTCCTCGACTCCGAGCGAAGAAGCTATGTACTCGACACACCTATGCCTGCTTGATCTTGCACGGTTTCGTGGTATGATCGATTCTAAAGTATAAACAATGTAAACACAAACAGAATTAAATATAGAATAGAACAATAAGAGTATATTGCAATCTTAAGTGTAGATTACAAATATCGGGGGTCCTATTCGAGCATTATAGGATGCCGTACAAGCTAGAATGCGAAATACATATAAAATGGCCTAAACAATCCTTCCGAGCAGCAGCTTCGAATTGAGTGCACTTGGAAAAGCGTGTCTTGCGTCATAAATGATTGGGGTATTTATAGCTGAAAAAGGGGATAGGCCCATAGGCTTGGGCCTGAGATCGGCCCAACAGTATCTTTCGAGCCTGAGCTGCTTCTAGAGGATCGAGTTGACTGCACTGCGATCCGAGCTTGATTCTAAGCCTTTGGGGCAGGGGTTCCGGATTTCCGATCGCACCTTAGCTCCAAACAGTAGAGTCCAAAATACCCCTCATCAATACTCCCCCACTTCTCGAGTGCCAAGTGAAGCTCAAGCTCGAAGAAGTTTATGTTATTCCGAGTGTTGTGATGAACTATTTATTTTTTCGATGTGTTCCGGATATGCCTCGTTAAAAACCTAACTCGGAAAAACCCATTGGGATAAAAACAGAATCAGGGAAAAAGAGTGCATATCTTGGAAACAATATGATGATTTTGGCTTAGTATAAATCTCGACGTTAAAGAGTTTCTGCTTCGCTTTCGTAATGAACTTTCAACTAAAACGTCTCTCCACATCGGTTACCGAGGTACTCTCAATTCCATACGGTATAGGGGCCTATAATGCAAATATCTGGAAGATGGTTTTGAATTTACCCTGAGGGAGCTTAACCGTTGCGCCTGTTCAGGGTACGACTCGCAATTCACCTTATTTACCTTATATATACGTTGCCTAGTTAAAAACTATTTTCAGAGTGACTTTTTACTTTAGATCGGAACGTTGAGATCGCGTAACCTGTCCTTTTTCATACCACTTTATCTTTAATAATGTCCAGTTCAAGAAATTCGAGGGGTAAGGGCAAAGTTAGAGAAGATCCTGATTCCGATCCTGACCTTAGGCTCATCGATGACTTTGAAGAGGGAGAATTTCATCCCGAACAAGAGGATGTGAATCAGGTCGAAGATCTCGAAGAAAACGTGGTAGAGAAACGTAATATTGGTGACAATGTCTTTGTCAGGATATATAAATTTGAAGCTCCTTCTGGATCAGCTGGTCATAATCGGGCCGAGCTTGGCGCAAATCAAACTTCTTGCATTTTTGTCGAAGAAGACCGCGCTTTTTTTTTGGACAAAGAGTTCGGAAAATTTTTTCCTGATGGGTTTTCGATCGTCATCCCATCTTATCGCCAACGTGCAACTGATCCTCCACCCAGGTGCCAGGCTTTTTACGAGAAGCAATTTTCACATGGATTGTGCATTCCGTTTATTCCCTTACTTAGAAACATCTTATCCTCTTTTTCTCTTACCCCTGCTCAAATTCTTCCGAATTCTATAGCGTACATTGTGGTGTTTAGTGTTCTTATGGAGGCCAAAGGCGAGGAGGCTTCTTTTTGGAATTTTTGGCAAGTATTCCAAATGAGTATGTCTAGAGGTTCCAACGAGGGGTTCGTATCTTTTTCGCAGCGATCGAGCTGGCCTATCCTTTCGAACGTGGCTATGGACAAGGCTAAAAGCTGAAAAAGGAGGTTCTTCTTTGTGAAAGGTCCTGACATTCGCTCTGAAGGTAGTTCGAAAACTAGACCATATCGGTGGGATGGTGAAGGACCTTGGATGTACGGTCGTCGTAAGATCAAGGAAAAGATTAATCCTCACCTTTCTGACGAGTTTTTGAACCAGCACCAATCCGACCCCTTTCAGACTATGCTTCTAGTCCAAGAAAAGATTTTGAGGCTGGCGGGCTTAAGCAAATGCGATATCCTGCTCCGACGGTCGAATTTTCTCTCCCCTTGCCCTCTCAATCCCTTGGAGGATCTACTCGATCTTTCAGTTGGACGTCCGAATCATCCACTTTGTCTCATGCGCCACTCTATTTAAGTATGTTATTATTCTTCTTAACTTGAATGCAAGGTAGATCTGACCTGCTCTCTTAGCTTTCCGAATGTATTGCATTTTCTTTGCAGATCAATTCGTTGAGGAGTTTTGACTATCCGTTGTTACGTCAATCGGGATTACTCGTTCCACGGGCATCCAAAGTCAACCCCAGCAACTAGTGAAGAAAAATAATGTGGAACAAGGAAAGGGAGCAGACAATCCGATCGTCAACCCGATCGACAATCCAGAAGTATACCCAGCTTTGAGGGGGGTTGGTAGCTCGAGTTCATCGAATCCCGCTGTAGCTGGTCCCTTGCGTAGCGTATTCACGATTGATACTTCTAACCCATCCTCCACTGGTTATAGCCAATATTCCTTGACCCGCATTTTAGGCACACAAGAACACAAAAAGCGTATGCATCGGAAGCGCTATGCTGAACACCCGAGGCCTTCGAGGAGAATAAAACCATTCGGTAAGAGCTCTGACTCGGTCCCTTGCCGACCAGAAAGATCGGAACCGGATGTAGCAGATTTTATGAATGAACATTTTCGCAGCCATAGAGCCGCTGGCTATCCGGAAGAAGGGACGATTTTGTCCGATATCGTACCAGATGGTGAAAATGAGTTTGATAAAGCTACCAGAATTTTTATGGCTGGACGTTTTAAACAGGATCTGCTTCATCATACCATTAAAGGCGATTTTGAAGTCCTGAGTAACTTTTCTCGAGCGTACCAGGAGGTAATAATTGTTTTACACTTGAGTACTTCGTACGTCTCAATCCTTAGGTATTATGCTGATACCATTTTTTCATCATAGGCCGGAGATTATTTCGCGCTTCAGACCTATCGCTTGTCGTTGCTGGAACAGGAATCCCAAGAATAATAAGATGACGTTACGAGTAATACAGATTTGAGAATGAAGATAGCTGTCAATGCAACTATTAATGTGATTATTCCAACTAGATTGAGTATTATACATGGAACGATTGTATAATGAATCTTCACTCGTAGAGTCATTATTCATATAACTAGAATTGCGATAACTAGAAAAACAAAAATGTATTGTTCTGGGGTATATCAAGGTTCAGTCTTCGGTTCATACCCTCAACACCCATCAATGCATGGTGTTCTTCGCCCGATCGTTACTCTCAGTCATCGAGAATTGTCGAAAACGAAGAGGGAGTTGGAGACCGCTAATAAGAAACATACCTCATATGTGGAAGAGGATTTGTTATCAACCGTTAAAGAGAAATGTGCTCTCGAGGAAGAGCTTAAGAAGGTGAAAATCGAACTTGAGCAAGCAAAGCAAGATTCCGAGCGAGCATATGCCCAGGGCCGAGAAGAGGCTGTGATTCCAGCCATACGAGAATTTTTGAAGTCCCATGTCCTTGATCCCTTAATTCAAAGGAGAATGGGGGGGATTCTTCAAGCAATCTTCTATAAAGGGGTTCGACAGCTAGTTTCGGCCAAGAGAATTCCAGACAAGTTGTACGAATATTTTCAATATATGAACCCTTATAAGAATGCAGAAGGGAAGGACTATAAAGCTTCATCTTTGCCGCAGACAAACATGAATTGGCAGGATCACCGTTTTGCCCCCTTTGTCGAGGAGTTTGGCTTCCCAATGCCGATCCCTGATGTGCTTGAGCTGTCCGATCATGACCCCGAATCTACTTTAGGAGGCTCGTTAGATGATGAGCATAACGACTAATCTTGCAGTTAAGTACGGCCTTCGGCAAGGATCATAGTAGTTTAGGCAACGAATCCAATTCCTTTTCCGGAACCAATTTTATGGTTCGATAATCGGAAATTGACCGTTTATAATAGCTATGTAATAGGGGTAGTACTTTTCGTAATAAGGTCCTTCTCCCAAATTTTAGTTTCATAATTTGTATATCCTTCTCAGTTTGTATGAATTATCATTTTTATTTTCTCGTTGCTGATTGAACCTTTATCGTTCCCGTTTTGAACTTAGCAACAGTTGCGACGGTTCAATTATTATAAAAATAGGATGTTGCTTGTATAAATATAAGGACTGTCTCAAATCATTTGTATAAGACCGTTAATTACTGAGATCGGAGCTTCACGCTTAGTATCAATTTTCGAACGTTCAAACTTACTTTTCTGCTTACTATGGATCAAATATTGGGTAACCCCATCGACCCAAAATCGTTATTGGGTGGTACCAAGAGTAAAGGCCCATCCAAAGATCAAAAATCGAGCAAAGAGAATAAACCTTCCAAGGATGCATCTTCTCCCAAAACCTCCAAGGGCGGGGAGACTAAAAAGGAGAAACAAGCTCCAGTAAAACATCCCAAAATTATTTCTAGCAAATCGGTTCTAGATGAGGAACTCGATGAGGAGCTCGAAGCTTCTCCGCCGAAAAATCTTGATACCTCGCACCGAGCATTGATTAGGCAAAAAGCATCATCCGTTTCTTCCAATAAAAGACCTTATACTGATGCGATCACCCCGATCGAGACTTTGCAGAATCTCGTCGCTGGGAAAGAAGTGCCAACCATTGATCCCAACGCTAGTTCCTCGACAGAAGGTTTGGGTAAGAAAGTTAAACTGACCCCTACTGGAGAAGGCTCTTTAATTTCTGGAGGAACTGCTGACGCTTCCAAGCTTGAAATTGAGCCCTCAAAAACTGAAATCGAACCCTCGAAGATTGAAAATTCTTCTGATCCTCTTACTCCTGCCTATCCTGCGACCTCTCCTTCCCGAGAGTTGTGCTTAATAGAATGGTTCCTAATGGAACAATCTCTGAGCCTCCGAACTCGACTAAAGGAGTGGCTACTCGATCGAGATGAGGATGCTGAAGATTCATTCGAGTGAGGGCTTCTGAGTAGATAATGTTTGCCGAACTTCCATTGTCGACCAAAATTCTTTTGACTTCGTAATTAGCGATTTTTAGCGTCAATACCATGGAAAAATCCGGATCATCTTCATTTGTGTCCCAGGTAACATCGGTAGGTCGATCAGCATCGCTAAAACTTATGACTTGATTTTCCATGGATGGGAATTCCAAATAAAATATTTCCCTTTTGGTCAAAACGGATGATTTTATTGACCTCATTGTCCTTTTTCTAGCGTTTTTGCTATCACCTCCTGCTGGTCCGCCTGCGATCACGTTTATTACTCCGTTCAACTGCTCATCTCCCTGATTCCGAACCTCCTTTCGCTGATTACTAAATCTTCGTGGACTCCTGGATCGGCCTTTGTAATTATTTCCTTTGACAAACTCCTTAAGTTTTTCTTGCGCAATTAACTTCTCGATCTCAACTTTCAGTTGATAACAATTCTCATTACTGTGCCCCCGAGCTCTATGGTATCTGCAGTATTGGTCATATCCCATTGCCCCTGGTCTTGCCTGGGTAATTCTCTGGGCTTCAGGAATTAAATCTCCTTCTTCCAACACAGTCAGAATTTCCTCTTTTGGGATATTCAAGTCGGTGACCTGAATTTTTTCAGGTCGGGGGGGCCAGTTTTGATCATAAGGTGGACCTTAAGCATTCGGCCTTTGCACTGGTACCTGCGGCTTATATGCGTTGAGTCGCTGCCATACAGATCCTCTATTCGACCCTCCATAATCACATGGTTTTGGTATGGGGGCTCGATCTTGCTTTTTGCTAAGAGGGAGCTTTGGGCTATGTGCATTTTTTAATCTATTCATCTCCTCTTGAATCATATACTTCTCAGCAATCTCCATTATTCGTTCAAAAGACTTCGGTTGCTTCCTACATAATGCATTTCTGAATTGGATGATTCTAGTTAATTCGAACATCAGAGAAGATAAGTATTCGAATTGAGGGGTATCGACTTTCAATAGCTCGATACTAAATCTCGATAACCATTGCCTCAAGGTCTCTCCTTCCCACTGCTTTACCGTTCCCAAGTGATTTGCCGGCAACTTAGGTTTACTCTGGCTCACAAATTGATGTTTAAACTTATCACAAAATTCATCGAAAGAGAATATAGAATTCGGCGGTCTCCTTCAAAGGTCGTGACCATAATTTTGAAGCAGAAATCTTCCGAATGTCCATGTTAATTCATCACATTAACAAAATTGTTGACATGTTCCCCGGGGTTGGTAGTTCCGTTATACCGTGGTAACCTTGTTGGTACTGTCTCTGTATTCCTGGCTTCACGTATCTCTTGGCAAAATGGCGAGCATCGCATGATGCTATTTCCGATCTCTCTATCTCTGATATTTCTCTGGGCGATTTCTCTATTTTGGTTCATTTCAGTGCCCCTAACAGTTGTGGCGGCACGACGAACCTCTATCATTGCTTCTTCCCTATCCAACTTCTTTGTAACCCGCTCCTGCACTATCCTTTCAAGCTCGGACTCTGTAATTCTTTTGTAGATCGATTTTTTCTTTCTTGCCATATCTATAGGGTGACTTTCTCCTACCACCGAGTCCTCCACATCATGTACTGATTGCACCGGGTTTTTCGAGCGGATATTAGTTTCCGCGGGAGCAACTCGAGGCAAGTTTGGTGCGGGTGCATTCGATGTGGCTCAAAACACACTATTTTCCTTCTGGATGTTTGAAGAAGGGATCTCTGGTCTCCCATAGACAGGTGGCTGGTCCACGGGAGATTGGTCAGCCCTTCCACTATTCAGAAATTCCCTGCACATAGTGCCTATGATGGATCTCAGATCAGCAATAGTTGTGTGGATAGGAGCATTGTCCTGGGGAAGGATTGGCAGAACTTCCGGTTGCTTAGCCGCCCTGGATAGATTATCAGGCTCATTGTTAACTGAATTCTGAACCCCCGCAACGTGGGACGGTTCTCCTCGGTTATATGTATTCCTCCTCGTAGTAGGCATTTTTTGATCTAACACCCAAATAAGGCCCCACGGTGGGCGCCAATTGATCTTACACAGATTCGTGGTATGATCGATTCGTGGTATATGTATATTCCGAACGTTTGAGGTATAGATTACAAGTATTGAGGATCCTATTTGAGCATTAAAGGATGCCGTACAAACTAGAGGGTGAAATACATATAAAATGGCTGAATCTATCTATCCGAGCAGCAGCCTCGAGCGGAGTGCACCTGGGAAAGCGTGTCTGGCGTCATAAATGCAGGTGGTATTTATGCTGAAAAGTGGTGAGCTAGCTACTCCATCCGCAGGGATACATTTCTTTGGCCCAAGGGCTTGGGCCTGTGATCGGCCCAACATTAAACTCCAACCACGAGCATTCCCTGGGTGATCGGATTGTAGAGGCCGTGATTTGGGCTTGGTTTTACATTCGCGAGGTCGGATTCTACACTCTTCGATCTCGCCCGGGCTTCCCAATGTAGAGTCCCAAAATACCCCTCATCACCATTTCTCATTGGAAGCAATCCCTTCTTGGATTCTTCCATACTGAATCGTTTCAGTATAGTGTTAATGTACTGAGATTGAAAGTCCTAACATCTTCTTCAATCTATCTCTATAGATACGTATCCCCAATACGTAAGATGCGTCTCCCATATATTTCATGGAGAATTGCATGGATAACCACGCTTTCGTCTGCGTTAACGTTCCGATATCGTCCCCGATTAACAGAATGTCATCGACATACAACACAATAAATTGTACTGAACCCCCATCGAATTTCTTGTACACGCATGACTCATATATGTTCGTGATGAAGCCAAACCCCTTGACTGTCTCATCAAAACGTTTGTTCCAGGATCGGGACGCCTGTTTTAGGCCATAGATAGACCTTTGAAATTTGCAGACCTTATGCTCACTTCCTTTAGATGTAAAGACTTTTGGCTGTTGCATAAAGATTTCCTTATCAATGTCTCCATTGAGAATTGCGGTCTTTACATCCATTTTCCATATCTCGTAGTCATACCACGCCGCTATGGCTAATAGTATCTGAATGGATTTTGGCATCACCACTGGAGAGAAGGATTCCTCATAGTTTATACCAGGCCTTTGAGAATAACCTTTCGCCACAAGGCGAGCCTTATGAGTCAAAACTTCTCCATTAATTCCAAGCTTGCGCTTGAAGATCCATTAGAGAAAAAGAAAGCTACTAAGGTTCAAGGAGAAGAGCTCCATCAACAATTGAGCAAGGAGCTCGATATGCTCAAAGATCTTTTCGAGCAGGAGAAGGGCTTCGAACTTTGCGAAAAGGAGGATTATGCTCGCGGGTATGAAGCCCGTAGTGCTGAGTTTCGAAAAGCTCTTCATGATCTTAAATTTGTGTAACTTTATTCGATGGATACTGTTGTAACTCTATTTCATTTCTCGTACTTGTGCTGTACTCTGAATAATATTTGGTTTGTGTTTTTCTTACTTTCGATTCCAAACAATGTATTGGGCCATGTGCCTTTTATAATTGCTATTCCCTTTTCTAATGCTTATATCCTCTTCGAATATGTTGTATATCTTCCAATGACTTGTAGTGGGTTGCTAACAATCTTTGACAAGACTTGAGGAACGTAATGGGGTTCTATTCTGGACTGTAGTCCTCGAATAGTTCCTTTAAACTGCTCGGCTCCTTCGCTAAGTATTTATTGTCTTTAACGTTCAATCCTTGTAGAGCGAATGCAAATTAGTCAATGCTAGCGTTTGGATATTTTTCCCAATTAATGACTTTTTGATAGCATAGCTTCCCGATCTTGAATTTTGAAATAATTTTCTTTAACCAATCAGTTCCTTATTTCTCGGGAAGCGGAACGGTCGGCGCATTTATCGCTCGTATCGCGACAATTCATTATGGTAGATCTGAATCGTCGGTATCCGTTTCCTTCTCCTATAAATACTTTAGAATGGTTCTTGTTCTTTATCATTGTATTTTAACTTTTCCTTTGAAAATTTTACTCGATGCTTACGCTCGAGTTGCCACCTTCCTTAGTGAACAGTTGCGTAATCCTATTAATGGCGTTCACGATTCGAATTAGATCCCCAATAAGTATATACGGGATCCGAACTCGAACTCTATTCCTTGATTCTTAGCCTTCAAATTATATTTTCCTTCGACTAGGATATCGATAGATGAAAAGGATTACGACTAGGATACCGGTAGACGACCTGCTCTCTCTCATTCCAAGTCCTTGGGGCAGGCTCGAATTCCTGTACTCTGTCCTCCACCCAGTCGGGATAGTGTGTCAACTGCTGGGGGAGTTTTCCTGCACTCGATGTCAACTTCTTCAAGATGCAATTTGAAGAATGTTGCCTTCGAGTTTGCTAGGGATGATTCCAACTGGAGTTGCTTCTCTCTCTTTCGACGCGGTCCTATGTGGACCAATCAACGAGGAAGCACTGGATGAAGGGTAGAAGTGTATTAGCTTCACTTTCTTCCTTTGACTACCCAAGTATTCGAGCGTAGGGTTAATCATTTGAAATAGGATCGTACTAGATGTAAACTTCTAGCTCGATTCTCCTTATTGCAATCGAGAATTCTCTTGTAACTGTTTGAAAGTTTATTAATGAAATATTTATTTCCTTTACTATTCTTGCTTGTTATTCTACAGACTTGCTTCGAGCATTAATTTTTTCGCGCCAGAAGTATGAACAATGAGTGTTATTCTTTGCCGATCTTTATTACTGACAGGATAATCGAACACTATTTACTAATAACCAAGCATCAATTATGCAATTGCTCTTGGATGGAATAATTGAATCCGTAACTTTTAATTCCCAAACATGAACAATAATTGACATTTTTCGCCGACCTTGTTTGCTGATATAACAATCGAAGATTAATAACCAAGTTTGGATGATAATTGACATTCTTAGCAGATCTCGATCGTTGTAGTTCGAAATTGAGCATTGTCAGAATTTGGAAAATAATTGATAATTTAGACTTAGGGCCTTAGTTACGGCTTTCACCCTTAGTCGTTTTGATCGGTCATAGCAATAGCTTTCACCTGAGGGTCTTAGCAACAGCTTTCACCCTTTTATTTATTTCGATCTAAGGGGCGTAGCAATGGCTTTCACCCTTAGTCGTTTTTTATCGGTCATAGCAATAGCTTTCACCTGAGGGTCTTAGCAACAGCTTTCACCCTTTCATTTATTTCGATCTAAGGGGCGTAGCAACGGCTTTCACCCATAGTGGTTTTTTATCGGTCCTAGCAATAGCTTTCACCTGAGGGTCTTAGCAACAACTTTCACCCTTTTATTTATTTCGATCTAAGGGGCGTAGCAACGGCTTTCACCCTTAGTCTTTTTTTATCGGTCATATCAATATCTTTCACCTGAGGGTCTTAGCAACATCTTTCACCCTTTTATTTATTTCGATCTAAGGGGCGTAGCAACGACTTTCACCCTTAGTCGTTTTTTATCGGTCATATCAATAGCTTTCACCTGAGGGTCTTAGCAACAGCTTTCACCCTTTTATTTATTTCGATCTAAAGGGCGTAGCAACTGCTTTCACCCTTAGTCATTTTTTAGGGTCGTCATCCATTTTGCTGATCCAAGGGGCATAGCAACAGCTTTCACCCTTGTTTGATATTTGAATAATATATATAGAGATTGGCCACAATAACTTTTCGAATATGACGAATTGATAATATCTCTCCGAATAAAATCTTCATTGAATAGATAATCTTCAAGAACATGAGATATAAAGAACACAAGGAGACAGTAAAATAGTAGATAGACTAGAAACTGCTAAACAATCTTCATCTTCCATAATATCTTCTCAAATTTATGGCATTCCAAGATCGAGGCAAGACTTCTCCATTTGGATGAGCAATTTTGTAGGAACCCTTCTTCCCTACTTCGATCACTACATAAGGTCCATCCCAATTGGGCTGAAGTTTTCCAACATGTTTCGAGACTTCTACTTTTTTCAGCACTAGATCTCCGTCCTTAAAGGTTCGGATTTTAACCTTTTGATTGTACGCTTTCTCCATGTTGGACTTCGTAGCCTGAATTTTCAGCTTAGCATGATCCATTTTGCTGTCTGTATGATCGACTTCCATTTCCCTTAAAGATTTGTTCTCTTCGGAATCATAAAATTCAACTCTGGGAGAAGATATCATATTCTCGACTGGAATAACTGCTTCAGATCTGTACACTAAGCTGAAAGGAGTTTCCCCCGTAGCTTCTTTTATAGTGGTTCTATAAGCCCATAAAACTCCCGGAAGTTCGTCAAGCCACTTTCATTTTGCGTCAGATAACCGCTTTTCTAGAGATCGAACGATCTCTCTATTTACGACCTCTGTTTGTCCATTGGCATGGGGGTGCCCTACCGATGCGAAAATTTGTTGTATCCCGAACCTCTCACACCAATCCGTAACCTTCCTGCCAGCGAATTGCGTTCCATTGTCGGAGATTAACACTCTAGGAATTCCGAACCTGCAGACAATATTCTTCCATAGGAAATTTATTACTTGAAACTGAGTGATCTTAGTTAGAGCCACACATTCGACCCATTTACTGAAGTACTATACCGCGACCAACACATAGTTCTTTCTAGATCTGGCGGTCGAAAATGGTCCGACAATGTCGATACCCCATTTATCGAAAGGCCAACAAATCGAAATAGAGTGCATTTGTTCAGCTAGCTGATGGATTAAGTTCGAATGAATTTGACAATGATGACATTTCTTCACATAATCTACTGAGTCAGAAAAGAGAGTTGGCCAATAATATCGTCCTCGAGCATTTTAGGGCTAATGCTCGAGCTCCACCGTGATTTCCTGCTTCTCCTTCGTGAATCTCTTTAAGAATTGTATTGTATTGACTTTCTGAGATACACTTTAATAAGATTCCAGAGGAGGATCGTTTATAGAGCTGATCATCGATCAAAGTAAACGATGGGGACCGATACTTGATTCTTCGGGCTTCATTAGTATCTTCTGGTAGTTTCCTTTCCTTCAGGTAATTGATGAAAGGATCTATCCAAGAGATCTTTCGCTCGTCGATTTCCATGACGTCGATGCAAGGAGGGACATCCAGATCGATAGCGGAAGTGTTCGATAATAACCATGTAATGGTCCTTTCTTTCTTACCATCTGCAACACCGGTGAATTTTGACAGCAAATCAGCCCATAGATTTTCTTCTCTTGGAACGGGCTGAATATCGAACTTCTCGAATTGCGATATTAGATTTTTTGCTTTGTTCAAATATTTTATCATATTAAACTCCTTTGCCTCGTAAATGCCCTTCACCTGCCTATGAACAAGTTCAGAATCTGTCAGCATAGTAACTGATCTTACCTTTGCCTTTAAGGCCATCTCCAGTCCCGCAATCAGGGCTTCATATTCTGCTTCGTTGTTTGTAATGACAAAATCCAAAGTGATGGCATAACTTAAATCTTCGCCATTGGGTCCTTGAAAATGAATTCCTGCTCCACCCCCTTCCTTGGTCGAAGAGCCATCCACATGCATTAACCATATTGGATGCTCGACCTCCGTAAGCATGTTTATCTCAGAACTTTCCTCGTTCTCTGAACTCTTCACACTAGTGGATTCCACCAAGAAGTCTGCTAACACTTGAGCCTTAACCGCCATTCGTGGAAGGTACTCGATTTCGAGCTGCCCCAATTCGATCGCCCATTTTATTAGCCTGCCGGATGTTTCTGGTTTAGACAAAACCTGCCTCAAGGGTTGGTTAGTTAAGACAATAATTTTATAGGTTTGAAAATAGGGCCTCAGTCTTTGTGCAACTACTACCAAAGCAAGTGCAAACTTCTCGATCTCCAAATAATTCTTCTCGGCACCTTGTAACAATTTGCTCAAGTAGTAGACTGGTTTTTGTTCGGATTCCTCCAATTTTACTAGTACTAAACTGATAGCCTCCTCCGAAACGGCTATGTAGAGAAACAAAGGCTCTCCATCTGTAGGCTTGGCCAACATGGGTGGTGAGGTTAGGTACACCTTTAGATCTTCGAAAGCCTTGTCACATTCAGCATTCCACTTGAAGTCTTTCAATTTACATAATAACTTGAAGAATGGCAAACTCTTGTCAGCGGATCGAGAGATAAACCTATTTAATGAAATGATCTTCCCGATTAAGCTCTGAACATCCGAAAGTTTTCTTGGTGGTTGAAGATCAGTAATTGCTCGGATCTTCTCTGGGTTTGCTTCGATCCCTCTTTCGTGGACGAGATACCCGAGGAACTTTCCAGATCGTAACTTTGTTGGATTCAATTTCATTCCATACTTTCTTAATATCTCGAAGCATTTGCCGAGATGCTTGATGTGGTCTTCTTCTGTCATACTCTTTACAAGCATATCGTCCACATAAACCTCCATGATTTCTCCTATTAGTTCTTTAAACATCATATTGACTAACCTTTGATAGGTTGCGCCCGCATTTCTCAGGCCAAAGGGCATAACTATAAAACAGTATACTCCTTGCTCGGTAATGAAGGCAGTTTTATCCTGATCCCTCTCATTCATGAAAATTTGGTAAAAACCCTGGGAAACATCCATCATGCTGAAAAACACAAAACCTGCCGTGGAATCCACCAACAAATCAATCCGAGGTAGCGGGTAAGGTTCCCTCGGGCATAACCTGTTTAGATCAGTGAAATCGTAACACATCCTCCACTTATTCTCAGATTTATCACCTTTGGAGACCAGAACCACATTACATAACCATTCAGTGAACTTAATTTCTTTGATCTGACCGATAGCTAGCAACCTTTCAACTTCCGCCTTGATTATATTATCCTTTTCGCGTCCGTGATTGCGTTTCTTCTGTCTTACTGGCTTGGCCTTAGGGTCGATGTTTAAAGAGTGGGTTATTACGCGTCGATCGATTCCGACAATATCATCCGAGCTCCAGGCAAAAATGTCTACATTCTTTTGTAAAAACTCGAGGAGCATGGTTTCCATTCTTTCACTTAGTTCCGTTCCGATCCTGGTAACTTTCTCAGGGGACCCTGGAACCAATATCACCTTTTTATGATCGGGTGCTTGAATGCTCATGTCTACATTCTTTCCTTTCTTTCCGAGTAATTTTTCAGTATCAGGAACTGATAAATTCAAGACTGATCCTGATTCCAATTCAACCAATTTCCTTTTCGCCGGAATTTCGGCTCCACTTTTTTTTTATGCTCAAAGACGAGTTATAACACTCCCAAGCCATGTATTGGTCATTTCGCACCTCTCCTACTCCACCATCCGTTGGGAATTTTACTTTTTGATGATAAGTAGACACTACTGCCTTGAAGGTATTTAGAGCCGGCCTCCCCAGTATAGCATTGTAGGCAAAAGGTGTTTCTACTACCATGAATTTTACCATCCTTGTTACGCTTTTGGGCTTTTTTTCGAGAGTTGTACTTAACAATATGGTTCCCAGTGGAACGATTTCTGAGCCTCCGAAACCGATTAATGGAGTGGCTACTCGATCCAGATGAGGGTGCTGAATGTTCATTATAGCGAGAGCTTCAGAGGAGATAATGTTTGCCGAGCTTCCATTATCGACCAAAATTCTTTTGATCTCATAATTTGCGATTTTTAGAGTTAATACCATGGAAAAATCTGGATCATCTTCATTTGTGTCCCAATTAACATCAGAGGGTCGATCTGCATCGCTGAAGCTTATAACTTGATTTTCCATGGATGGGAATTCCAAAGAAAATACTTCCTTTTTGGTCGAAACAGATGCTTTTCTTGATCTCATCGTTCCTATTCTAGAATTTTCGCTGTCTCCTCCAGCCGGTCCACCGGCGATCACGTTTATCACTCCATTTAATTGCTCATTCGACTGATTCCGAACTTCCTTTTGCTGATTAATAAATCTTCGAGGACTCCTGGATCTATATCGGCTCTTGTAGTTACTTCCTTTGACAAATTCATTAAGTTTTCCTTGCGCAATTAACTTTTCAATATCCACTTTCAGTT
Organism: Penstemon eatonii; assembly: GCA_038501285.1. NCBI lineage: Eukaryota > Viridiplantae > Streptophyta > Magnoliopsida > Lamiales > Plantaginaceae > Penstemon > Penstemon eatonii. The sequence continues at coordinate 35,549,840 of CM076711.1, read as the reverse complement.
GGTAACAATTTTCAGTACTGTGCCCCCGAGCTCTATGATATCTGCAGTATTGGTCATATCCCATCGCCCCTGGTCTTGCCTGGGTAATTCTCTGGGCCTCGGGAATTAAATTTCCTTCTTCCAATACTGTCAAGATTTCCTCCTTTGGGATGTTCAATTCTGTGAACTGAATCTTTCCAGGTCGTTGGGGCTGACCTTGATCATAACTTGGACCGTAGAGATTCGGTCTTTGGGTCGGCACCTGCGGTTTATATGCGTTGAGTCGCTGCCATACCGATCCCTTACTCGATCCTCCATAATCACTTGGTTTTGGTATGGAAGCTCGATCTTGCTTTTTGTTAAGAGGGAGTTTTTGGCCATGTGCATTTTTTAGTTTATTCATCTCCTCCTGAATCATATATTTCTCGGCAATTTCCATTATCCGCTCAAAAGACTTCGGTTGCTTCCTACACAATGCTTTTCCGAATTGTGTGCTTCTTGTCAATTCGAACATTAGGGAGGATAAGTATTCGATCTGAGGGGTATCGACTTTTTATAGCTCGATACTAAATCTTGATAACCATTGCCTCAAGGTTTCCCCCTCCCATTGTTTGACTATTCCTAAGTGATTTGCCAGCAACTTGGGTTTTCTCTGGCTCGCAAATTGATGCTTAAACTTGTCACAAAATTCATCAAAAGAGAATATAGAGTTTGGCGGCAATATTCCAAACCAATCAAGAGCAATCCCTTCATAGGTTGTGACCATAATTTTGCAGCAGAAATCTTCCGAATGTCCATATAAATTCATCACATTGACAAAACTGTTAACATATTTCCCGGGGTCGGTAGTCCCGTTATACCACGGTAGCCTTGTTGGTACCGTCTCTGTATTCCTGGCTTCGCGTATTTCTTGGCATAATGGCGAACATCGCATGATGCTATTTCCGATCTCTCTATCTCTGACATTTCCTTGGATAATCTCCATATTTTGGTTCATTTCAGTGCCCCTAGCAGCTGTAGCGGCATGACGAACTTCTATCATCGTCTCTTCCCTATCTAACTTCTTTGCAACCCGCTCCTGCACTATTCTTTCAAGCTCGGACTCCGTAATTCTCTTGTAGGTTGATTTTTTCTTTCTCGCCATATATATAGGGTGGTTTTCCCCTACTACTGAGTCCTCCAAATCTTGTATTGTTCGCGCCAGGTTTTCCGACCGGACATTAGTTTTTGCGGGAGCCGTTTGAGGAAACTTTGGCGCGGGCGCATTCGATGTGGCTCGCAACACACTATTTTCCTTCTGTACGTCTGAAGAAGGGATTTCTGGCCTGCCATGGATAGGTGGCTGATCCACGGGAGATTGGTCAGCCCTTCCACTATTCAGAAACTCCCTGCACATAGTGCCTATGATGGACCTCAGATCAGCGATAGTTGTGTGGATCGGAGCATTGTCCTGGGGAAGGATAGGCGGAACTTCTAGTTGTTGAGCCGCTCTGGATAGATTATCGGGCTCATTGTTAACTGAATTCTGAACCCCCGCAGCATGGGATGGTTCTCCTCGGTTATATGTATTACTCCTCGTAGTAGGCATTTTTCGATCTAACACCCAAATAAGGCCCTACGGTGGGCGCCAATTGATCTTGCACGGTTTCGTGGTATGATCGATTCTAAAGTATAAACAATGTACACACAAACAGAATTAAATATAGAATAGATCAATGAGAGTATATTGCAATCTTAAGTGTAGATTACAAATATTGGGGGTCCTATTCAAGCATTATAGGATGCCGTACAAGCTAGAGTGCGAAATACATATAAAATGGCCTAAACAATCCTTCCGAGCAGCAGTTTCGAACTGAGTGCACCTGGAAAAGCGTGTCTTGCGTCATAAATGATTGGGGTATTTATAGCTGAAAAAGGGGATAGGCCCATAGGCCTGGGCCTGAGATCGGCCCAACAGTATCTTTCGAGCCTGAGCTGCTTCTAGAGGATCGAGTTGACAGCACTGCGATCCGAGCTTGATTCTAAGCCTTTGGGGCTGGGGTTCCGGATTTTCGATCGCACCTTAGCTCCAAACAGTAGAGTCCAAAATACCCCTCATCACTTCTGCACCCGCAGCACGAGGTATTGAGGAACAACGAACCGCCCATGCTAAAAGGGTTGATGATGATCTTCAGGTTCGTTGCCTCATTCTAGCTTTGATGTCGAATGAACTGAAGAAACAGCCTGCTGAAATACCGTTTGCTAGAGATATACTTCTCCACCTCCAGCAGGTGTTTGGAGAGAGGTCTCGCACCGAAAGGTTCGTGATCACTAAGGAGTTGTTTTATATCAAGATGGCTGAGGGAAGCAGTGTCAAGGATCACTGATCAATCTGGTTGAAAAACTGGGGCGATTGGATGTAGAATTGCACCCTGATCTTAGCACCGATCTTCTTCTCCATTCGCTGCCTCGTTCTTTTGACCAGTTCATGTTGAATTTCAACATGGAGGATAGAACCCTCGCTCTTCACGAACTGACCAATTTGTTGGTAACGGCAGAATCTACTCTCAAGAAAGTGAAACCAGTGATGATTGCACATCAATCGAAGGCTGCAAAGCCCAAGAGGGGTAAGAAGAAGAATAAATTGTTCTCTTCCAAGGCAGTCACCAACGTGGTCGAAAAGAAGCGCAAAAGCCCAGAAGACGAATGATTCCTCAGCAAGAAAGCAGGGCACTGGAAAAGGAACTGCCCAGACTACCTGAAAATGAAACTGGTAGCTAAAGGTATTTTCTTGGTTGAAGTTAATATTTCAATTAACTGTGCATCGTGGGTGTTAGACACCGCATCAGGTTCTCATATCTACAATGATTTGCAGTTGATGGGAGCCGTAAGATACCTGAAGTCCGGGGATAGAATCCTGCATTTTGGAAACAGAGCTAGGATCACCGCTTAGGCTATAGGAGACGTGGAATTAGTTTTAGGGAATTTTACTTGGGTTTTAAGAGGCTGTGATGAGGGCTATTTCGCACCCTACGTAATGTGCGGATCGACTAAAGAACATAAGATCAGATCGACCAAATAAGACAGTTCGGGATCATCTTATCGACCCAGCCGAACACAGCTCTCTTCGACCAAGAAGACTATACTCCGGACCCAAGAAGGATATTTGGGCCGAGTCCTATTAGGATTATTTTTCCTTGTAACGCTAGGTTTAGTATGATATAAATACCTAGTCAATCATTGTATTAAACAACTCTGAATCAGAAGGCAAATACGCCATAGAATTCTACATAAACAGCTCAAGTCACCATTATTCAATAAAGAAAGAACTTTCTCCTCAAACTTGTGTTATTTTTCCTGTTGGTTTCGATATTTACTTGTTGTTCTAACTAAATTACTTTTCCTTGAGTTTTGATCCATCCTGAATAAAGTAACAGAGCCCTATAATATATATATATATATATTGACAACCCCCAATTCCACAATTTTACTGATATCTATAACCCGACGAAAATCGGTTAAATCAGTTGGCGCCCACCGTGGGGCTAGGTTAATTATTCGATCGACATATGGCTCGCCCAAGGAAAAGTGCTCGTATCGGAGCAAGAAGTAACACAACCATTGGTCATAACACATCTGAAGATCTACAGGACAACAACAATAATAACGCTCAAAACACCAACGAGAATTTGCAAGATAATCACCCCGATCAGCAAGAACCCCAAGGAGGTCTTCCCGGTACAATACCAGAAGAACCGGAAGTCGCTATGATCCCCGTTCCTCTCCCGGGCGCTCAGGAGAAATTGCGACAGATCGCGATGCTCTTTAAATCACTCTCTCCAGAAGAATTACTTGTACTTGATCAAATTCCTCGAAACACAAGGACTACCAGGGCAAATCCCGCTCAAAGAGCGTCAAGGCAAAACGATCAAACCTCTCAACAAGCCGACAGCCCGGCAAGCGAGCGACTTTCGCTACACAATCCCCCGCAGGGCAATTCAAAACCCTCCGATAACAATCCTCGAAGGAAACCAGGACAAAGAAAACCACAGCCGGGGCAAAGTGGGTCCAAGGAACGTACAATAATCCCTATCGAGGATGACATAGATGATGCGGTCCCAGATCGACCACGAACAACGCGATTCTCGGAAAGAGAAATCGAAAGGATGGTGCAGGAGCGACTCGAACAACGCCTACGATCTGTTCAAAACCCATGGGCCCGAACCACGGATCTCCAAGAGAGCCTTGCAGCCTGTTCTCCCTTCTGCAGAGAAATAAAAGAAGCACAGTCAATCGGACAGGTCCCGGGTAGACTACCCCGATATGATGGAACCACTGACCCAGACGACTATATTTTTAGCTTCACGAATATAATGAACTTATACGCCCACTCGGCGGAATTTACCGCCAAATTAATGGTGACCACATTTGAAGGACTCGCATTGGACTGGTTCGCCAAACAACCTGCCAACTCCATATTTAGTTTTCGGGAATTGTGCAACAAATTGACGCAGCAGTTTGCTAGTCAGAAGAGGCAAAAACTTCCGATGAGCTATTTAGGAACTATACACCAACAAGAGGGAGAATCCTTAAGAAACTGGTTGGCGAGATTTAATGTAGAATTACTTAAAATCGATTCCCCGAATATCGATTGCATAATTTCTATTCTCTTCGACCTCACGAAGAATAGGCAGTTCGGAAATGCCCTCAGTCGAAAACAACCAAGAACGTTTGCTGACATCATGAGCTTGGCGTCTAAATATATGACTCAGGAAGAGATGAATTCCTTTAAAGATAAAAACAAAAACAAAGCCACAACTTCAGGCTCAAAACGGCATGATAAAATTCCTGCCCAAAGATCCATGGATTATGAGCGATCTTTTAGAAAAGGCAACGTCTTCCAGCGATTGGAATACAACAAAGCCGACCAAGGAAGACAACCTAATTTCTACCAAAGACCAAGGAACTCCGAACCAGCAATCAGAGGGAGGGTTAATAAAGTAGAACACCCGAGGATTAATGTTCCGATGGAAGAAATATTTGAAGTACTAGAAAGGAATAATTGGATCCCTGAAGCGAGGAAAATCGCTCAGCCCAGACCAGGATCTCGAAACTATGACTTATACTGCAAATACCATCGGGCACATGGACATCGAACGGAAAATTGTTTCCACCTTAAAAGAGAAGTTGAAAAACTAATCGAACAGGGAAAACTAGACGACTACATAGAGCGGGATAACCGCAAAAGGGAAAGAAGTAGAAGCCCTCGGAATAATAATCAAAGAAGAAGTTCTCGTCGAAGGTCACCCGAACATGGTCCTACGCAGGAATTGAACCATGACCAGATCAATGGAACTATCCATACAATATCCGGGGGACCCGCAGGCGGGGATAGTCGTAACGCCCGACGAAGGACAGGTAGATCCATAGTCGGAAGCTTAAAATACCCAAAAGAAATATGGACTTTGGAAAACAAGCCATCAAACGATCAGCTGATCAGCTTTAACGAAGGCGAGGTACCCAAAAACATTGTTTGGGACACAAAAGAGGATAACCCCGACTTCCCGATGGTGGTGTCGCTAGAAATAGCGAATTATAATGTCAAACGGATCTTAATCGATAACGGGAGCTAAGCGAATATCATCTCCCGGGAGGTTTTAGCCCAAATGAACTTAGGACAAATAAACCTACAGAAAGTAGCTACGCCGTTGGTAGGGTTTGGAGGATCCGAAATCGTCCCCAGCGGAACGATAACCTTAAGTGTGTCGCTAGGAAAAAAAACCACACCGGACAGTGAAGCTTGTAAAATTTCTAGTGGTAGAAACACCCTTCGCTTACAACGCAATATTAGGACGACCAGCCCTCAACCTATTCCGAGCCGTTGTCTCTACATATCACCAGAAGATTAAGTTTCCGACCGATAGAGGTATCGGGGAAATAATGAATGATCACTGTATGGCATGGGATTGCTACAGCACCTCATTAACTTTGAAAGATCACGCCAAGTCAATTACCCCGAGCAAAAGAAAACTCGAAGACAATCTCGTTAGAAATGAAGTTGAAATCCCTAGTACTGATCGAATAGATAAAAAGGGTAAAGAACCACTAGATTTAGCTTTAAAGCCACCAGAACATAAGGATGTAATTCTAGTACAAGGGGACTCGTCCAAAACAACGAGAATAGGTACTGAATTGAGCAAAGAAGGGGAAGTGATGTTGATCGACTTCCTCAGAGATAATGTCGACGTCTTTGCTTGGAGCGCTAATGACATTGAAGGAATTGATCCTCGAGTAATCAAGCATTCGCTAAAAATTGATCCCATGGCAAAACCCGCTAGATAAAAGAAGAGAAACCACGGGCCAGTAAAAGACAAAATTATCAAAGCCGAAGTAGAAAGGCTACTTGAAGCAAAACAAATCCGAGAAATACACTTCTCAGAATGGCTATGTAATGTTGTTCTAGTAGCAAAAAGGGATAAAAAGGACAACAAATGGAGAATGTGTAATGATTTTACCGACCTTAACAAGTTGTGTCCGCGCGACCCATATCCCCTCCCAAGGATCGACTTATTAGTCGACTCAACCGCAGGTTTCGCGATCTTCAGCATGTTGGATGCCTTTCAAGGGTTTTATCAAATATACATGGATGAGCGGGACCAAGAGAAGACTGCGTTCATAACTGAGCAAGGAGTATATTGCTTTATAGTAATGCCATTCGGCTTAAGAAATGCCGGGGCTACTTACCAAAGGTTAGTAAACTTAATGTTCAAAGAGTTAATCGGAGAAATAATGGAAGTCTATGTAGACGATATGCTAGTCAAAAGCATGAACGAAGCAGATCATATAAAACATATTGATCGATGTTTCCAGATCTTGAGAAAATACCGCATGAAGTTAAATCCCGCGAAATGCACTTTTGGTGTTAAGTCAGGAAAATTCTTGGGTTATTTGGTACACCAACGAGGAATAGAAGCCAACCCAGAAAAAATTCGAGCCATAACTGAAATGAAGCCTCCAAAAACCATCTCCCAAGTACAAAGCTTAGTTGGGAAAATCGTAGTGTTAAACAGGTTCATATCAAAATCAGCAGACAGAAGTTTGCCCTTTTTCCAAACGCTTCGAAAAGCGAAAAACTTTGTTTGGACCAAAGAATGCGATCAAGCCTTCGACCAACTTAAAGAATATTTGACAACACCCCCCATGTTGGCCAAACCGACGGAAGGAGAACCGTTGTATATCTACATCTCAATCTCCGACGCGGCCGTTAGTTCAGTACTAATCAAGATAGAAGGTTCGGAACATAAGCCTGTCTATTATTTTCTACTAGAAACTCCGACACAGGCGACCGAATCATCGAATAGCCCCAACGACGACATCTTAATCATAGAAGATCAAACTTGGTTAATGCATGTTGACGGTGCGTCATGCCGAGAAGGAGGAGGCGCCGGGATCAATTTCACCGGACCAAATAAAGAAGATTTGAATTATGCGATAACGTTGGACTTCGTCGTAACAAACAATGAAGCTGAATATGAAGCATTAATCGCAGGAATAGAAATGGCGATCAAGGCCAACATAAAAAGCCTTAAAGTATTAACCGATTCAGAGTTAGTGCAAAGACAAATAGAAGGCCTATATGAGGATAAGGAATTTAATATGGTTAAATACCTCGCCAAAGTAAAAACACTAGCTGAGAAATTCGAAAGCTTTGGTATACAAAATATTCCACGATCAGAAAACAAATGGGCCGATCAACTATCTAGGTTCACAGGGTCACATGACGGAAAAACCGAAAGAATGATCAACTGGTTAATTTCTAGTACACCAGCGATCGATATCGATGAGACACCGGCAATCGATATAATGGAAATCGAAGAAGCCGAAGAAAACTGGATGACTCCAATGATAAACTATCTTCGAGGAGGAAAACTACCGCTTGACCAGAATGAAGCTCGGAAGATAAAATAACGGGCTCCAAAGTATACATTGGTAGAAGAAAAACTCTACCGGAGATTAGTATCAGGAATTCTTCTTAAATGCGTCTCTGAACCACAAACCATCGATATTCTACGAGAGGTACATGAAGGAGACGCAGGGAATCACAGTGGAGCAAGGGCATTGGCTTTAAAATGCCTCCGAACGGGTTATTATTGGCCTACCATCAATAAGGATGCCGCTCAGTATGTCCAAGAATGTCATCATTGCCAAGTCCATGCTAATATATGTCATCGACCAGCAGAAAACATGCACCCGATTCCGGTATGTTGGCCTTTTGATCAATGGGGAATGGATATCGTGGGTGATCTTACGTGGTTTCGTTAGTTCGATCAAGAGTGGGATATATCGCGATGATAACAAAATTGAAAGGAAAGTAAAGACCAAATGTAATTGTATTCGAGTTAATTGAGTACAAGTACAAATATTTAGGGTCCTACTCGAGCATTATTGGATGCCGTACAAGCTAGAGGGTGAAATACATAAGATCCTAAGCCTATATTTCCAAGCGGTTCCGAGCAGTAGCTTCGAGGAGGGAGCACCTGGAAAAATCGTGTCCAGTATCATAAATGCATGGGGTATTTATAGCCGAAAATGGGGTTCAGGTGGTCTACCCGCAGATGTGCAATTCTTCGGCCCATAACTTTGGGTCAGAGCTTGGCCCAACAGTAACTTTGGATCCTGGGCTGCCTTGTACTTACGGTATTCAGGCATCGGGGTCGAACTTGATCTTTCGAGGTAAATACTGCTCGAGCTCGTGTAGTCGTAAAGAAATGCCGAACCCAAGATATCCCTCATCAATACTCCCCCACTTCTCGAGCATAAAGTGGAACTTAAGCTCGAAGAAGTATGTATAGCCATGGATAAAGGAGTAGGATAAGTCGATCTCGGATTATCGTTTCGGGTATGCCTCATTAAAAACCTGACTCGGAAAAACCCTTCTGGGATAAAAACCGGGTCAGGGAAAAAGAGTGCATACCTAAATAATTTCATAATAGCGCCGTCTTAACATCGTCCTTGTTGTTCGTGGTGCGGATCGTTAATTCAGGAATTCTGGAAAGTACAGGGGCTGTAGGTGCAATTTCTGAAAATATGACTTCAATTTTACCTCAAGAGAATTCAATCGTCGCGGTTACTCGGGGACTGATTTGCAATTTCCCATTTTGTCCCTGTATATATAGTTATACGGAGGGTCGCTGTTCCTCACAGACTCTGAGGAGAGAACTTTAGATCGGAGCAGACAGGTCGGTAAGTGAGTTTTGACAGCCATTTTCGAGCAGTCTTCAAATATTTACTCTGTCGAGTTCAGTAGATTTGAAGGGAAAATCCCCTTTAGAGGAGAACGAGGTCGATAACCGCAAGGGGAAAGAAGTTGTAGAGACTCGATCGTCTGAAAACGAGAATCCGCAAAGCTCGGGTTCCACCTCGGATTCCAGCGGAGAGGAGCGGGAGTCGAATTCTGAAACTGAAAATAGCGAAGATGAAAATTCTAGCGAAGCAACAGTTTCTGATAAGGAAAACGTAGAGGACGGGGAGCTTCCTTTGGGGAAGAACGAACAGAAGAAATATAGACTGAACCGTAATGTGGTGGTCACGATCTTTGACTGGGAAGAGCCCTCGACTAGCGCAGGTCTAAACATGACTGAGGAGAGGGCAGATGAGATTATCTGCTCCTATAAGGAGGCAGATTTGACACTGTTGCAAGAAGAATTCGGTCGATATCTAGGTGCCGGTTTTTCGATTGTTCTTCCCACTCCCGATCAGCGAGTTACCGACCCTCTGCGGGTTGTCAAGCCTTTTATTCCAAACATTTCCATTACGGCTTACGCATCCCCTTCCCTCCTCTACTAGAAAACCTTCTGGATGCTTTTGAGTTGGCTCCTTGCCAGATTTTACCGAATTCGATCGGTCTAATTATAGCTTTCTGCGTGTTGATGAAGGCCAAAGGGAAAAAGGTGGCCTTTCAGAACTTTTGGCGGATATTCCAGATGAGTGCTTCCACTTCTTCGAACGCAGGCTATGTATATTTTTCTCAGAGGCCTAAGATTTCGATCTTATCGGCCAATGTTAGCAGCAACTTGAAAGGGTGGAAGCAAGAGTTCTTCTTTGTTCGAGGACCAGAGTCCCCGCCTTCTGAAGATAATCCCGATCCTACTCCCTTCGATTGGCCTGGAGCAAAGAAGTGGATATACGGTAAACGCCGTCTCGTGGAAAGTATGAAAAATGAGATAACAGATAGATTTCTGCAATCTCTTCGTGCCGACCCTCATCAGACCGCGTTGATGACTCAGGAGGCGGTTTTGCGGTTGGCCGAGCTCAGTAGTTGCACTTTTCCTGCCGATCCGATCGAGTATGGGAAAGCTCAAATCGATCCCGCTAACCCCCCTTCCTCACTGGCTGATATTGTCGATAAATTCCGTACCTCGGTAGCTGGCCCGCATGTTGCTTCTTTTTCAAAAGGTAACAAAGGTCGGCCTCGTCCTCAAACATCAACGACTCTTTGGAAAACGAAAAAGTCCAAGGCCCCAGTTGGGACCGCGTCGACCTCAAATGCCTTAGTGGTTATTTCCCCGATTGCCGAAGCAGGAACCTCTCGGTCTCGGGCCGAGGCGGAGGGGGCCTCCGATTTCCAGGGTCCCAGAATCCTTCGATCTGTTTTTCCGAACGTATCATCCAACCCGAACGACGAGGGGTTCAGTAACTATACTCTCCTGGAGGATCGTGCCAGAGAGATTTTGCAGACCAGAATGAATCGCAAAAGAAGTAGCAATGTTCCTGAGTCCTCGAGGAGAGTCAAGCCTTTTGGTCGAGGACCGAACCCTATACCATGTCGGGCTGGTCATTCCGAGCCAGATTTGGCTGATTTCATCGAGGATCATCTGCGAGGACCGAGGGCGGCCGAATATCCGGACTGTGGGACCGTTGAATCTGATTTGGGCTCCGAGGGTGAGCACACGGTGGATAAGTCTCTCCGGATGTTCCTGGCCGGGAGATTCAAGGATGATACTATCCAATCTTTTGTTAAGAAAGATTTTGAGATATTTGGCGATTATGCCCACGCTCACCAAATGGTACTGTCTAATTCTGAAAGTTTCTAGCTTTTCCCCTATAATCCTTATCTTGTGCTTTTACGTATCTTTTCCTTTGCAGGCCGGAGACCTATTTACCCAAACTGCTCTTCGACTGTCCGTACTGAGCGAAGAGTCTCAGGCGGTACAGAAAGCCTTATACGATGTTTTGAAGGATGAAGCTGCGAAGGCCAGTCAGCTAGAGGATGCCAAAATTAAGTTGTCTGGGGTCGAAGTAGAACTCGAGAGGACTAAGAAAGAGCTGGAAGCGAAGAGGGCCTTAGAGAATGAAGTGGAGAAATTAAAGCTAGAGCTTGAGCAAACACAAGCGTCTGCCAAACAGTCTTATGAGCGAGATCGATCCGAAGCCAGGCTTCCTGCCATAAGGGAGTTCCTAAAGTCTCCGATCCTTGACGCCTTGATTCGCTTGCGGCCGGGAGAAATTAATCAAGCCTTCTACTATAAAGGAGCTCAGCATCTCCTTACAGCCGCTAAGATTGAAAGCTCCCTCGACGACTACCTTCCTAACATGAATCCTTACAAGAATATCTTTGGTAAAGATTACAAAGCGTCTTCCATTCCTCCTAAGCTCGAGGATTTCGCCACTCATGAATTTGCTCCTTTTCTTGAGGAATTTGGTGTGCCGATGCCAAATCCTGATGCCCTCGAAGCCCAATCCGAAAGTGAAGATGTGGATATCGAAGGGGATTCCCTCGATCAGAGGGAACAAGGCGCTCCTTCTTCTGGTTCGAGTAAATCTGCGCCTGATGCGCAAAGTCATGATGGAGAAGGCAGCAGCTCGAGTAAAGGTGATTCTGACGGCTCGGAAAGCGGTTCTAGCGAATCAGAGGAACAAAATAGATCGGACCATGGTTCAGGCGTGAAAGAGTCTTAATCCAATAATGATTGCTATGTAATATGACTGACTTAACGAACCAATGTACTTATTTACTAATAATCTTTTGCTCTTGCATATTTAGTGGGTGCTTGAATTTGAATTTCTTTCCTTTATGCTATTTTTAGGCTATTGCATGTTTGAACTTTCTGTTGAATTTTATAACGTCACTCTTGCGTACTCAACTGCGTCATTGAATCTTTCTTGGGAGTAGTGATTTACCAATTATTGCGATTTTGCATGATGTCGTTTCTCTTATAAGTAGCAAGGGCACTTTTTGTTGCTTTCGCATTGATATTGCTCACAGTGTTCGGAGCTTCCTTAAAAAATTATTTTGGTTGGATCTTTACCCGAAAATCGAGGGATGAATAAAAATTCGAACGCTCTTGTGATTTCTTCCACGCCTTTTTCCAAGCCAAGTGTTAGTAGAAAATTAAGGAAAAGAAATCGATCATCAATTACATCCATTAGTTCTGATCAGCAAAATTTCGATGAGGGGAATAAATACTCGACCGTTGCCCTTTCTTCGTGCTTGAAAACTAGGGGCTCCAACAAGAGAATAAAAAAGGTTTCTTTCGCGGAGGACGTCACTGGGCACGTCCCTTCTCAATCCGCACCTTCGTTGGTCAGCGGATCTTTGTTTAAAAGGGACATAGCTCCTTTTGACAAAGTGTCACATGAGAAATCTGACCTGACCCTTCTTCGGGCCGGTGTTTCTATCTCCGAGGCGGACTTTTCGACTGGAGAATATTGCTCGTTCCTGTTCTATTCTGGGTTGGAATCTCTTGCCCAAGTAATTCTTTCTCACCTCTTTGTCATGACTGTCTAATCTCTTTATTTCTGCCATAACGTATTCTCTTATAAGTTCAGGCTAGGGTGGTCTTTTCTAAGCTTTATGCGTTGGCCAAACATGAGTTCGAACAGCGGGCTTCTATTTCGCTCGAGCTGATCGGGAAGAAGATTGAGCTGGAACGTGCATTGGAAGCTAATAGATTTTTCAAGGAGAGAATATCTCAGGACAAGTTGTTTGGAATTAGAGAAACTCAAAGGTATTTACGAACGTGAGAAGAGACACTCTGAGCTTCGCGAGAAAGAAGCTTACATTCGCGGGTATACTGATCGTAGTGCTGAAGTTCGAAAGATCCTTTCCGAAAATAATTTCGTTTAGTAATAGTGTGGTTTACCTTTGTATCATGAGTTTAGACTTTTCCTTGTAACACCATCCTTGTTGTAACGGTTTTCCTTTCTTGTTGTAGTATAACCCTTGTTGTAATGATATAATATTTGCTGGAATGATATTCTCCGTCTCTCTTTTTTTTTTTTTTTTTTTTGGTCCCTCATTTCTCGGGAAGTGAAACGGTCAGAGCTTTTAATGCTCGTATCGTGGCCATTCAACCTGAAAGATCTATACCGTTGATGCCGAATTTTTTCCCCTCTATATAGTTCTAAATTTACCTTCACTTTTACTTGTCTGTAAACGTCTCGTTCGATCGATATGGTTGTGTTTTTATTTTCGTCGAATAATTTCGTACTCCATTCGGTGTCAGTGATTATAGCATTCGAGATTTTTATTCGAACCTTCTTTTCCGAACTCTTCGGAGTACCCCTATGATAAATTTTCGGCTAGGGTATCGACAGGCGAAAAGAACTATGACTAGGGTACCGGCAGGCGACCTGCTTTCTCTGATTCCAAATCTTTGAGTCGGTCTCGACCTCCTGTACCCTGTCCTCTATCCAGTTGGGATAGTGGGTCTACTGCTGGAGGAGTTTTCCTGCTCTCGATCTCCACGTCTTCGAGGTGTCTTCTTGAAAGGTGTGGCCTTCGAGTTTACTAGGAGCGCCTCCAACTGGAGTTGCTTCCCTGTTTTTCGATTTGGACCTTCATGGGCTTGTTTGCGAGGAAGCAGCGGATGAAGGGTAGAAGTGTACCAGCCTCACATTCCTCCTTCGGGTATCCATAGGGAATAACCATTTGTAATAGGGTTGGACCGGATGTAAAATATTCCGATTAGCTCAATTTCTTGAATGTAAACAAGAGTTCACATGTAATTCATCTGAAAATTTATGAATGAACATCTTCTTTTATATTGTTGTTAATCTCTGAATTCGTAATTTGCAATTTTCACGAGATAGTCATTGAGATTCATAATTAAATTGAAGTTCGATCTTTCAACTCTTGAATCTTTTCGCGAGATATTTCTCATAATTTAGGTCCTTTTTCGGCGCCATAGTCGTCGTGGAGAAATTTTATAATAGAATTTAGATCAATCTTCAATAGAATGTTTGTTTCGATCTAAGGGGCATAGCAGAGGCTTTCACCCTTTTTCGATAATTTCGATTTAAGGGGCATAGCAGAGGCTTTCACCCTTTTAATAATTTTGATCTAAGGGGCATAGCAGAGGCTTTCACCCTTTTTCGATAATTTCGATTTAATGGGCATAGCAGAGGCTTTCACCCTTAGTCGTTTTCAGAGCGTTTTTTGCTCGAGGGTCATAGCAGAGGCTTTCACCCTTTTAATAATTTCGATCTAAGGGGCATAGCAGAGGCTTTCACCCTTAGTCGTTTTCAGAGCGTTTTTAGCTCGAGGGTCATAGCAGAGGCTTTGACCCTTTTAATAATTTCGATCTAAGGGGCATAGCAGAGGCTTTCACCCTTAGTCGTTTTCAGAGCGTTTTTAGCTCGAGGGTCATAGCAGAGGCTTTCACCCTTTTAATAATTTCGATCTAAGGGGCATAGCAGAGGCTTTCACCCTTAGTCGTTTTCAGAGCGTTTTTAGCTCGAGGGTCATAGCAGAGGCTTTCACCCTTTTAATAATTTCGATCTAAGGGGCATAGCAGAGGCTTTCACCCTTAGTCGTTTTCAGAGCGTTTTTAGCTCGAGGGTCATAGCAGAGGCTTTCACCCTTTTAATAATTTCGATCTAAGGGGCATAGCAGAGGCTTTCACCCTTAGTCGTTTTCAGAGCGTTTTTTGCTCGAGGGTCATAGCAGAGGCTTTCACCCTTTTAATAATTTCGATCTAAGGGGCATAGCAGAGGCTTTCACCCTTAGTCGTTTTCAGAGCGTTTTTAGCTCGAGGGTCATAGCAGAGGCTTTCACCCTTTTAATAATTTCGATCTAAGGGGCATAGCAGAGGCTTTCACCCTTAGTCGTTTTCAGAGCGTTTTTAGCTCGAGGGTCATAGCAGAGGCTTTCACCCTTTTAATAATTTCGATCTAAGGGGCATAGCAGAGGCTTTCACCCTTAGTCGTTTTCAGAGCGTTTTTAGCTCGAGGGTCATAGCAGAGGCTTTCACCCTTTTAATAATTTCGATCTAAGGGGCATAGCAGAGGCTTTCACCCTTAGTCGATTCTCGAATTAATAGTAGATAGAAAGAAGAAAATAGAGATCGATAATGGATGAATATAGATCGAGAATATCCAGAATATGACGAATAAATAAGAATATAGGCGAAATAAACTTTCATCAATAAATACTTGGTCTGAATAAACATTCCTTGAATAACTTAATCGGAATAAATCTTCATTGAGTACGTAATTTACTAAATCACTAGAGACAACGAAAACAGAACAAGATAACTAAAAGGTAGAAGCCTCGAATGTAACTATCTTCCATAATATCTTCTTAAATTGACTGCATTCCATGCTCGAGGTAGGACTTCTCCGTTAGGGTAAGCAATCTTGTAAGAACCCTTTCTTCCAACTTCCACGATCACAAAGGGGCCCTCCCAATTGGGCTGTAGTTTCCCAACGTGTTTTGATACTTCCACTTTTTTGAGCACCAGGTCTCCCACCTTGAAAGATCGAATCCTCACACTTTGATTATAAGACTTTTCCATGTTGGCCTTGGCGGCTTGAATTTTCAACTTCGCGCGATCCCTTCGAGCATCCGCGTGATCAACTTCCACCTGCCTCAGCGATTGGTTTTCTTCGGGATCATAAAATTCGACCCTGGGAGAAGGTATAAGATTCTCTACTGGGATAACAGCCTCCGACCCATAAACCAAACTGAATGGAGTTTCTCCGGTTGCCGCTTTGACTGTTGTCCTGTTGGCCCATAATACTCCTGGTAGTTCATCCAGCCATTTTCCCTTCGCCTCCGATAAGCGCTTCTCCAGAGATCGAACAATTTCCCGATTTACTACTTCAGTTTGTCCATTAGCCTGAGGGTGGCCAACAGACGCAAAGTTCTGTTGTATTCCAAACTTTTCACACCAATCCGTGACCCTTTTTCCTGCAAACTGCGTTCCGTTATCTGATATCAGAACCCTGGGAATTCCGAACCTGCAGACTATAATTTTCCATAAAAAATTAATAACTTGAAATTGGGTGATTTTGGTCAAGGCAACACATTCGACCCACTTGCTGAAATATTCCACTGCCACTAGTACATAATTTTTTCTGGCTCGCGCAGTTGGGAAAGGTCCCACAATATCGATGCCCCATTTGTCGAAGGGCCAACAAATAGGAATCGAATGCATATGTTCGGCCGGTTGGTGTATCAAGTTCGAATGAATTTGACAGTGATGGCACTTTTTCACATACTCGACAGAATCAGAAAAAAGTGTAGGCCAATAATATCCAGATCTTGAGCATTTAAGAGCCAACGCTCGAGCACCACAATGATTTCCCGCTTCCCCTTCATGAACTTCTCTTAATATGGCATTGTAGTGTGTTTCGCGGATACATTTCAATAGAATTCCCGAAGAGGAACGCTTATAGAGTTGATTATCCATCAAAGTAAATGATGGCGCTCTATATTTGATTCTCCGGGCCTCATTTGCGTTTTCCGGCAGTTTTCCGTCCTTAAGATAGGCGACAAGAGGGTCGCTCCATGACTCGCTTGGCTCTTCAATTTCCATAACATCAACTGCAGGGGCTGCATCTAACTCGATTGCAGATATGTTCGATAGCAGCCAAGTGATTGTCCTCTCAGTCTTTCCGTCGGCCAGTCCTGTAAATTTCGACAATATATCGGCCCAAAGATTCTCTTCTCTTGGTATAGGTTGAATGTCAAACTTATCGAACTCTGAGATTAACTTCTTCGCTTTGTTCAGATATTTAATCATGTTGAATTCTCTGGCTTCGTAAGTGCCTTTCACCTGTCTGTGAACAAGTTCCGAATCTGTTAGCACGACAATCGATTTTACCTTTGCCTTAATGGCCATCTCTAATCCAGCTATCAATGCTTCATATTCGGCGTCATTGTTGGTGACGACAAAGTCCAAAGTTATCGCATAGCTCAGGTCTTCAGCATTGGGCCCTTGGAAGTGAATCCCAACTCCACCGCCTTCTTTGGTCGAAGATCCATCCACATGCATCAGCCAGATTTGATTGTTTGCTTCTTCCACCATACCTAATTCCGAGGTCGTTCCTTCTTTCACGTTTGATATGTTGGTAGATTCAAGCACAAAGTCAGCCAGCACCTGTGCTTTCACCGCGACCCGTGGTCGGTATTCGATTTCGAACTGGCTGAGCTCGACCGCCCACTTTATTAACCTGCCCGAAGCTTCTGGCTTAGACAGAACCTGTCTTAAAGGTTGGTTAGTTAAAACAATGATTTTATACGTTTGGAAATAGGGCCTTAATCTCCGGGCAGCCACAATTAGGGCAAGTGCGAATTTTTCAATTTCCATATAGTTCTTTTCGGCACCCTGCAACAATTTACTCAAATAGTAAACTGGTTTATGCTCAGCTTTATCGAGTTTGACCAGAACCGAGCTAATGGCTTCTTCCGACACAGCTATGTAAAAATATAGGGGTTCCCCTTCAGATGGTTTTGCTAGCATGGGTGTCGAAGTCAAGTACGCTTTCAGTTCTTCGAAAGCCTTATCGCATTCAGCGTTCCACTCGAAGTTCTTAGATTTACGTAATAGTTTGAAGAAAGGTAAGCTCTTGTCAGCGGATCTGGAGATGAATCTATTCAATGAGATGATTTTTCCGATCAAACTTTGAACGTCTGAGAGTTTCCTCGGTGGATGGAGATCAGTGATCGCTCGGATTTTTTCTGGATTAGCTTCGATCCCCCTCTCATGAACTAAATAGCCAAGGAACTTTCCTGATCGCACCCCAAATGTGCACTTTGCCGGATTTAACTTCATCCCATACTTCCTCAAGATTTGGAAGCACCTATCAAGATGGTTAATATGATCCTCTTCAGACATGCTTTTCACGAGCATGTCATCTACATATACTTCCATGATTTCTCCTATTAACTCTTTGAACATCATATTGACCAATCTCTGATATGTTGCTCCGGTGTTCCTTAAACCGAAGGGCATAACGATGAAACAGTACACTCCTCGTTCGGTGATAAATGCCGTTTTGTCCTGATCTCTTTCGTTCATGAAAATCTGATAAAATCCTTGAAAGGCATCCATCATGCTAAACAACACAAATCCCGCAGTGGAATCTACGAGCATGTCAATTCGAGGCAAGGGGTAAGGGTCCCTTGGACATAATTTGTTCAAGTCGGTGAAATCGTTGCACATTCTCCATTTGTTCTCGACCTTTTCTCCCTTGGAGACTAGGACCACATTTGATGAGGGGTAATTTAGATTCCGTAATCCTCTCGAACTCAATACGGAACGGACGACACCAGTTCCCCAGCCCTGGGGCAATATGCCAAGCTTGAGTTCATAATTAACTATCCATAGCTCGGGCGAGAGCCGAGATCGGGGAGTACTGTTGGGCCGAACACAGGCCCAAGCCCATCTGTTCGGCTATAAATACCCCATGCATTTATGACACCAGACACGATTTTCCAGATGCTCCCTCCTCGAAGCTACTGCTCGGAACCAATTGAAAATATAGGCTTAAGATCTATTGTATTTCACCCTCTAGCTTGTACGGCATCCAATAATGCTCGAGTAGGACCCTAAATATTTGTACTTGTACTCAATTTACTCGAATACAATTACATTTGGTCTTTATTTTCCTTTTAACATTATTGTCATCGTGTTATTTCCCACCCTTGATCGAACTAACGAAACCACGTAAGATCAATTGGCGCCCACCGAGGGGCCCTACTCGAATATTAGATCGAAATATGCCTACTATGAGGAGAAATACGTGTGTCAGAGCGGAAGCCTCCTATGCAGCAGAAGCACATAATTCGATCAACGATAACCTAACGGCCCATAGTATGAGACCCATCAACTTCTTTGCCATGGTATTTCTAACGGCTCATGTTCATCTCGTTTACTCCCGAATCGGATTTATTTTCCATGATGGGTCCTTTTTCTATTTATAACTGGATTAGTCTTATGGTTATCGATCTCATTAATTCGATCAGTTTGATCATTGATCAAACGTCAAAGGATCATAAGAGTCTATGATATTACGACTCATTCAAGACCCAGAATTTATTTCTCCGATCTTCATATTTATCGCAACTCAGTATCATTTATCGACAATCAGATAATTTTTCTTAAGCATTATAAACATCTCAAACAAGTCATATCAAAACTCGAACGAAGAAATAGAAGAGACGAAGGAGAGAAAACAAAGAGATTCGAGTAAGAAGTAGAGTTTTATTATAAAGATAAAGAGTTACAAACTCGGCTTCGAATAAGGTTCGAGCTCGAGGAATACAATGAAATCACCCCTACTCTATTACAAGTTCTATGAATATTTCCATTTTTGCTCCTTGCTCGGTCTTCCTCCCATAAGGTCGCCCCAGATACAGAACTCAGCAGTGATTCTTCTTGGTAATCACTCGCCACGTGCCGTACATCCGTCTTCGTGCTAAGTGAAAGCCGGATCGGAGTTTCTCTTCGGGACTTCAAACCGACCTTAGGTCTTCGTCGGTAAACAATGATTCTCGAAATCAATCATTATCTACCGACCGATCCAAACCGGCGCAGCAGAGGTTTATCCCAGCAGAGGCACCCCAAGCAAGCTCGAAGGAACTATACTTCAAGAAAGCCCTCGAGGAAGCTGATGCCTCAGACTTAAAGAACTCCTCTCAGATAAGCCAGCTGCCCGATCGAGCACTGCGTCAGAAAACCGGAAGGTTAACCTACCCAAGACATGGTATATCTAGGAAGGTAGGTTGCCTGCCGGTATCCTAAGCGCAATTCCTTTTGCCTGTCGATACCCTAAGCGAAGGTTGAAATAGTATTCTCTCTGCTCGAATATTCCTCCACTTAAAAATCGTTCGAAATCTGACCTCGAATAAGCGAATTATTGAAATAATAATCTTAGTCGCCATGAGGGGACAGATGAGATGCCAACACAATGAATGAAATGGCTTCTAAGGAGTGACAGCCTTTTATAGAAAAAAGTAAAAGGAATCTAACGGCAGAAATTTCGCGTAACGAAGGGACAAGATATAAGAACTGTTGCGTTTCCCGATAAAAGAGGGACCGTTTGGAAAAGATCAATGCTTATTAAAGAATTGGAAACATTCGAAACAGCAAAGGGTATTAGTTCGAACGAGTTCGCGAGGAACATTTTCTATTAAGACGGAAGGATTATTCATTAAGTCTTGGACCTATTCGTTATCTATCGTTCATCTACTTGTTTTCCATCTATTATCTCAACCGCGGGAGACTATCTTTTCCTTAGGAGTATTTCGATCGAAATCATGTTTAATGGAAATTCATTTCCTAAGTATGCCCACCTGCTCGTCGGGTGCTAGTAAGGTCAATTTCTACTTAGCTGTTATTCTGATATTCGGGATCTGCATTCATCCAGTATCGGTTTCTATTACTTACATTCATTATAAAGGGTGAAAGCCTCTGCTAAGACCCTCGAGCTAAAAATGCTCTGAAAACGACTAAGGGTGAAAGCCTCTGCTATGCCCCTTAGATCGAAATTATCAAACGGGTGAAAGCCTCTGCTAAGACCCTCGAGCTAAAAATGCTCTAAAAACGACTAAGGGTGAAAGCCTCTGCTATGCCCCTTAGATCGAAATTATCAAACGGGTGAAAGCCTCTGCTAAGACCCTCGAGCTAAAAATGCTCTAAAAACGACTAAGGGTGAAAGCCTCTGCTATGCCCCTTAGATCGAAATTATCAAACGGGTGAAAGCCTCTGCTAAGACCCTCGAGCTAAAAATGCTCCGAAAACGACTAAGGGTGAAAGCCTCTGCTATGCCCCTTAGATCGAAATTATCAAAAGGGTGAAAGCCTCTGCTATGACCCAAGGGCTAAAAATGCTCTGAAAACGACTACGGGTGAAAGCCTCTGCTATGCCCCTTAGATCGAAATTGTTAAAGGGTGAAAGCCTCTGCTATGACCCAAGGGCTAAAAATGCTCTGAAAACGACTAAGGGTGAAAGCCTCTGCTATGCCCCTTAGATCGAAATTGTTAAAGGGTGAAAGCCTCTGCTATGACCCAAGGGCAAAAATGCTCTGATACGACTAAGGGTGAAAGCCATTGTTACGCCCCTTAGATCGAAATTATTATCCTCGATCAACCTAAATCAACCAGCATTCTATTCTATCATCTCTCCGTAAATTATTCATTCGTCTAAGGCTAATAGCCATCATCTTGACGCTTAAATCAAAATTATTATTTAAGATCGATCAAGACCCTATTTCGATTATTACTTCACGAATATTTGTCCGGCTGGGGAATTTGGCCCCTCAGATTAAGATCGTTACTCAAAGGTCACTTTGGACTCTTATATTCGATCTCTTAATTATTATGTATTTGGCGGGGAAATAAAAACCCCATACAGGTTATACTCAAAATAGAGGAATGTCGGATGTCATCTATCATCTAAATATTTATCAAATATGGTAAAGAATAGCGCTTGATCATATTTTTAAGACAGAAGAATCGATGCTCGACGACGGTATACGAAAGCAATTCTACAGGACAATAAAGAGGGATGATAAAAGAAATAAATATCTTATTCATGACATTCCAAACAGTTACAAAAGAGTTCGAAATTACAATGATAAGTCAAGCAAAGACTTTACATTTAATGTAACCCTATTACAAATTAATCCTACACTAGATTCTCTCCGTGATCGAAAGAGTAAGACGGGGCTAGAACAACACTTCTACCCTTCATCCACCACTTCCTCAGTACTTGCTCCACACCGGTCCAGATCGAGAAATAGCGAAGCAACGCCTAGAAGAATTATTCTACGCAATCTCGAAAGCAACATTCTTCAAGGAATATCTTGAAGAAGTAGAGATCGAGTGCAGGAAAACTCCTCCAGCAGTCGACCCACTATCCGACTAGGTGGATTGACAGGATACAGAAGATCGAACCTGCCTCAAAGACTCGGAGTCAAAGAAAGCTGGTCGCCTGCCGGTACCCCAGTCGCAATTACTTTCGCCTGCCGATACCCTAATCGAAATAGGTCGCCATCAAGAGATAGCAAAATTTATGAAGGAAGATAGTTCGAAGGAGAACCTCGAACAGTTCAGTAGGAGATAATAAACGAAACATTATGGCCAGAGAGAGTAAAATCTCAATCATAGAGCCGATCAGAAGTCTCACTGAAACATTAAATTTAAAGGTAACAATGGAACTATATATAGTGGAAGAAAAAAGCAATCGATGACTCAGATTTGATGATACAAACGGCTGAGATATAAGCAATAAATGCGCCGACCGTTACGATTCCCGAAAATACAGAAACTATTTCGGGAAAAAAGTGAAGAAAATGTCAAAATTGTTCCACTCGAGTTCATTCCTATCCGAGTTCATCGTAGATTCAGCTCCAATCATCGGAGAAAAATAATAAAGAAATCTAAATACATAATGTAGAGAAAGCTTTGTCAGTAATCGGCCTAAGGGTAAATAAAGCCGTCGTAAAGGTCGATAAAAAGTATTTTCCGAGCTTAATATATGAAGCAATTGCAAAATACAAAGACATCAACCCCTATTACATCTTCATAACTGGCCGATACTATGAAATTTTCGGCGGACGATAATGTCCTTACTCGACCAGGAAACGCCTATCGAGCCAACGAATCTTCGACTACGGCCGTACTTCTTCAAAAAGGAGAAGGGCAATACATCTCTTTCCCGGGAGAAACATGAACATTTAATGAAGGACGTCAATCTCCGAGTCACTACCCGAAACATTTTCAAAAGAAAACCTAGCAAGTTACATCATACCCTCGAAAAACTTGACGCCAGAGCCTCCCCAAACCACAAAAAGGCCATGGGCCATTGGGGTCGTGGATGGTCAGCAATAACGCTGCTCG
This sequence comes from Penstemon eatonii, assembly GCA_038501285.1. Lineage (NCBI taxonomy): Eukaryota > Viridiplantae > Streptophyta > Magnoliopsida > Lamiales > Plantaginaceae > Penstemon > Penstemon eatonii. The sequence goes on along the minus strand of CM076711.1, from coordinate 35,526,757 downwards.
ATCTTCAAGGACGAAATACTGAATGCCTGTAGATACCCTGGTCGGGTTCAAAACATAGTTTTACTTTAGAAATCCAATGGCTACCAAACAAAGCAAAACGAACGATCAAGATTGAAAGACTACTGCGTTTCCCGAGAATTCCAGCGGGAAGAAAGAATGATATTCCTTGAAAATTAAGCGAAATTAATATACCAAGATTACAGATCGAGAATCACGAGCTCAAGGCCAAGTGAAGAAGGCAAACAAAGCATAGATAGGAAAGAACTCATCAAGTTACAGAAGAACAAGCAATACAAGAAGCAAATAAATTATTACAAACCAGAGGGGATAAAATTGTTCACGATTACACGAAAGAGAATAAATATATAGTCATACAGCAGATCCGAATAAATAAAACATTTAGAGGAGCTTATTATCGGATAAAATTTTCCGAAGCTCAGCAATACGAGCCTCGCGTCCAGCTTCATATCCACGGTCAAAAGCCTCCTTTTCTCGACGTGCGAATTCTTGCTTCTCCTGTTCGTACTCATTTTCTCGACGCGTGAATTCCTGTCTCTCCTGCTCATTCAGCTGCTTGTGGATCTCCTCTCCACTCTCTTTTACAGATTTCTCCCTCTCTAGAGCAAGCTTCTCCGCAGAGACACGGTCGAATTCAGCTTTCTTCTTTTCCAGCTCGAGGGAAATAGCAGCACGATGATTGGTCTCCCGCTCAGCAAAAGTTTTGAGCTCAATAAAATCTTGCCCAGCCTGCCAGAAGTACACTCTGTTCATATATAAAAAAAAAAAAAAAAAAAAAATAAAAAAAAAATAAAAGGGGGATAGTTATTATACTTGTACCTGAAACAGGAAATGCTGTCCAGACTCGAACAATTCCTCTATATTCCTCTCCTTAGACACATTTCTCCCTTTGGGCATGTTAGTCTCTGAAGAGGTAAAGTTAACCTGCAACAGACTATCCAAAGGATCGGACACATCTTTCGACTCTTCAGGCGCGGAAGAAGTAACTTTTGGATGATTGGGATCAACCCAGGATTCGGGAGGATTATCAGTTTTCAAAGCTTCAGCAGAAGCCCCCTCACCGATTCCTAATTTGAATTTTTTACTGAGACCTCCTTCGGGAGGAACGGTTGGAGCATCGGAGGATGATTTGCTACCGATAACAAGATTTTGTAAAGCCTCAATAGGAGTAATACTGTCGGAATAAGGCCTTTTGTTTGAAGAAGGAACAGAAGGATTTTCTCCCGCGGGATTTTTGTTCGAAGAATCGACAACTTTCGGGGAAGAGCCTCCGAGCGCAGTCTCCAGCTCCTCGTCCAAAATGGCCTTGCTGGAACTACCCTTGTTTTGTTTCGAAGAAGTACTTTTCTCTTTCTTGTTATCTTCTCCTTTAGCAACTTTCGGGGAAGACACAGAGGCCTTAGAAGAAGACTTGGACGTTTTGGCTTCCTTGGCAATTTTCTGCTCTTTGCTTGGATTCTTAGTCTTCGAGCCTCCGAATAGCAATTTGGGGTTGATAGGTTTCCCTAGTACATTTTCCATGATAAGCGGATTTGAGGTCGATAATTCGGATCTTACTCTTGAAACGATTCAAAGAAGACAGGAAATATGGCGAGAGCTCCGATCTCTATAAGTAAGACGTCGTGTGAATAATGAAAAGAAACCCTAATATTTATAGGCACTACACCCTATGATTACGATAAGGAATCGATGCAACCTTTGAAGAGAAATCCCGTATCGAAAGGATAGTATCCGAGCATAAAATTATCAAACCTGGAGTATTAAAACGGTATATGGATATTAGCGAGCTTGGAATTTACAAGTTACAGCAGTCGAATCAAAAGAGAAACAAATACGTTTACAAAAAAGGGTTACAAGGGTATATATGATTAGTTCCTAACTACAAAACTATCGCCCCTTCCAGCACATTTGCTTCCGATGATTGGCTAGATAGAAAGTTAGGCGACACATATTAGACATGGCGCGATTACTCATTCGGATCAAAAGTTCGATCGTCTTCTTTATCCGATACATCGCCTACGTTGACATCTTCGCCTTTTTCCTCCGACACAGGAAGATCATCGGTTAAATGCTCGAGCACATCAGGGTTAGGCATCGGAATGCCATACTCCTCGACTAAGGGGGCAAAGCGGTTATCTTGCCAATTGGTATCTATCTTGGGTAGAGAGGAAGCTTTGTAATCCTTCCCTTCAGCGTTCTTGAAAGGGTTCATGTGCTTAAAGTACTCGTCCATATCATCCGGAATCTTCTTGGCCGCGACCAATTGTTGAACCCCTTTATAAAAGATCGTCTGGAGAATTTCTCCCATTTTCCTTTGAACTAAATGATCCAAGACAGGGGATTCCAAGAATTCTCGTATGGCAGGAATCTCGGCTTCTTCCCGACCTTGGGTATACGCACGCTCGGAATCTTGCTTCGCTAACTCGAGTTCAACCTTTATTTTCTTTAGCTCTTCCTCGAGGGCACTTCTCTCCTTAACGGATGCTAGCAAATCTTCTTCTACGGAGGAGGAGCTTTTTGTAGTCACTTCCTTAAGCTCCTTCTTTACTTGGGATAATTCTCGCTGAGTTTTGGCCAGTTGAGATCGAAGAACTTGGTTGTCAGAAAAAATCTGCGCATATGCATCATGAGCGTCCTGCGACTCCTGCTCCAACAACGCCAAACGATAGGATTGGAGGGCGAACAAATCTCCGATCTACGAGACATTTCTCAGATAATCAGCAAGGTTTAGGGGCATAGAAGGAGACAAATTAAGAGAGATTTTCACCTCATGATACGTTCGCGAGAAATCGCTCAAAACCTCGAAATTACCTTTGACAGAATGGAGTAGTATATCCCTCTTAAATCGACCAGCCATGAAGATTCTAGCAGCTTTGTCGAATTCGTTCTCCCCGTTCGCGTCCAAGTCGGTCATAATGGTGCCATCCTCGGGGTATCCTGCAGCTCGGCTACTTCGAAAATGCTCATCCATAAAATCCGCCACATCTGGCTCCGATCTACCTTCTCGACAAGGGACTGAGTCAGATTTCACGCCAAAAGGTTTTACCCTCCTCGAGGGCCCTGGGTGTTCGGCATTCCTTTTCTGACCCAGAAACTTCTCGTACTCCTGAATACCCTGAATCCGGTTCCAGGAATGTTGACTGTATCCGACAGAAGAAAGAGCGGAAGTATCAGGGGAGAACAAGGTTCGAAGAGGTCCGGCCGAAGCAGAATTCAGTGAACTCATAGTACCAACCCCTCTCAATTCGGGAATCATGGACGGTATGACAATTGAACTTTCGCCTAAATTGTTCATATCCGCTTTTCTTTCGGAGGCATAAGGCAACGGATCGAAATAAAATCGCTTATCTTCAACCGGGCCGGCAGCGAACATTCGAAATCTCTCAACAACTCGACCTGCACAGATGATACGGATTGGGCACGAGTCTAAACAAGAAGAATTGATCAATAAAACCTAAAAGCAAGCAGGAGATGAGAGGCATACCCAAAGAAAGAGGAACAGTGTTCGAAGCACTGGAGGTTGGCAGGACATCGGTTCGCATGAGGGGCCCTTCGGAGGACTGGCTAGGGTATCTAATCGCCGGAGCTAGGTAATTACAGTGGCTCAACCCAGCCAATCGCAAAACGCCTTCTTGAATCAAGTATCTAGTTTGGTAAGGGTTAGACTGCAATCGCCCCAGGAGTTCATCAGAAAGACGATGGCTAAGTTTTTCTTTAATTCTGCGAGAACCGTATGTCCAAGTATTTGCGCCATCCCATCGATAAGGTCTTGTTTTCGAACTACCCTCTGAGATAGGAACGTCAGGGCCCTTCACGAAAAAGAATCTCCTCTTCCAACCTAAAGTCTTCTCTGTTGTTATTTTTGTAAGAAAAGGCCGTTTAGATCGCGGACGGACGGACACAAAGCCCATGTTCGAACCCTTGCAGGGATCCATTCGGAATATCTGCCAAAAGTTGCTAAAGGAAGCTTCTTCGCCTTTTGCCTCCATAAGAGTGCAAAACGCTAGTATATATGCAACGGAGTGCGGGAGAAGCTGAGCCGGGGAAAGCGAAAAGAAATTCAGGATATTTCTGATAAGAGGAACGAACGGGATACGCAAGCCACAGAAAAATTGTCCCTCGTAAAAGGCTTGACATCCAGCGGGGGGCTCAGTAGCACGTTCGGTGTAAGAAGGAACGACAATCGAAAAACCTTTGGGAAGAAATTTCCCAAAATCCGCCTCGAGGTGAGCGCGATCCTTTTTCGAAAAACAACAGGAAGTTTCACTAGCGGGAAGCTCTGACTTACCCGAGATTACGGCTTTTGGGGCTTGCGTATGTTTAAAGATCCTGACAAAAGCACCTTCGCCGATACTACGTTTGTCGACCTCATTCTCTTCAAGATCCTCGCTCGGATCGTCGTCTTCGCCGTCTTGATGAAATTCCCCATCTTCGAAGTCATCTACAAGCTTAAACAAGGGATCAGACTCTTGATTATCTTCAACCCTATTTTTGCCTTTAACGCTTCTAGAGCTCGACATAATGGATTGAGAGACAGATATATAAGCAGATATTATTTCGAACTAAAACACTTCGAGCTAAAGAGAGAATATAGTATGTAAATAAATTTTCAACGAGTCAACATATATATATGAGGATAAAAAGGTAAATTGCAAACAAGTCCCCGAGTAACCGCGACGGTTGAACTTACCATGGGTAAAAACTCAAAGCCATTTCCATGAAAATTGCACTTCCAGTCCTTCGTTTTCCCAAGGCTGTGGAGTATATACCATAAAGGTCGCCCCCGGGAAATATTATTGGCCCTCTATACTTATGCTCGGAAATGAAGGAAGCATCCGAAGAAAATCTCATGACAATTCACAACAAAGGCTATCCCACAACAAAGGCTATCCCAATTGGAGAGTTTCTACCAAAACGACGGACGTCAAAGTATTCTATCCACACACGTAAACGATGTTTTTTATATGCACTCTTTTTCCCTATCTCGGTTTTTGTCCCAATGGGTTTTTCCGAGTTAGGTTTTTAACGAGGCATATCCGAAACATGTCCCGAACGGCATGATCCGCATCAACGGGCAACGCAACTTATACTTCTTCGAGCGCAAGCTCCTCTCTACGCTCGAGAAGTGGGGGAGTATTGATGAGGGGTAATTTAGATTCCGTAATCCTCTCGAACTCAATACGGAACGGACGACACCAGTTCCCCAGCCCTGGGGCAATATGCCAAGCTTGAGTTCATAATTAACTATCCATAGCTCGGGCGAGAGCCGAGATCGGGGAGTACTGTTGGGCCGAACGCAGGCCCAAGCCCATCTGTTCGGCTATAAATACCCCATGCATTTATGACACCAGACACGATTTTCCAGATGCTCCCTCCTCGAAGCTACTGCTCGGAACCACTTGAAAATATAGGCTTAAGATCTATTGTATTTCACCCTCTAGCTTGTACGGCATCCAATAATGCTCGAGTAGGACCCTAAATATTTGTACTTGTACTCAATTTACTCGAATACAATTACATTTGGTCTTTATTTTCCTTTTAACATTATTGTCATCGTGTTATTTCCCACCCTTGATCGAACTAACGAAACCACGTAAGATCAACATTACACAGCCATTCCGTGAATTTTATCTCCTTGATTTGTCCTGCTGCTAGCAACCTATCGACCTCCGCGTTAATTATCTTATCTTTTTCTCGTCCGTGATTACGCTTCTTCTGCCTCACCGGTCTGGCCTTTGGGTCAATATTTAAGGAATGCGTTATCACACGCGGGTCGATTCCTACTATGTCGTCCGAACTCCAGGCGAAAACATCCACATTTTCCTGCAAGAATCCGATGAGCTTTGCTTCCATGCCATTACTTAGCTCCGTTCCTATTTTTGTGAATTTTTCTGGAGATCCAGGGACCAAGTTCACCTTTTTGTGGTCAGGTGCTTGTACACTCATGTCAATGGTTCTTCCCTTTCTTCCATCTAGTCTTTCATAATCAGGAATCGGAGTTCCGGGGTTAGAGGCTAATTCATTTATCTTTCTTTTGCCAGGGAGCTCGGGCTCCACCTTCTCCTTGATAGTTAAGGACGAACTATAACATTCCCAAGCCATGTATTGGTCGTTCCTCATTTCTCCTACTCCTCCGTCAGTTGGGAACTTTATCTTCTGATGGTAGGTGGAAACGATAGCCTTAAAAGTATTCAGAGCAGGTCTTCCCAAGATGGCATTGTAAGCAAACGGCGTGTCCACCACTAGGAACTTGATCATTCTCGTGACATTCTTTGGTTTTAGCCCTAGAGTGGTACTCAAAAGTATGGTTCCGAGCGGAATGATCTCCGATCCCCCGAAACCGACCAAAGGGGTGGTTACCTTATTCAAATGTGGATGACAGAGATTCATTCTTGTAAGAGCTTCCGATGAAATTATGTTTGCTGAGCTCCCGTTATCGACCAACACTCTTTTGACCTCGAAATTTGCAATCTCTGGATCGTCTTCATTCGTGTCCCAACTGACATCCGCTGGTCGATCCGCCTCGCTAAAGCTGATGACTTGATTCTCCATCGATGGAAACTCCAAAGATAGAACTTCCCTTTTTGTGGACACTCCTGCCCTGATTGACCTTAAAGTTCTTTTTCTGGCATTCCTACTATCTCCACCCGCTGGTCCGCCTGCGATCATGTTTATCACACCGTTTGACTGTTCTTCTGCCTGACCTTGAATTTGCCTCTGCCGAGCGTTAAGTTTCCTCGGACTACGGGATCTATACCGATTGTTATAGTTGCCATTCTTAACAAATTCTTTGAGTTTTCCTTGGTTGATTAATTTTTCGATCTCGACCTTCAACTGGTAACAATTTTCCGTACTATGGCCTCTGGCTCGATGATATCGACAGTATTGGTCATATCCAGGCGCACCTGGTCTTGCCTGTGTGATCCTTTGGGCTTCCGGAATTAAATTCCCTTCTTCCAACACGGTCAACACCTCTTCTTTTGAACTGTTAAGCTCAGTAAATTGAATTTTACCCGGTCTTGGGGCTCGATTTCGATCATAAGGAGGTCCGTATGCATTCAGTCCTTGGGGCGGCATATGCTGCTTAAAAGTGTTGATTCGCTGCCAGACGGATCCTTTACTCGATCCTCCATAATCACCTGGTTTTGGGATCGGAGCCCGATCTTGTTTTTTGTTGAGATGAGATTTATCTAGATGTGAACTCTTCAATTTGTTCATTTCTTCCTGTATCATGTATTTTTCAGCAATTTCCATTATCCGTTCGAAGGATTTTGGTTGCTTTCTGCATAATGCATTCCCAAACTGGGTGCTTCTAGTAAGTTCGAACATCAACGAGGACAGATATTCAATCTGCGGGGTATCCACTTTCAAGAGCTCAATACTAAATCTTGCCAGCCATTGCCTCAACGTCTCTCCTTCCAATTGTTTCACAGTGCCCAGATGATTCGCTGGCAGTTTTGGCTTCCTTTGGCTAGCGAATTGATGCTTCAGCTTATCGCAAAATTCTTCAAAAGAAAATATGGAGTTCGGAGGTAACTTTCCGAACCAATCGAGGGCAATCCCTTCAAAGGTGGTGACAATAATTTTGCAACAGAAATTATCCGAGTGTCCGTACAAGTTCATAACATTAACAAAGCTGTTAATGTGTTCGCCGGGGTCGGTAGTCCCGTTATACCGTGGTAGCCTGGTTGGCACCGTTTCTGTGTTTCGAGCTTCGCGTATTTCTCGACAAAAGGGTGAACATCGCATGATATTATTCGAGACCTCCCTCTCTCGTAGGTTTCCTCTGGTCAGGGTATTCCCCGCTTGCCTGGCAGCTTGATTAGCGAAGGGAATCTCTATCATAGTATCCTGTTCTTCCAATTTCTTAGCTACCCTTTCCTGTACTATCATCTCCAATTCAGATTCTGTAATTCTCTTGTAAGTTGGTTTATTTCTTCTCGCAGCGCCGGCGGTGTGACTTTCCCCCACAACAGAATCCTCCAGATCGTGCACTCGTGCAGGAGGATTTTCTGATTGGGCATTGACTTTCGAGGGTGCAGTCCTATGTGGACGCGTTGATGGGAGATGCGACAAATCATTTTCCTTCTGTAAGTTCGATGAAGGTATTTCAGGTCTTCCCTGAATCCCTGGTTGGTCGACAGGTGATTGATCTGCTCTACCACTGTTCATGAACTCCCTGCACATGGTGCCTATGATAGACCTCAAATCTCTGATGGTCGTGTGTATTGGAATGTTATCTTGCGGAACCGCCGGCGGTGCCTCTGGTTGTTGTTGAGCGGCGCGCGATAAGTTATCAGGCTCATTGTTGACAGAATTTTGTGCTCCCACTGCTTGGGAAGGCTCTCCTCTAACATATGTATTTCTTCTCGTAGTAGGCATATTTCGATCTAATACTCGAATAGAGCCCCTCGGTGGGCGCCAATTGATCTTACGTGGTTTCGTTAGTTCGATCAAGAGTGGGATATATCGCGATGATAACAAAATTGAAAGGAAAGTAAAGACCAAATGTAATTGTATTCGAGTTAATTGAGTACAAGTACAAATATTTAGGGTCCTACTCGAGCATTATTGGATGCCGTACAAGCTAGAGGGTGAAATACATAAGATCCTAAGCCTATATTTCCAAGCGGTTCCGAGCAGTAGCTTCGAGGAGGGAGCACCTGGAAAAATCATGTCCAGTATCATAAATGAATGGGGTATTTATAGCCGAAAATGGGGTTCAGGTGGTCTACCCGCAGATGTGCAATTCTTCGGCCCATAACTTTGGGTCAGAGCTTGGCCCAACAGTAACTTTGGATCCTGGGCTGCCTTGTACTTACGGTATTCAGGCATCGGGGTCGAACTTGATCTTTCGAGGTAAATACTGCTCGAGCTCGTGTAGTCGTAAAGAAATGTCGAACCCAAGATATCCCTCATCAGTGGGACCGTTCCCAGCGGCTAGATCCAAGAAAGCTTACGTCCTGGTCGCTGTTGAATACTTCAGCAAATGGATTGAATGCATCGCCCTTGCACGAATAACTCAGTTCCAAGTGATCAACTTCCTATGGAAATTCATAGTTTGTAGATTTGGTATCCCGAGGATCCTAATTTCGGATAATGGAACCCAATTTTGGGGGAAACAAGTAATAGAATGGTGTTCGAAACTAGGGATTCAGCAAAATTTTACTTCGGTCGGGTATCCTAGAGCAAATGGCCAGACTGAGGTGGCGAACCGAGAGATAATAAAATCCTTGGAAAAAAGATTAGGAGCGGCCAAAGGGAAATGGCTTGATGAACTCCCAGGAGTACTTTGGGCTAATCGAACCACTGTCAGGAGCTCAACCGGAGAAACCCCGTTTAGTTTGGTATATGGTTCGGAAGCTGTTATTCCTGTTGAAACTCTAATCCCAACACCAAGAATCGAAATGTATGATGATAAGGAAAATGAAAAGACAAGGGAAAGTGACATCGATTTAACCGAAGCTTTAAGAGAAAAAGCAGTCGTACGCTTGCAAGCCACTAAAGTAAATATGGAAAAAGCATACAATCAAAAGGTACGCGTCCGAACCTTCAAAGAAGGGGACCTAGTCTTGAAAAAGGTAGAAGTATCCAAGCATGTGGGAAAATTACGACAAAATTGGGATGGACCTTATGTTGTAATTGGCGTAGGAAAGAAAGGTTCATACAAAATTGCACACTTGGATGGAACAGCCTTACCAAGGACCTGGAACGCAGTCAACCTTAGGAAATACTATGGTAAATAAATTTAGCAGGTTATGCTGCTTTATTATATTTTATTAAATTTTAATCTTTGTAATAAAGGCCTTAGCCTAAGTTTCGATTATTAAAGATTTTAGCAATTTTAAATATTAAGCCAAGATTCTGTATGAATCGATTGTTTTGGTTAAGCACTCCTCAATCCAACCATACAAGACGAGTCGAGTATACATTGATCCGCTCAATAAACACTCCTCGGTCAGTTCTTCAACAATCAAAGACTTTTGGTACAAAAAACCTAAGTCTAAATTATAAAAGAGTTGAGTATACATTGATCCGCTCAATAAACACTCCTCGATCTATTTTCAACGATCTAAAAAGACTTTTGGTACAAAAAACCTAAGTCTAAATTATAAAAGAGTTGAGTATACATTGATCCGCTCAATAAACACTCATCGATCTACTTACGACGTGATCTTACGTGATTTCGTTTGTTCGATTAGGGGTGGGATGTAATGCAATGATAACAATAAAAAAAAAGGAAAGTAAAGACCAAAGTAGTTGTATTCGAATTGAGTGAGTACAAATACAAGTATTCAAGGGTCCTATTCGAGCATTATTGGATGCCGTACAAGCTAGAGGGCGAAATACATATAATTCTAAGCCTATATTCCCAAGCGGTTCCGAGCAGTAGCTTCGAGGAGGGAGCATCTGGAAAATCGTGTCTGGTGTCATAAATGCATGGGGTATTTATAGCTGATCTGACGGGCTTGGGCCTGGGCTCGGCCCAACAGTACCCTTCGATCTTGGGTTCTGAAATGAGCTCGGAACAGTTAATACTATGCCTTGGACCAGCTCTCGGTTTCTGGGGATAGTATCTAGTATTATTCGGATAGCATCGGGCCCACAGAGGCAAAGAATCTAAATTACCCCTCATCAATACTCCCCCACTTCTCGAGCGTGAAGTGGAGCTTGCGCTCGAAGAAGTACAAGTTGCGTCCCACACTATTATGAGATGAGCCATTCATAATGTCTTTAGGATATGCCTCATTAAAAACCTAGCCCGGAAAAACCCATTGGGATAAAAACCGAGCCAGGGAAAAAGAGTGCATATACAAGAAGACATATACCGGCGTATTGTAAAGATATCCTTGTCGGAGGATCTTGAAGTTGTTATATCCTTTATGGTTCCGCGATGTGTTGTTCGATCCCTTAATGAATGATTTCCAAATTTTCCGATCATAACAAAGAGGACCCACGAGATTCTCAGGAGAAATTTGCAAGGAACTTATTCCGTAATCTTAGAAAATGAAGGATCAAAGTGCTATTATGTGAGGAATAACCCTGAGTTTTTACCCAGGGTAAGTTCACCCGTCGCGGTTACTCGGGGACCTGTTTGCAATTTTACCTTTTTAACCCCGTATATATATGTCGATTCGCTGAAAACTTATTTACATATCACGTCCTCTCTTGAGCTCGAAGCGTTTGAGATCGAAACAGCATTTGCCTTTTGTATATTTGTTTCTCAATCCATAATGTCGAGCTCTAGAAGTGTAAGGGGCAAGAATAAGGTCGGAGAAAACCCAGAGTCCGATCCTTTGCTGAAGCTTGTTGATGATTATGAGGATGGGGAATTTTGTCAAGGACGCGAGGATGAGGATCCGAGCGAGGATCTTGAAGAAAATAAGGTCGAGAAACGCAGCATCGGCGAGGGTGCTTTTGTCAGGATTTTCAAACATACGCAACCATCTACCGCCACCATCTCGAACAAGTCAGAGCTTCCTGCCAGCCAGACTTCCTGCTATTTTTCGAAGAAGGATCTCTCTTTCCTCGAGGCGGAGTTTGGGAAATTTCTTCCTAAAGGGTTTTCAATCGTCATTCCCTCTTATACCGAACGTGCTACCGATCCCCCGGCTGGCTGTCAAGCCTTTTACGAGGATCAATTTTCTTATGGTTTGCGTATCCCGTTCATTCCCCTTGTTAGAAATGTCTTGAACTTCTTTTCGCTTTCCCCTGCTCAGCTTCTCCCGCATTCTGTAGAGTATATAGCAGCGTTTAGTGCTCTTATGGAGGCAAAAGGGGAAGAGGCCTCCTTTAGCAACTTTTGGCAGATATTCCGAATGGACCCATGTAAGGGTTCGAATATGGGGTTCGTGTCCATCCGTCCGCGGTCGAAACGGCCTTTTCTTACGAAAATAACAACGGATAAGAGTATAGGTTGGAAGAGGAGATTCTTTTTTGTGAAGGGTCCCGATCTTCCAGTGTCTGAAGGTAGTTCGAAAACAAGACCGTATCGATGAGATGGTGCAAATACTTGGACATACGGTTCTCGCAGAATCAAAGAGAAGCTCAGCCATCGTCTTTCTGATGAACTCCTGGAGCAGTTGCAGTCTAACCCTTACCAGACTAGATTCCTGATTCAGGAAGGCGTTTTGCGATTGGCCGGGTTGAGCCATTGTAATTATCCTACTCCGGCGATTGAATACCCTAGCCAATCCTCCGAAGGATCCCTTCTGCGAACCTCTAGTGCTCCGACCCTTGCTCCTCTTTCTTTGGGTATGCTTCTTATCTTCTGCTTACTTTTAGGTTTTATTAAACAATTCTCCTTGTTTAAACTCGTGCCCGATTCGTATTATCCTTGCAGGTCGAGTTGTTGAGAGATTTCGAGTGTCCGCCGCCGGCCCGGTTGAAGATAAGCGATTTTATTTCGATCCGCTACCCTATGCCTCCGAAAGAAAAGCGGACATGAATAATTTAGGTGGAAGTTCAACTGTCATACCGTGTATGATTCCCGACTTGAGAGGGGTTGGTACCATGAGTTCACTGAATTCTACTACAGCCGGACCTCTTCGAACCCTGTTCTCTCCTGACACTTCTGCTCTTTCGTCTGTCGGCTACAGTCAACATTCCTGGAACCGGATTCAGGGTATTCAGGAGTACGAAAAGCTTCTGGGTCAGAAAAGAAATGCTGAACACCCCGGGCCCTCGAGGAGGGTAAAACCTTTTGGCGTGAAATCCGACTCTGTCCCTTGTCGAGAAGGTAGGTCGGAGCCTGATGTGGCGGATTTTATGGATGAGCATTTTCGAAGTGGCAGAGATGCTGGATACCCCGAAGATGGCACCATTATGACTGACCTGGATGCGAACGGGGAGAACGAATTCGACAAAGCCGCTAGATTCTTTATGGCTGGTCGATTTAAAAGGGATATGCTGATCCATTCTGTCAAGGGTGATTTCGAGGTTTTGAGCGATTTCTCCCGAACATATCATGAGGTGAAAATCTGTCTTTTATTTATCCCCTTCTAGAGTCTCTAATCCTTGCTGATATCCGAAAATATCTCACAGGTCGGGGATTTGTTCGCCCTCCAATCCTATCGATTGGCGCTATTAGAGCAGGAATCATAGGACGCTCATGATGCGTATGCGCAAATTTTTTCTGACAACCAAGCTCTTCGATCTCAACTGGCAGAAACTCAACAAGAATTATCCCAGGCAAAGAAGGAGCTCGACGAGGCCACTATGAAACGTTCCTCGTCTGTAGAGGAGGACTTGTTGGCATCCGTTAAAGAGAGAAGTGCCCTCGAGGAAGAATTGAAGAAGGTAAAGATAGAACTCGAGTTGGCAATGCAAGATTCCGAACGTGCATATGCTCAGGGTCGGGAAGAAGCCGAGATTCCTGCCATACGAGAATTCTTGGAATCCCCTGCCTTGACTCCTTTAGTTCAAAGGAAAATGGGAGAAATTCTTCAGACGATCTTCTATAAAGGGGTTCAACAATTGGTCGCGGCCAAGAAAATTCCAGATGATATGGATGAGTATTATAAGCATAGGAACCCTTTCAAGAACGCTGAAGGGAAGGATTACAGAGCTTCCTCTCTACCCAAGACGGATACTAATTGGCAGGATCATCGCTTTGCCCCCTTAGTCGAGGAGTATGGCATTCCGATGCCTAACCCCGATGTGCTCGAGTGTTCCACCGACGATCCTCCTTCTATGTTGGGGGGCAAAGGCGAAGATGTCGACATGGGCGACGTACCGAATAAAGAATACGATCAAATTCTCGATTAAACCGAGTAACTTGTAAATTCCAACCTTATTAATACCCATATATCATTTTAATTTCCAAGGTTCGATAACTCTTTAAGCTCGGATTTTACCCATTCCATACAAGGTTTTTCTTTAAAGGTTGCGTCGATCTATTGTCGTAATCGCAGGGCGTAGTGTCTATAAATATTAGGATCTCTTTTCATTATTCATACGACATCTTTGCTTATAGAGATTGGAGCTCTTGCCTTATTCTTTGCCTTCTTCGAATCCCTCAAAGAGTAAGATTCCGAACTATCGATCCCAAACCCGCTTACCATGGAAAATGTACTAGGGAAAGCTATCGACCCCAAATCGTTATTTGGCGGTTCGAAGAATAAGAATTCGAGTAAAGAGCAGAAGATTGCCAAGGAGGCCAAAGCCTCCAAATCTTCTTCTAAGACCTCTGTGTCTTCCCCGAAAGCTCCTATAGGGGGAGATAACAAGAAGTAGAAGAGTACTTCTTCAAAACAAAACAAGGGCAATTCTAGCAAGTCCATTTTGGACGAAGAACTTGAAACCGCGCCCGGGGGTTCTTCCCCGAAAGTTGTCGATTCTTCGAACGAAGATCTTATGAGAGAAAATTCTTCTGTTCCCTCTTCGAACAAAAGGCCTTACTCTGATGTGGTTACTCCTGTTGAGGCATTGCAAAATCTTGCTATTGGTAGCAAGTCATCTTCCGATGCTTCGACCATTCCTTGCACAGGGAGTCTCAGCAAGAAACTCAAGTTAGGAATTGGTGGGGGGGCTTCTCCTGAAGCTTTAAAAATTGATAATCCTTCCGAACCCCGGGTTGACCCCAATCCCTCAAAAGTTACTTCTTCCGCGCCTGAAGAGTCGAAAGATGGGTCCGATCCCATAGATAGTCTGTTGCAGGTTAATTTTACTTTTTCGGAGACTAATATGCCCAAAGGGAGAAACATGTCCAAGGAGAGAAACATAGAAGAGTTGTTCGAGTCTGAGCAGCACTTCCTGTTTCAGGTATATCTACTCTTTCCCCTTTTTTTTTTTTTTTTTTTTTTAAATGAACAATGTCTACTTCTTTGACAGGCCGGGCAAGATTTTATTGAGCTTAAAACTTTTGCTGAGCGGAAAGACCAATCATCGTGCTGCTATTTCCCTCGAGCTGGAGGAGAAGAAAGTCGAATTTGACCGTGTCTTCGCGGAGAAGCTTGCTCTAGAGAAGGAGAAGTCGGTTAAAGAAAGTGGAGAGGAGATCCACAAACAGCTGAATGAGGAGCTCGAAAAACTGAAGAGTCTTCACGAGCGGGAGAAGGAAGAATTCATGCGTCGAGAAAAGGAGGCTTACGACCGTGGATATGAAGCTGGACGTGAGGCTCGTAGTGCCGAGCTTCGGAAAATTTTCTCCGATAATAAGCTTCTCTAAATGTTTTATTTATCCGGATCTACTGTATGACTATATTGTTTTTAATTCTCGTGTGATCATGAACAATTTCAGAGATTTATTCCGTCTGGTTTGTAATAATTTATTTGCTTTTCGGACTGCTTGTTCTTTTGTATCTTGATGTGTTCTTTTCTGTCCATGCTTTGTTTGCTTTCTTTATTTGGGCTTGAGCTCGTGATTCTCGATCTGTAATCTTGGTACATTAATTTCTCTTAATTTTCAAAATACATCATTCTTTCTTCCCGTTGAAATTCTCGGGAAGCGCAGTAGTCTTTCAATCTTGATCGTTCCTTTTGCTTTTTTGCTAGCCGTCGAATTTCGAGAGTAGTATCTATTAATGTGGCTCTTCGCTTTTCATCTGTATATAAGGTTTTCCAAGAATAGACTTCTTCGATCATGCTGAGTAAAAGATTTTGTTGCATGACCCAGCGTTTCGAAATTCGAATTAGGACTTATTTCGCATACCATAGCCAAATCTACGTTTTAAACTCGACTAGGGTATCGACAGGCGAACAGTACTTCGACCATGAAGGCCGATAAGCTTTATTGCTGACCATCCACGACCCCAATAGTTTTCTAGACCTTCCATGGCCGAGGATAGACTTAAGCATCAAATTTTTGCGAGGATGTTCGACGGTTTGTTTGGTTCTTCTGGAAGATGTGAGGAGGTGATGCTTCGGGGATTGAAGTTCTCACAAAGTATTCACATTACACCTAGAAAAAGGTGCATCATCCTTCTTCACTTCGAAAACTTATGAAAGAGGATATAATATCGTGGGCTCGATGGGTTCCTTTCTTTCGAGTAAGGACATCATCGTCCGCCGAAAATTTCATAGGATTGGGTGTCCGTGAAGTCCCTTTCTTGTTTGGATATAGAGATTGGTCTTCATGAAATTATAAAATGTATTCACATAATGTGATTAGCCCTATGTATAATAGGAGCTGATATCTTCGTAACTTGAGACTGCTCAATGTATCGAACTTTGGAAATAATAAACTTTTGCTTAAATCTTTTACTATCATTCTTATATGTTTAAATAGTATTCCTTGCCAATATTGGTCGATCTTAGATGAGTCGATAATACTTTTCAAAATTTCTTCTTGTGATTCTTTTTGACAACCGGAATCGAAGCTACAAATACCTTGAGCGCTATTGATTTTGACTTTTTCTTCGTTTACTCATATGATTCCCGGATTTATGGGAAGCGCAACGATCGGCGCATTAATTGCTCCTATTTTAGCCATTAGTTTGTTCACTTTAATGAATGAGTTACCGTTACATCCCATCTTCTCTTATCAAAACAGTCCCTGATTCGTCGGGAATCTGAGCGGTCAGAGCGCTTTTAATGTTCGTATTGCCGCCGTTCATCTAAAGAGATCTACACCATTGAAACGGAATTCTTCCTCCTATAAATAGCTCTGAGTTTACCTTCATAATTTTCACTTGTCTGTAAATATTTCGTTCGATCAATATGGTTGCAGTTTTACTTCCATCGATCTACTCCACGTTCCATTTAATATCAGAAATTAAATTGTTCGAAATTCGGACCAGAATTTTCTTCTTCGATTTCATCAAAGTCCCTGTATGGGGAATGATTTCGACTAGGGTATCGACAGGCGAAAAAGATTGCGACTGGGGTACCGGCAGGCGACCAACTCTCTCTGATGCCAACCATTTGAGACTGGTCCGAACTTCTGTATCCTGTCAATCCACCCAGTCGGATAGTGGGTCGACTGCTGGAGGAGTTTTCCTGCACTCGATCTCCACTTCTTCAAGATATTTCTTGAAGAATATTGCCTCCGGGATTGCGTGGAAAAATTTCTCTAGAGATTGCTTCCCTGTATCTCTATCTGGTCCGACATGGGGCAACCCTTGAGGAAGTGTTGGATGAAGGGTAGAAGTGTTACTCTAGCCCCGCCTTCCTTCTTCGAGTATAAGAATATCTTAGCGTATGGATAATTTGTAATAGGGTCACGTTGAATGTAGAGCTTTGTTGGATTTTCTTAATTATTGTAATCACAAAACTTCTTGTAAACGTCCGAAAGATCATGAATAAAAATATTTATTTCCTTCCTTATCCTTACGGCAAGATTTTTTCCGTATATTGTTACCGAATATCGATTTCTTCACTTCAAAAATATGAGCAACAAGTATCATTCTCGAATGATCTTAACAAGTGTATGATAATAACGAATAATTGATGTTCTTCGACCTCTAATATCCGGATATAAGTGATAGTTGACCTTTATATACTGATCAAAAATAAATAATACTAGCATAACAATAATAGGCCATCTTGGCGGATTGTGATTGCTGTAGTTCGAAATAGGACGTATATTGGAATCTCGTACGATTGATAATTTACACCTTGGATCGTAGCAAAGGCTTTCAACCATTTAGTAATTTCGATCTAAGGGGCGTAGCAACGGATTTCACCCTTAGTCGTTTTAGAGCATTTTTAGCCCCAGGGTCATAGCAGAGGCTTTCACCCATTTAATAATTTCGATCTAGGGGGCATAGCAACGGCTTTCACCCTTAGTCGTTTCAGAGCATTTTTAGCCCTTGGGTCCTAGCAGAGGCTTTCACCCACTTAATAATTTCGATCTAAGGGGCATAGCAACGGCTTTCACCCTTAGTCGTTTCAGAGCATTTTTAGCCCTTGGGTCCTAGCAGAGGCTTTCACCCACTTAATAATTTCGATCTAAGGGGCATAGCAACGGCTTTCACCCTTAGTCGTTTCAGAGCATTTTTAGCCCTTGGGTCCTAGCAGAGGCTTTCACCCATTTAATAATTTCGATCTAAGGGGCATAGCAACAACTTTCACCCTTAGTCGTTTCAGAGCATTTTTAGCCCTTGGGTCCTAGCAGAGGCTTTCACCCATTTAATAATTTCGATCTAAGGGGCATAGCAATGGCTTTCACCCTTAGTAACAAACGGAGATAAATATAGACTGATATTAAATGAATGTAGATCGAGAATATCAGAATAATAGATGAGTAGAGATTGACAATGCCAGCATACGACGAGCAGATAGGCACATTGGTGAAACGAATTTCCATTAAATATAATTTTGATCGAAAATAACTTCTGACGAAATGATAGTCTTCCGTTAGATGGAAAATAAATAGACGGATAATAGATAACAAATAAATCTAGGACTTAATAAACAATCCTTCTGTCTTAATAGAAAATATTTCTTGCGAGGTTCTAATTTCGTTCGGACTAATACCCCTTGTTTGCTTTGGCTGTTGTCAATGTTTCCAATTTTCGATAAGTATTGTCCTTTTCCGACTGGTTCCTCTTTTATCGGGAATCGCAACAGTTCTTAGATCTTATCCCTTCATTATGCGAATTACCTGCCGTTGGATTCCTTTCAATTTTCTCTATAAAAGGCCATCATTCCTTAAAAACCATCTCATTTGTTGCATTAGTACTCAATTCGTCCGATCATGGTGACTAAGACCGTTCTTTCATTAATTCACTTATTTGAGCTCAGATTTCGAACGATCTTTAAGCAGAGCAATTTCCGAGCGGAAGAAACACTATTTCGATCTTCGCTTAGGGTATCGGCAGGCAAATATAATCTCCATCTGGAAGGCCAATAAGCCAGGCCTATGGAGTTCGCAGGTTATAGCACAAGTCTTCGACTAGGGACCTGTTGCTACAATGCATTTAGAAAGACGTATAGGAGCGGGAGTACTGAAGAATTCATTTACTCGATGAACCATGTGCTCAATCCTTCGTCTTCGGAGAATCGTAAATAAAGTTAAAAGCCTGCGGGTCCTAAGGAGATTTCCCCGGTCGGAGCCAAATTATTCCGAAAAAGCAGTAGGAGAAGAGACCGAAAATTTCATAGGATTGTAGAAAGTAAAGGGATTTTTATGTAACATATTTAGCTTGTGCTATGTTCGAAATGTATGTCACACATCTTGTATTTCCCGAAATAATATAAATGTTTTTCCTCTTTACCTTGTCGATAAATTAAAAATATTTAGATAAATTCCCATCTTCAATAACCCGACTTCGTTCCTCTAATATCAATAAAGGAATAACCGAACACCATTTGTCCGAGTAAGTATTAAATAAATATTTTTGGTAGACCCTAAATTAATAAGAAATATGTTGTAATTGATCCTCATAGTGCTGAATTTCCATAATCGTCAAACTTTCAAGTTCGAGAGTTTTATCCGAATAGACTGATCATAACTTTTTTGATTCGAGTTCCATTAGTCAATTGTAAGAATAACGGCTTCATATTTATAATATCATGTGAACGAAGGTTGAACTTTCAGACAAGTGCTCCCGATTTCTGTGCTGTCTTTTGAGCAGGGTAACAAATAAAAAATTTGTTCGAGCGAAACTTTTCAAATAAGCCCTCCTTTGCACATTGTTAAACTGTATGTTCCCCTAACCAAACAGGACCCTATTTCTCGGGAAACGTATCGGTCAGCTCATTTATTGCGTTCATCGTAACCGTCCACGATCTGTTATCTGGGCCATTGATTCAAAAACTTTACCGCTATAAATAGTTCCCCTTTGTTTATTTGATATTCTTCATTTTTTGTCATCATGTTTCGTCCGACCATCGTGGATCGAATTTTGCTTTTGACTCTCCTTATTTCCAAAATAGAGGAATTTGAGATAAGGATTCGAACTTTATTTCCCGACCCTGGTCTTTTAGGTGTAACCTTTTCCGCTTAGAATATCGACAGGCAAAAGAAAATGCGCCTAGAATACCGACAGGCAACCTGTTTTCCCAGACATATCTTATCTTGTGCAGGTTAGAGCTCCGGTCTTCTAGTGTAGCATCTGATCGGGCAGCTGGTAAATCTGAGAGGAGTTCTTTAAATCTGAAGCATCAGCTTCCTCGAGGGCTTTCTTGAAGTATAGTTCCTTCGAGCTTATTTGGGGCGCCTCCGCTGAGATAACCCTCCGCTGCACCGGTTCGAATTAACCTGTAAATAATGATTGAGGATTTCAATCATTATTTATAGATGAAGACCTAAGGTCGGTCTGAATCCCCGGAGAAGAGTTTTGATCCGGCTTTCATCCCGTACGAAGACGGATGTGCGACACGTGGCTAGTGATGATCATGAAGAATCACTGCTGAGTTCTGCATCTGGAGCGATCTAATAGGGACGATGACCGAATATGTATCAGGATAGACTTACTCGCAGAACTTGTAATAGTGTAGGAGTGATTGTACTGTATCTTTTGAGCTCGAAATTTGATATTATATCCGAAGTTTCGCTTGTAATAAGTTCGAAGAATACCAATAAATAAGCTTTGTTTCTTGCTCGAATTTTCTTGTTTTATTCCTGCCTTTTCTACTTCTCTCATCGAATTTGAGTGAGGCTCGATGGGATTTATCGTGAGGTTATATATATATTCCCTTTGGGATTGTAAATTTCTTTTATCGATCGAACAATAGCACACCCTTGATCTCGACTTCGATGACTTGTTGCCGTGGTACGAACATTTATTGATATTCATATTTAGAGATTATCATCGAGCAATAGAATGTAACTACTTCTATTCCAACTGATCAAGAAAACCATCAGATAATTGATAATAATTTGACTCGCATAATTTAGCCTGAGATCACTAAATATGAAGATCGGACAGATGAATTCCGAGCCTTAATAAGTTGCAACTCAGACTTTTCACGATCTTTTGACGTTGACCGATGATCGGATTAATCTGATCTTGGCTAGTCGAGAATAATATTCGTGAAATTTATTCATTTATAAACATAGAACTTTTACCTTTACTCCGCTGGTCGGAGGATATTTGCTAAGAACAAATGGCGGTTGGTGAATCCCACACGACAGATCGTCTGGCTCGATGTCGATCGGATTCTGTGCTCCTGCTGCCTGGGAAGACTCTCCTGTGATATACGTATTTCTCCTCGTGGTAGGCATATTTCGATCTAATGCCCGAATAAGGCCCCACGGTGGGCGCCAATTGATCTTACGTGATTTCATTTGTTCGATTAGGGGTGGGATGTAATGCAATGATAACAATAAAAAAAAGGAAAGTAAAGACCAAAGTAGTTGTATTCGAATTGAGCGAGTACAAATACAAGTATTCAAGGGTCCTATTCGAGCATTATTGGATGCCGTACAAGCTAGAGGGCGAAATACATATAATTCTAAGCCTATATTCCCAAGCGGTTCCGAGCAGTAGCTTCGAGGAGGGAGCATCTGGAAAATCGTGTCTGGTGTCATAAATGCATGGGGTATTTATAGCTGATCTGACGGGCTTGGGCCTGGGCTCGGCCCAACAGTACCCTTCGATCTTGGGTTCTGAAATGAGCTCGGAACAGTTAATACTATGCCTTGGACCAGCTCTCGGTTTCTGGGGATAGTATCTAGTATTATTCGGATAGCATCGGGCCCACAGAGGCAAAGAATCTAAATTACCCCTCATCACGACGATTAAAAAGGCTTTTGGTATCAAAACCTAAGTCTAAACAAAAAGACGAGTCGAGTATACATTGATCCGCTCAATAAAAACTCCTCGATCTACTTACGACGATTTAAAAGACTTTTGGTACAAAAAAACCTAAGTCTAAATCAAAACGAGTCGAGTATACATTGATCCGCTCAATAAACACTCCTCGATATATTTGCGACAATAAAAAGACTTTTGGTACAAAAAACCTAAGTCTAAATTATAAAAGAGTCGAGTATACATTGATCCGCTCAATAAAAACTCCTCGATCTACTTACGACGATTTAAAAGACTTTTGGTACAAAAAAACCTAAGTCTAAATCAAAACGAGTCGAGTATACATTGATCCGCTCAATAAACACTCCTCGATATATTTGCGACAATAAAAAGACTTTTGGTACAAAAAACCTAAGTCTAAATTATAAAAGAGTCGAGTATACATTGATCCGCTCAATAAAAACTCCTCGATCTACTTATGACGATTTAAAAGACTTTTGGTACAAAAAAACCTAAGTCTAAATCAAAACGAGTCGAGTATACATTGATCCGCTCAATAAACACTCCTCGATATATTTGCGACAATAAAAAGACTTTTGGTACAAAAAACCTAAGTCTAAATTATAAAAGAGTTGAGTATACATTGATCCGCTCAATAAACACTCCTCGATCTACTTACGACAATCAAAAAGGTTTTTGGTATCAAAACCTAAGTCTAAACAAAAAGACGAGTCGAGTATACATTGATCCGCTCAATAAAAACTCCTCGATCTACTTACGACGATTTAAAAGACTTTTGGTACAAAAAAAACCTAAGTCTAAATCAAAACGAGTCGAGTATACATTGATCCGCTCAATAAACACTCCTCGATATATTTGCGACAATCAAAAGATTTTTGGTACAAAAAAACCTAAGTCTAAATTATAAAAGAATTGAGTATACATTGATCCGCTCAATAAACACTCCTCGATCTATTTTCAACGATCTAAAAAGGCTTTTGTTATAAAAACTTAAGTCTAAATTATAAAAGATTCGAGTATACATTGATCCGCTCAATAAACACTCCTCGATCTATTTTCCACGATCTAAAAAGGCTTTTGTTATAAAAACTTAAGTCTAAATTATAAAAGAGTTGAGTATACATTGATCCGCTCAATAAACACTCCTCGACCTATTCCTACCGATCTAAAAATGATCTGCGAATACAGCTAAGTCGTGAATACGAGTTAAGTATGAATCCATCTGCTCGGAAAATGCTCCTCGTAAATAAATTATGATAACATCAACAAAAGGAGACTGCAAGGGATGAAAGTAATATTTTTATTCATCAAATTAATTACATTCAGATGTCCTAAATTACAGAAGTACACATACTACTTAAACATCGTTACAAGGCTTTTAGATAAAAAGACCCTATAGTTCTGCGATCTTCACGACAATGTCCACGGAAACACCAAATCTCCTCCCTAGTACCTCGTCGATTATGATAAACCACCTAAGAAGCATGCTGCTCAGGATGGTCGACTTCTTTGGTTCGATGGCCAGGCTCTGAAGATCAAATGTTCCTCCAGACGAAATGAGCATTACCAGCCAGATAACCGGCAATATTCATTCACCCACAACAAGATACTGCTTTTACTTTAAAATAAAACATTTTACTCTAGAGCAGCATCTCTTCGGGGCGGTCGAGAATTATTAATATTTACCAGCACACCCCGGCAGTCTATCACTCCGGAGGTAACATCCAAGAGTGGGGGTGACCGGCAAATATGAACCCTCCATGTGCAAACAGAAACCACGGACTTCAAATCTATGAAAACAAAATTTGAGGCCTCATGGGACCCGTTAGTACAAGGTAGGGCTTCCATGGGACCCGTCGGTACAAGACAAAAGAACGATAAGCTATTATGATGTGAATCACGATAATGTGACTTTTTGAAAGATATGGGATCTGAAGGTAAAATGAAATCCATGGGGGCTGAGATCTCCATCCTCTTTTTGAGAAATGGCAAGAGAAGTTTGCAAACCGCCTCCCTATTTATAAGGATAGATCTAAGCAATCCAACGGCTGAAAAAGTATCTAATCAAGGGACAGATATGCGACCTTTTGACTCCCCGTAATAAATGCAAGTAAGTTGGTGATAGGATAGTGCCCTGCAAGCCAGTTCTGTTAGCTTGTAATAGATCTATCCTGTATGAAACGATCTTTGATTTTATAATAATACGCATGTTTATTTATATATGTATAAGGATAAACAATGGCCAACTTCATCTTTCGCGAATACATTTAAGCGATTGGTTGAAACCCTTAGATTACATTTGACTATGGGACGATTCACTTCAGTACTGAGTGCAATCATGAAACAGTCTCAAAGGTCGTAATCTTAAAAGTGTTCCAAGTCGTAGATTCCAAAACGAGACGGGGTATCGTAGGAATCGAAAAGACTTGTACAAGTATGCATGATTCACATGGAGTGAATTTGTAGCGTTTCATGAGCAAGGCATTTGAGGCCAGTGCATACGAGTAGGTGGTTCAATGGAGGATTGAACGCATCGAACGACCCGAACAGAGAAACCCATTGTGGAAGCGCATGACGCATATCGGTGATGGGATGTTTCTCAAGGAATATAATAGTGTACGATTTAGTCCTTTGACTTGAGGTACTAGGGCGAATTCGGTGCATGAAAGTGCGTACTTAGATCTAGGTATAGGCCACGTAGCTTGGTCATAACATGCCTAGGTTGGGTGCGTATGGACATGTGCGCGAGTGGTTAGTACCGATATGGAATCTATTGACTCACTGTAATGGGTGAGAGAATTTCCTATACGATTCTTAGATAATATATCCAAGGAATCTGAGGCCGCAGTCGGTGACGGATTTGGAAAGGGGTTTCCAAATTTAGAAGGTCACAAAGGTATATTATCCTGAATTAGAAAGTATAGCTATCGAGACAAATTTAGAGGTGCCGATCAATTCACACACCCTAAGTCTTGATCGGGAATATTAGTCGATAGAAGGACCGTATGTACATGGCAATTATATGAGACGAGGTTCACAAATATCAATTCACCTGAAATTGGGCTTCATGGGCTTGTGGCTAGACATCGACCATGAAGTGTGGGTACTCCTGAATTAATAGAGGATTTAATTCTAGGAGTGGTCATTAAAGGTTGTTTAATTGACCAGAACAATTTATTGTTCATAAATTAAATCACGAGGGATTCGTGGGCCTGCTGCCAATTGATGGTGAACCCAGAGGGTCACACACAATACAATTGGACGGTGACTGTTATAAAAGGACATGAAAGGAATTAATTGATTTAAAGGTAATTAAATCAATTAAATGAATTAAAAGTATTTAATTCAAGTGGGAGATTAATTAATTGGCTAACTTAATAATTGAGTTGCTAATTAATTATGTAAGAGAAATATTGATTTAATTGGACTGGGCATTTAATTAAAGTAGTTAATTAAATAAAGGATTGCAAGACATGGGCTTCTATTAATTAAAGCCCATAAGGAGTCTTGCAAACCTAGGTCAGATGGAGTTTATAAATAGAGCACAACTAGAGCTCAAATGGGTAACACACTAGAAAGTAAAACCCTAGCCTCCTTTTGCCCTAAGTAGCCGCCGCCCCTGCTAGCTAGAAACCCTAGCTACCGCCGCTGCCACCATAAGCCGCCGCCACCTGCTGCCGTGGGCTCCTTGGTGCCGCCGCCGCCATCTCCCTATTCCATTGTGTTAGATCTTGATCTGTCAAGAGATTCAACACAATCCTGCAATAACAAATCTCCTGAATCGAGTTCTGAGCCTAAGATCTTGAGGTGTTGCCCGAATCCAATTGGTGTGGACTATCCCTGGAGGTGAGACACTTGGATCACTCCTGTGAACCAGATCAGATTCAGAAACAAAGCCGGAGGTTTCCACCACCTTGCCTGTGGTGAGGTATATCGCAAAAACCCCCTTTGTTAATTCATTGTGTGCGTTTTTGTTTAAGATTTTGTATACATAATATGGAGACTTCTTTTATGGGACCATTGGATGACTCGAAAAATTTTAAATTCCGCACTTTGTTGTCTGACAAATCGAGCCATATCCCAACAGTGGTATCAGAGCCAACTCCATTATTATTATACAAAAGCCTGAACATAATTGTGTTCACCGTATATGTTTATTTATATGTATAAGAACACGTGATAATTATGTTCTGTGAGTTGATTCTTGTTTGTTATGACTAGATCTATCATTGGGTAAAACTGCTTTTCAAGATCTGTGACGTTTTTATAGTTTTTGAAAACTTCAGGACTTTTTGAGGCAAAAATCGCATATTAGGGTTTTTGGGGCTGAAAATTTGAAATTTTCGAAATCTGGAAATTTTAAAATTCTGGACTGTTCTTGCATTTCTGGTCGCACGGTTTTTGGGGTCGTTTTGCAATTTCTGAAAACTTAGGGGTTGTTTTGCAATTACTGAAACTTGAGGGGTCAATTTGAAAAATAAAAAATTTTCAAAATTCGAAATTTTATTTTCTGGTCTTCTACCCGAAACTGCCCAAGGGTGTTTTTGTAACTTTTTAAAAGTTTTGGGGTCAAAGTGCAATTTTCGAAAGTTGAGGGGCCGAAAATGCAATTTTCAAAAGTTGAAAAACAGATTCTGAAATTGAGCAGAAAATTAATTTTTTGTTTACCCGGATATTTATTTTATCATAATTAGTAGTGACTAAAAAGCAAGAATCATAGGAAGTTAGTTTTAAAAGGATGTTTTAAAATTAAGATAGAAGAAAGTAAAAGATGTTTACATGTTTCTTGCTCTACGTGAACTGTTTACGTGGTTTTCGATCGAGACGAGCCTTAACCTTAGGGTAGATGTGATTGGTTTAATTTATTGCTTGGTTTTTATTGGGCCTGCGAGCCTATTATTGTTTTTGGGCCACTTTGAGCCTTTGTAATAGAATAGGGCTTTACTGCTTTCCTAGTTTAGGATGGAGGCCCATTTACAAGCAAGGTGGGAGCCCAAGAAGATAAGAAGGCCATGTATGCATGGTACAATGTGTAATAGCATAGGGCCTGTTTGAGAACCCTTTAGATTGACCAATTGGGCCAACATCATTGGCTCGATGATGGCCCACATAGGAGGCTCCCGATCGAAAACATATTGTGGTAGTATGCATGCTAGGCTTGTATGGCTTTTATTTATTTGTCGATTTATATTTAGCTGCGCGCTAGAATCTAGATCGTAATAAAAGATAAAGCATAACTGAATCGGTGAGATCTCGAGGAGAGTTAGCATAACTTTCAAAACCAGAAACCCCCTCTCGAATTAAAATATTAAGTTTATTGGGTACATTTAAAATGAAGTTTTAAAGATCCAAGCCTTCCATCAATAGGAACTAGTGTATGTTGTCTACTTATTGATAGAGGTGATCCAGAGTCTGGCACCCGAGTCAAAGAAAGGGACAATACACAAAACTCCTTGACTCTTGTTTTTAACTAAACTCGACAAGGATAAGGACTGGTCGGGATGTGAGGATCGACCGATAACTAGTTACGGAGAACTCACGACCGGGCCCGTTGCTTATCACGATTGATGGGTGTTACTTAACGATTAGTAGCATTTATGATGTAGCAGTGCTAGATAAATGTGAAAACCGAGGCAAAATAGCTTGAAGGTTGTGAGGTGTCACAATTGGTAAAAGTATACCTACCTGGAGAGTTGATTGTATGGCCACGAGTCGTGGGTGCAATTAATTGCTGCTGGGACGTCAAGACCTACTAGGAATTAAATTTCCCGAGCAATCAAAGGGGTGATTGTTACGATAAAATAGTGGGAGAACATTTACGAAAACATGTCCAAAATTCGTTAATTATAAGTATTAGACATAAGATCAGTTAGCTAAATGTTGTCATCTTTCCATTTGTAGATATTAAGTACAATATCTAAGAATCCATTATCTGTTATCCTCGACGCAAACAAATTGAATGGCTCAAACTTTGTTGACTGGCTGAGAAATCTCAGAATCGTGCTCGACTCCGAGCGATGAAGCTATGTGCTCGACACACCCATGCCTGCTGCACCCGCAGCACGAGCTAGTGAGGAACAACGAACCGCCCATGCTAAAAGGGTTGATGATGATCTTCAGGTTCGATGTCTCATGCTAACCTCGATGTCGAATGAACTGCAGAAACAGCATGCTGCAATACCGCTTGCTAGAGATATACTTCTCCACCTCCAACAGATGTTTGGAGAAAGGTCTCGTACCGAAAGGTTCGCGACCACTAAGGAGTTGTTTCATCTCAAGATGGCTGAGGGAAGCAGTGTCAAGGATCACTGTCTACGTTTCATCAACCTGGTTGAAAAACTGGGGCGATTGGAAGTAGACTTGCACGCTGATCTTAGCACTGACCTCCTCCTCCATACGCTGCCCCGTTCTTTTGACCAGTTCGTGTTGAACTTCAACATGGAGGATAGAACCCTCGCTCTTCACGAACTGACCAATTTGTTGGTAACGGCAGAATCGACTCTCAAGAAAGAGAAGCCGGTGATGATTGCATACCAATCGAAGGCTGCAAAGCCTAAGAGAGGTAAGAAGAAGAAGAAAAGTGTTTCTTCGAAGGCAATCACCAAGGTGGTTGAAAAGAAGCGCAAAAGCCCAAAAGACGAATGTTTCCACTGCAAGAAAGCAGGGCACTGGAAAAGGAATTGCCCAAACTACCTGAAGATGAAAATGGTAGCCAAAGGTATTTTCTTGGTTGAAGTTAATATTTCTATTAACTGTGCATCGTGGGTGTTAGACACCGCAGCAGGTTCTCATATCTGCAATGATTTGCAGGTGATGGGAGCAGTAAGATACCTGAAGCCCGGGGATAGAATCCTGCGTTTTGGAAACGGAGCTAGGATCGCCGCTGAGGCTATTGGGGACGTCGAATTGGTTTTAGGAAATTTTACTTTGGTTTTAAGGGATTGTCTGTACGTACCAACGATAATTAAGAACATCATTTCTATACCAATGCTAGACATTGATGGTTTTAATTTTTCCATTCAAAATGGATATCTTTGCATATTTAAAGGTGGTTTAATGTATGCTCGTGGTACTTTGATGGATGGTCTTTATTCCCTAGAACCTGTTAAATCCGACGTTATGCACATTCAATCTAGGAAAAGAAAATATGATAATCAAACTCCACAACTTTGGCACGCTAGACTTGGACATATTTCCAAGAGTAGGATTCAAAAGTTGGTTTCCTCTAAGGCTCTTGAAATAAAGAACTTGGATGAACTCCCAACTTTCGAATCTTGTCTCAAAGGAAAGATGACCAAATCACCCTTCACAGGGAATCCCGAGCGAACCAAGCAAACATTGGATTTAATCCATACTGACGTTTGTGGACCATTGAGTGTCAATGCGAGAGGAGGATTCTCTTACTTCGTAACATTCACCGACGATTTTAGTCGTTATGGATATGTGTATCTCATGAAACACAAATCCGAAACTTTTGAGAAATTCAAAGAGTTTCGAATGGAAGTTGAGAATCAACTTGGACATAGTATTAAAGCACTTCGTTCTGATAGAGGTGGAGAGTACTTAGGCCAAGAATTCCTTGATTATCTAAAAGAGAATGGAATTCTCGCCCAGCGAACTCCCCCTAGGACGCCCCAACTCAATGGAGTGTCCGAGCGGAGGAACCGAACTTTGTTAGACATGGTTCGTTCCATGATGAGCTTCGCTGACCTTCCCTTTTCGTTTTGGGGCTTGGCCCTATTAACTGCATCGAAGATACTAAACATAGTACCTTCGAAGTCAGTGCCGACAACACCGCACCAAGTATGGTATGGTTAGGCACCCGTGTATTCGTACTTACGAGTATGGGGATCTCCTGCGTATGCAAAGAACAAGAAGGGAGATAAGCTAGATAGTAGATCTAGTTTGTGCAAATTTGTGGGGTATCCAAAGGAATCCATTGGATATCTGTTCTTCGATCCTAAAGAACGTAATACGTTCGTATCTTGGAACGCCCATTTCTTGGAAGAGGATTTCCTCTCCAACCGAAATGGGACAATTGTAGAACTAGATGAAGTCCAGGAATCGGACCCATCCCCACAAACAGTGGGAGCTGAACCAGAATTTACTGAACTTACTAGTACACCTACTCTTCGAAGGTCTGATCGAATTCGTATGGAGCCCGAGCGATTTGGTTTCATTCACGAAAATGAGAGAGTTGATAGTGATCCAAAGACCTATCAAGAAGCGATGTCAGACATAGACTCGGGTGCGTGGCTCGAAGCCATGCAATCCGAAATGGATTCCATGCATTCCAACAAGGTTTGGACCTTGGTCGATCCACCTGAGGGAACTATCCCTGTAGGATGCAAATGGATCTTCAAGCGTAAGCTTGGAATGAATGGAGAGGTTTTAACTCACAAGGCACGCTTAGTGGCGAAGGGGTATTCTCAAAGGCCTGGAATAGACTATGAGGAAACCTTCTCTCCCGTAGCGATGTCCAAATCCATTCGGATATTGCTTGCCATTGCCGCATGGCATGATTATGAGATATGGCAAATGGACGTAAAGACCGCCTTCCTCAATGGAGACATTGACAAGGAGATCTTCATGCAACAACCTGAAGGTTTTGCGTCCAAAGGAAGTGAACACAAATTATGTAAACTTCAAAGGTCGATATATGGCCTCAAACAGGCATCCCGAACCTGGAACATACGATTTGATGAGACAGTCAAGGCATTTGGCTTCATCAAAAATGTATATGAACCTTGTGTGTACAAGAAGAATAGTGGGAGCACAGTACAATTCATTGTTTTGTACGTCGATGACATTTTGTTGATCGGAGACGATATCAAGATGTTAGCACAGACTAAAGCGTGGTTATCCGCGCAGTTCTCTATGAAAGATATGGGAGACGCATCTTACGTATTGAATACGTATCTATAGGGATAGATCGAAGAAGATGATTGGACTCTCCCAGTCTCAGTACATTAACACAATCTTGAAAAGATTCAAGATGGAAGAATCCAAGAGAGGATTGCTTCCAATGAGACATGGTATCTCTCTTTCTAAGTCTATGTGCCCTACAACCGACGAAGAAAAGACGAGAATGTCTCTCATACCTTATGCCTCTGCTATATGGAGCATAATGTATGCGATGTTGTGTACTCGACCAGACAAGCACACGCTCTAAGTGTAACGAGCCGCTATCTGTCAAATCCAGGCGATGAGCACTGGACTGCCGTAAAAGCAATCCTAAAATACCTGTGAAGGACTAAGGATATGTTTTTGGTCTACGGTGGTAGTGGAGAACTGAAACTTGAAGAATTCACTGATTCGAGTTTCCAGTCTGACGTGGATGACTTCAAATCCAACTCTGGATACATATTCCGCATCAATGGTGGAGCAGTTAGTTGGAAGAGCTGTAAACAGTCTACCACTGCTGATTCAACCACAGAAGCAGAATATATTGTAGCATCAGATGCAGCAAAAGAAAGTGTATGGATGACAAACTTCATCCAAGAACTGGATGTTGTTTCTAGCATTGCTGAACCTGTAGTCGTCTTCTGTGACAACAACGGGGCGATAGCTCAAGCGAAGGAGCCGAGATCACACCATCAATCCAAACACGTACAGAGGAAATACCATGTGATCAGGGAGATCATTGGTAGAGGAGACATGCACATGGAGTATGTCAAATCGGAAGACAACGTAGCTGACCCACTAACTAAGCCACTTTCACAAAAGGCGTTCGATAGTCATCTAGAGAAGATGGGTCTTACAACCATAGGTGAATGGCTTTAGGGCAAGTGGGAGATTGATAGGATAGTGCCCTGCAAGCCAGTTCTGTTAGCTTGTAGTAGATCTATCCTGTATGAAACAATCTTTGATTTTATAATAATACGCATGTTTATTTATATATGTATAAGGATAAACAATGGCCAACTTCATCTTTCGCGAATACATTTAAGCGATTGGTTGAAACCCTTAGATTACATTTGACTATGGGACGATTCACTTCAGTACTGAGTGCAATCATGAAACAGTCTCAAAGGTCGTAATCTTAAAAGTGTTCCAAGTCGTAGATTCCAAAATGAGACGGGGTATCGTAGGAATCGAAAAGACTTGTACAAGTATGCATGATTCACATGGAGTGAATTTGTAGCGTTTCATGAGCAAGGCATTTGAGGCCAGTGCATACGAGTAGGTGGTTCAATGGAGGATTGAACGCATCGAACGACCCGAACAGAGAAACCCATTGTGGAAGCGCATGACGCATATCGGTGATGGGATGTTTCTCAAGGAATATAATAGTGTACGATTTAGTCCTTTGACTTGAGGTACTAGGGCGAATTCGGTGCATGAAAGTGCGTACTTAGATCTAGGTATAGGGCACGTAGCTTGGTCATAACATGCCTAGGTTGGGTGCGTATGGACATGTGCGCGAGTGGTTAGTACCGATATGGAATCTATTGACTCAATGTAATGGGTGAGAGAATTTCCTATACGATTCTTAGGTAATATATCCAAGGAATCTGCGGCCGCAGTCGGTGACGGATTTGGAAAGGGGTTTCCAAATTTAGAAGGTCACAAAGGTATATTATCCTGAATTAGAAAGTATAGCTATCGAGACAAATTTAGAGGTGCCGATCAATTCACACACCCTAAGTCTTGATCGGGAATATTAGTCGATAGAAGGACCGTATGTACATGGCAATTATATGAGACGAGGTTCACAAATATCAATTCACCTGAAATTGGGCTTCATGGGCTTGTGGCTAGACATCGACCATGAAGTGTGGGTACTCCTGAATTAATAGAGGATTTAATTCTAGGAGTGGTCACTTAAAGGTTGTTTAATTGACCGGAACAATTTATTGTTCATAAATTAAATCACGAGGGATTCGTGGGCCTGCTGCCAATTGATGGTGAACCCAGAGGGTCACACACAATACAATTGGACGGTGACTGTTATAAAAGGACATGAAAGGAATTAATTGATTTAAAGGTAATTAAATCAATTAAATGAATTAAAAGTATTTAATTCAAGTGGGAGAATAATTAATTGGCTAACTTAATAATTGAGTTGCTAATTAATTATGTAAGAGAAATATTGATTTAATTGGACTGGGCATTTAATTAAAGTAGTTAATTAAATAAAGGATTGCAAGACATGGGCTTCTATTAATTAAAGCCCATAAGGAGTCTTGCAAACCTAGGTCAGAAGGAGTTTATAAATAGAGCACAACTAGAGCTCAAATGGGTAACACCCTAGAAAGAAAAACCCTAGCCTCCTTTTGCCCTAAGTAGCCGCCGCCCCTGCTAGCTAGAAACCCTAGCTACCGCCGCCGCCACCATAAGCCGCCGCCACCTGCTGCCGTGGGCTCCTTGGTGCCGCCGCCGCCATCTCCCTATTCCATTGTGTTAGATCTTGATCTGTCAAGAGATTCAACACAATCCTGCAATAACAAATCTCCTGAATCGAGTTCTGAGCCTAAGATCTTGAGGTTTTGCCAGAATCCAATTGGTGTGGACTATCCCTGGAGGTGAGACACTTGGATCACTCCTGTGAACCAGATCAGATTCAGAAACGAAGCCGGAGGTTTCCACCACCTTGTCTGTAGTGAGGTATATCGCAAAAACCCCCTTTGTTAATTCATTGTGTGCGTTTTTGTTTAAGTTTTTGTATACATAATATGGAGACTTCTTTTATGGGACCATTGGATGACTCGAAAAATTTTAAATTCCGCACTTTGTTGTCTCACAAATCGAGCCATATCCCAACAGTTGGAACGGCGCCTTACTGATCGACTCGTTAAATCGGAAATAAAATCGAAAGTAGATCGTTTCGATCAATACAGAGCTCCAGACTAAGGAAATTTACACACTCTTCGCTCAGGCAAATATAGTGTTCGAACCTACGAGGGTCGTAACTGCCTCATACGCCATATAGAAAACCATTAAATTGGCCTTACAAAACTCCATTGGAGTCCAAGAAATTTGACGTCGTCACTAAGACAATTAATACCATCATGATAGACTGCAAGGCCGTCACTGCCTAATTTTCCAAAGAATTGCTGAAGGAGGTCAGAATAGGTCAGATCTGGCCAAGACTTCTACATTTTCCAATTCCTCGCATATCAAAGAATTGCTGTAGTGAAACACTGGTTGGGGAACATATAGTTCACAGTTAAAATAGAAAAACATAAAGGAAGATACTGGAAGGGATATCATCCTTTAATCTTATGAAAGGAAAGGTACAATTCAACAGAAGGAATAAAAAGCCTCCTTATATAAGATATATGTCACAAAAAGACAAATTTACAAGGCATGGATTGAACATCGACCAAGATGCTAAGCATTCCTTAACTGCTATTCAATCGATTATCGATACGAATGACCTACTATCTACATTCTGAGGAACAAAGAGGTTTTGGGTATAACCCACGAAACTATACTGGATTATTCTCCGTTCTGGGTATTCTTATAAACTGAGGGATTATCGACCAGTATATCATTCAATTGTTAATAAGATGACTGAGCAAGGTTAAGCTACCTTATTCTCCATTCTTGGGATACTACGCAAGGATCAATATCAGATAAGTATGCCAAATCTATGCTGATTATTTCATGACGTTATATTTATATATGACAAACAAATTGTGCATACCAAAGAATATCAACAGGATAAAATTGATCAAGGCACAAATCTGCCTACAAAATATCATAATTTCCAATTTAGTGTTCTCCCAATACAAAAAGTTCTGCCCAAAACAACTACACAAAAAAGTTGGGCACCAAAAAAAAAAAAAAAAAAAAAAAAAAAAAAAAAAAAAAAATGAGACAGTCCAGGGCCTGCCAGGTCGAACAAGATCACTGAGAAGAATCGCCAGCAGGACGACTACCAGAAACAGGCCTCCGAGGAGTCAAGTTGCCAGCAAACGCCATGAACTCCTCTTGACGCTTTAGATAACCAGCGTCATAACCCTCCTCATAAGACCGCTGTTGAGACTCCTCCGCCGAGACAGCAGCCTGAACTAGATCATTTTTCTCTTTCTCAAGAACGACTCTCATGGCCTCTAATTTCTGAAGATCATCTCTAGCAAGCTGCAGTTGCAACGTCAGACCTGCGACTTTGGCTCTCTCTGACTCCAACTGACGTTGATGAGCACCCTTACTATTCCACAGTTCATCATTTTGCACACCCAGATGAAGCGCAAAATATTTGGCCTAGAAAGAAGAAAGATTAAGAAAAACTGCCACACAACAAGGCATTCAAGAAAAAAGCAGAAAAGAATAATCAAAATGTGCTTACCTGCTCACATATCTTCACCAAAGATTGAACAAGGCGAATATTGGAGGTACCCTCCAGTTTCCTCAACTCGCCAGGCAAAATAGTGCTCAGGCCTAAGTCCCAGGACAAAGCATCAGGTTCAACAGAGCCAGGCAGTTCGCTAGTTAAAGAGATACCGTCGGAACGTGGGTTCTCCGACAAAAGAATATCTTTAACCTGTTCAAGGACACAGCGATCGTCTAACAGGCGAGGAGAATCTCTCTCGTTGGGGCTAACAGAGGTCTCCTTGCCCGAAGCAGAAATAATGGTTCGACGACCCTGACCTCGACCCAAACCGACCCTCAGAAGGTCCTCCAGATTCAAAAGAAGTAGTCGTCACAGTAGTATCATGAAACAAAAATTCCGGACAATCTTGCAAAATAGATTGTGTTGTGGAAGGATTGACAAAAAAGCCATCACCAACTTGCCCTTCGCTGGCGATCGGGGCAGTAGAAGTAGACAAAGGAAGGGAATTAACAAAATCCCCTCCATGAAAAACATGCCCGAAGGAAGAAACGCCTGAAGAAACAGGCAAATCAAAGGATTGCTCCACGTTTGATGTATCACCAAAAGCCACCCGACCAGGGGAAGGCCTATTCCCAATTTCAGTAGAAGAAGAAAAATTTGGTTGTACAAAAGACGAACTAATTATGGGAAAAGGTTCAGAAGGAATAACATGAGTGTCAATCACCGACCTAGCTAATGGAGACGAACGAGGAGGCTCCATCGAGGGCCCGTCTCTTCGAGATTTTTTAGATCTGTTATCCCTAACGTTCTCACGCGAAGGATGCTTCGATGTGTTACCGAAAAGATTAGTCATAATCGGAACTTAAGAAGTAAAATCAAAGAATCGAGAAGGCTTATCGACCTGGTAAAAGAAGAGTATTCTGTTGAAGAGTTAAACAAAGCGGTAAATAGCGAGACAAATTTTTACCTTTTTATATTTATACTACACGAAAAGACGCAACAAGCCCAAGGAAAGGGCGCGAAATAGTAAAAATGATCTTGGAATAAACACTGGAATTTGAAAACACGCACGCATAATGATTACGGCGAAGTCAATAACTTGTCTGAATTATTACGGCAAAAATGAAAGGACGTGACTGTCAGAATATGAAACGATCGGCATGCAAAGGAGAAAAAATGTAAAATTACATTTAAGACCTACAATAAATGGTTACAAGTATATCTCCCTAAATCAATCTATCATACAGCCTGATCGCCCTCCAGAATCGCCTGCTCGTTAACGACATCTTCTCCAATTGTCGGCTCGTAAACCTCTTCTTCTTCCTCTGGGTCGATAAAAGTATTATCAAGCTCATCGTTAACATCAGAAGGAGGAATCGGCAATGGTTTTCCGAACTCCTCGACAAGGTGAGCCAAAGGAAAACCTTGATATACGACATCTGGAAGTTCGGAAGGAGAATAAACTTCCCCATAACGGTTCAACCGAATATGTGCCGCCTTAAAATATTCCTTCCGACGATCATCGATCATTTCCAAGGCGACCAACTGATGAACCGCCTTCTTGAAAGTATTCTCCAGAAGAGGACCGACCATCTGATACACCAACGCCGTGTGGACAGGAGAGTTAAGGAATTCGCGAATCACTTTTTCATCAGGGTTCCTACCGTAACGATCCCTGAGCCCACTCAAAGGAATATCCTTCTCATACTCCTCTAATGAAGCTTAAAGATTTGATACTTGAGATTCTAGCTCACTAATTCGAGCAGTACTCTGAAATTGGAATTCCTCTAACTTTTTAGCCATTTGATAGGCTTGCTCTTGAGCACGAGAAGTCTCTAGGACTTTGTTCATGATCTCCTGGTCTCCAGTGCCTGTAACCCTAGTCTCAACGACCGGAATAGTAGAGGACGTTGAAGGGCCTACCTCTGAACCAGAAGATTTATGAAGTAAAGCTTTATACTTCTCTTCTAGGAACTCACACTGCTGTTTCCAGAGTGCATTTTCATAGGCGTATGATGCCAGACAAGTTTTGGTCTGGAAGAACGAAAAGAGAAAAAAGGAAATGTGTTAGCAAATTCAGAAAAATCATTAAAGAAAATTACTTTGTTAGGTATGATCGATAGGAATCACCTTTTCAGCATAAAGAGAGGCTCGCTGAAATTTCTCCAGAGGATCCTTATGGAGAAGCTTATTCAGATCGCGAGTAAAAACCCCGGATAAAAGGACGCGAGTTGCCTTGTCAACTGCATTCTCGCTATCGTCATGAACAAGAGAATCCTTCTCAGAATAACCAGCGGCTCTTTTCCCCTCTAAATGATCCTCGATCATTTCGACCAAGGTATGTTTCGGATGATTGTCGACGATCAGGGAAAGATCATTACCAGAACGACCGTAATAGCTCCTTTTTCTCCCTACTGGATTGTCGTTGGGGTGAGGCATCGACCAACTCCGGCACCCACGTATGCCCAAAGATGTTCTAAGCTGAAGAGGAGGATAACCAGATCCGGTGCCCTGACGAATAGGGGACTCACGAGAGGAATCTGGAGATTCCTCTCTATTCTCCTCGGACTCATGACTCAACTCCAGTTTCCTTTTCTGTGATGCCCTCTGCTCGATAGGGGCGTTCTCGACGGATTTGGAAGATTTAGACAGCACCATTTTTCCCTTCGAAGAATGTCGAGAGTCTTCTACCATACGGGCTGATAGAGAAACAAAACAAAAGTCAGTTTCTTTGTAAAAAAGATATCATCAGGCTATAGTAGATGTTTACCAAGTGATTCAGATGATGAACTGATTGGAAAATTATGAGCGCTTAATCCCGCTTTACGAAGGAAAGCTTCCCCAATCAGGAGAGCACTCAGGTATTTGTTGGCGCGCATAGCAGGGATTTCACCAATAAACTGAGCATCATCTGGAACAAGTTCACCAGTTGGCAAGCGACCTCCGGGAACCCAACTGGAACCATGATCCCATGAGAAGGGCATGGTCGAACCATCCGCCAAATGAATACAAGGTGGGGGACGAACAAAAAAGAAATGAGATTTCCAAGAAGGATTACTAGAAACAGGTGATGAGGGGTAATTCGGATTCCCTGTCTTTCTATCCTCAACGCAGTTCGAATAGCACCGAACCCTGGGACCAAGAGCCGAACCAAAGCCTGAAGATGATTGTTCCGAGCACATAAGAAAACCAGAGATCGAAGGACACTGTTGGGCCGAGCCCAGGCCCAAGCCCTCCAATTTGGCTATAAATACTCCACGCATTTATTACACTGTGGGGGGACTTCCAAGGCGCACTAGTTTTGAGAACGCCGCTCGGGTTTACCAGAGAATATCAGTATAAGCTTTCCCTTATGTATTTCACCCTCTAGCTTGTACGGCATCCAATAATGCTTGAGTAGGACCCTAAATATTTGTACTTGTACTCGATTTACTCGAATATAATTACATTTGGTCTTTATTTTCCTTTTAACATTATTGTCATCGTGTTATTTCCCACCCTTGATCGAACTAACGAAACCACGTAAGATCAATTGGCGCCCACCATGGGGCCTTATTCGAGTATTAGATCGAAATATGCCTACTACGAGGAGAAATATGTATGCCAGCGAAAAGCTTAAAGGATAATGGTCGGATCTATGATTGCACTGTTCATCTATTCATGGATTTGTTTTCCATAAAGGAACCATTTTCTTCGATCATTAATAGCGTGGTAGACTTAGAAAATCTATGCAATCAGAGCTCATCGATGGTCGGAATTTATTTTTCCGATCATCTTATTTATTATCATTTTCAAAAGAAAAAGTTTCCTCGAATCAGCTATCTTTGGTTTCAGTTGTATAATGCGTATACATTACTTATAAGTTACCTATATTTTTGTCGATTCGATTGGGATGATTGGAATATTTGAACAACGGCAACAAATTATGAGTCGGAGCTAAATATCAGCAGTTGTTCGACCAATAAAGGAAGATTAAATGGTGAAATTCGATTAAAGAATGAAAGCTTTATCATTCAAATTCTTCAGATAAATTACAAAGAAAAGCCTCGAATCAATTCCGAGCTCAAAAGATATAGTACAATCACTCCTACACTATTACAAGTTCTGCGAGTAAGTCTATCCTAATACATATTCGGTCATCGTCCCTATTAGACAGCTCCAGATGCAGAACTCAGCAGTGATTCTTCATGATCATCACTAGCCACGTGTCGCACATCCGTCTTCGTACAGGATGAAAGTCGGATCAGAACTCTTCTCCGGGGTTCAGACCGACCTTAGGTCTTCATCTGTAAATAATGATTGAAATCCGCAATCATTATTTACAGGTTAATCCGAACAGATGCAGCAGAGGGTTATCCCAGCAGAGGCGCTCCAAAGGAACTCGAAGAACCTATCTCGTAAGAAAGCCCTCGAGGAAGCTGGTGCCTCAGATTTAAAGAACTCCTCTCGGAGTAACCATCTGCCCGATCGGGTACTGCACCAGAAGACCGGAATTCTAACCCGTCACAGACAAGATATGTCTGGGAAAACAGGTTGCCTGCCGGTATTCTAGGCGCAATTTCTTTTGCCTGTCGATATTCTAAGCGAAAAAGCTTATGCTAAAAAAAAAAAAAAAAAAAAAAAAAAAACTAAGATCGAAAAACAGGGTTCTGAGTCTAATCTCAAACTCCTTTATCTTGGAAAAAGTATGAATCAAATCTAAAACTCGACCCATGATGATCGGATGGAGCATGAGGAAAAAGTGAGAAGTGTTGTATACACGAAGGGACCTTTTTATAGCGGTAAGGGGTTTTAAATCAACGGCCCAGATAACTGGCTACGAGCGGTTGGATGTCCATAATAAATGGAAGGACCGTTACGTTTCCCGAGAATTAGGGCCCTGTTTGGTAACAAGAACACATGGTTCTTTAGGGCATATAGGAGAGTTATGATATTCAAGACATGCTCATAGCATATTTATTGAAGATTAATATTTTGGATTCAAGTTCAATTTATTCAGACATCTTTGCAGACAAATAACGCTGTTCGACTAGGAGTAACTACGATCGATTCAGTCGAACAGAACTCTCAAAACTGAAAATTATGCGACTGTAGAAATTCGACAGGTCCACGGAAATATTATTCTATTACTCGACCAAGCAAGTGCTATTTGATTATTTCTTTGTTGATAATTAAGATTAAAGGGAGTCATGAGAGATCAAATCGAAGAAGAAGTATATTTGTATTATATTAGTTCGAAAAATACAAGATGTGGGAAGTACATATCGAGCATAGCTCAAGCCTCTATGTTACATCAGAACGCTATTATTTTCTACAATCCTATGAAATTTTCGGTCTTTCCTCCTATCGCTTATTCGGAATAGTTTGGCTCCAAGCATGGAATCTCCTTAGGACCCGCAGGCTTTTAACTTTATGATCTTCCGAGGACAAAAGGGCGAGCACATGGCTTATCGAGTGACTATATTCTGGATATCTCGCTCTCTGCTGTGTCTTCCTAAATGCATTGTAGCAACAGGTCCCTAATCGAAGACCTGCGCAACGGCCTGTGGACCCCGTGAATCGGGCATATTGGCTTTCAAGATGGAGATTGAATTTGCCTGACGATATTCTAAGCGAGGTCGGGTGAGAAGACTGTCACTCTTAAAGATTGTTCGAAGTCCGAACTCAAACAGTTGAACTAATCGAATAGTCGCCTTGACCACCATGATCAGATAGGTAAATTCTCGATGCAACGAATGAGATGATTTCAACAATAGGCCTGCCTTTTATAGCCGAAAACAGAAAAGAATCCAACGGCGTATAAATTGCCAAGCGAACGGACAAGATTTGTCAACCGTTGCGATTCCCCGTAAAACGGGAACTATTTTGAAAAAATCAAACTTACCAAAATTGGGAGCCTATAGACAAAGATTTTTCTCGACAAAGGCATGAGGATACTTGGGTTATTCACCACTGATTATTTTTCCATGACTAATCTTTTCTCATGATGGCAGAAGCCTATTTTCTCGCCAAAATATATTTCAATCAAGAGAGACATATTCAATGGAAATTAATTTCATCAATATTCATATTCCTTCATCTCTCCCTGATATTATCAATCTCTATTATTCTATTCGTATTCGTCCCAATCTCCTATTATCTAAGGGTGAAAGCCTCTGCTATGCCCCTTAGATCGAAATTATCAAAAGGGTGAAAGCCTCTGCTAAGACCCTCAAGCTAAAAATGCTCTGAAAACGACTAAGGGTGAAAGCCTCTGCTATGCCCCTTAGATCGAAATTGTTAAAGGGTGAAAGCCTCTGCTAAGACCCTCAAGCTAAAAATGCTCTGAAAACGACTAAGGGTGAAACCCTCTGCTATGCCCCTTAGATCGAAATTATCAAAAGGGTGAAAGCCTCTGCTAAGACCCTCAAGCTAAAAATGCTCTGAAAACGACTAAGGGTGAAAGCCTCTGCTATGCCCCTTAGATCGAAATTGTTAAAGGGTGAAAGCCTCTGCTAAGACCCTCAAGCTAAAAATGCTCTGAAAACGACTAAGGGTGAAAGCCTCTGCTATGCCCCTTAGATCGAAATTGTTAAAGGGTGAAAGCCTCTGCTAAGACCCTCAAGCTAAAAATGCTCTGAAAACGACTAAGGGTGAAAGCCTCTGCTATGCCCCTTAGATCGAAATTATCAAAAGGGTGAAAGCCTCTGCTAAGACCCTCGAGCTAAAAATGCTCTGAAAACGACTAAGGGTGAAAGCCTCTGCTATGCCCCTTAGATCGAAATTGTTAAAGGGTGAAAGCCTCTGCTAAGACCCTCAAGCTAAAAATGCTCTGAAAACGACTAAGGGTGAAAGCCTCTGCTATGCCCCTTAGATCGAAATTGTTAAAGGGTGAAAGCCTCTGCTAAGACCCTCGAGCTAAAAATGCTCTGAAAACGACTAAGGGTGAAAGCCTCTGCTATGCCCCTTAGATCGAAATTGTTAAAGGGTGAAAGCCTCTTCTATGACCCAAAGGCAAAAAAATGCTCTGATATGACTAAGGGTGAAAGCCATTGTTACGCCCCTTAGATCGAAATTATTATCTTCGATCAACTTAAATCAACCAGCATTCTACTCTCCGTAAATTATTCATTCGTCTAAGGCTAATAGCCATCATCTTGACGCTTAAATCAAAATTATTATTTACGATCGACCAAGACCCTGTTTCGATTATTACTTCACGAATATTTGTCCGGTTGGGGAATTGGGCCTCTCAGATTAAGATCGTCACTCAAAGGTCACTTTGGACTCTTATATTCGATTTCTTAATTTGGTGGGGAAATAAAAACCCCATACAGGTTATACTCAAAATCGAGGAATGTCGGATGTCATCTATCATCTAAATATTTATCAAATATGGTAAAGAATAGCGCTTGATCATATCTTTAAGACAGAAGAATCAATGCTCGACGACGGTATACGAAAGCAATTCTACAGGACAATAAGGAGGGATGATAACAGAAATAAATATCTTATTCATGACATTCAAAACAGTTACAAAAGAGTTCAAAATTACAATGATAAGTCAAGCAAAGACTTTACATTTAATGTAACCCTATTACAAATTAATCCTACCCTAGATTCTCTCCGTGATCGAAAGAGTAAGACGGGGCTAGAACAACACTTCTAACCTTCATCCACCACTTCCTCAGTACTTGCTCCACACCGGCCCAAATCGCGAAATAGCGGAGCAACGCCTAGAGGAATTATTCCACGCAATCTCGAAAGCAACATTCTTCAAGGAATATCTTGAAGATGTAGAGATCGAGTGCAGGAAAACTCCTCCAGCAGTTGACCCACTATCCGACTGGGTGGATTGACAGGATACAGGAGTTCGAACCAGTCTCGAATGGTTGGCATCAGAGAGAGCTGGTCGCCTGCCGGTACCCCAGTCGCAATTACTTTCGCCTGCCGATACCCTAATCGAAATAAGTTGCCATCAAAAGATAGCAAAATTTATGAAGGAAGATAGTTCGAAGGAGAACCTCGAACAGTTCAGTAGGAGATAATAAACGAAGCATTAGGGCCAGAGAGAGTAAAATCTCAATCATAGAGCCGATCAGAAGTCTCACTGGAACATTAAATTTAAAGGTAACAACGGAACTATATATAGTGGAAGAAAAAAACAATCGACGACTCAGATTCGATGATACAAACGGCTGAGATATAAGCAATAAATGCGCCGACCGTTACGATTCCCGAGAATACAGAAACTATTTCGGGAAAAAAGGGAAGAAAATGTCAAAGATGTTCTACTCGAGTCCATTCCTATCCGAATTCATCGTAGATTCAGCTCCAATCATCGAAAAAAATAATAAAGAAATCTAAATGCTTAATGTAGAGAAAGCTTTGTC
The DNA here is from genome assembly GCA_038501285.1 of Penstemon eatonii. NCBI lineage: Eukaryota > Viridiplantae > Streptophyta > Magnoliopsida > Lamiales > Plantaginaceae > Penstemon > Penstemon eatonii. Next base: position 35,483,429 of record CM076711.1, on the reverse strand, counting down.
AGTAATCGGCCTAAGGGTAAATAAAGCCGTCGTAAAGGTCGATAAAAAGTATTTTCCGAGCTTAATAGATAAGGCAATTGCAAAATACAAAGACATCAAACCCTATTACATCTTCATGACTGGCCGATCCTATGAAATTTTCGGCGGACGATAATGTCCTTACTCGACCAAGAAACGCCCATCAAGCCAGCGAATTTTCGACTATGGCCGTACCTCTTCGAAAAGGAGAAGGGCAATACATCTCTTTCCCGGGAAAGACATGAACATTCAATGAAGGACGTCAATCTCCGAGTCACTACCCGAAACGTTTTCAAAAGAAAACCTAGCAAGTTACATCATACCCTCAAAAAACTTGACGCCAGAATCTCCCTAAACCACTAAAAGACCATGGGCCATCGGGGTCGTGGATGGTCAGCAATAAGGCTTATCGGCCTTCAAGATTGAAATAGCGTTCGCCTGCAGATACCCTAGTCGAGATAGAAATATAAATTTTACTATGAGGCGCAATATAACTCCCAACCCGGATTTCGAAACGTTGAATCATGCAACAAGGTCTTCTAATCAGCATGATCTAAGGAATCTATTTTCGAAAAATGTTAAAGGAATACAAAACGAAGAGCCCCATTTATAGATACTATTTTCAAAAATCCAACGGCTATCAGAAAACAAAAGAAACGGTCGAGATCAAAAGGTTGTCGCGACTCCCGAGATATTCGCCGGGGAGAGAAAGTGATATTACTTTTGGAAAATAAACGGAATTACTACGCCAAAGGTCGAAAAATGAGAAGGCAAACTAAAGCATGATCAAAGAAAGAACACATAAGGAGAACATACGATTCGAAAAGAAAAGTAAAGTATTACAGGCCATAGTATTACAAGCCATAGGAAATAAAATATCTGAAAATTATTCATGATTGCACAAGTAAAAACAGTATGGACATATTACAAGCCCGAGTAAATTAGAGACGACATCTAAACGAGCTTATTATCAGAAAGAATCTTTCGAAGCTCAGCGTTACGAGCCTCATATCCTGCTTCGAATCCACGATCATAAGCCTCCTTCTCTTGACGTATGAAATCTTGCTTCTCCTGCTCGTGAAGGTTCTTCAGTTTTTCAATTTTCTCGTTCAGCTGTTTATGGATCTCCTCTCCACGCTCGTTAGCAGTCTTTTCCCTCTCTAAAGCAAGCTTCTCTGCGAGGACACGCTCGAACTCAACTTTCTTCTCCTCCAGCTCGAGAGAAATGGCAGTACGTTGATTGGTCTCCCGCTCAGCAAATGTTTTAAGCTCAATAAAGTCTTGACCGGCCTGTTAAAAGGATCAACAGCGCTAAAAAAAAAAAAAAAAAAAAAAAAAAAGAGAGGAAGAATAAATAAATGCACACCTGAAAAAGGAAGTGCTGCCCAGACTCAAACAACTCTTCTATATTCCTCTCCTTGGATGCGTTTCTCTCCTTGGGAATATCAGTCTCCGAAGAAGTAAAGTTAGCTTGCAGCAAGTTACCCATGGGATCAACCTTAGAAGGAGATCCATCCTTCGACTCCTCGTGCAGGGAAGAAGCAACTTTTGGAGGAGAAAAATCCACAAAAGGTCGGAAAGGATTATCAATTCCTGAAGCTTCAGCAGAGGCCCCTCCGCCAAGATCTAACTTAGATTTTTTGCTAAGATTCCCTGCGGGAGGAACGGTCGAAGTATCGGGAGATGATTTACCACCAATAGGAAGATTTTGTAAAGCCTCAATGGGAGTGGTCCCGTCAGAATAAGGCCTTTTGTTCGAAGAAGGGACAGAAGTATTTTCTTTCACGGGATCTTTGTTTGAAGGATCGACAACTTTCGGGGAAGAACCCCCGAGCGTAGCCTCGAGCTCCTTGTCAGAAATCGACTTGCTAGAGCCGCCCTTGTTTTGTTTTGAAGAGAGTTTTTTCTCTTTCTTGTTGTCTTCCCCATTAGGAGCTCTTGGGGAAGACACAGAGGTCTTGGAAGAAGATTTGGAGGTTTTGGCCTCCTTGGCAACTTTTTGCCCCTTACTCGGATTCTTATTTTTCGAACCGCCAAATAACAATCTGGGGTCGATGGCCTTCCCTAATACGTTTTCCATGATAAGCGGATTTGGGACCTACGGTTCGGATTATCACTCTTAAATGGATTCGAAGAAGGCAGAAGATATGGCAAAAAGCTCCGATCTATATAAGCAAGGTGTCGTATGAATAATGAAAAGAAACCCTAATATTTATAGACACTACGCCCTATGATTACGATAATGGATCGACGCAACCTTTAAAGAGAAATCCCGTATGGAAAGGGCAAATATCCGAGCATAAAGTTATCGAACCTTGAAAATTAAAATAGTAACTGGATATTAGTAAGGTCGGAATTTACAAGTTACAGCAGTCAGATCAGAAAGGAAACAAATCCGTTTACAAAAATGAGTTACATGAGTATACACGATCAGTTCCTAACTACAAAAATACGAATCGCCCCTCCCAGCACGATCGGCTCCGACAACTCGCTAAATAGGAAGTCAGGTGGAACTATTGCTCGGTTTGATCAAAAGTTCGATCGCCTTCTTTATCCGATACATCGCCTATGCTGACATCTTCGCCTTTTTCCTCCGACACGGGAGGATAGTCGGTGAAACGCTCGAGCACATCAGGGTTAGGCATCGGAATGCCATACTCCTCGACTAAGGGGGCAAAGCGATGATTTTTCCAATTAGTATCCATCCTGGGTAGAGAGGAAGCTTTGTAATCCTTCCCTTCAGCGTTCTTAAAAGGGTTCATGTGCTTAAAGTACTCATCCATATCATCCGGAATCTTCTTGGCCGCGACCAATTGTTGAACCCCTTTATAAAAGATCGTCTGAAGGATTTCTCCCATTTTCCTTTGAACTAAGGGGTCCAAGACAGGGGATTCCAGGAACTCTCGTATGGCAGGGATCTCGGCTTCTTCCCGACCTTGGGCATACGCACGCTCGGAATATTGCTTCGCTAACTCGAGTTCAATCTTTATTTTCTTTAGCTCTTCCTCGAGGGCACTTCTCTCCTTAACGGATGCTAGCAAATCTTCTTCTATGGAGGAGGAGCTTTTTGTAGTCACTTCCTTAAGCTCCTTCTTTACTTGGGATAATTCTCGCTGAGTTTTGGCCAGTTGAGATCGAAGAACTTGGTTATCAGAAAAAATCTGCGCATATGCATCATGAGCGTCCTGCGACTCCTGCTCCAACAGCGCCAAACGATAGGATTGGAGGACGAACAAATCTCCGATCTACGAGACATTTCTCAGATAATCAGCAAAGTTTAGAGGCATAAAAGGAGACAAATTAAGAGAGATTTTCACCTCATGATACGTTCGCGAGAAATCGCTCAAAACCTCGAAATCACCTTTGACAGAATGGAATAGTATATCCCTCTTGAATCGACCAGCCATGAAGACTCTAGCAGCTTTGTCGAATTCGTTCTCCCCGTTCGCGTCCAAGTCGGTCATAATGGTGCCATCCTCGGGGTATCCTGCAGCTCGGCTACTTCGAAAATGCTCGTCCATAAAATCCGCCACATCTGGCTCCGATCTACCTTCTCGACAAGGGACTGAGTCAGATTTCACACCAAAAGGTTTTACCTCCTCGAGGGCCCTGGGTGTTCGGCATTCCTTTTCTGACCCAAAAACTTCTCGTACTCCAGAATACCCTGAATCCGGTTCCAGGAATGTCGACTGTATCCGACAGAAGAAAGAGCGGAAGTATCAGGGGAGAACAAAGTTCGAAGAGGTCCGGCCGAAGCAGAATTCAGTGAACTCATAGTACCAACCCCTCTCAATTCGGGAATCATGGACGGTATGACAATTGAACTTCCGCCTAAATTGTTCGTATCCGCTTTTCTTTCGGAGGCATAAGGCAACGGATCTGCATAAGGAAACCTCTCAACAACCCGACCTGCACAGATGATACGGATTGGGCACGAGTCTAAACAAGAAAAATTGATCAATAAAATCTAAAAGCAAGCAGGAGATGAAAGGCATACCCAAAGAAAGAGGAACAGTGCTCGAAGCACTGGAGGTTGGCAGGACATCGGCTCGCATGAGGGGCCCTTCGGAGGACTGGCTAGGGTATCTGATCGCCGGAGCTAGGTAATTACAGTGGCTCAACCCAGCTAATCGCAAAACGCCTTCTTGAATCAAGTATCTAGTTTGGTAAGGATTAGACTGCAATTGCCCCAGGAGTTCATCAGAAAGACGATGGCTAAGTTTTTCTTTAATACTGCGAGAACCGTATGTCCAAGTATTTGCGCCATCCCATCGATAAGATCTTGTTTTCGAACTACCCTCTGAGATAGGAACGTCAGGGCCCTTCACGAAAAAGAATCTCCTCTTCCAACCTAAAGTCTTCTCTGTTGTTATCTTTGTAAGAAAAGGCCGTTTAGACCACGGACGGACGGACACAAAGCCCATGTTCGAACCCTTGCAGAGATCCATTCGGAATATCTGCCAAAAATTGCTAAAGGAAGCTTCTTCTCCTTTTGCCTCCATAAGAGTGCAAAACGCTAGTATATATGCAACGGAGTGCGGGAGAAGCTGAGCCGGGGAAAGCGAAAAGAAATTCAGGACATTTCTGATAAGAGGAACGAACGGGATACGCAAGCCACAGAAAAATTGTCCCTCGTAAAAGGCTTGACATCCAGCAGGGGGCTCAGTAGCACGTTCGGTGTAAGAAGGAACGACAATCGAAAAACCTTTGGGAAGAAATTTCCCAAAATCCGCCTCGAGGTGAGCACGATCCTTTTTCGAAAAACAACAGGAAGTTTCACTAGCAGGAAGCTCTGACTTACCCGAGATTACGGCTTTTGGGGCTTGCCTATGTTTAAAGATCCTGACAAAAGCACCTTCGCCGATACTACGTTTGTCGACCTCATTCTCTTCAATATCCTCGCTAGGATCGTCGTCTTCGCCGTCTTGATGAAATTCCCCATCTTCGAAGTCATCTACAAGCTTAAACAAGGGATCGGACTCTTGATTATCTTCAACCTTATTCTTGCCCTTTGAACTTCTAGAACTTGACATTATGAATTCGGAAATGAACGTACTAAAGTAACTATCTTTTCGATCCAAACACTTCGAGCTCAAGAGAAAATATATCATGGAAGTAATTTTTCAACGGGTCAACATATATATACGGGGTTAAAAAGGTAAAATTGCAAAGAGGTCCCCGAGTAACCGCGACGATTGAACTTACCAAGAGTAAAAACTTCGGGTTATCCCTCTCAAGATAGCCTTTTTGATCCTTCAATTTCTAGAATTTCAGAATTTGTCTTTGCGATTCATCCCTAAGGATCTCGGAGGCCCTGCTTATTATAACCGGAAATTCGGTAAAGCATCCATCTAGGGATCGAACAACGCATCTTGGAACCAAAAAGGATATTATTACTTCAACATCCTCTGACAAGGGTAACTTCAGAACACGCCGATGCATGTTTTCTTGTATATGCACTCTTTTTCCCTAGCTCGGTTTTTATCCCAATGGGTTTTTCCGAGTTAGGTTTTTAACGAGGCATATCCTAAAGACATTCTGAACGGCTCGTCTCATCATATGGGACGTATCTTATACTTCTTCGAGCGCAAGCTCCTCTCTACGCTCGAGAAGTGGGGGAGTATTGATGAGGGGTAATTCGGATTCCCTGTCTTTCTATCCTCAACGCAGTTCGAATAGCACCGAACCCTGGGACCAAGAGCCGAACCAAAGCCTGAAGATGATTGTTCCGAGCACATAAGAAAACCAGAGATCGAAGGACACTGTTGGGCCGAGCCCAGGCCCAAGCCCTCCAATTTGGCTATAAATACTCCACGCATTTATTACACTGGGGGGGGGGGGGGGACTTCCAAGGCGCACTAGTTTTGAGAACGCCGCTCGGGTTTACCAGAGAATATCAGTATAAGCTTTCCCTTATGTATTTCACCCTCTAGCTTGTACGGCATCCAATAATGCTTGAGTAGGACCCTAAATATTTGTACTTGTACTCGATTTACTCGAATATAATTACATTTGGTCTTTATTTTCCTTTTAACATTATTGTCATCGTGTTATTTCCCACCCTTGATCGAACTAACGAAACCACGTAAGATCAACAGGGGTATCGAAGATTGCTCGACTAGGCCTTTGACTAGCGAAGAAATACCCACGATTGGAAGAACTGGAAATGTTGAACCAAAAAAGTTGTGTAAAATTACGAAAAGAAGGTTTAAACCCCTTTGCGATCATCAAGACAGAAAAATAAACCACAAAGGCCACCGAATTTGGAACTAATTGTGTCAAGGACACACTGAATATTTTCAGAATATCAAGGAAAAGGGGAGACAACGGAAGACGCAGACCGCTGTTAAAGTGAGCCGTGTAAAAGGCTCGGCATCCTTCCGGTGGAGATGTAACCCTATCAGAAGGGGAAGGAAGGATTATCTCAGAACCCTCCGGGAAATATTTGGCGTGATTATTCACAACCTCTGGAAAAGTGTCTACCGTATAGGCACAAGCTAGGTCCTCAATTGGTTCAGAAATCTGAGGAGCAGTACCTTTGCCCTTTTTGGCTCGAGCAGCGACGGCTGAATCGGAAAGGATTTGTACCTTAAAGGTATCTTCAACAGGAACGACAAATTCAGGGACTGCGGTTTGTTCGCCCAAAAAGTTAGAATGCAACTCCTCCTCATTGTTAGGAGCGACATTCTCCCTAGAAGAAGAAGAAAATTTTCTTAAAAACGCCATATTTCCTGATTCTCGGAAGATGTAGGTCGATAAAGGGAAAACTTTATATGATGAACGACTAAGCAAGAAAATGACTACAAACTATAAGCAAGCATAAAGGAAAAATGACGAACTCAAAAGTCACCTATTTATACTAAGATGAGAAAAGACGTTTCGAACTCGTCGCAACTAATCATATTCCCGCCAAAAACGGAAGGAAATTAAAAGCCTCAATAATGGACGCGTGGCGGTTCGCAATTGGAAAGAGAAAACGACTATCTATGATGCGTTGCACTCTTTTCCTTACTTAAGAGTTTTTCCCACAGGGTTTTTTCTTAAGAAAGGTTTTTAACGAGGCACCATTCATAGGAGAGAAACAGTCGTATAAAATTATCTACTTCTACGAGCTTCTAGTATCTATACGCTCGAAGAAGTGAGGGAGTACTGATGAGGGCTATTTCGCACCCTACGTAATGTGCGGATCGACTAAAGAACATAAGATCAGATCGACCAAATAAGACAGTTCGGGATCATCTTATCGACCCAGCCGAACACAGCTCTCTTCGACCAAGAAGACTATACTCCGGACCCAAGAAGGATATTTGGGCCGAGTCCTATTAGGATTATTTTTCCTTGTAACGCTAGGTTTAGTATGATATAAATACCTAGTCAATCATTGTATTAAACAACTCTGAATCAGAAGGCAAATACGCCATAGAATTCTGCATAAACAGCTCAAGTCACCATTATTCAATAAAGAAAGAACTTTCTCCTCAAACTTGTGTTATTTTTCCTGTTGGTTTCGATATTTACTTGTTGTTCTAACTAAATTACTTTTCCTTGAGTTTTGATCCATCCTGAATAAAGTAACAGAGCCCTATAATATATATATATTGACAACCCCCAATTCCACAATTTTACTGATATCTATAACCCGACGAAAATCGGTTAAATCAGGCTGATTGTACGTACCGACTATTATTAAAAACATTATTTTTATACCTATGTTAGACAATGATGGTTTTAATTTTTCCATTGAGAATGGATCTTTTTGCATATTTAACGGTTGTTTAACTTATGCTCGTGGTACTTTGAAAGATGGTCTGTATTCCCTAGAACCTATAAATTTCAACGTCATTAACTCCTGACTTGCGAATCTTATCTCGAAGGAAAGATGACCAAATCACCCTTCACAGGGAATCCCGAGCGAACCAAACAGACACTGGATTTAATCCATTCTGATGTTTTTGGACCACTGAGTGTCAATGCGAGAGGAAGATTCTTCTACTTCGTAACATTCACTGACGATTTTTGTCGTTATGGATATGTGTATCTTATGAAACACAAATCTGAAACTCTTGAGAAATTCAAAGAGTTTCGAATGGAAGTATAGAACTAACTTGGGCATAGTATTAAAGCACTTCGATCTGACAGAGGTGGTGAGTACATAAGCCAAGAATTCCTCGATTATCTAAAAGAGAATGGAATTCTCGCGCAGCGAACTTCCCCTATGACGCCCCAACTCAATGGAGTGTCTGAGAGGAGGAACCGAACTTTGTTAGACATGGTTCGTTCCATGATGAGCTTCGCTGACCTTCCCTTTTCGTTTTGGGGCTTAGCCCTATTAACTGCCTCGAAGATACTAAATATAGTACCTTCAAAGTCAGTGCCAACAACGCCGTACCAAGTATGGTATGGTAAAGCACCCGTGTATTCGTACCTACGAGTATGGGGATCTCCTGCATATGTAAAGAACAAGAAGGGAGATAAGCTTGATAGTAGATCTAGTTTGTGCAAATTTTTTGGGTATCCAAAGGAATCCATTGGATACCTGTTCTTCGATCCTAAAGAATGTAATACATTCGTATATAGGAACGCCCACTTCTTGGAGGAGGATTTCCTCACCAACCGAAATGGGACAATCATGGAACTTGATGAAGTACAAGAATCGGACCCATCCCCCACAAACAGTGGGAGCTGAACCTGAATTCACTGAACCTACTAGTACACCAACTCTTCGAAGGTCCGATCGAATTCGTAAGGAGCCAGAGCGATTTGGTTTCATACACGAAGACGAGAGATTGGAAAGTGATCCAAGGACATATCATGAAGCGATGTTAGACATAGATTCGGGTGCGTGGCTCGAAGCCATGCAATCCGAAATGGATTCCATGCATTCCAACAAGGTTTGGACCTTGGTCGATCCACCTTAGGGAACTATCCTTGTAGGATGCAAATGGATCTTCAAGCGCAAGCTTGGAATGAATGGAGAGGTAATAACTCATAAAGCTCGCTTAGTGGCGAAAGGGTATTCTCAAAGGCCTGGAATAGACTATGAGGAAACCTTCTCTCCCGTAGCAATGTCGAAATCCATTCGGATATTGCTTGCCATAGCCGCGTGGCATGACTACGAAATATGGAAAATGGACGTAAAGACCGCTTTTCTCAATGGAGACATTGACAAGGAGATCTTTATGCAACAACCCGAAGGTTTTACGTCCAAAGAATGTGAGCACAAAGTGTGTAAGCTTCAAAGTCAATCTATGGCCTCAAACAGGCATCCCGAACCTGGAACATACGATTTGATGAGACAGTCAAAGCATTTGGCTTCATCAGAAACGTATATGAACCTTGTGTGTACAAGAAGAATAGTGAGAGTTCGGTATAATTCATAGCGTCATACGTCGATGACATTTTGTTAATCGGAGACGATATCAAGATGTCAGCGCACACTAAAGCGTGGCTATCCGCACAGTTCTCCATGAAAGATATTGGAGACGCATCTTATATGAAGTGTTTTTGAACTGACTACGAAGTGACTATTTGAACTGACTATTGTATATTTACTCCCCTATATTTGTATTTGTTTTTTGTTTGTGAAATTGACCAGTAGGATTTTCATTCAGTATGTGAACTCAGATATCTGTCATTCCTCTTGTTATTGACTATGATATCAAACATCTTGCATTTCCATCCAAAGTTGTCATACATTTTGATATGAAAAACATAAATTGTATGATGCTTTGAAGTAAAATTAAAGTTTGAGTTACAATTTGTATTGAATTGTTGGATTAATTGTGTGGATTGAATTGTTGGAATGTTTGTGGTAGTGAATTGTTAGATTAATTGCGATAAAACAATTTATTAATGAAAAAAAAATCATTAAAAAAATAAAAAATAATAATTTTTTTTAAAAAAATTGAAATTAATCATTCCGTCGCTAAACATACTACCAGCGACGGAATGAAAATCCGTCGCTGAACATACTAACAACGACGGAATGTTTTTGGTCTACGGTGGTAGTGGGGAACTGAAACTTGAAGGATTCACTGATTCGAGTTTCCAGTCTGACGTGGATGACTTCAAATCCAACTCTGGATATATATTCCGCCTCGATGGTGGAGCGGTCAGTAGGAAGAGCTGTAAAAAGTCTACCACTGCCGACTCAACAACAGAAGCAGAATATATTGCAGCATTAGATGCAGCAAAGGAAAGTGTATGGATGAAAAATTTCATCCAGGAACTGGATGTTGTTCCTAGCATTGCTGAACCTGTAGTGGTCTTCTGTGACAACAACGGTGCAATAGCTCAAGCAAAGGAGCCGAGATAACACCATCAATCCAAACACGTACAGAGGAAATACCATGTGATCAGAGATATCATTGGAAGAGGAGACATACGTATGGAACATGTCAACTCAGAAGACAACATAGCGGACCCACTAACTAAGCACCTTTCACAAAAGGCGTTCGAGGGACATCTAGAAAAGATGGGCCTCAGAAACAACTGTGAATGTCTTTAGGGCAAGTGGGAGATTGATAGGATAGTGCCCAGCAAGCCAATTTATTTAGCTTGTAATAGGTCTATTATGTAAATAACAATCTTTGATTTTATAATTAATACGCACGTTTATTTATAAGCATATAAGGATAAACAATGGTCAACTTCATCTCTCGCGAATACATTTAAGCGATTGGATGAAATCCTGAGATTACATCTGACTATGGGACGATTCACTTCAGTACTGAGTGCAATCACGAAACAATCTCTAAGGTCGTAATCTTAAAACACGATCCAAGTCATAGATTCCAAAACGATACGGGGTATCGTATGAATCGCCAAGACTTGTACAAGTATGCATGATTCACATGGAGTGAATTTGTAGCATTTCATGAGCAAGGCATTTGAGGCCAGGGCATATGAGTAGGTGGTTCGATAGAGGATCGAACGACCCGAACAGAGAAACCCATTGTGGAAGCGCATGACGCATATCAGTGATGGGATGTTTCTCAAGGCTTATAATAGTGTACGATTTAGTCCTTTGACTTGAGGTGCTAGGGCGAATTCGGTGCATGAGTGTGCGTACTTAGATCTAGGTATAGACCACATAGCCTTATCATAAAATGCCTAGGTTGGGTGCGTATAGTTATGTACGCGAGTGGTTAGTACCAATATGGAATCTACCGACTCATCGTAATGGATGAGAGAATTTCCTATACGATTCTTAGATAATAAATTCGAGGAATCTACGCCCGTAGTCGGTGATGGATTTGGAAAGAGGTTTCCAAATTTAGCAGTCGCACTGGAATATTATCCCGAATTAGAAAGTTGATCTTACGTTGTTTCGTTGGTTCGATCAAGGGTGGGATATAACACGATGACAATAATGTTAAAAGGAAAATAAAGACCAAATGTAATTGTATTTGAGTAAATTGAGTACAAGCACAAACATTTAGGGTCCTACTCGAGTATTATTGGATGCCGTACAAGCTAGAGGGTGAAATACATATGAGAAAGCCTATACTGATATTCTCCGGTAAACCCGAGCAGCGTTCTCAAAGCTTGTGCGCCTTGGAAGTTGTTCTCCAGTGTAATAAATGCATGGAGTATTTATAGCCAAATTGGAGGGCTTGGGCCTGGGCTCGGCCCAACAGTGTCCTTCGATCTCTGGTTTTCTTATGTGCTTGGAACAATCATCTTCAGGCTTTGGTTCGACTCTTGGTCCCTGGGGACAGGGTTCGGTGCTATTCGAACTGCGTTGAGGCTAGAAAGACAGGGAATCCGAATTACCCCTCATCAATACTCCCCCACTTCTCGAGCGTAGAGAGGAGCTTGCGCTCGAAGAAGTATAAGATACGTCCCATATGATGAGACGAGCCGTTCAGAATGTCTTTAGGATATGCCTCGTTAAAAACCTAACTCGGAAAAACCCATTGGGATAAAAAACCGAGCTAGGGAAAAAGAGTGCATATACAAGAAAACATGCAACGGCGTGTTCTGAAGTTACCCTTGCCAGAGGATGTTGAAGTAATAATATCCTTTTTGGTTCCAAGATGCGTTGTTCGATCCCTAGATGGATGCTTTCCCGAATTTCCAGTTATAATAAGCAGGGCCCCCGAGATCCTTAGGGATAAATCGCAAAGACAAATTCCGCAATTCTAGAAAATGAAGAATCAAAAAGGCTATTTTGAGAGGGGTAACCCAAAGTTTTTACTCTTGGTAAGTTCAACCGTCGCGGTTACTCGGGGACCTCTTTGCAATTTTACCTTTTTAACCCCGTATATATATGTTGACCCGTTGAAAAATTACTTCCATGTTATATTTTCTCTTGAGCTCGAAGTGTTTGGATCGAAAAGGTAGTTACTTTAGTACATTCATTTCCGAATTCATAATGTCAAGTTCTAGAAGTTCAAAGGGCAAGAATAAGGTTGAAGATAATCAAGAGTCCGATCCCTTGTTTAAGCTTGTAGATGACTTCGAAGATGGGGAATTTCATCAAGATGGCGAAGACGACGATCCGAGCGAGGATCTTGAAGAGAATGAGGTCGACAAACGTAGTATCGGCGAAGGTGCTTTTGTCAGGATCTTTAAACATACGCAAGCCCCAAAAGCCGTAATCTCGGGTAAGTCAGAGCTTCCCGCTAGTGAAACTTCCTGTTATTTTTCGAAAAAGGATCGAGCTCACCTCGAGGCGGATTTTGGGAAATTTCTTCCCAAAAGTTTTTCGATTGTCGTTCCTTCTTACACCGAACGTGCTACTGAGCCCCCTGCTGGATGTCAAGCCTTTTACGAGGGACAATTTTTCTGTGGCTTGCGTATCCCGTTCGTTCCTCTTATCAGAAATGTCCTGAATTTCTTTTCGCTTTCCCCGGCTCAGCTTCTCCCGCACTCCGTTGCATATATACTAGCGTTTTGCACTTTTATGGAGGCAAAAGGAGAAGAAGCTTCCTTTAGCAACTTTTGGCAGATATTCCGAATGGATCCCTGCAAGGGTTCGAACATGGGCTTCGTGTCCGTCCGTCCGCGGTCTAAACGGCCTTTTCTTACAAAAATAACAACAGAGAAGACTTTAGGTTGGAAGAGGAGATTCTTTTTCGTGAAGGGCCCTGACGTTCCTATCTCAGAGGGTAGTTCGAAAACAAGACCTTATCGATGGGATGGCGCAAATACTTGGACATACGGTTCTCGCAGAATTAAAGAAAAACTTAGCCATCGTCTTTCTGATGAACTCCTGGGGCGATTGCAGTCTAACCCTTACCAAACTAGATACTTGATTCAAGAAGGCGTTTTGCGATTGGCTGGGTTGAGCCACTGTAATTACCTAGCTCCGGCGATCAGATACCCTAGCCAGTCCTCCGAAGGGCCCCTCATGCGAGCCGATGTCCTGCCAACCTCCAATGCTTCGAGCACTGTTCCTCTTTCTTTGGGTATGCCTCTCATCTCCTGCTTGCATTTAGATTTTACTGATCAATTTTTCTTGTTTAGACTCGTGCCCAATCCGTATCATCTGTGCAGGTCGAGTTGTTGAGAGGTTTCAAATGTTCGCTGCCGGCCCGGTTGAAGATAAGCGATTTTATTTCGATCCGTTGCCTTATGCCTCCGAAAGAAAAGCGGATACGAACAATTTAGGCGAAAGTTCAATTGTCATACCGTCCATGATTCCCGAATTGAGAGGGGTTGGTACTATGAGTTCACCGAATTCTGCTTCGGCCGGACCTCTTCGAACCTTGTTCTCCCCTGATACTTCCGCTCTTTCTTCTGTCGGATACAGTCGACATTCCTGGAACCGGATTCAGGGTATTCAGGAGTACGAGAAGTTTTTGGGTCAGAAAAGGAATGCCGAACACCCAGGGCCCTCGAGGAGGGTAAAACCTTTTGGCGTGAAATCTGACTCAGTCCCTTGTCGAGAAGGTAGATCGGAGCCAGATGTGGCGGATTTTATGGACGAGCATTTTCGAAGTAGCCGAGCTGCAGGATACCCCGAGGATGGCACCATTATGACCGACTTGGACGCGAACGGGGAGAACGAATTCGACAAAGCTGCTAGAGTCTTCATGGCTGGTCGATTTAAGAGGGATATACTACTCCATTCTGTCAAAGGTGATTTCGAGGTTTTGAGCGATTTCTCGCGAACGTATCATGAGGTGAAAATCTCTCTTAATTTGTCTCCTTCTATGCCTCTAAACTTTGCTGATTATCTGAGAAATGTCTCGTAGATCGGAGATTTGTTCGCCCTCCAATCCTATCGTTTGGCGCTGTTGGAGCAGGAGTCGCAGGACGCTCATGATGCATATGCGCAGATTTTTTCTGACAACCAAGTTCTTCGATCTCAACTGGTCAAAACTCAGCGAAAATTATCCCAAGTAAAGAAGGAGCTTAAGGAAGTGACTACAAAAAGCTCCTCCTCCGTAGAAGAAGATTTGCTAGCATCCGTTAAGGAGAGAAGTGCCCTCGAGGAAGAGCTAAAGAAAATAAAGATTGAACTCGAGTTAGCGAAACAATATTCCGAGCGTGCGTATGCCCAAGGTCGGGAAGAAGCCGAGATTCCTGCCATACGAGAATTCTTGGAATCCCCTGTCTTGGATCATTTAGTTCAAAGGAAAATGGGAGAAATTCTCCAGACGATATTTTATAAAGGGGTTCAACAATTGGTCGCTGCCAAGAAGATTCCGGATGATATGAACGAGTACTTTAAGCACATGAACCCTTTCAAGAACGCTGAAGGGAAGGATTACAAAGCTTCCTCTCTACCCAAGATAGATACCAATTGGCAAGATCACCGCTTTGCCCCCTTAGTCGAGGAGTATGGCATTCCAATGCTTAACCCTGATGTGCTCGAGCGTTTCACCGACTATCCACCCGTGTCGGAGGAAAAAGGCGAAGATGTCAACATAGGCGATGTATCGGATAAAGAAGGCGATCGAACTTTTGACCAAACCGAGTAATAGCTCCACCTGACTTTCTATTTAGCGAGTTACTGGAGCCGATCGCGCCGGGAGGGGCGATTCATAGTTTTGTAGTTAGGAACTAATCGTGTATACCCATGTAACTCATTTTTGTAAACGGATTTATTCCTTTTCTGATCTGACTGCTGTAACTTGTAAATTCCGATCTTACTAATATCCAGTTACCATTTTAATTTTCAAGGTTCGATAACTTTATGCTCGGATATTTGCCCTTTCCATACGGGATTTCTCTTTAAAGGTTGCGTCGATCCATTATCGTAATCATAGGGCGTAGTGTCTATAAATATTAGGGTTTCTTTTCATTATTCATACGACATCTTGCTTATAGAGATCGGAGCTTTTTGCCATATCTT
This sequence comes from Penstemon eatonii, assembly GCA_038501285.1. Taxonomy (NCBI): domain Eukaryota; kingdom Viridiplantae; phylum Streptophyta; class Magnoliopsida; order Lamiales; family Plantaginaceae; genus Penstemon; species Penstemon eatonii. Next base: position 35,468,107 of record CM076711.1, on the reverse strand, counting down.
CTGCCTTCTTCGAATCCCTTTAAGAGTAATAGTCCCAACCGTAGGTCCCAAATCCGCTTATCATGGAAAACGTATTAGGGAAGGCCATCGATCCCAGATCGTTATTTGGCGGTTCGAAAAATAAGAATCCGAGCAAGGAGCAAAGAGTTGCCAAGGAGGCCAAAACCTCCAAATCTTCTTCCAAGACCTCTGTGTCTTCCCCAAGAGCTCCTAAAGGGGAAGACAACAAGAAAGAGAAAAATCCTTCTTCAAAACAAAACAAGGGCAGCTCTAGCAAGTCGATTTCTGACAAGGAGCTCGAGGCTACGCTCGGGGGTTCTTCCCCGAAAGTTGTCGATCCTTCAAACAAAGATCCCGTGAGAGAAAATACTTCTGTCCCTTCTTCGAACAAAAGGCCTTATTCTGACGGGACCACTCCCATTGAGGCTTTACAAAATCTTGCCATTGGTGGTAAATCATCTCCCGATACTTCGACCGTTCCTCCCGCAGGGAATCTGTTGCGTTCCAAATACTAGTACGCAAACACGCAAGTATACGGTCGTTACAAGTAATAAAGTGATGAATGAGTGTCGAACCCACGAGGAATTGTTCAATTAATTACCAACTAACGTCTTGTTACTTCGACTTAGATTTGTAAGTTGAGTTTGGTGAGGTGATGGTGGTTTTGATACTACAACTCAATTAAGGTGACTAAGGAAACTAACACTTGACTTAACAATATGTAAAGGCTTCTAGGCTTTTACGTCACCTAGTTCAATTCAAGACAAACGACTCAACAATTGGCAACCACACTTATGTTTGTTGTTCAAGATTTCATAAAATATTCATACGTATCTTTCGATATCGTACGAACCTACCAAAGTAGACTAATCCAATTTATGTCTAAGAGGATTAAGCCTAAGTGATGCTTTAATTCTCAAACCTTATAAGAACATGAAATGACCTAGGTATAATTCTATCCTAAAATCAAATCACAACCTAGTTTTACAATCTTATCTTTAATCCACTATACCTAGCAATTAAAGATCAATTCATTTCATCCTATGGTTGATCAAACCACAAGTTGACAAAAGCTCAAACTAGTTTAACAAACACTTGTATACAAGCATAGCAACAACCATTAACTCATCATTTAATCAAGAATCAAGAACCAAACATAGGATCAATAAAAACATAGAATAAAGGAGATTAGCTACTCATAACATTAAATAAATCATTCATTACATTAATGAAATCCATAAATGTAAATGAACAAAACAAGAAAGATAGAGTTAGAGCAAGCTTAGGTGATGAGGTCTTCAACAACTTCTCCCTCAATGCCTTTTTATCTTCTTTAGGAGTCCAAGTGAGAGTTTTTCTTTCCAAAGTGCAAACCCTTCTCTTTTCTTCAAAAGAGGCAAGAGGAAAGTAAAAGTGTAGAATGGTTGAAGTTGGTTGAATGATTCCACCTTTAAGCCTCTAACCTAGAGGAACAACAAGTTCATCATGCCTAAGTTACCCTCCAAACTATAGTAACAAAGGCCAAAAAGTCCTAAAGGAAGTTGTATTTACAAGTGGGAGAAGGGCAATATACAAAAAGACCCTCAAAATACGCAGAAAAACAGAGCAGACCTCACTGCGGCGAGGTCCCACCTCGCCGCGGCGAGGTTTATGCCGTAGGTAAACTTGATTTTTCTGCTGCCAACTCGCCGCGGCGAGCCTCCACCTCGCCGCGGCGAGGTTTGTGCCGTAGGCAGTTTTCTGCTCTGCCGCACTTCCTTCCGAGCAGCATATCTTTTGAATCTGATCTCCGATTGTGGATCCGTAAAGTCCGTAGCGTAGCTAACTCACTCATATATGACATATCCAAAATTCAGCTCATTTGAATCATCTATGAAATATTTATGCATGTTCTAGTGAGCAGCTATCTTCATTCTTGTACAATTTGCTCCGGGTTCTAATTGCTTTGAAGCTCAAGCTTGACTCGCGGGGTGGGTAGAGCGACTCGCATCATTGATACGCAACTCCGAATCTCTCTATGATGTTAATACCTACAAACCACGGAGAAAACGATCAATACGAGAACAAAAACACAAAAACGAACAAAGGCCAAACAAAGGGGCCAAAAACACAAAAGACACGAAAACATGCAAAAACACACAAAAACTCGGATCAAAACAAAATGTTTTGGGCTTAAAGATATAGGTAATAACGATGTTTTAATGGCGTTATCAACACCCCCAAACTTAAACACTTGCTCGTCCTCGAGCAAAGAAAACAAAACAAGAACAAAACAAACATACTTAAGATCGAAATGCTAAAACTTAACACTTTCAAATTATTCTTTAAACAAGCTCCACGTGTGTGTGATGGCTTCGGCTAGATTTTATTTTAGGTGAATACGTCCCCATAGGTCAAAATCATCGGTTCTATTTGCAAGGACTTTTAATGTTTGACAAAGAATCTTTCCTCACCGTAGATTACAAACTTAATGCTCAAATCACTTCACGGGACTAAGTTATAGGTAATTTAAGAGTGTTGTCCCTATTCTTGAGTTAATTGACGATTTTAGCTCCTAACTCTTTTCTCACCATACTTGTTTTTACAATGAAACAAGGCACTTTGTGCTTTACAAGAATATTACAGTACGATATTAGCACTAATGGCGAATTTGATGCAATTTTTGCTTTTGTGGGCTACTAGCACCACTCTCTTTTCTTCTATTACAATTTTTGCACTAAAACAATGAGATAGAGCAATTACCAAAAATGATCAATGGATACTAACGATTGAAGGCTTAGCCTTTCTTTTCTCTCATAGAAGTGCGTACATTTTAGCAACTTCTCTACTCATTTCTTTTAAGAGTTAGGTGTTCAAAGGTTTTTCATTCTCGAAAAGGGTTTACTCCCCTAAACTTAGGCCATTTATGCTCTTTTTACATTTAGATTCCAAGCTAAGGATTGGAGGGATTCTAAGTTAAGCAAAAGGAGTCCTAGATCCTATTATCGCTAAAGTTCGTTATCCACTTTAAATACAATCATAGCCATTGCCAATGTGCTTTGAACTTTGTAGAGCATGTACAAATAATAATAAGAATTTGAAAAATTTTTGGCGGGTCGACTTAGTACGCAACAAGTGACCTTACTACACCCCCAAACTTAAAATGCACAATGTCCCCATTGTGTGAATTGAGAATGACGGAATAAAGTACGACACGACAAAAACAAGAACACAACAAAAACACAAGCAAAACAAAACAAAACAAAATGATAAATGAGCGAGCACGGCTCTAATTAATTTCAACAAGCAACGTTATAAATTGAAACGAGTAAACATGCCAATATCTCTCAAGAGTTAATAACAAAACCAACACAAGACGAGAATATAATTAAAACATTGTAAGCTCAATTTAAACCGACGGGACTGCGTAAATTTAAATCCAATGTCCCTTTTCGTATGCATCCCGTGGTTGCTCCCGTCTTCAGTGGTTTCGTGCATTGAGGGCACGCTCCATTGCTTTCCCGTACTCTTCCCTTTTATTCCAAATGCGCAAAATTCCCCCAAACTTGTGTTGCAATCACACAACTTCAACAAACTAATACCCCGGCAACTCCACAATCGAAAAGTAGCAAAGTTTGCAAAACTACTCTCACGAGCAATTTATCGAACACCTTCCGTGCACACCCAAAATTACTACTTTTCTATTACTTTTACTAGAACTTCCACCCAAAATTTTTCAACACCAAACAACCAATACCATCAAGCAATACTAACAAGGAGTTTAGCCATACTTACCTCTTGATGCACAAATTCAATTTAAATCCCCGAATTTCGAATTTTGAAGCTTTGTTGGGGGAATTTCGGGTTTTGTGTTCAATGTGGGGAATTTGAGGCTTTTGGAGTGAATGGGTGAGTGATGAAGGATTGAGAGTGAATGAGAGATTGATTTTTGAGTGGGTTTGGAAGATTAAATTGAGTGAGGGACAAGAGAGATTGAGAGAGAGGGGGAAGATAGTGTGTGAGACTTGTTTGAAATGGAAGGTGAGTAGTGTGTTTAAAAAAAAAAACGTCTCTTTCTTTTTTTTTTATTTTTTATTTTAAAACAACACAATTACTCACCTTTCTTTTGTTCGCGACCCATGGTTCGTTTAGCTTGACCTCGCTCGATTGTGCTTGTCAATCTTCGATCTTTCACGCGCGCTCATTTACCTACAACACAAAACGCAAAAACGAAAAGAAAAACAAAAACAACACAAAACACAAAACAACAAAGGAAAAAGAAATAGGCTCGGGTTGCCTCCCGAGAAGCGCTTGTTTATAGTCAGTAGCTCGACTTTAAACTTTTCTTTTCTTTTAGGGTGGCCAATAATCGAATAGGATCCCATCGGGATCAAGTATGAGCCCCGGCCTCCTCGCTTTTAAATTCGTCCCACGCCTTAATTTTTCCATTGTACGGCCTTTTGGGACGGATTTGAACCACATATCAAATCGAAAACTTTTATCTCCCGGTTCAAATCTCTTGTAATCTTTACCCATAATTATCCACGTTGCTTTGCTCGGGTGGATCCACTTGTCTTCTTCGGGAATAACCAAGTCCACATAAGAATATTTGATGACATTTTGATCAAACCCTTCATCCATGATGAATTTGTCTTCCCTTGCAAGCTTTTTCGATCCACCTTGTTCTTCCTCTCTAGTAGGAAGCTCATTTGTTTCTAACATTTCACTCGGTTCATTAAAGCTTTCATTAGGAGCAACTGATTCAATTGAACTCGACAAAGCTCCCGGGGGTCTTATGCTTAAAGCTTGTGAGATTTTCTCCATTTGTGTTTGAAGATTCCTTAATGTCCCCGAGTCTTCTTGCAATTGTTTGGAAATTTCTTCCAACTTAGAATCATTGTCAACCATGTATTTGGTGGTGTGCTCCATGAACATAGTGAATGCTTCTTCCAAAGATGATTTTGCTTCTACCGGAGGTTGAGAATATTCATGATAGTTCGGTTGGATGAATGAAGTAGTCATCATCATATCCGGGTATGGTCCACATCCCCACTCATTGTTTCTTGGATAATACGGGCCATCTCCCCATTCGATGTTGTAGCCATTGTAAGTGGGACTCGACTCATAATGATTACCCATGTATGAATTCTCATATTGAAAATGAGTTGGATTCATTGGGCAACCGGCGATTGTGCTCTCCCCCATGCAATGCATACAATAACAAAGTGATGTTCCCTCGGTTGACCTTGGATAGCAATCATTGTAGGCCATCGTACCTAGGAAGACAAAGATCACAACGTAAATAACAAATCCAAGCTAAGATGTACAAGAATATAAATTGGCAAATAATCGTTACAACTCCCCGGCAACGGCGCCAAAAACTTGTTGCGTTCCAAATACTAGTACGCAAACACGCAAGTATACGGTCGTTACAAGTAATAAAGTGATGAATGAGTGTCGAACCCACGAGGAATTGTTCAATTAATTACCAACTAACGTCTTGTTACTTCGACTTAGATTTGTAAGTTGAGTTTGGTGAGGTGATGGTGGTTTTGATACTACAACTCAATTAAGGTGACTAAGGAAACTAACACTTGACTTAACAATATGTAAAGGATTCTAGGCTTTTACGTCACCTAGTTCAATTCAAGACAAACGACTCAACAATTGGCAACCACACTTATGTTTGTTGTTCAAGATTTCATAAAATATTCATACGTATCTTTCGATATCGTACGAACCTACCAAAGTAGACTAATCCAATTTATGTCTAAGAGGATTAAGCCTAAGTGATGCTTTAATTCTCAAACCTTATAAGAACATGAAATGACCTAGGTATAATTCTATCCTAAAATCAAATCACAACCTAGTTTTACAATCTTATCTTTAATCCACTATACCTAGCAATTAAAGATCAATTCATTTCATCCTATGGTTGATCAAACCACAAGTTGACAAAAGCTCAAACTAGTTTAACAAACACTTGTATACAAGCATAGCAACAACCATTAACTCATCATTTAATCAAGAATCAAGAACCAAACATAGGATCAATAAAAACATAGAATAAAGGAGATTAGCTACTCATAACATTAAATAAATCATTCATTACATTAATGAAATCCATAAATGTAAATGAACAAAACAAGAAAGATAGAGTTAGAGCAAGCTTAGGTGATGAGGTCTTCAACAACTTCTCCCTCAATGCCTTTTTATCTTCTTTAGGAGTCCAAGTGAGAGTTCTTCTTTCCAAAGTGCAAACCCTTCTCTTTTCTTCAAAAGAGGCAAGAGGAAAGTAAAAGTGTAGAATGGTTGAAGTTGGTTGAATGATTCCACCTTTAAGCCTCTAACCTAGAGGAACAACAAGTTCATCATGCCTAAGTTACCCTCCAAACTATAGTAACAAAGGCCAAAAAGTCCTAAAGGAAGTTGTATTTACAAGTGGGAGAAGGGCAATATACAAAAAGACCCTCAAAATACGCAGAAAAACAGAGCAGACCTCGCTGCGGCGAGGTCCCACCTCGCCGCGGCGAGGTTTATGCCGTAGGTAAACTTGATTTTTCTGCTGCCAACTCGCCGCGGCGAGCCTCCACCTCGCCGCGGCGAGGTTTGTGCCGTAGGCAGTTTTCTGCTCTGCCGCACTTCCTTCCGAGCAGCATATCTTTTGAATCTGAACTCCGATTGTGGATCCGTAAAGTCCGTAGCGTAGCTAACTCACTCATCTATGACATATCCAAAATTCAGCTCATTTGAATCATCTATGAAATATTTATGCATGTTCTAGTGAGCAGCTATCTTCATTCTTGTACAATTTGCTCCGGGTTCTAATTGCTTTGAAGCTCAAGCTTGACTCGCGGGGTGGGTAGAGCGACTCGCATCATTGATACGCAACTCCGAATCTCTCTATGATGTTAATACCTACAAACCACGGAGAAAACGATCAATACGAGAACAAAAACACAAAAACGAACAAAGGCCAAACAAAGGGGCCAAAAACACAAAAGACACGAAAACATGCAAAAACACACAAAAACTCGGATCAAAACAAAATGTTTTGGGCTTAAAGAGATAGGTAATAACGACGTTTTAATGGCGTTATCAGAATCTCAGTAAAAAATCCAAGTTAGATCTTGGCGGAGGGGCCTCTGCTGAAGCTTCAGGAATTGATAATCCTCTCCGACCTCTTGTGGATTTTTTTCCTCCAAAAGTTGCTTCTTCCCTGCTGATGAGGGGAATTTTGGATCCCCAGCAATTCGAGAAGCCAACACGATCCGAGCAGAGTCAAGCCTTACCCATGAATAGTATTGAGCTTCTGAACTCGATGCATGTTGCAGATTCCCGACCTCTACAGGTCGATTACCCTGAATGGGCCGGCCCCAAGACCAACCCAGTGGGCCAAGGAGGCCCATCACCGTCGTTATAAATACCCCCAACATTAATGACGACGACACAACTTCCCAGGTGCTCACTACTCGAAGCCACCGCTCGAAATCATAGGCTTAGGCCCTAAAATATGTATTTCGTCCTCTAGCTTGTACGGCATCCAATAGGGCTCGGATAGGACTCCCGATCTTTGTATTCTTGTAACCGTGTAATCAAACAGTTGGAGTACAATATTATTGATCTTTATTATTCTCGCATATTGTTTAATCGATCTCACCACTCATAATTTGCACATACGAAATTCGGTAAGATCAATTGGCGCCCACCGTGGGGCCCTTATTCGAGTCTTAGATCGAAATATGCCTACTACGAGGAGAAATATGTATGCCAGCGATCATCTATTCCTTCAATGGATTTGTTTTCCATAAAGGAACCGTTTTCTTCGATCATTATTAGCGTGGTAGACTTAGAAAATCTATGCAATCAGAGCTCATCGATGGTCGGAATTTATTTTTCCGATCATCTTATTTATTATTTTATTATTTTCAAAAGAAAAAATTCCTCGAATCAGCTATCTTTGGGTTCAGTTGTATAATGCGTATACATTACTTATAAGTTACCTATATTTTTTCGATTCGATTGGGATGATTGGAATATTTGAACAACGGCAACAAATTATAAGTCGGAGCTAAATATCAGCAGTCGTTCGACCAATAAAAGGAAGATTAAATGGTGAAATTCGATTAAAGAATGAAAGCTTTATCATTCGAATTCTTCAGATAAATTACAAAGAAAAGCCTCGAATCAATTCCGAGCTCAAAATATATAGTACAGTCCCTCCTACACTATTACAAGTCCTGCGAGTAAGTCTATCCTAGTACTTATTCGGTCATCGTCCCTATTAGATCGCCCCAGATGCAGAACTCAGCAGTGATTCTTCTTGGCAATCACTAGCCACGTGTCTCACATCCGTCTTCGAACGGGATAAAAGCCGGATTGGAGCTCCTCTCCGGGGCACCATACCGACCTTAGATCATCATCAGTAAACAATGATCGAAACGCGCGATCATTGTTTACAGGATAATCCGAACCGGAGCAGCAAAAGGTTATCCCAGCAGAGGCGCTCCAAGGGAACTCGAAGGAGCTATTTCGTAAGAAAGCCCTCGAGGAAGCTGGTGCCTCAGATTTAAAGAACTCCTCTCGGAGTAACCATCTGCCCGATCGGGTACTGCACCAGAAGACCGGAATTCTAACCCGTCACAGACAAGATATGTCTGGGAAAACAGGTTGCCTGCCGGTATTCTAGGCGCAATTTCTTTTGCCTGTCGATATTCTAAGCGAAAAAGCTTATGCTAAAGGAGCTAAGATCGAAAAAACAGGTTTCTGAGTCTAATCTCAAACTCCTTTATCTTGGAAAAAGTATGAATCAAATCTAAAACTCGACCCATGGTGATCGGAGGGAGCATAAGAAAAAAGTGAGAAGTGTTGTATACACGAAGGGACCTTTTTATAGTGGTAAGGGGTTTTAAATCAACGGCCCAGATAACTGGCTGCGAGTGGTTTGATGTCCGTAATAAATGGAATGACCGTTACGTTTCCCGAGAAATAGGGCTCTGTTTGGTAACAAGGACACATGGTTCATTAGAGCATATAGGAGAATTATGATATTCAAGACATGCTCATAGCATTATTATTGAAGATTAATATTTTGGATTCAAGTTCAATTTATTCAAACACCTTTGCAGACAAATAACGCTGTTCGACTAGGAATAACTACGATCGGTTCAGTCGAACAGAACTCTCAAACCTGAAGATTATGCGACTGTAGAAATTCGACAGGTTCACGCAAATATTATTCTATTACTCGACCAAGCAAGTGCTATTTGATTATTTCTTTGTTGATATTAAGATTAAAGGGAGTCATGGGAGATAAAATCGAAGAAGAAATATATTTGTATTATATTATTTCGAAAAATACAAGATGTGGGAATTACATATCGAGCATAGCTCAAGCCTCTATATTACATCAGAACGCTATTATTTTCTATAATCCTATGAAATTTTCGGTCTTTCCTCCTATTGCTTATTCGGAATAATTTGGCTCCAAGTATGGAATCTCCTTAGGACCCGCATGCTTTTAACTTTATTTACGATCTTCTGAGGACAAAAGGGCAAGCACATGGCTTATTGAGTGACTATATTCTGGATAGCTCGCTCTCCGCTGTGTCTTCCTAAATGCATTGTAGCAACAGGTCCCTAATCAAAGACCTGCGCAACAACCTGTGGACCTCATGAATCGGGCATATTGGCTTTCAAGATGGAGATTGTATTTGCCTGACGATATTCTAAGCGAGGTCGGGTGAGAAGACTGTCACTCTTAAAGATTGTTCGAAGTCCGAACTCAAACAGTTGAACTAATCGAATAGTCGCCTTGACCACCATGATCAGATAGGTAAATTCTCGATGCAACAAATGAGATGATTTCAACAATAGGCCAGCCTTTTATAGCCGAAAACAGAAAAGAATCCAACGGCGTATAAATTGCGAAGTGAACGGACAAGATTTGTCGACCGTTGCGATTCCCTGTAAAACGGGAACCATTTTGAAAAAATCAAACTTACCGAAATTGGGAACCTATAGACAAAGATTTTTCTCGACATAGGCATGAGGATATTCGGGTTATTCACCACTGATTATTTTTCCATGATTCATCTTTTTTCATGATTGCAGAAGACTATTTTCTCGTCAAAATGTATTTCGATCAGAGTTATATATTCAACGGAAGCTAATCTCGTCGATATTCATATTTGTTCATCTCTCCCTGATATTATCGATCCCTGTGATTCTATCTGTAATTGTCTCAGTCTACTATTATTGAAACGGGTGAAAGCCTCTGCTATGACCCTCGGGCTAAAAATGCTCTGAAAAATGACTAAGGGTGAAAGCTGTTGCTATGCCCCTTAGATCGAAATTATTGAAACGGGTGAAAGCCTCTGCTATGACCCTCGGGCTAAAAATGCTCTGAAAAATGACTAAGGGTGAAAGCTGTTGCTATGCCCCTTAGATCGAAATTATTGAAACGGGTGAAAGCCTCTGCTATGACCCTCGGGCTAAAAATGCTCTGAAAAATGACTAAGGGTGAAAGCTGTTGCTATGCCCCTTAGATCGAAATTATTGAAACGGGTGAAAGCCTCTGCTATGATCCTCGGGCTAAAAATGCTCTGAAAAATGACTAAGGGTGAAAGTTGTTGCTATGCCCCTTAGATCGAAATTATTGAAACGGGTGAAAGCCTCTGCTATGACCCTCGGGCTAAAAATGCTCTGAAAAATGACTAAGGGTGAAAGCTGTTGCTATGCCCCTTAGATCGAAATTATTGAAACGGGTGAAAGCCTCTGCTATGACCCTCGGGCTAAAAATGCTCTGAAAATGACTAAGGGTGAAAGTTGTTGCTATGCCCCTTAGATCGAAATTATTGAAACGGGTGAAAGCCTCTGCTATGACCCTCGGGCTAAAAATGCTCTGAAAAATGACTAAGGGTGAAAGCTGTTGCTATGCCCCTTAGGTCGAAATTATTGAAACGGGTGAAAGCCTCTGCTATGACCCTCGGGCTAAAAATGCTCTGAAAAATGACTAAGGGTGAAAGCTGTTGCTATGCCCCTTAGATCGAAATTATTGAAACGGGTGAAAGCCTCTGCTATGACCCTCGGGCTAAAAATGCTCTGAAAAATGACTAAGGGTGAAAGCTGTTGCTATGCCCCTTAGGTCGAAATTATTGAAACGGGTGAAAGCCTCTGCTATGACCCTCGGGCTAAAAATGCTCTGAAAAATGACTAAGGGTGAAAGCTGTTGCTACGCCCCTTAGATCGAAATCATTTTTAAAGAAGTTCGTCTAGAAAAAGTCAAAGGTGACTGGGTTATCAATTATCAATTATCGATTTCTACAATATTATCATTTTTCAGATAAATGTCCTTTCGGACGAAAACTTGAGCCAAGATGTCTCTCCATAAATTCTGTAAAGGAATATCGCATCTATATCAGTTATGAATTCTTCCTTGGAGCTCGAAAACAGCGAAACTTATTAATTTATCGTTATCAGCAACATTAACAATTTCGATGAAAACGCTATCAAATTTTTATCCTTATTATCGCACTATCAATTCTCCGATCAGCGGAGGAAGCCAAGGGTTAAGAATCGCCTTTAATCTTTTGAAACCAAAAAAAAACAATTAATCAAAAAATCCGAACAGCAAGGATGAAAATACATGCATAAAGGTGGTGGTTTGAAGTTATCTTACTAAGAAGGACGAGCTATCAGGATTGAAGATCAAAACACAAGACATGGTAAAAGAAAATTATTATTTCATTAACTTTCGAGATGAATTACATAAGAATGATTACATTCGGATCCGAAACGATCCGAGAGATTTTACAATCCTATTACAAAAAGCTATTTCCTATGGACGCTCGAGCGGGGAAGACGAGGGTGAGTCGCTTCTATTCTTCATCCTGTCCTTCCACGCGAGTTAACCACCATACTCCCGAAGTCAGGAGACAGGGAAGCAACTCCAGTTGGAGGTAGTAATTTTGAAAGCTGCCTCGAAGACGTGGAGATCGAGTGCAGGAAAACTCCTCCAGCAGTTGACCCACTATCCCGACTGGATAGAGGACAGGATATAGGAAGGCGAGCTCGCCTCGAGGATTTGTAATCAGCGAGGGCAGATCGCCTGCCGGTACCCTAGTCGCAATTACTTTCGCCTGTCGATACCCTAATCGAAAAATTTTAATGTAAAGGACAGAACTCAGAAAAGAAGGTTCGAATATATATCTCGAAAACTTCAATCTTCGACATCGGAAGCGGCTTGACAACGATCGAAGACAGCGAAATTACAACCATAACAAATAAATGGATGTTTACTGAGAGGTGAAAATATGAGGGTAAGAATAAGGGTATATATAGTGAAAGTAAAAGTCAGATCAACGGTTCAGATTAACCTGAAGCAACGGACTAGGTGTGAGCAATAAATACCTCAACCGTTCCGATTCCCGAGGATTAGGAACCATTTGGATAAATGAAGAAGGCGTCAACAACTAAAATATAATAAATATGAATTAGTTTTCGTTTCAACAGCTCAAGAATGTCACGATCAGCGAAAAGATTGACAGTTCGATCCGAAGGAAGAAATCCTTGCTCAAACAAACTTAGAAACAACTATCAACTCGTTGTTCAAATTCGAAAAGAAAAATGATCGAACACTGTTTCACGCAGCAAAACACGGTTATAAAGACAAGAAATATTCAGAGATCATATGAGCTAAAAGTCTTAAATATATCATCTCAATGATTACAAAACTCCGAGGAAATTTGGCTCCTATTACACTTTGCAAGGGGAAAAGATCAACTTCTATAATGAATCGAGTTACATCAGAGTACAGTCATATTACAAGAAACAAAAGGGGGGAGGGGGAACCCTATTACAAGCTATGATCGAATATACAAGCTCCTCTTTAGGCTTGACAAGTGGAAGCGAGCTCGGATCGATAGACGGACGATAATGTCCTTACTCGAATAAAGAAAGCCCGATGGACTAGCGGACTCCTTGCCTTACTTATGGTTACTCGAAAGGGTTGAAGGATTAAGGCATCTTTTTCTAGGTGTAATGTGAATACTTTGTTGCATGCCTCCACCTTCAGCACCCCAGCCTTCGAGAATGTTAAGCTCGAACAACCCTCGGACCTGAGAAACTTAGAAAAACAATCCGGGCCGTGATGGTCAGCAATAACATTCGATAGCCCGAAAGGGTAATATGAACAATCGCCTGCAGATACCCTAGTCGAAATTATGCAAGAATGCACATATTATGCTCGAAATAGGACCTAATTCTAATCTCATGATACTGGTCCATTCTACGAAATCTGCTACTGAGCATGATCAAAGCTAAGTATTTTATACGCAATTATATGATATAAGAGCATATTTATATCAGACATCCAAGCCAGATCCAACGGTCAATAAGAACCAAAAAAGGAACGATCGCGATTTAAAGACTGTTGCGCTCCCTGAGGAATTAGGCGGAAGACAACAGAAGAGAGGGAAAGCATACGATCATAAGTAAAATAGCAATATAAATAGCAAAGTCGCAGAGTACGATTACAATCGATAATCAAAGAAATGTTCGAAAGTACATAAAGTATTACGGCAGAAACAATAAGCAGTTATATAAGTTCATTATCAGAAAGAATTTTTCGAAACTCCGCGCTACGAGCTGCGTAACCTCGATCATAAGCTTCCTTCTCACGACGCGCAGAATCTTTCTTCTCCTGCTCGAAAAGGGCCTTGAGTTTCTCCAGCTCTTCGGCCATACTTTTGTGAAGCTCTTCTCCATGATCCACAGCATCTTTAGCCTCTTCGAGAACCTGCTTCTCCTTTAAAGCTTGTTCAAGATCGTTTTTCTTCTTCTCTAGCTCGAGAGAAATAGCAGCTTTTCGTTCTGCCTCCTGCGCGGTAAACTCCTTGAGCTCGGTTAGATCCTGCCCGGCCTGTCAGATATTCACGAATTAAAAAAAAAAAAAAAAAGAAGAGAGAAGGGAGGAAGTCACCTGAAAAAGAAAGTGCATCCCCGATTGGTACACTTCTTCGAGTGTCCTTTCTTTGGACGTTTCGGTTACAGCAGAAGCAAGCTTAAGCTGTAACAATTTACCCTCCGAATCATCGGGAATGCTCGGGGAAAAACCAGCACTATGAGCAGCGGACTCGGTTTGAGGCGACTCGGTTTGAGGCTCGGAAGCAGGGGGCTCAGCGAACTCAGAGCGAGACTCGACTGGATTTCCCGTCGGATCACCAACTTTCGAAGAATCAACAGAGATGTCGGCCTTCGAAAAAGCAGTTTCTTCATCAACATTCAGCTTGAGTTTTTTGTTTAAACCTCCTACAGGAGGAACGATCGAAGAGTCGCCAGAAGCGGGCTGGTTCCCAATGGCCAGATTCTTCAAAGCTTCAAGGGGAGTGAGCCCATCAGAGTAAGGCCTTTTGCCCGAAGGAACAAAAGGATCCTTCGGATTAACCGGCTCTTCATTCAAACGCTCGAACTCCACCTCGAGCTCTTCATCCAAAATGGACTTGCTGCTGCTACCCTTGGTCTGTTTGGAGGAAGCCTTTTTCTCTTTCTTCTCTTTCTTAGATTCCCCACCCTTGGGAACCTCAGGTGATGACATAGTGTTTTTCGAAGAAGATTTAGAGGGTTTTGCCTCCTTCGACGGTTTCGTTTCCTTAGAGGTGGTTTTCGATTTCGTTCCTCCAAACAACATCTTGGGGTCTAAGGTCTTGCCGTATATATCTTCCATTGAACTCGATAAGAATGGTTAAGCAATGCTCGATGATTGAATAATAAGGACAAAGGGCTCCGATCCTAGTTAATGAACAAGTCGCATGAACAACTTAAAGGAATTCTTATATTTATAGGCACCATGATTAGCAGTGACGGTAGGAGAATCGACGCGGTTAACAAAAGATATCTTTGAAACCAAAAAGTTTCGAACGATAAAAACGAGAAAGCGTAGAGATAGAAATATTATATTTCGATCGCACGAAAATTTGCATGGTTCAGCTACAAATCAAAAAGGGGACTTTTTCGACAAAATTAAGCCCAGTTACAAAAAAAAAATAAAAAATTTTCCTATATACGCAACAAAATTAGAAAACTATGATTTTTCAATCTACAGCATGCTGTAAGTTAGCATTCTGGTCGTCATTGCCTTCTCCACGATTGTTCGAACTATCCTCTTTTTCCCCGGAGATCGAAGCAGGGTCACCCGAGCTCCGTTCAAGAAGATCAGGATTAGGCATCGGAACACCAAACTCCGCTACCAGAGGTGCAAAACGGTGACTTTGCCAATCAACTTTTACGGGCAGTGACGAGGCTTTATAATCTTTCCCTTCGGCGTTCTTCAAAGGATTCATCAACGGAAGATATTCATCCATTTTATCAGGAATCATCTTGGCAGCAATCAACTGTTGAACGGATTTGTAAAAATTGGTCTGCAGGAACGTTCCTATCCTCATTCGTACCAAGGGATCGAAAACCGGAGATTTGAGGAAAGCCCTTATGGCCGGAACCTCGGCCTCCTCTGCCCCCTGGGAATATGCACGAGCGGAATCAAGTTTAGCTTGTTCAAGCTCAACTTTGGTCTTCCTGAGATCTTCCTCGAGTACACTTTTATCGGCAACCACCGCTAATAATTCTTTCTCAACGGAAGGGGAATATTTCTTTTTAACCGACGATTCTTCTCTTGCTTTCATTAATTCTTTCTGACAAGTCTCCAATTGAGTTCGAAGAGTTTGATTGTCATCGAGAATCTGCGCGTATGCATCATGAGCATCTTGAGATTCTTGCTCTAACAGCGATAAGCGGTACATCAGAACGCCATGTATATCTCCGATCTATGGATAATCCTCAATTAAAAACAATAAGGAAAATGAAAGATAGAAGAAACTGTAAAGATGAACTATTACCTCATGATACGATCTTGAAAAATTGCTCAGAAGTTCAAAATCACCTTTCACGGTTTGAAGCAGCATGTCGCGTCTAAATCGACTAGCCATGAAAATTCTGGTGGCTTTATCGAATTCGTTCTCTCCACCCGAGTGTGGATCTGACTGAATGGTTCCATCTTCAGGGTATCCTGCAGCCCTTATGCCGCGAAAATGTTCATTCATAAAATCCGCCACATCAGGATCGGATCGACCCTCTCGACAAGGGACGGAATCTGAACTTACACCAAAAGGTTTTACTCTTCGAGAAGGACCGAGATCATCAGCATTCCTTTTCTGACCTTGTAATTTCTCAAATTCACGAACGCCCAAGATCCGATTCCAAGAGTGCTGGCTATAGCCAACAGAGGAAGGAATAGTGAGGTCGGGTGAAAATAAACTTCGAAGGGGACCAGCCGTAGCCTGATTAAAAGATGCCGTGTTCCCTACGCCCCTCAAATCCGAAAGGATCGCTCGTACATCAGGTGGCTCCGCATTCAAGAGTGCATATGTTCCCCCTTCCAAGTTTAACGAAGGGAGATCGGGATGAAGTGAAAATGTCCCGACTTTTCCAAGATTAGACTCTCGGAATTCCTCTACCACCCGACCTGACAAGATAACAAAAAACGATTGTAAGAACAAAGGAAAAACGATCTAACGAACAAAAGTCAAGGAATATACTTAAGGAGAGAGGCGCGCGAGACAAAGAATGGTCAACTAATCTTGACGATGACCCAACAACAGGGCCAACAGACGATGGTCTAACAGGCTCGATCGGCAGGATGGGGTAGACGCACGAACTCAGCCCCGCCAGACGAAGAACGCCCTCCTGAACTAAAGACATAGTTCTGTATGGGTCGGATTGTAGTTGCCCTAGAAGGGTATCGGAAAGACGAGAGCGGAGTCTCTCCTTAATCTGCCGTCGGCCATACACCCAAGAGGTTGCGCCATCCCAGCGATAAGGCCTAGTCTTCGAACTACCCTCAGACATGGGAACGTTAGGCCCTTTTACGAAAAAGAATCTCCTTTTCCATCCCTTACTTTTCTCCGATGATACCTCAGTAAGGAAGAACTTTTTCGATCGCGGGACAACAGAAGCAAAACCAATGTTAGAACTCTTACCCCATTTTATTCCAAATACTTGCCAAAAATTACTGAAAGAGGCTTCTTCGTTCTTCGCCTCCATCAGGATGCTAAACGCTACCAGGTACGCGATGGAATGTGGGAAAAGTTGGGACGGGCAGAGTGAGAATGAGCTAAGAATTTTCTTGATTAAAGGAATAAAGGGGATGCGCAAACCATAGGAGAATTGATCCTCGTAAAAAGCTTGACATCCTGGAGGAGGTTCAGTCGCACGATCAGAATACGACGGGACGACGATAGAAAAACCTTTCGGAAGATACTTCCCGAAATCAGCCTCAAGATAAGCCTGATCTTTCTTAAAAAAGCCACACGAAGTGTCTTTACCAGCAAGCTCCGCCCTACCAATAGTATTAGTCGAAGGATGAGGAGCGGGCTTAAGAATCCTGACGAAAGCACCATCTCCAATGCCGTGCTTTTCTAACACATTTTCCTCGGGATCTCCAGAAATTCCGACGACCTCATCCTCCGAAAGAAACTCCCCATCCTCGTAATTGTCGACTAACTTGAGGAGAGGATCGGACTCTTTGCTAGTTCCGACCTTGTTTTTACCCTTGGCGCTTCGAGAACTAGACATTACGGTTTTATGAGAATTAAACTATAGCAGAGGAGTAGCTATTTTACTCGACTTGAATGCTTCGAGCTCAAGGAAATACTTAAATTGTGAGTGGTCTCTTCATCAAGACAGTATATAAATACGGGGTCAAGAACGTAAAATTGCAAGTCGGTCCGCGAATAAGCACGTCGCTTAAGCTGCCCTAGGGTAAAAAAGCCTAAGTTACATTCCTGGAATTTGCATTTGCGCACCATCAACTTTTATAAATTGAAGAACGAGGCCCGCATTTGGAAAGGAAACATATTTCGAAAGATTACCTCACTACAAACATCAGTAAGGACCTACGGCAATTCCTACGTCTAAATAACTTTCTAACACAGGTTTAAACTGTATGCACTCTTTTTCCCTAAGCTCGGTTTTTATCCCGAACGGGTTTTTCCGAGTTAGGTTTTTAACGAGGCATACCTGAAATCTGTTCAAAAGAGGTTTCCTCCCAGTCAACGTTCAGAAAGGTGAATACTTCTTCGAGCTTAAGCTTCACTTACGCTCGAGAAGTGGGGGAGTATTGATGAGGGGAATTTTGGATCCCCAGCAATTCGAGAAGCCAACACGATCCGAGCAGAGTCAAGCCTTACCCATGAATAGTATTGAGCTTCTGAACTCGATGCATGTTGCAGATTCCCGACCTCTACAGGTCGATTACCCTGAATGGGCCTGCCCCAAGACCAACCCAGTGGGCCAAGGAGGCCCATCACCGTCGTTATAAATACCCCCAACATTAATGACGACGACACAACTTCCCAGGTGCTCACTACTCGAAGCCACCGCTCGAAATCATAGGCTTAGGCCCTAAAATATGTATTTCGTCCTCTAGCTTGTACGGCATCCAATAGGGCTCGGATAGGACTCCCGATCTTTGTATTCTTGTAACCGTGTAATCAAACAGTTGGAATACAATATTATTGATCTTTATTATTCTCGCATATTGTTTAATCGATCTCACCACTCATAATTTGCACATACGAAATTCGGTAAGATCACCTGCACGAGGAGTCGAATGATGGATCTCCTTCTAAGGTTGATCCCATGGGTAACTTGCTGCAAGCTAACTTTACTTCTTCGGAGACTGATATTCCCAAGGAGAGAAACGCATCCAAGGAGAGGAACATAGAAGAGTTGTTTGAGTCTGGGCAGCACTTCCTTTTTCAGGTGTGCATTTATTTATTCTTCCTCTCTTCTCTCTCTTTCTTTTTTTTTTTTAGCGCTGTTGATCCTTTTAACAGGCCGGTCAAGACTTTATTGAGCTTAAAACATTTGCTGAGCGGGAGATCAATCAACGTACTGCCATCTCTCTCGAGCTGGAGGAGAAGAAAGTTGAGTTCGAGCGTGTCCTCGCAGAGAAGCTTGCTTTAGAGAGGGAGAAGACTGCTAACGAGCGTGGAGAAGAGATCCATAAGCAGCTGAACGAGAAAATCGAAAAACTGAAGAGCCTTCACGAGCAGGAGAAACAAGATTTCATACGTCAAGAGAAGGAGGCTTATGATCGTGGATTCGAAGCAGGATATGAGGCTCGTAGCGCTGAGCTTCGAAAGATTCTTTCTGATAATAAGCTTGTTTAGATGTTGTCTCTAATTTACCCGGGCTTGTAATATGTCCATACTGTTTTTACTTGTGCAATCATGAATAATTTTCAGATATTTTATTTCCTATGGCTTGTAATACTATGGCTTGTAATACTTTACTTTTCTTCTCGAATCGTATGTTCTCCTTATGTGTTATTTCTTTGATCATGCTTTAGTTTGCCTTCTCAATTTTTCGACCTTTGGCGTAGCAATTCCGCTTATTTTCCAAAAGTACTATCACTTTCTCTCCCCGGCGGATATCTCGGGAGTCGCGACAACCTTTTGATCTCGACCGTTTCTTTTGTTTTCTGATAGCCGTTGGACTTTTGAGAATAGTATCTATAAATGGGGCTCTTCGTTTTGTATTCCTTTAACATTTTTCGAAAACAGATTCCTTCGATCATGCTGATTAGAAGACCTTGTTGCACGATTCAATGTTTCGAAATCCGGGTTGGGAGTTATACTGCGCATCATAGTAAAATTTATACTTTTATCTCGACTAGGGTATCTGCAGGCGAACGTTATTTCAACCTTGAAGGCCGATAAGCTTTATTGCTGACCATCCACGACCCCGATGGCCCACGGCCTTTTTGTGGTTTAGGGAGATTCTGGCGTCAAGTTTTTCGAGGGTATGATGTAACTTGCTAGGTTTTCTTTTGAAAACGTTTCGGGTAGTGACTCGGAGATTGACGTCCTTCATTAAATGTTCATGTTTCTCCCGGGAAAGAGATGTATTGCCCTTCTCCTTTTCGAAGAAGTACGGCCAGAGTCGAAGATTCGTTGGCTCGATAGACGTTTCCTGGTCGAGTAAGGACATTATCGTCCGCCGAAAATTTCATAGGATCGGCCAGTTACGAAGATGTAATAGGGGTTGATGTCTTTGTATCTTGCAATTGCATCACGTGTCCAGCTCGGAAAATACTTTTTATCGATCTTTACGACGGCTTTACTTATTCTTCGGCCGATTACCGACAAAGCTTCATTCACATGATGTATTTAGACATTTTTTTTTTTAAATAGTTTCTGTATTTTCGGGAATCGTAACGGTCGGCGCATTTACCGCTTATATCTCAGCCGTTTGTATCATCAAATCTGAGTCGTTAATTGCTTTTTTCTTCCAATATATATAGTTCCGTTGTTACCTTTAAATTTGATGTTTCCGTAAGATTTCTGATCGGCTTTGAGATTTTACTTTCTCTGGCCATAATGTTTCGTTTATTATCTCCGACTGAACTGTTCGAGGTTCTCCTTCGAACTATCTTCCTTCATAAATTTTGCTATCTTTTGATGGCAACTTATTTCGATTAGGGTATTGGCAGGCGAAAGTAATTACGACTGGGGTACCGGCAGGCGACCAGCTCTCTCGGATTCCAACTATTCGAGACTGGTTCGATCTCCTGTATCCTGTCAATCCACCCAGTCGGATAGTGGGTCAACTGCTGGGGGAGTTTTCCTGCACTCGATCTCTACTTCTTCAAGATATTCCTTGAAGAATGTTGCTTTCGAGATTGCGTGGAATAATTCTTCTAGGCGTTGCTTCGCTATTTCGCGATCTGGACCGGTGTGGAGCAAGTACTGAGGAAGTGGTGGATGAAGGGTAGAAGTGTTGTTCTAGCCCCGTCTTACTCTTTCGATCACGGAGAGAATCTAGTGTAGGATTAATTTGTAATAGGGTTACATTAAATGTAAAGTCTTTGCTTGACTTATCATTGTTATTTCGAACTCTTTTGTAACTGTTTGGAATGTCATGAATAAGATATTTATTTCTTTTATCATCCCTCCTTATTGTCCTGTAGAATTGCTTTCGTATACCGTCGTCGAGCATTGATTCTTCTGTCTTAAAAATATGATCAAGCGCTATTCTTTACCATATTTGATAAATATTTAGATGATAGATGACATCCGACATTCCTCGATTTTGAGTATAACCTGTATGGGGTTTTTATTTCCCCGCCAAATACATAATAAATAAGAGATCGAATATAAGAGTCCAAAGTGACCTTTGAGTAACGATCTTAATCTGAGGGGCCAAATTCCCCAGCCGGACAAATATTCGTGAAGTAATAATCGAAATAGGGTCTTGATCGATCTTAAATAATAATTTTAATTTAAGCGTCAAGATGATGGCTATTAGCCTTAGACGAATGAATAATTTACGGAGAGATGATAGAGTAGAATGCTGGTTGATTTAAGTTGATCGAGGATAATAATTTCGATCTAAGGGGCGTAACAATAGCTTTCACCCTTAGTCATTTTTGTCCTTGG
The DNA here is from genome assembly GCA_038501285.1 of Penstemon eatonii. Taxonomy (NCBI): domain Eukaryota; kingdom Viridiplantae; phylum Streptophyta; class Magnoliopsida; order Lamiales; family Plantaginaceae; genus Penstemon; species Penstemon eatonii. The sequence continues at coordinate 35,446,634 of CM076711.1, read as the reverse complement.
GTCATAGCAGAGGCTTTTACCCTTTAACAATTTCGATCTAAGGGGCATAGCAGAGGCTTTCACCCTTAGTCGTTTTCAGAGCATTTTTTAGCTCGAGGGTCTTAGCAGAGGCTTTCACCCGTTTGATAATTTCGATCTAAGGGGCATAGCAGAGGCTTTCACCCTTAGTCGTTTTCAGAGCATTTTTAGCCCTTAGGTCATAGCAGAGGCTTTCACCCTTTTGATAATTTCGATCTAAGGGGCATAGCAGAGGCTTTCACCCTTAGTCGTTTTCAGAGCATTTTTAGCTCGAGGGTCTTAGCAGAGGCTTTCACCCGTTTGATAATTTCGATCTAAGGGGCATAGCAGAGACTTTCACCCTTAGTCGTTTTCAGAGCATTTTTAGCTCGAGGGTCTTAGCAGAGGCTTTCACCCGTTTGATAATTTCGATCTAAGGGGCATAGCAGAGGCTTTCACCCTTAGTCGTTTTCAGAGCATTTTTAGCCCTTGGGTCATAGCAGAGGCTTTCACCCTTTTGATAATTTCGATCTAAGAGGCATAGCAGAGGCTTTCACCCTTAGTCGTTTTCAGAGCATTTTTAGCCCTTGGGTCATAGCAGAGGCTTTCACCCGTTTGATAATTTCGATCTAAGGGGCATAGCAGAGGCTTTCACCCTTAGTCGTTTTCAGAGCATTTTTAGCCCTTGGGTCATAGCAGAGGCTTTCACCCTTAGATAATAGGAGATTGAGACAAATACGAATAGAATAATAGAGGTTGATAATATCAGGGAGAGATGAATGAATATGAATATTGATGAAATTAGTTTCCATTGAATATGTCCCTCTTGATCGAAATATATTTTGGCGAGAAAATAGGCTTCTGCAATCATGAGAAAAGATAAGTCATGGGAAAAATAATCAGTGGTGAATAACCCAAGTATCCTCATGCCTTTGTCGAGAAAAATCTTTGTCTATAGGTTCCCAATTTCGGTAAGTTTGATTTTTTCAAAATGGTTCCCGTTTTACAGGGAATCGCAACGGTCGACAAATCTTGTCCGTTCACTTCGCAATTTATACGCCGTTGGATTCTTTTCTGTTTTCGGCTATAAAAGGCAGGCCTATTGTTGAAATCATCTCATTCGTTGCATCGATAATTTACCTATCTGATCATGGTGGTCAAGGCGACTATTCGATTAGTCCAACTGTTTGAGTTCGGACTTCGAACAATCTTTAAGAGTGACAGTCTTCTCACCCGACCTCGCTTAGAATATCGTCAGGCAAATACAATCTCCATCTTGAAATCCAATATGCCCGATTCACGAGGTCCACAGGCTGTTGCGCAGGTCTTTGATTAGGGACCTGTTGCTACAATGCATTTAGGAAGACACAGCAGAGAGCGAGCTATCCAGCATATAGTCACTCGATAAGCCATGTGCTCGCCCTTTTGTCCTCGGAAGATCATAAATAAAGTTAAAAGCCTGCGGGTCCTAAGGAGATTCCATGCTTGGAGTCAAACTATTCCGAATAAGCAATAGGAGGAAAGACCGAAAATTTCATAGGATTGTAGAAAATAATAGCGTTCTGATGTGACATAGAGGCTTGAGCTATGCTCGATATGTACTTCCCACATCTTGTATTTTTCGAACTAATATAATACAAATATATTTCTTCTTCGATTTGATCTCCCATGACCCCCTTTAATCTTAATATCAACAAAGAAATAATCAAATAGCACTTGCTTGGTCGAGTAATAGAATAATATTTCCGTGGACCTGTCGAATTTCTACAGTCGCATAATCTTCAGGTTTGAGAGTTCTGTTCGACTGAATCGATCGTAGTTATTCCTAGTCGAACAGCGTTATTTGTCTGCAAAGGTGTCTGAATAAATTGAACTTGAATCCAAAATATTAATCTTCAATAATAATGTTATGAGCATGCCTTGAATATCATAACTCTCCTATATGCCCTAATGAACCATGTGTCCTTGTTACCAAACAGGGCCCTATTTCTCGGGAAACGTAACGGTCATTCCATTTATTACGGACATCAAACCGCTCGTAGCCAGTTATCTGGGCCGTTGATTTAAAACCCCTTACCGCTATAAAAAGGTCCCTTCGTGTATACAACACTTCTCACTTTTTACTTATGCTCCATCCGATCATCATGGGTCGAGTTTTAGATTTGATTCATACTTTTTCCAAGATAAAGGAGTTTGAGATTAGACTCAGAACCCTGTTTTTCGATCTTAGCTCCTTTAGCATAAGCTTTTTCGCTTAGAATATCGACAGGCAAAAGAAATTGCGCCTAGAATACCGGCAGGCAACCTGTTTTCCCAGACATATCTTGTCTGTGACGGGTTAGAATTCCGATCTTCTGGTGCAGTACCCGATCGGGCAGATGGTTACTCCGAGAGGAGTTCTTTAAATCTGAGGCACCAGCTTCCTCGAGGGCTTTCTTACGAGATAGGTCCTTCGAGTTCCTTTGGAGTGCCTCTGCTGGGATAACCCTCTGCTGCATCTGTTCGGATTAACCTGTAAATAATGATTGAGGATTTCAATCATTATTTACAGATGAAGACCTAAGGTCGGTCTGAATCCCCGGAGAAGAGTTCTGATCCGGCTTTCATCCTGTACGAAGACGGATGTGCGACACGTGGCTAGTGAGGATCATGAAGAATCACTGCTGAGTTCTGCATCTGGAGCGGTCTAATAGGGACGATGACCGAATATGTATCAGGATAGACTTACTCGCAGAACTTGTAATAGTGTAGGAGTGATTGTACTATATCTTTTGAGCTCGGAATTGATTCGAGGCTTTTCTTTGTAATTTATCTGAAGAATTTAAATGATAAAGCTTTCATTCTTTAATCGAATTTCACCGTTTAATCTTCCTTTTATTGGTCGAACGACTGCTGATATTTAGCTCCGACTCATATTTTGTTGCCGTTGTTCAAATATTCCAATCATCCCAATCGAATCGAGAAAAATATAGGTAACTTATAAGTAATGTATACGCATTATACAACTGAAACCAAAGATAGCTGATTCGAGGAAAATTTTTATTTTTTTTTTTGAAAATAATAATAAATAAGATGATCGGAAAAATAAATTCCGACCATCGATGAGCTCTAATTGCATAGATTTTCTAAGTCTACCACGCTATTAATGATCGAAGAAAATGGTTCCTTTATGGAAAACAAATCCATGAATAGATGAACGGTGCAATCATAAATCCGACCATTATTCTTAAGCTTTTCGCTGGCATACATATTTCTCCTCGTAGTAGGCATATTTCGATCTAATACTCGAATAAGGCCCCACGGTGGGCGCCAATTGATCTTACGTTGTTTCGTTGGTTCGATCAAGGGTGGGATATAACACGATGACAATAATGTTAAAAGGAAAATAAAGACCAAATGTAATTGTATTTGAGTAAATTGAGTACAAGCACAAACATTTAGGGTCCTACTCGAGTATTATTGGATGCCGTACAAGCTAGAGGGTGAAATACATATGAGAAAGCCTATACTGATATTCTCCGGTAAACCCGAGCAGCGTTCTCAAAGCTTGTGCGCCTTGGAAGTTGTTCTCCAGTGTAATAAATGCATGGAGTATTTATAGCCAAATTGGAGGGCTTGGGCCTGGGCTCGGCCCAACAGTGTCCTTCGATCTCTGGTTTTCTTATGTGCTCGGAACAATCATCTTCAGGCTTTGGTTCGACTCTTGGTCCCTGGGGACAGGGTTCGGTGCTATTCGAACTGCGTTGAGGCTAGAAAGACAGGGAATCCGAATTACCCCTCATCAAAAGTATAGTTATCGAGATAAATTTAGAGGTGCCGATCAATTCACACACCCTAAGTTTTGATCGGAAAAATTAGTCGATAGAAGGACCGTATGTACATGGCAATTATAAGAGGTGAGGTTCACAAATACCAATTCACCTGAAGTTGGGCTTCATGGGCTTGTGGCTAGACATCGACCATGAAGTGTGGGTACACCTGAGTTAATAGAGGAATTGATTATAGGAATGGTCAATTAAAGGTTGTTTAATTGATCGGAACAATTTATTGTTCATAAATTAAATCACGAGGAATTCGTGAGCCTGCTGCCAATTGATGGTTAACCCAGAGGATCACACACAATACAGTTGGACGGTGACAGTTATAAATGGGTATAAAAGGAATTAATTGATTTAAAGGTAATTAAATCAATTAAACGAATTAAAGTATTAATTCAAGCGGGAGACTAATTAATTAGTTTATCTAATTAATTGAAATAATTAATTAAAGAAAATATTAATTTATTAATTAATATGGACTGGGTTTTAATTAAGGTTGTTAATTAAAAGGAGGCTTGCAAGACATGGGCCTTTAATTAAAAGCCCATAAGAAGTCTTGCAAACTTAGGTCAAGAAGGAGGCTTATAAATAGAGTTCTACATGAACTCAAAGGTGTAACACCCTAGTACAAAAACCCTGAGCTGCCCCCTCTGACCTAGCCGCACTCTGCCCCTGCGCCACCACCTAGCCGCCGCCGCCTCCCTTGGCCGTGAGCTGCTCTTGTGCCGTCGTAGCTTCTTTCCTGCTCACCATGTACTAGATCTTGCTCTGCAAGAAGATATACACAGTCCTTTAGTAACAAACCTTCTAGATCCAGTTCGTAGCCTAAGACTAGAAGGTGTTGCCATAATCCAACTGGTGTAGATCAATCTCTGGAGGTGAGACACTTGGATCACTACCTGTGAATTGAAAACTACATTGGAGGTTGCCACCACCTTGCCTGTGGTGAGGTAAAAATCTAAACCCCATAGATTAAAGTACTTTATGCGTTTTTGATTCATGCTTTTCGTATACATAATATGGAAATTAATTATGAGACTGTGGGTGTCTTGAAATTTTTTAAAATTCCGCACACTTTGTTGTTCTCACAATCGTGGCAACCCAACTTCCACGTCAGACTAGAAACTCGAATCCGTGAATCATTTGAGTGTCAATTCTCCACTACCGCCATAGACCAAGAACATATCCTTAGTCCTTCTCGGTACTTGAGGATAGCCTTTACGGCGGTCCAGTGCTCCCCCCCTGGATTTGACTGGTAGCGGCTCGTTACACATAGAGCGTGCGCTACGTCAGGTCTAGTACATAACATTGCATACATTATGCTGCCAATGGCAGATGCATAAGTTATTAGAGAAATTATCTTTCTTTCTTCATCACTCGTAGGGCACATAGATTTGGAAAGATAGATTCCATGTGATCTTACACAGATTCGTGGTATGATCGATTTAATAATATAAATAAAGTTAACGCTACAAAATAAGAGAATGATCAATGTATATGTATATTCCGAACGTTGAGGTATAGATTACAAGTATTGAGGATCTTATTTGAGCATTATAGGATACCGTACAAGCTAGAGGGTGAAATACATATAAAATGGCTGAATCTATCTATCTGAGCAGCAGCTTCGAGTGGAGTGCACCTGGGAAAGCGTGTCTGGCGTCATAACTGCAGGTGGTATTTATAGCGAAAAGTGGTGAGCTAGCTACTCCATTCGCAGGGATACATTTCTTTGCCCCAAGGGCTTGGGCCTGTGATCGGCCCAACAGTAAACTCCGACCACGAGCATTCCCTGGGTGATCGGATTGTAGAGGCCGTGATTTGGGCTTGGTTTTACATTCGCGAGGTCGGATTCTACACTCTTCGATCTCCCCCGGGCTTTCCAATGTAGAGTCCCAAAATACCCCTCATCAATACTCCCCCACTTCTCGAGCGCAAAGTGAAGCTTAAGCTCGAAGAAGTTTATTTTGAACGTCGTGATGAGCAAATCATTCTGATGTTTCTTCGGATATGCCTCGTTAAAAACTTTATTCGGAAAAACCCATTGGGATAAAAACCGAATTAGGGAAAAATAGCGCATATCTTGAAAACCATATTTTGACGTTAAAAGGTTTCTTGTCCTGTCCTTAAAAAAAAATCTCCGGCCGTGATGTCTTTTCGCACCTTTCACCGTGATATTTGCAATTTTCGTAGGTATAGGGGTCTAAGTGGTAAATATTTGGAAGGTAGTTTTGATTTTACTTTGAGGGAGCTCAACCGTCGTGATCACTCGGGGACCGGTTTGCAATTCACCCTTTGTTACCTTTTATATATACGTTATATTGCTGAAAATTACTTCCAGAACCATTTTTTCTTGTGATCGGAGCGTCAAGATCGCATAAGCTGTCCTTTTCATTCAACTATATCTGTTTATAATGTCTAGTTCGAGAAATTCAAGGGGCAAGGGCATAGTTGGAGAGGATCCTGATTCTGATCCTGACTTTAGGTTTATTGATGACTTCGAGGAGGGGGAATTCCATCCTGAGCGCGAAGATGCTAATCAGGCTGAAGCTCGAGGAGAATGAGGTAGAGAAACGTAACATCGGTGATAATGTTTTCGTCAGGATATATAGATCTGAAGCTCCTTTCGGACTAGTTGGTCACAACCGGGCTGAGCTCGGCGCAGAACAAACTTCTTGCAGTTTCGTTCAGGAAGATCGCGCTTATTTGGAGAAAGAGTTCGGAAAATTTCTTCCAGAGGGGTTTTTGATCGTCATTCCCTCTTATCACCATCGCGCAACCGCTCCTCCGCCTGGGTGCCAGGCTTTTTACGAGAATAATTTTCGCACGGGTTGCACATTCCCTTTATTCCTTATTTAAGAAACATCCTATCCTTTCTCTCTCTCACCCCCGCCCAAATCCTTCCGAACTATATAGCCTATATTGTCGCATTCAGCGTCCGCGTGGAGGCCAAAGGAGAGGAGGCTTCTTTTCGAAATTTTTGGCAGGTATTTCAGATGAGTATGTCCAGAGGTTCCAATGCGGGGCTCGTCTCTTTCTCACAGGGGTCGAACCGGCCAATTCTTTCGACCGTGGCTGTGGATAAAACCAAAGGTTGGAAAAGAAGATTCTTCTTTTTTAAAGGTCCCGATGTTCGTTCCGCATGTAGTTCGAATAATAGACCATATCGATGGGATGGCAAAGGGCCTTTGGTGTATGGTCGTTGCAAGATCAAGGAAAAGGTCCATCCTCAATTTTCTGACGAGTTTTTGAACCAGCTTCAATCCGATCCTTTTCAAACTATGCTCCTTGTACAAGAAAGGATTTTGAGATCGGCTGGTCTAAGTAAATGTAATTATCCAGCCCCAGCGGTCGAATTTTCTCTTCCTTTGTCCATTCAACCATCTGGTGGGTCTACTCAATCCTTCAGACCCATGTCCGAATCAGCCGCTTTGTCCCATGCCTTGCTTTCTTTAAGTATGCTATTAATCTTTTTTACTTAACTGTGTTGTAGGTCACATATGTTCGCTCAATATTCTGAGCATATCGTCCTTTTCCTTACAGGTCAACTTGTTGAGGAGTTTCGACTGTCCGTTGTTACGTCAATTGGGACTGCTCGCCCCAGGGACACGCATAGCCAGTTCATTCATCCATCGAAGAAGAGGAAAACGGAATGAGGAACGGGAGCAAATAATATGGCCATTGACCCGATCGATATCCCTGAAGTATACCCAGCCTTGAGAGGGGTTGGGAGCTCGAGTTCGTTGAATCCCACGGTAGCTGGTCCTCTGCGCAGTGTATTCTCGATCGACACTTCTAACCCGTCCTCCGCTGGTTATAGTCAATATTCCTGGACCCGCATTTTGGGCAAACAAGAACATGAGAGACGCATGGATCGGATACGATACGCCAAACATCCAGGTCCTTCGAGAAGAGTAAAACCATTTGGCAAAAGTTCAGACTTGGTTCCATGTCGACCGGGCAGATCGGAGCCGGATGTAGCTGACTTTATGAACGATCATTTTCGCGGTTGTAGAGCTGCTGGTTATCCAGAAGAAGGAACCGTTTTATCCGACCTCGGATAAGATGGTGAAAACGAGTTCGACAAGGCCACCCGGATTTTTATGGCTGGACGTTTCAAACAGGATCTGCTTGATCACACCGTTAAAAGCGACTTTGAAGTCCTGAGTATCTTTTCTCGAACATACCAGGAGGTAATAATTGTTTAGGTCTGAATATCCCATATGACTTCTTGGCTATTATGCTGATACCATTCTTTCTTCGCAGGCCGGGGATTACTTTGCGCTTCAGACATATCGTTTGTCATTGTTGGAACAAGAGTCGCAAGAAGCTCATAATGCGCTCGCGCAGGCTTCGTCCGAGAATAGAACTCTTCGAGCTTAATTAGGTGACGTCCCAAGTAAATTATCGGCTAGTCGTCGAGAACTGTCAAAGGTGAAGGAGGAGTTGGAGATCGCCAATAAGAAACATACCTTATCTGTGGAAGAAGATTTGTTATCCACCGTTAAAGAGAAAAGTGCCCTCGAAGAAGAACTCAAGAAAGTGAAAATCGAACTTGAGCAAGCGAAGCAAGATTCCGAGCGAGCATATGCCGAAAGCCGGGAAGAAGCCGTAATTCCAGCTATCCGAGAATTTTTGAAGTTCCCTGTGCTAGATCCCCTAATTCAGAAAAGAATGGGTGGGATTCTTCAAACGATTTTTTACAAAGGGGTTCACAGCTAGTTTCGGCCAAGAGAATTCCAGATAAGATGTATGAATGTCTTCAATATATGAACCCTTATAAGAATGCAGAAGGGAAGGACTATAAACTTCTTCTTTGCCAAAAGCAAATACGAATTGGCAGGACCATCACTTTGCCCCCTTTGTTGAGGAGTTTGGCTTTCCAATGCCGAACCCTAATGAGCTTGAGCTGTCCGATGATAACCCCGAATCTACTTTAGGAGGCAAATCAGATGGTGAGCAGTAAGATCACTCTTGCAGTTGGGTACGGCCTTCGGCGCTGATTTAAGCAATGGATCCGATTCCTCGAAAAGAACCATTTCGTAGTTCGAAATTAGGGGTTGACTTCTTGCAATAGTTACGTAGTAGAAGTAACAATTTATGTAGTAGGTTCCTTTTTTGGTGATTTCCTTTTTGTAACCTGTATATCCTTTTCTTGTTGTAGGAGCTAACATTTGACTGAATCTTATTGTTTATGATTGAATCTTTATCGTTCCTTTTTTGAACTCCTCAACAGTCACAACGGTTTAATTATTGCAAAAATAGGATGCCGCTTCTATAAATATCAGGGCTGTTTCAAATCATTCATCTAAAATCCTTAATCATTGAGATCGGAGCTTTACGCTTAGTATCTATTTTCGAACTTTCAAACTTACTTTTTTCGCTTACTATGGATCAGATATTGGGTAAGCCCATCAATCCCAAATTGCTATTGGGTGGTACCAAGAGCAAAGGTCCATCTAAAGACCAAAGATCATCCAAAGAGAACAAACCTTCCAAGGCTTCCCCAAAAACAACTACAACTTCCCCCAAAACTTCCAAGGGCGGGGAGACTAAAAAGGAAAAACAGGCTTCAGTAAAACATCCCAAAGTTGTTCCTAGCCAATCAATTTTGGATGAGGAACTCGATGAAGAGCTCGAGGCTTCTTCTTCGAAAAACCTTGATACTTCACATCGGGCATTAGCCAAGCAAAAAGCATCATCCCTTTCTTCCGATAAAAGACCTCATTCAGACATGATTACCCCAATCGAGACCCTCCAGGACCTTGTTGCTGGGAATGAAGTGTCCCTTGGTGATCTTGATGCTGGTTCCCCGACGGGAGGTTTGAGTAAAAAACCTAAACTGACCCCAACTGGAGACGGTTCTTTAGTTTCTGGAGGATCGACCGAGCCTTCAAAGCTTGAAATTGAACCTTTGAAGACTGAGACTGAGCCCTCGAAGACCGAAAATTTCTCTGACCCTCATACTTCTGGATCTCCTGTTACCTTTCCTTCCCTACTTCGAGAGTCAAATGATGAGTCTGCTCGGGAAGTGGAGCTTGAGAATTTTGTTGAGAATCCGTCTAAGGGAAAGAGTCTCTCAGAGCTGTTTCAGTTTGGATCGAATTGAGGAAAAATTGGCTTTAGAGAAAAATTGGCTTTAGAGAAAGAGAAGGCTGCTAATGTACAGGGAGAAGAGCTCCATCAACAATTGAGCAAGGAGCTTGATGTGCTCAAAGGGCTTTTCGAGCGGGAGAAGAAGGACTTCGAACTTCGCGAGAAGGAGGCTTATGCTCGTGGTTATGAAGCCCGTAGTGCTGAGCTTCGAAAGGCTCTTCACGATCATAAATTTGTGTAACTTTTTCCGAACGGTGTTGTTGTAACTCTATTTTATTTTCCTCATTTGTGCTGTATTCTGAATAATCTTTTCTGTTCATGCTTTTCATTTTCGAACTCGGATGATGTATTGGGTCGCGTGCCTTTTTATAATTGTTATGCCCTTCTGTGATGCTTTTATCCTTCGTTAAATATTTGTTATTTTCAAAGTTCGATCCTTGCAGTTTGAATATAACTGAATTAATGTCATCGTATGGATATTTTATCCTCGATCAATAACTTTTTGATTGCATAGCTCCCTACTTTGATTTTGAAATAATCTACTCTAACCAATCAGTCCCTTATTTCTCGGGAAGCGGAACGGTCGGCGCATTTATCGCTCGTATCGCGACCGTTCTCTATGGTAAATCTGACCCGTCAATGTATATTTCCTCCTCCTATAAATACTCTAGCATGGTTCTTGTTTTTACCATTGCATTTTTACTTTTCTGTAAAAATTCATTCGAAGCTTGCGCTCGAGTGGCCTTCTTCTTTAATGAACGATTATTTGTCTCTAGTAATGACATCCCATATTCGAATTCGATCCCCAATAATTATGTTCGAGATTCGTATTCGAACTCTTTTCTTTAATTTTCTTGTCTCCAAATTATGTTTTACTTCGACTAGGATATCGATAGACGAAAAAGATTGCGACTAGGATATCGGTAGACGACCTGCTCTCTCTGATTCCAAATCCTTGGGGCAGGCTCGGACTCCTGTATCCTATCGTTCTACCCAGTCGGATAGTGGGTCAACTTCTGGAGAAGTTTTCCTGCTCTTGATCTCAACTTCTTCAAGATGTTTCTTGAAGAATGTTGCCTTCGAGATTGCGTGGAGTAATTTCTCTAGGGATTGCTTCCTGCTGCTTCGACCTGGGTGAATGTACAAACTAACCAGCAGGGGAGTGGTAGCAAGAATGCTGGAAAAAGTACTCCGAATCCAACCCCTGCACTCTTGGATGAAGGGTAGATGCAGAACCAGCTATACTCAGCCTCGCCGATCGAAAGAAGATCCCTAGCGTAGAGCTCGTCATTTGTAGTAGGATAGTGCTGAATGTAACCTTTAAATTTTAGCTCGACTTTACTTATTGTAATCGAGAATTCTATTGTAACTATTTGAAAACGTATGAATGAAATATTTATTTTCATTTATTATCCTTGCTTGTTAATCTATAAACTTGCTTCTGTACATAGCAACCGATCATCAATTCCTTCGCCTCGGAAGCACGAGCGACAAGTGTTATTCATTGCAGATCTTGATAACTGATAGGATAATAATTAATAGGATAATGATCGAACATCAATTATGTAATTGTCCTTGAATAAAATATTTGAACCTCAACTTTTAGTAGCCAAATATGAACAATGATTGACGTTTTCTGTCGATCTCATTTATTGATAGAGTGATCGAAGATTAATACTAATTTAACGAAAATTGGCATCCCTAGCAGATCTCGATCATCGTAGTTCGGAACAGGATATTGTCGGGATTTTGGATAATCAATAATTCGAACTTGGGGTCTTAGCAACAACTTTCACCCTTTAATTTATTTCGATCTAAGGGGCATAGCAATTGCTTTCACCCTTAGTCATTTTGATCGGTCATAGCAACAACTTTCACCTGAGGGTCTTAGCAACATCTTTCACCCTTTAATTTATTTCGATCTAAGGGGCATAGCAACGGCTTTCACCCTTAGTCGTTTTGATCGGTCATAGCAACAGCTTTCACCAGAGGGTCTTAGCAACAGCTTTCACCCTTTAATTTATTTTGATCTAAGGGGCATAGCAACGGCTTTCACCCTTAGTCATTTTGATCGGTCATAGCAACAGCTTTCACCTGAGGGTCTTAGCAACAGCTTTCACCCTTTAATTTATTTCGATCTAAGGGGCATAGCAACGGGCATTCATCCTTAGTCGTTTTGATCGGTCATAGCAACAGCTTTCACCTGAGGGTCTTAGCAACAGCTTTCACCCTTTAATTTATTTTGATCTAAGGGGCATAGCAACGGCTTTCACCCTTAGTCGTTTTTCGAGGGTCGCCACCCATTTTGTCGATCCAAGGGGCATAGCAACAACTTTCACCCTTATTTGATATTTGATTAATATGCATTGAGGTTGGCCATAATAACTTTTCGAATATAACGAACAGATAATATCTCTGCGAATAAAACTATCATTGATTAGATAAGCTTCAAGAACGTGAGTAATAAAGAACACAACGAGGCAATAAACTAATAGATAGGCCAGAAATTGCTAAATAATCTTCATCTTCCATAATATCTTCTCAAATTTATAGCATTCCAGGATCGAGGCAAAACTTCTCCGTTTAGATGAGCAATATTGTAAGAACCTTTCTTCCCTACTTCGACCACTACATAAGGACCATCCCAATTGGGCTGAAGCTTTCCGACATGTTTTGAGACCTATACTTAAAGGTACGGATTCAGACCTTTTGGTTGTATGCTTTTTCTATGTGGGACTTCATGGCCTGAATTTTCAATTTAGAACGATCCCTCTTGCTGTCTGCATGATCGACTTCTATCTCCCTCAACGATTTATTCTCTTCGGAATCATAGAATTCAACTCTGGGAGAAGATATCAGATTCTCTACTGGAAAAACTGCTTCAGATCCGTAAACCAAGCTGAAAGGAGTTTCCCCTGTAGCTGCTTTCGTAGTGGTTCTATAAGCCCATAAAACTCCTGGAAGTTCATCAAGCCATTTTCCTTTTGCGTCGGTGATTTAACCGGATTTCGTCGGGTTAAAGGAGTATCAGTGAATTTGTGATATTTATATATTTTATAGGGCTCTGTTACTTTATTCCGGATGGATCAATCACAAAGAAAAGCAATATTGTAAAAACAAGAAGTAAACACACAAACCAAAGTAAAGAACACACCAATATGAAGAGGAAAGCTTTTTCTTTATTGAATTGTATTGACTTATGCTGTGGTAAGCAGCATTCAACGGCGTATTCCCGAGAGCTTAAGTTGTTAATTACAACGATTAACTAGGTATTTATATAATGCTAAACCTAGCGTTACAAGGAAACATAGTCCTAATAGGACTCGGCCCAAATATCCTTCTTGGGTCCGGAATATAGTCTTCTAGTCGAAGAGAGCTGTACTTGGCCGGGTCGATAAGATGATCCCAAACTGTTTGATTTGGTCGAACCGATCTCATGTTCTTTACTCGATCCGTACAAGATGTAGGGTGCGAAATATCCCCCATCAGTACTCCCTCACTTCTTCGAGCGTATAGATAATAGAAGCTCGTAGAAGTAGGTAATTCTTTACGACTGTTTATTTTCTATGAATGGAGCCTCGTTAAAAACCTTTCTTAAGAAAAAACCCTGTGGGAAAAAATCTTAAGTAAGGAAAAGAGTGCTACATATCATAGATAGTCGTTTTCTCTGTCCGATTACGAATCGCCACGCGTCTATTCTGGAGGCTTTTCATCTCCTTCCGTTTTTGGCGGGAATGTGATTAATTGCGATGAGTTCGAAACGTCTTTTCTCATCTTAGTATAAATAGGTGACTTTTGAGTTCGTCATTTTTCCTTTATCCTTGCTCATAGTTCATAGTCATTTTCTTACTTAGTCGTTCGTCATATAAAGTTTTCCTTTTCTCGACTTATACGCTTCGAGAGTCTGAAAATATGGCTTCTTTGAGAAAATCTTCTTCTTCCTCGAGGGAGAATGTTGCTCCTAATGATGAGGAGGAGTTGCGCTCTAATCCTTTGGGCGATCAATCTGCAATTTCTGAATTCGTTGTTCCTATAGAAGACACTTTTAAGGTACAGATCCTTTCTGACACAGAGGTTGCTGCCCGAGCCAAAAAGGGCAAAGGTACTGCTCCTCAGATTTCTGAACCAATTGAGGAACTTGCTTGCGCATATACAGTGGATACTTTTTCGGAGATTGTGAATAATTACGCAAAATATTTCCCGGAGGGTTCCGAGATAATTCTTCCTTCCCCTTCTGATAGGGTCACCTTTCCACCGGAAGGATGTCGCTCCTTTTATACGGCTCATTTCAATAGCGGCCTCCGTCTTCCGTTATCCCCCCTTTTTCTTGATATCTTGAGAATATTTAGTGTGTCCTTGACACAATTAGTTCCAAATTCTGTGGCTTTCCTGGTTTGCTTTTCTGTTTTGATGATCGCGAAAGGGTTTAAACCTTCCTTTCGTAATTTTACACAACTTTTCCGGTTCAATATTTCCAGTTCATCCAATCGTGGGTATTTCTTTGCTAGTCAGAGGCCTAGTCGAGCAATTTTTGATGCCCCTGTTTCTAGCAACCCTTTTTGGAAATCTCACTTCTTCTTTTCGCCCCCCACCTCACCTTCGTTTGGCGGATGGTTCGACTATACCCTTCTCGTGGGATCATGATTTCAAATGGGTATACGGAGGTCGCTGGCCGATGGGTGAATTTATTCCTGACGATGCTCAGTTTATCGCCGAAATCCCCGATATGCGTGCAAATAAATATCAGAGTGCTCTTCTCATTGGGGAAAGTTTCCTTCGTAAAGCTGGATTGAGTGTTCATACTTTTCCAATCAATTCATCATTGGAATAACTGGGTAAGCATTATTTCTTTAATTTAGTGTTACGATAATATTTTCTTATAGAGAAACTAACTTTTAATTTGTTTCTTGTTCAGCTCAAATGGTAGAAAATTCTCGACATTCTTCACAGGGAAAGATGGTGTTATCCAAATCCTCTAAGTCCGTAGAGAACAATCCGATCGAGCAGAGAGCTTCTCGGAAGAGGAAACTGGAGTTGAGTCATGAGTCCGAGGAGAATGGAGAGGAGTCTCCAAATTCTTCCCAAGATTCCCCTGTTCGTCAAGGGACTGGGCCTGGTTATCCCCCTCTTCAGCTTAGATCATCCTTGGGAATTCGTGGATGTCGTAGTTGGTCGATGCCTCATCCTAGCGAGAACCCGGTAGGGAGAAAGAGGAACTATTATGGTCGTTCTGGCAATGATCTTTCTTTACTCGGTGACAATCACCGAAAGCCCACCTTGGTCGAAATGATCGAAGACCATTTGGAGGGGAAGAGAGTTGCTGGTTACTCCGAGAAAGATTCTCTTGTCCATGACGAAAGTGAGAATGCGGTGGACGAGGCAACTCGCGTTCTTTTATTCGGGGTTTTCACTCGTGATTTGAATAAACTTTTCTGTAAGGATCCTTTGGAGAAATTTCAGCGAGCTTCTCTTTATGCTGAAAAGGTAAATTCTTTCGAGCTTGCTTTATAGGATCTTCTTTATTCTGAAGACATTCTTGCTAACTTATTTCTTGTTTTACCCTTTTGCTTTTTCAGACTAAGACTTGTTTAGCCTCATATGCATACGAAACTGCACTCTGGAAACTGCAATGTGAGTTTCTAGATGAGAAAAATAAAGCTCTTCTTCGTAAGTTTTCTGGTTCAGAGGTTGGTCCCTCGACGTCTTCTTCCGTTCCCGTTGTAGATACTCATGCTACGGGGACTGAAGACCAGGAGATTGTGAACAGGGTCTTGGAGACTTCTCGTGCTCAAGAGCAAGCCGATCAAATGGCTAAAAAGTTAGAGGCATTTCAGTTTCAGAGTACTGCTCGTATCAGTGAGCAAGAATCTCAAGTATCAAGTCTTCAAGCTTCATTAGAGGAGTATGAAAAGGATGTCCCTCTTAGTGGACTTAGGGATCGATATGGTAGGAACCCTGATGAAAGAGTGATTCCCGAATTTCTTAATTCTCCCGTCCATACGGCGTTGGTGTATCAGATGGTCGGTCCTCTTCTGGAGAATACTTTCAAGAAGGTTGTTCATCAGTTGGTCGCCTTGGAAATGATCGATGATCGTCGGAAGGAATATTTTAAAGCGGCGCATATTCGGCTGAACCGTTATGGGGAAGTTTATTCTCCTTCCGAACTTCCAGATGTCGAATATTAAAGTTTCCCTTTGGCTCACCTTGTCGAAGAGTTCGGAAAACCATTGCCGATTCTGATTTAGCCGGATTTCCTCGGGTTAATTGAATATCAGTAAATTGGTAATATCGGGGGGTTTTCGATATTTATATATATGTTATATAGGGCTCTGTTACTTTATTCCGGATGGATCGGTTACAAAGAAAAGTAATATTCAAGAACAAGAAGTAAAACCACAAAACAAAGCTAAGAACACACCGATATGAAGGTAAAAAGCTCTGTAAAAATATTGAATATTATTGAGTTGTGCTGTTGTAAGCAGTGTTAAATCCTGTATTCTTAGAGTTCAGGAATTTCGTAGTTGTCTAATACAATGATTAACTAGGTATTTATATAATTTTAAACCTAGCGTTACAAGGAAACATAGTCCTAATAGGACTCGGCCCAAATATCCTTCTTGAGTCCGGAATACAATCTTCTATCGAAGCGAGCTGCACTTGGCCGGGTCAATAAGATGATCCCGATCTGTTTGAATTGGTCGAATCGATCTTATCTTCTTCATTCGATCCGAGTAGTATGTAGGGTGCGAAATAGCCCCCATCAGTACTCCCTCACTTCTTCGAGCGTATAGATAATAGAAGCTCGTAGAAGTAGATGAATCTTTACGACTGTTTGTTTTCTATGAATGGAGCCTCGTTAAAAACCTTTCTTAAGAAAAAACCCTGTGGGATAAAATCTTAAGTAAGGAAAAGAGTGCTACACATCATAGATAGTCGTTTTCTCTGTTCGATTACGAATCGCCACGCGTCTATTCAGGAGGCCTTTCGTATCCTTCCATTTTTGGCGGGAATATGAGTAGCTGCGATGAGTTCGAAACGTCTTGTCTCATTTTATTATAAATAGGTGACTTTTGAGTTCGCCATTTCTCTTTTATACTTCCTTACAACTTGTAATCATTTTCCTGATTAGTCGTTCATCTCATAAAATTTTTCCTTTTATCGACCTTCATCTTCCGAGAACCAGAATATATGGCTTTTGTAAGAAGATCTTCTTACTCTTCTAGAGAGATCGTCGCCCCTGATAACGAGGAGGAGTTGCATTCTAATCCTTTGGGCGAACAAACTACAGTATCTGACTTCGTCGTCCCTGTAGAAGATACTTTCAAGGTACGAATCCTTTCTGATGCAGATGTGGCTGCCCGAGCCAAAAAGGGCAAAGGTACTGTTCCTCAGATTTTTGAACCAATTGAGGACGTAGCTTGTGCCTATACGGTGGAAACATTCCCGGAGGTTGTGAATAATTATACCAAATATTTTCCGGAAGGTTCTGAGATAATTCTTCCTTCCCCTACTGATAGGGTCACGTCTCCCCCGGAGGGATGTCGAGCCTTTTATACGGCTCACTTCAATAGCGGACTGCGTCTTCCTTTGTCTCCCCTCTTTCTCGAAGTTTTGAAAACTTCCAGTGTGTGCTTGACACAGCTGGTTCCAAATTCCGTTGCTTTTGTGGTTTGTTTTTCCGTTTTGATGATCGCAAAGGGGTTTAAACCTTCTTTTCGTAATTTTACGCAACTTTTCCGTGTCAATATTTCTAGCTCTTCAAATCGTGGATATTTCTTCGCTAGTCAGCGACCTAGTCGAGCAATCTTTGACGCCCCTGTTTCTAGTAATCCTTCATGGAAATCTCACTTCTTCTTTGTTCGTCCTCCGTCTACTATTTGTTTGGCGGATGGTTCGACCATGCCTTTTTCATGGGATCATGGTTCCAGTTGGATTCCTGGAGGTCGCTTACCGACTGGTGAACTTGTTCCTGACGATGTACAGTTTATTACTGAGATCCCCGAAATGCGTGCAAACAAATATCAAAGCGCTCTTCTGATCGGGGAGGCTTTCCTTCGTAAGGCGGGGTTAAGTGTTCATAACTTTCCCATCAGTTCATCATCTGAACCTCTTGGTTAGTACTTTATTTTATCTTAGTGCTGTAACTATACCTGTTATACGGAGAAACTAACTTTTATTTTGTTTCTTTTTCAGCCCATATGGTAGAAAACTCTCGACATTCTTCGAAGGGAAAAATGGTGCTGTCGAAATCTTCTAAATCCGTAGAGAACGCCCCTATCGAGCAGAGAGCGTCGCGAAAAAGGAAGCTGGAGTTGGGTCATGAATCTGAGGAGAATAGAGAGGAATCTCCAGATTCTTCTTGTGAGTCCCCTATTCGTCTGGGCACGGGATCTGGTTATCCTCCTCTTCATCTTAGATCCTCTTTGGGTATTCGAGGATGTCGTAGCTGGTCAATGCCTCATCCTACTAATAATCCAGTGGGTAGAAAAAGGAGTTACTATGGACGTTCTGGTGACAACCTTTCTTTACTCGGAGATAAACATCCAAAACCTACTCTGGTCGAAATGATCGAGGATCATTTAGAGGGAAGGAGGGCCGCTGGTTATTCCGAGAAGGATTCTCTTGTTCATGATGATAGTGAGAACGCGGTCGATAAGGCGACCCGTGTTCTTTTGTCTGGCGTTTTTACTCGCGATCTCAATAAGCTTCTTCATAAGGATCCTCTGGAGAAATTCCAGCGAGCTTCTCTTTATGCTGAGAAGGTGATATCTTTTTCCTTCAATCATATTGACAGATAATTTTAAGGGTTTTCCTTAATTTACTAATCCATCTCTTTTTCTTGCTCTCTTTGTTCTTCCAGACTAAAACTTGTCTCGCGTCATACGCCTATGAAAATGCACTTTGGAAACAACAGTGCGAGTTCCTGGAGGAGAAGTATAAAGCTTTACTTCATAAATCCTCCGGTTCAGAGGTTGGTCCCTCAACATCTTCTTCCGTTCCCATCGTAGAGACTCGTGCTACCGAGACCGAAGATCAAGAAATGATAGACAGGGTGATGGAGGTTTCTCGTGCTCAAGAGCAGGCCAATCAAATGGCTAGAAAGTTAGAGGAATTGCAGATACAGAGCACGACTCGAATTAGTGAGCTTGAATCTCAGGTATCAAACCTTGAAACTTCTTTAGAGGAGTACGAAAAGGATGTCCCACTTAGTGGGCTTAAGGATCGATATGGTAGGAATCCTGATGAAAGAGTTGTTCGTGAATTCCTTAATTCTCCTGTTCATACGGCGTTGGTGTATCGGATGGTCGGTCCTCTTCTTGAGAATACTTTTAAGAAGGCGATTCATCAGCTGGTCGCTTTAGAGATGATCGACGACCGTCGAAAGGAGTATTTTAAGGCGGCGCACATTCGGTTGAATCGCTATGGCAAACTTTATTCTTCTTCCGAGGTTTCCGATGTCGTATATCAAGGTTTTCCTCTGGCTCACCTTGTCGAAGAATTTGGAAATCCATTGCCGATTCCTCCTTCTGATGTTAACGATGAGCTCGATAATAATTTTATCGATCCAGAAGACGAAGAAGAAGAAGAAGAAGACGATATATGCATGACTGAGGACGTCGGTAGCGAACGGAAGATTCCGGATAGCGACCAAGCTTCTTGAAATAGTGATTTATTTTTGAAATAATCTTTGTAATTATTCATTCGTAGGTTTTAATTGTAACTTTAGCTTTCCTTACTTTGTACGCTAAATGTTTCGTATTCTGACAGTCGTGTCTTTTCACATTCGCCGTAATAATTCAGACAAGTCATTTAATTTGCCGTAATCATTATGTGTGTGTCTTTTCAAATTCTAGCGTTTGCTCCCAGGTCAGTTTTCCTAGTTCGCGCCCTTTCTCTAGGTATGTTGCGTCCTTTCGTGTAGTATAAATACGAAAGGTAAAAACTTGACTTGTTTTTTACTGCTATACTCCTCTTTTAACAGAATACTCTTTCTTTAGCTAGTCGATAAACTTTCTCGATATTAATTTGTATTTTTCCATAATCCGATCATGAGTAACCTTTTTGGTAATACTTCGAAGCGACCTTCCCGTGAGGGCGCCCGGGATAACAGATCGAAAAAATCTCGAAGAGACGGGCCTTCGATGGAGCCTCCTCGTTCGTCCTTGATTAGTAGTTCGATGATCGATAGTCCTGCTATCACGTCCCAACCTTTATCAGAAGTTAGTTCGTCGCTTCTTCAACCAAATTTTCCTTCTTCCACCGGGGTAGGTAGTAGGCCTTCCCCTGGTCGATTAGCTTTTGGGGATCCATCCAACATGGAGCATGTTTACGACATACCTGTTTCTTCAGGTTTTTCTTCTTATGAGCATGGGTCTCATGGAGGGGATTTTGTTAGTTCCCTTCCTTTTTCTACTTCTACTGCCCTGAATGCCAGTGAAGGGCAAGTTGGAGATGGTTTTCCTGTTAATCCTTCCGTAACGCAATCTATTTTGCAAGATTGTCCTGAATATTTGTTTCATGATACCACTGTAACGACTGCTTCTTTTGAATCTGGGGGACCTTCTGGGGGTCGGTTTGGGTCGAGGTCTGGTCGTCGAACCGTTATTTCGGCTTCGGGCAAGGAGACCTCTGTTAGCCCCAATGAGAGAGAATCTCCTCGTCTGTTAGATGATCGTTGTATTCTCGAGCAGGTCAAAGATATTATGTTGTCAGAGACTCCGCGGCCTGACGGTGTTCCTTCTAGTAGTGAATTGCCTGGCTCAATTGAGCCTGATGCTTTGTCCTGGGATTTGGGTTTGAGCACCATTTTGCCTGGTGAGCTGAAGAAACTTGAGGGTACTTCAAATGTACGCCTTGTCCAGTCTCTTGTTAAGATGTGCGAGCAGGTAGACATATCTTTCGATAATTTTCCCTATTTTTATTTCGACTTTCATGTCTTGAGAGGATTTTTCTCATTGTTTTTCTTTGTAGGCCAAATATTTTGCACTTCAGCTGGGTGTGCAAAATGACGAACTGTGGAGTAGTCGGAGAGCTCATCAAGGTCAGTTGGAGTCAGAAAAAGCTAAAGCCTCGTATGGCGAAGGGTTTGGTCTTTTATCTTTTATCGAGCAACTGTCCTTTTCGCTGCGATTTTAAAGCTTGTATGACTTCGTTTGTGGATTCTAGGGTTTTAAGCCATCGACCATGAAGTAGGATTGTGCCGGTATGTCTAATCCAAAGCTTTTTTAGGTTTGATCATTTCGATCTATGGCCTCTTTTGTTATCGACTAGTTGAGGCGATTAGATAGTGCCGTTCCAACTTACTAGCATTTATTGCGGGGAGTCAAGGGGTCGCATCTGTGTCCGTTGATCAAATGCTTTTTCAGTCGTTGGATTGTTTGAGTCTATCCCTATAAATAAGGAGACGGTTTGCATATTCCATTTGTCATTTCTCAAGAAGGATGGAGATCTCAGTTTCCTTAGATTTTGTTTTGCCTATCAAAAAGTCACATTATCGTGATTCACTCTGTAATAACTTGATGTTCATCTACCTTGTACTGACGGGTCCCATGTTAGCCCTTTCTTGTACTAACGGGTCCCATGAGGCCTCAGCTTTTGTCTTCATCAATTAGAGGTCCGTGGTTTCCGTTTGCACATGGGGGGTTCATACTTACCAGGCATCCTCGCTCTTGGATGTTACCTCCGGATTGATAGAGCACTGGGGTGCGCTGGTAGGTTTACTGTTTCGCGACCGCCCCGAAGAGATGCTGCTTTAGAGTAAAATGTTTTATCTTTAAAGTAAAAGCAGTATCTTGTTGTGGGTGAATGAGTATTGCCGGTTATCTGGCTGGTAATGCTCATTTAGTCTGGAAGAAAATTCGATCTTCAGAGCCTGGCCATCGAACCAAAGAAGTCGACCATCCTGAGCAGCATGCTTCTTAGGTGGTTTATTATAATTGACGAGGTACTAGGGAGGAGATTGGTGTTTCCGTGGACATTGTCGTGAAGATCGCCGATCTTATAGGATCATTTCATCTAAATCATTGTAATGATCTTTAAGTAGTATGTAGACCTTTGTAACGTAGGACTTTTGTATGTAATTGATTTGATGAATAAAATATTACTTTTATCCCTTGCATCTTCTTTGTCGTTGATTCAGTCATATTTTTTATTTATGAGGAGCAATTTCCGAGCAGATGGAGTCATACTTGATTCATCTTCAAAACTTTAGGAGTATCAGCAGATCTTTTAGATCGTTAGGAATAGATCGAGGAGTGTTTATTGAGCGGATCAATGTTTACTCAACTTGTTACAATTTAGACTTAGGTTTTTATCAGCTGAAATTTTTCCAATCGTTGTAAATATACCGAGGAGTTTTTATTGAGCGGATCAATGTATACTCGACTCTTTTTGATTAGACTTAGGTTTTTAACCCAAAAGTCTTTTTAGGATGTTGGATACGTATCGAGGAGTTTTTATCGAGGAGATCGATGTTTACTCAACTCGTTTTGATTAGACTTAGGTTTTTAACCCAACAGTCCTTTTAGGATGTTGGATACGTATCGAGGAGTTTTTATCGAGCGGATCGATGTTTACTCGACTCTTTCTGATTAGACTTAGGTTTTTAACCCAAAAAGTCTTTTTGATCGTTGAACATATATCGAGGAGTTTTTATCGAGCGGATCGATGTTTACTCAACTCGTTTTGATTAGACTTAGGTTTTTTTTTTGTACCAAAAGCCCTTTTGATCGTTGAAGATATATCGAGGAGTTTTTATCGAGCGGATCGATGTTTACTCAACTCGTTTTGATTAGACTTAGGTTTTTAACCCAAAAAGTCTTTTTGATCGTTGAAGATATATCGAGGAGTTTTTATCGAGCGGATCGATGTTTACTCAACTCGTTTTGATTAGACTTAGGTTTTTAACCCAAAAAGTCTTTTTGATCGTTGAAGATATATCGAGGAGTTTTTATCGAGCGGATCGATGTTTAC
Organism: Penstemon eatonii; assembly: GCA_038501285.1. Classification (NCBI taxonomy): domain Eukaryota; kingdom Viridiplantae; phylum Streptophyta; class Magnoliopsida; order Lamiales; family Plantaginaceae; genus Penstemon; species Penstemon eatonii. Next base: position 35,423,751 of record CM076711.1, on the reverse strand, counting down.
TCAACTCGTTTTGATTAGACTTAGGTTTTTAACCCAAAAAGTCTTTTTGATCGTTGAAGATATATCGAGGAGTTTTTATCGAGCGGATCGATGTTTACTCAACTCGTTTTTATTAGACTTAGGTTTTTAAGCCAAAAAGTCTTTTAATCGTTGAAATATGGGCGAGGAGTTTGTATTGAGCGGATCAATGTATACTCGACTCGCTTCTGAATATATCGAGGAGTTTTTATCGAGCGGATCGATGTTTACTCAACTCATCTGTAATTTAGACTTAGGTTCATCACCAAAGAGTCCTTTTTGTCGTTGATATAGATCGAGGAGTGTTTATTGAGCGGGTCAATGTATACTCGACTCGTTTCGTTCTAATTTTTATCAATATGATAGTGTAATTCCAAGGAGCGTTAACCGAAATAATCGATGTATAGAAAATGCTAAAAATCTTTACTAATTGAACTGTAGGCTAAGGCCTTTGTTACAAGGATTAAAACTTGATAAAATAAAATAAAACAATGCAGTATAATCTGTTAAAATTTATTTACCATAATATTTCCTAAGGTTGACCGCATTCCAGGTTCTTGGTAAGGCTGTTCCATCCAAGTGTGCAATTTTGTATGAACCTTTCTTTCCTACGCCAATGACGATGTAAGGTCCATCCCAATTTTGTTGTAACTTTCCCACATGCTTGGATACTTCTACCTTTTTCAAGACCAAGTCTCCTTCTTTGAAAGTTCGGATGCGTACTTTTTGATTGTATGCTTTCTCCATATTTACTTTAGTGGCTTGTAGGCGTACGGCAGCTTTATCTCTTAAAGCTTCTATTAAATCAATGTCATTTTCTCTCGCCTTTTCATTTTCTTGATCATCGAACATCTCTATTCTTGGCGTTGGGATTAAGTTTCAACAGGAATAACAGCCTCCGACCCATATACCAAGCTAAATGGGGTTTCCCCGGTTGAGCTCCTTACTGTGGTTCGATTAGCCCATAGTACTCCTGGGAGTTCATCAAGCCATTTTCCTTTGGCCGATCCTAATCTTTTTTCCAAAGATTTTATTATTTCTCGGTTTGCTACTTCGGTTTGTCCGTTCGCTCTTGGATGCCCGACCGAAGTGAAATTTTGTTGAATTCCCAGTTTCGAACACCATTCTATTACTTGTTTTCCCGCGAATTGGGTTCCATTATCGGAAATTAGGATCCTTGGGATGCCAAATCGACAAACTATGAACTTCCATAGGAAGTTGATCACTTGGAATTGAGTTATTCGTGCGAGGGCGATGCATTCTATCCATTTGCTGAAATATTCTACAGCGACCAGGACGTAAGCTTTTTTGGATCTGGCTGCCGGGAACGGCCCCACGATGTCCATTCCCCATTGATCGAAAGGCCAACATACTGGAATTGGATGCATGTTTTCTGCTGGTCGATGACATATGTTAGCATGGATCTGGCAGTGATGACATTCTTGGACATATCGAGTGGCATCTTTATTGATGGTAGGCCAATAGTAACCTGTCCTGAGACATTTTAAGGCCAATGCCCTTGATCCGCTGTGATTTCCCGCATCTCCTTCGTGTATTTCTCGTAGTATATCAATGGTTTGTGATTCAGAGACGCATTTCAGAAGAATTCCTGATACTGATCTTCGGGAGAGTTTTCCTTCTACAAGTGTATATTTTGGAGCTCGATATCTTATTTTCCGAGCTTCATTTTGGTCAGGTGGTAATTTTCCTTCTCGAAGATAGTCTATCATCGGGGTCATCCAGTTTTCTTCGACTTCTTCGATTTCCATTATATCGACTACCGGTGTTTCATCGATATCGATTGCCGGCGTATTAGAGATCAACCAGTTGATTACCCGTTCGGTCTTTCCGTCATGGGATCCTGTGAACTTTGATAGCTGGTCGGCCCATTTATTTTCCGAACGCGGAATGTTCTGAATACCGAAGCTTTCAAATTTTTTAGCTAGTGTTTTCACTTTGGCGAGGTATTTGACCATATTGAATTCTTTAGCCTCGTATAGGCCTTCAATTTGTCTTTGCACTAACTCTGAATCAGTCAATACTTTAAGACTTTTTATGTTGGCGTTAATCGCCATTTCCATTCCCGCAATCAATGCTTCATATTCAGCTTCATTGTTTGTTACAACGAAGTCCAATGTTATCGCGTAATTCAAATCTTCCTTATTCGGTCCGGTGAAGTTGATTCCGGCGCCTCCTCCTTCTCGGCATGAAGCCCCGTCGACATGCATTAACCAAGTTTGATCTTCTATGATCAAGACATCGTCGTTGAGGCTGCTCGATGATTCAGTTGCCTGTGTCGGTGTTTCTAATATAAAGTCAGCCAACACTTGTGCCTTAATTGCGATTCTTGGTTTGTAATCGATTTCGAACTGGCCTAGTTCGATCGCCCACTTAATTAGTCTTCCTGAGGCTTCTGGTTTTGCTAAGACTTGTCTTAGCGGTTGATTTGTCAAAACCACTATTTTGTAAGTTAAAAAGTAAGGTCGAAGTTTTCGTGTAGCCACTACTAAGGCCAGCGTGAATTTTTCTATTTCCAAGTAATTCTTCTCCGCCCCTTGCAATAACTTGCTGAGATAATAGACAGGCTTATGCTCTGAGCCCTCTATCTTAATTAGTACTGAACTAATGGCCGTATCGGAGATGGAGATGTAGATATACAACGGTTCCCCTTCCGTTGGTTTGGCTAACATCGGTGGTGTCGTCAAATATTCTTTGAGTTGTTCGAAGGCTCGTTCGCATTCTTCGGTCCAAGCGAAGTTTTTTGCTTTTCGAAGCGTTTGGAAAAAGGGCAAGCTTCTGTCGGCAGATTTTGATATGAATCTATTCAATGCTACGATTTTCCCAACCAAGCTTTGTACTTGAGAGATGGTTTTGGGAGGTTTCATTTCAGTTATGGCTCGAATTTTCTCTGGGTTGGCTTCTATTCCTCGCTGGTGTACCAAGTATCCCAAAAATTTTCCTGACTTAACACCGAAGGTGCATTTCGCAGGGTTCAACTTCATACGGTATTTTCTTAGGATTTGGAAACATCGATCTAGATGTTTTACGTGATCCGCTTCATTCATACTTTTGACTAACATGTCGTCTACATAGACTTCCATTATTTCTCCGATTAATTCTCTGAACATTAGGTTTACTAACCTTTGGTAAGTAGCCCCGGCATTCCTCAATCCGAATGGCATTACAATAAAGCAGTATACTCCCTGCTCAGTTATGAACGCGGTCTTCTCTTGATCCCGCTCGTCCATGTATATTTGGTAAAACCCTTGGAAGGCGTCCATCATGCTGAATATCGCGAAGCCAGCGGTCGAGTCGACCAATAAGTCAATCCTTGGGAGGGGGTATGGGTCGCGCGGACATAACTTGTTAAGGTCGGTGAAATCATTACACATTCTCCATTTGTTGTCCTTTTTATCCCCTTTTGCTACTAGTACAACATTACATAGCCATTCCGAGAAATGTATTTCTCGGATTTGTTTTGCTTCAAGCAGTCTTTCTACCTCGGCTTTGATAATTTTATCTTTTACTGGTCCATGATTTCTCTTCTTCTGTCTGGCGGGTTTTGCTGAAGGGTCAATTTTTAGGGTATGCTTGATTACCCGAGGATCGATTCCTTCAATGTCATTCGCGCTCCAGGCGAAGACGTCGGCATTGTCTCTGAGGAAGTCGATTAACATTATTTCCCCTTCTTTGCTCAGTTCTGTTCCTATTCTTGTTGTTTTCGACGAGTCGCCTTCTACCAGGATTATATCTTTATGTTCTGGGGTTTCAAGGATAAGTCTAATGGTTCTTTTCCCTTTTTATCTAATCGATCAGTATTAGGAATTTCAACCTCATTTCTAATGAGATCGTCTTCGATCTTTCTATTGCTCGGAGTAATAGACTTAGGGTGTTCTTTAAAAGTTAACGATGTGCTGTAGCAATCCCACGCCATACAGTGGTCGTTCGTTATTTCTCCGATGCCCATATCGGTCGGAAACTTTATCTTCTGATGATAGGTAGAGACTACAGCTCGAAAAAGGTTAAGGGCTGGTCGCCCTAATATAGCGTTATAAGCGAAGGGTGTTTCTACCACTAGGAATTTTACTAACTTCACTGTCCGAAGTGGTTTCTTTCCAAGTGACACACTAAAAGATATTGTTCCGCTGGGGATGATCTCAGACCCTCCAAAGCCTACTAACGGCGTAGCTACTTTTTGTAGGTTTATTTGTCCCAAGTTCATTTGGGCTAAAACCTCCCGGGAGATGATATTTGCTGAGCTTCCATTATCGATTAGGATTCTTCTTACATTATAATTCGCTATCTCTAACGATACTACCATAGGAAAATCGGGGTTATCCTCTTTTGTGTCCCAAATGATGTTTTTAGGTGCTTCGCCTTCGTTAAAGCTGATCGGCTGGTGATTTGTCTGCCTGTTTTCCAGAGTCCATATTTCTTTTGGATATTTAGAATTTCCAATTAAGGATCGGGCTGTCCTTCGTCGTGCGTTACGACTATCTCCACCCGCGGGTCCCTCGGATATAGTATGGATAGTCCCATTGATCTGGTCATGATTCAACTCCTGAGTAGGTCGACGTTCAGGCGACCTTCGATGAGAACTCCTTTGATTACCGTTCCGAGGGCTTCTACTTCTTTCCCTTTTGCGATTATCTCGCTCTATGTATTCGTCTAATTTTCCTTGTTCGATCAGTTTTTCAACTTCTCTCTTAAGGTGAAAACAATTCTCCGTTCGATGTCCATGTGCCCTATGGTACTTACAGTATTGATCGTAGTTTCGAGACCCTGGTCTTGGCTGAGCGATTTTCCTCGCCTCGGGAATCCAGTTATTCCTTTCTAGAACTTCAAATATTTCTTCCATTGGAGCATTTAACCTTGGGTGTTCCACTTGATTCACCCTGCTTCTGATTGGTTGTTCAGGGTTTCTTGGTTTTTGATAGAAATTAGGTTGCCTTTCTCGGTCGGTTTTGCTGTATTCCAATCGTTGGAAGACGTTACCTTTTCTGATAGATCGCTCATAATCCACGGACCTTTGGTCAGGAATCCTGTCATGTCGTTTAGAGCCCGAAGCTGTGGCTTTATTTTTGTTTTTGTCCTTAAAGGAATTCATCTCCTCTTGGGTCATATATTTAGACGCCAAGCTCATGATGTCGGCAAACGTTCTTGGTTGCTTTCTACTAAGAGCGTTTCCGAACTGCCTGTTTTTTGTGAGGTCAAAGAGAATAGAAATTATGTAATCGATATTCGGAGAATCGATCTTGAGTAGTTCTACATTAAATCTCGCCAACCAGTTCCTCAGGGATTCCCCTTCTTGTTGATGTATGGTTCCTAGGTAGCTCATCGGGAGTTTTTGCCTCTTCTGACTGGCAAACTGCTGCGTCAATTTATTGCATAATTCCCGAAAACTGAATATGGAGTTGGCAGGTTGTTTTGCGAACCAATCCAACGCTAGGCCCTCGAATGTGGTCACCATTAACTTGGCGGTGAATTCGGCAGAGTGGGCATATAAATTCATTATATTAGTGAAGCTAAAAATATAATCATCCGGGTCGGTGGTTCCGTCATATCGGGGTAGTCTACCCGGGACCTGTCCAATGGATTGCGCTTCTTTTATTTCTCTGCAGAAGGGAGAACATGCTGCAAGGCTCTCCTGGAGTTCCGTGGTTCGGGTCCACGGGTTTTGAACAGATCGTAGGCGTTGCTCCAGTCGTTCCTGTACTATTCTCTCGATTTCTCTTTCCGAGAATCGAGTCGCTCGTGGTCGATCTGGGATAGCATCATCTATGTCATCCTCGATAGGGATTATTGTTCGTTCCTTCGATCCGCTGCGACCCGCCTGTGGCCTTCTTCGACCTGGTTTTCTTCGGGGATGGTTATCGGAGGGTTTAGAATTGCCCTGCTGTGGGCTGTGTAGCGAGCGTCGCTCACTTGCTGGGCTGTCCGCTTGTTGAGAGGTTTGTTCGTTTGGCCTTGGTATTCCTGGTGCAGGAGTTTTCCTTGGAGCCGTAACGTTTCGAGGAATTTGGTCTAAAACTAGCAATTCTTCTGGAGAGAGTGATTTGAAGAGCATTGCTATTTGTCTCAGTTTTTCCTGAGCGCCTGGGAGAGGAACGGGTATTTCGGGGAGTTCCGGTTCTTCCGGTATTGTATCGGTAAGACCTCCTTGGTGTTCCTACTGATGGGAACGGGTATCTGGGAGATTTTCATTGGTGTTGGGAATGTTGTTATCGTTGTTGTCTTGTGGATCTTCAGATGTGTTGTGGCCGGTGGTTGTATTACTTCTTGCTCCAATGCGAGCGCTTTTCCTTGGGCGAGCCATGTGTCGATCGAATAATTAACGTAGCCCCTCGGTGGGCGCCAACTGATTTAGCCGGATTTCGTCATGTTAATTGAATATCAGTAAATTGGTAATATCGGGGGGTTTTTGATATTTATATATATGTTATATATGGCTCTGTTACTTTATTCCGGATGGATCGGTTACAAAGAAAAGTAATATTCAAGAACAAGAAGTAAAACCACAAAACAAAGCTAAGAACACACCGATATGAAGGTAAAAAGCTCTGTAAAAATATTGAATATTATTGAGTTGTGTTGTTGTAAGCAGTGTTAAATCCTGTATTCTTAGAGTTCAGGAATTTCGTAGTTGTCTAATACAATGATTAACTAGGTATTTATATAATTTTAAACCTAGCGTTACAAGGAAACATAGTCCTAATAGGACTCGGCCCAAATATCCTTCTTGAGTCCGGAATACAATCTTCTATCGAAGCGAGCTGCACTTGGCCGAGTCAATAAGATGATCCCGATCTGTTTGAATTGGTCGAATCGATCTTATCTTCTTCATTCGATCCGAGTAGTATGTAGGGTGCGAAATAGCCCCCATCAGATTCCTCTTTCCGATGTTAACGATGAGCTTGATAATACTTTTATTGATCCGGAAGATGAAGAAGAAGAAGACGATATTGGCACGACCGAGAACGTCGGTAGTGAACAGAGAATTTCGGATAGCGACCAGGCTTCTTGAAATAGTGATTTTTGGAATAATCTTTGTAATTATTTACCCGTAGGTTTAATTGTAATTTTACCTTTTCATCCCTTTGTACGCTAAACGTTTCGCATTCTGACAGTCGCGTCTTTTCATTTTCGCCGTAATAATTCAGACAAGTCATTAAGTTCGCCGTAATCATTATGCGTGTGTCTTTTCAAATTCTAGCGTTTGCTCCAAGGTCAGTTTTTCTATTTCGCGCCCTTTCTTTTAGGTCTGTAGCGTCTTTTATGTAGTATAAATACTAAAGGTAAAAACTTGACTTGTTATTTACCGTTATACTCGTCTCTTTCAATAGAGTACTCTTTCTTTGGCTAGTCGATAAACTTTCTCGTTATTTGCTTTATATTCTTCAACAATTCGATTATGAGTAATCTTTTCGGCAATACTTCGAAACGACCTTCCCGTGAGAGCGCTAGGGATAATAGATCCAAAAAATCTCAAAGAGATGGGCCGTCGATGGAGCCTCCTCGTTCGTCCTCAATAATTAGGTCGGAGATTGATACTCGTGTTATCGCTTCCGAACCTTTTTCTGTAGTAAACTCGTCGTTTTCAGAACCAATCTTTTCTTCTTCCACTCAAGTAGGAAGCATGTCTTCCCCTGGTCGGATAGCTTTTGGTCATATGTCCAACGAGGAACCGACCTATAATATACCTGTTACTTCAAGTGCTTCTTCCCTCGAGCATGTTTTTCGTGGAGGGGATTTTGCTATTTCCCTTCCTTTGTCTACTTCTACTGCCCCAATTTCCAGCGGAGGGCAAGTTGGTGGTGGTTTTTTGTCAATCCTTCCGCAACACAATCTATTGTGCAGGATTGTCCTGATTATCTGTTTAGCGATACTACTGTGATGACTACTTCCTTCGAATCGGGAGGACCTTCCGGAGGTCGGACCGGTTCTAGGTCTGGTCGTCGAACCGTTATTTCTGCTTCAGGCAAGGAGACCTCTGTTAGCCCCAACGAGAGAGAATCTCCTCGTCTGTTAGATGATCGTTGTATTCTCGAGCAGGTCAAAGATATTATGTTGTCAGAGACTCCGCGGCCTGATGGTGTCCCTTCTAGTAGTGAATTGCCTGGCTCAATTGAGCCTGATGCTTTGTCCTGGGATCTGGGTTTGAGCACCATTTTGCCTGGTGAGCTGAAAAAACTTGAGGGTACTTCCAATGTACGTCTTGTTCAGTCTCTAGTTAAGATATGCGAGCAGGTAGACATATCTTTCGATAATTTTCCTAGTTTTATTTTGACTTTCATGTTGTGTGAAGTTTTATCTCATTCTTCTTCTTTTTCAGTCCAAATATCTTGCCCTTCAGCTGGGTGTGCAGAACGATAATCTGTGGAATAGTAAGGATGCTTACCAAAGACGGTTGGAGTCGGAATCGGCGAAGGTCGCAGGGCAGACTCTCCAGCTGCAGCTTGCCAATGACGATTTGAAAAAATTGCAGGATGAGAAGTCTGTCTGGGAGAAAGAGAAAAATGACTTGGTTCGGGCTGCTGCCCTTGCAGAGGAGTCTCAACGGCGGTCCTATGAGGAAGGATATGACGCCGGTTATCTAAAGCGTCAAGAGGAGTTGATGGCGTTTGCTGGCAGCTTGACTCCTCGAAGGACTGTTTCTAGTAGTCGACCTGCTGACCGTTCTTCTCAGTGATCTTTGTTCGACCTGGCAAGCCTTGGACTGTCTCTCTTTTTTTTTTTTTTTTTTTTTTTTTGCTGCCTAGCTTTTGTGCATTTGTTCGGGCTGAGATTTCTGTAATGGGAGAAGTACTAAATTGGAAATTATGACCTTCTTGTAGGCAGATTCTTGCCTTGATCTATTTTCTTCTCTCTGTTATGCATATTTTGCCTTTATGCATAAATATAATCATCATGAAATAATCAGTATAGATTAGCATACTTATCTGAAATTGATCTTTGCGGAGAATGTTTAGGATAGAGAAAAGGTAGCTTGATCTCGCTTGGTCACTATTTAAGTAACTGAATGGTATAATGTTTGCTCTGCAAATCAAATCTTTGTTGATCAACCCAGTATAGTCCCTTGGGTTATATTCAAAATCACGTTTGCACATAAAAATGTAGATAGTAGGTTTATTCGTATTGATAATCGATTGAATAGCTGTTAGTGTCCGTTCAGCATCTTGGTCGATGTTCAACCCATGCCTTGTAAAATTGTCCTTTTGTGACACATACCTTTATATAAGGAGGCTTTTTATACCTTTTGTTGAACTCTTCTTTTCTTTTCATAAGACTGAGAGAAAATATCCCTTTCAGTATCTTCGAAAGCTTTATGTTTCTCATTATTAACTTTGAACTATATGTTCCTCAACCAATGTTTCACTATAGCATCTCTTTGATGTGGGAGGAATTGGAAAACGTAGAAGTCTTGGCCAGATCTGACCTGTTCAGACCCCCTTCAGCAATTCTTTGGTATGTTAGGTAGTAACTTCTTTGCAGTTTCGAATAAGGAGGGCTATTCTCCTGATTTCTATGTCAGATATCTTGGACTCCGAAGGAGTTTTTGTAAGGCCTATTTAATAATTTTCCATAGGACGTATGAGGCAGTTACGACCCTGGTAGGTCCGAACATCGTATTTGCATGAGCGAAGAGCGTGCAAACCTTCTCAGTTCGGAGCTCTTTAAGATCTGTTTTCTGCTGTATTGATCGAGACGATCTTCTTTCGTTTTTATTTCCGACTCAATGAGTCGATCAGTTAGGCGCCGTTCCAACTTACTTGCATTTATTACGGGGAGTCAAAGGGTCACATTTCTGTCCCTCGCTCAGATACTTTTTCAGCCGTTGGATTGCTTAAATCTATCCCTATAAATAGGGAGGCGGTTTTCATATTCCATTTGCCACTTCTCAAAAAGGATGGAGATCTCAGTTTCCTTAGATTTTGTTTTGCCTTCAGATCCCATAATATTCAAAAAGTCGCATTACCGTGATTCACACCGTAATAGCTTGATGTTCTTCTGTCTTGTACTAACGGGTCCCATGGAAGCCCTACCTTGTACTAACGGGTCCCATGAGGCCTCAAATGTTGTTTTCACTGATTTGAGGTCCGTGGTTTCTGTTTGCACATGGGGGGTTCATACTTGCCACTCACCCCTGTTCTTCGATGTTACCTCCGGAGTGATAGACTACTGGGGTGGGCTTGGTAAATATTAATATATCTCGACCGCCCTGAAGAGATGCTGCTCTAGAGTAAAATGTTTTATTTTAAAAGTAAAAGCAGTATGTTGTTGTGGGTGAATGAGTATTGCCGGTTATCTGGCTGGTAATGCTCATTTCCTCTCGAAGAACATTTGATCTTCCGTTCCTGGTCATCGAACTAAAGAAGTCGACCATCCTGAGCAGCATGCTTCTTAGGTGGTTGATCATAGTCGACGAGGCACTAGGGAGGAGATTGGTGTTTCCGTGGACATTGTCGTGAAGATCGCCGATCTTATAGGATCATTTCATCTAAATCATTGTAACTATCTTTAAGTAGTATGTAGACCTTTGTAACGTAGGACTTTTGTATGTAACTGATTTGATGAATAAAATATTACTTTTATTCCTTGCATCTTCCTTGTCGTTGATTCAGTCATAATTTTTATTCACGAGGAGTAATTTCCGAGTAGATGGATTCATACTTAATTCATCTTCAAAACTTTAGGAGTATTAGCGGATCTTTTAGATCGTTAGGAATAGATCGAGGAGTGTTTATTGAGCGGATCAATGTTTACTCAACTTGTTACAATTTAGACTTAGGTTTTTATCACCTGAAATCTTTCTGATCGTTGTAAATATATCGAGGAGTTTTTATTGAGCGGATCAATGTATACTCAACTATGTTTGATTAGACTTAGGTTTTTAACCCAAAAGCCTTTTAATTGTTGAGAATATATTGAGGAGTGTTTATTGAGCGGATCAATGTATACTCGACTCATTTTGTTTAGACTTAGGTTTTATCCCAAAAGCCTTTTAATCGTTGAAAATATATCAAGGAGTGTTTATCGAGCGGATCGATGTTTACTCGACTCGTTCTGTTTAGACTTAGGTTTTTAGTACCTGAAGTCTTTTTTATTGCTGAATATATATCGAGGAGTTTTTATCGAGCGGATCGATGTTTACTCGACTCGTTTACTTAGACTTAGGTTTTTTAATTCCAAAAGTCTTTTTGATCGCTGAATATATATCGAGGAGTTTTTATCGAGCGGATCGATGTTTACTCGACTCGTTTTGTTTAGACTTAGGTTTTTAGTACCTGAAGTCTTTTTGATTGCTGAATATATATCGAGGAGTTTTTATCGAGCGGATCGATGTTTACTCGACTCATTTACTTAGACTTAGGTTTTTTAATTCCAAAAGTCTTTTTGATCGCTGAATATATATCGAGGAGTTTTTATCGAGCGGATCGATGTTTACTCGACTCGTTTTGTTTAGACTTAGGTTTTTAGTACCTGAAGTCTTTTTGATTGCTGAATATATATCGAGGAGTTTTTATCGAGCGGATCGATGTTTACTCGACTCGTTTTGTTTAGACTTAGGTCTTTAGTACCTGAAGTCTTTTTGATTCTTCGTGAATAAGGGACGAGGAGTTTTTTATTGAGCGGATCAATGTATACTCGACTCGTTTTTATGGTCGGATTGAGGAGTGTTTATTGAGCTGATCAATGTATACTTAACTCCTTTTGTTCCAATCTCAACCAATATGATAGTAGAATTCCAAGGAGTGATTACCGAAACAATTGGTTTATAGAAATTGCTAAAATCTTTAATAATTGATCTGTAGGCTAAGGCCTTTACTACAAAGACTAAAACATAATGAAACAAAATAAAACAATGCAGTATAATCTGCTAAAATTTATTTACCATAGTACTTTCTAAGGTTGACTGCGTTCCAGGTTCTTGGTAAGGCTGTTCCATCCAAGTGTGCAATTTTGTATGAACCTTTCTTTCCTATGCCAATGACGACATAAGGTCCATCCCAATTTTGTTGCAACTTTCCCACATGCTTGGATACTTCTACCTTTTTCAAGACCAGGTCTCCTTCTTTGAAAGTTCGGATGCGTACTTTTTGATTGTATGCCTTTTCCATATTTGCTTTAGTAGCTTGCAAGCGTACAACGGCTTTTTCTCTTAAAGCTTCTGTTAAGTCGACATCATTTTCTCTTGTCTTTTCGTTTTCATGATCGTCGTACATTTCAATTCTTGGTGTTGGAATCAGAGTTTCAACAGGAATAACAGCTTCCGAACCATATACCAAGCTAAACGGGGTTTCTCCAGTCGAGCTTCTGACTGTGGTTCGATTCGCCCAAAGTACTCCTGGGAGTTCATCTAGCCATTTTCCTTTGGCCGCTCCTAATCTTTTTTCCAAAGATTTAATTATTTCTCGGTTTGCTACTTCGGTTTGTCCGTTCGCTCTAGGATGCCCGACCGAAGTGAAATTTTGTTGAATTCCCAGTTTCGAACACCATTCTATTACCTGTTTTCCCGCGAATTGGGTTCCATTATCAGAAATTAGGATCCTTGGGATGCCAAATCGACAAACTATGAATTTCCATAGGAAGTTGATCACTTGGAATTGAGTTATTCGTGCGAGGGCGATGCATTCTATCCATTTGCTGAAATATTCTACAGCGACCAGGACATAAGCTTTCTTGGATCTAGCCGCTGGGAAAGGTCCCACGATGTCCATTCCCCATTGATCGAAAGGCCAACATATCGGGATTGGGTGCATGTTTTCTGCTGGTCGATGACATATATTAGCATGAACTTGGCAGTGATGACATTTTTGGACATACTGAGCGGCGTCTTTATTGATGGTAGGCCAATAGTAACCTGTTCTGAGACATTTTAAGGCCAATGCCCTTGATCCGCTGTGATTTCCTGCATCTCCTTCATGTATTTCTCGTAGTATATCGGCGGTTTGTGATTCAGAGACGCATTTCAGAAGAATTCCTGATACTGATCTTCGGTAGAGTTTTCCTTCTACAAGTGTATATTTTGGAGCTCGATATCTTATTTTCCGAGCTTCATTCTGGTCATGTGGTAGTTTTCCTTCTCGAAGATAGTCTATCATTGGAGTCATCCAATTTCCTTCAGCTCTTTCGATTTCCATAATATCGAGTGCCGGTGTTTCATCGATATCGATCGCCGGTGTATTAGAGATTAACCAGTTGATCACCCTTTCGGTCTTTCCATCATGGGATCCTGTGAACTTAGATAGTTGATCGGCCCATTTGTTTTCCGATCGTGGAATGTTCTGTATGCCGAAATTTTCAAATTTCTCAGCTAGTGTTTTCACTTTGGCGAGGTATTTGACCATATTGAATTCTTTAGCCTCGTGCAAGCCTTCGATTTGTCTTTGCACTAACTCTGAATCGGTTAATAATTTTAAGACTTTTTATGTTGGCTTTGATCGCCATTTCCATTCCTGCGATTAACGCTTCATATTCTGCTTCATTATTTGTTACGAAGAAGTCCAATGTTATTGCATAATTCAAATCTTCTTTGTTTGGTCCGGTGAAGTTGATTCCGGCGCCTCCTCCTTCTCGGCACGAAGCACCGTCGACGTGCATTAGCCAAGTTTGATTTTCTATGACCAAGACATCGTCGTCGAGGTTGCTCGATGATTCAGTTGCCTGTGCCTGTGTTTCCAATAGAAAATCAGTTAACACTTGGGCCTTAATTGCGATTCTTGGTTTGTAATCGATTTCGAACTGGCCAAGTTCGATCGCCCATTTAATTAGTCTTCCGGAGGCTTCCGGTTTTGCTAAGACTTGTCTTAGTGGTTGATTTGTCAGAACCACTATTTTGTATCTTAAAAAGTAAGGTCGAAGCTTTCGTGCAGCCACTATTAAAGCCAGAGTGAATTTCTCAATTTCCAAATAATTCTTCTCCGCGCCTTGTAATAATTTACTAAGATAATAGACAGGCTTATGTTCTGAACCTTCTATCTTTATCAGTACTGAACTAACTGCCGCATCGGAGATCGAGATGTAAATATACAATGGTTCTCCTTCCGTCGGTTTGGCCAACATTGGTGGAGTTGTCAAATACTCTTTGAGTTGTTCGAAGGCTCGATCGCATTCTTCGGTCCAAACCAAGTTTTTTGCTTTTCGAAGTGTTTGGAAAAATGGCAAGCTTCTGTCCGCAGATTTTGATATGAATCTGTTTAATGCTACGATTTTCCCGACCAAGCTTTGCACTTGGGAGATGTTTTTGGGAGGTTTCATTTCAGTTATTGCCCGGATTTTTTCCGGGTTGGCCTCTATTCCTCGCTGGTGTACTAAATATCCCAAAAATTTTCCTGACTTAACACCGAAAGTGCATTTCGCGGGGTTTAACTTCATACGGTATTTTCTTAAGATCTGGAAACATCGATCAAGATGTTTTACGTGATCGGCTACGTTCATACTTTTGACTAACATATCGTCAACATAGACTTCCATTAACTCTCCGATTAACTCTTTGAACATTAGGTTTACTAACCTTTGGTAAGTAGCCCCAGCATTCCTTAAGCTGAATGGCATCACTATAAAGCAATATACTCCCTGCTCGGTTATGAACGCGGTCTTCTCTTGATCCCGCTCGTCCATGTATATTTGATAAAACCCTTGAAAGGCGTCCATCATACTGAATATCGCGAAGCCAGCGGTCGAGTCTACCAATAAGTCGATCCTTGGGAGGGGGTACGGGTCGCGCTGACATAATTTATTAAGGTCGGTAAAGTCATTGCACATCCTCCATTTGTTATCCTTTTTATCCCCTTTTGCTACCAGCACAACATTACACAGCTACTCTGAGAAGTGTATTTCTCGAATTTGTTTTGCTTCAAGTAGTCTTTCTACCTCGGCTTTGATAACTTTATCTTTTACTGGGCCATGATTTCTCTTCTTTTGTCTGGCAGGTTTTGCCATTGGATCAATTTTTAGGGAATGTTTGATTACTCGAGGATCAATTCCTTCAATGTCATTCGCGCTCCAGGCGAAGACGTCGACATTATCTCTGAGGAAGTTGATTAACATTACTTCCCCTTCCTTGCTCAATTCGGTACCTATTCTTGTCGTTTTAGAAGAGTCCCCTTGTACTAGAATTATATTCTTATGTTCTGAGGGTTTTAAGGCTAAATCTAGCGGTTCTTTTCCCTTTTTGTCTATTCGATCAGTAATGGGGATTTCAACCTTGTTTCTAACAAGATCCTCTTCAAGTTTTCTTTTGCTCGGAGTGATAGATTTTGGATGTTCTTTCAAGGTTAACGAGGTGCTGTAGCAATCCCACGCCATACAGTGATCATTCGTTATTTCTCCGATACCTCCATCGGTCGGAAACTTTATCTTCTGGTGATAAGTAGAGACAACGGCTCGTAATAGGTTGAGAGCAGGTCGTCCCAATATAGCGTTATAAGCGAAGGGAGTTTCTACCACTAGAAATTTCACTAGTTTCACCGTCCGGTGCAGTTTCTTCCCGAGCGACACACTTAAGTTTATCGTTCTGCTGGGGATGATTTCTGACTCTCCAAAGCCTACTAACGGCGTAGCTACTTTCTGTAGGTTTATCTGCCCCAAGTTCATTTGGGCTAAAACCTCCCGGGAGATGATATTTGCTGAGCTTCCATTATCAATTAGGATTCTTTTGACATTATAATTCGCTATTTCTAACGACACCACCATCGAGAAATCGGGATTATCCTCTTTTGTGTCACAAATGATGTTTTTAGGTACTTCGCCTTCGTTAAAGTTGATCGGCTGGTGGTTTGACGGCTTGTTTTCCAGAGTCCATATTTCTTTTGGGTATTTTGAGTTTCCAATTATTGATCGGGCTGTCCTTCGTCGGGCGTTACGACTATCTCC
Source organism: Penstemon eatonii (assembly GCA_038501285.1). NCBI lineage: Eukaryota > Viridiplantae > Streptophyta > Magnoliopsida > Lamiales > Plantaginaceae > Penstemon > Penstemon eatonii. The sequence continues at coordinate 35,407,857 of CM076711.1, read as the reverse complement.
ACCCGCGGGTCCCCCGGATATTGTATGGATAGTCCCATTGATCTGGTCGTGGTTCAGCTCCTGTGTAGGTCCGCGCTCGGGTGACCTTCGACGAGAACTCCTTCTTTGATTATTATTCCGAGGGCTTCTACTTCTTTCCCTTTTGCGGTTATCTCGCTCTACGTATTCGTCTTGTTTTCCTTGTTCGATCAGTTTTTCAACTTCTCTCTTAAGGTGAAAACAATTTTCTGTTCGATGTCCGTGTGCCCTATGGTACTTACAGTATTGGTCGTAGTTTCGAGACCCTGGTCTGGGCTGAGCGATTTTCCTCGCTTCAGGGATCCAATTATTTCTTTCTAGAACTTCCAATATTTCTTCTATTAGAGCATTCAACCTTGGGTGTTCCACTTGATTCACCCTGCTTCTGATCGGTTGTTCGGGGTTTCTTGGTCTTTGGTAGAAATTAGGTTGCCTTTCTTGGTCGGCCTTGGCGTATTACAATCGTTGGAAAACGTTGCCTTTCCTAAAAGATTGCTCGTAATCCACGGATCTTTGGGCAGGAATTCTGTCATGCCGTTTGGAGCCTGAAGCTGTGGCTTTTTTGTTTTTATCCTTAAAGGAATTCATTTCTTCTTGGGTCATATACTTAGACGCCAAGCTCATGATGTCGGCAAACGTTCTCGGTTGTTTTCGACTGAGGGCGTTTCCGAACTGCCTGTTTTTTGTGAGGTCGAAGAGAATAGAAATTATGTAATCGATATTTGGAGAATCGATCTTGAGTAACTCCACATTAAATCTCGCCAACCAGTTTCTCAAGGATTCTCCTTCTTGTTGATGTATGGTTCCTAGGTAGCTCATCGGGAGTTTTTGCCTCTTCTGACTGGCAAACTGCTGCGTCAGTTTATTGCATAATTCTCGGAAACTGAATATGGAGTTGGCAGGTTGTTTGGCGAACCAATCCAACGCGAGTCCTTCGAATGTGGTCACCATTAACTTGGCGGTGAATTCGGCAGAGTGGGCATATAAATTCATTATATTCGTGAAGCTAAAAATATAATCATCCGGGTCGGTAGTTCCATCATATCGGGGTAGTCCACCTGGGACCTGTCCAATGGATTGCGCTTCTTTTATTTCTCTGCAGAAGGGAGAACAAGCTGCAAGGCTCTCCTGGAGTTCCGCGGTCCGGGCCCATGGGTTTTGGACAAATCGTAGGCGTTGTTCTAGTCGCTCCTGCACTATCCTTTCGATTTCTCTTTCCGAGAATCGGGTTGTTCGTGGTCGATCTGGGATTGCATCGTCTATATCATCCTCGATAGGGATTATCGTACGTTCCTTGGAGCCACTGCGCCCCGGCTGCGGTTTTCTTTGTCCTGGTTTTCTTCGGGGATGATTATCGGAGGGTTTAGATTTTCGTTGCTGCGGAGTGTGTAGCGAGCGTCGCTCGCTTGCTGGGCTGTCAGCTTGTTGGGAGGTTTGTCCGTTTGGCCTTGGCGCTCCTGGAGCAGGAGTTGTCCTGGCAGCCCTAACGTTTCGAGGGATTTGATCTAGAACTAGTAACTCTTCTGGAGAGAGTGATTTGAAGAGCATTGCTATTTGTCGCAGTTTCTCCTGAGCGCCCGGGAGAGGAACGGGTATTTCGGGGAGTTCCGGTTCTTCCTGTATGGCACCGGGAAGACCTCCTTGGGGTTCCTGCTGATGGGGGCGGGCATCTTGGAGATTCTCGTTGGTGTTGGTAACGTTATTATCGTTGTTTTCCTGTATGTCTTCCGATGTGTTATGGCCGGTGGTTGTATTACTTCTTGCTCCAATGCGAGCGCTTTTCCTTGGGCGAGCCATGTGTCGATCGAATAATTAACCTAGCCCCTCGGTGGGCGCCAACTGATTTAACCGGATTTCGTCGGGTTAAAGGGGTATCAGTGAATTTGTAATATTTATATATTTTATAGGGCTCTGTTACTTTATTCCGGATGGATCAATCACAAAGAAAAGCAATATTGTAAAAACAAGAAGTAAACACACAAACCAAAGCAAAGAACACACCAATATGAAGAGGAAAGCTTTTTCTTTATTGAATTGTATTGACTTATGCTGTGGTAAGTAGCATTCAACGGCGTATTCCTGAGAGCTTAAGTTGTTAATTACAATGATTAACTAGGTATTTATATAATGCTAAACCTAGCGTTACAAGGAAACATAGTCCTAATAGGACTCGGCCCAAATATCCTTCTTGGGTCCGGAATATAGTCTTCTAGTCGAAGAGAGCTGTACTTGGCCGGGTCGATAAGATGATCCCGAACTGTTTGATTTGGTCGAACCGATCTCATGTTCTTTACTCGATCCGTACAAGATGTAGGGTGCGAAATAGCCCCCATCAGTCAGATAATCGCTTTTCTAGAGATCGAACGATCTCTCTATTCACGACCTCTGTCTGTCCATTGGCCTGCGGGTGCCCTAGGGATGCAAATATTTGTTGTATCCCGAACTTCTCACACCAATCCGTGACCTTCTTGCCGGCGAATTGTCTTCCATTGTCGGAGATTAAAACTCTGGGAATTCCGAATCGGCAGGCAATATTTTTCCATAGAAAATTTATAACCTGAAACTGAGTGATCTTTGTCAGGGCCACACATTCGACCCATTTACTAAAATATTCGACCGTGACCAAAACATAATTCTTCCTTTACCTGGCGGTCGGGAAAGGACCGACAATGTCGATACCCCATTTATCGAATGGCCAACAGATTGGAATAGAGTGCATCTATTCGGCTGGCTTATAAATCAAGTTTGAATGAACCTGACAATGATGACACCTCTTCACATATTCTACCGAATCAGAAAAGAGAGTTGGCCAATAATATCCAGTCCTTGAGCATTTTAGGGCTAATGCTCGAGCTCCACCATGATTTCCTACTTCTCCCTCGTGAACCTCTTTTAGAATCATACTATATTGATTTTCAGAAATACACTTTAATAGGATTCCAGAGGAGGATCGTTTGTAGAGCTTATCATCAATCAGGGTAAATGATGGGGATCGATAATTAATCCTTCTGGCAGCTTTCCTTTCTTCAGATAATCGATGATGGGGGCGATCCAAGAGATCTTTTGCTTGTCAATCTCCATGACATCAATGCTAGGGGTGACATCCAGATCGATAGCGGATGTGTTCAATAACAGCCATGTAATAATCCTTTCCTTCTTACCATCCGCTATACCGGTGAATTTTGACAGCAAGTCAGCCCATAAATTTTCATCTCTAGGAACGGGGCTGAATATCGAACTTTTTAAATTGCGATATCAGACTTTTTGCCTTGTTTAAATATTTTATCATATTGAACTCCTTTGCTTCGTAAATGTCCTTCACTTGCCTGTGAACAAGTTCAGAATCTGTCAGCACAGTAACTGATCTTACCTTTGCCTTTGAGGCCATCTCTAATCCTGCAATCAAGGCTTCGTATTCCGCTTCGTTGTTTGTAACTACAAAATCCAAAGTGATTACATAACTCAAATCTTCGCCATTGGGTCCTTGAAAATGAATTCTTGCTCCGCCTCCTTCCCTGGTCGAAGAGCCATCCACGTGCATCAACCATGTTGGGCTCTCAACCTCTGTTAGCATGTTTATTTTAGAATTTTCTTCATTCTCTGAGCTTTTCAAACTAGTGGATTCCACCAGGAAGTCAGCTAGCACTTGAGCCTTTACTGCTGTACGCGGCAGGTATTCAATTTCAAATTGCCCCAATTCGATTGCCCATTTAATTAGTCGACCAGATGCTTCTGGCTTAGATATGACCGGCCTTAAAGGTTGGTTAGTTAAGACAATAACCTTATAAGTTTGAAAATAGGGTCTCAGTCTTCGCGCAGCCACTACCAAAGCAAGTGCGAATTTTTCGATCTCCATGTAATTCTTCTCGGCACCTTGCAACAATTTGCTCAAGTAATAGACCGGTTTTTGCACGGATTCTTCTAACTTCACCAGCACCGAACTAATAGCCTCCTCCAAGACAGCTATGTAGAGGTACAAAGGCTCTCCATCCGTAGGCTTGGCCAGCATAGGAGGTGAAGTTAAGTATGTTTTTAGTTCTTCAAAATCCTTGTCACATTCAGCATTCCACTTGAAGTCCTTCGACTTGCGCAATAGCTTGAAAAATGGCAAACTCTTGTCGGCGGATCTAGAGATAAATCTATTCAATGAAATGATTTTTCCGATCAAGCTCTGAACATCCGAAAGTTTTCTTGGTGGTTGAAGATTGGTAACTGCTCGGATCTTCTCTGGGTTTGCTTCGATCCCTCTCTCGTGGACAAGATATCATAGGAACTTTCCCGATCGTACCCCGAAAGTGCATTTTGCTGGGTTCAATTTCATTCCATATTTTCTCAATATTTCGAAGCATCTACCGAGATGCTTAATGTGGTCTTCTTCTGTCATGCTCTTTATAAGCATATCGTCCACATAAACTTCCATGATCTCTCCGATTATATCTTTGAACATTGTATTGACCAGCCTTTGATAGGTTGTGCCCGCGTTTCTCAGACCGAACGGCATAACTATGAAGCAATACACTCCTTGTTCGGTAATGAATGCGGTTTTGTCCTGATCCTTCTCGTTCATGAAAATTTGGTAAAAACCATGGAAAGCATCCATCATGCTAAAAAACACAAAACCTGCAGTGGAATCTACCAACATATCAATCCTGGGTAGCGGGTAAGGATCCCTTGGGCATAACTTGTTTAAGTCAGTAAAATCGTTACACATTCTCCACTTATTCTCGGCTTTGTCACCCTTGGAGACCAGAACCACATTACATAGCCACTCGGTGAACTTGATTTCCTTGATTTGACCAGCAGCCAGTAACCTATCGACTTCCGCCTTAATTATTTTATCCTTTTCGCGTCCGTGATTACGCTTCTTCTGTCTCACTGGCTTAGCCTTAGGATCGATGTTTAAAGAGTGGGTTATTACACGCGGATTGATTCCCACAATATCATCCGAGCTCCAGGCAAATACATCTACATTCTCTTGCAAGAATTCCAGGAGCATAGACTCCATTCCTTTTCTTAGTTCCATTCCAATCCTGGTGACTTTCTCCGGGGATCCTGGAACCAATATCACCTTCTTATGATCAGGTGCTCGTATGCTCATGTCTACATTCTTTCCTTTCATTCCCTGTAATTTTTCAGTTTCGAGAATTGGTAAATTCGAAGCCGGGCCTGATTCCAAATCAACCAACTTTCTTTGTGCTGGGGTTTCGGGCTCCACTTTCTTTTTTACGCTTAAAGATGAGTTATAACATTCCCAAGCCATGTATTGATCGTTTCGCACCTCCCCTACTCCACCGTCCGTTGGGAATTTTACTTTTTGATGGTAAGTAGACATTACTGCCTTGAAGGTATTTAGAGCAGGTCTTCCAAGTATAGCTTTGTAGGCAAAAGGTGTTTCGACCACCAGAAATTTTATCATCCTTGTTACGCTTTTGGGTTTTTTCCCGAGAGTTGTGCTTAATAGAATTGTTCCTAATGGAACAATCTCTGAGCGTCCGAACTCGACTAAAGGATTGGCTACTCGATCAAGATGAGGATGCTGAAGATTCATTCCAGCGAGGGCTTCTGAGGAGATAATGTTTGCCGAACTTCCATTGTCGACCAAAATTCTTTTGACTTCGTAATTAGCGATTTTTAGCGTCAATAGCATGGAAAAATCTGGATCATCTTCATTTGTGTCCCAGGTAACATCGGTAGGTCGATCAGCATCGCTAAAACTTATGACTTGATTTTCCATGGATGGGAATTCCAAAGAAAATATTTCCCTTTTGGTCGAAATGGATGATTTTATTGACCTCATCGTTTTTTTTCTAGCGTTTTTGCTATCTTCTCCTGCTGGTTCGCCTGCGATCACGTTTATTACTCCGTTTAACTGCTCATCTCCCTGATTCCGAACCTCCTTCCGCTGATTACTAAATCTTCGTGGACTCCTGGATCTATATCGGCCTTTGTAATTATTTCCTTTGACAAACTCCTTAAGTTTTCCTTGCGCAATTAACTTCTCGATCTCAACTTTCAGTTGATAACAATTCTCATTATTGTGCCCCCGAGCTCTATGGTATCTGCAGTATTGGTCATATCCCATTGCCCCTGATCTTGCCTGAGTAATCCTCTGGGCTTCAGGAATTAAATCTCCTTCTTCCAACACAGTCAGAATTTCCTCTTTTGGGATATTCAAGTCGGTGAACTGAATTTTTTCAGGTCGGGGGGGCCAGTTTTGATCATAAGGTGGATCGTAGGCATTCGGCCTTTGCACTGGTACCTGCAGCTTATATGAGTTGAGTCGCTGCCATACAGATCCTCTATTCGACCCTCCATAATCACATGGTTTTGGTATGGGGGCTCGATCTTGCTTTTTGCTAAGAGGGAGCTTTGGGCTATGTGCATTTTTTAATCTATTCATCTACTCTTGAATCATATACTTCTCAGCAATCTCCATTATTCGTTCAAAAGACTTCGGTTGCTTCCTACATAATGCGTTTCCGAATTGGATGCTTCTAGTTAATTCGATCATCAGAGAAGATAAGTATTCGATTTGAGGGGTATCGACTTTCAATAGCTCGATACTAAATCTCGATAACCATTGCCTCAAGGTCTCTCCTTCCCACTGCTTGACCGTCCCCAAGTGATTTGCCGGCAACTTAGGTTTTCTCTGACTCGCAAATTGATGCTTAAACTTATCACAAAATTCATCGAAAGAGAATATAGAATTCGGCGGTAATTTTCCGAACCAATCAAGGGCAATTCCTTCAAAGGCCGTGACCATAATTTTGCAGCAGAAATCTTCCGAATGTCCATATAAATTCATCACATTAACAAAACTGTTGACATGTTCCCCGGGGTCGGTAATCCCGTTATACCGTGGTAACCTTGTTGGTACTGTCTCTGTATTCCTGGCTTCACGTATCTCATGGCAAAATGGCGAGCATCGCATGATGCTATTTCCGATCTCTCTATCTCTGATATTTCTCTGGACGATTTCTCTATTTTGGTTCATTTCAGTGCCCCTAACAGTTGTGGCGGCACGGCGAACCTCTATCAATGCTTCTTCCTTATCCAACTTCTTTGCAACCCGCTCCTGCACTATCCTTTCAAGCTCGGACTCTGTAATTCTTTTGTAGGTCGATTTTTTCTTTCTTGCCATATCTATAGGGTGAATTTCTCCTACCACCGAGTCCTGCACATCATGTACTGATCGCACCGGGTTTTTCGAGCGGATGTTAGTTTCCGCGGGAGCAGCTCGAGGCAAGTTTGGTGCGGGTGCATTCGATGTGGCTCGTAACACCATATATTCCTTCTGGATGTTCGAAGAAGGGATCTCTGGTCTCCCATAGACAGGTGGCTGGTCCACGGGAGATTGGTCAGCCCTTCCACTATTCAGAAATTCCCTGCACATAGTGCCTATGATGGATCTCAGATCAACAATAGTTGTGTGGATCGGAGCATTGTCCTGGGGAAGGATTGGCGGAACTTCCGGTTGCTGAGCCGCCCTGGATAGATTATCAGGCTCATTGTTAACTGAATTTTGAACCCCCTCAGCGTGGGACGGTTCTCCTCGGTTATATGTATTCCTCCTCGTAGTAGGCATTTTTCGATCTAACACCCAAATAAGGCCCCACGGTGCGCCAATTGATCTTACACAGATTCGTGGTATGATCGATTTAATAATATAAATAAAGTTAACGCTACAAAATAAGAGAATGATCAATGTATATGTATATTCCGAACGTTGAGGTATAAATTACAAGTATTGAGGATCCTATTTGAGCATTATAGGATGTCGTACAAGCTAGAGGGTGAAATACATATAAAATGGCTGAATCTATCTATCCGAGCAGCAGCTTCGAGCGGAGTGCACCTGGGAAAGCATGTCTGGCGTCATAAATGCAGGTGGTATTTATGCTGAAAAGTGGTGAGCTAGCTACTCCATCCGCAGGGATACATTTCTTTGGCCCAAGGGCTTGGGCCTGTGATTGGCCCAACAGTAAACTCCAACCACGAGCATTCCCTGGGTGATCGGATTGTAGAGGCCATGATTTGGGCTTGGTTTTACATTCGCGAGGTCGGATTCTACACTCTTCGATCTCGCCGGGCTTCCCAATGTAGAGTCCCAAAATACCCCTCATCACCATTTCTCATTAGAAGCAATCCCTTCTTGGATTCTTCCATACTGAATCGTTTCAGTATAGTGTTAATGTACTGAGATTGAAAGTCCTAACATCTTCTTCAATCTATCTCTATAGATACGTATCCCCAATATGTAAGATGCGTCTCCCATATATTTCATGGAGAATTGCATGGATAACCACGCTTTCGTCTATGTTAACGTTTCGATATCGTCCCCGATTAACAGAATGTCATCGACATACAACACAATAAATTGTACCGAACCCCCATCGAATTTCTTGTACACGCATGACTCATATATGTTCGTGATGAAGCCAAACCCCTTGACTGTCTCATCAAAACGTTTGTTCCAGGATCGGGACGCCTGTTTTAGGCCATAGATAGACCTTTGAAATTTGCAGACCTTATGCTCACTTACATTGCAGACCTTATGCTCACTTCCATTAGATGTAAAGCCTTTTGGCTGTTGCATAATGATTTCCTTATCAATGTCTCCATTGAGAAATGCTGTCTTTACATCCATTTTCCATATCTCGTAGTCATACCACGCGGCTATGGCTAATAGTATCTGAATGGATTTTGGCATCACCACTGGAGAGAAGGATTCCTCATAGTTTATACCGGGCCTTTGAGAATAACCTTTCGCCACAAGGCGAGCCTTATGAGTCAAAACATCTCCATTAATTCCAAGCTTGCGCTTGAAGATCCATTAGGGAAAAAGAAAGCTACTAAGGTTCAGGGAGAAGAGCTCCATCAACAATTGAGCAAGGAGCTCGATATGTAAAAGATCTTTTCGAGCAGGAGAAGAAGGGCTTTGAACTTTACGAAAAGGAGGCTTATGCTCGTGGGTATGAAGCCCGTAGTGCTGAGTTTCGCAAAGCTCTTCATGATCATAAATTTGTGTAACTTTATTCGATGGATACTGTTGTAACTCTATTTCATTTCTCGTACTTGTGTTGTACTCTGAATAATATTTGGTTTGTGTTTTTCTTACTTTCGATTCCAGACTATGTATTGGGCCATGTGCCTTTTATAATTGCTATTCCCTTTTCTGATGCTTATATCCTCTTCGAATATGTTGTATATCTTCCAATGACTTGTAGTAGGTTGCTAACAATCTTTGACAAGACTTGTGGAACGTAATGGGGTTCTATTCGGGACTGTAGTCCTCGAATAGTTCCTTTAAACTGCTCGGCTCCTTCGCTAAGTATTTATTGTCTTTAACGTTCAATCCTTGTAGAGCGAATGCAAATTAGTCAATGCTAGCGTTCGGATATTTTTCCCGATTAATGAATTTTTGATAGCATAGCTTCCCGATCTTGAATTTTGAAATGATTTTCTTCAACCAATCAGTTCCTTATTTCTCGGGAAGCGGAACGGTCGGCGCATTTATCGCTCGTATCGCGACCGTTCATTATGGTAGATCTGAACCGTCGGTATCCGTTCCTTCTCCTATAAATACTTTAGAATGGTTCTTGTTCTTTATCATTGTATTTTAACTTTTCCTTTGAAAATTTTACTCGATGCTTACGCTCGAGTTGCCACCTTCCATAGTGAACAGTTGCGTAATCCTAATAATGGCGTTCACGATTCGAATTATATCCCCAATAAGTATATACGAGATCCGAACTCGAACTCTATTCCTTGATTCTTAGCCTTCAAATAATATTTTCCTTCGACTAGGATATCGATAGACGAAAAGGATTGCGACTAGGATACCGGTAGACTACCTGCTCTCTCTGATTCCAAGTCCTTGGGGCAGGCTCGAATTCCTGTACTCTGTCCTCCACCCAGTCGGGATAGTGGGTCAACTGCTGGGGGAGTTTTCCTGCACTCGATCTCAACTTCTTCAAGATGCAATTTGAAGAATGTTGCTTTCGAGTTTGCTAGGGATGATTCCAACTGGAGTTGCTTCTCTCTCTTTCGACGCGGTCCTGTGTGGACCAATCAACGAGGAAGCACTGGATGAAGGGTAGAAGTGTATTAGCTTCACTTTCTTCCTTTGACTACCCAAGTATTCGAGCGTAGGGTTAATCATTTGTAATAGGATCGTACTAGATGTAAACTTTTAGCTCGATTCTCCTTATTGCAATCGAGAATTCTCTTGTAACTGTTTGAAAGTTTATGAATGAAATATTTATTTCCTTTACTATTCTTGCATGTTAATCTACAGACTTGCTTCTAGCATTAATTTTTTCGCGCATATGAACGATGAGTGTTATTCTTTGCCGATCTTGATTACTGACAGGATAATCGAACACTATTTATCTAATAACCGAGCATCAATTATGCAATTGCTCTTGGATGGAATAATTGAATCCGTAACTTTTAATTCCCAAACATGAACAATAATTGACATTTTTCGCCGACCTTGTTTGCTGATAGAACAATCGAAGATTAATAACCAAGTTTGGATGATAATTGACATTCTTAGCAGATCTCGATCGTTGTAGTTCGAAATTGAGCATTGTCAGAATTTGGAAAATAATTAATAATTTAGACTTAGGGCCTTAGTTACGGCTTTCACCCATAGTCGTTTTGATCGGTCATAGCAACAGCTTTCACCTGAGGGTCTTAGCAACAGCTTTCACCCTTTTATTTATTTCGATCTAAGGGGCGTAGCAACGGCTTTCACCCTTAGTCATTTTTTATCGGTCATAGCAATAGCTTTCACCTGAGGGTCTTAGCAACAGCTTTCACCCTTTCATTTATTTCGATCTAAGGGGCGTAGCAACGGCTTTCACCCATAGTGGTTTTTTATCGGTCATAGCAATAGCTTTCACCTGAGGGTCTTAGCAACAGCTTTCACCCTTTTATTTATTTCGATCTAAGGGGCGTAGCAACGGCTTTCACCCTTAGTCTTTTTTTATCGGTCATATCAATAGCTTTCACCTGAGGGTCTTAGCAACAGCTTTCACCCTTTTATTTATTTCGATCTAAGGGGCGTAGCAACGGCTTTCACCCTTAGTCGTTTTTTATCGGTCATAGCAATAGCTTTCACCTGAGGGTCTTAGCAACAGCTTTCACCCTTTTATTTATTTCGATCTAAGGGACGTAGCAATGGCTTTCACCCTTAGTCATTTTTTAGGGTCGTCACCCATTTTGCTGATCCAAGGGGCATAGCAACAGCTTTCACCCTTGTTTGATATTTGAATAATATATATAGAGATTGGCCATAATAACTTTTCGAATATGACGAATTGATAATATCTCTCCGAATAAAATTTTCATTGAATAGATAATCTTCAAGAACATGAGAAATAAAGAACACAAGGAGACAGGAAAATAGTAGATAGACTAGAAACTGCTAAACAATCTTCATCTTCCATAATATCTTCTCAAATTTATGGCATTCCAAGATCGAGGCAAGACTTCTCCCTTTGGATGAGCAATTTTGTAGGAACCCTTCTTCCCTACTTCGATCACTACATAAGGTTCATCCCAATTGGGCTGAAGTTTTCCAACATGTTTCGAGACTTCTACTTTTTTCAGCACTAGATCTCCGACCTTAAAGGTTCGGATTTTAACCTTTTGATTGTACGCTTTCTCCATGTTGGACTTCGTAGCCTGAATTTTCAGCTTAGCATAATCCCTTTTGCTGTCTGTATGATCGACTTCCATTTCCCTTAATGATTTGTTCTCTTCGGAATCATAAAATTCAACTCTGGGAGAAGATATCATATTCTCGACTGGAATAACTGTTTCAGATCCGTTCACTAAGCTGAAAGGAGTTTCCCCCGTAGCTGTTTTTATAGTGGTTCTATAAGCCCATAAAACTCCCGAAAGTTCGTCAAGCCACTTTTCTTTTGCGTCAGATAACCGCTTTTCTAGAGATCGAACGATCTCTCTATTTACGACCTCTGTTTGTCCATTGGCCTGGGGGTGCCCTACCGATGCGAAATTTTGCTGTATCCCGAACTTCTCACACCAATCCGTAACCTTCCTGCCAGCGAATTGCGTTCCATTTTCGGAGATTCAAACTCTAGGAATTCCGAACCTGCAGACAATATTCTTCCATAGGAAATTTATTACTTGAAACTAAGTGATCTTAGTTAGAGCCACACATTCGACCCATTTACTGAAGTACTCTACCGCGGCCAACACATAGTTCTTTCTAGATCTGGCGGTCGGAAATGGACCGACAATGTCGATACCCCATTTATCGAAAGGCCAACAAATCGGAATATAGTGCATTTGTTCAGTTGGCTGATGGATTAAGTTCGAATGAATTTGACAATGATGACATTTCTTCACATAATCTACTGAGTCAGAAAAGAGAGTTGGCCAATAATATCCCGTCCTCGAGCATTTTAGGGCTAATGCTCGAGCTCCGCCGTGATTTCCTGCTTCTCCTTCGTGAATCTCTTTAAGAATTGTATTGTATTGACTTTCAGAGATACACTTTAATAAGATTCCAGAGGAGGATCGTTTATAGAGCTGATCATCGATCAAAGTAAACGATGGGGACCGATACTTGATTCTTCGGGCTTCATTAGTATCTTCCGGTAGTTTCCCTTCCTTCAGGTAATTGATGAAAGGATCTATCCAAGAGATCTTTCGCTCGTCGATTTCCATGACGTCGATGTAAGGAGCGACATCCAGATCGATAGCCAAAGTGTTCGATAATAACCATGTAATGGTCCTTTCTTTCTTACCATCTGCAACACCGGTGAATTTTGACAGCAAATCAGCCCATAGATTTTCTTCTCTTGGAATGGGCTGAATATCGAACTTCTCGAATTGCGATATTAGACTTTTTGCTTTGTTCAAATATTTTATCATATTAAACTCCTTTGCCTCGTAAATGCCCTTCACCTGCCTATGAACAAGATCAGAATCTGTCAGCATAGTAACTGATCTTACCTTTGCCTTTAAGGCCATCTCCAGTCCCGCAATCAGGGCTTCATATTCTGCTTCGTTGTTTGTAATGACAAAATCCAAAGTGATGGCATAACTTAAATCTTCGCCATTGGGTCCTTGAAAACGAATTCCTGCTCTACCCCCTTCCTTGGTCAAAGAGCCATCCACATTGGTGCTCGTCCTACGTAAGCATGTTTATCTCAGAACTTTCCTCGTTCTCTGAACTCTTCACACTAGTGGATTCCACCAAGAAATCTGCTAACACTTGAGCCTTAACCGCTGTTCGTGGAAGGTACTCGATTTCGAGCTGCCCCAATTCGATCGCCCATTTTAGGGTTTCATCGTTTACAAAAATAGCACTTCCTGTTTCAGGTATTATATATATATATATATTTTTTTTTTTATGTAAAAGTTGACGATTCCTTTTGACAGGCCAGGCAAGATTTTATTGAGCTTAAAACTTTTGCTGAACGGGAGACCAATCATCGTACTGCTATTTCCCTCGAGCTGGAGGAGAAGAAAGCCGAATTCGACCGTGTCTTCGCGGAGAAGCTTGCTCTAGAGAGGGAGAAGTCTGTTAAAGAAAGTGGAGAGGAGATCCATAAGCAGCTGAATGAGGAGCTTGACAAACTGAAAAGTCTTCATGAGCAGGAGAGGCAAGAATTCACGCGTCTAGAAAAGGAGGCTTATGACCGTGGATATGAAGCTGGATATGAGGCTCGGAATGCCGAGCTTCGAAAGATTTTCTCCGACAAGAAACTTCTTTAGATGTTGCTTTTCATTTACCCGGGCTTGTAGTATGGCTATATTGTTTTTACTCATGTGATCATGAATAATTTCAGACATTTTTATCCCCTATGGTTTGTAATAATCTATTAGTTTCTCGGATTACAAGTTTGTCCATAATTTAATGTACTCTCTTCTGTCCATGCTTTTGTTTGCTTTCTTCGTTTGGTCTTATGCTCGTAATCTTCGTTCTTCGATCTTGGTATATTACTTCTGCTCGATTTCCAGAATATATCACTTTCTCTTCCCGGTGAAATTCTCGGGAAGCGCAACAGTCTTTCGATCTTGACCGTTCCTTTCGTTTTCTGCTAGCCGTTGGATTTTGAGAATAGTACTTATAAATAGGGTTCTTCAATTTGTATCCTTATAAAATTATTTTTAAAGCAGACTCCTTCGACCATGCTGGTTAAAAGATCTTGTTGCATGGCCCAATATTTTGAATTTCGAGTTAGGACCTATTCTGCAGGTCATAGACTAACTGGTACTTCGACCTCGACTAGGGTATCTGCAGGCGAACATTATTCCGACCTTGGAGACCGGTCAGTTTTATTGCTGACCACCCACGACCCGGGCAGTCCCCACGACCATCTGTGGTTTAGGAGAAGTTCAAGCATCAAATCTTTTAGGGGTCTCCAGTGGTTTGTTCGGTTCTTCCTTGAGGATGTAAGGGGTGGAGCTTCGAGGGTCGAGGCCCTCAATAAAGTATTCACGTTACACCTAGAAAAAGATGCCTTACCCTTCTCCTTTTTGAGGAATCATAAATAAAGACAAAAGCCTGTTGGCTTGACAGGCTCCTCCAATTCGAGTAAGGACATTATCGTCCGCCGAAAATTTCATAGGATTGGGAGGCTATGAAGTCCCTATCTCGCTCGGATACAGAGATTAGTCTTTATAGGTGTTTGTAGAATTATAAAATGTAATAGGAGTTGATATCTTTGTAACTTGTAACTCTTCAATGTATCGAACTCTGGAAATAATAATTTCTCGATTAATTTCATACATTCGTTCTTATCTGCTTAAATAAAGCTCTTTACCGATCTTGGTCCATCTTTGGACGAGTTATTGATAATGGTTCCTTGATCAGTTATAGTCCGACTTTTTCTTTGTGACTTTCTTTGACGATCGGAAATTAAACTATAATTATTTCGAGCATTGTTGAATTTGACTGTTTCTTCATTTACCCACACGGTTCCTGAATTTTCGGGAAGTGGAACGGTCGCTGTATTTATTGCTCGCATTTTGGCCATTAGTTCTGTTCAGCTTTTGTGATTGAGTTTTTACCGTTACGTCCCGCCTTCTTTTAACTAAACAGTCCCTGATTTATCGGGAATCTGAGCGGTCAGAGCGCTTTTAATATACATATTGCCACCGTTCATTTGAAGAGATCTACATCGTTGATACGGAATTCTTCCCCCTATAAATACTTCTGAATTTACCTTCATATTTTTACTTGTCTGTAAACATTTCGTTCGATCAATATGGTTGCATTTTTACCTCCATCAACCATCTTTATTTTCGATTCGGTCTCAGCAATAAAAGCGTTCGAGATTCGGACTCGAACTCTCTTTTTTGATCTCTTCGGCGTCCCTGTATGGGGAATAATTTCGACCAGGGTATCGACAGGCGAAAAGGATTGCGACTAGGGTACCGGCAGGCGACCTGCTTCTTTGGAGTCATCTCTCCTGAGACGGGTTAGAATTCCGATATCCTGTCGCTCCATTTGGTCGGATAGTGGGTCAACTGCTGGAGGAGTTTTCCTGCTCTCGATCTCCACTTCTTCAAGATGTTTCTTGAAGAATGTTGCCTTCGAGATTGCAGGGAGTAATTTCTCTAGGGATTGCTTCCCTGTCTCTCGGCCTGCTCCAGCATGGAGCAATTATTGAGGAAGCGATGGATGAAGGGTAGAAGTGTTATCCTAGCCTCGCCTTCCGTCTTCACTTACGAGAACATTCTAGCGTAGGGTTAATTTGTAATAAGGTCACGTTGAATGTAGAGTTTCAGCTTTGCTCGATTTTCTTTATTATTATAATCACGAAATTTCTTGTAACCATTCGAAAGATCATGAATAAGAATATTTATTTTCTCTCTTATCCCTACTGCAGAACTGTTTTCGTATATTGTTACCGAGCAGCGATTTCCTCGCCCCAAAAATATGAGCAACAAATATCATTCTCGAATGATCTCCATAAGTGTATTGATAATAAAGAATAATTGACATTCTTCTATCTCTGATATTCAGATATAAGTAACAGTTGATCTTTGTAGACCGATCAAAATTTGATAATATTGGAATAATAATGATAATAGTTGGCCATCTTGGCGGATTGTGATTGCTGTAGTTCTAAATAGGACGTATATCAGAATCTCGTACGATTGATAATTTACACCTTCGGTTGTAGCAATGGCTTTCATTCATTTAATAATTAAACACCCTCGGTGGGCGCCAATTGATCTTACGTGATTTCGTATGCGTGATCGATATGTGTAATAATTAAACAAGTACTCAACAATGATATAGAGATCAACAATATTGTATTCAAATGGTTCGATTACAATGCTATATGAAGACAAATGTATAGAGTCCTATCCGAGCCCTATTGGATGCCGTACAAGCTAGAGGGCGAAATACAAGTGATGCTAGGCCGATATTCCCAAGCGGTCCCGAGCAGTAGCTTCGAGTAGGGAGCACCTGGAAAATCGTGTCTGGTTTCATAAATGCATGGGGTATTTATAGCTGAAATCGGGGTCTAGGTGATCTATCCGCAGATATACAATTCTCGGCCCATAAGTTTGGATCAGAGCTTGGCCCAACAGTAACTTTGGATCCAGCGCCGACTGTATTTGTGGTACTCGGGCATCGGGGTCGAACTTGATCTTCCGAGATGAGTACTGTTCGATTTCGCATGGATGTAAAGAAAAGCTGAGCCCAAAATATCCCTCATCAATACTCCCCCACTTCTCGAGCGTAAAGTGAAGCTTAAGCTCGAAGAAGTATACATGGCCCAGGACGATTAGGGGGATGAACCAATCTCGGCATAGGCTTTGGGTATGCCTCATTAAAAACCTAACTCGGAAAAACCCTTTTGGGATAAAAAACGGGTCAGGGAAAAAGAGTGCATACTTAAGAAACCATGTAATGATGCCGTATCCGACATCGTCCTTGTCGTTCGTTGTTGGAATAGGAGTTTGTGATTTGATTATTCCATTGCCATTCTATTTGATCTCCTTATCCCGAGGGCTGGTGTGAAAATATGGAGATAATATCCCTCTAATGCATAGCTCGTTATGCGGGTCTTCAAATTAGGAATTCCGGAAAGTATGGGGGCCGCAGGTGTAATTTTTTGAAAATATGATCATAAGTTTACCTAGAGGGAGCCCAACCGTCGCGGTTACTCGGGGACCGGTTTGCAATTTCCCATTTTGTCCCCGTATATATAGTTAGCCGGAGGGTCGCTGTTCATCAAAGATTCTGAGGAGAAAACTTTAGATCGGAGCAGACAGATCGATAAGTAAGTTCTAACAATATTTTTCGAGCAATCTTATCTACTCATTATGTCGAGTTCAGTGGATTTGAAGGGAAAATCTCCTTTAGAGGAAAACGAGGCCGATAATCGAGAAGTGAAAAAGATTGTACGAGCTCGATCATCTGAGATCGAGAATTCACAAAGCTTGAGTTCCGCCTCCGATTCCAGCGGGGAGGGGCGGGAATTGAATTCAGAAACGAAAAATAGCGAAGATGAAAATTCGAGCGAAGCGACAGTCTCTGATAAGGAAGATGTAGAGGATGGGGATCTTCCCTTGGGGAAAAACGAGCAAAAGAAATATAGATTGAACCGTAATGTTGTGATTACAATCTTTGACTGGGAAGAACCTTCGACCAGCGCCGGTCTAAACATGACTGAAGAGAGGGCAGATGAGATCGTCTGTTCTTATAAGGAAAAAGATTTGAACCAGTTGCAAGAAGAATTCAGTCGATATCTAGGCGCCGGTTTCTCGATCGTGCTTCCTACTTCTGACCAACGGGTTACCGACCCTCCCGCGGGTTGTCAAGCCTTCTATTCTAAACATTTCCATTATGGCTTACGCATCCCCTTCCCTCCTCTGATAGAGAACCTCCTGGATGCTTTCGAGCTGGCTCCTTGCCAGATTCTACCGAACTCGATCGGTCTAATCATAGCCTTTTGCGTGCTGATGAAAGCCAAAGGGAAAAAGGCGGTTTTTCAGAACTTTTGGCGGATATTCCAGATGAGTACTTCCACGTCTTCGAACGCGGGTTATGTATATTTTTCTCAGAGGCCAAAAATTTCGATCTTATCAACCAACGTCAGCAGTAATTTGAAAGGATGGAAGCATGAGTTCTTTTTTGTTCGAGGACCAGAGTCTCCGCCTTCTGAAGATAATCCCGAGCCTACTCCATTCGATTGGCCTGGAGCAAAGACATGGATATACGGTAAACGCCGTCTCGTGGGAAGTATGAAAAATGAGATAACAGATAAATTTCTGCAATCTCTTCGAGCTGACCCTCATCAGACCGCGTTGATGACTCAGGAGGCGGTCTTGCGATTGGCCGAACTCAGTAGTTGCACTTTTCCTGCCGATCAGATCTAATATGGGAAGGCTCGGATCGACCCCGCTAACCCCCCTTCCTCGTTAGCTGATATTGTTGATAAATTCCGTACATCAATAGCTGGTCAACATGTTGCTTCCTTTTCAAAGGGCAATAAAGGTCGGCCTCGTCCTCAGACATTAACAACTTCTCGGAAAGCGAAAAAGTCCAAGGCCCAGGTTGGGATCACTCCAACCTCAAATGCCTTAGTGATTATTCCCCCAATTAGCGAAGTAGGAACCTCTCACCCCCGGGTCGAGGCGGAGGGGACTCCTAACTTCCAATCATTGAATCTGATTATCCCGAGAGTGGGACCATTGAATCTGACTTAGGTCCTGAGGGCGAGCATACGGTGGATAAATCTCTTCGGATGTTCTTGGCTGGGAGGTTCAAGGATGATACTATCCAATCTTTTGTTAAGCAGGATTTTGAGATAGTAGGTGATTACGCCCATGCTCACCAAAGGGTACTGTCCATTCTGAAAGTTTCTAGCCTTTTCCTTATAATTCTATTCTGTGTTTTACATATCTTTTTCTTTGTAGGCCGGAGACCTGTTTACTCAAACTGCTCTTCGACTGGCCGTATTGAGCGAAGAATCTCTGGCGGTACAGATAGCCCTATGCAATGTTCTGAAGGATGAAGCCGCGAAGACCAGCCAGCTAGAGGATGCCAAAATTAAGTTGTCTGAGGTCGAGATAGAACTCGAGAAGACTAAGAAACTAAGAAAGAGTTGGAGGCGAAGAGAATCCTAGAGGGTGAAGTGGAGAAATTAAAGCTGGAGCTCGAGCAAGCCAAAATGTCCGCCGAACAGTTTTATGAGCGAGGTCGAGCCGAAGCCAGGCTTCCCGCCATAAGGGAGTTCCTGGAGTCTCCGATCCTTGATGCCTTAGTTCGCTTGCGGTCAGGTGAAATTAACCAAGCCTTCTACTATAAAGGAGCTCAGCACCTCCTTACAGCCGCCAGGATCGAAGGCGCCCTTGACGACTACCTTTCTAACATGAATCCTTATAAGAATATCTTCGGTAAAGATTATAAAGCGTCTTCCCTTCCTCCCAAGCTCGAGGATTTGGCCGCTCATGAATTCGCTCCTTTTCTTGAGGAATTTGGGGTGCCGATGCCAAACCCTGATACGCTCGAAGCCCAATCTGAGAGTGAAGATGTGGATATTGAAGGGGATTCTCGTGATCAGGGGGAGCAAGGCATCTCTTCCTCCGATTTGAGTAAGTCTGCGGCCGATGCACAAAGTAACGATGGAGAAGGGAGTAGCTCGAGTAAAGATGATTCTGATGGCTCGGAAAATAGTTCTAGCGAAACAGAGGAAGATGACAAGTCGGACCATGGTTCCGGCATGAAAGAATCTAACCAGTAACGATTACTATGTAATAGAATTTACTCAGCGAACCAATGTACTTGTATATTTGTAATCTTTTGCTCTTTGCCTATTTAGTGGGTGCTCGAATTTGAACTTCTTTCTTTTGATGCTATTTTTAGGATATTGTCTGTTTGAATTTTCTGTTAAATTTTATAACGTCATTCATGCGTACTCAGCTGCGTCATTGAATCTTTCTTGGGAGTAGTGATTTACCAATTATTGCAATTCGCATGATGTCGTTTCTTTTATAAATACCAAGGTCACTTTGTGTTGCTTTCGCACTGACATTGCCCACAGTGTTCGGAGCTTCCCTAAAAGTTATTTCGGTTGGATTTTTACCTGGAAACCGAGAGATGAATAAAAATTCGAGCGCTTTCGTGATTTCTTCCACGCCTTTCTCCGGGCCAAGTGTCGGTAAAAAAGTAAGGAAAAGAAACCGATCATCAACTACATCCATTAGTTCTGATCAACAAAACTTCCATGAGGGAAATAAATATTCGACCGTTGCCCTTTCTTCATGTTTGAAAACTAGGGGCTCCAATAAGAGAATAAAAAAGGTTTCCTTCGTGGAGGATGTAATTGGGCGCGTTCCTTTCCAATCCGTACCTTCGTTGGTTAGCAGATCTCTGTCTAAAAGGGATATAGCTCCTTTTGATAAAGTGTCACGTGAGAAATCTGACTTGACCCTTCTTCGGGCCGATGTTTCTATCTCCGAGGCGGTCTTCTCGACTGGAGAATATTCCTCGTTCCTGTTTTATTCTGGGCTGGAATCCCTTGCCCAAGTTGTTTCTAACTTCTTTATCATGACTCTCTAATTTCTTTATCCCTGCCATAACCTATTTTCTTATAAGTTCAGGCTGGCAAGGTCTTTTCTAGGCTTTATGCGTTGACCAAACATGAGATCGAACAACGGGCTTCTATTTCGCTCGAGCTGATCGGGAAAAAGATTGAGCTGGAACGTGCATTGGAAGCTAATAGATTTTTCAAGGAGAGATTGTCTCAGGATAAGTTAGGTTCGGAATTAGAGAGACTCAAAGATATCTACGAACGTGAGAAGAGAAACTCTGAGCTTCGTGAGAAGGAAGCTTACATCCGCGGGTACACTGATCGTAGTGCTGAAGTTCGAAAGATCCTTTTCGAAAACAATTTCGTTCAGTAACATTGTGGCTTACATCCGCGGGTACACTGATCGTAGTGCTGAAGTTCGAAAGATCCTTTTCGAAAACAATTTCGTTCAGTAACATTGTGGCTTTCCTTTGTATTATGAGCTTGCTCAGATTTTCCTTTGTTGTAACACCTTCTTTGTTGTAACGATTTTCCTTTCTTGTTGTAGTATAACCCTTGTTGTAATGATAATATTTGCTGGAATGATATTCTCTGTCTCTTTCCCTCTTTTTTTTTTTTTTTTTTAGGTCCCTCAATCTTGTGCGAGATGTTCCTCATAGTTTAGGTTCTTCTCGGAACAATAGTAACGGCTTGACTTAAGGGGTATAGCGACGGTTTTTTAGATAAAGGGGGTCATAGTAGAGGTTTTCACACATTCAACCTTTTCGACCTAAGGGGCATAGAGGAGGCTTTCACCCTTGGTCGTTTTCAGAGCATTTTTAGCTCGAGGGTCATAGCAGAGGCTTTCACCCATTCAACATTTTCGATCTAAGGGGCATAGCAAAGGCTTTCACCCTTAGTCGTTTTCAGAGCATTTTTAGCTCGAGGGTCATAGCAGAGGCTTTCACCCATTTAATGTTTTCGATCTAAGGGGCATAGCAGAGGCTTTCACCCTTAGTCGTTTTCAGAGCATTTTTAGCTCGAGGGTCATAGAAGAGGCTTTCACCCATTCAAAATTTTCGATCTAAGGGGCATAGCAGAGGCTTTCACCCTTAGTCGTTTTCAGAGCATTTTTAACTCGAGGGTCATAGCAGAGGCTTTCACCCATTCAACATTTTCGATCTAAGGGGCATAGCAGAGGCTTTCACCCTTAGTCGTTTTCAGAGCATTTTTAGCTTGAGGGTCATAGCAGAGGCTTTCACCCATTCAACATTTTCGATCTAAGGGGCATAGCAGAGGCTTTCACCCTTAGTCGTTTTCAGAGCATTTTTAGCTTGAGGGTCATAGCAGAGGCTTTCACCCATTCAACATTTTCGATCTAAGGGGCATAGCAGAGGCTTTCACCCTTAGTCGTTTTCAGAGCATTTTTAGCTCGAGGGTCATAGCAGAGGCTTTCACCCATTTAATGTTTTCGATCTAAGGGGCATAGCAGAGGCTTTCACCCTTAGTCGTTTTCAGAGCATTTTTAGCTCGAGGGTCATAGCAGAGGCTTTCACCCATTTAATATTTTCGATCTAAGGGGCATAGCAGAGGCTTTCACCCTTAGTCGTTTTCAGAGCATTTTTAGCTCGAGGGTCATAGCAGAGGCTTTCACCCATTCAACATTTTCGATCTAAGGGGCATAGCAGAGGCTTTCACCCTTAGTCGTTTTAAGAGCATTTTTAGCTCGAGGGTCGTCACCCATTTTATTCTTTTCGATCCAAGGGGCATAGCAACGGCTTTCACCCTTGGTCGACTTTCGAGGGTCTTAGCAACAGCTTTCACCCGTTAATAAATAGAGATCGATAATATAGATCAAGAATATCCAGAATATGACGAATAAATAAGAATTTAGGCGAAATAAACTTTCATCGAATAAATACTCAGTCTGAATAAACATTCCTCGAATAACTCAATCGAAATAAATCTTCATTGAATGCGTAATCCACTAAATCAATAGAGTCAAAGAAAATAGAACAAGATAACTAAAAAGTAGAAGCCTCGAATGTAACTATTTTCCATAATATCTTCTTAAGTTAACCGCATTCCATGCTCGAGGTAGTATCTCTCCGTTAAGATGAGCAATCTTGTACGAACCTTTTCTCCCAACTTCCACGATCACAAAGGGGCCCTCCCAATTGGGCTGTAGTTTTCCGACGTGCTTCGATACTTCCACTTTTTTGAGCACCAGATCTCCCACCTTGAAATATCGAATTCTCGCATTTCGATTATAGGACTTTTCCATGTTGGCCTTGGTGGCTTGAATTTTCAATTTCGCGCGGTCCCTTCGACCATCCGCGTGATCAACTTCCATTTGCCTCAGAGATTGGTTTTCTTCAGGATCATAAAATTCGACCCTGGAAGAAGGTATAAGATTCTCTACTGGGATAACAGCCTCCGACCCATAAACCAAACTGAATGGGGTTTCTCCGGTTGCCGCTTTAACTGTTGTTCTATTGGCCCATAATACTCCTGGCAATTCATCCAGTCATTTTCCCTTTGCGTCCGATAAGCGCTTCTCCAGAGATCGAACAATTTCCCGATTTACTACTTCAGTTTGTCCATTAGCCTGAGGGTGGCCAACAGACGCGAAATTCTGTTGTATTCCGAACTTATCACACCAATCCGTGATCCTTTTTCCTGCAAACTGTGTTCCGTTATCTGATATCAAAACCCTGGGGATTCCGAACCTGCAGACTATATTTTTCCATAAGAAATTGATAACTTGAAACTGGGTGATCTTGGTCAAGGCAACACATTCGACCCATTTGCTGAAATATTCAACCGCCACTAGTACATAATTTTTTCTGGCTCGTGCGGTTGGGAAAGGTCCAACAATATCGATGCCCCATTTGTCAAAGGGCCAACAAATAGGAATCGAATGCACATGCTCGGCCGGTTGGTGAATCATGTTTGAATGAATTTGACAGTGATGGCATTTTTTCACATAATCGACAGAATCAGAAAAAAGAGTTGGCCAATAATATCCAGACCTCGAGCATTTAAGAGCTAATGCTCGAGCGCCGCAATGATTTCCCGCTTCCCCTTCATGAACTTCTCTTAAGATGGCATTGTAGTATGATTCGCGGATACATTTCAGTAGAATTCCCGAAGAGGACCGCTTATAGAGTTGATTGTCCATCAATGTGAATGACGGCGCTCTATATTTGATTCTCCGAGCCTCATTTGCATTTTCCGGAAGTTTTCCATCCTTAAGATAGGCGATAAGAGGGTCGCTCCATGAGTTGCTTGGCTCTTCAATTTCCATAACGTCGGTGGCAGGGGCTGCATCTAACTCGATGGCTGACATATTTGATAGCAACCAAGTGATCGTTCTTTCCGTTTTTCCGTCGGCCAGTCCTGTGAACTTTGATAATATGTCTGCCCAGAGATTTTCCTCTCTTGGTATAGGTTGAATGTCAAACTTATCGAACTCTGAGATTAACCTTTTCGTTTTGTTTAGATATTTAATCATGTTGAACTCTCTGGCTTCGTAAGTGCCTTTTACCTGCCTATGAACAAGTTCTGAATCTGTTAGCACAACAATCGATTTTACCTTTGCCTTAATGGCCATCTCTAATCCAGTTATCAACGCTTCATATTCGGCCTCATTGTTGGTGACTACAAAATCCAAAGTTATCGCCTAACTCAGGTCTTCAGCATTGGGCCTTTGGAAGTGAATCCCAGCTCCACCTCCTTCTTTGGTCGAAGATCCATCCACATGCATCAGCCAGACTTGATCGTTTGCTTCTTCCACCATACCTAATTCCGAGGTCGTTCCTTCTTTCACGTTTGATATGTTGGTTGATTCGAGCACGAAATCAGCTAGCACCTGTGCTTTCACGGCGACACGTGGTTGATATTCGATTTCGAATTGGCTGAGCTCGACCGCCCACTTTATTAACCTGCCCGAAGCTTCTGGCTTGGACAGAACCTGTCTCAAAGGTTGGTTAGTCAAGACAATGATCTTGTATGTTTGAAAGTAGGGCCTTAACCTCCGGGCAGCCACAATTAGGGCAAGTGCGAATTTTTCAATCTCCATATAGTTCTTCTCAGCACCCTGCAACAATTTACTCAAATAGTAAACTGGTTTATGTTCAGCTTTATAAAGTTTGACCAGAACCGAGCTAATGGCCTCTTCTGACACAGCTATGTACAAATATAGGGGTTCCCCTTCAGATGGTTTTGCTAGCATTGGTGTTGAGGTCAAGTATGCTTTCAGTTCTTCGAAAGCCTTATCGCATTCAGCATTCCACTCAAAGTTCTTAGATTTACGCAAGAGTTTGAAGAAAGGTAAGCTCTTGTCAGCAGATCTAGAGATAAATCTGTTTAACGAAATAATTTTCCCGATCAAACTTTGAACGTCCGAGAGTTTTCTTGGTGGATGGAGATCAGTGATTGCTCGGATTTTTTCAGGGTTCGCTTCGATTCCCCTCTCATGGACTAAATACCCGAGGAATTTTCCTGATCGGACCCCAAATGTGCACTTTGCTGGATTTAACTTCATCCCATACTTCCTCAGAATTTTGAAACACCTATCAAGATGGTCAATATGATCCTCTTCAGACATGCTTTTTACGAGCATGTCATCTACGTATACTTCCATGATTTCTCCTATCAACTCTTTGAACATCATGTTGACCAATCTCTGATATGTTGCGCCGGCGTTCCTTAAACCGAAGGGCATAACGATGAAGCAGTACACCCCTCGCTCAGTGATAAACGCCGTTTTGTCCTGATCTTTTTCATTCATGAAAATCTGATAAAATCCTTGAAAGGCATCCATCATGCTAAATAACAAAAATCCCGCAGTGGAATCTACGAGCATGTCAATTCGAGGTAAGGGGTAAGGGTCCCTTGGACATAACTTATTCAAATCGGTAAAATCATTACACATCCTCCATTTGTTCTCAATCTTTTCGCCCTTGGAGACCAAGACCACATTGCATAGCCACTCCGTGAATTTTATCTCCTTGATTTGCCCTGCTGCTAGCAATCTATCGACCTCCGCGTTAATTATCTTGTCTTTTTCGCGACCATGATTGCGCTTCTTCTGTCTTACTGGTCTGGCCTTTGGGTCAATATTTAAGGAATGCGTTATCACACGCGGGTCGATTCCTACTATGTCGTCCGAACTCCAGGCGAAAACATCCACATTTTCCTGCAAGAATCCGATGAGCTTTGCTTCCATGCCGTTACTCAGTTCCGTTCCTATTTTTGTGAATTTCTCTGGAGATCCAGGGACCAAATTCACCTTTTTGTGGTCAGGTGCTTGCACACTCATGTCAACGATTCTTCCTTTCTTTCCATCTAGTCTTTCATAATTGGGAACCGGAGTTCCGGAGTTAGAGATCAATTCATTTATCTTTCTTTTGCCAGGGAGCTCGGGCTCCACTTTCTCCTCGATAGTTAAGGACGAACTATAACATTCCCAAGCCATGTACTGATCGTTTCTCATTTCTCCTACTCCTCCCTCGGTTGGGAACTTTATCTTTTGATGGTATGTAGATACAACAGCCTTAAAAATATTCAGAGCAGGCCTTCCCAAGATAGCATTGTAAGCAAACGGCGTGTCTACCACTAGGAACTTGATCATTCTCGTGACGTTCTTAGGTTTGAGCCCTAGAGTAGTACTCAAGAGTATGGTCCCGAGCGTAGTGATCTCCGATCCCCCGAAATCGACCAAAGGGGTGGTTACCTTATCCAAATGTGGATGACAGAGGTTCATTCTTGTAAGAGCTTCCGACGAAATTATGTTTGCCGAGCTCCCATTATCAACCAGCACTCTTTTGACCTCGAAATTAGCAATTTTTAGAGTCAACACCATGGAAAAGTCTGGATTGTCTTCATTCGTATCCCAACTAACGACCGCGGGTCGATCTGCCTCACTAAAGCTGATAACTTGGTTTTCCATCGATGGAAACTCCAAAGATAGAACTTCCTTTTCTGTGGATACTCCTGCCCTGATTGACCTTAAAGTCCTCTTTCTGGCATTCCTACTATCTCCTCCTGCCGGTCCACCAGCAATCATGTTTATCACGCCGTTCGACTGTTCTTCTACCTGGCTTCGGATTTGCCTTTGCCGAGCGTTAAATTTTTTCGGACTACGGGATCTGTAACGATTGTTATAGTTGCCATTTTTAACAAATTCTTTGAGTTTCCCTTGGGTGATTAATTTTTCTATCTCGACCTTCAATTGATAACAATTTTCCGTACTATGTCCTCGAGCTCGATGATATCGACAGTACTGGTCATATCCAGGCGCACCCGGCCTTGCCTGCGTGATCCTCTGGGCTTCCGGAATTAAATTCCCTTCTTCCAACACGGTCAGCACTTCTTCTTTTGAACTGTTAAGCTCTGTAAATTGAATTTTACCCGATCTCGGAGCTCGATTTCGATCATAAGGAGGTCCGTATGAATTCGGACCTCGGGGCGGCATATGCGGCTTAAAAGTGTTGATTCGCTGCCAAACGGATCCTTTGTTCGATCCTCCATAATCACCTGGTTTAGGGATCGGTGCCCGATCTTGTTTCTTGTTGAGATGAAATTTATCTACGTGTGAACTTTTTAATTTGTTCATCTCTTCCTGTATCATATACTTTTCAGCAATTTCCATTATCCGTTCGAAGGATTTTGGTTGCTTTCTACATAATGCATTTCCAAATTGGGTGCTCCTAGTCAGCTCAAACATTAGGGAGGACAGATACTCGATCTGCGGAGTATCCACCTTCAAGAGCTCGATACTAAATCTTGCCAGCCATTGCCTCAACGTCTCTCCTTCCAATTGTTTCACAGTGCCCAGGTGATTCGCCGGCAATCTTGGCTTCCTTTGGCTAGCGAATTGATGTTTCAGCTTATCGCAGAATTCTTCAAAAGAAAATATGGAGTTCGGAGGTAACTTCCCGAACCAATCAAGAGCAATCCCTTCAAAAGTGGTGACCATAATCTTGCAACAGAAATCCTCCGAGTGTCCGTACAAGTTCATCACATTGACAAAGTTGTTAATGTGTTCTCCGGGGTCGGTAGTCCCGTTATACCGTGGGAGCCTAGTTGGCACCGTCTCTGTGTTTCGAGCTTCGCGTATTTCTCGACAAAAGGGTGAGCAGCGCATGATATTATTCGAGACCTCCCTCTCTCGTAGGTTTCCTCTAATCAGAGCATTCCCCGCTTGCCTGGCAGCCTGATTAGTGAAGGGAATTTCTATCATAGTATCTTGCTCTTCCAATTTTTTAGTCACCCTTTCCTGTACTATTTTCTCCAATTCTGATTCGGTAATTCTCTTGTATGTTGGTTTGTTTCTTATCATGTCGCCGGCGGTGTGACTTTCCCCCATAACAGAATCCTCCAGATCGTGCACTCGTGCAGGTGGGTTTTCAGATCGGGCATTGACTTTCGAGGGTGCAGCCCGACGTGGATGCGTCGATGGGGCATGCGACATATCGTTTTCCTTCTGTAAGTTCGATGAAGGTATCTCTGGTCTTCCCTGAACTCCTGGTTGGTCGACAGGTGATTGATCTGCCCTTCCGCTATTCATGAATTCCCTACACATTGTGCCTATTATAGATCTTAAATCACCAATGGTCGTGTGTATTGGAATGTTATCCTGCGGAATCGCTGGCGGCACCTCTGGTTGTTGTTGAGCGGCGCGCGATAGATTATCAGGTTCATTGTTGACAGAATTTTGTGCTCCCGCTGCTTGGGAAGGCTCTCCTCTTACGTACGTATTTCTCCTCGTAGTAGGCATATTTCGATCTAAGACTCGAATAAGGCCCCACGGTGGGCGCCAATTGATCTTACGTGATTTCGTATGCGTGATCGATATGTGTAATAATTAAACAAGTACTCAACAATGATATAGAGATCAACAATATTGTATTCAAATGGTTCGATTACAATGCTATATGAGTACAAATGTATAGAGTCCTATCCGAGCCCTATTGGATGCCGTACAAGCTAGAGGGCGAAATACAAGTGATGCTAGGCCGATATTCCCAAGCGGTTCCGAGTAGTAGCTTCGAGGAGGGAGCACCTGGAAAATCGTGTCTGGTGTCATAAATGCATGGGGTATTTATAGCTGAAATCGGGGTCTAGGTGATATATCCGCAGATATACAATTCTCGGCCCATAAGTTTGGATCAGAGCTTGGCCCAATAGTAACTTTGGATCCAGCGCCGACTGTATTTGTGGTACTCGGGCATCGGGGTCGAACTTGATCTTCCGAGATGAGTACTGTTCGATTTCGCATGGTTGTAAAGAAAAGCTGAGCCCAAAATATCCCTCATCAGGTTGGTTAGTTAAGACAATAATTTTATAGGTTTGAAAATAGGGCCTCAGTCTTTGTGCAACTACTACCAAAGCAAGTGCAAACTTCTCGATCTCCAAATAATTCTTCTCGGCACCTTGTAACAATTTGCTCAAGTAGTAGACTGGTTTTTGTTCGGATTCCTCCAATTTTACTAGTACTGAACTGATAGCCTCCTCCGAAACGGCTATGTAGAGGAACAAAGGCTCTCCATCTGTAGGCTTGCCCAACATGGGTGGTGAGGTTAGGTACACCTTTAGATCTTCGAAAGCCTTGTCACATTCAGCATTCCACTTGAAGTCTTTCGATTTACGTAATAACTTGAAGAATGGCAAACTCTTGTCAGCGGATCGAGAGATAAACCTATTTAATGAAATGATCTTCCCGATCAAGCTCGGAACATCCGAAAGTTTTCTTGGTGGTTGAAGATCAGTAATTGCTCGGATCTTCTCTGGGTTTGCTTCGATCCCTCTTTCGTGGACGAGATACCCGAGGAACTTTCCAGATCGTACACCGAAAGTGCACTTTGTTGGATTCAATTTCATTCCATACTTTCTTAATATCTCGAAGCATTTGCCGAGATGCTTGATGTGGTCTTCTTCTGTCATACTCTTTACAAGCATATCGTCCACATAAGCCTCCATGATTTCACCTATTAGTTCTTTAAACATCATATTAACTAACCTTTGATAGGTTGCGCCCGCATTTCTCAGGCCAAAGGGCATAACTATAAAACAGTATACTCCTTGGTCGGTAATGAAGGCAGTTTTATCCTGATCCCTCTCATTCATGAAAATTTGGTAAAAACCCTGGGAAACATCCATCATGCTGAAAAACACAAAACCTGCCGTGGAATCCACCAACAAATCAATCCGAGGTAGCGGGTAAGGTTCCCTCGGGCATAACCTGTTTAGATCGGTGAAATCGTTACACCTCCTCCACTTATTCTCGGATTTGTCACCTTTGGAGACCAGAACCACATTACATAACCATTCAGTGAACTTAATTTCTTTGATCTGAACGACAGCTAGCAACCTTTGAACTTCCGCCTGGATTATATTATCCTTTTCGCGTCCGTGATTTCGTTTCTTCTGTCTTACTGGCTTGGCCTTAGGATCGATGTTTAAAGAGTGGGTTATTACGCGTGGATCGATTCCGACAATATCATCCGAGCTCCAGGCAAAAACGTCTACATTCTTTTGTAAAAACTCTAGGAGCATGGTTTCCATTCCTTCACTTAGTTCCGTTCCGATCCTGGTAACTTTCTCAGGGGACCCTGGAACCAATATCACCTTTTTATGATCGGGTGCTTGAATGCTCATATCTACTTTCTTTCCTTTCTTTCCCAGTAATTTTTCAGTATCGGGAACTGATAAATTCGAGACTGATCCTGATTCCAAATCAACCAATTTCCTTTTCGCCGGAATTTTGGGCTCCACTTTTTTTTTATGCTCAAAGACGAGTTATAACACTCCCAAGCCATGTATTGGTCATTTCGCACCTCTCCTACTCCACCATCCGTTGGGAATTTTACTTTTTGATGATAAGTAGACACTACTGCCTTGAAGGTATTTAGAGCCGGCCTCCCCTGTATAGCATTGTAGGCAAAAGGTGTTTCTACTACCATGAATTTTACCATCCTTGTTATGCTCTTGGGCTTTTTTTCGAGAGTTGTACTTAACAATATGGTTCCCAGTGGAACGATTTATGAGCCTCCAAAACCGATTAATGGAGTGGCTACTCGATCCAGATGAGGGTGTTGAATGTTCATTCTAGCGAGAGCTTCGGAGGAGATAATGTTTGCCAAGCTTCCATTATCGACCAAAATTCTTTTGACCTCATAATTTGCGATTTTTAGAGTTAATACCATGGAAAAATCTGGATCATCTTCATTTGTGTCCAAATTAACATTAGAGGGTCGATCTGCATCGCTGAAGCTTATAACTTGATTTTCCATGGATGGGAATTCCAAAGAAAATACTTCCTTTTTGGTCGAAACAGATGCTTTTATTGATCTCATCGTTCTTTTTCTAGCATTTTTGCTGTCTCCTCCAGCCGGTCCACCGGCGATTCAATTGCTCATCCGACTGATTCTGAACTTTCTTTTGCTGATTAATAAATCTTCGAGGACTCCTGGATCTATATTGGCTCTTGTAGTTCCTTCCTTTGACAAATTCCTTATGTTTTCCTTGCGCAATTAACTTTTCAATCTCCACTTTCAGTTGGTAACAATTTTCAGTACTGTGCCCCCGAGCTTTATGATATCTGCAGTATTGGTCATATCCCATCGCCCCTGGTCTTGCTTGGGTAATTCTCTGGGCCTCGGGAATTAAATTTCCTTCTTCCAATATTGTCAAGATTTCCTCCTTTGGGATATTCAATTCTGTGAACTGAATCTTTCCAGGTCGTTGGGGCTGACCTTGATCATAACTTGGACCGTAGAGATTCGGTCTTTGGGTCGGCACCTGTGGTTTATATGCGTTGAGTCGCTGCCATACCGATCCCTTACTCGATCCTCCATAATCACTTGGTTTTGGTATGGGAGCTCGATCTTGCTTTTTGTTGAGAGGGAGTTTTTGGCCATGCGCATTTTTTAGTTTATTCATCTCCTCCTGAATCATATATTTCTCGGCAATTTCCATTATCCGCTCAAAAGACTTCGGATTCTTCATACACAATGCGTTTCCGAATTGTGTGCTTCTTGTCAATTCGAACATTAGGGAGGATAAGTATTCGATCTGAGGGGTATCGACTTTTAATAGCTCCATACTAAATCTTGATAACCATTGCCTCAAGGTTTCCCCCTCCCATTGTTTGACTGTTCCTAAGTGATTTGCCGGCAACTTGGGTTTTCTCTTGCTCGTAAATTGATGCTTAAACTTGTCACAAAATTCATCAAAAGAGAATATAGAGTTTGGCGGCAATATTCCAAACCAATCAAGAGCAATCCCTTCAAAGGTTGTGACCAAAATTTTGCAGCAGAAATCTTCCGAATGTCCATATAAATTCATCACATTGACAAAACTGTTAACATGTTTCCCGGGGTCGGTAGTCCCGTTATACCGCGATAGCCTTGTTATTACCGTGTCTGTATTCCTGGCTTCGCGTATTTCTTGGCAGAATGGCGAACATCGCATGATGCTATTTCCGATCTCTCTATCTCTGACATTTCCTTGGATAATCTCCCTATTTTGGTTCATTTCAGTGCCCCTAGCAGCTGTAGCGGCATGACGAACTTCTATCACCGTCTCTTCCCTATCTAACTTCATTGCAACCCGCTCATGCACTATTCTTTCAAGCTCGGACTCCGTAATTCTCTTGTAGGTTGATTTTTTCTTTCTCGCCATATATATTGGGTGGCTTTCCCCTACTACTGAGTCCTCCAAATCTTGTATTGTTCGCGCCAGGTTTTCCGACCGGACTTTAGTTTTTGCGAGAGCCGTTTGAGGAAACTTTGGCGCGGGCGCATTCGATGTGGCTCGCAACACACTATTTCCCTTCTGTACGTCCGAAGAAGGGATTTCTGGCCTGCCATGGAAAGGTGGCTGATCCACGGGAGATTGGTCAGCCCTTCCACTATTCAGAAACTCCCTGCACACAGTGCCTATGATGGACCTCAGATCAGCGATAGTTGTGTGGATCGGAGCATTGTCATGGGGAAGGATAGCCGGAACTTCTGGTTGTTGAGCCGCTCTGGATAGATTATCGGGCTCATTGTTAACTGAATTCTGAACCCCCGCAGCATGGGATGGTTCTCCTCGGTTATATGTATTCCTCCTCGTAGTAGGCATTTTTCGATCTAACACCCAAATAAGGCCCCACGGTGGGCGCCAATTGATCTTGCACAGTTTCGTGGTATGATCGATTCTAAAGTATAAACAATGTAAACACAAACAGAATTAAATATAGAATAGATCAATAAGAGTATATTGCAATCTTGAGTGTAGATTACAAATATCGGGGGTCCTATTCGAGCATTATAGGATGCCGTACAAGCTAGAGTGCGAAATACATATAAAATGGCCTAAACAATCCTTCCGAGCAGCAGCTTCGAACTGAGTGCACGTGGGAATGCGTGTCTTGCGTCATAAATGATTGGGGTATTTATAGCTGAAAAAGGGGATAGGCCCATAGGCCTGGGCCTGAGATCGGCCCAACAGTATCTTTCGAGCCTGAGCTGCTTCTAGAGGATCGAGTTGACTGCACTGCGATTCGAGCTTGATTCTAAGCCTTTGGGGCCGGGGTTCCGGATTTTCGATCGCACCTTAGCTCCAAACAATAGAATCCAAAATACCCCTCATCATTGCTGCACCCGTAGCACGAGGTACTGAGGAACAACGAACCGCCCATGCTAAAAGGGTTGATGATGATCTTCAGGTTCGTTGCCTCATGCTAGCTTCGATGTCGAATGAACTGCAGAAACAGCCCGCTGAAATACCGTTTGCTAGAGATATACTTCTCCACCTCCAGCAGATGTTTGGAGAGAGGTCTCGCACCGAAAGGTTCTTGACCACTAAGGAGTTGTTTTATATCAAGATGGCTGAGGGAAGCAGTGTCAAGGATCACTGATCAATCTGGTTGAAAAACTGGGGCGATTGGATGTAGAATTGCACCCTGATCTTAGCACCGATCTCCTTCTCCATACGCTGCCTCGTTCTTTTGACCAGTCCATGTTGAATTTCAACATGGAGGATAGAACCCTCGCTCTTCACGAACTGACCAATTTGTTGGTAACGGTAGAATCGACTCTCAAGAAAGAGAAACCAGTGATGATTGCACATCAATCGAAGGCTGCAAAGCCCAAGAGAGGTAAGAAGAAGAATAAAGTGTTATCTTCCAAGGCAGTCACCAAGGTGGTCGAAAAGAAGCGCAAAAGCCCCGAAGACGAATGATTCCTCAGCAAGAAAGCAGGGCACTGGAAAGGAACTGCCCAGACTACCTGGAAATGAAACTGGTAGCTAAAGGTATTTTCTTGGTTGAAGTTAATATTTCAATTAACTGTGCATCGTGGGTGTTAGACACCGCATCAGGTTCTCATATCTGCAATGATTTGCAGGTGATGGGAGCAGTAAGATACCTGAAGCACGGGGATAGAATCCTGCATTTTGGAAACAGAGCTAGGATCACCGTTGAGGCTATAGGAGACGTGGAATTAGTTTTAGGGAATTTTACTTGGGTTTTAAGAGGCTGATTGTACGTACCGACTATTATTAAAACCATTATTCCTATAACTATGCTAGACAATGATGGTTTTAATTTTTCCATTGAGAATGGATCTTTTTGCATATTTAACGGTGGTTAACTTATGCTCGTGGTACTTTGAAAGAAGGTCTGTATTCCCTAGAACCTATAAATTTCAACGTCATTAACTCCTGACTTGCGAATCATGTCTCGAAGGAAAGATGACCAAATCACCCTTCACAGGGAATCCCGAGCGAACCAAACAGACACTGGATTTAATCCATTCTGATGTTTTTGGACCACTGAGTGTCAATGCGAGAGGAGGATTCTTCTACTTCGTAACATTCACTTACGATTTTTGTCGTTATGGATATGTGTATCTTATGAAACACAAATCTGAAACTTTTGAGAAATTCAAAGAGTTTCGAATGGAAGTATAGAACCAACTTGGGCATAGTATTAAAGCACTTCGATCTGACAGAGGTGGTGAGTACTTAAGCCAAGAATTCCTTGATTATCTAAAAGAGAATGGAATTCTCGCGCAGCGAACTTCCCCTAGGACGCCCCAACTCAATGAAGTGTCTGAGAGGAGGAACCGAAGAAGGGAGATAAGCTTGATAGTAGATCTAGTTTGTGCAAATTTTTTGGGTATCCAAAGGAATCCATTGGATACCTGTTCTTCGATCCTAAAGAACGTAATACATTCGTATCTAGGAATGCCCACTTCTTGGAGGAGGATTTCCTCACCAACCGAAATGGGACAATCGTGGAACTTGATGAAGTCCAAGAATCGGACCCATCCCCACAAACAGTGGGAGCTGAACCTGAATTCACTGAACCTACTAGTACACCAACTCTGTGAAGGTCCGATCGAATTCGTAAGGAGCCAGAGCGATTTGGTTTCATACACGAAGACGAGAAATTGGAAAGTGATCCAAGGACATAACAAGAAGCGATGTTAGACATAGATTCGGGTGCGTGGCTCGAAGCCATGTAATCCGAAATGGATTCCATGCATTCCAACAAGGTTTGGACCTTGGTCGATCCACCTGAGGGAACTATCCTTGTAGGATGCAAATGGATCTTCAAGCGCAAGCTTGGAATGAATGGAGAGGTAATAACTCATAAAGCTCGCTTAGTGGCGAAAGGGTATTCTCAAAGGCCTGGAATAGACTATGAGGAAACCTTCTCTCCCGTAGCAATGTCGAAATCCATTCGGATATTGCTTGCCATAGCCGCGTGGCATGACTACGAAATATGGCAAATGGACGTAAAGACCGCTTTTCTCAATGGAGACATTGACAAGGAGATCTTTACGCAACAACCCGAAGGTTTTACGTCCAAAAAATGTGAGCACAAAGTGTGTAAGCTTCAAAGTCAATCTATGGCCTCAAACAGGCATCCCGAACCTGGAACATACGATTTGATGAGACAGTCAAAGCATTTGGCTTCATCAAAAACGTATATGAACCTTGTGTGTACAAGAAGAATAGTGAGAGTTCGGTACAATTCATAGCGTCATACGTCGATGACATTTTGTTAATCGGAGACGATATCAAGATGTCAGCACACACTAAAGCGTGGCTATCCGCACAGTTCTCCATGAAAGATATTGGAGACGCATCTTATATGAAGTGTTTTTGAACTGACTATGAAGTGACTATTTGAACTGACTATTGTATATTTACTCCCCTATATTTGTATTTTTTTTTTGTTTGTGAAATTGACCAGTAGGATTTTCATTCAGTATGTGAACTCAGATATCTGTCATTCCTCTTGTTATTGACTATGATATCAAACATCTTGCATTTCCATCCAAAGTTGTCATACATTTTGATCTGAAAAACATAAATTGTATGATGCTTTGAAGTAAAATTAAAGTTTGAGTTACAATTTGTATTGAATTGTTGGATTAATTGTGTGGATTGAATTGTTGGAATGTTTGTGGTAGTGAATTGTTAGATTAATTGCGATAAAACAATTTATTAATGAAAAAAAAATCATTAAAAAAATAAAAAATAATAATTTTTTTTTAAAAAATTGAAATTAATCATTCCGTCGCTAAACATACTACCAGCGACGGAATGAAAATCCGTCGCTGAACATACTAACAACGACGGAATGTTTTTGGTCTACGGTGGTAGTGGGGAACTGAAACTTGAAGGATTCACTGATTCGAGTTTTCAGTCTGACGTGGATGACTTCAAATCCAACTCTGGATATATATTCCGCCTCGATGGTGAAGCGGTCAGTAGGAAGAGCTGTAAAAAGTCTACCACTGCCGACTCAACCACAGAAGCAGAATATATTGCAGCATCAGATGCAGCAAAGGAAAGTGTATGGATGAAAAACTTCATCCAGGAACTGGATGTTGTTCCTAGCATTGCTGAACCTGTAGTGGTCTTCTGTGACAACAACGGGGCAATAGCTCAAGCAAAGGAGCCGAGATCACACCATCAATCCAAACACGTACAGAGGAAATACCATGTGATCAGAGATATCATTGGAAGAGGAGACATACATATGGAACATGTCAACTCAGAAGACAACATAGCGGACCCACTAACTAAGCCACTTTCACAAAAGGCGTTCGAGGGACATCTAGAAAATATGGGCCTTAGAAACAACTGTGAATGTCTTTAGGGCAAGTGGGAGATTGATAGGATAGTGCCCAGCAAGCCAATTTATTTAGCTTGTAATAGGTCTATTCTGTAAATAACAATTTTTGATTTTATAATTAATACGCACGTTTATTTATAAGCATATAAGGATAAACAATGGCCAACTTCATCTCTCGCGATTACATTTAAGCGATTGGATGAAATCCTGAGATTACATCTGACTATGGGACGATTCACTTCAGTACTTAGTGCAATCATGAAACTGTCTCTAAGGTCGTAATCTTAAAACACGTTCCAAGTCATAGATTCCAAAACGAGACGGGGTATCATATGAATCGCCAAGACTTGTACAAGTATGCATGATTCACATGGAGTGAATTTGTAGCGTTTCATGAGCAAGGCATTTGAGGCCAGGGCATATGAGTAGGTGGTTCGATAGAGGATCGAACAACCCGAACAGAGAAACCCATTGTGGAAGCGCATGACGCATATCAGTGATGGGATGTTTCTCAAGGCCTATAATAGTGTACGATTTAGTCCTTTGACTTGAGGTGCTAGGGCGAATTCGGTGCATGAGTATGCGTACTTAGATCTAGGTATAGATCACATAGCCTTATCATAAAATGCCTAGGTTGTGTGCGTATAGTTATGTACGCGAGTGGTTAGTACCAATATGGAATCTACCGACTCATCGTAATGGATGAGAGAATTTCCTATACGATTCTTAGATAATATATCCGAGGAATCTACGGCCGTAGTCGGTGATGGATTTGGAAAGAGGTTTCCAAATTTAGCAGTCACACTGGAATATTATCCCGAATTAGAAAGTATAGTTATCGAGATAAATTTAGAGGTGCCGATCAATTCACAAACCCTA
This sequence comes from Penstemon eatonii, assembly GCA_038501285.1. Classification (NCBI taxonomy): domain Eukaryota; kingdom Viridiplantae; phylum Streptophyta; class Magnoliopsida; order Lamiales; family Plantaginaceae; genus Penstemon; species Penstemon eatonii. The sequence goes on along the minus strand of CM076711.1, from coordinate 35,370,306 downwards.
TGTTTTGATCGGGAAAATTAGTCGATAGAAGGACCGTATGTACATGGCAATTATAAGAGGTGAGGTTCACAAATATCAATTCACCTGAAGTTGGGCTTCATGGGCTTGTGGCTAGACATCGACCATGAAGTGTGGGTACTCCTGAGTTGATAGAGGAATTGATTATAGGAATGGTCAATTAAAGGTTGTTTAATTGATCGGAACAATTTATTGTTCATAAATTAAATCACGAGGAATTCGTGAGCCTGCTGCCAATTGATGGTTAACCCAGAGGATCACACACAATACAGTTGGACGGTGACAGTTATAAATGGGTATAAAAGGAATTAATTGATTTAAAGGTAATTAAATCAATTAAACGAATTAAAGTATTAATTCAAGCGGGAGACTGATTAATTAGTTTATCTAATTAATTGAAATAATTAATTAAAGAAAATATTAATTTATTAATTAATATGGACTGGGTTTTAATTAAGGTGGTTAATTAAAAGGTGGCTTGCAAGACATGGGCCTTTAATTAAAAGCCCATAAGAAGTCTTGCAAACTTAGGTCAAGAAGGAGGCTTATAAATAGAGTTCTACATGAACTCAAAGGTGTAACACCCTAGCACAAAAACCCTGAGCCGCCCCCTCTGACCTAGCCGCACTCTGCCCCTGCGCCACCACCTAGCCGCCGCCGCCTCCCTTGGCCGTGAGCTGCTCTTGTGCCGTCGTAGCTTCTTTCCTGCTCACCTTGTACTAGATCTTGCTCTGCAAGAAGATATACACAGTCCTTTAGTAGCAAACCTTCTAGATCCAGTTCGTAGCCTAAGACTAGAAGGTGTTGCCATAATCCAACTGGTGTAGATCAATCTCTGGAGGTGAGACACTTGGATCACTACCTGTGAATTGAAAACTACATTGGAGGTTGCCACCACCTTGCCTGTGGTGAGGTAAAAATCTAAACCCCCTGGATTAAAGTACTTTATGCGTTTTTGATTCATGCTTTTCGTATACATAATATGGAAATTAATTATGGGACTGTGGGTGTCTTGAAATTTTTTAAAATTCCGCACACTTTGTTGTTCTCACAATCGTGGCAACCCAACTTCCACGTCAGACTAGAAACTCGAATCCGTGAATCCTTTGAGTGTCAATTCTCCACTACCGCCATAGACCAAGAACATATCCTTAGTCCTTCTCGGTACTTGAGGATAGCCTTTACGGCGGTCCAGTGCTCCCCCCCTGGATTTGACTGGTAGCGGCTCGTTACACTTAGAGCGTGCGCTACGTCAGGTCTAGTACATAACATTGCATACATTATGCTGCCAATGGCAGATGCATAAGTTATTAGAGAAATTATCTTTCTTTCTTCATCACTCGTAGGGCACATAGATTTGGAAAGATAGATTCCATGTGATCTTACACAGATTCGTGGTATGATCGATTTAATAATATAAATAAATTTAACGCTACAAAATAAGAGAATGATCAATGTATATGTATATTCCGAACGTTGAGGTATAGATTACAAGTATTGAGGATCCTATTTGAGCATTATAGGATACCGTACAAGCTAGAGGGGGAAATACATATAAAATGGCTGAATCTATCTATCCGAGCAGCAGCTTCGAGCGGAGTGCACCTGGGAAAGCGTGTCTGGCGTCATAAATGCAGGTGGTATTTATAGCGAAAAGTGGTGAGCTAGCTACTCCATCCGCAGGGATACATTTCTTTGCCCCAAGGGCTTGGGCCTGTGATCGGCCCAACAGTAAACTCCGACCATGAGCATTCCCTGGGTGATCGGATTGTAGAGGCCGTGATTTGGGCTTGGTTTTACATTCGCGAGGTCGGATTCTACACTCTTCGATCTCGCCCGGGCTTCCCAATGTAGAGTCCCAAAATACCCCTCATCAATACTCCCCCACTTCTCGAGCGCAAAGTGAAGCTTAAGCTCGAAGAAGTTTATTTTGAACGTCGTGATGAGCAAATCATTCTGATTTTTCTCTGGACATGCCTCGTTAAAAACCTTATTCGGAAAAACCCATTGGGATAAAAACCGAATTAGGGAAAAATAGCGCATATCTTGAAAACCATATTTTGACGTTAAAAGGTTTCTTGTCCTGTCCTTAAAAATAAATCTCCGGCCGTGATGTCTTTCCGCACCTTTCACCGTGATACTTGCAATTTTCGTAGGTATAGGGGTCTTAGATGTAAATATCTGGAAGGTAGTTTTAATTTTACTTTGAGGGAGCTCAACCGTCGTGATCACTCGGGGACCGGTTTGCAATTCACCCTTTTTTACCTTTTATATATACGTTATATTGCTGAAAATTACTTCCAGAACCATTTTTACTTGAGATCGGAGCGTCAAGATCGCATAAGCTGTCCTTTCATTCAACTATATCTGTTTATAATGTCTAGTTCGAGAAATTCAAGGGGCAAGGGCATAGTTGGAGAGGATCCTGATTCTGATCCTGACTTTAGGTTTATTGATGACTTCGAGGAGGGGGAATTCCATCCCGAGCGCGAAGATGCTAATCAGGCTGAAGATCTCGAAGAGAATGAGGTAGAGAAACGTAACATCGGTGACAATGTTTTCGTCAGGATATATAGATCTGAAGCTCCTTCCAGACCAGTTGGTCACAACCGGGCTGAGCTCGGCGCAGAACAAACTTCTTGCAGTTTCGTTTAGGAAGATCGCGCTTATTTGGAGAAAGAGTTCGGAAAATTTCTTCTAGAGGGGTTTTCGATTGTCATTCCCTCTTATCGCCATCGCGCAACCGCTCCTCCGCCTGGGTGCCAGGCTTTTTACGAGAAACAATTTTCGCACGGGTTGCGCATTCCCTTTATTCCTTTATTAAGAAACATCCTATCCTTTCTCTCTCTCACCCCCGCCCAAATCCTTCCGAACTCTATAGCCTATATTGTCGCATTCAGCGTCCTCGTCTCTTTTCGAAATTTTTGGCAGGTATTTCAGATGAGTATGTCCAGAGGTTCCAATGCGGGGCTCGTCTCTTTCTCACAGGGGTCGAACCGGCCAATTCTTTCGATCGTGGCTGTGGATAAAACCAAAGGTTGGAAAAGAAGATTTTTCTTAGTTAAAGGTCCCGATGTTCGTTCCGCAAGTAGTTCGAATAATAGACCATATCGATGGGATGGCGAAGGGCCTTGGGTGTATGGTAATCGCAAGATCAAGGAAAAGGTCCATCCTCAATTTTCTGACGAGTTTTTGAACCAGCTTCAATCCGATCCTTTTCAAACTATGCTCCTTGTACAAGAAAGGATTTTGAGATCGGCTGGTCTAAGTAAATGTAATTATCCAGCCCCAGCGGTCGAATTTTCTCTTCTTTTGTCCATTCAACCATCTGGTGGGTCTACTCAATCCTTCAGACCCATGTCCGAATCAGCCGCTTTGTCCCATGCCTTGCTTTCTTTAAGTATGATATTAATCTTTTTTACTTAATTGTGTTGTAGGTTACATATGTTCGCTCAATATTCTGAGCATATCGTCCTTTTCCTTACAGGTCAACTTGTTGAGGAGTTTCGAATGTCCGTTGTTACGTCAATTGGGACTGCTCACCCCAGGGACACGCATAGCCAGTTCCTTCATCCATCGAATAAGAGGAAAACGGAATGAGGAACGGGAGCAACTAATCTGGCCATTGACCTGATCGATATCCCTGAAGTATACCCAACCTTGAGAGGGGTTGGGAGCTCGAGTTCGTTGAATCCCGCGGTAGCTGGTCCTCTGCGTAGTGTATTCTCGGTCGACACTTCTAACCCGTCCTCCACTGGTTATAGTCAATATTCCTGGACCCGCATTTTGGGCAAACAAGAACATGAGAGACGCATGGATCGGATACGATACGCCGAACATCCAGGTCCTTCAAGAAGAGTAAAACCATTTGGGAAAAGTTCAGACTTGGTTCCATGTCGACCGGGCAGATCGAAGCCGGATGTAGCTAACTTTATGAACGATCATTTTCGCGGTTGTAGAGCTGCTGGTTTGCCAGAAGAAGGAACTGTTTTATCCGACCTCGGACAAGATGGTGAAAACGAGTTCGACAAGGCCACCCGGATTTTTATGGCTGGACGTTTCAAACATGATCTGCTTGATCACACCGTTAAAAGCGACTTTGAAGTCCTGAGTAACTTTTCTCGAACATACCAGGAGGTAATAATTGTTTAGGTCTGAATATCCCATATGACTTCTTGGCTATTATGCTGATACCATTCTTTCTTCGCAGGCCGAGGATTACTTTGCGCTTCAGACATATTGTTTGTCATTGTTGGAACAAGAGTCGCAAGAAGCTCATAATGCGCTCGTGCAGGCTTCGTCCGAGAATAGAACTCTTCGAGCTCAATTAGGTGACGTCACAAGAAAATTATCGGCTAGTCATCGAGAACTGTCAAAGGTGAAGGAGGAGTTGGAGATCGCCAATAAGAATCATACCTTATCTGTGGAAGAAGATTTGTTATCCACCGTTAAAGAGAAAAGTGCCCTCGAAGAAGAACTCAAGAAAGTGAAAATCGAACTTGAGCAAGCGAAGCAAGATTCCGAGCGAGCATATGCCCAAAGCCGGGAAGAAGCCGTAATTCCAGCTATCAGAGAATTTTTGAAGTCCCCTATGCTAGATCCCTTAATTCAGAAAAGAATGGGTGGGATTCTTCAAACGATTTTTTACAAATGGGTTCAACTGCTAGTTTCGGCCAAGAGAATTCCAGAAAAGATGTATGAATATCTTCAATATATGAACCCTTATAAGAATGCAGAAGGGAAGGACTATAAAGCTGCTTCTTTGCCGAAAGAAAATACGAATTGGCAGGACCAATTCATAGTTCGAAATTAGGGGTTGATTTCTTGCAATAGTTACGTAGTAGAAGTAACAATTTATGTAGTAGGGTCCTTTTTTGGTGATTTCCTTTTTGTAACCTGTATATCCTTCTCTTGTTGTAGGAGCTAACATTTGACTGAATCTTATTGTTTATGATCGAATCTTTATCGTTCCTTTTTTGAACTCCTCAACAGTCACAACGGTTTAATTATTGCAAAAATAGGATGCCGCTTCTATAAATATCAGGGCTGTTTCAAATCATTCATCTAAAATCCTTAATCATTGAGATCTGAGCTTTACGCTTAGTATCTATTTTCGAACTTTCAAACTTACTTTTTTCGCTTACTATGGATCAGATATTGGGTAAGCCCATCAATCCCAAATTGCTATTGGGTGGTACCAAGAGCAAAGGTCCATCTAAAGACCAAAGATCATCCAAAGAGAACAAACCTTCCAAGGCTTCACCAAAAACAACTACAACTTCCCCCAAAACTTCCAAGGGCGGGGAGACTAAAAAGGAAAAACAAGCTTCAGTAAAACATCCCAAAGTTGTTCCTAGCCAATCAATTTTGGATGAGGAACTCGATGAAGAGCTCGAGGCTTCTTCTCCGAAAAACCTTGATACTTCACATCGGGATTTAGCCAAGCAAAAAGCATCATCCCTTTCTTCCGATAAAAGACCTCATTCAGACATGATTACCCCAATCGAGACCCTCCAGGACCTTGTTGCTGGGAATGAAGTGTCCCTTGGTGATCTTGATGCTGGTTCCCCGACGGGAGGTTTGAGTAAAAAACCTAAACTGACCCCAAATGGAGACGGTTCTTTAGTTTCTGGAGGATCGGCCGAGCCTTCAAAGCTTGAAACTGAACCTTCGAAGACTGAGACTGAGCCCTCGAAGATCGAAAATTTCTCTGACCCTCATACTTCTGGATCTCCTGTTACCTTTCCTTCCCTACTTCGAGAGTCAAAGGATGAGTCTGCTCGGGAAGTGGAGCTTGAGAATTTTGTTGAGAATTCATCGCAGGCCGATCTTCCAATTCCTGAAGTTGAGGCGTCTAAGGGAAAGAGTCTCTCGGAGCCGTTTCAGTCTGGATCGAATTTTTTTTTTTTTAGAGAGAAAACTAACTCTTTCATATATAGGCTAGACAAGACTTTCTTGAATTGAGGGTGTTAGCTGAGCTGGAGTTGAGTCGGTGTGCTGCTGTCACCCTCGAGCTGGAGAAGAAGAACGGTGAGTTGGGTCGTGTTCTTGAGGAAAAATTGGCTTTAGAGAAAGAGAAGGCTGCTAATGTACAGGGAGAAGAGGTCCATCAACGATTGAGCAAGGAGCTTGATGTGCTCAAAGGGCTTTTCGAGCGGGAGAAGAAGGACTTCGAACTTCGCGAGAATGAGGCTTATGCTCGTGGTTATGAAGCCCGTAGTGCTGAGCTTCGAAAGGCTCTTCACGATCATAAATTTGTGTAACTTTTTCCGAACGGTGTTGTTGTAACTCTATTTTATTTTCCTCATTTGTGCTGTATTCTGAATAATCTTTTATGTTCATGCTTTTCATTTTCGAACTCGGATGATGTATTGGGCCGCGTGCCTTTTTATAATTGTTATGCCCTTCTGTGATGCTTTTATCCTTCGTTAAATATTTGTTATTTTCAAAGTTCGATCCTTGCAGTTTGAATGTAACTGAATTAATGTCGTCGTATGGATATTTTATCCTCGATCAATAACTTTTTGATTGCATAGCTCCCTACTTTGATTTTGAAATAATCTACTCTAACCAATCAGTCCCTTATTTCTCGGGAAGCGGAACGGTCGGCGCATTTATCGCTCGTATCGCGACCGTTCCCTATGGTAAATCTGAGCCGTCAATGTATATTTCCTCCTGCTATAAATAACCTAGCATGGTTCTTGTTTTTACCATTGCATTTTTACTTTTCTGTAAAAATTCATTCGAAGCTTGCGCTCGAGTGGCCTTCTTCTTTAATGAAAGATTATTTGTCTCTAGTAATGACATCCCATATTCGAATTCGATCCCCAATAATTATGTTCGAGATTCGTATTCGAACTCTTTTCTTTAGTTTTACTTCGACTAGGATATCGATAGACGAAAAAGATTGCGACTAGGATACCGGTAGACGACATGCTCTCTCTGATTCAAAATCCTTGGGGTAGGCTGGGACTCTTGTATCCTATCGTTCTACCCAGTCGGATAGTGGGTCAACTTCTGGAGAAGTTTTCCTACTCTCGATCTCAACTTCTTCAAGATGTTTCTTGAAGAATGTTGCCTTCAAGATTGCGTGGAGTAATTTCTCTAGGGATTGCTTCCTGCTGCTTCGACCTGGGAGAATGTACAAACTAACCAGCAGGGGAGTGGTAGCAAGAATGCTGGAAAAAGTGCTCCCAATCCAACCCCTGCACTCTTGGATGAAGGGTAGATGCAGAACCAGCTATGCTCAGCCCCGCCGATCGAACGAAGATCCCTAGCGTAGAGCTCGTCATTTGTAGTAGGATAGTACTGAATGTAACGTTTAAATTTTAGCTCGACTTTCCTTATTGTAATCGAGAATTCTCTTGTAACTATTTGAAAACGTATGAATGAAATATTTAATTTCCTTTATTATCCTTGCTTGTTAATCTATAAACTTGCTTCTGTACATAGCAACCGATCATCAATTCCTTCGCCTCGGAAGCACGAGCGACAAGTGTTATTCTTTGCAGATCTTGATAACTGATAGGATAATAATTAATAGGATAATGATCGAACATCAATTATGTAATTGTCCTTGAATAAAATATTTGAACCTCAACTTTTAGTAGCCAAATATAAACAATGATTGACGTTTTATGTCGATCTCATTTATTGATAGAGTGATCGAAGATTAATACTAATTTAACGAAAATTGGCTTCCCTAGCAGATCTCGATCATCGTAGTTCGGAACAGGATATTGTCGGATTTTGGATAATCAATAATTCGAACTTGGGGTCTTAGCAACAACTTTCACCCTTTAATTTATTTAGATCTAAGGGGCATAGCAACGGCTTTCACCCTTAGTCATTTTGATCGGTCATAGCAACAGCTTTCACCTGAGGGTCTTAGCAACAGCTTTCACCCTTTAATTTATTTCGATCTAAGGGGCATAGCAACGGCTTTCACCCTTAGTCGTTTTGATCGGTCATAGCAACAGCTTTCACCTGAGGGTATTAGCAACAACTTTCACCCTTTAATTTATTTCGATCTAAAGGGCATAGCAACGGGCATTCACCCTTAGTCGTTTTGATCGGTCATAGCAACAGCTTTCACCTGAGGGTCTTAGCAACAACTTTCACCCTTTAATTTATTTCGATCTAAGGGGCATAGCAACGGCTTTCACCCTTAGTCGTTTTTCGAGGGCCGTCACCCATTTTGTCGATCCAAGGGGCATAGCAACAGATTTCACCCTTATTTGATAGGTGATTAATATGCATTGAGGTTGGCCATAATAACTTTTCGAATATAACGAACAAATAATATCTCTGCGAATAAAACTTTCATTGATTAGATAAGCTTCGAGAACGTGAGAAATAAAGAACACAACGGGATAATAAACTAATAGATAGGCCAGAAATTGCTAAATAATCTTCATCTTCCATAATATCTTCTCAAATTTATAGCATTCCAGGATCGAGGCAAAACTTCTCCATTTAGATGAGCAATATTGTAAGAACCTTTCTTCCCTACTTCGACCACTACATAAGGACCATCCCGATTGGGCTGTAGCTTTCCGACATGTTTTGAGTCCTCTACTTTTTTCAGCACTAGATCTCCGACCTTAAAGGTACGGATTCTAACCTTTTGGTTGTATGCTTTTTCTATGTTGGACTTCATGGCCTGAATTTTCAATTTAGCACGATCCCTCTTGTTGTCTGCATTATCGACTTCTATCTCCCTCAACGATTTATTCTCTTCGGAATCAAAGAATTCAACTCTGGGAGAAGATATCAGATTCTCTACTGGAATAACTACTTCAGATCCGTAAACCAAGCTGAAAGGAGTTTCCCCTGTAGCTGCTTTCGTAGTGGTTCTATAAGCCCATAAAACTCTCGGAAGTTCATCAAGCCATTTTCCTTTTGCGTCGCATAATCGCTTTTCTATAGATCGAACGATCTCTCTATTCACAACCTCTGTCTGTCCATTGGCCTGCGGGTGCCCTAGGGATGCAAATATTTGTTGTATCGCGAACTTCTCACACCAATCCGTGACCTTTTTGCCAGCGAATTGTGTTCCATTGTCGGAGATTAAAACTCTTGGAATTCCGAATCGGCAGACAATATTTTTCCATAGAAAATTTATAACCTGAAACTGAGTAATCTTTGTCAGGGCCACACATTCGACCCATTTACTAAAATATTCGACCGCGACCAAAACATGATTCTTCCTTGACCTGGCGGTCGGGAAAAGACCGACAATGTCGATACCCCATTTATCGAATGGCCAACAGATTGGAATAGAGTGCATCTATTCTGCTGGCTGATGAATCAAGGTTGAATGAAACTGACAATGATGACACCTCTTCACATATTCTACCGAATCAGAAAAGAGAGTTGGCCAATAATATCCAGTCCTTGAGCATTTTAGGGCTAATGCTCGAGCTCCACCATGATTTCCTGCTTCTCCCTCGTGAACCTCTTTTAGAATCATACTATATTGATTTTCAGAAATACACTTTAATAGGATTCCAGAGGATGATCGTTTGTAGAGCTTATCATCAATCAGGGTAAATGATGGGGATCGATAATTAATCCTTCTGGCTTCATTAGCATCTTCTGGCAGTTTTCCTTTCTTCAGATAATCGATGATGGGGTCGATCCAAGAGATCTTTTGCTTGTCAATCTCCATGACATCAATGTCCGGGGTGACATCCAGATCGATAGCGGATGTGTTCGATAACAGCCATATAATAATCCTTTCCTTCTTACCATCCGCTATACTGGTGAATTTTGACAGCAAGTCAGCCCATAAATTTTCTTCTCTAGGAACAGGCTGAATATCGAACTTTTTAAATTGCGATATCAGACTTTTTTCCTTGTTTAAATATTCTATCATATTGAACTCCTTTGGTTCGTAAATGCCCTTCACTTGCCTGTGAACAAGTTCAGAATCTGTCAGCACAGTAACTGATCTTACCTTTGCCTTTAAGGCCATCTCTAATCCTGCAATCAAGGCTTCGTATTCCGCTTCGTTGTTTGTAACTACAAAATCCAAAGTGATTACATAACTCAAATCTTCGCCATTGGGTCCTTGAAAATGAATTCTTGCTCCGCCTCCTTCCCTGGTCGAAGAGCCATCCACGTGCATCAACCATGTTGGGCTCTCAACCTCTGTTAGCATGTTTATTTTAGAATTTTCTTCATTCTCTGAGCTTTTCAAAATAGTGGATTCCACCAGGAAGTCAGCTAGCACTTGAGCCTTTACTGCTATACGCGGCAGGTATTCAATTTCGAATTGCCCCAATTCGATTGCCCATTTAATTAGTCGACCAGATGCTTCTGGCTTAGATGAGACCTGCCTTAAAGGTTGGTTAGTTAAGACAATAACCTTATATGTTTGAAAATAGGGTCTCAGTCTTCGCGCAGCCACTACCAAAGCAAGTGCGAATTTTTCGATCTCCATGTAATTCTTCTCGGCACCTTGCAACAATTTGCTCAAGTAATAGACCGGTTTTTGCACGGATTCTTCTAACTTCACCAGCACCGAACTAATAGCCTCCTCCAAGACAGCTATGTAGAGGTACAAAGGCTCTCCATCCGTAGGCTTGGCCAGTATAAGAGGTGAAGTTAAGTATGTTTTTAGTTCTTCAAAAGCCTTGTCACATTCAGCATTCCACTTGAAGTCCTTCGACTTGCGCAATAGCTTGAAAAATGGCAAACTCTTGTCGGCGGATCGAGAGATAAATCTATTCAATGAAATGATTTTTCCGATCAAGCTCTGAACATCCGAAAGTTTTCTTGGTGGTTGAAGATTGGTAACTGCTCGGATCTTCTCTGGGTTTGCTTCGATCCCTCTCTCGTGGACAAGATATCCAAGGAACTTTCCCGATCGTACCCCGAAAGTGCATTTTGCTGGGTTCAATTTCATTCAATATTTTCTCAATATTTCGAAGCATCTACCGAGATGCTTAATGTGGTATTCTTCTGTCATGCTCTTTATAAGCATATCGTCCACATAAACTTCCATGATCTCTCCGATTAATTCTTTGAACATTGTATTGACCAGCCTTTGATAGGTTGCGCCCGCGTTTCTCAGACCGAACGGCATAACTATGAAGCAATACACTCCTTGTTCGGTATTGAATGCAGTTTTGTCCTGATCCTTCTCGTTCATGAAAATTTGGTAAAAACCCTGGAAAGCATCCATCATGCTAAAAAACACAAAACCTGCAGTGGAATCTACCAACATATCAATCCTGGGTAGCGGGTAAGGATCCCTTGGGCATAACTTGTTTAAGTCAGTAAAATCGTTACACATTCTCCACTAATTCTTGGCTTTGTCACCCTTGGAGACCAGAACCACATTACATAGCCACTCGGTGAACTTGATTTCCTTGATTTGACCAGCAGCCAGTAACCTATCGACTTCCGCCTTAATTATTTTATCCTTTTCGCGTCCGTGATTACGCTTCTTCTGTCTCACTGGCTTAGCCTTAGGATCGATATTTAAAGAGTGGGTTATTACACGCGGATCGATTACCACAATATCATCCGAGCTCCAGGCAAATACATCTACATTCTCTTGCAAGAATTCCAGGAGCATAGACTCCATTCCTTTTCTTAGTTCCGTTCCAATCCTGGTGACTTTCTCCGGGGATCCTGGAACCAATATCACATTCTTATGATTAGGTGCTCGTATGCTCATGTCTACATTCTTTCCTTTCATTCCCTGCAATTTTTTAGTTTCGGGAATTGGTAAATTCGAAGCCGGGCCTGATTCCAAATCCACCAACTTTCTTTTTGTTGGGGTTTCGGTCTCCACTTTCTTTTTTATGCTTAAAGATGAGTTATAACATTCCCAAGCCATGTATTGATCGTTTCGCACCTCCCCTACTCCACCGTCCGTTGGGAATTTTACTTTTTGATGGTAAGTAGACACTACTGCCTTGAAGGTATTTAGAACAGGTCTTCCCAGTATAGCTTTGTAGGCAAAAGGTGTTTCGACCACCAGAAATTTTATCATCCTTGTTACGCTTTTGGGTTTTTTCCCGAGAGTTGTGCTTAATAGAATGGTTCCTAATGGAACAATCTCTGAGCCTCCGAACTCGACTAAAGGAGTGGCTACTCGATCGAGATGAGGATGCTGAAGATTCATTCGAGCAAGGGCTTCTGAGGAGATAATGTTTGCCGAACTTCCATTGTCGACCAAAATTATTTTGACTTCGTAATTAGCGATTTTTAGCGTCAATACCATGGAAAAATCCGGATCATCTTCATTTGTGTCCCAGGCAACATCGATAGGTCGATCAGCATTGCTAAAACTTATGACTTGATTTTCCATGGATGGGAATTCCAAAGAAAATATTTCCCTTTTGGTCGAAACGGATGATTTTATTGACCTCATCGTCTTTTTTCTAGCGTTTTTGCTATCTCCTCCTGTGATCACGTTTGTTACTCCGTTCAACTGCTCATCTCCCTGATTCAGAACCTCCTTTCGCTGATTACTAAATCTTCGTGGACTCCTGGATCTATATCGGCCTTTGTAATTATTTCCTTTGACAAACTCCTTAAGTTTTCCTTGCGCAATTAACTTCTCGATCTCAACTTTCAGTTGATAACAATTCTCCTTACTGTGCCCCCGAGCTCTATGGTATCTGCAGTATTGGTCATATCCCATTGCCCCTGGTCTTGCCTGGGTAATCCTCTGGGCTTCAGGAATTAAATCTCCTTCTTCCAACACAGTCAGAATTTCCTCTTTTGGGATATTCAAGTCGGTGAACAGAATTTTTTCAGGTCGGGGGGGCCGGTTTTGATCATAAGGTGGACCGTAGGCATTCGTCCTTTGCACTGGTACCTGCAGCTTATATGCGTTGAGTCGCTGCCATACAGATCCTCTATTCGACCCTCCATAATCACATGGTTTTGGTATGGGGGCTCGATCTTGCTTTTTGCTAAGAGGGAGCTTTGGGCTGTGTGCATTTTTTAATCTATTCATCTCCTCTTGAATCATATACTTCTCAGCAGTCTCCATTATTCGTTCAAAAGACTTCGGTTGCTTCCTACATAATGCGTTTTCGAATTGTATGCTTCTAGTTAATTCGAACATCAGAGAAGATAAGTATTCGATTTGAGGGGTATCGACTTTCAATAGCTCGATACTAAAATTCGATAACCATTGCCTCAAGGTCTCTCCTTCCCACTGCTTGACCGTTCCCAAGTGATTTGCCGGCAACTTAGGTTTTCTCTGGCTTGCAAATTGATGCTTAAACTTGTCACAAAATTCATCGAAAGAGAATATAGAATTCGGCGGTAATTTTCCGAACCAATCAAGGGCAATTTCTTCAAAGGTCGTGACCATAATTTTGCAGCAGAAATCTTTCGAATGTCCATATAAATTCATCACATTAACAAAACTGTTGACATGTTCCCCGGGGTCGGTAGTCCCGTTATACCGTGGTAACCTTGTTGGTACTGTCTCTGTATTCCTGGCTTCACGTATCTCTTGGCAAAATGGCGAGCATCGCATGATGCTATTTCCGATCTCTATATCTCTGATATTTCTCTGGAGGATTTCACTATTTTGGTTCATTTCAGTGCCCCTAACAGTTGTGGCGGCACGGCGAACCTCTATCACTGCTTCTTCCCTATCCAACTTCTTTCCAACCCGCTCCTGCACTATCCTTTCAAGCTCGGACTCTGTAATTCTTTTGTAGGTCGATTTTTTCTTTCTTGCCATATCTATAGGGTGACTTTCTCCTACCACCGAGTCCTCCACATCATGTACTGATCGCACCGGGTTTTTCGAGCGGATATTAGTTTCCGCGGGAGCAGCTCGAGGCAAGTTTGGTGCGGGTGCATTCGATGTGGCTCGTAACACACTATTTTCCTTCTGGATGTTCGAAGAAGGGATCTCTGGTCTCCCATAGACAGGTGGCTGGTCCACGGGAGATTGGTCAGCCCTTCCACTATTCAGAAATTCCCTGCACATAGTGCCTATGATGGATCTCAGATCAGCAATAGTTGTGTGGATCGGAGCATTGTCCTGGGGAAGGATTGGCGGAACTTCCGGTTGCTGAGCCGCCCTGGATAGATTATCAGGCTCATTGTTAACTGAATTCTGAACCCCCGCAGCGTGGGACGGTTCTCCTCGGTTTATATGTATTCCTCCTCGTACTAGGCATTTTTCAATCTAACACCCAAATAAGGCCCTACGGTGGGCGCCAATTGATCTTACACAGATTCGTGGTATGATCGATTTAATAATATAAATAAAGTTAACGCTACAAAATAAGAGAATGATCAATGTATATGTATATTACGAACGTTGAGGTATAGATTACAAGTATTGAGGATCCTATTTGAGCATTATAGGATGCCGTACAAGCTAGAGGGTGAAATACATATAAAATGGCTGAATCTATCTATCCGAGCAGCAGCTTCGAGCGGAGTGCACCTGGGAAAGCGTGTCTGGCGTCATAAATGCAGGTGGTATTTATGCCGAAAAGTGGTGAGCTAGCTACTCCATCCGCAGGGATACATTTCTTTGGCCCAAGGGCTTGGGCCAGTGATCGGCCCAACAGTAAACTCCAACCACGAGCATTCCCTGGGTGATCGGATTGTAGAGGCCGTGATTTGGGCTTGGTTTTACATTAGCGAGGTCGGATTCTACACTCTTCGATCTCGCCCGGCCTTCTCAATGTAGAGTCCCAAAATACCCCTCATCACCATTTCTCATTGGAAGCAATCCCTTCTTGGATTCTTCCATACTGAATCGTTTCAGTATAGTGTTAATTTACTGAGATTGAAAGTCCTAACATCTTCTTCAATCTATCTCTATAGATACGTAGCCCCAATACGTAAGATGCGTCTCCCATATATTTCATGGAGAATTGCATGGATAACCACGCTTTCGTCTGCGTTAACGTTCCGATATCGTCCCCGATTAACAGAATGTCATCGACATACAACACAATAAATTGTACCGAACCCCCATCGAATTTCTTGTACACGCATGACTCATATATGTTCGTGATGAAGCCAAACTCCTTGACTGTCTCATCAAAACGTTTGTTCCAGGATCGGGATGCCTGTTTTAGGCCATAGATAGACCTTTGAAATTTGCAGACCTTATGCTCACTTCCTTTAGATGTAAAGCCTTTTGGCTGATGCATAAAGATTTCCTTATCAATGTCTCCATTGAGAAATGCGGTCTTTACATCCATTTTCCATATCTCGTACATACCACGCGGCTATGGCTAATAGTATCTGAATGGATTTTGGCATCACCACTGGAGAGAAGGATTCCTCATAGTTTATACCAGGCCTTTGAGAATAACCTTTCGCCACAAGGCGAGCCTTATGAGTCAAAACTTCTCCATTAATTCCAAGCTTGCGCTTAAAGATCCACTTACACCTACTAGAAAAACTATTTTTAGCGACGGAATTTAGTGGTGGAAAGGAATTCCGTCGCTCATTTTTACTAAAATAGCGACGGAAACAATATTCCGTCGCTAAAATACTCTGTCGCTAATTTCGTCGCTAAATCGGACCAAAATAGCGACGGGTCATTTATTCATCGCTAAATTCTGTCGGAAAAATTTCAGTTCCTAGATCCCTCGCTATTTCCATCGCTATGGAACTATCTAATTAAAAAAATTAAAAAAAAAAAAAAAAGAATTCAGCGACGGAAATTTTCGTCGCTGAAAGTTATATGCCACGCTGTTTGGCGACGGAATTTAATTTCCGTCGCTGGTTCAGAATTTTCAGCGACGGAATATAATTTTCGTCGCTGGTTTAGGATTTCTTTCAGCATATAACATTTAGCGACGGAATTTATTGTCGCTGGTTTAGGATTTTCAGTGACGGAATTTATTTTCCGTCGCCGAATTGCCACAGAGCTACCAACGGAAATTAAAATCCGTCTCTAAAATTTATCATTTTTTATTTAAATATTAAAAAATTACTTTTATTTGTTTCTAATATAATTGCAAAAACCTCAATATTTATATATCCAATATATAAGCAACAATTTTAGAGCATATATAGTCAACAATTTTGAATTTTCAAGCCAAGTTAGTTTCCCGTTTGGATCTTCGATTGAAAAAATTTCGAAATAAATTTTTTCAAAACTTTGATGTATGGAGTAGTTAGTGGTCCTGAACAAGTTAGTCTCCCGTTTTGATCTTCGATTGATGAAATTTTTAAATAATTTCCCCTAAACTTTGATTTACGGAGGGGTTAGTGATCATGTACAAGTCAGTCTCTCGTTTGAATCTTCGATTGATGAAATTTCAAAATAATTTCCCCAAAACATTGATTTACGGAGGGATTAGTGGTCATGTATAAGTTAGTCTCCCGTTTATATATCAAGTTATAACCAATTAATTAAAGGAGTGTTCATATATTAATTAAAAACATTCTTTTCTTTTGACACATTAACTACTTTGACTATTTGAACTGATCAATATTTGGCACAGTGATTAGAGTTTCAAATTATGATTAATTAAAGTAATATACATATCGAATAAATTAAAATTAGCTGGATATCATGTTTAAGACTAAATTGCAATTTCTATAACTCTAACTCCACTGATACCCAATTATATTCGGCCTAGGGAGAGAGTGACTAGTTCATAGCTAATTTCTCACTTAATATTATTTTTTGGTAGAAAAGTTCACTTAATATACACATTTGCAAATCTATAATAATAAGATATTAAACTATACATATATATACACATTTTTAGGTATAAATACACATGCTCGATCTTGTGCATATAATTAAATTAAATACATAAATATATATTGTACATTGTAAAATTTACACACATGCCCATAAATGCTTTTGTGTGCATATTACATCTAACGAATTATACTAATTGGATGAAAGAATCAACCTCATGGCGTGGAAAAATACAAAAGGATCAAGACATATATGTAAGTGTGGTTGATATAAGGGTAGAGCCAAACAAACAAGTTGAAAAAGAAAAATGAGTGCAGTTAATTAAGTCAAAAGCCCTACTTTCAGTCAAATCAAAATCCCTCCTCATTCTCCATCTCATCTCCCGCAGCCTACCTCTTCTTCTTTCTCCCATCCGCGCCTCCACCACCGCCAGACAAGACCGCGCCACCCCTGCCCACTGCCGCAGCCAAGCTCGAACACCTCATAATTTTTTTTATTGAAGAGAAAAAAAGAAAATCGTTGCTTCCGAGCACAGCTGGCCAGTCCGCCTTTGCCCTGCCCGTCGCCGCCAAGCTCCGCTACCCCGTCGCCGTCTTTGCTGCCCAGTCTCCATTTTAAAGGTTAGTCTGATGGTTATGCAATTTTTTTAAAGTAGGTGAAAATTTAAGGAAAGCTCCGGTACGCTAACAACTCCAACTATAAGAACGACGCCATGATTCGCTAGGAGATTTTCCTCACACCTTCAACTCTCAAGGAGTGCCGCCGCATCGTTTCAGATTCCGAGGTCACAATTATGGGGCCGTTTTTCATTTCATTAGTTATTGGTTAAGTTTCTTAGGGTTTAGGGTTTTGAAATTGATTTTTGTGTTATTTGTGGTTTCCGCAGATAATGAAGGAAGACGATAACAATTGGCCGGAGCCTGACCGTGTTGGGAGGCAGAAACTGGAGATTGTGATGGGAAATGAGCATATTTCGTTTACAACGTCTAAGATTGGGACTCTCATGGATTTTCAGACTAGTAAAGATCCCGAGGGATTACGTATCTTTTATTATCTAGTTCAGGTATATTAGTGTTTTGAGTATATTTTCTGTTGTTATTTTGGAATTGCATATTGTATTCTTTAGGAATTATGTGAGGGTTAGTTTTTTAAGCATTATTGGTAGTGGAGTTTACTTGAGATAGTTTGGGTGTATTTATTGATTGTCGGGCTTGCAGCAAGTGTTGGGAATATAGCATTTTTAATTACTTCGTATATGAAACTGGAGGTAATGTGACAGTGTGTTCATACGTGTCTAGTTTCGTTTGGACCTACAATTTCTTTAAGTTGTTTCCAGGAAGCTAAGTGTGGTAAATTTTGAATAGCTGCACATTTGCTTTTGTTTAGAATGGTGAAGCTGGAATAGATGTTCCAAGTGCTTTTGTTTAGAAAAATGCTTGACTATGTAAGAGATGCAACTGTTAAGTGTTTGTGGACCTGTTCTAGGACTAACTTGTTTGGATATTTTAGTATCGACATTGAAACTATCGCGTTTATGTTAAAATCAATAAAAGTCTGAAGTCAAGGAGTTGTCTTTAAGTCGTTTGCTTGCTACTTCACTTGAGGAATTTCTTCAGGTTTCAAGGTGAGGATGGGAAAAGTGGTTTCTTTACAAATCTCAGTTACTGATTTCTGTAAGATAAATTGGCTAGTGGCAGAACTTCTTTGGTTCCTTTCCCATTGTTAGGAAGAGGATACAAGCAATTTCATTCGAAAGTTGTCCTGGAAAGCCTAGAATTGCTGTTAATAAGCTGGAAAAGAAGTGAAAAGAATGTGAGGGATACCAAATGCTGATTTTTAGCATGTAGGATTAACCTATTTAGAGGTTTTGGTGGAGACGGAGTAGTAAGTAGATTAGAGAGATGGAATTAAAAGAATTTAAACAGACATTAAAGATGAGTTCTCATGGTTTTGGTTGTGATAACAATCTCAGAAGGAACTTAGTTGGGGCTAGTTATTTTATCACCCTTATGGACCTTTATCTACCTTTGCATCTGAGGGGTGGCTTATAAATTCCGGGCTATTCTTTGGATTTGAATCTTTCCAAATTCTTCTATTAGAATTGTCTGGTTGTGGACCGTTATATCTGTCATCGACTCTGGTTAAGTTTTCAATATAACTTGTAATGAATATCTTGGTTGTATTTTTTTGTTGCATTACATTGAAATTGCTTGATTAATGTTTCTTGGTTGTATTTTTTTGTTGCAGAATCTAAAATGTTTTGTGTTCTCCCTAATCTCACTACACTTCAAGATTAAACCTATATGAGAAAGGTCTATGGTGTTAGAGAAGAAATGAGTCTGATCTCAATTTCTAGTCCTGGTGTTGTTCGTGTTTTTGAGCGAGACTGGTGGAAACTATGAAGTGACTATTTGAACTGACTATTATATATTTACTCCCCTATATTTGCATTTTTTTTTGTTTGTGAAATTGACCAGTAGGATTTTCATTCAGTATGTGAACTCAGATATCTGTCATTCATCTTGTTATTGACTATGATATCAAACATCTTGCATTTCCATCCAAAGTTGTCATACATTTTGATCTGAAAAACATAAATCGTATGATGCTTTGAAGTAAAATTAAAGTTCGAGTTACATTTTGTATTGAATTGTTGGATTAATTGTGTGGATTGAATTGTTGGAATGTTTGTGGTAGTGAATTGTTAGATTAATTGCGATAAAACAATTTATTAATGAAAAAAAAAATCATAAAAAATAAAAAATAATAATTTTTTTTTAAAATATTGAAATTAATCATTCCGTCGCTAAACATACTACCAGCGACGGAATGAAAATCCGTCGCTGAACATACTAACAGCGACGGAATGAAAATCCGTCGTTGTTAGTATGTTTAGCGATGGAAATCATGTCCATCTCTAGGGGCAACTTTAGCGACGAATTTTTGATTTCGTCGCTAAATATTCAGCAACGGACAAAATTCGCCTCTAATTCCGTTGCTGAATTTTCCGTCGCTAAATCTGTCTCTAATATTTAGCGACGAAGGTTTTAGCGACGAATTTTTTTCGTCTCTAAATCCGTCGCTAAATCGATTAGCGACGGATTTTGGAGCAAAATTCGTCGCTAATTCCGTCGCTATTTTAGCAGATTTTTGCTGTCGACAGTTCCCTCAGGTGGATCAACCAAGGTCCATACCTTTTTGGAATGCATGGAATCCATTTCGGATTGCATGGCCTCCTGCCATGCACCCGAGTCTATGTCTAACATAGCTTCTTCATATGTCCTTGGATCACCATCCAACTGATCATTCACGTGGATAAAGCCGTATCTTTCAGGCTCTCTACGAACTCGATCGGACCTTCGAAGTACTGGTGTACTAGATGGTTCAATAGGTTTAGGATCAACTCCCACTGTTTGTGGGGATTGGTCCACTTCTTGGACTTCATCAAGTTCTATAGATATCCCGCTTCTTTTAGTGAGGAAGTCATCCTCTAAGAAGTGGGCGTTCCTAGACACGAAAGTCATTCGTTCTTCAGGGTCGTAGAATAGGTATCCAATGGATTCCTTTGGATACCCCACAAACAAACTAGATCTACTATCTAGTTTATCTCCTTTCTTGTTCCTAGCATAGGCAGGAGATCCCCATACGCATAAATACGAGTACACGGGTGCTTTACCAAACCACTCTTGGTGTAGCGTCGTCGGCACCGACTTTGAAGGTACTTTATTAAGTATCTTTTCAGCCGTTAAGAGGGCTAGGCCCCAAAACGAAAAAGGAAGATCAGCGAAACTCATCATGGAACGAACCATGTCTAACAATGTTCGGTTCCATCTCTCAGACATACCATTCAATTGTGGTATTCTAGGAGAAGTTCGCTGCGAGAGAATCCCATTCTCTACAAGATAATCGAGGAATTCTTGACTTAAGTATTCCCCACCTCGATCCGACCGAAGTTCCTTGATACTATGTCCAAGTTGATTCTCAACTTCCATTCGAAACTCTTTGAACTCTTCAAAAGCTTCGGACTTATACTTCATAAGGTACACATACCCAAAACGACTGTAGTCGTCTGTGAAGATTATGAAGTAAGAGAATCCTCCTCTTGCACTGATACTCCGTGGTCCACAAACATCAGTATGGATCAAATCCAAGGTTTGTTTGGTTCGCTCTGGTTTCCCAGTGAAAGGCGTTTTGGTCATCTTTCCCTTGAGACAGGATTCGCAAGTTGGGAGATCATCTAGGTTCTTTATTTCAAGAGCCCTAGAGGAAACCAACTTTTGAATTCTACTCTTAGAAATATGTCCAAGCCTAGAGTGCCATAACTGTGGACTATTTTCATCTTATTTTTTTTTTATGATTGAATGTGCAAAATGTTAGAATTAGTAGGTTCTAAGGAATAAAGACCATCTATCAAAATGACACTAGCATAAGTAAAACCACCTTTCATTATGCTAAAATTCAAAAAATGAAGATCCCCCAATTGAGTAAGACCAACATATTTCATTAATTTTGATTTACGAAAACTTGGGTTAGGATAAGGGTGAGAATTACTGCTACTATAATTGTCGTTTCTCCATTTTGATCCCCCTGTTGAGTAAAATTATCAAATTTCACTAATTTTGATTTATGGAAAAGTAAATGTTACAATATATTTTGGTTCTGCGTTTGAATTCCTCGATTGAGTAAAATCAAAAAATTACGGAAATTTTAATGTGACTATAAGGAAAAGTAAAATCCACAAACTCAACTAATTTTAATTTATGAAATGTGGGGTTAGGGTTAGAGCTAGGGTTAGGGTCAGAGTCAATGTTACTATAAGTATTATTTCTCCGTTTTGAGCACCCAATTGAGTAAAATTAACACATTTCACAAATTTTAGTTTTTGAAATGTAGATTTAGGGTGAGACATAATGTTACTATAAGTGTTGGTTCTCCGTTTTGATTCACTCACAGAGTATAATATACTATATCACTAAATTTAATTTACGGAAGAGTTCATGTTAGTATAAGAGTTTGTTCTCCGTTTGGATCTTCGTATTAAGTTAAAATCAACAAATTTCACAAATTTTAATCTTCAAAAGAGTTCATGTTATTATAAGTGTTAGTTTTCCGTTTAGATCCCCCAATTGAATAAAATCGACAAAGTGCACTGATTTTGATTTATGGAAGAGTAAATATTACAATATGTTTTGGTTCTGCTTTGAATTCGCTGATTGAGTCAAGTCAACAAATTACAGAAGAGTTAATTTGACTATATGCAAGAGTAAAATCCACAAATTAAACTAATTTTGATTTATGAATATTAGGGTTAGGGTTAAAGCTAGGTTTAGAGTAGGAGTAAATGTTACTATAAGTGTTGTTTCTCCGTTTGGATACCGCAATTGAGTAAATTTAATACATTTCACTAATTTTGATTTACTAAAACTAGAATTAGGGTAAGAGTTAGAGTTAGGGTTAGAGTCAGGGATAGAGTTAGGGACAGGTTAGAGTTAATGTTACTATAAGTGTTGGTTCTCGATTTGGATCCCCCGATTTAGAAAAATCAACGTATTTCACTAATTTTGATTTACG
Organism: Penstemon eatonii; assembly: GCA_038501285.1. NCBI lineage: Eukaryota > Viridiplantae > Streptophyta > Magnoliopsida > Lamiales > Plantaginaceae > Penstemon > Penstemon eatonii. The sequence continues at coordinate 35,348,054 of CM076711.1, read as the reverse complement.
AAAAGTAGGGTTAGGGTTAGAGTTATTGTTACTCTAAGTGTTGGTTCTCCATTTGGATCCCCCGGTGGAGTAAAATTATAAAATTTGTCAAATTTTGATTTATGGAAGAGTAAAAGTTAGAACATTTGTTTGTTCTGCGTATGAATTCCCCGATTGAGTAAAATCAACAAATTACGGCAGAGTTAATGTTACTATAAGTGTTGGTTCTCTGTTTGGATCCCCCAATTGAGTAAGACCAACATATTTCATTAATTTTGATTTACGAAAACTTGGGTTAGGGTAAGGGTTATAATTACTGCTACTATAATTGTCGTTACTCCATTTTGATCCCCCTATTGAGTAAAATTATCAAATTTCACTAATTTTGATTTATGGAAAAGTAAATGTTACAATATATTTTGGTTCTGCGTTTGAATTCCTCGATTGAGTAAAATCAAAAAATTACGAAAATTTTAATGTGACTATAAGGAAAATTAAAATCCACAAACTCAACTAATTTTAATTTATGAAATGTGGGGTTAAGGTTAGAGCTAGGGTTAGGGTTAGAGTCAATGTTACTATAAGTATTGTTTCTCCGTTTTGAGCACCCAATTTAGTAAAATTAACACATTTCACTAATTTTAGTTTTCGAAATGTAGATTTAGGGTGAGACATAATGTTACTATAAGTGTTGGTTCTCCGTTTTGATTCACTCACTGAGTATAATATACTATATCACTAAATTTAATTTACGGAAGAGTTCATGTTAGTATAAGAGTTTGTTCTCCGTTTGGATCCTCGTATTATGTTAAATCAACAAATTTCACAAATTTTAATCTTCAAAAGAGTTCATGTTATTATAAGTGTTAGTTTTCCGTTTAGATCCCCCAATTGAATAAAATCAACAAAGTGCACTGATTTTGATTTATGGAAGAGTAAATGTTACAATATGTTTTGGTTTTGCTTTGAATTCGCTGATTGAGTCAAGTCAACAAATTACAGAAGAGTTAATGTGACTATATGCAAGAGTAAAATCCACAAATTAAACTAATTTTGATTTATGAATATTAGGGTTAGGGTTATGTTGGTCCCAAGTGGTCAGAATAGGTTTAGAGCGGGGGGGGGGGGGGGGGGGGTTGAATAAACCTCTTTAAAATTTTCTTCAAATTTAACTTTAAAACTTTTACTCTAACTGAACAGACTAAGCTGATCAGATTAGTTAGTTACAATTCTGTTCGCGAACAAATCTTTGAACAGCTTTGTTGACCACTCGTCTGATTGTTACTTAGCTGATTTTGTTAAAATCAGTTTTAATACTTAGAGTACTTGCAACGGATTTTCAAAGTGTTTTTCACAAGTAAACTTAGCAGTTTGAAAAATGCTTCCCCAGATTTGTAAAATCTCTTTTTAGATCCTTTTTCAAACAGTTAACTTAATGTGTTTTATGCAACTGAAAATATGCAAGTAAAATGCAGATAAAAACACAAACAATTTTTATAGTGGTTATATGGATTTGAATATCCTTTAGTCCACTCTTCCAAGTCACAAAGATCTTGGGTTATACTAAAAACACACAGTAATCAGTATACTCTGCTTACGCCTTACAACAAATGAACAGGCCGTAAGTTCGCAGTAAGAAATCACAAAGAAATCCTACTTCTCTGAAGTAATATCACTCACTAAGACGGATATTAACTTCTCACAACACTCTTGTTTACAAATTCACTCAGAAGATGTATTTGGCTTGATTCTTCAACTCTGCTTTCGTCAACAAATGACTCAGCTGATGAGTGAGCTGTTCTTGAGACTTAAAGAATTCTGCTTCGAAAATTTCTCAGAGATTGTGTTGCTTGTTTCTTCTTCGTCTCTTTCAGCTATTTATACTTGAGGATTGAAAAGTGTCCGTTGAAGAGAGACAAGATTTAAATTCCTCGAGTACTGGTCCTTAAAATCCGCGAACGGCTCTTTTGCAGTCGGTCCGTACTGTGAACAGTACTATTTTGCAGGCAGCATCAAATGCAGCATTAAATGCACTCAGCTGATGCGAAGCAATTCTTCAATCATTTGTCTTTAATAACCTTGTACTTCAGCATTTATTACTCCAAGGGGCATTTATTACCGTTGGGAACACTTTATGATCTTCTTCACTTGGCTGATAAAAGTACGCGTCTGATGGCGAATAAGGCTGATCTCAAACTTGAACAAATCTGATTTGAGTCGGCTGATCTTCACCAGTCTGATAACTTTTCTTCAGCAGATCAGAAGTCTTGGACCTTGAAACTTTGACTCTTCTGATGTCTTCTTTACTTGGTCAAAATTCCTTGATAAGTTTATCAGCTAAGTTACTCCATACTTAGCCAAATATGATGTTTTGGAATGCATCAAAACCTCCCTTATCAAACTTCCTTAGTGCCTTCATCTTCATCCTTATCCAACAATTTCCCCCTTTTTGATGATGACAAAACTTCAGCTAAGTACCTGTTGAATACCTAAACTAAAGAATGTAATCCTCAAAAATTTTCTGAGATAGAAAATAGTATGTTGGAATGAACTTGACTTTTTATTGATATGATAAGATTGTTACAAATACAAGTACAATTTCTTCAGATGAGATGTCTGAAAGATAGATAAAAGCAAACTGATTACAAGATTTTATATATTCTAACTATCAGCTTCTTCATCTGATCCTTCAAGCACTTCTTCATACTCATAAGATGACTCTTCGTCATCTTCTTCTTCATCATCATCAGCTTCATCATCCAAGTCCATGTTTGCTTTGGCAGCTTCCATTTTCTCTTTAAGTTTTTGTTCATTCAAAGCTTCCATGGCCTTCCTGGCTGATTCTGTGTTTTTGTACATAGTCAAAGGCTCTGATTGATCAGCAGCAGAGTCTTTGGATTCAACCAATACTTCATCAGTTTTGGCTTTTTCCTTGGTCTCTTCTTCAGATTTGTCTTTGCCTTGTACTTTTCCAGATTATTCAACAGCAGCAGCATTGGTTTCCTTAGTTGTTTCTTCCCCTTTTTCTTCCCCCTTTTTGTCATCATCAGATCTGATGACTTCTGCAGGTTTAGCAGCAGGGTTGAGAGCAACTGTTGGAACCTTTAATTCAGCGCACAAAGCCTTCAGATTTTGATTTGTAACATCATGGCTTGCTGTAAGATGAAGAATATCAGTGCTGATGGCGTCAGTATGATCATTGAAGTAGTCAATGTTCAGGTTTATGGTTGCAATTTCAGTTTGTAGTTCTTGTGTAGCATGTGATACTTCTTGCAAGAACCCTAAGTTGACTGCCTTCTCTTCTTCACTGACTTTTATGAAGGTTGCAGTTAGATCAGCAATCTTGTGCTCAGCTGTTTTCAAAGCAGTATGAAGGTGATTCACATCGCCCTTCACATCTTCAACATTCTTGTTCAAATCTCTTAAGCTGTGCACTAACTGCAAGGAATGGTTTTCAGGAATAGGAATACTGTCAATTTCTTTCTTGATGATCTCTGCTGTTGATCCTTGAACAGTTTCCAGCTGAAGTCTGTTTGATTCTCCCAATTTTGCTTTAAGTTCATCCTTCAGCTCCTCTTTGACCTTCATCAGCTGTTGATTATGCTTCTGTTCCAGTTCCTTTAGTTGGTCTTCCAATAACACCTGGAGTGCTTCCATCAGTGATGAATGTTGATCAGCTGATGAAGCAGAAGCAGCAGCATCAGCTTCCTTCTCTTCAGTCACCTGTTGAACAGGGACTTCTTCCAAATCTGTCAACTGATGGTCTTCAGAGTCCTTAGCATTCCAGTCTATTGCTAGAGGCTCTTCAGCTTTCTTTTCTTCAGTCTTCTTTTGTTCATCAGTGACATCTTCATACACCAGATTTGTGATGGTGCCATCATCATTGAAGCAAGTTGTCTGACGAATTTGCCTCACAATGATCCAAGGGTTGACAAAGGCGTTGTTACCCTCTGGCACTTCACTAAAATCTTTCATTTCTCTGCCAAAGATTACATGTTGAATACTTGGTAGTTGAGGGAGTTCACTTGAATGCCCTTGCTGATATCTGGATTTTTCTGCCCACTTGTTCAGTGTAGTGATAACAGCAATCTTCACAGCCCTTTCTTCAACATCATCAGTCTTCTTCCTTTTGGCAGGCAGGGTGCTCTGTATTAGCTTAGCTTCCTCAAGGGCAAATTCCCTAGCATAATGATGCATAGCATCCCTAACATAGTGAGGATCCAAAGCTTTTTGGATGGAATCTGTCTTTAGCCACTCTAGTACCCATTTCTCTTCAGCAGCTAAATCCTTCAGATTCTGAAGTTCAATGATGGACCTATTCAGCCTATTGTCTCTCCATCTGATATATCTAGGCTTCTCTTGAGTGAACATGGTCTTCAGCATTAACTTCTGATTGTAGTAGGCTAAGGACTTTTCAAACTTCTGGAAAAGCTCTTTATTGTCATATATGATCTTGAAGGCTTTCTTAACTTCAAACTTTTCCTTTGGTTTTACTTCCCCAGCAGGCATCTTCACTTTTGGGGGTTCTTTTCCTCCTTCAGCCTCCTTAATCTTGATTCCACCTCCATGGACGGGTCCATAGGCATCAACTTTGCTCATTTCCAAAACAATGGCCATTTCAGCATCTTCAGCAGCTTTCCTCCCTGCTTCAGACATTTTCCTTCTGGCCTCATCCTTTGCTGCCTGAGCTTTGCTTAGCTAAAGAGCCTTCTTTTCTTCCAACTCATCTTGCTTTCTCTGTTCAGCAGCTTCCCTTGCCTTCTTGTCAGCCTTGGAAATTTTCTTTTTCCTCAACACTATCTTCCTTTTTCCTTTATCAGCAGGGGCTGGTCCAGCAGACGAGATAGGATTTGCAGCAATTGGATGTATGATTTGGACATCTGGATCTTCTTGAGACTTTGAAGTCTCAACTGATTGAGTAACTGATCTTGGCTGTTTCTTATCAGCTTTGTCAGTTGCATCAGCCTCGACTGTTGCGGCAGTCTCGACTGTTGTAGCAGGCTCAACAGTTTCAGTAGCCTTTTCAGCATTTTCAGGGCCTTCTCTAGCTATATTTTCTAACTCCGTGGGTTCTTCTATAAAATTCATCTGCTTTCTAGCAGACTTTTTGGTTCTTCCTTCACGGTAAGTAGAAGTAGCTGTATCTCTCTGTTGGCTTCTTGTTCTTTGAGAGATACCTTCAGCAGGCCTCTCTGCTGATGGAGTTCTTGATGGTGATGCAGGGGATCCAGTCCTTACATCAGCAGTTATATTTTCAATGATTTTAGTGGCTTCAGCAGCAGAAGTTACTTTCTCCATCTGCTTAGTTTCCTTCTTTTTAGGCTCATCAGCAGCCTTCTTCTTTTTAGTCTCAACAGCTAAGCTGGCTGTTTTGACTAATCTCCTTTGCCGTTTGGCAGGAGCCTCCTTAGCTCCCTCATCATCAGCTTCCTCAGGCTCATCAGCCTTTCTCTTTTGAACTGGCAAGTATTTGTTCATGGCTTTGGACTTGTGAATTTCCTTGCCATTCGTCATAGTGCATCCCAGATGGGATAGCAGGTAGCTGAGAGTGATTCTGTGATTTGTGTGAGGTTCTTTTCCTTTCTTTACCTCAAAGAATTCAGCAAAGATGTACCACACAATCATGGACCAGTTGACCTCCAATCTATAGTAAATAGCAGCCATAATGCTGAACCTCTTCATAGTAACAGCATCGAGGGAAAAGGTGCAATTTTCTATCAGCTTTGCCACCATATCAGCCATCCGCTGATACTCGTCCTTCAGCTGTCTCTTCCTGATATTTCCAGACATTATCTCCCCTTCCTTGGCGCAGATCGCCCAAAATTCTTGGTGTTTGGCTTCAGTCATCACAGTGACGTCATGACGTCCACTGTTACGGAGGTCAAACTGCTCGTGAAGAACAGCGGGAGTGATGACAACAGATTTGTCACCTACTGTAGCAATAATCTCTAGTTTTTCGAAATCAACAGACGCCGTCTTGTAGTATTCCATAACCTGGTCAGTCCAGATTATTCCTTCATTGTACTCCATGAAGTTCACCAAGGTTGCAGATTTGAACTTCTCCAAAAGTTCCTTCATCAGATTTGTGCCAGATTGGTAATAGGAATCATACATAAGGTACATACCTTCAGCAGCCATTGTTGATCTGTAGAGATTAGAGAAAAACGAAGATATTTTTGCAGAAAAATTGCTTAAATTTCTCACAAGTACTTTTGAAAATCTAGGGTTCGTAAAGAACTACACGACTGATCAGATTGAGATTTATAGAGTTGGGGTATGTTGGTTTCCGTGATACCAGCCAACCGTTAGATCCGTTTTTCTGTCAGTGCTGATCGTGCGGCGTCAGTTACGACTTTTCAAATTCAAAAGATATTTAATGAGGAGCGGGAATATGTACCGCCCTTCAGTTGCTTATAAAAGCGTATTTTTGAATAAAACGTTTTAAATAGTTCCGCTTTTATATCAGTAATCAGATGAGTAAAATAAACACTTATCTGATGGACTACTGTCCTGATGACATAGTTGTTATCAGAGAATGCCAATAGCTGATAACCTTCCTCAGCTGTTTGTCAATCCAGCCAGATAATATAACTTTATTCTTCAATAGTTGAGTCTTCTGTTGAAAACATAACTTCAACTAACTGACATTAACAAATTTCATCTTTAATTCAGAAGTACCGCTAGTCGTACACGTTCCCCCTGAGTTTAAGGATTCATAAGTTAACTAGTCTGTTGAAAGTTAATCCTTGAAGATAACAATGATGATTAAGCTGTTGAACTTAAGTCTTCTGATAAGTTCCCCCTCAGCTTATGCATCCAAGTTAAGTAATCCTAGTTCAGCTCTTAAGGTTGAAAACCTTACTTCACTTAAAGTTTTAGTGAAAATATCAGCAATCTGATTGTCAGTATGAACATACTCAATCATAACATTGCCTTTTTCCACATGATCTCTAATGAAGTGATGCTTGATCTCAATATGCTTAGTTCTTGAATGACTTGTAGTGTTCTGAGTAAGAGAGATTGCACTTGTATTGTCACAGTAGATTGGAATTCCACTGATTTTAATGTTGTAGTCTTCTAGTTGATGCTTCAACCATAATATCTGTGCACAGCATGCTCCAGCAGCTATATACTCAGCTTCAGCAGTAGATATGGATACTGAAGTCTGTTTCTTACTCATCCATGAGATCAGACGACTACCTAAGAACTGACAGGCACCTGTTGTGCTTTTTCTGTCAATCTTGCAGCCAGCAAGGTCTGAATCTGAATAACCAATAAGATCAAATCCAGATTCTCTAGGATACCATAATCCCAATTCTTGAGTGCCTTTAACGTATTTCAATATCCTCTTGGCAGCTAAGAGATGAGATTCTTTAGGATTTGATTGAAATCTCGGACAAACCCCGACTGAGTACATTATATCAGGTCTGCTTGCTGTTAGATATAACAGTGACCCAATAATGCCTCTGTATTTGGTTATGTCTACTGATTTGCCATCTTCATCTTTATCCAAACGAAGACTTGTAGACATTGGAATATTAGCAGTAGAGCTAGTTTCCATACCAAACTTTTTAAACAGATCTCTTGTGTATTTAGCATGATTTATAAAGATTCCATCAGGCAACTGTTTAACTTGTAAACCATGAAAATAATTAAGTTCTCCCATCATGCTCATTTCAAACTTATTCTGCATCAGCTTAGAGAACTTGTCACACATCTGTTGGTTAGTTGAACCAAAAATAATATCGTCCACATATATTTGCACAATCAATATATGACTTTCCCATTCAATAGTGAACAAGGTTTTATCTACCTTACCTTTATGAAATCCTTTAATTAAAAGAAAATCAGATAGGGTATCATACCATGCTCTTGGAGCCTGTTTCAGTCCATAAAGGGCTTTCTTCAGACGATATACCTTATCCTCTTCTTGATAGACTTCAAATCCAGGAGGTTGTTCAACATAGACTTCTTCTTGCAATTCTCCATTGAGAAATGCTGATTTCACATCCATCTGATAGACTGTGAAATTCTTGTGAGCAGCATAGGCTAGAAACAGTCTGATTGCTTCAAGTCTTGCTACAGGTGCAAAAGTCTCATCAAAGTCAATCCCTTCTTCTTGACAATATCCCTTGGCCACTAATCTTGCTTTGTTTCTGGTAACAATACCATCTTCATTCATCTTATTTCTGAATACCCATTTAGTGCCAATGACTCTTTGATGACTTGGTCTAGGAACTAAGTACCAGATTTCATTTCTTTCAAATTGATTCAACTCTTCTTGCATAGCTTCTATCCAGAAAGAATCACTTAGAGCTTCTTCAATTTGTTTAGGCTCTATTTGAGATAGGAAAGTGACAAACATGGCATCTTGTGCAGCAGCCCTTCTTGTTTTCACTCTATCTAAAGGATCACCAATCACTAACTCAGGTGGGTGATTTCTGAGCCATCTTAGATCAGGTTGCAGGTCTGAATGTTGTCCTCTGTTATGATCTTGCAACACTACTGTTGGAGTTGCAGTAGTAGTATGTTGAACATTTGCAGTCTGTTGAACAGTCTCTGGTCTGTCAGCTGGTTGTAACTCGTCTGTTAGACAATCAGTGATCTGATTTTGAACAGCACTTGAGTTATCAGCTGGGTTGAGATCAGGTAGTATGATGGGAACATATTCTTCATTCCTTCCAACACTTAACTTCTGTAAATCAGTATATAGATCTTGATTTGTGCTTTGATTCTTTTCAGGAGATTGGTTTGGTTCATCAAATACTACATGAATGGATTCTTCTACTAGTAATGTTCTTTTGTTAAAAACTCTATAAGCCTTACTAACAGTAGAATATCCTACAAAAACAGCTTCATCAGCCTTTTCTGCAAAAGCAGTAAGGTGATTTTTCCCATTATTCAATACAAAGCATTTACAGCCAAAAATTTTAAAGTAATGAATGTTTGGTTTTCTGTTGTTCCAAACTTCATATGGAGTCTTGTTCTGATTTTTGTTGATCATGCATCTGTCTTGGGTAAAGCAGGCTGTATTTGTTGCTTCTGCCCAAAATCTTTGTGGCAGCTTAGCTTCAGCTATCATGGTTCTGACAGCTTCCTTCAGTGTTCTGTTTCTCCTTTCAGCAACACCATTCTGTTGAGGGGTTCTAGCGGCTGAATACTCATGATGTATTCCTTTCATGTTACAATACTCTTCAACAGTAGAGTTTGTGAACTCTGTCCCTCTATCTGATCTGATCTTCAATATCTTTATGCTTTTCTCATTCTGGATCAGTTCCATTAGATTAGTAAAATGTTCCTTGGTTTCACTTTTCTTCTTCATGAATATCACCCAAGTATATCTTGAATAGTCATCCACAACAGCTAGGCAGTATTTCTTTCCACCATTGCTGACTGGATCAATGGGTCCAAATAAGTCCATATGTAGTAGCTCCAAAATTCTTTCAGAAGATTGATGCTTCTTGCTCTTGAACGATGACTTAATTTGTTTACCCTTCTGACAGGCGTCACAGAGCTTGTCTTTGCTCATGACAGTTTTTGGAATCCCTTCTACCAAATCATTCTTGATTAATCTGTTGATGGTCTTGAAGTTTAAATGATTCATCCTCTTGTGCCATAGCCAACTAACTTCACTTGGTGTAGAAGCCACCAAACAAACATTTAAATTCTTGTTAGCAGAATTCCAGTCGTCTTCCAGATAAGATTACCTTCTTTGTACCAATCTGTTCAACATAGCACTTATCTGTTGAGAAGATAACTGAATATCCTTTGTCACAAAATTGACTTATGCTCAGCAGGTTGTACTTTAGGCCTTTAACATATGAGACGTCAGCTATCTCAATGTTTCCTTTGATTATCCTTCCTTTAGCTACAATATTGCCTTCTTTGCTGTCTCCAAATGTAACACTTGGACCATCCACAACAACTGCATCAGTCAGCTCATGTATGTTTCCACACATGTGCCTTGAACATCCACTATCCAAGTACCAAATCTTCTCTACTTTACTCCTACTCCTAATCCTCACCTACAAAACAAAAATAAAATTGTTTTAGGTACCCTTATTGAGAGGGTCCTGAAGGATTAGTTCCACCTTTGACAACCCAAGATGTTGATGTCTTAGGCTTCTTAGGCTTCTGAGTTTTGACAGGAGCATGAACAGTTTCATTTTTATCATAATTATCAGATAAGTCATGTTGATGATCAGTATGATAAGAATAATGTTCATAAGCAGGGTAAGGTGCATGATAAGCAGGATATGCATGCATTGGATGAGCAGGTTAAGGTGCATAGTAACCTGGAAATTGAGGTGCATGATACATAGGATGATATGCAGCAGGTTGCACATAATAAGACTCATTTCCATACCAAGCATTTTGATTTTTCTTGTTTTTATGCTTCTTTGGTTTACTACTTGCTTGCTCATTAACAGACGACTTAGTTTTACCAACAGTTTGATTCAGTTTAGCTTTATCAGCAGACTTCTTAGGACTCTGCTGTTTGGTCTTACTAGTCTTTTTACCTAAACTAGGCTCTTTGCTCTTTTCAGCCTTAGGAGTTTTCTTCTCCTTTACTACTTTCTCAGGTGAAGCAGGTTTAGTTGTCTGAACATAAAGAATGAGCTTTCTGTTGTCAGCTGATACAAATTTTTCAGTATGATTCAGTTCAAACTTATCCTTTCTAAAGGTTTCTTCTGTTTACTAGATGTATGCGTGGATGCAACAGATGATTTCTCATGAGACTCAATAACTTTTTCAAGTTCCATGATTTTTCCTTTAAAAACTTCACATTCAGCTTTCAGAGATTCATGTTCTTGCTCAAGCTGTTTATATTCAGCTGATTCCTTTGGCTTTTCAGCTAAAAGTTTCAGTGAACTGTTTTGCTCTTTTAGCAATATCATCTCTTCCTTAAGCTTTTTGTATGCTTCAGCAATACCAGTATTGTTAAGCATCATTTGTTCAAATGAATTAAATAATTCATTGTCAAGAGGAGTTACCTCATCCTCAGAGTCATCAGATTCCTTTGCCATCAGGCACAGGAGAGCAGGGTTTCCTTCATCAGAAGATTCTTCATCAGACGTGTCTGAGTCTGAATCAGATGAGTAGACAGCAGCCAGCTTCTCTGCTTCCGCTATCATAGCCTTGCCTTTCTGATGCTTTCTTTTTCTTCTTATTTTCTTCTCTTCTTCAGTGTACTTTTCTGCTTTTGGATATGGGCAGTCTTTGATGAAGTGTCCCAATTTCCTGCAGTTGTAACACATTAGTTTTGCTTTATAATCATCTTTATCTTGAGAAGAAAAGTTAGGTTTAGAAGTAGAAGCATTGTTGTATTTGTTCTTCATTTTTCTTTTGTAGAACTTCTTGAAGTTATTTATCAACAGTGCAACATCTCCAGCAGTGTACTCCTTCTTGTTGAGTAGAATGGCTTCATCAGATGAGTCCATTTCTTTGCTTTTCTGTGCTGGTCTTCTGGTGTTTTCAGCAGCAACCAGTGCAGCTGTGGGTCCTGAAGTTGAGGTTTCTTCAATTCCCATTCTAGGCAGTTTATACTCGAATGCCTTGAGTACGGAAAACAGCTCAGTAAGAGAGATTTTTCCCAAATCCCTTGATTCTTCCATTGCTGTCACTTTCATGTTGAACTTTGGGGGTAGGGCCTTTAGTACTCTGACAGTGATCTCTTTGTCAGTGAAGGTCTTTCCCAACTTTAAAACTTCATTCAGAGTTCTGGTGAATCTGGTATCCATCTGATCAATGGTTTCTCCAGACTTCATCTTGAAGTTGTCAAGTTTCTCCAAAGCAACTGTGAGCTGATGCTCCTTTATTGCATCATTGCCTTCGCTCATGTCTCTGACTTTGTCCCACATTTCCTTTGCAGTCTTGCAATGTTTGACCTTGTCAAACCGATCATTGTCCAGGGCTTTAGTCATGATGAATCTCCCAACTTTGTCTAGATTGTAAAGCTTTATTTCTTCTGGAGTCATCTCATGAAGGTCTTTTTCCACAACCGTGTCAACCTCATTTAACTTTATGGTCTTTGTGAATCTGAATGGACCTTTAATGATACATGTGTACATGTTGTCATTATAAGCAGCTAGGAAAATCTCCATTCTGATTTTCCAGTCCTCAAAGGACATACCAGCAATGTGGGGAACATGGCTGATACAATCCATTTTTCAAAAAGTTTTGATTTTTCAAAAAGATGCTCTTTTGAAAATTTTGAATTTTTTTGAAAAACACTCGGATCAAGCTCGTTGATCAGGCAGTTGATTCTAATGAACCACCTGCTCTGATACCACTTGTTGGCCCCAAGTGGTCAGAAGAGGTTTAGAGGGGGGGGTGAATAAACCTCTTTAAAAATTTTCTTCAAATTTAACTTTAAAACTTTTACTCTAACTGAACAGACTAAGCTGATCAGATTAGTTAGTTACAATTCTGTTCGCGAACAAATATTTGAACAGCTTTGTTGACCACTCGTCTGATTGTTACTTAGCTGATTTTGTTAAAATCAGTTTTAATACTTAGAGTACTTGCAGCGGATTTTCAAAGTGTTTTTCACAAGTAAACTTAGCAGTTTGAAAAATTCTTCCCCAGATTTGTAAAATCTCTTTTTAGATCCCTTTTCAAACAGTTAACTTAATGTGTTTTATGCAACTGAAAATATGCAAGTAAAATGCAGATAAAAACACAGACAATTTTTATAGTGGTTATATGGATTTGAATATCCTTTAGTCCACTCTTCCAAGTCACAAAGATCTTGGGTTATACTAAAAACACACAGTAATCAGTATACTCTGCTTACGCCTTACAACAAATGAACAGGCCGTAAGTTCGCAGCAAGAAATCACAAAGAAATCCTACTTCTCTGAAGTAATATCACTCACTAAGACGGATATCTACTTCTCACAACACTCTTGTTTACAAATTCACTCAGAAGATGTATTTGGCTTGATTCTTCAACTCTGCTTTCGTCAACAAATGACTCAGCTGATGAGTGAGCTGTTCTTGAGACTTAAAGAATTCTGCTTCGAAAATTTCTCAGAGATTATGTTGCTTGTTTCTTCTTCGTCTCTTTCAGCTATTTATACTTGAGGATTGAAAAGTGTCCGTTGAAGAGAGACAAGATTCAAATTCCTCGAGTACTGGTCCTTAAAATCCGCGAACGGCTCTTTTGCAGTCTGTCCGTACTGTGAACAGTACTATTTTGCAGGCAGCATTAAATGCACTCAGCTGATGCGAAGCAATTCTTCAATCATTTGTCTTTAATAACCTTGTACTTCAGCATTTATTACTCCAAGGGGCATTTATTACCGTTGGGAACACTTTATGATCTTCTTCACTTGGCTGATAAAAGTACGCGTCTGATGGCGAATAAGGCTGATCTCAAACTTGAACAAATCTGATTTGAGTCGGCTGATCTTCACCAGTCTGATAACTTTTCTTCAGCAGATCAGAAGTCTTGGACCTAGAAACTTTGACTCTTCTGATGTCTTCTTTACTTGGTCAAAATTCCTTGATAAGTTTATCAGCTAAGTTACTCCATACTTAGCCAAATATGAAGTTTTGGAATGCATCAAAACCTCCCTTATCAAACTTCCTTTAGTGCCTTCATCTTCATCCTTATCCAACAGGTTAAAGCTAGGTTTAGAGTAGGAGTAAATGTTACTATAAGTGTTGTTTCTCCGTTTGGATACCGCAATTGAGTAAAATTAATACATTTCACTAATTTTGATTTACTAAAACTAGAATTAAGGTAAGAGTTAGAGTTAGGGTTAGAGTTAGGGATAGAGTTAGGGATAGGTTAGAGTTAATGTTACTATAAGTGTTGGTTCTCGGTTTGGATCCCCCGATTTAGAAAAATCAACGTATTTCACTAATTTTGATTTACGAAAAGTAGGGTTAGGGTTAGAGTTATTGTTACTCTAAGTGTTGGTTCTCCATTTGGATCCCCCGGAAGAGTAAAATTATAAAATTTGTCAAATTTTGATTTATGGAAGAGTAAAAGTTAGAACATATGTTGGTTCTGCGTATGAATTCCCCGATTGAGTAAAATCATCAAATTACAGCAGAGTTAATGTTACTATAAGTGTTGGTTCTCTGTTTGGATCCCCCAATTGAGTAAGACCAACATATTTCATTAATTTTGATTTACGAAAACTTGGGTTAGGGTAAGGGTTATAATTACTGCTACTATAATTGTCGTTTCTCCATTTTGATCCCCCTGTTGAGTAAAATTATCAAATTTCACTAATTTTGATTTATGGAAAAGTAAATGTTACAATATATTTTGGTTCTGCGTTTGAATTCCTCGATTGAGTTATAATTACTGCTACTATAATTGTCGTTTCTCCATTTTGATCCCCTTGTTGAGTAAAATTATCAAATTTCACTAATTTTGATTTATGGAAAAGTAAATGTTACAATATATTTTGGTTCTGCGTTTGAATTCCTCGATTGAGTAAAATCAAAAAATTACGGAAATTTTAATGTGACTATAAGGAAAAGTAAAATCCACAAACTCAACTAATTTTAATTTATGAAATGTGGGGTTAAGGTTAGAGCTAGGGTTAGGGTTAGAGTCAATGTTACTATAAATATTGTTTCTCCGTTTTGAGCACCCAATTTAGTAAAATTAACACATTTCACTAATTTTAGTTTTCGAAATGTAGATTTAGGGTGAGACATAATGTTACTATAAGTGTTGGTTCTCCGTTTTAATTCACTCACTGAGTATAATAGAACTATATCACTAAATTTAATTTACGGAAGAGTTCATGTTAGTATAAGTTAAATCAACAAATTTCACAAATTTTAATCTTCAAAAGAGTTCATGTTATTATAAGTGTTAGTTTTCCGTTTAGATCCCCCAATTGAATAAAATCAACAAAGTGCACTGATTTTGATTTATGGAAGAGTAAATGTTACAATATGTTTTTGTTTTGCTTTGAATTCGTTGATTGAGTCAAGTCAACAAATTACAGAAGAGTTAATGTGACTATATGCAAGAGTAAAATCCACAAATTAAACTAATTTTGATTTATGAATATTAGGGTTAGGGTTAAAGCTAGGTTTAGAGTAGGAATAAATGTTACTATAAGTGTTGTTTCTCCGTTTGGATACCGCAATTGAGTAAAATTAATACATTTCACTAATTTTGATTTACTAAAACTAGAATTAGGGTAAGAGTTAGAGTTAGGGTTAGAGTTAGGGATAGAGTTAGGGATAGGTTAGAGTTAATGTTACTATAAGTGTTGGTTCTCGGTTTGGATCCCCCGATTTAGAAAAATCAACGTATTTCACTAATTTTGATTTACGAAAAGTAGGGTTAGGGTTAGAGTTATTGTTACTCTAAGTGTTGGTTCTCCATTTGTATCCCCCGGTAGAGTAAAATTATAAAATTTGTCAAATTTTGATTTATGGAAGAGTAAAAGTTAGAACAAATGTTGGTTCTGCGTATGAATTCCCCGATTGAGTAAAATCAACAAATTACGGCAGAGTTAATGTTACTATAAGTGTTGGTTCTCCGTTTGGATCCCCCAATTGAGTAAGACCAATATATTTCATTAATTTTGATTTACGAGAACTTGGGTTAGTGTAAGGGTTAAAATTACTGCTACTATAATTGTCGTTTCGCCATTTTGATCCCCCTATTGAGTAAAATTATCAAATTTCACTAATTTTGATTTATGGAAAAGTAAATGTTACAGTATATTTTGCTTCTGCGTTTGAATTCCTAGATTGAGTAAAATAAAAAAAAATATGGAAATTTTAATGTGACTATAAGGAAGAGTAAAATCCACAAATTCAACAAATATTAATTTATGAAAAGTAGGGTTAGGCTTAGAGCTAGGGTTAGGGTTAGTGTTAGAGTCAATGTTACTATAAGTATTGTTCCTCCGTTTTGAGCACCCAATTGAGTAAAATTAACATATTTCACTAATTTTAGTTTTCGAAATGTAGATTTTGGGTGAGAAATAATGTTACTATAAGTGTTGGTTCTCCGTTTTGATTCACTCACTGAGTATAATATACTATATCACTAAATTTAATTTACGGAAGAGTTCATGTTAGTATAAGTGTTTATTCGGACTACAACAAATATTGGGTTTAGCGACCAAATTCTCAACAACGAAGTTCAAATGGTTGCTATATGTCCGTATTATGCAACTAGAAATCAATCGGTCACTAAAATCTGTTTGTTCCAATTTTCCTGTGACCAACGAACAATTGGTGGTTGTGGAAGGTCACTAAAGATCTGACACAAATACAGTGACCATGTCTAGTTCATATAGCGAGGAATTTCATGGTCGACGTGGCCAAACATCTACAGTGACCATATTTAGCAATGAATATTTTGAATGGTTGCACCCATTTCCCGAGTCGGATGTTAGTAACCAATTATTATGGTTGATGGGATAGTGCCCTGCAAGCCAATACATTTAGCTTGTACTGGAACTATCATTATCTTTCTTTAGTATAAATGACTTAGTACGCATGTTTATTTATATGTGTATAAGGATAAACAATGGCCAACTTCATCTCTCGCGAATACATTTAAGCGATTGGTTGAAACCCTTAGATTACATTAGACTATGGGACGATTCACTTCAGTACTGAGTGCAATCATGAAACAGTCTCAAAGGTCGTAATCTTAAAACTGTTCCAAGTCATAGATTCCGAACGAGACGGGGTATCGTAGGAATCGCCATGACTTGTACAAATATGCATGATTCACATGGAGTGAATTTGTAGCGTTTCATGAGCAAGGCATTTGAGGCCAGTGCATATGAGTAAGTGGTTCAATGGAGGATTGATTTAAAAGAGTCACATTGGAAATATTGATTTAATTGGATTGGCCATTTAATTAAAGTGGTTAGTTAAATGAAAGGCTTGCAAGACATGGGCCTTTAATTAAAAGCCCATAAGGAGTCTTGCAAACCTAGGTCAAAAGGGAGTCTATAAATAGGGTTCTACTCGAGCTCAAAAAGCTAACACCCTAAGCAAAAATCCTAGCCTCCTTTGACCTAGTGGCCGCCGCCCCTCTCCCTGCGCCGCCGAGCCTAGTGCCGCCGCCAACCTGCTGCCGTGAGCCGCCCTAGCGCCGCCGCCGCCTCTCCCTTGTTCCACCATGCTAGATCTTGCCTTGCCAAGTTGATCTGCACAGTCCTGCAACAACAAATCTCCGGTGGTAGTGGAGAATTAAGAATTCAAAGGATTTACTGATTCGAATTTTCAGTCTGATGTGGATAAATTAGATACATCCATTTTTGTATACATATCCTGCCTCAATGGGGTAACGGTAAATTTGAAAGGGTTCCAAACAAATCACCGTAACCATTTAAACCACTGAAGCAAGATATACTGCAGCATTAAATGTAGCATTAAATGCGGCTTAGGAAAGTGTTTGGATATAAAACTTCATCATCCGGTTGGATGTAGTCCCTAGCATTGCGAAGCTCATGATTATCTTCCATGATAACATTGGAGCTATTGCTAAAGCAAAGCATTCGAGATCTTACCAGAAATCTAAACACAATTGAAAGAAAAGTACCATTTGATTAGAAAAATCATTGGTAGAGTTAACGCGCGTAATGGATCGCGTCGACTCAGAAGACAACTTAGCGGATCCACTAAAAGGAGGCTATATCATGAAATGAGTTCGAAGAACATCTTTAAAAAGATGGGTCCTAGAAACGTTTGTGATCGGCTTTAGGGCAAGTGGGAGATTGATAGGATAGTGCCCTGCAAGCCAATACATTTAGCTTGTACTGGAACTATCATTATCTTTCTTTAGTATAAATGACTTAGTACGCATGTTTATTTATATGTGTATAAGGATAAACAATGGCCAACTTCATCTCTCGCGAATACATTTAAGCGATTGGTTGAAACCCTTAGATTATATTAGACTATGGGACGATTCACTTCAGTACAGAGTGCAATCATGAAACAGTCTCAAAGGTCGTAATCTTAAAACTCTTGCGAGTCATAGATTCCGAACGAGACGGGGTATCGTAGGAATCGCCATGACTTGTACAAATATGCATGATTCACATGGAGTGAATTTGTAGCGTTTCATGAGCAAGGCATTTGAGGTCAGTGCATATGAGTAGGTGGTTCAATAGAGGATTGAACGCATCGAACGACCCGAACAGAGAAACCGATTGTGGAAGCGCATGTCGCATATTGGTGATGGGATGTTTCTCAAGGATTATAATAGTGTACGATTTAGTCCTTTGACTTGAGGTGCTAGGGCGAATTCGGTGCATGGAAGTGCGTACTTAGATCTAGGTATAGGCCACTTAGCTTGGTCATAACATGCCTAGGTTGGGTACGTATGGACATGTACGCGAGTGGTTAGTACCGATATGGAATCTATTGACTCATTGTAATGGATGAGAGAATTTCCTATACGATTCTTAGATAATATATCCAAGGAATATACGGCCGTAGTCGGTGACGAATTTGGAAAGGGGTTTCCAAATTTAGGAGTCACACTGGAATATTATCCTGAATTAGAAAGTATAGTTATCGAGACAAATTTAGAGGTGCCGATCAATTCACACACCCTAACTCTTGATCGGGAATATTAGTCGATAGAAGGACTGTATGTACATGGTAATTATATGAGACGAGGTTCACAAGTATCAATTCACCTGAAGTTGGGATTCATGGGCTTGTGGCTACACATCGACCATGAAGTGTAGGTACTCCTGAGTTAATAGAGGATTTGATTCTAGGAGTTGTCAATTAAAGGTTGTTTAATTGACCGGAGCAATTTATTGTTCATAAATTAAATCACGAAGAATTCGTGGGCCTGCTGCCAATTGATGGTGAACCCAGAGGGTCACACACAATACAATTGGACGGTGGCTGTTGAAAAAGGAAATGAAAGGAATTAATTGATTTAAAGGTAATTAAATCAATTAAATGAATTAAAATATTTAATTCAAGTGGGAGATTAATTAATTGGTTGACTTAATTAATTAAATACTTAAGTTGCTAATTAATTATATAAAAGAAATATTGATTTAATTGGATTGGGCATTTAATTAAAGTGGTTAATTAAATGAAAGGCTTGCAAGACGTGGGCCTTTAATTAAAAGCCCATAAGGATCTTGCAAACCTAGGTCAAAAGGGAGTCTATAAATACACCCTAGGCAAAAACCCTAGCCTCCTTTGACCTAGTAGCCGCCGCCCCTCTCCCTGCGCCGCCGAGCCTAGTGCCGCCGCCAACCTGCTGCCGTGAGCCGCCCTAGCGCCGCCGCCGCCTCTCCCTTGTTCCACCGTGCTAGATCTTGCCTTGCCAAGTTGATCTGCACAGTCCTGCAACAACAAATCTCCGGTGGTAGTGGCGAATTAAGAATTCGAAGGATTTACTGATTCGAATTTTCAGTCTGATGTGGATAAATTAGATACATCCATTTTTATATACATATCCTGCCTCAATGGGGTAACGGTAAATTTGAAAGGGTTCCAAGCAAATCACCGTAACCATTTAAACCACTGAAGCAAGATATACTGCAGCATTAAATGTAGCATTAAATGCGGCTTAAGAAAGTGTTTGGATATAAAACTTCATCCTCCGGTTGGATGTAGTCCCTAGCATTGCGAAGCTCATGATTTTCTTCCATGATAACATTGGAGCTATTGCTAAAGCAAAGCATTCGAGATCTTACCAAAAATCTAAACACAATTGAAAGAAAAGTACCATTTGATTAGAAAAATCATTGGTAGAGTTAACGCGCGTAATGGATCGCGTCGACTCAGAAGACAACTTAGCGGATCCACTAAAAGGAGGCTATATCATGAAATGAGTTCGAAGAACATCTTTAAAATGATGGGTCCTAGAAACGTTTGTGATCGGCTTTAGGGCAAGTGGGAGATTGATGGGATAGTGCCCTGCAAGCCAATACATTTATCTTGTACTGGAACTATCATTATCTTTCTTTAGTATAAATGACTTAGTACGCATGTTTATTTATATGTGTATAAGGATAAACAATGGCCAACTTCATCTCTCGCGAATACATTTAAGCGATTGGTTGAAACCCTTAGATTACATTAGACTATGGGACGATTCACTTCAGTACAGAGTGCAATCATGAAACAGTCTCAAAGGTCGTAATCTTAAAACTGTTCCAAGTCATAGATTCCGAACGAGACGGGGTATCGTGGGAATCGCCATGACTTGTACAAATATGCATGATTCACATGGAGTGAATTTGTAGCGTTTCATGAGCAAGGCATTTGAGGCCAGTGCATATGAGTAAGTGGTTCAATGGAGGATTGATTTAAAAGAGTCACACTGGAAATATTGATTTAATTGGATTGGCCATTTAATTAAAGTGGTTAGTTAAATGAAAGGCTTGCAAGACATGGGCCTTTAATTAAAAGCCCATAAGGAGTCTTGCAAACCTAGGTCAAAAGGGAGTCTATAAATAGGGTTCTACTCGAGCTCAAAAAGCTAACACCCTAAGCAAAAACCCTAGCCTCCTTTGACCTAGTGGCCGCCGCCCCTTTCCCTGCGCCGCCGAGCCTAGTGCCGCCGCCAACCTGCTGCCGTGAGCCGCCCTAGCGCCGCCGCCGCCTCTCCCTTGTTCCACCATGCTAGATCTTGCCTTGCCAAGTTGATCTGCACAGTCCTGCAACAACAAATCTCCGGTGGTAGTGGAGAATTAAGAATTCGAAGGATTTACTGATTCGAATTTTCAGTCTGATGTGGATAAATTAGATACATCCATTTTTGTATACATATCCTGCCTCAATGGGGTAACGGTAAATTTGAAAGGGTTCCAAACAAATCACCGTAACCATTTAAACCACTGAAGCAAGATATACTGCAACATTAAATGTAGCATTAAATGCGGCTTAAGAAAGTGTTTGGATATAAAACTTCATCATCCGGTTGGATGTAGTCCCTACCATTGCGAAGCTCATGATTATCTTCCATGATAACATTGGAGCTATTGCTAAAGCAAAGCATTCGAGATCTTACCAGAAATCTAAACACAATTGAAAGAAAAGTACCATTTGATTAGAAAAATCATTGGTAGAGTTAACGCGCGTAATGGATCGCGTCGACTCAGAAGACAACTTAGAGGATCCACTACACGGAGGCTATATCATGAAATGAGTTCGAAGAACATCTTTAAAAAGATGGGTCCTAGAAACGTTTGTGATCGGCTTTAGGGCAAGTGGGAGATTGATGGGATAGTGCCCTGCAAGCCAATACATTTAGCTTGTACTGGAACTATCATTATCTTTCTTTAGTATAAATGACTTAGTACGCATGTTTATTTATATGTGTATAAGGATAAACAATGGCCAACTTCATCTCTCGCGAATACATTTAAGCGATTGGTTGAAACCCTTAGATTACATTAGACTATGGGACGATTCACTTCAATACAGAGTGCAATCATGAAACAGTCTCGAAGGTCGTAATCTTAAAACTGTTCCGAGTCATAGATTCCGAACGAGACGGGGTATCGTAGGAATCGCCATGACTTGTACAAATATGCATGATTCACATGGAGTGAATTTGTAGCGTTTCATGAGCAAGGCATTTGAGGCCAGTGCATATGAGTAGGTGGTTCAATAGAGGATTGAACGCATCGAACGACCCGAACAGAGAAACCGATTGTGGAAGCGCATGTCGCATATTGGTGATGGGATGTTTCTCAAGGATTATAATAGTGTACGATTTAGTCCTTTGACTTGAGGTGCTAGGGCGAATTCGGTGCATGGAAGTGCGTACTTAGATCTAGGTATAGGCCACTTAGCTTGGTCATAACATGCCTAGGTTGGGTACGTATGGACATGTACGCGAGTGGTTAGTACCGATATGGAATCTATTGACTCATTGTAATGGATGAGAGAATTTCCTATACGATTCTTAGATAATATATCCAAGGAATATACGGCCGTAGTCGGTGACGGATTTGGAAAGGGGTTTCCAAATTTAGGAGTCACACTGGAATATTATCCTGAATTAGAAAGTATAGTTATCGAGACAAATTTAGAGGTGCCGATCAATTCACACACCCTAACTCTTGATCAGGAATATTAGTCGATAGAAGGACCGTATGTACATGGTAATTATATGAGACGAGGTTCACAAGTATCAATACACCTGAAGTTGGGATTCATGGGCTTGTGGCTGATAGGATAGTGCCCTGCAAGCCAGTTCAATTAGCTTGTAATAGATCTATCTTGTATATAACAATCTTTGATTTTATAATAATACGCATGTTTATTTATATATGTATAAGGATAAACAATGGCCAAACTTCATCTCTCGCGAATACATTTAAGCGATTGGTTGAAACCCTGAGATCACTCACGACTATGGGACTATACACTTCAGTACTGAGTGCACTTATCATGAAACAGTCTCAAAGGTCGTGATCTCGAAAATGTTCCAAGTCATAGATTCATATCGAGACGGGGTATCGAGTGAATCGTCAAGACTTGTACGATTATGCATGATTCACACGGAGTGAATTTGTTGTAGTTTCATGAACAAGGCATTTGAGGCCAGTGCATATGACTAGGTGATTCGATGGAGGATCGAATGCATCGAACGACCCGAACAGAGAAACCCATTGTGGAAGCGCATGACGCATATCGGTGATGGGATGTTTCTCAAAGGATTATAATAGTGTACGATTTAGTCCTATGACTTGAGGTGCTAGGGCGAATTCGGTGCATGAAAGTGCGTACTTAGATCTAGGTATAGGCCACTTAGCTTGGTGGTTGGGTGCGTATGGACATGTACGCGAGTGGTTAGTACCAAGATGGAATCTGTTGACTCATCGTAATGGATGAGAATATTTCCTATACGATTCTTAGATAATGTTTCCAATGAATCTACGGCCGTAGTCGGTGACGGATTTGGAAAGGGGTTTCCAAATTAGGCAGTCACACTGGAACATTATCCTGAATTAGAAAGTATAGTTATCGAGACAAATTTAGAGGTGCCGATCAATTCACACACCCTAAGTCTTGATCGGGAAATTGGTCGACAGAAGGACCGTATGTACATGGTAATTATATGAGGTGAGGTTCACTAAATATCAATTCACCTGATGTTGGGCTTCATGGGCTTGTGGCTAGACATCGACCATGAAGTGTGGGTACTCCTGAATTAATAGAGGAATTGATTCTAGGAGTGGTCAATTAAAGGTAGTTTAATTGATCGGAGCAATTTATTGTTCATAAATTAAATCACGAGGTTTCGTGAGCCTGCTGCCAATTGATGGTGAACCCAGAGGGTCACACACAATACAATTGGACGGTGACTGTTCTGTAGGAATATAAAAGGAATTAATTGATTTAAAAGTAATTAAATCAATTAAGTGAATTAAAGTGTTAATTCAAGTGGGAGATAAATTAATTAATTGATTTAATTGATTTAAATGACAATTGATTAATTAAACTAAATATTAATTAAGTAATTAATTAATATGGGCTGGATATTTAATTAAGTAATTAATTAAATTAAGGTGGGCTTGCAAGAGATGGACTCCTAAGCCCATTAGGAATCTTGTAACCCTAGGACTTGAGGAGTGCTTATAAATAGAGTTCTAACAGAACTCAGAGAGAGAACATCTAAGCAAAAACCCTAGTCTTCTCTTGCCCTAGGAAATCCGCCCCACCCTGCGCCGCCCAAGCCCTAGCGCCGCCGCCGTGTGCTGCCGTAACACCGCCGCACCGCCGCCGTGAAAGCCCTAGTGCCGCCGCCGCAAATCTTCTCCCTCATTCCTTTTGTGCAGAATTTTGATCTGTCAAATAGATCTGTACAATCCTTCATCAACAAGCCTCTTAGATCTAGTTCTGAGCCTAAGACTAAGAGGTGTCATCATAATCCAGTTGGTGTGGACTTTTCTCTGGAGGTGAGACGCTTGGATCACTCCAGTGAACCAGAACCTTAATCAGAGTTCAGAATCAGAGTTGGAGGTTTCCACCACCTTGCCTGCGGTGAGGTAAAAATCGAAAACCCCCTTTGTTAGATTATTTCTGTGCTTTGTTTTATGTCTTTCGTATATATAACTTGGAGATATTATTATGGGATCTGTGGGTGTGCCTTAAAAAATTTTAATTTCCGCACTCTGTTGTACTGACAATCGAGGCATATCCCAACAGTGGTATCAGAGCCAACTCCATGATTATTATACGAAAGGCTTGAACATAATATGTGTTTATATTATATGTTTAATTATGTATATTAAAACGCATGATAATTATGTTCTGTCGATTGATTCTTACTTGTTATGACTAGATCTACAATTGGGTAAAACTGTTTTTCAGATCTATAGCGTTTTCATAGTTTTTGAAAACTTCAGGACTCTTTGGGCAAAAATCGCAAATTAGGGTTTTAAAGGGCTAAAAAATTCGAAATTTTAGAATCTGGAAATTTCAAAAATTCTGGACTGTTTTCGCAAACTGGTCGCACGCTTTTTGGGGTCATTTTGTAATTTCCGAAAGTTTAGGGACTGTTTTGCAATTACCGAAACTTCAAGGATCTGTTTGAAAAAATCGAAAATTTTCAGAATTCAAAATTTATTTTCTGGAATGCTGGCCGAAACTGCATTGGGTGTTTTTGTAACTTTTTAAAAGTTTTTGGGGTCAAAGTGCAATTTTCGAAAATTGAGGGGCCGAAAATGCAATTTAAAAGTTGAAAAACAGAATCTGATTTTCAGCAGGAAAATTTATTTTACCCGAAAGTTTATTTTGTCATAATTAGTAGTGACTAAAAGTAAGAATCAATGGAAGTTAGTTTTAAAAGGATGTTTTAAAATTAAAGAAAGGAGAAAGTAAAATGTCGTTTACATGTTTCTTGCTCTACGTGAACTGTTTACGTGGTTTTCGATCGAGCCGAGCTTTGACCTTAGGGTAGATGTGATTGGTTTAATTTAATGTTTGGTTTTTTATTAGGGCCTGCGAGCCTTTTATGTTTTTGGGCCAATTTTAAGGCTTTGTAATAGAATAGGGCTTTAATGCTTTCCTAGTCTAGGATGGAGGCCCGTTACAAGCAAGATGGGAGCCCAAGGAGATATGAAGGCCATGTATGCATGGTGATTAATGTAATAGCATAGGCCTGTTTGAGAACCCTTTAGATTGACCAATAGGGCCAACATCAATGGCTCGATGATGGCCCACATAGGAGGCTCCCGATCGAAAACATATTGTGGTAGTATGCATGCTAGGCTTGTATGGCTTTTATTTATTTGTCGATTTATATTTGGCTACCCGCTAGAATCTAGATCGTAATAAAAGAATAAAGCATAACTTACACGGTGAGATCTCGAGGAGAGTTAGTATAACTTTCAAACCAGAAATACCCCTCTCGAAATAAAATATTAAGTCATATTGGGTAAACTATAAAATGAAGTTTTATAGATCCAAGCCTTCCATCAATAGGGACTAGTGTATGTTGTCTACTTATCGATAGAGGTGATCCAGAGTCTGGCACCCGAGTCGAAGAAAGGGACAATACACGAAATTCCTCGATTCTTGTTTTTAACTAAACAAGACAAGGGTGGGAACTTGTCGGGATGTGAAAATCGACCGATAACTAGTTACGGGGATTTCATGACCGGGCCTGTTGCTCATCAAGATTGACTGGGTCAGACTTAAACGAGGAGTAACATCTATGATGTAGCAGTGCTAGATAGGTGCGAAAATCGAGGCAAAATAGCTTGAAGGTTGTGGAGTAACACAATTGGTAAAAGTATACCTACCTGGAGAATTACTTGTATGGCCACGAGTCGTGGGTGCAATTAATTGCTGCTGGGACGTCAAGACCTACTAGGAAATAGAATTTCCCGAGCAATCAAAGGGGTGATTGTTTCGACAAAATAGTGGGAGAACTTTTTCGAAACTAAGTCCAACTTCGATAATTATAAGTATTAGACATAAGATCAGTTAGCTTAATGTTGTCTTCTTTCCTATTGTAGATATTAATTACAATGTCTAAGAATCCATTATCTGTTATCCTCGACGCAAACAAATTGAATGGTTCAAACTTTGTCGACTGGCTGAGAAATCTGAGGATAGTCCTAGACTCCGAACGTCGCAGTTATGTGCTCGACACACCCATGCCTGCTGCACCCGCAGCACGAGCTACTGAGGAACAACGAACCGCCCATGCTAAAAGGGTCGATGATGATCTCCAGGTTCGTTGCCTCATGCTAGCTTCGATGTCAAACGAACTGCAGAAACAGCATGCTGCTATGCCGCTTGCTAGAGATATACTTCTCCATCTCCAGCAGATGTTTGGGGAAAGATCTCGCGCTGAAAGATTCGCGACCTCTAAAGAGTTGTTTAATCTCAAGATGGCTGAGGGAAGCAGTGTAAAAGATCACTGTCTGCGTTTCATCAACTTGGTTAAAAAACTGGGGCGATTGGACGTGGATTTGCACGCTGATCTTAGCACTGACCTCCTTCTCCATACGCTGCCCCGTTCATTTGACCAGTTCGTGTTGAACTTCAATATGGAGGATAGAAACCTCGCTCTTCACGAACTGACCAATTTATTGGTAACGGCAGAATCGACTCTCAAGAAAGAGAAACCTGTAATGATTGCACACCAATCGAAGGCTGCAAAGCCTAAGAAAGGTAAGAAAAAGAAGAAGGTATTTTCTTCAAAGGCAGTCACCAAGGTGGTCGAGAAAAAGCGCAAAAGCCCAGAAGACGAATGTTTCCACTGCAAGAAAGCAGGGCACTGGAAAAGGAACTGCCCAGACTACCTAAAGATGAAATTGGTAGCCAAAGGTATTTTTCTAGTTGAAGTTAATATTTCTATTAACTGTGCATCGTGGGTGTTAGACACCGCAGCAGGTTCTCATATCTGCAATAATTTGCAGGTGATGGGAGCAGTAAGAACCCTGAAGCCCGGGGATAGAATCCTGCGTTTTGGAAACGGAGCTAGGATCGCCGCCGAGGCTATAGGAGACGTGGAATTAGTCTTAGGGAATTTTACTTTAATTTTAAGGGATTGTCTGTACGTACCAAACGTTATTAAAAACATCATTTCTATTCCTATGTTAGACATTGATGGTTTTAATTTTTCCATTCAAAATGGATCTTTTTGCATATTTAAAGGTGATTTAATGTATGCTCGTGGTACTTTGATAGATGGTCTATATTCCCTAGAACCTATAAATTCCAACGTCATGCACATTCAATCTAGAAAAAGGAAATATGATAATCAAACTCCACAACTTTGGCACGCTAGACTTGGACATATTTCCAAGAGTAGGATTCAAAAGTTGGTTTCCTCTAAGGCTCTTGAAATAAAGAACTTAGATGAACTCCCGACTTGCGAATCTTGTCTCAAAGGAAAGATGACCAAATCACTCTTCACCGGGAATCCCGAGCGAACCAAACAGACATTGGATCTTATCCATACTGACGTTTGTGGACCATTGAGTGTCAATGCGAGATGTGGATTCTCTTACTTCGTAACATTCACCGACGATTTTAGTCGTTATGGATATGTGTATCTTATGACACACAAATCCGAAACCTTTGAGAAATTCAAAGAGTTTCGAATGGAAGTAGAGAACCAACTTGGACATAGTATTAAAGCACTTCGTTCTGATAGAGGTGGTGAGTATTTAAGCCAAGAATTCCTTGATTATCTAAAAGAGAATGGAATTCTCGCACAGCGAACTCCCCCTAGGACACCTCAACTCAATGGAGTGTCTGAGCGGAGGAACCGGACTTTGTTAGACATGGTTCGTTCCATGATGAGATTTGCTGACATTCCCTTTTCGTTTTGGGGCTTAGCCCTATTAACTGCTTCGAAGATACTAAACATAGTACCTTCAAAGTCAGTGCCAACAACGCCGCACCAAGTATGGTATGGTAAAGCACCCGTGTATTCGTTCTTACGAGTATGGGGATCTCCTGCGTATGTAAAGAACAAGAAGGGAGATAAGCTGGATAGTAGATCTAGTTTGTGCAAATTTGTGGGTTATCCAAAGGACTCTATTGGATACCTGTTCTTCGATCCTAAAGAACGTAATACGTTCGTATCTAGGAACGCCCACTTCTTGGAAGAGGATTTCCTCACCAACCGAAATGGGACAATCGTAGAACTTGATGAAGTCCAAGAATCGGACCCATCCCCACAAACAGTGGGAGCTGAACCAGAATTAACTGAACCTACTAGTACACCTATACTTCGAAGGTCTAATCGAATTCGTAAGGAGCCAGAGCGATTTGGTCTCATTCACGAAAACGAGAAAGTTGATGCTGATCCAAGGACCTATCAAGAAGCGATGTCTGACATAGATTCGGGTGCGTGGCTCGAAGCCATGCAATCCGAAATGGATTCCATGCATTCCAACAAGGTTTGGACCTTGGTCGATCCACCTGAGGGAACTATCCCTGTAGGATGTAAATGGATCTTCAAGCGTAAGCTTGGAATGAATGGAGAGGTAATTACTCATAAAGCTCGCTTAGTGGCGAAAGGGTATTCTCAAAGGCCTGGTATAGACTATGAGGAAACCTTCTCTCCCGTGGCGATGTCAAAATCCATTCGGATATTACTTGCTATAGCCGCGTGGCATGACTACGAAATATGGCAAATGGACGTAAAGACCGCCTTCCTCAATGGAGACATTGATAAGGAGATCTTTATGCAACAACCTGAAGGTTTTGCGTCCAAAGGAAGTGAGCACAAACTGTGTAAGCTTCAAAGGTCAATCTATGGCCTCAAACAGGCGTCCCGAACCTGGAACATACGATTTGATGAGACAGTCAAAGCTTCTGGCTTTATCAAAAACGTATATGAACCTTGTGTGTACAAAAGGAATAGTGGGAGCTCAATACAATTCATTGTTTTGTACGTCGATGACATTTTGTTAATCGGAGACGATATCAAGATGTTAGCGCAGACTAAAGCGTGGTTATCCGCGCAGTTCTCTATGAAAGATTTGGGAGACGCATCTTACATATTGGGAATACGTATCTATAGGGATAGATCGAAGAAGATGATAGGACTCTCCCAATCTCAGTACATCAACACGATCTTGAAGAGATTTAGTATGGAAGAATCTAAGAAAGGATTTGTTCCAATGAGACATGGTATCTCTCTTTCTAAGTCTATGTGCCCTACAACCGACGAAGAAAAGACGAGAATGTCTATCATACCTTATGCCTCTGCTATAGGGAGTATAATGTATGCAATGTTGTGTACTCGACCAGACGTAGCACACGCTCTAAGTGTAACGAGCCGCTATCAGTCAAATCCAGGCGAGAAGCACTGGACTGCCGTAAAAGCAATCCTAAAGTACCTGCGAAGGACTAAGGATATGTTTTTGGTCTACGGTGGTAGTGGAGAACTGAAACTTGAAGGATTCACTGATGCAAGTTTCCAGTCTGACGTGGATGACTTTAAATCCAACTCTGGATACATATTCCGCCTCAATGGAGGAGCGGTCAGTTGGAAAAGCTGTAAACAGTCTACCACTGCCGACTCAACCACAGAAGCAGAATATATCGCAGCATCAGATGCAGCAAAAGAAAGTGTATGGATGAGAAACTTCGTCCAGGAATTGGATGTTGTTCCTAGCATTGCTGAACCTGTAGTCGTCTTTTGTGACAACAACGGGGCAATAGCTCAAGCAAAGGAGCCGAGATCACACCACCAATCCAAACACGTACTGAGGAAGTACCACGTGATCAGAGAGATCATTGGTAGAGGAGATATGCATATGGAGTATGTCAAATCAGAAGACAACATAGCTGACCCACTAACTAAGCCACTTTCGCAAAAGGTGTTCGAGGGACATCTAGATAAGATGGGTCTAAGAAACGTTTGTGAATGGCTTTAGGGCAAGTGGGAGATTGATAGGATAGTGCCCTGCAAGCCAGTTCAATTAGCTTGTAATAGATCTATCTTGTATATAACAATCTTTGATTTTATAATAATACGCATGTTTATTTATATATGTATAAGGATAAACAATGGCCAAACTTCATCTCTCGCGAATACATTTAAGCGATTGGTTGAAACCCTGAGATCACTCACGACTATGGGACTATACACTTCAGTACTGAGTGCACTTATCATGAAACAGTCTCAAAGGTCGTGATCTCGAAAATGTTCCAAGTCATTGATTCATATCGAGACGGGGTATCGAGTGAATCGTCAAGACTTGTACGATTATGCATGATTCACACGGAGTGAATTTGTTGTAGTTTCATGAACAAGGCATTTGAGGCCAGTGCATATGACTAGGTGATTCGATGGAGGATCGAATGCATCGAACGACCCGAACAGAGAAACCCATTGTGGAAGCGCATGACGCATATCGGTGATGGGATGTTTCTCAAAGGATTATAATAGTGTACGATTTAGTCCTATGACTTGAGGTGCTAGGGCGAATTCGGTGCATGAAAGTGCGTACTTAGATCTAGGTATAGGCCACTTAGCTTGGTCATAAAAATGCCTAGGTTGGGTGCGTATGGACATGTACGCGAGTGGTTAGTACCAAGATGGAATCTGTTGACTCATCGTAATGGATGAGAATATTTCCTATACGATTCTTAGATAATGTTTCCAATGAATCTACGGCCGTAGTCGGTGACGGATTTGGAAAGGGGTTTCCAAATTAGGCAGTCACACTGGAACATTATCCTGAATTAGAAAGTATAGTTATCGAGACAAATTTAGAGGTGCCGATCAATTCACACACCCTAAGTCTTGATCGGGAAATTGGTCGACAGAAGGACCGTATGTACATGGTAATTATATGAGGTGAGGTTCACTAAATATCAATTCACCTGATGTTGGGCTTCATGGGCTTGTGGCTAGACATCGACCATGAAGTGTGGGTACTCCTGAATTAATAGAGGAATTGATTCTAGGAGTGGTCAATTAAAGGTAGTTTAATTGATCGGAGCAATTTATTGTTCATAAATTAAATCACGAGGTTTCGTGAGCCTGCTGCCAATTGATGGTGAACCCAGAGGGTCACACACAATACAATTGGACGGTGACTGTTCTGTAGGAATATAAAAGGAATTAATTGATTTAAAAGTAATTAAATCAATTAAGTGAATTAAAGTGTTAATTCAAGTGGGAGATAAATTAATTAATTGATTTAATTGATTTAAATGACAATTGATTAATTAAACTAAATATTAATTAAGTAATTAATTAATATGGGCTGGATATTTAATTAAGTAATTAATTAAATTAAGGTGGGCTTGCAAGAGATGGACTCCTAAGCCCATTAGGAATCTTGTAACCCTAGGACTTGAGGAGTGCTTATAAATAGAGTTCTAACAGAACTCAGAGAGAGAACATCTAAGCAAAAACCCTAGTCTTCTCTTGCCCTAGGAAATCCGCCCCACCCTGCGCCGCCCAAGCCCTAGCGCCGCCGCCGTGTGCTGCCGTAACACCGCCGCACCGCCGCCGTGAAAGCCCTAGTGCCGCCGCCGCAAATCTTCTCCCTCATTCCTTTTGTGCAGAATTTTGATCTGTCAAATAGATCTGCACAATCCTTCATCAACAAGCCTCTTAGATCTAGTTCTGAGCCTAAGACTAAGAGGTGTCATCATAATCCAGTTGGTGTGGACTTTTCTCTGGAGGTGAGACGCTTGGATCACTCCAGTGAACCAGAACCTTAATCAGAGTTCAGAATCAGAGTTGGAGGTTTCCACCACCTTGCCTGTGGTGAGGTAAAAATCGAAAACCCCCTTTGTTAGATTATTTCTGTGCTTTGTTTTATGTCTTTCGTATATATAACTTGGAGATATTATTATGGGATCTGTGGGTGTGCCTTGAAAAATTTTAATTTCCGCACTCTGTTGTACTGACAATCGAGGCATATCCCAACAGTGGCTACACATCGACCATGAAGTGTAGGTACTCCTGAGTTAATAGAGGATTTGATTCTAGGAGTGGTCAATTAAAGGTTGTTTAATTGACCGGAGCAATTTATTGTTCATAAATTAAATCACGAAGAATTCGTGGGCCTGCTGCCAATTGATGGTGAACCCAGAGGGTCACACACAATACAATTGGACGGTGGCTGTTGAAAAAGGAAATGAAAGGAATTAATTGATTTAAAGGTAATTAAATCAATTAAATGAATTAAAATATTTAATTCAAGTGGGAGATTAATTAATTGGTTGACTTAATTAATTAAATACTTAAGTTGCTAATTAATTATATAAAAGAAATATTGATTTAATTGGATTGGGCATTTAATTAAAGTGGTTAATTAAATGAAAGGCTTGCAAGACGTGGGCCTTTAATTAAAAGCCCATAAGGAGTCTTGCAAACCTAGGTCAAAAGGGAGTCTATAAATACACCCTAGGCAAAAACCCTAGCCTCCTTTGACCTAGTAGCCGCCGCCCCTCTCCCTGCGCCGCCGAGCCTAGTGCCGCCGCCAACCTGCTGCCGTGAGCCGCCCTAGCGCCGCCGCCGCCTCTCCCTTGTTCCACCGTGCTAGATCTTGCCATGCCAAGTTGATCTGCACAGTCCTGCAACAACAAATCTCCGGTGGTAGTGGAGAATTAAGAATTCGAAGGATTTACTGATTCAAATTTTCAGTCTGATGTGGATAAATTAGATACATCCATTTTTGTATACATATCCTGCCTCAATGGGGTAATGGTAAATTTGAAAGGGTTCCAAGCAAATCACCGTAACCATTTAAACCACTGAAGCAAGATATACTGCAGCATTAAATGTAGCATTAAATGCGGCTTAAGAAAGTGTTTGGATATAAAACTTCATCCTCCGGTTGGATGTAGTCCCTAGCATTGCGAAGCTCATGATTTTCTTCCATGATAACATTGGAGCTATTGCTAAAGCAAAGCATTCGAGATCTTACCAAAAATCTAAACACAATTGAAAGAAAAGTACCATTTGATTAGAAAAATCATTGGTAGAGTTAACGCGCGTAATGGATCACGTCGACTCAGAAGACAACTTAGCGGATCCACTAAAAGGAGGCTATATCATGAAATGAGTTCGAAGAACATCTTTAAAATGATGGGTCCTAGAAACGTTTGTGATCGGCTTTAGGGCAAGTGGGAGATTGATGGGATAGTGCCCTGCAAGCCAATACATTTATCTTGTACTGGAACTATCATTATCTTTCTTTAGTATAAATGACTTAGTACGCATGTTTATTTATATGTGTATAAGGATAAACAATGGCCAACTTCATCTCTCGCGAATACATTTAAGCGATTGGTTGAAACCCTTAGATTACATTAGACTATGGGACGATTCACTTCAGTACAAGGTGCAATCATGAAACAGTCTCAAAGGTCGTAATCTTAAAACTGTTCCAAGTCATAGATTCCGAACGAGACGGGGTATCGTGGGAATCGCCATGACTTGTACAAATATGCATGATTCACATGGAGTGAATTTGTAGCGTTTCATGAGCAAGGCATTTGAGGCCAGTGCATATGAGTAGGTGGTTCAATAGAGGATTGAACGCATCGAACGACCCGAACAGAGAAACCGATTGTGGAAGCGCATGTCGCATATTGGTGATGGGATGTTTCTCAAGGATTATAATAGTGTACGATTTAGTCCTTTGACTTGAGGTGCTAGGGCGAATTCGGTGCATGGAAGTGCGTACTTAGATCTAGGTATAGGCCACTTAGCTTGGTCATAACATGCCTAGGTTGGGTACGTATGGACATGTACGCGAGTGGTTAGTACCGATATGGAATCTATTGACTCATTGTAATGGATGAGAGAATTTCCTATACGATTCTTAGATAATATATCCAAGGAATCTACGGCCGTAGTCGGTGAAGGATTTGGAAAGGGGTTTCCAAATTTAGGAGTCACACTGGAATATTATCCTGAATTAGAAAGTATAGTTATCGAGACAAATTTAGAGGTGCCGATCAACTCACACACCCTAACTTTTGATCTGGAATATTAGTCGATAGAAGGACCGTATGTACATGGTAATTATATGAGACGAGGTTCACAAGTATCAATTCACCTGAAGTTGGGATTCATGGGCTTGTGGCTACACATCGACCATGAAGTGTAGGTACTCCTGAGTTAATAGAGGATTTGATTCTAGGAGTGGTCAATTAAAGGTTGTTTAATTGACCGGAGCAATTTATTGTTCATAAATTAAATCAAGAAGAATTCGTGGGCCTGCTGCCAATTGATGGTGAACCCAGAGGGTCACACACAAGAAGTTCTGCAAGGGGACCTCCCCAAGCTAAACATACAGGAAGAGTTGCCAAGTCCAAGGCCAAGAGAAAAGTCACATTTACTGAAGAGTCACCTGAAAAGGTAAGGGAGATTCCAGCAACAGCTGAGAGGCCGATCATTATTGAAGAGCCTGCTGTTAAGCCTGCTGGAGAATCTGTTGTTGATGTTGGAGTGTCTGCTGAAGAAAGAGTAGAACAGCAGACTGGCACAACAAGTGAGGGAGAAACTCTCCTGTTGCACCCCACTCCTGTTGTTGCCACTCCACTTCAATCTGTGGAAAGTCCTGAAGCAAAGAAGCCAAGGACTGGTAAAATTGTGCTTCCTTACATCACTGCTGCTGAAAAGAAGAGACTAGATGAGGCAGAGAGAAAAAGGAAGGCCGCTGAAAAGGCTGAAGAAGAGCGCTTGAAGGCCCTTGAGCCTAAAAGGCTGGAGGAAGAGGCCAGCAAAATGACTCAAGCACAAAGGGATGCTGTTGAAGCAGCTGAGTTGGCTGCTGCTATTGAAGCAAGTACTAAGGACTCTCATGGTCCAAAGCATACTGGTGGCATTGTAATTGGTGAACAATGTGATCCCACCAAGCCCAAACCAGTCATGCCTACTCCAGCAATACAACCTAAGTGAAAAGCAGAGGTAAAGTTGGCACTGGAAATTGTCAGAGATGACCCTGCTGCATTTGAGGAGTTTGTTGCAAGGTTGGATGCCGACAATGAAAAGATCACTCGTCTGACGATGTTCAATAAAGAGAAGATTAGATATAACAGATGGAGGGACTATCGTCTGACTAAGAGTAAAGATCAAATTGCAAGCTGGAGAGCCTTTGCTGATGAAGAAGCCTGGGTGCTAAAATGGCTTGAGACAAGTTCACTAACTCAAGTATTAGACTCATAATTCTTTTTGGACAAACTAAGATTGAGGATCAGTCGTGTTGTCAAAGCTGAAGCAAAGAAGCTTTATGAGTCTGTTCCTGAGGAGTATGCTGAAAATGAAGACTTAAAGGAACGTTCAATAAACTTGGCAGTTTCCCAGACAATGGAAACATGGGCTAAGAAGACTAGGAAGATGAGGGGACAACCAAGCTCCATGATTCCCCTTCCCAGTTTGAAGCAGATTGTCTATGGCCCTAATATTATGCCATATGAAGAACTACCTGAGGATCCTATCTCACCTTTTGTTCCTATTGATGATCTAACATGGATTACTCACATGACTGCTTTGGATGAAGCTGGCACAAGGCGCACCATTATAAATGTTAAGAAGATCCAAGCACCTCCTGCTGACCAAAGCAAAGAGAAGGAAGGCACTTCTGATCCTGCAGATCAAAACAAAGGAAAAGAGGGTACTTCTGACTCTGCTAATCAGGACAAAGAGAAAGAGAAGGAAAGAACCTCTTCTCTGGTAGATCAAGATAAAGAAAAGGAGGACACTTCTGAACCAGCTGATAAGTTGAAGGAGAAGGCAGATAATTCTCAAAGTCCAGCTGATCAGATCAAAGAAAAGGAGGGTACTTCTGAGCAAGATGATCAGACTAAGGAGAAAGAAAGCACTCCTAGTCAAGTTGATGAAGCCAAGGATAAAGAAGAGATTACTCCTGGTTCAGCAGATCAGATCACTGAAACAGAACCTCTTGCCTTACCTCCAATTCCATCTGAAGTTGCCTCTA
Source organism: Penstemon eatonii (assembly GCA_038501285.1). Taxonomy (NCBI): domain Eukaryota; kingdom Viridiplantae; phylum Streptophyta; class Magnoliopsida; order Lamiales; family Plantaginaceae; genus Penstemon; species Penstemon eatonii. The sequence goes on along the minus strand of CM076711.1, from coordinate 35,312,202 downwards.
CTTCTCAAGACTTGCAGTCTTCTCTGTTGAACTCAATTCAGCAGATGATTTCAAAATCTATGAAGGAGTTAGAAGAAAAGGTGACTGCAAATCTGTTGGCTGTCTTAGGTCAACCAACCCAGAGAGCTGCTCCCATTCCTACTGATTTGATTGAAGACACTGCCCATAATGTGAAAGCTATCAGACAGGATATGGATGTAATTCAAGCCAGAACACAAAGTACAGATGCTGGTTGGGGAGACATCACTGAAACAGTTGAAATGGCCATTCAAGCTGAGGATGAAGCCTTAGGAAATATGATGAAGGACTTCAAGGCATCTACTGATATGATTCTGGCAACTCAGATTCAGCTAGGTGACCAAGGAGAAGTTGTTCTTAACAGAATGGAAACTTTTGAGGCCAATCAACTCAGACAGCAAGCTCAACTTAATGCTATGGAAGAAAACATCAAGCTTCTCTGTGATTCACTTCAAATCACACCAGTCTTACCAAATTATCCAATCAACCCTACTGATGATGACAAAAATGGGGAAGATAGGGTACTTGGTGAAGAAGAAGATAAACAAGATGACAAATCTCTTGAAAAGACTGATGAATTTGAAAACACTGAAGTACTGGAAGAATCTGCTGAAGATGAAAAAGGTGATGAAGACAATGAAGGCACTAGCAGACCAGTAGATCAGTTAAATGCAGAAGAAGAAGATAAAACTGAAGCTGAAGAAAAGTCTAAGGAAACAGCAAAGTCTGATAAAGAGATTGCTGCTGCCAAGGACTCACCTGAAGAACAACTTAATCCTGATGCTAAACAAAAGAAGCTGGAGCTGTTAAAACAAAAGTTCTTCAAGGAATTAGAAGCAGAGACTTCAAAATCAGATGAAGAAGAAAAAGAGGACAAGCAAGAAGACAAAGAAGAAGACTAGTATAGTCTAGGTTACTTATGCATGAAATCTTTGTAATTTTTTTTTATTTTTGCACATCTCATCTGATTGAACTTGTAATGTGTAATCTTTTGCAAATCTATAAAAAGTTCAAGTGTTTTATCCAATAAACTATTTCTATCTCAGAAATTTTTTAGGATCAAAATTTTAGTTTAGGTACAGGTACTTAGCTGGAGTTTTGTCATCATCAAAAAGGGGGAAATTGTTGGATGAAGATGAAGATGAAGTGCAAAGAAGTTAAGAAGATAAGGGAAGGTTTTAATGATTTCCAAAACGTCAAAATCAGCTAAGTATGGAAAGCTTAGGTCCCATAGAAGAATTTTGAACAAGTAAAGAAGTTATCAGAAGAGTTCAAAATTCAAAGCCCAGAAAACTACTGATCTCATGCTGAAACAGCAATCAGAAGGGTAGGTCATCAGCTGACTCAAAACAGATTAGTTCAGTTGTTGGATGAAGATGAAGATGAAAGAAGACAAGTAATTAAGGGAAGGTTTTGATGATTTCCAAAACATCGTAATCAGCTAAGTATGGAAAGCTTAGTTCCCTTGGAAGAATTTTGAACAAGTAAAAGAAGACATCAGAAGAGCTCAAAGTTCAAAGCTCAGAAGACTAGTGGTCTCTTGCTGAAACAGCGAACAGAAGGGTAGATCATCAGCCGAGTCAAATCAGATGAGTTCAGTATTTGATCAGCAGAGTATCTATCAGCAGAGTCGTTTTGATCAGCAGAGTAGAAGAGATCAAGAGATTAGTCCAACGGTAATAAATGCACTTGGTGTAATAAATGCTGAAAGAGAAGGGTAGTAATGGCAAATGATTGAAGATATCCTCGGATCAGCAGAGTGCATTAAATGCAGCATTAAATGCGATGGACAGAAAGGTACTGTACACAGTACGGAATGCTGCAGGGAGCCGTTTCAAAAAGAGCTGAAGGATGGATTTGATTTGTGACTTGCCTTCAACGGTCATAATTTCATCTCCATGTATAAATAGAGCTGAATTTCAAATCGAGCAATACACAACAACAATCAGAGATCGAAATTTTGAAGCAGAATTTCTCTAAGTCTCAAAAGCTCGAACAGCTCACTCGTCTGGTGGAAGTCATCTGTTGACAGAAACCCAGTTGAAGAAATCAGAAAAACATTATCTGAGTGATTTTGTAATAGCTGAGTGTTGTGCGAAGTGAGAATCCATCTGTGTGAGTGATTCTACTTTAGTGGATAGGTTTTCTTTGTGAATTCCTATTGTGAGCTTACAGCCTTCTCATTAGTTGTTTAGGTGTAAGTGGAGAAATATTGTAATCTAAGTGATTATAGTATAACCCAGAATCTGTGTGATCTGGAAGAGTGGACTAAAGGATTTTTATCCATATAACCACTATAAAAATTCTTTGTGTTATCTTGCATTTAAAGTTTTCTTGCATATTTTAAAGTTTGCATTTTAAACACTTTGAATCAATCAAAAAGATTTTATAAGGAGTTTTAAACTGGGGATAAAATCTTTTGGAACTTAGTTTACTTGTGAAAAACACTTTTAAACAATCCGCTGCAAGTATACTCTTGGAAAACTGTTTTGCTGAAAAACAGCTAAGTCATTGTAAGAAGAGTGGTCAGTCGTCTGTTCAAGATTTGTTCACGATCAGACTAGTCTGCTTACTGTTCTTCATCAGCTTAGTCTGCTGACAGAAGACTGAAAAGTTTTTAAGTTCAAAAATTTTCAGAGGTCTATTCACCCCCCCCTCTAGACCTCATCTGACCACTTGGGACCAACAAGTGGTATCAGAGCAGGTGGTTCATTAGAATCAGCTGCCTGATCAACGAGCTTGATCCGAGTGTTTTTCAAAGGTTTTCAAAACTTTTCAAAAGAGCATCTTTTTGAAAAATCAAAACTTTTTGAAAAATGGATTGTATCAGCCATGTTCCCCACATTGCTGGTATGTCCTTTGAGGACTGGAAAATCAGAATGGAGATTTTCCTTGCTGCCTATAATGACAACATGCACACATGTATCATTAAAGGTCCATTTAGATTCACAAAGACCATAAAGATAAATGAAGTAGATACGGTTGTGGAGAAAGACCTTCATGAGATGACTCCAGAAGAGATAAAGCTTTACAATCTTGATAAAGTTGGGAGATTCATCATGACCAAAGCCCTGGATAATGATCGGTTTGACAAAGTCAAGCATTGCAAAACTGCAAAGGAGATGTGGGATAAGGTTCGTGACATGAGTGAAGGCAATGATGCTATTAAAGAGCATCAGCTCAGTGTTGCATTGGAAAAGCTGGACAACTTCAAGATGAAGTCTGGAGAAACCATTGATCAGATGGATACCAGATTCACCAGAACTCTGAACGAAGTTTTGAAGCTGGGAAAGACTTTCACTGACAAAGAAATCACTGTCAAAGTACTGAAGGCCCTACCTTCCAAATTCAACATGAAGGTGACAGCAATGGAAGAATCAAGAGATCTGGGCAAGATTTCTCTAACAGAGCTGTTCTCCGTACTCAAGGCTTATGAGTATAAACTGCCAAGGATGGGAATTGAAGAAACCTCAACTTCAGGACCCACAGCTGCACTTGTTGCTGCTGAAAACACCAGAAGACCAGCACAGAAAAGCAAAGAAGTGGACTCATCTGATGAAGCCACTCTACTCAACAAAAAGGAGTACACTGCTGGAGATGTAGCATTATTGATGAACAACTTCAAGAAGTTCTATAAGAGAAAGATGAAAAACAAATACAATCATGCTGCTTCCACTTCTAAACCTAACTTTTCTTCTCAAGATAAAGAGGATTATAAATCAAAACTGATGTGTTACAACTGCAGGAAATTGGGACACTTCATAAGAGACTGCCCATATCCAAAAGCAGAGAAGTACACTGAAGAGGAGAAGAAAATAAGAAAAGAAAGAAAGTATCAGAAAGGGAAAGCAATGATGGCAGAAGCAGAAAAGCCAGCTGCTGTCTACTCATCTGATTCAGACTCAGACTCGTCTGATGAAGAATCTTCTGATGAAGAAAAACCTGCTCTCCTATGTCTTATGGCAAAGGAATCTGATGACTCTGAGGATGAGGTAACTCCTCTTAATGATGAATTATTTAATTCATTTGAACAAATGATGCTTAACAATACTGGTATTGCTGAAGCATATAAAAAGCTTAAGGAAGAGATGATCCTGCTAAAAGAGCAAAATAGTTCACTGAAACTCTTAGCTGAAAAGCCAAGGGAATCAGCTGAATATAAACAGCTTGAGCAAGAACATGAATCTCTGAAAGCTGAGTGTGAGGTATATAAAGGAAAAATCATGGAACTTGAGAAAATCATTGAGTCTCATGATAAGTCAACTGTTGCATCCATGCATACATCTAAGAAACAGGAGACACCTTTAGAAAAGGATAAACTAGAGTTGAACCATACTGAAAAATTCATATCAGCTGACAATAGTAAGGTCATTCTGTATGTTCAAACTTCTAAACCTACCTCAACTAAGAAAGTGGTAAAGGAGAAGAAATCTCCTAAGGCTAAAAAGAGCAAAGAGCCTAGTGTAGGAAATCAGACTAGTAAGACCAAACAGCAGAGTCCTAAGAAGTCTGCTGATAAAGCTAAAGTCAATCAGACTAGTGGTAAAGCTAAGTCTAAACAAGTTGAGCAAGCACCTAGTAAACCAAAGAAGCATAAGAATAAGAAAAATCAAAATGCTTGGTATGGAAATGAGTCATATTATGTGCAACCTGCTGCATATCATCCTATGTATCATGCACCTCAGTTTCCTAATTACTATGCACCTTACCCTGCTCATCCAATGCATGCATACCCTGCTTATCATGCACCTTACCCTGCTTATGAACATTATTCATATCATACTGATCATCAACATGACTTATCTGATAACTATGATAAAAATGAAATTGTTCATGCTCCTAAAACTCAGAAGCCTAAGAAGCCTAAGACATCAACATCTTGGGTTGTCAAGGGTGGAACTAATCCTTCAGGACCCTCTCAATAAGGGTACCTAAAACAATTTTATTTTTGTTTTGTAGGTTAGGATTAGGAGTAGGAGTAAAGTAGAGAAGATTTGGTACTTGGACAGTGGATGTTCAAGGCACATGTGTGGAAACATACATGAGTTGACTGATGCAGTTGCTGTGGATGGTCCAAAAGTCACTTTTGGAGACAGCAAAGAAGGCAAGATTAAAGCTAAAGGAAGATTAATCAAGGGAAACATAGAGATATCTGACGTCTCCTATGTTAAAGGCCTAAAATATAATCTGCTGAGCATAAGTCAATTTTGTGACAAGGGATATTCAGTCATCTTCTCAACAGATAAGTGCTACGTTGAACAAATTGGTACAAAGAAGGTAATTTTATCTGGAAGACGATAAGGAAATATCTACATAGTTGACTGGAATTCTGTTGACAAGAATTCAAGTGTTTGTTTGGTGGCATCTGCACCAAGTGAAGTCAGTTGGCTATGGCACAAGAGGATGAATCATTTAAACTTCAAGACCATAAACAGATTAATCAAGAATGATTTGGTGGAAGGGATTCCAAAAGCAGTCATGAGCAAAGACAAGCTCTGTGACGCCTGTCAGAAGGGTAAACAAATCAAGTCATCATTCAAAGAAAAGAAGCACCAATCTTCTGGAAGAATATTGGAGCTGTTGCATATGGACTTATTTGGACCCATTGATCCAGTCAGCAATGGTGGAAAGAAATACTGCCTAGCTGTTGTGGATGACTATTCAAGATATACTTGGGTAATTTTCATGAAGAAGAAAAGTGAAACCAAGGAACATCTTACCAATCTGATGGAACTGATCCAGAATGAAAAGAGTATCAAAATATTGAAGATCAGATCAGATAGAGGGACAGAGTTTACAAACTCTACTGTTGAAGAGTATTGTAATATCAAAGGAATACATCATGAGTATTCTGCTGCAAGAACCCCTCAACAGAATGGTGTTGCTGAAAGAAGAAACAGAACACTAAAAGAAGCTGTCAGAACCATGATAGCTGAAGCTAAACTGCCTCAAAGATTTTGGGCAGAAGCAACAAACACAGCATGCTTTACCCAGAACAGATGTATGATCAACAAAAATCAGAACAAGACTCCATATGAAGTTTGGAACAACAGAAAGCCAAACATTCATTACTTTAAGATTTTTGGTTGTAAATGTTTTGTATTGAATAATGGGAAAAATCACCTTACTGCATTTGCAGAAAAGGCTGATGAAGCTGTCTTTGTAGGATACTCATCTGTTAGTAAGGCTTATAGAGTTTTCAACAAAAGAACATTACTAATAGAAGAATCTATCCATGTAGTATTTGATGAGCCAAGTCAATCTTCTGAAAAGAATCAAAGTGTAAATCAAGATCTGTCTGCTGATTTACAGAAGTTAGACGTTGGAAGAAATGAAGAATATGTTCCCATCATACTACCTAATCTAAGTTCAGCTGCTAACTCAAGTGCTGTTCATAATCACAGTGCTGATTGTCTAACAGACGAGTTGCAAACAGCTGACAGACCAGAGACTGTTCAACAGACGGCAAATGTTCAACAGACTACTACTGGAACTCCAACAGTAGTGTTGCAAGATCATAACAGAGGACAACATCCTGATTTGCAACCTGATCTCAGATGGCTCAAGAATCACCCTCCTGAGTTAGTCATTGGTGATCCTTTAGATAGAGTGAAAACAAGAAGAGCAGCTGCACAAGATGCCATGTTTGTCACATTCCTATCTCAAATAGAGCCTAAACAAATTGAAGAAGCTCTAAATGACTCCTTCTGGATAGAAGCTATGCAAGAAGAGTTGAATCAATTTGAAAGAAATGAAGTCTGGTACTTAGTTCCTAGACCAAGTCATCAAAGAGTAATTGGCACTAAGTGGGTATTCAGAAATAAAATGAATGAAGATGGTGTTGTCACCAGAAACAAAGCAAGACTAGTGGCCAAAGGTTATTGTCAAGAAGAAGGAATTGACTTTGATGAAACTTTTGCACCAGTAGCAAGACTTGAAGCAATTAGACTGTTTCTTGCCTATGCTGCTCACAAGAACTTCACTGTCTATCAGATGGATGTGAAGTCTGCTTTTCTCAATGGAGAATTGCAAGAAGAAGTGTATGTTGAACAACCTCCTGGATTTGAAGTCTATCAAGAAGAGGACAAAGTATATCGTCTAAAGAAAGCTCTTTATGGACTGAAACAGGCTCCAAGAGCATGGTATGATACCCTATCTGATTTTCTTTTAATTAAAGGATTTCGTAAAGGTAAGGTAGATAAAACCTTGTTCACAATTGAATGGGAAAATCATATATTACTTGTGCAAATATATGTGGACGATATTATTTTTGGTTCAACTAACCAACAGATGTGTGATAAGTTCTCCAAGCTGATGCAGAATAAGTTTGAAATGAGCATGATGGGTGAACTTAACTATTTTCTTGGATTGCAAGTTAGACAGTTGCCTGATGGAATATTCATCAGCCAAGCAAAATACACAAGAGATCTGTTCAAGAAATTTGGTATGGAAACTAGCTCAACAGCTACCATTCCTATGTCTACAAGTCTTCGTTTGGATAAAGATGAAGATGGCAAATCAGTGGACATAACCAAATATAGAGGCATTATTGGTTCATTGTTGTATCTAACAGCAAGCAGACCTGACATAATGTACTCAGTTGGAGTCTGTGCAAGATTTCAATCAAATCCCAAAGAATCTCATCTCTTAGCTGCCAAGAGGATATTGAAGTATGTTAAAGGCACTCAAGAATTGGGATTGTGGTATCCTAGAGAATCTGGATTTGAACTAGTTGGCTATTCAGATTCAGACCTTGCTGGCTGCAAGATTGACAGAAAGAGCACAACAGGTGCCTGTCAGTTCTTGGGCAGTCGTCTGATCTCATGGATGAGTAAGAAACAAACCTCAGTTTCTATATCTACTGCTGAAGCTGAATATATAGCTGCTGGAGCTTGTTGTGCACAGATACTTTGGTTGAAGCATCAACTAGAAGACTACAACATCAAGATCAGTGGAATTCCAATCTACTGTGACAATACAAGTGCAATTTCACTTACTCAAAACACTTCAAGTCATTCAAGGACTAAACATATTGAGATTAAACATCATTTCATTAGAGATCATGTTGAAAAAGGCAATGTTTTGATTGAGTATGTTCATACTGATAATCAGATTGCTGATATCTTCACCAAACCTCTAAGTGAAGCAAGGTTCTCAACTCTAAGAGCTGAGTTATGATTACTTAACCTGGATGCATAAGCTGAGGGGGAACTCATCAGAAGACTGGAGTTCAACAGCTTAGTCATCAGTTATTTCATTTAAGAATTGACCTTCAACAGACTAGTTAACTTATGAATTCTTAAAGACAGGGGGAACGTGTAAGACTAGCGGTACTTCTGCTCTAAAAGATGAAATCTGTTAATGACAGTTAGTTGAAGTTATGTTATCATGAAGATGTGTTCTTAATTCTTGAAGATTGAAGATTATTTTATCTTGCTGGATTGACAAACAGCAGAGGAAGATTACTAGCTATTGGCATTCTCTAGTAATATCAGATAACAGATCACTCGTCTGTATGATAAGTTAAACTCTACTCATCTGATATCTTATATAAGCATGGTCATAAATCGCACTTTAAAAACGCGCTTTCATAAGTAAACAGATTAGTGTCGATAGAGTTTCCCGCCCATCTGACATTAAAATAATAAAATTGAAATCCGCGACTCTCATCCGCACGATTAAAAACTGTCAGATTAGATCAACGGTTTAGATAAACAGAATAGTCATCTTACGCACTCAAAAACTCTCAAACTCTCTAACTCTCAAACCCTACTGCTTCGAAAGTTCACTGTTCTTTTGCAGAATCTACTCTCTAATCTCTGAAAATGGACAAGATTGTTGAGGGAAGATACTTCAACTACAGCAAATTTCACTTCTCTGGCACCGATTTGATGCGCTCTCTACTGGTAAAGATCAAAGAAGCATCATTGGTTCCTGTTTTGGAGGCTCACGAAGAAAGAGTCTACTTAGAGGATGTCTACCATTTCTACCTGACCAGAAAATTCAACGATGATGACACTGTTATGACTGCTGTCATTGGTGGTAAGAAAATCGCTGTATCTGCTGTTGTTCTTAACGAAGTTTATAAGTTGACAGACAAGGGAGGAGATGTGACCTCGTTAGGGTCAGAAAAAGAAGAGGAATTTTGGGAAATTTGTGCTAAGAAGGGAGAGAAGATGACTGGGACTTTGATGAAGACCCAGCTGAAGGATGAATACCAAAGATTTGCTGATATCATAGCAAAGGTTCTGGATTGTGCTACGGGTTCTCTGGATGGTTTACCCAGAAGAAGGCTCTACACCATGATATGCATTTACTATGGGATGAAAGTGAACTGGGCTGCTCATGTTTATGAGCTGCTAAGTGATAAAAGGCACTCTCATGCCATTCTGCTGAGTAATTTGTTTGCTTCTCTACAATGCCCTATGGGTGGAGGAAAGCAAACCCATGGAAGCAAAGAGTTCAAACTCTACGAACCAGTGAGGCAACTGGTGGAAAAACCAAAGAGAAAAGCCTCCAAACAGTCCAAGAAGACCCCTTCTAAGAAGAGCAAGAAGGAAGGTCAGACTAGTCAGTCTGCTGAGCCAACAGCACAGTCTGCTGTTGTGTCTGAATCAGCACAGCCTGAAGTTGAAGTCTCTAAGAAGGTGATAGATGACTTCACTGTTGAAATTGAAAATATGGAGACAGGGTCATCCCCTGAAAGAACTGAGTCTGAAGAGGAAATTCCTCTTCAAAGGTTGAAAAGACTAAGGACTAGGAGTGAAGCAAGGGGACCTCCTACTGCCAACCCCCCTGCTGTCAAGAAAATTCCTAAGTCAAAGGCTAAGAGAAAGGTCACTTTCCCTGAAGAGCCTGTTGAAACTGTGAGGAAAACAACAACTGAAGCGGAAAGGCCATTAATTGTTGAAGAACCAGTTGTTGAAGCTGCTAAGGCTGCTACTGCTGAGCCTGAAAGTGTTCCTACAGTTGAAGTGACAACAGAAGCCTCAACTGCTGCACTATCTGCTGATATAGAAAAGGAACAGCAGACTAGTACATCACTAGAGGGAAAAATTCTGTTGCTGCATCCTACTCCAGTTGCTGAAACACCTATCCAAGCAGTTGAAAGTCCTGAATCTAGAAGAAAGAGGTTAGGCAAAACCTCAACTTATGTGACTGCTGCAGAGAAGATGAGACTGGACGCTGCTGAAAAGCAAAGGATTGCTGCTGAGAAAGCAGAAGAAGATAGGCTGAAAAGCCTAGAGTTAAAAAGGCTGGAAGAAGAGGCCAGCAAAATGACTCAAGAGCAGAGAGATGCTTTTGAGGCAGCAGAGTTGGCTGCTGTCATTGAAGCAAGCATCAAGGATGCTCATGGTCCTCAGCGTACTGGTGGGATAGCTATTGGTGAACCTAGGGATCCAAACAAACCAATCCCAGCTATGCCTGCACCTAAGATTAAGGAAAAGAGAAGAGAAGAAATTAAACTATCTCTTGAAATTGTCAGGGAAGACCCTGCAATTTTTGAAGAATTTCTCAGAAGTCTAGATGCTGAAAATGAAAGAGTCAACCGTCTGACACTCTTCCATTCTGAAAAGATTAAATACAACAGATGGAGAGAATTCAGATTAACAAAGAGTCCTGCTGAAATGGCCAAGTGGAAAGAATTCAAGGCTATAGAAGATTGGTTACTTAAGTGGCTTGAGACAAATTCACTTATTCAAGCACTTGATTCAGAATTCTTTCTGGACAGGTTAAGGATGAGGATATGTCACATAGTCAAGGAAGAGGCTAAGAAGATCTTTGCATCCATTTCTGAGGATTTTGATGACTCAGTAGATCTCAAAGAAAGATCTATTAAGTTGGCTATTGCTCAAGCAATGGAGCTTTGGGCCAAGAAAGCAAGGAAGTTAAAAGGACAACCAAGCTCACTGGTCCCACTTCCTAACATCAAGCACATTGTCTATGGACCAAACATCAAACCCTATGAAGAGCTGCCAGAGGAACCAACAACTACTTTTATTCCTCTTGACAACTTTACTTGGATTTGTAACAGGTCAGCAGTGGACAATGAAGGACTGATGCAGACAGTTGAAACTGTCAAGAAGATAATATCACCTGCTAATGAAGAGAAAGACAAGTCTTCTGATCAACCAAAGCAAATTGAGGGTACTTCAGACCCATCTGATCAAGACAAAGTGCAGGATGATAAGTCTGATGCTGCTGATGAATCAAAGAAGGAAGAAGAAATTCCAGCAGATCAGTTAAGGGAGAAAGAAGTTGCTACTGAAGATGATGATCAAGCTAAGGAGAAGGAAAGCACTCCAAGCCATGCTGGTGAACCAGCAGATCATTCTCTTGCCTTGATAACTCAACCAACAGAGCAACTTTCCAAAGAAACACCTGCTGCTACAACAGAGACAAATCTGTTAGACTCCATTCATCAAATGTTTACCAAATCAATGAAGGAGATGAAAGAAGAGTTAAAAGCAGAAGTGTTAGCTGCTGTTCATCAACCTATTCAGAAGGTTGCTGCTGCTGTTCCTACTGATTTAATGAAAGATACTGCTCAGAATGTACAATCTATATGTCAGGATATGGATATACTAAGGAGAAGGACACAAAGCACTACTGAAGGTTGGAAAAACATTGAACAGACTGTTGAATTGGCACTCCAAGCAGAAGATGAAGTCATGGGCAACATGATGAACGACTTCAAGGCTTCATCAAATTGGATTCTGGGAACTCAAATCCAATTAGGTGATCAAGGAGAAGACTTGCTCAAGGAAGTCAAGACTGTTAAAGCCAATCAACTTAAACAGCAAGCTCAGATCAATGCAATGGAGGAGAACATCAAACTTCTATGTGATTCACTTCTAATCACACCAGTTATGCCACAATATCCATCTGTCCCTGCTGATGATGACAAAAAGGGGGAAGAAAGGATATTTGGACAGCAAAGAGTTGATTTCCAGAGGGAAGAAGGAAATCAAGATGATGAAGAAACTGAAGTGTTAGAAGAATCTGCTGGTGAGACTGAAAGAAATGTTGCAGAATCAAGCAGACCAACAGATGAGAAGATCACAGAAGAAGAAGACCAAGCTGATGAGGAAGAATCTGAAGCAAAAGCCAAGTCAGACAAAGAACTAGCTGCTGCCAAAGATTCAGCTGAAGAACAGCTTGATCCAGATGTCAAGAAAAGGAAGTTAGAGCTGCTGAAGAAAAGATTCATGGAAAATTTGGAAGCTGAGACTTCTAAATTATCTGAAGAAGAATCTGAGAAAGAAGACAAGGAAACTAAGGAAGAAAAGAAGACAGAAGACTAGCCTTGGCTAGATTTTCTTTATATTAAAAATCCTTGTAATCTTTTAAAGTATTTTGTACTTTTCATCTTTCAACTTGTAAAATGTAATCAGTTCAATATCTATAAAATTGCAAGTTTGACTCCAACACATCATTTCTATCTCAGAAATTTTTGAGGATCAAAACTTTAGTTTAGGTACAGGTACTTAGCTGGAGTTTTGTCATCATCAAAAAGGGGGAAATTGTTGGATGAAGATGAAGATGAAAGAAGACAAGTAATTAAGGGAAGGTTTTGATGATTTCCAAAACATCGTAATCAGCTAAGTATGGAAAGCTTAGTTCCCTTGGAAGAATTTTGAACAAGTAAAAGAAGACATCAGAAGAGCTCAAAGTTCAAAGCTCAGAAGACTAGTGATCTCTTGCTGAAACAGCGAACAGAAGGGTAGATCATCAGCCGAGTCAAATCAGATGAGTTCAGTATTTGATCAGCAGAGTATCTATCAGCAGAGTCGTTTTGATCAGCAGAGTAGAAGAGATCAAGAGATTAGTCCAACGGTAATAAATGCACTTGGTGTAATAAATGCTGAAAGAGAAGGGTAGTAATGGCAAATGATTGAAGATATCCTCGGATCAGCAGAGTGCATTAAATGCAGCATTAAATGCGATGGACAGAAAGGTACTGTACACAGTACGGAATGCTGTAGGGAGCCGTTTCAAAAAGAGCTGAAGGATGGATTTGATTTGTGACTTGCCTTCAACGGTCATAATTTCATCTCCGTGTATAAATAGAGCTGAATTTCAAATCGAGCAATACACAACAACAATCAGAGATCGAAATTTTGAAGCAGAATTTCTCTAAGTCTCAAAAGCTCGAACAGCTCACTCGTCTGGTGGAAGTCATCTGTTGACAGAAACCCAGTTGAAGAAATCAGAAAAACATTATCTGAGTGATTTTGTAATAGCTGAGTGTTGTGCGAAGTGAGAATCCATCTGTGTGAGTGATTCTACTTTAGTGGATAGGTTTTCTTTGTGAATTCCTATTGTGAGCTTACAGCCTTCTCATTAGTTGTTTAGGTGTAAGTGGAGAAATATTGTAATCTAAGTGATTATAGTATAACCCAGAATCTGTGTGATCTGGAAGAGTGGACTAAAGGATTTTTATCCATATAACCACTATAAAAATTCTTTGTGTTATCTTGCATTTAAAGTTTTCTTGCATATTTTAAAGTTTGCATTTTAAACACTTTGAATCAATCAAAAATATTTTATAAGGAGTTTTAAACTGGGGATAAAATCTTTTGGAACTTAGTTTACTTGTGAAAAACACTTTTAAACAATCCGCTGCAAGTATACTCTTGGAAAACTGTTTTGCTGAAAAACAGCTAAGTCATTGTAAGAAGAGTGGTCAGTCGTCTGTTCAAGATTTGTTCACGATCAGACTAGTCTGCTTACTGTTCTTCATCAGCTTAGTCTGCTGACAGAAGACTGAAAAGTTTTTAAGTTCAAAAATTTTCAGAGGTCTATTCACCCCCCCCCCCTCTAGACCTCATCTGACCACTTGGGACCAACATCAGTATTTGATCAGCAGAGTATCTATCAGCAGAGTTGCTTCGATCAGCAGAGTAGAAGAGATCATGAGATAGTTTAACGGTAATAAATGCACTTGGTGTAATAAATGCTGGAAGAGAAGGGTAGTAATGGCAAATGATTGAAGAATATTCTCGGATCAGCATGGTGCATTTAATGCAGCTACAGGAAAGTACAGCAGAAAATGTTCTGTAGCAGGAAGCCGTTCTGAATTTGGGCTAAGGCTATGGATTTGAAGTTTGATTTCCTTCAACGGTCTTATTTTCAAATCCAAGTATTAATAAAGCTGCTTTCGAAGAGAGAGACACACAACAACATTCTGAGATTTCGTTTTTGAAGTAGAAATTTTTCTAAGTCTCAAGAAGCTCGAACAGCTCACTCGTCTGGTGGAAGTCATCTGTTGACACAAGCCAAGTTGAAGAAAATACAAAATACATTCTGAGTGAATTTGTATTTAAGCTGAGTGTTGTGCGAAGTTTAAATCCGTCTTTGTGAGTGATTTAACTTCAGAGGATAGGTTTTCTGAGTGATTTCCTATTGCGAGCTTATAGCCTTTTCATTTGTTGTCTAGGTGTAAGTGGAGAAATATTGTAAACATTGTGTTTATAGTATAACCCAGAATCTAAGTGATCTGGAAGAGTGGAGTAAAGGATTTTTGTCCATATAACCACTATAAAAATTCTTTGTGTTATTCTTGCATTTAAGTTTTCTTGCATATTTCAAAATTGCATAAGTTTACACTTTGAATTATTAAAAGATTTTAAAGGAGTTTTAAAACTGGGGATAAAATCTTTTTGAAGGACTTAGTCTACTTGTGAAAAACACTTTCAAACATCCGCTGCAAGTATACTCTTGATAAAACTGATTGTGCTGTAATCAGATAAGTTGCTATAAGATTAGTGGTCACTCTGCTGTTCCAGATTTGTTCACGATCAGCATAGTCAGCTTACTGTTCTTTATAAGCTTAGTCTGCTGACAGACGACTAAAAAGTTTTTAAGTCAGAAAAATTTCAGAGGTCTATTCACCCCCCCCTTCGAGACCTCATCTGACCACTTGGGACCAACATACTCGAACAGGTTCCTCGAAACCCTAAAACTACTAAGGCAAATCCCACTCAAAGGACGCCGAGGCAGAACGATCATATCTCTCAACAAGCTGACAGCCCGGCAAGCGAGCAGCGCTCGCTACACAGTCCGCAGAAGGGCAATTCAAAACCCTCCGATGACAACATCCGAAGAAAAGCGAATCGAAGAAGACCGCAACCAGGACACAGCGGATCCAAGGAACATACCATAATCCCCATTGAGGATGACAAAGACGACGCAATCCCTAAACGACCACGAACTATGCTATTCTCGGAAAGAGAAATCGAAAAGATGGTACAGGAATGACTTGAGCAACGCCTACGATCCGTTCAAAACCCATGGGCCAGAACCACAGAACTCCAAGAGAGCCTAGCAGCATGCTCTCCCTTCTGCAGAGAAATAAAAGAGCTCACTAACCGGACATGTTCCAGGTCGACTACCCAGATATGACGGAACTACTGATCCAGATGACTATATTTTTAGCTTCACGAACATAATGAACTTATACGCTCACTCGGCGGAATTCACCGCTAAGTTAATGGTGACCACGTTAGAAGGACTCGCTTTGGATTGGTTTGCCAAGCAACCCGCTAACTCCATATTCAGTTTCCGGGAATTATGCAACAAACTGACACAGCAGTTCGCCAGCCAGAAGAGACAAAAACTTCCAATGAGCTACTTAGGAACCATTTATCAACAAGAGGGCGAATCCCTAAGGAACTGGCTGGCAAGGTTTAATGTGGAATTGCTCAAGATTGATTCCCCAAATATCGATTACATAATCTCCATTCTCTTCGACCTCACCAAGAATAGGCAATTTGGAAATGCCCTCAGCCGGAAGCAACCAAGAACGTTCGCTGAGATCATGAGCTTGGCATCGAAATATATGACCCAGGAAGGGATGAACTCTTTTAATGATAAGAACAAAATTAAAGCTACGGATTCAGGCTCCAAACGGCAAGATAGAATTCCTGTTCAAAAATCCATGGACTATGAACGATCTTTTAGAAAGGGCAACGTCTTCCAACGATTAGAATACAATCGAAACGACCAAGACAGTCGACCTAATACCTATCAAAGACCCAGAACCGCCGAGCCAGCAATCCAAAGCAGGGTTAATCAAGTAGAACGCCCAAAACTGACTGCTCCACTAGAAGAAATCTTGGCTGTACTAGAAAGGAACAAATGGATCCCGGAGGCAAAGAGAATCGCCCAACCCAGACCAGGTGCACAAAACTATGAATTATACTGCAAATATCACCGGGCACATGGGCATCGCATTGAGGATTGTTTTCACCTCAAAAGAGAAATTGAAAAACTAATCGAACAAGGAAAACTAGATGACTATTTAGAGCTGAATAACCGCAAGAGAGGAAGAAGTAGGAGTCCTCGGAATAACAATCAAAGAAGGAATTCCCATAGAAGGTCTCCTGAGGATGGTCCCCCACAGGAGTTGAACAATGACCAGATTAACGGTACCATTCATACAATCTCAGGAGGACCCGCCGGTGGGGACAGTCGTAATGCTCGACGAAGGACCGCCAGATCCATAATCGGAAGCTTAAAATACCCGAAAGAAGTATTGACTCTAGAAAGCAAATCAACAAACAATCAGCTGATCAATTTCAACGAGGGCGAGGTACCCAAAAACCTTGTTTGGGACACAAAAGAGGATAGCCCCGACTTCCCGATGGTGATATCGCTAGAAATAGCAAATTACAACGTCAAAAGGATCCTGATCGATAATGAAAGCTCAGCAAATATCATCTCTAAAGAGGTCTTAGCCCAGATGAACTTGGGACAAATAACATTCCAAAAGGTAGCTACGCCTTTAGTAGGATTTGGAGGATCCGAGATTGTCCCCAGTGGCACAATAACTTTAAGTGTCTCACTCGGGAGGAAACCACATCGGACGGTGAAGCTAGTCAAATTTTTAGTAGTAGAAACTCCCTTTGCCTACAATGCGATCTTAGGGCGACCTGCCCTCAATCTATTCCGAGCTGTTGTTTCAACTTACCATCAGAAGATAAAATTTCCAACTGACACAGGAATCAGAGAAATAGTGAATGACCATTGTATGGCATGGGATTGCTACAACACATCATTAACTTTGAAAAACCGCCCTGAATCAATTACCCCAAGCAAAAGAAAGCTAGAAGTCGACGTTGACAGAATCGAAGTTGAAATCCGTAGCACCGACCGAATAGATAAGAAGGGAAAGGAACCGGTAGATCTAGCTTTGAAACCACCAGAACACAAAGATGTCCTACTGGTGCAGGGGGATCCAACTAAAACAACCAGAATAGGGACTGAATTAAGCGAAGAAGGGGAAGTAATGTTGATCAACTTTCTCAGAAACAATGCTGATATCTTCGCCTGGAGCGCTAACGACATCGAAGGGATTGACCCCCGAATAATCAGTCATTCGTTAAAAATCGACCCCATGGCAAAACCTGCTAGACAAAAGAAGAGGAATCATGGGCCAATAAAGGATAAAATAATCAAAGCAGAAGTAGAAAGACTACTCAAAGCAAAAGAAATTCGAGAAATACACTTCTCGGAATGGCTATGTAATGTTGTGCTAGTAGCAAAAGGAGATAAAAAGGATAACAAGTGGAGAATGTGCAATGATTTCACCGACCTTAATAAATTATGTCCGCGCGATCCATATCCCCTCCCAAGGATCGACTTATTAGTCGACTCAACCGCTGGTTTTGCGATTTTTAGCATGATGGATGCTTTCCAAGGTTTTTATCACATATACATGGATGAGCGAGACCAAGAGAAAACTGCTTTTGTAACCGAGCAGGGAGTGTATTGCTTCATAGTTATGCCATTCGGATTGACGAACGCCGGGGCCACTTACCAAAGATTAGTAAACCTGATGTTCAAAGAATTAATTGGAGAAATAATGGAAGTTTACGTAGATGATATGCTAGTCAAAAGCATGAATGAAGCTGATCACGTATGGCATCTCGATCGATGCTTCCGAATATTGAGAAAGTACCGAATGAAGCTAAACCCTGCAAAATGCACTTTCGATGTTAAGTCGCGATAATTTTTGGGATACTTGGTACATCAACGAGGAATCGAGGCCAATCCAGAAAAAATTCGAGCCATAACCGAAATGAAACCTCCCAAAACGATCTCCCAGGTGCAGAGCTTGGTAGGAAAGATCGTGGCGCTAAATAGATTCATATCCAAATCGGCTGACAGAAGTTTGCCTTTCTTCCAAACTCTTCGAAAAGCAAAAAACTTTGTTTGGACCGAAGAATGGGACCTGGAATTCGATCGGCTAAAAGAATATCTAACGACATCCCCGCTATTGGCCAAACCAACCGAGGGAGAACCATTATATGTCTACATATCGATCTCCGACGTGGCCATTAGTTCAATTTTGGTTAAGGTGGAAGGCTTAAAACATAAGCCTGTTTATTACTTAAGCAAATTACTACAAGGAGCCGAGAAGAACTACCTGGAAATAGAGAAATTCGCTTTGGCCTTAGTAGTGGCAGCACGCAAACTCCGACCTTATTTTCTAACCTACAAAATTGTGGTGTTAACCAACCAACCATTGAGACAGGTCTTAGCAAATCCAGAAGCTTCTGGAAGATTAATCAAATGGGCAATCGAACTCGGTCAATTCGAAATCGAGTACAGACTAAGAACTACGATTAAAGCCCAAGCCTTAGCCGATTTCCTATTAGAAACTCCGACCCTGGCAACCGAGCATACCGAATCAACCAGCCTAGCCAATGATATTTTGTTCATAGAAAATCAAGCTTGGTTGATGCACGTCGACGGTGCTTCAAGTCGAGAAGGAGGAGGTGCCAGAATCAACTTTACCGGACCAAATAAGGAGGATATAAATTATGCAATAACACTGGACTTCGTCGTAACAAACAACGAAGCAGAATATGAAGCATTGATCGCTGGAATGGAAATGGCATTCAAGGCCGACATAAAAAGTCTTAAAGTATTAACCGATTCAGAGTTAGTGCAAAGACAAATAGAAGGCCTCTATGAGGCAAAAGAATTTAATATGGTCAAATACCTTGCCAGAGTGAAACAATTGGCTGAAAAATTTGAAAATTTTGGGATACAGAACATTCCATGGTCGGAAAATAAATGGGCCGATCAATTGTCTAGATTTACAGGATCTAACGATGGAAAAACCGAGAGGGTAATCAACTGGTTAATTTCCAATATGCCGACAATCGATATCGATGAGACACCGGTCGCTCAAATGATGGAAATCGAAGAAGCCGAAGGAAATTGGATGACTCCAATAATAGAATATCTTCAAGAAGGAAAATTGTCGATTGACCAAAACGAAGCTCGGAAAATAAAATATCGGGCTCCAAGATATACGTTAATAGAAGAAAAACTTTACCGAAGATCAGTATCGGGAATTCTTCTAAGATGCATCTCCGAGCCTCAAACCAACAATATACTCCGAGAAGTACATGAAGGAGAAACAGGAAATCACAGCGGAGCAAGGCATTGGCTTTAAAATGCATTAGAACTGGATATTATTGGCCTACCATCAACAATGATGCTGATCTTACGCAAATATGTAGTCTGATCGATATAAATAAAATAATATTATAAACGCTAGGAAACTAGAGAAAGATCAATGTGTATATATATTCCGAACGTTGAAGTACAAGTTACAAATATTTGGGGTCCTATCCGAGCATTATTGGATGTCGTACAAGCTAGAGGGCGAAATGCATATAAATGCGGTCGGACTAATTTATCCGAGCTATAGCTTTGAGTGAAGAGCACCTGGGAAAGCGTGTCTGGCGTCATAAATGCAAGTGGTATTTATAGTGAAGATTGATGAGCTAGCTACTCCGTCCACAGGGATATATTTCTCTGGCCCAAGGGCTTGGGCTTATGATCGGCCCAACAGTAAACTCCGATCACGAGCATTCCCTAGGCGATCGGACTGAATAGGCCGCGTGATCTTACCGAATTTCGTATGTGCAAATTATGAGTGGTGAGATCGATTAAACAATATGCGAGAATAATAAAGATCAATAATATTGTATTCCAACTGTTTGATTACACGGTTACAAGAATACAAAGATCGGGAGTCCTATCCGAGCCCTATTGGATGCCGTACAAGCTAGAGGACGAAATACATATTTTAGGGCCTAAGCCTATGATTTCGAGCGATGGCTTCGAGTAGTGAGCACCTGGGAAGTTGTGTCGTCGTCATTAATGTTGGGGGTATTTATAACGACGGTGATGGGCCTCCTTGGCCCACTGGGTTGGTCTTGGGGCCGGCCCATTCAGGGTAATCGATCTGTAGAGGTCGGGAATCTGCAACATGCATCGAGTTCAGAAGCTCAATACTATTCATGGGTAAGGCTTGACTCTGCTCGGATCGTGTTGGCTTCTCGAATTGCTGGGGATCCAAAATTCCCCTCATCAATACTCCCCCACTTCTCGAGCGTAAGTGAAGCTTAAGCTCGAAGAAGTATTCACCTTTCTGAACGTTGACTGGGAGGAAACCTCTTTTGAACAGATTTCAGGTATGCCTCGTTAAAAACCTAACTCGGAAAAACCCGTTCGGGATAAAAACCGAGCTTAGGGAAAAAGAGTGCATACAGTTTAAACCTGTGTTAGAAAGTTATTTAGACGTAGGAATTGCCGTAGGTCCTTACTGATGTTTGTAGTGAGGTAATCTTTCGAAATATGTTTCCTTTCCAAATGCGGGCCTCGTTCTTCAATTTATAAAAGTTGATGGTGCGCAAATGCAAATTCCAGGAATGTAACTTAGGCTTTTTTACCCTAGGGCAGCTTAAGCGACGTGCTTATTCGCGGACCGACTTGCAATTTTACGTTCTTGACCCCGTATTTATATACTGTCTTGATGAAGAGACCACTCACAATTTAAGTATTTCCTTGAGCTCGAAGCATTCAAGTCGAGTAAAATAGCTACTCCTCTGCTATAGTTTAATTCTCATAAAACCGTAATGTCTAGTTCTCGAAGCGCCAAGGGTAAAAACAAGGTCGGAACTAGCAAAGAGTCCGATCCTCTCCTCAAGTTAGTCGACAATTACGAGGATGGGGAGTTTCTTTCGGAGGATGAGGTCGTCGGAATTTCTGGAGATCCCGAGGAAAATGTGTTAGAAAAGCACAGCATTGGAGATGGTGCTTTCGTCAGGATTCTTAAGCCCGCTCCTCATCCTTCGACTAATACTATTGGTAGGGCGGAGCTTGCTGCTAAAGACACTTCGTGTGGCTTTTTTAAGAAAGATCAGGCTTATCTTGAGGCTGAGTTCGGGAAGTATCTTCCGAAAGGTTTTTCTATCGTCGTCCCGTCGTATTCTGATCGTGCGACTGAACCTCCTCCAGGATGTCAAGCTTTTTACGAGGATCAATTCTCCTATGGTTTGCGCATCCCCTTTATTCCTTTAATCAAGAAAATTCTTAGCTCATTCACACTCTGCCCGTCCCAACTTTTCCCACATTCCATCGCGTACCTTGTAGCGTTTAGCGTCCTGATGGAGGCGAAGAACGAAGAAGCCTCTTTCAGTAATTTTTGGCAAGTATTTGGAATAAAATGGGGTAAGAGTTCTAACATTGCTTTTGCTTCTGTTGTCCCGCGATCGAAAAAGTTCTTCCTTACTGAGGTATCATCGGAGAAAAGTAAGGGATGGAAAAGGAGATTCTTTTTCGTAAAAGGGCCTAACGTTCCCATGTCTGAGGGTAGTTCGAAGACTAGGCCTTATCGCTGGGATGGCGCAACCTCTTGGGTGTATGGCCGACGGCAGATTAAGGAGAGACTCCGCTCTCGTCTTTCCGATACCCTTCTAGGGCAACTACAATCCGACCCATACAGAACTATGTCTTTAGTTCAGGAGGGCGTTCTTCGTCTGGCGGGGCTGAGTTCGTGCGTCTACCCCATCCTGCCGATCGAGCCTGTTAGACCATCGTCTGTTGGCCCTGTTGTTGGGTCATCGTCAAGATTAGTTGACCATTCTTTGTCTCGCGCGCCTCTCTCCTTAAGTATATTCCTTGACTTTTGTTCGTTAGATCGTTTTTCCTTTGTTCTTACAATCGTTTTTTGTTATCTTGTCAGGTCGGGTGGTAGAGGAATTCCGAGAGTCTAATCTTGGAAAAGTCGGGACATTTTCACTTCATCCCGATCTCCCTTCGTTAAACTTGGAAGGGGGAACATATGCACTCTTGAATGCGGAGCCACCTGATGTACGAGCGATCCTTTCGGATTTGAGGGGTGTAGGGAACACGGCATCTTTTAATCAGGCTACGGCTGGTCCCCTTCGAAGTTTATTTTCACCCGACCTCACTATTCCTTCCTCTGTTGGCTATAGCCAGCACTCTTGGAATCGGATCTTGGGCGTTCGTGAATTTGAGAAATTACAAGGTCAGAAGAGGAATGCTGATGATCTCGGTCCTTCTCGAAGAGTAAAACCTTTTGGTGTAAGTTCAGATTCCGTCCCTTGTCGAGAGGGTCGATCCGATCCTGATGTGGCGGATTTTATGAATGAACATTTTCGCGGCATAAGGGCTGCAGGATACCCTGAAGATGGAACCATTCAGTCAGATCCACACTCGGGTGGAGAGAACGAATTCGATAAAGCCACCAGAATTTTCATGGCTAGTCGATTTAGACGCGACATGCTGCTTCAAACCGTGAAAGGTGATTTTGAACTTCTGAGCAATTTTTCAAGATCGTATCATGAGGTAATAGTTCATCTTTACAGTTTCTTCTATCTTTCATTTTCCTTATTGTTTTTAATTGAGGATTATCCATAGATCGGAGATATACATGGCGTTCTGATGTACCGCTTATCGCTGTTAGAGCAAGAATCTCAAGATGCTCATGATGCATACGCGCAGATTCTCGATGACAATCAAACTCTTCGAACTCAATTGGAGACTTGTCAGAAAGAATTAATGAAAGCAAGAGAAGAATCGTCGGTTAAAAAGAAATATTCCCCTTCCGTTGAGAAAGAATTATTAGCGGTGGTTGCCGATAAAAGTGTACTCGAGGAAGATCTCAGGAAGACCAAAGTTGAGCTTGAACAAGCTAAACTTGATTCCGCTCGTGCATATTCCCAGGGGGCAGAGGAGGCCGAGGTTCCGGCCATAAGGGCTTTCCTCAAATCTCCGGTTTTCGATCCCTTGGTACGAATGAGGATAGGAACGTTCCTGCAGACCAATTTTTACAAATCCGTTCAACAGTTGATTGCTGCCAAGATGATTCCTGATAAAATGGATGAATATCTTCCGTTGATGAATCCTTTGAAGAACGCCGAAGGGAAAGATTATAAAGCCTCGTCACTGCCCGTAAAAGTTGATTGGCAAAGTCACCGTTTTGCACCTCTGGTAGCGGAGTTTGGTGTTCCGATGCCTAATCCTGATCTTCTTGAACGGAGCTCGGGTGACCCTGCTTCGATCTCTGGGGAAAAAGAGGATAGTTCGAACAATCGTGGAGAAGGCAATGACGACCAGAATGCTAACTTACAGCATGCTGTAGATTGAAAAATCATAGTTTTCTAATTTTGTTGCGTATATAGGAAAATTTTTTTTTTTTTTTTTTTTTTGTAACTGGGCTTAATTTTGTCGAAAAAGTCCCCTTTTTGATTTGTAACTGAACCATGCAAATTTTCGTGCGATCGAAATATAATATTTCTAACTCTACGCTTTCTCGTTTTTATCGTTCGAAACTTTTTGGTTTCAAAGATATCTTTTGTTAACCGCGTCGATTCTCCTACCGTCACTGCTAATCATGGTGCCTATAAATATAAGAATTCCTTTAAGTTGTTCATGCGACTTGTTCATTAACTAGGATCGGAGCCCTTTGTCCTTATTATTCAATCATCGAGCATTGCTTAACCATTCTTATCGAGTTCAATGGAAGATATATACGGCAAGACCTTAGACCCCAAGATGTTGTTTGGAGGATCGAAATCGAAAACCACCTCTAAGGAAACGAAACCGTCGAAGGAGGCAAAACCCTCTAAATCTTCTTCGAAAAACACTATGTCATCACCTGAGGTTCCCAAGGGTGGGGAATCTAAGAAAGAGAAGAAAGACCAAGGGTAGCAGCAGCAAGTCCATTTTGGATGAAGAGCTCGAGGTGGAGTTCGAGCGTTTGAATGAAGAGCCGGTTAATCCGAAGGCTCCTTTTGTTCCTTCGGGCAAAAGGCCTTACTCTGATGGGCTCACTCCCCTTGAAGCTTTGAAGAATCTGGCCATTGGGAACCAGCCCGCTTCTGGCGACTCTTCGATCGTTCCTCCTGTAGGAGGTTTAAACAAAAAACTCAAGCTGAATGTTGATGAAGAAACTGCTTTTTCGAAGGCCGACATCTCTGTTGATTCTTCGAAAGTTGGTGATCCGACGGGAAATCCAGTCGAGTCTCGCTCTGAGTTCGCTGAGCCCCCTGCTTCCGAGCCTCAAACCGAGTCGCCTCAAACCGAGTCCGCTGCTCATAGTGCTGGTTTTTCCCCGAGCATTCCCGATGATTCGGAGGGTAAATTGTTACAGCTTAAGCTTGCTTCTGCTGTAACCGAAACGTCCAAAGAAAGGACACTCGAAGAAGTGTACCAATCGGGGATGCACTTTCTTTTTCAGGTGACTTCCTCCCTTCTCTCTTTTTTTTTTTTTTTTTTTTTTTTTTTAATTCGTGAATATCTGACAGGCCAGGCAGGATCTAACCGAGCTCAAGGAGTTTACCGCGCAGGAGGCAGAACGAAAAGCTGCTATTTCTCACGAGCTAGAGAAGAAGAAAAACGATCTTGAACAAGCTTTAAAGGAGAAGCAGGTTCTCGAAGAGGCTAAAGCTGCTGTGGATCATGGAGAAGAGCTTCACAAAAGTATGGCCGAAGAGCTGGAGAAACTCAAGGCCCTTTTCGAGCAGGAGAAGAAAGATTCTGCGCGTCGTGAGAAGGAAGCTTATGATCGAGGTTACGCAGCTCGTAGCGCGGAGTTTCGAAAAATTCTTTCTGATAATGAACTTATATAACTGCTTATTGTTTCTGCCGTAATACTTTATGTACTTTCGAACATTTCTTTGATTATCGATTGTAATCGTACTCTGCGACTTTGCTATTTATATTGCTATTTTACTTATGATCGTATGCTTTCCCTCTCTTCTGTTGTCTTCCGCCTAATTCCTCAGGGAGCGCAACAGTCTTTAAATCGCGATCGTTCCTTTTTTGGTTCTTATTGACCGTTGGATCTGGCTTGGATGTCTGATATAAATATGCTCTTATATCATATAATTGCGTATAAAATACTTAGCTTTGATCATGCTTAGTAGCAGATTTCGTAGAATGGACCAGTATCATGAGATTAGAATTAGGTCCTATTTCGAGCATAATATGTGCATTCTTGCATAATTTCGACTAGGGTATCTGCAGGCGATTGTTCATATTACCCTTTCGGGCTATCGAATGTTATTGCTGACCATCACGGCCCGGATTGTTTTTCTAAGTTTCTCAGGTCCGAGGGTTGTTCGAGCTTAACATTCTCGAAGGCTGGGGTGCTGAAGGTGGAGGCATGCAACAAAGTATTCACATTACACCTAGAAAAAGATGCCTTAATCCTTCAACCCTTTCGAGTAACCATAAGTAAGGCAAGGAGTCCGCTAGTCCATCGGGCTTTCTTTATTCGAGTAAGGACATTATCGTCCGTCTATCGATCCGAGCTCGCTTCCACTTGTCAAGCCTAAAGAGGAGCTTGTATATTCGATCATAGCTTGTAATAGGGTTCCCCCTCCCCCCTTTTGTTTCTTGTAATATGACTGTACTCTGATGTAACTCGATTCATTATAGAAGTTGATCTTTTCCCCTTGCAAAGTGTAATAGGAGCCAAATTTCCTCGGAGTTTTGTAATCATTGAGATGATATATTTAAGACTTTTAACTCATATGATCTCTGAATATTTCTTGTCTTTATAACCGTGTTTTGCTGCGTGAAACAGTGTTCGATCATTTTTCTTTTCGAATTTGAACAACGAGTTGATAGTTGTTTCTAAGTTTGTTTGAGCAAGGATTTCTTCCTTCGGATCGAACTGTCAATCTTTTCGCTGTTCGTGACATTCTTGAGCTGTTGAAACGAAAACTAATTCATGTTTATTATATTTTAGTTGTTGACGCCTTCTTCATTTATCCAAACGGTTCCTAATCATCGGGAATCGGAACGGTTGAGGTATTTATTGCTCACACCTAGTCCGTTGCTTCAGGTTAATCTGAACCGTTGATTTGACTTTTACTTTCACTATATATACCCTTATTCTTACCCTCATATTTTCACCTCTCAGTAAACATCCATTTATTTGTTATGGTTGTAATTTCGCTGTCTTCGATCGTTGTCAAGCCGCTTCCGATGTCGAAGATTGAAGTTTTCGAGATATATATTCGAACCTTCTTTTCTGAGTTCTGTCCTTTACCTTAAAATTTTTCGATTAGGGTATCGACAGGCGAAAGTAATTGCGACTAGGGTACCGGCAGGCGATCTGCCCTCGTTGATTACAAATCCTCGAGGCGGGCTCGCCTTCCTATATCCTGTCCTCTATCCAGTCGGGATAGTGGGTCAACTGCTGGAGGAGTTTTCCTGCACTCGATCTCCACGTCTTCGAGGCAGCTTTCAAAATTACTACCTCCAACTGGAGTTGCTTCTCTGTCTCCTGACTTCGGGAGTATGGTGGTTAACTCGCGTGGAAGGACAGGATGAAGAACAGAAGCGACTCACCCTCGTCTTCCCCGCTCGAGCGTCCATAGGAAATAGCTTTTTGTAATAGGATTGTAAAATCTCTCGGATCGTTTCGGATCCTAATGTAATCATTCAATCCTGATAGCTCGTCCTTCTTAGTAAGATAACTTCAAACCACCACCTTTATGTATGTATTTTCATCCTTGCTGTTCGGATTTTTTGATTAATTGTTTTTTTTGGTTTCAAAAGATTAAAGGCGATTCTTAACCCTTGGCTTCCTCCGCTGATCGGAGAATTGATAGTGCGATAATAAGGATAGAAATTTGATAGCGTTTTCATCGAAATTGTTAATGTTGCTGATAACGATAAATAAATAAGTTTCGCTGTTTTCGAGCTCCAAGGAAGAATTCATAACTGATATAGATGCGATATTCCTTTACAGAATTTATGGAGAGACATCTTGGCTCGAGTTTTCGTCCGAAAGGACATTTAGCTGAAAAATGATAATATTGTAGAAATCGATAATTGATAATTGATAACCCAGTCACCTTTGACTTTTTCCAGACTGATCTTACGTGGTTTCGTTGGTTCGATCAAGGGTGTGAATGTATCGCAATAATCACAAATAAAGTAAAGTGAAGATCAAATGTAATTGTATTCGAGTTAAATGAGTACAAGTACAAATATTTCTAGGGTCCTATCCGAGCATTATAGGATGCCGTACAAGCTAGAGGGTGAAATACATGTGTTCGATCTAGAGCTATAATCCCGAGCTGCTATGAACTGTAGCTTCGAGAAGAGAGCACCTGGGAAGTCGTCCCTAACATCATAAATGCGCGGGTATTTATAGCTGAACAGATGGGCTTGGGCCTGCCTTTAGCCCAACAGTACCCCCTGATTGATCTTCTCGAGCAAGCCGTGAATATATGATCATGGGCTCGAGTTTGGCAACTTCCCTCTGTATTGGGGAGCTGAAGCCACTCGGTGTTGGATCGGGGGAAGATAGCGGGGTCTAAATTACCCCTCATCAATACTCCCCCACTTCTCGAGCGTAAAGAGGAGCTTGCGCTCGAAGAAGTTTAAGTTGCGTTGTCCGTTGGATTGAAATGAGTCGTTGTGAATGTGTTTCGAATATGCCTCATTAAAAACCTAACTCGGAAAAACCCATTGGGATAAAAACCGAGCCAGGGAAAAAGAGTGCATATGCTAGAGATATCGTTTAGGAGTGCGGAGGGAATACTTAGATGTCCATTGTTTTAGTAGAGCCCCTCAATTGAAATGCCCTTAGCTGTGAATTGTCATGAGACTTTCTTCGAATGCTTTCCTTATTTCCGAGCACAGACCTAGAGGGCCAACAATATTTTCCGGAAGCGACTTCCATGGTGTATTCCCCAGTCTTAGGAAACGAAGGACTGAAAGTGCAATTTTCAGAGAAATAGCTTTGAGTTTTTATCCATGGTAAGTTCAACCGTCGCGGTTACTCGGGGACCAGTTTGCAATTTACCTTTTTAACCCCATATATATATAAGTTGACTCGTTGAAAATTTATTTACATATTATATTCCCTCTTTAGCTCGAAGTATTTGGGTTCGAAACAGCATCTGCATTATATATTTGTCTTTCAATTAGTTATGTCAAGCTCTAGGAACGTCAAGGGCAAGAGTAAGGTCGAAGAGAGTCAAGAATCTGATCCTTTGTTAAAGCTCGTTGACGATTATGAAGATGGAGAATTTCATCCAGGAGGTGAGAATGATGATCCAAGCGAGGATCTCGAAGAAAATGAGGTTGAGAAGCGCAGCATCGGTGAGGGAGCCTTTGTCAGAATTTTCAAACCTGTGCCAGCCCCCGAGACAATGGCCTCAAACAGGTCGGAACTCCCCGCTAAAGAGACTTCCTGTTGCTTTTCGAAGAAAGATCGTGTTTATCTCGAGGGGGAATATGGGAAATTTCTTCCCAAAGGGTTTTCCATCGTAATTCCCTCTTATTCCGAACGCGCCACCGAGCCCCCGACTGGCTGTCAATCCTTCTATGAAGGTCAATTTTCGTGTGGTTTGCGCATTCCATTCAGTCCCCTCTTAAGGTGTATACTTTCTTTCTTTTCGCTGTCCCCCGCTCAGCTTCTTCCGCACTCTATTGCTTATATAGCAGCATTCAGTGTTCTCATGGAGGCGAAAGGAGAAGAGGCCTCCTTTAGCAATTTTTGGGACACCTTCCGAATGGACCTAGGCAAAGGTTCGAATGCGGGATTCGTATCCATCCGTCAGAGGTCGAAACGGCCTTTTCTTACCAACATAACGACGAAAAAGGACAAAGGTTGGAAAAGGCGGTTCTTCTTTGTGAAAGGTCCTGATGTTCCAACGTCCGAAGGTAGTTCGAGGACAAGACCATATCGATGGGATGGCGTAACCTCTTGGTCGTATGGTTCTCGTAGCATCAAAGAGAAGCTTAGGCAATGTCTTTCCGATGAATTTCTCGAGCAGCTGAGGTCCAATCCTTACCATACCAGGTTCCTAGTTCAGGAAGGCGTTTTGCGATTGGCTGGATTGAGCCATTGCGACTATCTTGCCCCCGCGATTAAATATCCCAACCAAACTTCCGAAGGATCGCTTCTGCAGGTCGATGGCCTTCCAATTCCTAGTGTTCCGCCTTTTGCCACTCCTTCCTTGGGTATGTTTATTACCTTGTCTATTTAAGGTTTTATCGAATAGTTTTTCTTTGTAAAGAACCGTGCCTAAAGCGTATTGTTCCTGTAGGTCGAGTCGTTGAGAAACTCCGAGTATCTGCTGCCGAATTAATTGAAGATAAACCATTTTATTTTGACCCGTTGTCTCATACTCCCGGAAATAGAACTGGTACAAGTAACTTGGGCGGAGACTCTGTTATTGTTCCGCTCACGATTCCCGAACTGAGAGGTGTTGGTACTATGAGCTCCTTGAATTCCGCCTCTGCTGGGCCACTTCGAGCCCTGTTTTCCCCTGACACTCCTGCTCTTTCTTCGGTTGGTTATAGTCAGCATTCCTGGAATCGGGTTCTAGGTGTTCAGGAGTACGAGAAACTTTTGAGTCGCAAGAGAAATGATGAACATCCTGGACCCTCTAGGAGGGTAAAACCCTTTGGTGTGAGTTCTGACCCTGTTCCGTGTCGAGAAGGCAGATCAGAACCTGATGTGGCAGATTTCATGGACGAGCACCTTCGGGGTGGCAGGGCTGCTGGGTACCCTGAAGATGGTAGCATTCTAACTGATCTGGATTCGGGTGGTGAGAACGAGTTCGACAAGTCCGCCAGAATTTATATGGCTAGTCGGTTCAAGCGGGATATCCTGCTTCAGAGCGTTAAAAGTGACTTCGAGGTTTTGAGTGATTTTTCCCGGACGTATCACGAGGTAAACGTTTATCTTTGATTTTCTTTTCTTTCTTCGGTGCCCTCGACATTTTGCTGATATGTTTGAACTACTTCGCAGATCGGAGACTTATTTGCTATCCAAACCTATCGCTTAGCTTTATTGGAGCAAGAATCGCAGGATGCTCATGACGCATGTGCTCAGATTCTTGTTGATAACAAAACTATTCGAGCCCAGTTAGAAGAAAATCAACGAGAATTATCTCGAGTGAAGAAGGAGCTCGAAAAAGCTACTGTGAAATGTTCCTCGTCCGTGGAAGAGGATCTGCTGGCATCCGTCAAAGAGAGAAGTGCCCTCGAGGAGGAGCTGAAGAAGGTGAGAATAGAGCTGGAGCTGGCGAAGCAAGACTCCGAGCGTGCGTATGCCCAAGGTCGGGAAGACGCTACTATTCCAGCCATACGAGAATTTTTGGAATCTCCCGTATTAAATCCTTTAGTCCAAAGGAAAATGGGAGAAATTGCTCAGACGATCTTTTACAAAGGGGTTCAACAATTGGTTGCGGCCAAGAAAATTCCGGATGATATGGACGAGTACTTTAAGCACATGAACCCTTTCAAGAACGCTGAAGGGAAGGACTACAAAGCTTCCTCTCTACCCAAGATGGATGCTAATTGGCAGAATCATCGCTTCGCCCCCTTAGTTGAGGAGTACGGCATTCCGATTCCTAACCCCGATGTGCTCGAATACGCCTGCGACGATCCTCCCGTTGTGCTAGGGGAAAAGGGTGGGGATGCCAACGCAAGCAATGCTTCGGTTGAGGGAGACAATCGATCTTTCGACCAAGCTGGGTAATTATCCAATTTCAATATCGGAGTCGATTATGCCGGGGGAGCAACTTAAAGTTTTGTAGTTAGGAATTTAATCGTGTCGACCCATGTAATCCATTTTTGTAATCGGATTTGTTTTCTGTTTCGACCTGACTGCCGTAACTTGTAAATTCCGATCTTACTAATATCCAGTTACTATTAATTTTTAAGATTTCGATAACATTATGCTCGGATATTCGCCCTTTTCATACGGGATTTTTCTTTAAATGCTGCGTCGATCCATTATCGCAATCGGAGGGCGTAGTGTCTATAAATATTAGGGTTTCTTTTCATTATTCATACGACGCCTTGCTTATAGAGATCGGAGCTCTTGCCATATTTCCTGTCTTCTCTGAATCCCTTCCAGAGTAATAGTCCGAACTATCGACCTCCAATCCACTCATCTTGGAAGACACACTAGGGAAGCCTATTAACCCCAAAATGCTATTTGGCGGCTCGAAGACTAAGAATCCAAGTAAGGAGCATAAAATTGCTAAGGAAACCAAAACATCCAAGTCTTCTTCTAAGGCCTCTGCGTCTTCCCCGAGAACCGCTAAAGAAGGAGAGGACAAGAAGGAGAAAGGTGTCTCTTCAAAACAAAACAAAGGTGGTTCCCGCAAGTCCATCTTGGACGAAGAACTCGAAGCTGCGTACGAGTGTTCTTCTCCAAAAGTTATCGATTCATCGAACAAGAATCCCGTGGGAGAAAATCCTTTTGTTCCTTCTTCCAACAAGAGGTCTTACCCTGACGGGCCCACTCCTATTGAGGCCTTGCAAAATCTTGTCATTGGGAGTAAATCGTCTCTCGACACTTCGACTGTTCCTCCCGAAGGAGGTTTTAGTAAGAAATTCAAATTAGGAACCGACGAGGGGGCTTCTGCTGACGCTTTAAAAACTGATAATCCTCCGGAACCCCGGGTCGATCCCGATCATCCAAAAGTTGCTTCTTCCGGGGCTGAAGAGTCGAAAGATGGGTCCGATCCCTTGGATAGCCTGTTGCAGGTTAACTTTACTTCTTCGGAGACTAACATGCCCAAAGGGGGAAATGCGTCTAAGGAGAGGAATATAGAGGAGTTGTTCGAGTCCGGGCAGCATTTCCTGTTTCAGGTATATCTATTTATATATATATGTATATTATTATTATATTATTTATTATTTTTTTTTTTTTTTTTTTTTTTTTTTTTTTTATGAAGATCAATTTGAAAAATGTCCAACTTCTTTGGCAGGCCGGGCAAGATTTTATCGAGCTTAAGACATTTGCTGAGCGGGAGATCAATTATCGTGCTGCTATTTCTCAGGAGCTGGAGGAGAAGAAAACCGAGTTCGACCGTGTCCTTGCGGAGAAGCTCGCTCTAGAGAGAGAGAAATCTGTTAGAGAAAGTGGAGAGGAGATCCATAAGCAGCTGAGCGAAGAGCTCGGAAAACTGAAAAGTCTTCACGAGCAGGATAAGCAGGAATTCACTCGTCGAGAAAAGGAAGCTTTCGATCGTGGATATAAAGCTGGATATGAGGCTCGTAGTGCCGAGCTTCGGAAGATTTTATCTGACAATAATCTCCTCTAGGCGTTGTCTTTTATTTTCTCGGACTTGTAGTACAGCTGAAATGTTTTTTACCTGTTGTGTAATTCTGAATAATTTTCAGACATTTTATTTTCTATGGTTTGCAGTAATTTACTTTCTTCTCGAATCGTATGCTTCTTTTGTGTGTTCTTTCTTTTATCATTCTTTAGTTTGCTTTCCTGAATTTTCGATCTTGGCGTAGTAATTCCGCTTAAATCCAAAAAGTAATATCACTTTCTTTTCCTGGTGAAGCTCTTGGGAGTCGTGAAAATCTTTTGACCTGGATCGCTTTCTTATAGCCGATGGATTTTTGAGAATAGTATTTTCTTCGTTTTGCATTCTTATAATATTTTCTGAATACAGATTCCTTCGATCATGCTGAATAGAAGATCTTGTTGCATGCCTCAATATTTCGAATTTCGGGTTAGGAGCTACTTTGCGTATTATAGTCAGGTTTATACTTTAATTTCGACTAGGGCATCTGCAGGCGAAACTATTTCAACCCTGAAAGTCTCGACCCTCTGTGGTTTAGGGTATGATGCAATTTGCTAGGCTCCCTTTTGAAAATGTTTCGGGCATTGCTTCAGAGATTGACGTCCTTTATAAAATGTTCACGTTTCTCCTGGTAAAGAGATGTATTGCCCTTCTCCTTTTCGAAGAAACGTGACCACAGTCGAAGACCTGTTGGCTCGATAGGCGTCTCCTGGTTGAGTAAGGACGCTATCGTCCGCCGAAAATTTCATAGGGTCGGTCAGTTACGAAGATGTGACGGGGGTTGATATCTTTTATCTTGTAATTATTTCCTATGCCAAGCTCGGAAAATACTTTTTATCAATATTTCGACGGCTTTACTTATTCTCAGGCCATTATCTGATGACGCTTTCTTTACACGCTGTATTTAGATCTCTTTATGATTTCTCTTGGATGATATGAACTGGGACTACGATGAATTCGGATAGGAATGAACTCGAGTAGAATAACTTTGACATTTTCTTCATTTCTCTTCCGGAATGGTTTCTGCAATTTCGGGAATCGTAACGGTCAGCGCATTTACTGCTCATATCTCATCCGTTAGCACCATTAAATCTTAGTCGTTAATTGCTCTTTCTCTTCACTATATATAGTTCCGCGGATACCCCCAGATTTTATATTTCAGTAACAATTTTGATCAGTCCTATGACTGAAGATTTACTCTTTCTAGCCATCCTGCCTCGTTTCCTTTCTTTGATCAAATTGTTCGAAGTTCTCCTTCGAACTATTTTTAAATTCCTATATCTCATGATGGCAACTCAATTCGACTAGGGTATCGACAGGCGAAAATAATTGCGACTGGGGTACCGGCAGGCGACCTGCTTCTTTGGATTCATCCCTCCTGAGACAGGTTAGAATTCCGGTACCCTGATTTCCATCCAGTCGGATAGTGGGTCAACTGCTGGAGGAGTTTTCCTGCTCTCGATCTCTACTTCTTCAAGATATTTCTTGAAGAATGTTACCTTCGAGACTGCGTGGAATAATTTTTCTAGGTGCCTCGCTATTTTTCGATCTGGACCGGTGTGGAGCAAGTACTGAGGAAATGATGAATGAAGGGTAGAAGCGTTGTTCTGGCCCAGTCTTACTCCTTCAACCACGGAGAAAATCTAGTGTAGGATTTATTTGTAATAGGGTTACATTAAATGTAAAGTCTTTGCTTGACTTCTCTTATCCTTGTAATTTCGAATTCTTTTGTAACTGTTTGGAATTACATGAATAAGATATTCATTTCTTTATCACCCTTCCTTGTGGAATTGCTTTTGTATGTTGTTATCGAGCGTCAATTTTTCATGCCTCCAAAATATGATCAAGTGACATTCTTTATCTACTTTGAATAATACTTAGATGATAGATGATAATCGATATCCCTCGACTTTGAGTATAGCTTGTAAGAGGCTTTTATTCTCTCGCCATGTAATTAAGACATCCAGGTAGAGGAATACAAAATGTTCTTCGAGTGACAAATTCTAATTTGAAGGGCCAAATTCTGTACTTTGGACAAATAATTGTGAAGTAATAATCGAACAGGGCCTTGTTCAATCTCGAATAATAGCTTTGATTTAAGTGTTGTGAAGATGGCTACTAGACTTAGACGATCGAATAATAATAGAATAGAGTACCAGTTGATCTTGGTTGATCGAGGGTAATAGTTTCGATCTAAGGGGCGTAGCAACAGCTTTCACCCTTAGTCGTATCAGAGCATTTTTAGCTCGAGGGTCATAGCAGAGGCTTTCACCCATTCGATAATTTCGACCTAAGGGGCATAGCAGAGGCTTTCACCCTTATTCGTTTTTAGAGCATTTTTAGCTCGAGGGTCATAGCAGAGGCTTTCACCCGTTCAATAATTTCGATCTAAGGGGCATAGCAGAGGCTTTCACCCTTAGTCGTTTTTAGAGCATTTTTAGCTCGAGGGTCATAGCAGAGGCTTTCACCCATTCAATAATTTCGATCTAAGGGGCATAGCAGAGGCTTTCACCCTTAGTCGTTTTTAGAGCATTTTTAGCTCGAGGGTCATAGCAGAGGCTTTCACCCGTTCAATAATTTCGATCTAAGGGGCATAGCAGAGGCTTTCACCCTTAGTCGTTTTTAGAGCATTTTTAGCTCGAGGGTCATAGCAGAGGCTTTCACCCATTCAATAATTTCGATCTAAGGGGCATAGCAGAGGCTTTCACCCTTAGTCGTTTTTAGAGCATTTTTAGCTCGAGGGTCATAGCAGAGGCTTTCACCCGTTCAATAATTTCGATTTAAGGGGCATAGCAGAGGCTTTCACCCTTAGTCGTTTTTAGAGCATTTTTAGCTCGAGGGTCATAGCAGAGGCTTTCACCCATTCAATAATTTCGATCTAAGGGGCATAGCAGAGGCTTTCACCCTTAGTCGTTTTTAGAGCATTTTTAGCTCGAGGGTCATAGCAGAGGCTTTCACCCGTTCAATAATTTCGATCTAAGGGGCATAGCAGAGGCTTTCACCCTTAGTCGTTTTTAGAGCATTTTTAGCTCGAGGGTCATAGCAGAGGCTTTCACCCGTTCAATAATTTCGATCTAAGGGGCATAGCAGAGGCTTTCACCCTTAGTCGTTTTTAGAGCATTTTTAGCTCGAGGGTCATAGCTGAGGCTTTCACCCTTGTATAATAGTAGATTGAGACAAGCACAGACAGAATAAGAGAGATCAATAATATCAGGGAGAGATGAATGAATACGGATATTGACTAAATTGAAGTAAATTTTGATGAGAAAATAGTTTTCTGCAGCTATGAGAAGGATGGGTTACGGAGGAACAGCCAGTAGTGAATAACCCTACTGCTGATATCGGCTATAAAAGGCTGATATATTGCTGAAATTACCTCATTCGTTGCATCGAGAATTTTCTTATCTGATCATGGAGGCCAAGACGATTACTCGATTAATTCAACTTTTTGAGCTCAGATTTCAATCGATCTATAAGCAGAAAAACTTTCGAGCAGAAGAAAAAGCATCTCGATCCTCGCTTAGAATATCGATAGGCAAATACAACTTCCATCTTGAAAGCCAATACTTTGTACTTTTTCGAGATGATATACTATAAATACACTTCATTTTCGATTTGTTGATAACATGAAGCATAACTAGATAAATTTTATTTCCTGTAACTCCATTTTGATTCTCTAATGTTGATAAAGAAATAATCAAGTACCACTTGCTTGATCGAGTAATAATTTAGTAGACCTGAAATTAATAGGTCTTAAGCACCGCCAAATATCCGTAGTCGAACGAATTTTCGTATGAAAGCTCTTGTTCGAAATATCCGTTCGTGGCTCTTCTATATCGAACGAATGATTATAAGAATGTCTGGACGAGACTGAACTTGAACCTAAATTATCAACCCTTATCAATAATGTTATGAACTCGTCATATCATTTCAGTATTTAGAAAGTTGTAGATCTCCAACGCGCTCCGTTAAAGCATGAGTCCTCGTAACCAATCAGGGTCCTATTTCTCGGGAAATGTAACGGTCAGTCCATTTAATACGTAATCTAATATCTGGGCCGTTGATTCAAAATTCTTTATCACTATAAATAGGTCCCTTTGCGTATACCACATTTCTCATTTTCTCCTTTATGCTCCCTCCGATCACCATGGGTCGAGTTTTAGGTTTGACTTGTATTTTCTCCCAGATAAAGAAGATTGAAATTAGAGTTCGAACTTTGTTTTTCGACCTTGCTTCCCTTGGTTTAAGCTTTCCGCTTAGAATATCGACAGGCAAAAGAAATTGCGCCTAGAATACCGGCAGGCAACCTGTTTTGCCAGACATATCATCTCTGGTGCGGGTTAGAGCTCCGGTTTCTAGGCGTAGTACTTGATCGGGCAGCTGGTTACTCCGAGCGGAGTTCTTTAAGTCTGAGGCACCAGCTTCCTCGAGGGCTTTCTTACGAGATAGTTCCTTCGAGCTCCCTTGAAGCGCCTCTGCTGGGATAACCCTTTGCTGCTCCGGTTCGGATCGATCGGTAGATAATGGTTGATTTCGACCATCATTGTTTACCGACGAAGACCTAAGATCGGTTTAAAGTCCTGGAAAGGAGCTCCGATCCGGCCTCCATCCCGTACGAAGATGGATGTGCGACACGTGGCAAGTGATTGCCAGGAAAAATCACTGCTGAGTTCTGCATCTGGGGCGATCTTAGGGAAGGGAGACCAAGTTGTAATAGCACATAATTATTCGGAGAATTTGTAATAGGGTAGGAATAGTTGTACTTTATTTCTGGAGCTCGAATTCTGTATTCGAAGCTACGTATTTGTAATTTGTTTGAATGACATCAATAATAAAAATTTGTTCTTGAATGAACTTTGTGTAATTTTCGAGGATTTGCATAACTTCGCATAACTTCATTTAATTACTCCCAATTGATTTGAGAATTCCCATAAATTTCATTCTCGAAATTAATCAATACTATGATCGGAAAAATAAATTCCGACCATTAATAACCTGTACATCTATAGATTTCCTTTTCCCTTACTCTTTAAGTTGATGATTGAATCGATTGGGCTAATTTTGTATTAGTTCTCTGTGGACGATATCCTTGCACTTCTTGCTTGCTTATGTTAGTTGAGAATGGATCACTCATAGAACATAAATCCAATGAGGTAACAAATAAGCTTGATAATCGTAAAATAACCGTCGATCTTAAGGTCGGAAATTCGTCCCATAGACCTTATCTTCGAACTCAAACTGACGAATGCTCCGCTGGACGGAGGTTCAACCTAGACAGTGAATTGCGGAGTTTCTGGTTAGTGAGGCTCTCTGCTAACATATGTACCTCTCCACGTAGTAGGCATATTTCGATCTAATACTCGAATAAAGCCCCACGGTGGGCGCCAATTGATCTTACGTGGTTTCGTTGGTTCGATCAAGGGTGTGAATGTATCGCAATAATCACAAATAAAGTAAAGTGAAGATCAAATGTAATTGTATTCGAGTTAAATGAGTACAAGTACAAATATTTCTAGGGTCCTATCCGAGCATTATAGGATGCCGTACAAGCTAGAGGGTGAAATACATGTGTTCGATCTAGAGCTATAATCCCGAGCTGCTATGAACTGTAGCTTCGAGAAGAGAGCACCTGGGAAGTCGTCCCTAACATCATAAATGCGCGGGTATTTATAGCTGAACAGATGGGCTTGGGCCTGCCTTTAGCCCAACAGTACCCCCTGATTGATCTTCTCGAGCAAGCCGTGAATATATGATCATGGGCTCGAGTTTGGCAACTTCCCTCTGTATTGGGGAGCTGAAGCCACTCGGTGTTGGATCGGGGGAAGATAGCGGGGTCTAAATTACCCCTCATCACAGACGAACTTCTTTAAAAATGATTTCGATCTAAGGGGCGTAGCAACAGCTTTCACCCTTAGTCATTTTTCAGAGCATTTTTAGCCCGAGGGTCATAGCAGAGGCTTTCACCCGTTTCAATAATTTCGATCTAAGGGGCATAGCAACAGCTTTCACCCTTAGTCATTTTTCAGAGCATTTTTAGCCCGAGGGTCATAGCAGAGGCTTTCACCCGTTTCAATAATTTCGATCTAAGGGTCATAGCAACAGCTTTCACCCTTAGTCATTTTTCAGAGCATTTTTAGCCCGAGGGTCATAGCAGAGGCTTTCACCCGTTTCAATAATTTCGATCTAAGGGGCATAGCAACAGCTTTCACCCTTAGTCATTTTTCAGAGCATTTTTAGCCCGAGGGTCATAGCAGAGGCTTTCACCCGTTTCAATAATTTCGATCTAAGGGGCATAGCAACAGCTTTCACCCTTAGTCATTTTTCAGAGCATTTTTAGCCCGAGGGTCATAGCAGAGGCTTTCACCCGTTTCAATAATTTCGATCTAAGGGGCATAGCAACAGCTTTCACCCTTAGTCATTTTTCAGAGCATTTTTAGCCCGAGGGTCATAGCAGAGGCTTTCACCCGTTTCAATAATTTCGATCTAAGGGGCATAGCAACAGCTTTCACGCTTAGTCATTTTTCAGAGCATTTTTAGCCCGAGGGTC
Source organism: Penstemon eatonii (assembly GCA_038501285.1). NCBI lineage: Eukaryota > Viridiplantae > Streptophyta > Magnoliopsida > Lamiales > Plantaginaceae > Penstemon > Penstemon eatonii. The sequence goes on along the minus strand of CM076711.1, from coordinate 35,273,229 downwards.
ATAGCAGAGGCTTTCACCCGTTTCAATAATTTCGATCTAAGGGGCATAGCAACAGCTTTCACCCTTAGTCATTTTTCAGAGCATTTTTAGCCCGAGGGTCATAGCAGAGGCTTTCACCCGTTTCAATAATAGTAGACTGAGACAATTACAGATAGAATCACAGGGATCGATAATATCAGGGAGAGATGAACAAATATGAATATCGACGAGATTAGCTTCCGTTGAATATATAACTCTGATCGAAATACATTTTGACGAGAAAATAGTCTTCTGCAATCATGAAAAAAGATGAATCATGGAAAAATAATCAGTGGTGAATAACCCGAATATCCTCATGCCTATGTCGAGAAAAATCTTTGTCTATAGGTTCCCAATTTCGGTAAGTTTGATTTTTTCAAAATGGTTCCCGTTTTACAGGGAATCGCAACGGTCGACAAATCTTGTCCGTTCACTTCGCAATTTATACGCCGTTGGATTCTTTTCTGTTTTCGGCTATAAAAGGCTGGCCTATTGTTGAAATCATCTCATTTGTTGCATCGAGAATTTACCTATCTGATCATGGTGGTCAAGGCGACTATTCGATTAGTTCAACTGTTTGAGTTCGGACTTCGAACAATCTTTAAGAGTGACAGTCTTCTCACCCGACCTCGCTTAGAATATCGTCAGGCAAATACAATCTCCATCTTGAAAGCCAATATGCCCGATTCATGAGGTCCACAGGTTGTTGCGCAGGTCTTTGATTAGGGACCTGTTGCTACAATGCATTTAGGAAGACACAGCAGAGAGCGAGCTATCCAGAATATAGTCACTCAATAAGCCATGTGCTCGCCCTTTTGTCCTCAGAAGATCGTAAATAAAGTTAAAAGCCTGCTGGTCCTAAGGAGATTCCATACTTGGAGCCAAATTATTCCGAATAAGCAATAGAAGGAAAGACCGAAAATTTCATAGGATTGTAGAAAATAATAGCGTTCTGATGTAATATAGAGGCTTGAGCTATGCTCGATATGTACTTCCCACATCTTGTATTTTTCGAAATAATATAATACAAATATATTTATTCTTCGATTTTATCTCCCATGACTCCCTTTAATCTTAATATCAACAAAGAAATAATCAAATAGCACTTGCTTGGTCGAGTAATAGAATAATATTTGCGTGAACCTGTCGAATTTCTACAGTCGCATAATCTTCAGGTTTGAGAGTTCTGTTCGACTGAACCGATCGTAGTTATTCCTAGTCGAACAGCGTTATTTGTCTGCAAAGGTGTTTGAATAAATTGAACTTGAATCCAAAATATTAATCTTCAATAATAATGCTATGAGCATGTCTTGAATATCATAATTCTCCTATATGCCCTAATGAACCATGTGTCCTTGTTACCAAACAGAGCCCTATTTCTCGGGAAACGTAACGGTCATTCCATTTATTACGGACATCAAACCACTCGAAGCCAGTTATCTGGGCCGTTGATTTAAAACCCCTTACCACTATAAAAAGGTCCCTTCGTGTATACAACACTTCTCACTTTTTTCTTATGCTCCCTCCGATCACCATGGGTCGAGTTTTAGATTTGATTCATACTTTTTCCAAGATAAAGGAGTTTGAGATTAGACTCAGAACCCTGTTTTTCGATCTTAGCTCCTTTAGCATAAGCTTTTTCGCTTAGAATATCGACAGGCAAAAGAAATTGCGCCTAGAATACCGGCAGGCAACCTGTTTTCCCAGACATATCTTGTCTGTGACGGGTTAGAATTCCGGTCTTCTGGTGCAGTACCCGATCGGGCAGATGGTTACTCCGAGAGGAGTTCTTTAAATCTGAGGCACCAGCTTCCTCGAGGGCTTTCTTACGAAATAGCTCCTTCGAGTTCCCTTGGAGCGCCTCTGCTGGGATAACCTTTTGCTGCTCCGGTTCGGATTATCCTGTAAACAATGATCGCGCGTTTCGATCATTATTTACTGATGATGATCTAAGGTCGGTATGGTGCCCCGGAGAGGAGCTCCAATCCGGCTTTTATCCCGTTCGAAGACGGATGTGAGACACGTGGCTAGTGATTGCCAAGAAGAATCACTGTTGAGTTCTGCATCTGGGGCGATCTAATAGGGATGATGACCGAATAAGTACTAGGATAGACTTACTCGCAGGACTTGTAATAGTGTAGGAGTGACTGTACTATATCTTTTGAGCTCGGAATTGATTCGAGGCTTTTCTTTGTAATTTATCTGAAGAATTCGAATGATAAAGCTTTCATTCTTTAATCGAATTTCACCATTTAATCTTCCTTTTATTGGTCGAACGACTGCTGATATTTAGCTCCGACTTATAATTTGTTGCCGTTGTTCAAATATTCCAATCATCCCAATCGAATCGAAAAAATATAGGTAACTTATAAGTAATGTATACGCATTATACAACTGAACCCAAAGATAGCTGATTCGAGGAATTTTTTCTTTTGAAAATAATAAAATAATAAATAAGATGATCGGAAAAATAAATTCCGACCATCGATGAGCTCTGATTGCATAGATTTTCTAAGTCTACCACGCTAATAATGATCGAAGAAAATGGTTCCTTTATGGAAAACAAATCCATTGAAGGAATAGATGATCGCTGGCATACATATTTCTCCTCGTAGTAGGCATATTTCGATCTAAGACTCGAATAAGGGCCCCACGGTGGGCGCCAATTGATCTTACCGAATTTCGTATGTGCAAATTATGAGTGGTGAGATCGATTAAACAATATGCGAGAATAATAAAGATCAATAATATTGTATTCCAACTGTTTGATTACACGGTTACAAGAATACAAAGATCGGGAGTCCTATCCGAGCCCTATTGGATGCCGTACAAGCTAGAGGACGAAATACATATTTTAGGGCCTAAGCCTATGATTTCGAGCGATGGCTTCGAGTAGTGAGCACCTGGGAAGTTGTGTCGTCGTCATTAATGTTGGGGGTATTTATAACGACGGTGATGGGCCTCCTTGGCCCACTGGGTTGGTCTTGGGGCCGGCCCATTCAGGGTAATCGATCTGTAGAGGTCGGGAATCTGCAACATGCATCGAGTTCAGAAGCTCAATACTATTCATGGGTAAGGCTTGACTCTGCTCGGATCGTGTTGGCTTCTCAAATTGCTGGGGATCCAAAATTCCCCTCATCACCGCGACCTGGGCTCAGTTTTAGATGAGCATGGTCGGATTCTATTCTTTTCGATCTTGCTCAGACTTCCCAATGTGATGCTCAAAATACCCCTCATCAATACTCCCCCACTTCTCGAGCGCAAAGTGAAGCTCAAGCTCGAAGAAGTTTATTTCGAATGTCATGCTGAGCAAATCATTCTGATGTTTTTTCCGGATATGCCTCGTTAAAAACCTTATTCGGAAAAACCCATAGGGATAAAAACGGAATGAGGGAAAAAGTGTGCATATCTTGAAAGCCATATGGTGTACTTGCCTTGTCATAAATTTCGTCGTTAAAAGTTTCTTGCCCAGTGCTTGAAATGAATCCTCATCCAAGACGTCTTTTTGCATAGTTCGTCGTGATACTCGTAATTATCATAGGTATAGGGGCCTAAGATGTGAATATTCGGAAGGTATTTTTATTTTACTTTCAGGAAGCTCAACCGTCGTGACCACTCGGGGACCAATTTGCAATTCAGTCTTCTTTTTACCTTTTATATATATATGTTAATTTGTAGAAAATTACTTCCAGAATCATTTCTTCTTGAGATCGAACCATTGAGATCGCGCACCCTGCTTTTCATTCAATTGTATTTATTTATAATGTCTAGTTCGAGAAATTCTAGGGGCAAGGGCATAGTCGGAGAGGATACCGAATCTGATCCTGACTTTAGGCTTATCGATGATTTTGAAGAGGGGGAATTCCATCCCGAGCGCGAAGATGCTAATCAAGTTGAGGATCTCGAAGAGAATGAGGTAGATAAGCGCAATATCGGCGACTATGTTTTTGTCAGGATATACAGATCTGAAGCCCCTTTCGGACCAGTTGGTCATAACCGTGCTGAAATTGGCGCATAACTAACTTCTTGTATTTTCGTTCAGGAAAATCGTGCTAGTTTGGAGGGAGAGTTCGGAAAATTTCTTCTGGAGGGGTTTTCAATTGTCGTTCCTTCTTATCGTGATCGTGCGACTGCTCCCCCGCCTGGATGCAAAGCTTTTTATGATAAACAATTTTCACACGGGTTGCGCATTCCCTTTATTCCTCTATTAAGAAATATCTTATCCTTTTTCTCTCTCATCCCCGCCAAAATTCTTCCGAACTCCATAGCCTACATCATTGTGTTGAGCATCCTCATGAAGGCCAAAGGAGAGGAGGCCTCTTTTCGAAACTTCTGGCAGGTATTTCAAATGAGTATGTCTAGAGGTTCTAATGCGGGATTCGTTTCTTTTTCACAAGGGTCGAACCGGCCTGTCCTTTCGACCGTAGCTTTGGACAAAACCAAAGGTTGGAAAAGAAGGTTCTTCATTGTAAAAGGTCCCGATGTTCGTTCCACTGGCAGTTCAAAGACTAGACTATATCGATGGGATGGCGAAGGACCTTAGGTATACAGTCGTCGCAAGATCAAGGAAAAGGTCAATCCTCAATTTTCTGACGAGTTTTTGAACCAACTCCGATCCGATCCCTTTCAGACCATGCTCCTCATACAAGAGAGGATTTTAAGATTAGCCGGACTAAGCAAATGTAACTATCCTGCACCAACACTCGAATACTCTCCTCCTTTGTCCATTCAACCTCCTGGCGGGAGTATTCGATCTTTCAGACACATGACCGAGTCAGCCGCTTCGTCCCACGCTTTGCCACCTTTAAGTAAGCTATCAATAAGTGTTTTGCTTAATTCCGCTGTGGATTGTATATATATTCGCTTGAAATTATGAGCATATCGTCCTTTTCCTTACAGGTCGACTCGTTGAGGGGTTCCGAGTGTCCGTTGTTGTGTCGATTGGGACCACTCGCCCCAAAGACACGCGAGGCCAGTTCCTACCTCCACCGAAGAGGAGGAAGACAGAACGAGCAACAGGAGTGGATAATCTGATCAGTAACCCAACTGATAACCCAGACGTATACCCAGCTTTGAGAGGGGTTGGGAGCTCGAGCTCCTTAAATCCAGCAGTAGCTGGTCCTCTGCGTAGTGTATTTTCGATCGATACTTCTAATCCCTCATCTGCTGGTTATAGTCAATATTCCTGGACCCGCATTCTGGGCAAACAAGAACATGAGAGACGTATGAATCAGATACAGTACGCCAAAGACCCAGGTCCTTCGAGAAGAGAAAAACCATTCGGAAGGAATTCAGACTCAGTTCCATGTCGACCAGACAGATTGGAGCCGGACGTGGCTGACTTTATGAATGATCCTTTTCGCGGGTGTAGAGCTGCTGGTTATCCAGAGGAAGGATCTGTTTCATCCGACCTTGGACAAGATGGTGAGAATGAGTTTGACAAGGCCACTCGGATTTTTATGGCTGGACGTTTTAAACGGGATCTTCTTGATCATACCATTAAAAGCGACTTTGAAGTCCTGAGTAACTTTTCTCGATCATACCAGGAGGTAATAATCGTTTTTAGATCTGAATATTCCATTTGACTTTTTAGTTGAAAAACTGATACCACTTTTTATTCGTAGGCCGGGGATTACTTTACACTTCAGACATATCGTTTGTCTTTGTTAGAACAAGAGTCGCAAGAAGCTCATAACGCGCTCGCACAGGCTTCGTCCGAAAATAGAACTCTTCGAGCCCAGTTAGATGACATCACAAGCAAATTATCTGCTAATCATCGAGAATTTTCGAAGGTGAAGGAGCAGTTGGAGGTCGCCAATAAGAAACATACCATATCCGTGGAGGAGGACTTGTTGTCCACTGTTAAGGAGAAGAGTGCCCTCGAGGAAGAACTCAAGAAGGTGAAAATCGAACTTGAGCAAGCTAAGCACGATTCCGAGCGAGCATATGCCCAAGGCCGGGAAGAAGCCATAATTCCAGCTATCCGAGAATTCTTGCAGTCCCCTGTGCTGGACCCCTTAATCAGAGAAGGATGGGTGGGTTTCTTCAAACGATTTTCTACAAGGGGGTTCAACAGCTAGTTTCGGCCAAGAGGATTCCAAACAAAATGTATGAATATCTTCAATCCATGAACCCTTATAAGAATGCAAAATGGGAGGATTATAAAGCTTCTTCTTTGCCAAAAACAAATATGAATTGGCAAGACCACCATTTTGCCCCCTTTGTCGAGGAGTTTGGTTTTTCGATGCCGAACCCTGACGATCTTGAGCTGTCCGATGATGATCCTGAATCTTCTTTAAGAGGCGAGTCAAATGGGGAGCCTAACGATCGCTCTTGTAGTTGAGTACGGCCTTCGGCGTTGATTCAGGCAATAGATCTGCTTCTTCGAAGGGAATCAATTCATAGTTCGAGAATTAGAGGTCGAATGTTTACAATAGTTATGTAATAGGGGTAGCATTTCTGTAATTGGGTCCTTTTCCAGCAATTTCTTTTATAACCTGAATACCCTTCTTAACTTGTAGGGTAATATTTGAATGAATTTTGTTGTTTGCGATCGAATCTTTATCGTTCCCTTTTCTTGGGTTTCTTAATAGTCGCGACGGTTCAATCATTGCCGAAATAAGATGTCGCTTCTATAAATATCTAGGCCGTTTCAAATCATTCATCTATCATTCTTAATCACTGAGATCGGAGCTTTACGCTTAATATCTATATTCGAGCTTTCAAATTTACTTTTTTGCTTGCTATGGATCAGATATTGGGTAAGCCTATCAATCCCAAATTGTTATTGGGCGGCACCAAGAGCAAAGGTCCATCTAAAGATCAGAAATCAACCAAAGAAAATAAGCTTTCCAAGGCTTCCCCAAAAACAACTGCGACTTCTCCCAAGACTTCCAAGGGTGGGGAGACTAAAAAGGAAAAACAGGCTTCAGCAAAACATTCCAAAGTTAGCCAATCGATTTTGGATGAGGAACTTGATGAGGAGCTCGAGGCCTTTTCACCGAAAAGTCTTGACACTTCACATCGGGCAGTAGCCAGGCAAAAGGCATTATCTCTTTCTTCCGATGAAAGGCCTTATTCTGATATAAACACCCCGACTGAGACCCTGCAGGACCTTGCTGCTGGGAATGAAGGTTCTTCGACGGGAGGTTTAGGTAAGAAATCTAAACTTACCCTCACTGGAGACGGCTCTTCGGTTTCTGAAGGAACTGCCGAGCCTTCAAAAACTGAATATGTCCCTTCGAAGAGTGACACTGATCCTTCGAAGACTGAGACTGAGCCTCCGAATACCAAAAATTTTTCTGACTCTCATGCCACTGAAGCCCTACCTCTAGAGTCAAAGGATGAGTCTGCTCAGGAAACGGAGTTTAAGAATTTTGTTGAGAATCCATTGGAGGCTGATCCTCCTATTCCTGAAGTCGAGGTGTCCAAGGGAAAAAGCCCCTCGAATTTATTTCAGTCTGGATCTAATTTTTTATCTCAGGTTCTCCTTCCTACTCTTCTATTTTTTTTTATTTTTTTTATTTTTATTTTTTTTTTAGGATAACTAACTCTTTCAAATACAGGCTAGGCAATAGTTACTTGAATTGAAGGTGTTAGCTGAGCAAGAGTCGAGTCAGCGTGCTGTTATCACCCTCGAGCTGGAGAAGACGAATGGTGAGTTGGGTCGCGTTCTTGAGGAAAAATTGGCTTTGGAGAAAGAGAAGGTTGATAAGGTACAGGGAGAAGAGCTCTTTCAACAAATGAGCAAGGAGCTTGAGATGCTGAAAAGGCTTTAGGAGCAGGAGAAGAAGGACTCCGACCTCCGTGAAAAAGAGGCTTATGCTCGTGGTTATGCAGCCCGTAGTGCTGAGCTTCGAAAGGCTCTTCACGACCATAACATTGTGTAACTTTTTTCTGAACATTGTTGTTGTAATTATATTTTATTTTCCTTGGTTGTGCTGTATTTTGAATAATCTTTTCTGTTTCTGCTTTTTATTTTCGAACGAGGATCATATTTTGGGCCTCGTGCTCCTTTTATAATTGTTATGTCCTTCTGTGATGCTTGGCTTCTTCGTTAAACATTTGCTATATTTAGAGTTCGACCCTTGCAGTTAGAATGCTACTGAATTACCGTCATCGTATGGATATTTTATCTCCGAACAATAATTCTTTGATAGCATAGCTCCCTTATTCTTGAGTTTGAAATAATCTGTTCTAACCAATCAGTCCCTTATTTTTCGGGAAGCGGAACGGTCGGCGCATTTATCGCTCATATTGCGACCGTTCCTTATGGTAAATCTGAGACGTCGACGTATATTTCCTTCTCCTATAAATACTCTAGAGTGGTTCTTGCTTTTACCATTGCACTTTTGCTCTTCTATAAAAATTCATTCTAAGCTTGCGCTCGAGTGACTTTCTTTTCTAATGAACGATTGTTTGTGTTTTGTAATGACATCCCATATTCGAATTCGATCCTCAATAATTATGTTTGAGATCCGTATCCGAACTCTTTTCTATGATTTTCTTGTTTCCAAATAAGATTTAACTTCGACTAGGGTATCGGTAGACGAAAAGGATTGCGACTAGGATACCGGTAGAAGACCTGCTCTCTCTGATTCCAAGTCCTTGGGACAGGCTCGAATTCCTGTATCCTGTCATCTATCCAGTTGGGATAGTGGGTCGACTGCTGGAGGGGTTTTCCTGCACTCGATCTCCACTTCTTCAAGATGTTTCTTGAAGAATGTTGCCTTCGAGATTGCGTGGAATAATTTCTCTAGGGATTGCTTCCTGCTGCTTCGACCTGGATGAATGTACCAACTAACTAGCAAGGGAGTGGTAGCGAGAATGCTGGAAAAAGTTCTCCTAATCCGACCCCTGTACTCTTTGATGAAGGGTAGATGTAGAATCAACTCTGCTCAGCCCCGCCGATCGAACGAAGATCCCTAGCGTAGAGCACGTCATTGGTAGTAGGATAGTACTGAATGTACCCTTTTAAATTTTAGCTCGACCTTCCTTATTGTAATCGAGAATTCTCTTGTAACTATTTGAAGACGTATGAATGAAATATTTATTTTCCTTTATTGTATTTGCTTGTTAATCTTATAAACTTGGTTCTGTAAATAGCAACCGATCATCAATTCCTTCGCTTTGATCAACAAGTGTTATTGTTTGCAGATAATAACTTATAGGATAATAACTGATAGCTTTGATGATTGAATATCAACTATGTAACTGTTCATTGAATAAAGTATTAGAATCCTCCATTCTTTGTGGTCAAACATAAATAAAGATTGATGTTTTCTGACGATCTTATTCGTTGATGGAGTGATCGAAGGTTTAACGTAGACTAGCACTTAGTATATCCTGATTCTCGTAGTTCGGAACATGATTTTGTCGCGATTTTGGATATTCAATAATTCGAACTTGGGGTCTTAGCAACAACTTTCACCCTTTCAATTTATTTCGATCTAAGGGGCATAGCAACGGCTTTCACCCTTAGTCATTTTTATCGGTCATAGCAACAGCTTTCACCTGAGGGTCTTAGCAACAGCTTTCACCTTTTCAATTTATCTCGATCTAAGGGGCATAACAACGGCTTTCACCCTTAGTCGTTTTTGTCGGTCATAGCAACAACTTTCACCTGAGGGTCTTAGCAACAACTTTCACCCTTTTTAATTTATTTCGATCTAAGGGGCATAGCAACGGCTTTCACCCTTAGTCGTTTTTATCGGTCATAGCAACAGCATTCACCTGAGGGTCTTAGCAACAGCTTTCACCCATTTAATTTATTTCGATCTAAGGGGCATAGCAATGGCTTTCACCCTTAGTCGTTTTTATCGGTCATAGCAACAACTTTCACCTTAGTGTCTTAGCAACAGCTTTCACCCTTTTAATTTATTTCGATCTAATGGGCATAGCAACGGCTTTCACCCTTAGTCGTTTTTCGAGGGTCGTCACCCATTTTGTTGATCCAAGGGTTCACCCTTATTTGATGTGAGTAATATGCGTAGAAATCGGCGATAATAACTTTTCGAGCATAATGAACAGATAATAATTCTGCGAATAAAACTTTCATTGATTGGATAAGCTTTGAGAACATGAGGGATAAAGAACACAACGAGACAATAAAATAATAGATAGGCCAGAATTTGCTAAATAATCTTCATCTTCCGTAATATCTTCTCAAATTTATAGCATTCCAGGATCGAGGCAAAACTTCTCCATTTAAATGAGCAATCCTGTAAAAACCTTTCTTTCCTACTTTGATCACTACATAAGGACCATCCCAATTGGGCTGAAGCTTTCCGACATGTTTTGAGACCTCTAGTTTTTTCAGCACTAGATCTCCGACCTTAAAGGTACGGATTCTAACCTTTTTGTTGTAGGCTTTTTCTATATTGGACTTCATGGCCTGAATTTTTAATTTAGCATGATCCCTCTTGTTGACAGCATGATCGATTTCTATTTCTCTTAACGATTTATTTTCTTCAGAATCATAAAATTCGACCCTGGGAGAAGATACCAAATTCTCTACTGGAATAACTGCTTCAGATCCATAAACCAAGCTGAAAGGAGTTTCCCCTGTAGCTGCTTTTTTAGTGGTTCTATAAGCCCATAAAACTCCTGGAAGTTCATCAAGCCATTTTCCTTTTGCGTCGGATAATCGCTTTTCTAGAGATCGAACGATCTCTCTATTCACGACTTCTGTCTGTCCATTGGCCTGTGGATGCCCTACGGATGCAAATATTTGTTGTATCCCAAACTTCTCGCACCAATCTGGGACCTTTTTGCCAGCGAATTGTGTTCCGTTGTCGGAGATTAAAATTCTGGGAATTCCAAATCGGCAGACAATATTTTTCCACAGAAAATTTATAACTTGAAATTGAGTGATCTTGGTCAGGGCCACACACTCAACCCATTTACTGAAATATTCGACCGCGACCAAAACATAATTTTTCTTTGACCTGGCGGTCGGGAAAGGACCGACAATGCCGATACCCCATTTATCGAATGGCCAGCAGATCGGAATAGAGTGCATCTGTTCGACAGGCTGATGAATCAAATTCGAATGAATCTGACAATGATGACACCTCTTTACATATTCTACCGAATTAGAAAAGAGAGTTGGCCAATAATATCCAGTCCTCGAGCATTTTAGGGCTAATGCTCGAGCTCCACCATGATTCCCTGCTTCTCCTTCATGAACCTCTTTCAGAATCATACCATATGATTTTCAGAAACACATCTTAATAGGATTCCAGAGGATGATCGTTTGTAGAGCTTATCATCAATCAGGGTAAATGACGGTGATCGATACTTAATACTTTTGGCTTCATTAGCATCTTCTGGCAGCTTTCCTTCCTTCAGATAATCGACGATGGGGTCGATCCAAGAGATCTTTTGTCTGTCAATTTCCATAACGTTAACGCTTGGGGTGACGTCCAGATCGATAGCATATGTATTCGATAAGAGCCAAGTAATAACTCTTTCCTTTTTACCATCCGCTATGCCGGTGAATTTTGACAGCAAGTCAGCCCATAAATTTTCCTCCCTAGGAATAGGCTGAATATCAAACCTTTCAAATTGCAAAATCAGACTTTTTGCCTTGTTTAAATATTTTATCATATTGAACTCCTTTGCTTCGTAAATGCCTTTTACCTGCCTATGGACAAGCTCGGAATCTGTTAGTACAGTAACTGATCTTACCTTTGCCTTTAAGGCCATCTCTAATCCTACGATCAAGGCTTCGTACTCTGCTTCATTGTTTGTAATGACAAAATCTAAAGTTATTGCGTAACTCAAATCTTCGCCATCGGGTCCTTGAAAATGAATTCCTGCTCCGCCTCCTTCCATGGTCGAAGAGCCATCCACGTGCATTAACAATGTTGGGTCCTCAACCTCTGTTAGCATGTTTCTTTCGGAGTTTTCTTCATTCTATATGCTTTTCATACTAGTGGATTCCACCAGTAAGTCGGCTAGCACTTGTGCCTTTACTGCTGTTCGCGGCAGGTACTCAATCTCGAATTGCCCCAATTCAATTTCCCATTTAATTAATCGACCGGATGCTTCTTGCTTAGATAAGACCTGCCTCAAAGGTTGGTTTGTTAAGACAATAACCTTATAAGTTTGAAAATAGGGCCTTAGTCTTCGCGCAGCAACTACCAAAGCAAGTGCGAATTTTTCAATCTCCATATAATTCTTCTCTGCACCTTGCAACAATTTGCTCAAGTAATAGACCGGTTTTTGCACGTATTCTTCTAACTTTACCAGTACCGAACTAACAGCCTCGTTTGAAACGGCTATGTAGAGGTACAAAGGCTCTCCATCCGTGGGCTTGGCCAACATCGGAGGTGAAGTTAAGTAGGTTTTTAGGTCTTCGAAAGCCTTGTCACATTCAGCATTCCACTTGAAATCCTTCGACTTACGCAATAGCTTGAAAAACGGCAAACTCTTGTCAGCGGATCGAGAGATAAATCTGTTCAATGAGATGATTTTTCCGACCAAACTCTGAACATCTGGAAGTTTCTTTGGTGGTTGGAGATTGGTCACTGCTCGGATCTTCTCTGGGTTAGCTTCGATCCCCCTTTCGTGGACAAGATATCAAAGAAACTTTTCGGATCGCACCCCGAAAGTGCATTTTGCCGGGTTTAATTTCATTCCATATTTTCTCAATATGTCGAAGCATCTACCGAGATGCTTAATGTGGTCTTCCTCTGTCATGCTCTTTACAAGCATATCGTCCACATAAACCTCCATGATCTCTCCAATTAACTCTTTAAACATCATATTCACCAGCCTTTGATAGGTTGCGCCCGCATTTCTTAGACCGAATGGCATAACTACGAAGCAATACACTCCTTGCTCGGTGATGAATGCTGTTTTGTCCTGATCCTTTACATTCATGAAAATTTGGTAAAATCCCTGGAAAGCATCCATCATGCTAAAAAACACAAATCCTGCAGTGGAGTCTACCAACATATCGATCCTGGGTAGTGGGGACGGATCCCTTGGGCATAACTTGTTTAAATCAGTAAAATCGTTACACATCCTCCACATATTCTCTGCCTTGTCTCCCTTGGAGACGAGGACCACATTACATAACCACTCGGTAAACTTTACTTCTTTGATTTGACTAGCAGCCAGTAACCTTTCAACTTCTGCCTTAATTATCTTATCCTTCTCTCGTCCGTGGTTACGCTTCTTCTGTCTCACTGGCTTAGCTTTAGGATCGATGTTTAAAGAGTGGGTTATTACGCGCGGGTCGATTCCCACAATATCATCCGAGCTCCAGGCAAATACATCTACATTCTCTTGCAAGAATTCTAGGAGCATGGACTCCATTCCTTCACTTAGTTCCGTTCCGATTCTGGTAACTTTCTCCGGAGATCCGGGAACCAATATCACCTTCTTATGATCAGGTGCTTGTATGCTCATGTCTACATTTTTTCCTTTTTTTTCCTTGCAACTTTTCAATTTCGGGAATTGGTAAATTCGATGCCGAGCCTGATTCCAAATCAACTAATTTTCTTTTTGCTGGGATCTCGGGCTCCACTTTCTTTTTTATGCTTAAAGATGAGTTATAACATTCCCAAACCATGTATTGATCGTTTCGTACCTCCCCTACTCCACCGTCTGTCGGGAATTTCACCTTTTGATGGTAAGTAGACACTACTGCCTTGAAGGTATTTAGAGCAGGTCTTCCCAATATAGCATTGTAGGCAAAAGGCGTTTCGACCACCAGAAATTTTATCATCCTTGTTACGCTTTTGGGTTTTGTTCCTAGAGTTGTGCTTAAACGAATACTTCCTAATGGGACAATCTCTGACCCTCCGAACTCGATTAAAGGAGTGGCTACTCGGTCGAGATGAGGATGCTGAAGATTCATTCGAGCTAGGGCCTCTGAGGAGATAATGTTCGCCGAACTTCCATTGTCAACCAAAATTCTTTTGACTTCATAATTAGCTATTTTCAGCGTTAACACCATAGAAAAATTCGGATCATCCTCATTTGTATCCCAGGTTACATCGGAAGGTCGATCGGCATCGCTAAAACTTATGACTTGATTTTCCATTGACGGGAATTCCAAAGAAAATATTTCCCTTTTGGTCGAAACGGATGATTTTATCGACCTCATTGTCCTTTTCCTAGCGTTCTTGCTATCTCCTCCTGCCGGTCCGCCTGCGATCACGTTTATCACTCCATTCAACTGCACCTCTCCCTGATTCCGAACCTCCTTTCGCTGATTATTAAACATCGGTGGACTCCTGGATCTATATCGGCCTTTGTAGTTAGTTCCTTTCACGAATTCCTTAAGTTTTCCTTGCGCAATTAACTTCTCGATCTCAACCTTCAGCTGATAACAATTCTCAGTACTGTGCCCCCGAGCTCTATGGTACCTGCAGTATTGGTCATATCCCATCGGCCCCGGTCTTGCCTGGGTAATCCTCTGAGCTTCGGGAATCAAATTTCCTTCTTCCAATACAGTTAAAATTTCCTCTTTTGGGATATTCAACTCGGTTAACTGAATTTTCTCAGGTCTGGGTGGCCGGTGCTGATCATAAGGTGGATCGTAGGCATTCGGCCTTTGCACTGATATCTGTGGCTTATATACATTGAGTCGCTGCCAAACCGATCCTCTACTCGTACCTCCATAATTGCTTGGTTTTGCTATAGGGGCTCGATCTGGCTTTTTGTTAAGAGGAAGCCTTGGGCTATGGGCATTTTTTAATCTGTTCATCTCCTCCTGAATCATATACTTCTCTGCGATTTCCATTATTCGTTCAAAAGACTTAGGTTGCTTTATACATAGTGCGTTTCCGAATTGGATGCTTCTAGTCAATTCGAACATCAAGGAGGATAGGTATTCAATTTGTGGGGTATCGACTTTCAATAGCTCGATACTAAATCTTGATAACCACTGCCTCAAAGTCTCTCATTCTCCCTGCTTGACCGTTCCCAAGTGATTTGCCGGCAACTTAGGTTTTCTTTGGCTCGCAAATTGATGCTTAAATTTGTCACAAAATTTATCGAAAGAGATTATAGAATTTGGCGGTAATTTTCCGAACCAATCAAGGGCAATTCCTTCAAAGGTCGTGACCATAATTTTGCAACAGAAATCTTACGAATGTCCATATAAATTCATTACATTAACAAAATTGTTGATGTGTTCCCCGGGGTCGGTAGTCCCGTTATACAGTGGTAACCTTGTTGGTACTGTTTCGGTATTCCTGGCTTCACGTATTTCTTTGCAGAATGGTGAACATCGCATGATACTATTTCCAATCTCTCTATCTCGGATAATCCCTGTTATGATTTCCCTATTTTGGTTCATTTCGGTGCCCCTGGCAGCAGTAGTGGCACGACGAACCTCTATCACCGCCTCCTCCTGGTCTAACTTCTTTGCAACCCGCTCTTGCACTATTCTTTCAAGTTTGGACTCTGTGATCCTCTTGTATGCTGATTTTTCCTTTCTCGCCATATCCATAGGGTGGCTTTCCCCTACCACTGAGTCCTCCAGATCTTGTATCGATCGCACCGGATTTGCCGTGCGGAGATTAGACTTCATGGGAGCAGCTCGAGGCAAGTTCGGTGCGGCTGCATTCGATGTAGCTCGTAACACACTATTTTCCTTCTGGATGTTCGAGGATGGGATTTCTGGTCTCCCATAGGCAGGTGGCTGGTCCACAGGAGATTGGTCAGCCCTTCCGCTGTTCAGAAATTCCCTACACATGGTGCCTATGATGGATCTCAGGTCAGCAATTGTGGTGTGTATCGGAGCATTATCCTGCAGAGGGATTGGCGGAACTTCTGGTTGCTGAGCCGCCCTAGATAGATTATCGGGCTCATTGTTAACGGAGTTCTGAACCCCAGCAGCATGAGATGGTTCTCCTCGATTATATGTATTTCTCCTCGTAGTAGGCATTTTTCGATCAAACACCCAAATAAAGCCCCACGGTGGGCGCCAATTGATCTTACGCAAATTCGTAGTATGATCGATATAAATAAAATAATATTATAAACGCTAGGAAACTAGAGAAAGATCAATGTGTATATATATTCCGAACGTTGAAGTACAAGTTACAAATATTTGGGGTCCTATCCGAGCATTATTGGATGCCGTACAAGCTAGAGGGCGAAATACATATAAATGCGGTCGGACTAATTTATCCGAGCTATGACTTCGAGTGAAGAGCACCTGGGAAAGCGTGTCTGGCATCATAAATGCAAGTGGTATTTATAGTGAAGATTGATGAGCTAGCTACTCCGTCCACAGGGATATATTTCTCTGGCCCAAGGGCTTGGGCCTATGATCGGCCCAACAGTAAACTCCGATCACGAGCACTCCCTAGGCGATCGGACTGAATAGGCCGCGACCTGGGCTCGGTTTTAGTTGAGCATGGTCGGATTCTATTCTTTTCGATCTTGCTCAGACTTCCCAATGTGATGCTCAAAATACCCCTCATCAGATGCAATCCAATATGTCCAAAAGTGTCATCATTGCCAAGTCCATGCTAATATAAGTCATCAATCAGTCGAAAACATGCACCCCATACCGGTATGTTGGCCGTTTGACCAATGGGGAATGGACATCGTGGGACCTTTCCCAGCTGCTAGATCCAAAAAAGCATATGTTCTGGTCGCCGTAGAATACTTGAGCAAGTGGATTGAATGCATTGCCCTTGCTCGAATAACTCAATACCAAGTGATCAATTTCCTATGGAAGTTCATAGTATGTCGATTTGGCATCCCTAGAGTTCTAATCTCAGATAACGGAACCCAATTTGCGGGAAATCTGGTAATGGAATGGTGTACAAAGCTAGGAATTCAGCAAAATTTCACTTCAGTTAGGCATCCTAGAGCGAATGGACAAACTGAGGTAGCGAACCGAGAAATAATAAAATCTTTGGAGAAAAGATTAGGGGCAGCCAAAGGAAAATGGCTAGATGAACTCCCAGGAGTACTTTGGGCTAATCGAACCACAGTCCGAACCTCAACCGGGGAAACCCCATTCAGCCTGGTGTATGGCTCCGAAGCTGTTATTCCGATTGAAACACTAATTCCAACATCGAGAATGGAAATGTATGACGACCAGGAAAACAAAAAGGCAAGAGAAAATGATATCGATCTAACAGAAGCCTTACGAGAAAAGGCAGCAGTACGTTTACATATCACTAAAACAAATATGGAGAAAGCCTACAATCAAAAAGTACGCATACGAACCTTCAAAGAAGGAGACTTGGTGTTAAAAAAGGTAGAGGTATCCAAGCACGTGGGAAAATTACAACAGAATTGGGATGGACCATACGTTGTCATCAATATAGGAAAGAAAGGTTCATACAAGATTGCGCACTTGGACGGAACACCCCTACCAAGGACATGGAATGCAGTCAACCTCCGAAGATACTATGGAAGATGAATCCTAGTAAATTGTCCTGCTTTATTTCCTTTGTTTTATTTTCAAGTTATTTCTATTTAAATTAGCTGTAATAAAGGCTTTGGCCTGAAATTTATTATCAAAGAATTCTAATACAAAATCAGAAGTTTATTTGAATAAGAGGTAAAGCATTAACACGAGTCGAGTAAAATTGATTCGCTCAATAAACGCTCCTCGATCTGAAGGTTTTAAAACGAGTCGAGTATAAATTGATCCGCTCAATAAACGCTCCTCGATCTATATCCAACGATCAAAACCTAAGTCTTAAAACGAGTTGAGTACAAATTGATCCGCTCAATAAACGCTCCTCGTCCATTCCTAGCGATTAAAAGACTTTGGTATAAGAACTTAAGTCTAATTAAAAAGAGTTGAGTATAAATTGATCCGCTCAATAAACGCTCCTCGATAATTTTCAAAAGATAAACAGATTTTGGGTATGAAAGACCTAAGTCTGAAAATGAGTTGAGTACAAATTGATCCGTTCAATAAATGCTCCTCATCCATTTCTAACGATTAAAAGATATTAGGTATGAAAAACCTAAGTCTTAAAACGAGTTGAGTATAAGTTGATCCGCTCAATAAACACTCCTCGTCCATTCATAACGATTAAAGGACTTTGGTATAAGAACCTAAGTCTAATTAAAAAGAGTTGAGTATAAATTGATCCGCTCAATAAACGCTCCTCGATCAATTTCTAAAGATTAAAGAACTTTGGTGTAAAAACCTAAGTCTTAAAACGAGTTGAGTATAAGTTGATCCGCTCAATAAATGCTCCTCGATCGATTTCTAAAGATTAAAGGACTTTGGTGTAAAAACCTAAGCCTAAATAAAAGAGTTGAGTATAAATTGATCCACTCAATAAACACTCCTCGATCTCATATCTAACGACAAGAGTTTAGAGACAATATTCACTACTAAATATCAATAATAAATAAAGAACATGTTGAGAAGAAATCAACAGCAAAGAATATAGCAAGGAGTAATACAAAATTTTATTTATCCAAGCTCGGAGAACAATTTACATACAAAGTCTCGATCAGAATACAAAGGATTTTTTGCACATCGCTACAACTAAAATAATCCTATCCGATGGATCGGAGAGCTTCACGGCAATGTCCACGGAAACACCAATCTCCTCCCTAGTACCTCGACGATCGGAATTAACCACCTAAGAAGCATGCTGCTCAGGATGGTCGACTTCTTTGGTTCGATGACCTGGCTCTGAAGATCAAATGTTCTTCCAAACGAAATGAGCATTACCAGCAAGATAGTCGGCAATACTCATTCACCCACAACGAGATACTGCTTTTACATTAAGGTTTGACATTGTACTCTACAGCAGTATCTCTTCGGGGCAGTTGTGAACATTAAAATTTACCAGCACACCCCGGTGGTTTATCAATCCGGAGGTAACATCCAAAAGCGGCGGTGCCTGGTAAATATGAACCCTCCATGTGCAAACAGGAAACCACGGATCTCAAACCCGTGAATACAAGGTTTGAGGCCTCATGGGACCCATCAGTACAAGGTAGGGCTTCCATGGGACCCGTCAGTACAAGGCAGTTGAAATTCAAGTCATTACGATAATACGAATCACGATAATGTGACTTTTTGAACATTATGGGATCTGAGGGCAAAATAAAATTCAAGGAAACTGAGATCTCCATCTTTTCGGAGAAATTATAAACAAAGTATGGAAACTGCCTACTTATTTATAGGCACATTGCCAAGTCCATGCTAATATATGTCATCGACCAGCAGAAAACATGCACCCAATACCGGTTTGTTGGCCTTTTGATCAATGGGGAATGGACATCGTGGGACCGTTCCCGGCGGCTAGATCCAAGAAAGCTTACGTCCTGGTCGCTGTAGAATACTTCAGCAAATGGATTGAATGCATCCCCCTCGCACGAATAACTCAGTTCCAAGTGATCAACTTCTAATGGAAATTCATAGTTTGCAGATTTGGTATCCCGAGGATCCTAATTTCTGATAATGGAACCCAATTTGCGGGAAAACAAGTAATAGAATGGTGTTTGAAACTAGGGATTCAGCAAAATTTCACTTCGGTCGGGCATCCTAGAGCGAATGGACAGACTGAGGTGGCGAATCGAGAGATAATAAAATCCTTGGAAAAAAGATTAGGAGCGGCCAAAGGGAAATGGCTTGATGAACTCCCAGGAGTACTTTGGGCTAATCGAACCACTGTCAGGAGCTCAACCGGAGAAACCCCGTTTAGTTTGGTATATGGATCGGAAGCTGTTATTCCTGTTGAAACTCTAATCCCAACACCAAGAATCGAAATGTACGATGATCAGGAAAATGAAAATGCAAGAGAAAGTGACGTCGATTTAACAGAAGCTTTAACCAAGAATCGAAATGTACGATGATCAGGAAAATGAAAATGCAAGTGATCCTACGGTTAAATAAAGATCTGATCAAGGGACGAAAGCGTGACCTTTTGACTGCCCGTAATCAATGCGAATAAGTTGGAACGGCTCCTCCATGGTCAAAATTGCCTATTCGATTCGAAGGAAAAAATCCAGATCGAAGCGATCAATGCAAAATAAAAGCAGATCTAAAAGAGCTCCAGACCAGAGAAGTTTGCACACTCACATATGCTAGTCGCTTGATAAAGAGCTCGAGATCCTTGACATTGCAACTAACTACTAGCTCGATTAGAGGAATAAAAATCTCATACTCTGGCCTACAAGGTCGTAACTGCCTCATATGTCACATGGAAAAACTATTAACTAACCATATTTAGACCTCTATTGGAATCCAAGAAATCTGACATGAAATCAGGAGAATGGTCGTCATTATTCCAGACTACAAAAAAGTCACCGCCTAACATTCCAAAGAATTGCTAAAGGAGGTCTGAATAAGCTAGATCTAAGTAATAATTCTACATTTTCCAATTCCTCCCATATCAAAGAATTGATATATTGATACAATGGTTGCTTTATTTGAGGAACATGGAACTCACAATCAGTACAGAGAAACATGGATTTTAAGAAGATAGCCAGAACGATATCTTCTCCGCAAACTTAGACCTATGACGAGAAAAGCAGAGCTCAACAGAAGAAATGATAGCCTCCTTATAAGATGTGCATGACAAAAGGACAAACTTACAAGGCCTTGGTCGAACATCGACAAGAACGCTGAACGTTCCTTGACAATTATTCAATCAGTTATATGCATGGATGGCCTAATGTCCACATTTTAAATGTCTAACATGACTTTGGAAAAAAGTGTGTTTGCAGAACAAACGTTATGAGATTCAATTAATTAAAAACTGATCGAGCCATAGTAAGCCACCTTATATCTTTTTCTCCCAGAAGATCAATATCAGATAAGTAAGCTAATCTCTTTTGATTATTTAGAGAAGTTATACTTGTTCACAACAGCAAAATGTGCATGACAAAAGATATTTATTGACTAAAAATGATGAAGGTATGGATCTGCTCTTAAAAGAGTATCATTTTCATTAGTTCATTCTCCCCATACAAAAAATTCAGCCCAAACAACCGCACACAAGGTTGGGGCACTACCACAAAAAAAAAAAAAAAAAAAAAAAAAAAAAAAAAAAAAGAGAGATCCTTGAAGCAACTCAAGATAACAGCCGGGTCGAAAAGGTCACTGAGAAGGGTTGCTATCAACAGGCCGACTAGCAGAAGCACTCCTCCGAGGAGTCAAGTTACCTGCAAACGCCATCAATTCCTCCTGACGCTTTAGATAACCGGCATCATAACCTTCCTCATAGGCCTGCCGTCGAGACTCCTCTGCAAGGGCAGCAACCTGAACCAAATCATTTTTCTCCTTCTCAAGGACAGATTTCTCTTCTTCTAATTTTTGAAGGTCATCTTTGGCAAGCTGCAACTGGAGGGTCTGCCCTGCGACCTTCGCCGTCTCCGAGTCCAAACGACGTTGATAGGCGTCCTTACCAATCCACAGATCATCATTTTGCACACCCAGCTGGAGCACAAAATACTTGGCCTGGGAAAGAAAAAAGCCCTTACACAACAAGGCAATCAAAATAAAAGCAGGAAGAATAATAAAAAATATATTTACCTGCTCGCATATCTTCACATGCGACTGAACGAGCCGAACATTGGAGGTACCCTCGAGCTTCCTCAACTTGCCAGGCAAAATAGTGCTTAGGCCCAAGTCCCAGGACAAAGCATCAGGCTCAACAGAACCAGGCAATTCACTACCAAAAGGAACACCATCAGGCCGTGGAGTCACTGACTGCATAATATCCTTAACTTGCTCGAGAATGCAACGGTCATCTAACATACGAGGGGATGGCCTCTCGTTAGGACTCACTGAGGTCTCCTTGCCCGAAGCAGAGATAACAATCCGCCGACCGGACCTTGGCTCGGTTCGACCTCCAGAAGGCCCGCCGGATTCAGAAGAAGTAGTCATCACAGTGGTATTATGAAATAAGTAATCAGGGAAATCTTGAGAAAGATTGTGTTATGGAGGGATTAAAAAAGGAACCTTCACTAATCGCCCCCGAGGCAACGCCCACTTGGCTTCCGCTGACGATTGGGGCAATAGAAGTAGAAACAGTAAGGGAACTATCAGGAACATGCTCATATGTGCCATGTTCGAAAGAAGAAGTACCTGAAGAAAAGGGTACGTTAAAAGCTTGCTCCATAAATGACGAATCGCCAAAGGCCACCCGACCAGGGGATGGCCTCCTCCCTACCTCATCGGAGAAGGAAAAGTTTTGTTGTGTTAAAGATGGACTAACTACAGGAAAAGATCAAAAGGAATCACGAGAGTATCGATCGCCGACCTCCTAATTGAGGACGAGCGAGGAGGCTCTATCGAGGGCCCCTCTATGCGAGACCTTTTAGGTCTAGTATTTCTAGCACTATCGCGTAATGGACGTTTTGAAGTATTACCAAAAAGATTACTCATGCTCGAAATCCAAAAAAGAAAACTAAATTATCGAGAAAGCTTATCGACCTGCTAACGAAAGAGTATTCTGTTGAGAAATGAGTAAAAGCAGTAAGTAGCGAGTAAAGTTTTACCTTTTGTATTTATACTATATGAAAAGACGCAAGAGACCCGAAGAAAGGGCGCGAAACACAGAAACTAGCCTAGGAATAGACGCAAGAATTCGAAAAGACATACGCATAATGATTACGGCAAAGTTAATAGCTTGTCTAAATTATTGTCAACAAAGGAGACGAAAAGACGTAACTGTCAGAATATGAATCGTCTATTGTACAAAGGGATAAAAAGGTAATATTACTTATCAACTTATGGTGATTGTTACAAAGGATATTTCCCAGATCAACATATCGCTCCTTGCTTCATACAACCTGGTCGCCATTCGGAACTCCCTGATCACCAGCGACATCTCTTTCATTCGCTGCCTCCATATTCTCCTCCTCTTCTTCTGGATCGATAAAATTATTATCAACCTCGTCATTGATATCTAAAGGAGGAATCGGCAATGGCCCACCAAACTCTTTGACAAGGTGAGCCAAAGGAAATTTTTGATAAATGACATCCGGCAGCTCGGAAGGAGAATATTCTTCGCCATAGCAGTTCAGCCGAATGTGCGCCGCTTTAAAATATTCCCTTCGACGATCCTCTATCAGTTCCAAAGCGACCAACTGATGAATCGCCTTCTTAAAGGTACTCTCCAGGAGCGGACCGACCATTTGATATACCAACGCTGTATGTACAGGAGAGCTAAGGAATTCTTGAATAATTTTTTCATCAGGATTCCGACCATAACGATCTCTGAGTCCACTAAGAGAAATGTCCCTCTCATACTCCTCTAAAGAAGCCCGAAGACTCGATACCTGAGATTCCAACTCGCTAATTCGAGCAGTACTCTGAAATTGGTAATCTTCCAACTTTTTAGCCAATTGATTGGCATGTTCTTGAGCGCGAGAAGTCTCCAGAACCCTATCTATGATCTCCTGGTCATCAGTCCCCGTAGCCCGAGTCTCTACGACGGGAAGAGAAGAAGTCATCGAGGGACCAACCTCTGAACCAGAAGTCTTACGAAGTACAGTCTTATATTTCTCTTCCAGAAACTCACATTGTTGTTTCCAGAGAGCGGCTTCATAGGCGTATGAGGCCAAACAAGTCTTAATCTGAAAAAGAAAAAGATAAAAGAAATAAATTAGCAAGCTAAAGTATTCATTAAGAAAAATCACCCTACGAGCGCACACAAAAGAAGATCACCTTTTCAGCATAAAGAGAAGCTCGCTGGAATTTCTCTAAAGGATCCTTCCGAAGGAGCTTGTTCATATCACGAGTTGCCTTATCCACCGCATTCTCGCTCTCGTCATGAACTAAAGAATCGTTCTCCGGGTAACTGGCAGCTCTCCTCCCCTCTAGATGGTCATCGATCATCTCAACAAGAGTGGACTTCGGATGATTCTCACCTAGTAGAGAGAGGTCCTCGCCGGAGCGACCATAGTAACACCTTTTTCTCTCCACTGCCTTATCATTAGGATGAGGCATCGACCAGCTACGGCATCCGCGTATGCCTAGGGAAGTTCGAAGTTGAAAAGGAGGATAACCAGATCCTGTCCCCATGCGAACAGGAGATTCTTGGGAGGAATCTAGAGATTCCACTCTATTCTCTTCAGAATCATTACTCAATTCTAATTTTCTCTTCCGGGACGCCCTTTGCTCGATAGGAACGTTCTCTATGGTTTTGGTGGATTTAGATACTAGCATTTTTCCCGTCAAAGAGCGTCGGGAGTTTTCTACCATAAGGGCTGATAAGGAAACAAAATCGAAATTAGACTTAGTGCTAAAAGAGTATCACGTCACGATATTAAAATAAATGCTTACCCAATGATTCGGAAGAAGAAGAAATTGGAAAGATATGAGTACTCAATCCCGCCTTGCGAAGAAATACCTCGCCAATAAGAAGAGCACTCTGATACTTGTTGGCGCGCATAGCCTGGATTTCACCAAGGAACTGGGGGTCGTCAGGCGACCACCATAAATCCATTTGGAATCGTGGTCCCATGAGAAGGGCTCATTCGAGACGTCCGCCAAACGAAGATGAGAAGGCGGACGAACGAAGAAAAAATGAGACTTCCAGGAAGGATTGCTAGAAACCGGGGAGTCAAAGATTGAGCGACTAGTCTTTTGGCTAGCAAAAAAGTAACCACGATTAGAAGAACTAGAAACGTTGAAACGAAACAATTGTGTAAAATTGCTAAAAGAGGGTTGGAATCCTTTCGCTATCATCAAAACGGAAAAACAGACCACAAAGGCCACTAAATTTGGGACCAAAAGATACTCTAAATATCCATAGAATATCAAGAAACAGAGCGGACAATGGAAGTCGTAGGCCGTAATTAAAGTGGGTTGTATAAAAAGCTCGGCAACCCTTCGGTGGAGAAGTAACCCTATCTCAGGGAGAAGGAAGAATGATTTTAGAACCTTCCGGAAAATATTTCGCATAATTATCCACGACCTCGTGGAAAGTTTCCTCGTTGTAAGCACAAGCGAGATCCTCAATCGGTTCAGAAATTTGAGGAACAGTAACTTTGCCTTTCTTGGCCCTGGCAGCAACATCCATATCAGATATGATTTGCACCTTAAAAGTGTCCTCAGTCAGAATGATAAATTCCGACGCTCCGGTCTGCTCATTCGAAGGACTTGGGGGAATCACCTCCTCGACAAAAGGAGTGATTCTTTCCCTTGAAGACGAGGAAGATTTTCTTGGAATCGAAGCCATTCTATTGAAACCTCGAAGAATACGAATCGATAAAGACAACTTGAGAATGAAATAATCGAGTGAGAAAACGACTGCAGAAATAGGGGAAGTAGAAAGTAAAGATTGACTAAAGGAACAATGACCTATTTATAGAAAGAAATGAAAAGAAACGTTTCAAATTTCTCACGACTGATCGCATTCCCGCCAAAACAGCAAAGAAATGAAACGCTTCCCCGAAGAGCCACGTAGCGAATCGGGATCGGAGGAACAAGAAATGACTATCTATGAGGAGTATCACTCTTTTCCTTATTTAGGATTTTTTCCCACAGGGTTTTTTCCTAGATAAGGTTTTTAGCGAGGCACAACTCATAGAAAATACAGTCGTAATCAGCCATCTACTTCTACGAGCTTTTACTACATATACGCTCGAAGAAGTGAGGGAGTACTGATGGGGGCTATTTCGCACCCCTTATAATATTCGGATCGACTAAGAGATATCAGATCGGTTCGACCATACAAGCTCGTTCGGGATCTTCTATTGACCCAGTCGAAGGCGATTCCCCTCGGCGAGCAGACTACAATCCGGACTCAAGAAGGACAATTGGGCCGAGTCCTATTAGAATTATGCTTCCTTGTAAAGCTAGGTTTATTGTCATATAAATACCTAGTTAAACATTAGATAAAGACAACTGACAACTATATACTTGGGCAATCCAAGATCATATTGAATAGAAAAGCTTTTGCTATACTAATTCCCCATTGACTGTCTTGATTACTGATTGTTCTTTTACATAATTGTTCTTCCTTGAGATTGATCCATCTAGAATAAAGTAACAGAGCCCTATAATCTATACTGAATTTGACCTCTTTATCACAACTTTATTGATTTAATCGTACTCGACGAAAAATGGTTTAATCACTCGTTGCTCAGCAGTAGGCACGACGATTGAATAACATTCAGGGTAGTATTTTCCAATCTCGAGCTCTAATTTCGCACGATGGCCCACCGCGTTGTAAATGGTATGAATCTGATCGGCCCTACGTTTAGTTCGAAGTTGATTAGAACAATTTGTGGTCTCCACCCATTTCTTAATGGTGACATTC